>JAVLRN010000002.1:0-1224581 GCA_032821775.1 Sanguinoderma infundibulare
CAAAAAAAACTAGGATGCGGAAAAATATCTATTTCGAAAAACAGATGTAATTTTTTTGTCAATGATCAAGCTTCATTAATAAATATTATTGTCCCAGTTTTTAATTTAGTTCCATTAAAGAGTTCTAAATATTTTCAGTTTTTAATCTTTGAAAAAGCAGTTAATTTAATTAAAAACAAAGGTCATCTTACCGATAGTGGAAGAAATGAAATGATAAAGTTTTATCATGAATTAAAAAATCCTTCCATCTATTTAGAGGCAAGTCCAGCCCTATCACACTTAAATAAATATTGGTTAGGTGGTTTCGTTGATGGTGATGCCTCATTTTCAGCACATCTTAATAGACCTGTGTTAAAATTTGAAAATCATGTTAAAGAATTACCATTATTTAGGGCCATAGTAGACTATTTTCAATTTGGTAATATAAATATAAATAGTCCTAGAAATAATTCTAACCAAATGGTAACATTAGAATTTAACAACATCCATTTTTTAAAAAATGTCATTGTTCCGCTTTTTACTAGTACTAAATTATTAAATAGTAAGAAATTAAAAGATTTTAATGATTTTTGTATTTTAGTTAATATTTATTATAATGGTTATCATACCATACCGGAAGGTGAATCTTTAGCTAGAGAAATAACAAGTAATTGGAATAATTTTAGATTATCAACTTTTAAAACATCATTGCCATCTAAAGAAGTCCAAGATTTTAATAAAAAGTATCAAATACTATTTAATATTCCTTCACCATATATCATTAAAAATGGTGGCTTAAGATTTTATAGAAATACTTTAAAATTAGTATCTGATAAAATAAAAATAACAGCTCTTGATCTTTTAAATAATGAATTCGTTTTTTCAAGCATTAGTGAATGTAGTAGAATATTACAGATAGATAGATCTATTATAAAAAAATATTTACTTAACGGTCAAATTTACAAAAATTATAGATTTACCCTAACCCTAACCCTAACCCTAACCCTAACCCTAACCCTAACCCTAACCCTAACCCTAACCCTAACCCTAACCCTAACCCTAACCCTAACCCTAACCCTAACCCTAACCCTAACCCTAACCCTAACCCTAACCGATGATCGCGTAGCTTTCTACGGTCGTTACATCGATGACTGTTTCGGTATTGTGCGCGCTAAGAGTAGCGATGCAGCTCAGCAATATCTCGACGGTAAAATTAAATTCGATGGCTGTCAAATCTTGTGGGAATCGTCCGAATTGCGGTGTAACTTTTTAGACGCGACGTTCTTCTTCGGGGGCAATGGCTCGTCCCTCGAATGGCGTCCGTACCGCAAGGCGAAGAACCACCTTGAGCGAATTCCTTGGATATCTCATCATCCTCTCGATGTTAAACGCGGTACTTTTACCGGTGAGATGTCGCGGCTCGCCACGCTTAGTAGTCAATTTCCCGTCTACTTGGAGAGCGTACATGACTTGGTATGTCTGTACGTAAAGCGTGGTTACCCGCAAGACTTATTGGAAAACTGGACAAGGAAACACCTTACCGAACGCTGGGATAATCGTTTACGTGAGAATAACGACCGCGAAACCGAAAGCGTCTTGGTCCTTAAGTCCGAGTACAATACAGCATGGAATTGGTTCAATGCTACCGAGTTTGGAGCAACCATTCTTAATTACTGGAGAGATTGGCATGTTAATGCAGATCTCGGTCTTCCCCGCCCCGGAATCTCCCTGGCGGATTGGCCACGGCCGTCGCCGGCGACCCTTGGAAAGTCGCTGGCGGACACGGAGGGGCGCTTCTTAACGGAGGTGCTCACTCCACCGTCCGGGAGTCTTTGGATTCCCGACATCCGTAAAATCAGTATGTTAGACAGTCGAGTTTTAGTGTCGCGAAAGCGCACGAAAAACATGTTCGACCTCACAAGTCTTTGGAAAAAGATGGTGTTCCAGAAGTTAGACGAACGGGTGCTGTCGGAACGAGATCCCGACCCGGTTATACCGGCTCCAGCACCCGCACCTACCCCTTCCAGCTCTGCACTTCAGCCAGCGGTTAACACACTACCTACCGCATCGGATGACACTGAAGATGTGGTCTACGTCAATTACGACCCTTCTGGAAGGCGTTCGCCTGGTCTCGGAAGAGGCCTATTTGGTTAAGGCGAAGACACAAGCGAATGAACAGTCCGGACCCGCAGATCGTAACACTTCAAGCGGGCGCCGGGAATGGCACTGGTGGCCGGGGTTCGCCCCGGATGGTCCCGTAAGGGCTATACCATTGTCCCCAGCGAATGGGAAAACTGTACCCAACGACCCCCGGCTTGGCACCGGGCGGAGCAAACTGTTACTTTTATGGATTGGACCCCGTTTCGGCCGTGCCTGGCGGACGATTGGGTCTTCAGAAGTAGAAGGAATGGCCAGTTTGTGCCTCGATCGTACTGTTCAACGTCACCGCATACGACCTGATGATTTAATCGAGAGCGAGCGGTAAACATGTCACGCGCGATGATATAATCCGTGTTTGAGCACATGCGTGACGTGGGCGATAACAAGTAACTGATCCGTGATCACGGACGCGACTGCTTCGGCTACACGCACTGGACTTTATACTTCGTAAGCTCACTGCTTGGGGGAGCGGACCCGGACGGCAACCGTTGCTGTCTACTTGGGCATTGGCTCGAGGAAATACGGTCTTCTCGTCGTATCTGAAATGTGTTGTCACACACTATACCGGCCTAGTGGCACGTGGGAAGTCACTTATATGCCGGTCGTGATGACCTGATCCCCCGCAAATCGTCTTCAAAGCCTATACCATACTAACCTCTTGCAAACTCCTCGGTAGCAAGCACTCTATTGCACATCAACATTACTCACGGCCCCGCTCACTGGGGCCGGCGCGGTCTAACCCAAACCCTAACCGTGAGTCTTGTTACTCGGCTCAATCGCCGTATATATATGCGCAACGCTTATGTTTATCATTAGCTAACCCTAACCGGACCCTAACCCGAACCCAGACTCTAACCAAACCCTAACGGAAGTACCCGTTGAGATAAGCGCGCGCTTAATCACACGTGCTCATTATGTAAGGTTAAGCGCCTTTAGTCTGTTTCGGTGGTCATGTGATCCGTAAGCGCCGCAAGCGGCGCTTACGTTGCGAAGGATCATGTGATAAGGCACCACATGATGCATCTTATCTTATCTTTCCCGGACTACGGTCCGGATGTGATGGGAAGAGATCAACATCACGAACACGTGCTGATCGGTTGTCCGGCCATCAAACGTAAGCATTATTAGTTGTCGGCCCGCCCGACGCCATTTTGAGAGCCGTTGACGTCTTATGGCGTGCTTCGGCATGTCGACTTTCCCGTCGGCATCACGCAATCGTTGCGCATTCGATTTGCAATTGCGCACGGACCATGGTACGATTTGTCCGTATCCAATGAGAGTTCGTGCGACCCGTGCAAACACGGGAATACTAAGGTTGCCCTGACGAGCTTATAAGCGAAACGGGGCTGGGACGTGGTACTACCAAGTCCCCCGTTGGCAACCGTTTCGTAGCACAGTCGTTCGTGGTGTTCATCTCCTCCCTAACCCTGAGTGGTGACGAGACGTTTGATGTCTGCGATGAAAGTGTCCATGAGAATGTGGGCGAAGATGCGGAGCTTGACGCGTGTGGGGTCATGGATGTAGTCAGGCTCTGTGGAGGCGGAGGCGATTTCCAACTGAAGGCGGAAAAATGCGTGGAACGACTGAAAAGAAGAGGAAGGTGAGTGAGGGGTGGAAAGAATAGAAGGGAGCTGTGAAAAGACATACAGAGACGACGGGCTGGCCGTAGGAGAGGAGCAAGGCGCGCTCTGCGGCGTGGGCGGGTTGTTTTGAGACTTTGTCGAGGGGCCAGAATTCGATGGGGAGTCTGGGGATGAGGACGCCGCGGCGGGAGTGGAAGGAGACAGCTGAGGAGAACATGGGGAGATAGCCGTCGAGGAGGGATTGAGTGATCCAGAGGGGGATGCCTGAGGAGCGATGGAGGACCTGAGCTGCGCCTGTGTGGCAGAAGTTGATTGCGCGTTCGCAGAGGGCGATGAGGTCGATGTACTGGGGCTCTATGGGGATGATGGGGAGGTCGTTGTTGTTGCGGGAGGTGCGTTGTGCGATGGTGGCGGCAGCGAGAGGGCGATGGATGTGGGTGTTCCAGAGGTGGGTGACGAAGGCTGTGATGGGGAAGCTAGCCCAGAGATAAATGTCGGGAAAGACCTATAGAGGTAAGATGAGTAAGAGGGGGAGGGATAGGGGGAGAGGATACGGACGTGTTCTGGGAACATTGTTGTTGAGTGGAGGAGGGCTGCGCGCATGTCTGAGCTTGCGCAAGCCTTTATCCAAGGGATGATGCACTCGTCGTAGAAGCGGTGGCCGTCCTGATGGTCTGGGTGGAAGCGGATTGGATGGAGGAGGAGGTTGCATTCGAGGCGGAGGAAGAGGTCTTTTGCGTTCTGGACCTGCATTGCGAGGCAGTCGTGTGGGAGCTTGTTGTTGACGAAGCGGAGGAAGCGGCGGGCCTTTGTCTGATGAGGGGCGGACTTTGCCCAGGAGCCGGCGGCGGCGGCGGTGAGCATGCCCTGCTGAGCGATGTGGAAGCGGGCCTTGTCGCGAGTTTTGTGAGCGAGGGTGTTGTAAGCCTGAGAGTTCTGAGCCTCTATTGTTGGGCGGATGGTGGGGCCTGTGCGGACGGTGTTGTGGAACATGCGGAGGGGTTCGTAGAGGGGTCTTGGGATGTCATCGGCCTGCCAGTGGCCGATGTTGCCGGAGAAGAAGTGAGGGTATAGGGAGATGTGGACGTTGTCGCGGGGGTGGATGATGCGTGCGGTGGGGAAGGTGTTTAGCGGGGGGGAGTTGTCATGTGAGTTGTGTGGTTCTGGGCTGCTGTTGTTGTTGTGGTCGCTGCTTCTGTCGTCGATGTGGGAGCGGGCATCGTCGTCCTCGTCGTCTTCGTCCTCATTGTCATAGCGGTTGTCGTCGGAGTCGTCGTCGTCGGAGTCGTTGTGACGAACGAAGGGATGGTCGAAGAGTGCGCGGCGGACCTCGGTCAGGTCCTGGAGCAAGCCCAATTTTGGGAGGGGAGGGGCGTTGCGTGTGAAGACGGGCTTGCGACGGGGGATGTAGGAGCCGTTTTTGTCGTAGAAGCAGTTTTCCTTTCCGTCTGCGTTGAAGAGGTCGACGTTGTGGAGGTTTCTGATTTTGCGGCGCTTGTTTGGATTTGGGGAGTTGTAGACGAGTGGATGGTGTGCGCGGATGTCAGCGTTTGGGATGACCTGCCAGTTGTCGACGAGGCATGCGCTGTGGGGAGAAGAGGGGATGTGAGTGTGTATGCGACGAGAGAGAGAGGGAGGGACTGACGTGTAGTGTACTGGGAGGGCGAGGGAGAGGCGTGCTATTTTGGTGAAGTCGAAGCGTTCGTACCAGTAGTTGCGGAAAGCGGGGGAGTCAGGGGGGTTACCGCCCCAGATGCGGCGGTCCTGGCCGTACTGGACGACGATGGCCATTGGTTGACCTTGTTCCTAGATTGCGCGCTTGTACGAGGGCGGGGCGTGCCTGTACCAAGAACGATACTGACTGCGAATGGTTGTGTTGAGCTCGCGGGCGTCTTCGAGGGACAGGGAGATGTGTCGGCGGTCACTGGAGAATATGGGTGAGTGAGTGAATGTGCGCAGGGGAGGGAAAGGACGATGACAGTTTTGGGAAGAGGAGAGAGGAATCGGGTGGACGTGTGTGTGTCCCATCCGCGCGGACACACGAGTGCTGTGTCCGCGCAGAGACACGGGTGCTGTGTCTGCGCGGACACAAGAGTGCTGTGTCCGCGCGGACACAAGGGTGCTGTGTCTGCGCAGACACAAGAGTGCTGTGTCCGCGCGGACACAAGGGTGCTGTGTCCGCGCAGAGACACGGGTGCTGTGTCTGCGCAGAGACACGAGTGCTGTCTCCGCGCAGACACAAGGGTGCTGTGTCCGCGCAGAGACACGGGTGCTGTGTCTGCGCGGACACAAGGGTGCTGTGTCTGCGCGGACACACGGGTGCTGTGTCTGCGCGGACACAAGGGTGCTGTGTCTGCGCGGACACAATGGTGCTGTCTCCGCGCAGAGACACGAGTGCTGTCTCCGCGCAGAGACACGAGTGCTGTGTCTGCGCGGACACACGGGTGCTGTGTCTGCGCGGACACAAGGGTGCTGTGTCTGCGCGGACACAAGGGTGCTGTGTCTGCGCGGACACAATGGTGCTGTCTCCGCGCAGAGACACGGGTGCTGTGTCTGCGCAGAGACACGAGTGCTGTCTCCGCGCAGACACAAGGGTGCTGTGTCCGCGCAGAGACACGGGTGCTGTGTCTGCGCGGACACAAGGGTGCTGTGTCTGCACGGACACACGGGTGCTGTGTCTGCGCGGACACAAGGGTGCTGTGTCTGCGCGGACACAATGGTGCTGTCTCCGCGCAGAGACACGAGTGCTGTCTCCGCGCAGAGACACGAGTGCTGTCTCCGCGCAGAGACACGAGTGCTGTGTCCGCGCGGACACACGGGTGCTGTGTCCGCGCGGACACAAGGGTGCTGTGTCCGCGCAGAGACACGAGTGCTGTCTCCGCGCGGACACAAGGGCGGTGTGTCCGCGCGGACACATGAGTGCTGTGTCTGCGCAGACACAAGGGTGCTGTGTCCGCGCAGATACAAGGGTGCCCCATCCATGAGTCCTCGTCCCGTTCACACTATTCACACAACATAACACAGAGTAAAGACTGCACTCACAGTAATTGCGTGCACACATTGAAACTCTCGTCATCGTCCACAGGAGGATACGGCTCAGACAGGTAGATGTTGCCAAAGTTCATGCGTTCCAGCATCGACGCAAGCATCGACATCAGGATACGGAAGTCGATAGGGTCCATGTGCGTCGGCCCCCCAGAGTGTTCCACACCATGCACGTCGACGTCCTTGTCGATGACACAGTGGTCCGCAATCAACCACCACACCTCTTCGTCCGCATTCGTCTTCCCCCCAAACGCCATCTTCCCAGCCGGGTCCACACCAAGTACCTTGCGCTCCCCACGAAACTGCCAGTAACGACGCATGAAGTTCAGCTCCAAGCTCCACGGCACATTGTTCTGCACAACCAGGTCCGCAACATTCGGCAGGACCGCATCCAGCCCAATGCCACACGGAACCGCAATCTGCTTGTCCAGCCGCGCCTGCACACGTCCAAACAGTCAACACCTCCACACCCCGCAGTCAACAGAATACAACTCACCTCCTTCACGCCGAACATAACATCCGGATCATCCGTCTCCACAACGTCGTCCTCCGTCAGCCCCAGCGAAAACTTCGACCGCACCATCTCCATCGCCCGCGTGCTCTCCTCGCCCTCGTACATCCGCCGCAACTCAGACAGCTCAACAAACTCCACCTTCGTCGCCTCGTACTTCGCACGCGAAGACGGGTCCTCCAGCATCTGCTTCGCAAGCACAGTAGTCACTTCGTCCTGCGACACCCCCTCCCCATCTTGGAACACCGCAGGGATCGCAACCCGCTCCTGGTCAAACAGATCCTGTTGCGGCGCAGGTCAGTCTTCAAACCCGTCGTCTGGTTCCTCCCCATCATCCCTCACCACATCATACCGGAACTCGTCCGCGGGCTCCTCACTGCTCCCCCATAAGTCACTGCCTCGCACCAACACACTCGTCAAATCACATACCTCGGCAGCGGCATCTCTCCTCAGCTCGGGCAGAGTGTAAACAGAAGGGCACAAGCGTTGACAGGCAAAGTCCACAGATCGAGCACAACGCAACGCTGAGAGTAAGAAAGTGGGCGATCAACTCGTCCCGCTGATCGTCGCTCGCGCACACACACCCCGTCCAAAACAACAACTCCAGACCAGCCCAATACCTCCATCTGTTTCATGTCTAAGCAACGTGCCTGGGCTCACCGTTTTAGTCTCCCCCCGCTTCGCGCCTGGCAGCAGACGTCTCCATCGCATACCCTGTGTGTCTTCATCGCCACATTCGGCTTACACCCAACGCTAAGCTTAATTGCGCGCATCGCTCCATCAGCACTTTCCATATGGCGCATCCACCACCTCCCATGTCGTTCAAACCCATTCTCCAAATTCACAAACACAACACATTCATTTCACAGTCTGCATCCTACAGCATATACACAGTACAAACACTTTCAGACCAGTCCACAGTCGCGTTCGAGACAGCATACAAATACAATCATTCAACTTCTGCGACGACAGCCAGCACTCTCACCTCGACCCACGCATAAAGCCGCACGGCTCCATGCGAGTTCCGCCCTTTACATCGGGATCGCCGGCATTGCAGGGTCGCGCTCCGGCTCCGTCTCCTCCGCAACGCTGCTCAGACCGTCGCCCTCAGATCCCGCGTTCTTCTTCTTCTTCGACTTCGGCGACGAACTCGGGCTTCCGCCGCCCTCCCCAATGGGCGTCGCACCTCCCGCAGACGAGTGAGAACGCTTCCGACCCGTGCCTGTGAGACGCATCAGTGCAATCTCCACACTCAGCAGATGCATAAACACATACCACTGCCTTTCGCCGTCTTTGCAGCTCTGGAGGGCCCTGCGCCCTCAGCCGCGCCTGCACCGCTGAGACCGGCTCCTCCAGACCCGCTCGCTTGTGCATTTGCTTCCTGCACACGCGCCCTGGACCGCGTCGCCGTGCCGCCTGCCTGAGTTGCGCGAGTCGCCGCCGCACCACCCTGACCGCGGCTGACTGGCCTGGGCTTCGGACCGCGTGCCTTTGGCGGTGGGACGTCGTCCTGCTCGATCTGAGGGGCGGGGTCGTCGACGAAGGGGTCCGAGGCGTCTTGCATGACGATGTCCCTGGTCTCAGTGGGGGCCGGCTCGGCGATCTCGGGGATAGCAGATGGGGGAGGAGATGCGGGGGCTGCGGCAGTGGGTGCCGCGGTGGCAGAGTCGCTGTCAAATGGAGTGAGTGTGGTGTGTTCAGATGGAGCGGGGAGGAGTGTGGGTACGCACATGTGTTCGAGCGGGGTGGGGGTGTTGAGGACGGGGGGAATGGTGATTGCGGGGTTGGGGGAGGCGGCTGCTTTGCCTTTGCCCTTGGTGGACTGCTGCTCAGCGGCGGGAGCGTTGTGTGCAGACTGACCTTCGTCTGAGTGGGCGTCGTTATCGTCATCGTCGTCATCGCCGTTGTTGTCCTCGTCGTCCTCGTCGTCCTCGTCTTCGGAGTTGGAGTCGTTTACAGGGCGAGCTTGCCGCTTGCTGGATGGGGTATAAGCCGCGGAGTCCTTTGTTTTGCGGGACTTGGAGCGGGGAGCGGCGAGGAACTTCTTCCAGTCGTAGTCCTGGGGGCGAATGGAGCGGTCGTTGGGGTCGGCGCCGTTAGCCTTGCGGATTGCGCGGAATGTGGTGTATTTTTTGGGGTCTGCGTCGCGGAATTCTTCGAGGGAGGGGTAAGCGTGTTGAGAGTCAGCGCGGGGGACCTTGGGGATGTGGATGGGGCGCTGGTTCTGAGAGGTGGGGAGGACGACTGGTGCGCCGGGGGGAGCGGTGTGCTGGGCCTCTATCATCTGGCCGTTGTCGTGCATTGTCTGTGGGGGAGAAAGGTGAGTTTAGAGAGAGGAGAGGAATGAGAGGAGAACGTGCCTGGAGGAGCTCCTCGAGCTTGATTGCGACGGGTGCGGGGAGGCCGCGGGGGAGGTTTTGTGCGATGCCGTTGCGGGCGCAGGCTGCGCCGGTGACTGCGGTGATGACGCGATGCATCTGGCGAGTGCAGTCCTGGCGGCGGGAGACGCTTTCGAGCTCGAGGACTGCGTTGTCGAGGGTGATGCGGGGGCGGCCGGCGTTTCTTTTTTCGCCTACTCTGATGAGGTTGTCGAGGATGTCGTTGTCCCAGTTTGCCCATTTGAAGACTGTGTTGGCCTGTGTCTTGCCAGGGCGGTCGGCGGAGACCTCGACTGCGATGGTTGAGTTGCAGTAGTTTGAGGCGAAGTCGACGAGGGACTGGCGGAGGTCGCGGCCTGCGCTGTAGTCGAGGATGCGGGCGGTGGTTGCGAGTGTGTGCTGGTATCCGTAGTAGCACAGGATAGCGTAGGTGAGGGAGGTGTCTGGAGCGCTCCTCGGCTTGACGTCCCTCCAGCTAGCGGCGTGGCGGAACATGAAGAGGAGGGCGGGGTTTTTCTGGACGCCGCCGATGGGGAGGCCGGGGAAGATCTTGCAGACGTTGTCGAACTGGGAGAGGGCGTCGTCGTTGGCGGAGGAGGATGATGCGGCCTTTGGGGCCGGCTTCTGGGCCCCCATGATGTTGCGGATGTATTCGGTCATGGTGGAGATGGTCTTGAGGTCTGCGGGGGTGAAGGAGAGCTCGAGGTCGTTGTCGTCGATGATGTCTGGGGGCGGCATCTTGGTCTTGTCCGCTTCGCCTCTGGGGTTGACCTTGCTGATGGAGGAGAGCCAGGCGGAGTAGCCGATGGAGTAGAAGCGATCTATAGCGGGGGTGGTGAACTCGGCGAGGAGGATTGCGACCTCTGCGATGGCGGGGATGTTGTTGAAGAGCCAGCGGAAGAACTGGATGTGATGTGAGCGAGAGTTGTGGGGGAGACAGTTGAGTGCGAAGCGTACCTCTGTGCCGACCTTGGTGTTTGCGCGGAACATGGTGTCGCGTGTGAGGAAGTGGACGGCATATGAGCCGTAATCCCAGAAGGCTATTTCGTCCGGGCGGCGGATGTTTGAGTCGACGAGGGGGTCGAGGGTGCGGACGATCTGTGGGTGGGGGTGAGTATTGAATGTGATAAGAGCGGAACAGAATGTGAAGTGCGATGAAGTATGAAGTCACTGGACAAGACTCTAGTCCGCGCGGACACACGAGTGGTGTGTCCGCGCGGACACAAGGGTCGTGTGTCTGCGCGGACACAAGGGTGGTGTGTCCGCGCAGACACAAGGGTCGTGTGTCCGCGCGGACACACGAGTGCTGTGTCCGCGCAGACACACGAGTGCTGTGTCCGCGCAGACACACGAGTGCTGTGTCCGCGCAGACACGTCGGGACAAATAAATCACGAAGTACACTCACCCACTGGATCGTCGGCCCGTACTGCTCCAGGATCCGCCGCAGATCCTGCAGGAACGACGCGGTCGGCCACGGCAGGTCGTACGCCTTCTCCGCACGAACCATCTCGTGCGTCCACCGCAACCGCCGCGCAGCTCCAGCCAACGCCTTCACGTCCTTCTCCTCGCTCGACCCAGCCTCGGGCTCCCACGTCCCAGTCACGTTCCCATTCTCGTCCTCCGTCTGCATGTACGCACCAAGCCGCTCCTCCCAGTCCGCAATCAAGATCCGGTCCACAGCCTTCTTGTACTTCTTCAGCGCACCCGCCAGGATCGCGTTCTCCCGGTGCCCCAGATAGTTGATCGCACCCCGCGGCCGAAGCAGCAGCACGTACTGCTCGTCAATCTTCTTCAGCACGTCCTGCGTCCACACAATGTCCCGCACCCCAGCTCCAAACACCTCCCCCTCCAGCTTCTGGTACCGCCCCATAATCTCCTTCTCATACTTCCCCTGCAGCTCCCGCCGGTCCCGCTCAAGCAACTGCTCCCACGTCTTGCCCCGGTGGTGCTTCGCCACTAGCTCCGCAGGGACCGCGACCACGTCCTTCGGGTCGTCCACCCAGATCTTCACAACGTCCCGCAGAAGCTGCCCCTCCTCGTCCTCTGCGTCGTCCACGTCCGCGAATGCCCCAGGGCTCGCGATTAGCCGCATCCGCCGCATCCCGTCCCGCACAAGCCGCGCCCAGAACTGTACACACATCTTCAGCACACAACCACGCACTAGCTCAATTCATCAATATACAAACTCACCTCCCCGATCGCACACGACTGGTTGTGCGCTCGCGTCGGCGGCTTCAGCACAGAGTCGAACAGCTTCACAGTCAAGATCTGCCCGTTCCGGTACGCAGAAAACGTCGCCAAGTCTGTCACAATCTCCCACAGCGCAGGCGTCGTCAGCAGGTACGACGGCGGGAACGCACTCTGCTGCGCCGCCGTCATCACAGGCCGCAGAATCGCATTGCTCCACTTCCCCATGTACAGCGTCATCTCCCCGCCCCCTGCATGCGTCTTCTTCCACTCCACAACATTCGCCTCCATCGCCGCAAGGTACCCAAACAGCCGCTCCTCCTGCGTCGCACGAAGGCTCGGCAGGTACTCGTTCTGCGACAAGTGCCGGCACAGCGCTTCCCCGCACTCCTCTAAATCATTCACATCATCACTTCACCACATTCTACAAAAAAAAAGGACATCCACATACCTGCAATGAACAGGTGCACGCACCATTGCCCCGCACTCCCAATCTTCCCATCCACAACGTCCAACGCAAGCCGAACCGTCTCCAGCTCCTCCATCTGCTTCTTCGACCCCCCGTCCCCCAGCTTGTTCGTCACCCGCGCCAGCCCCTCCGCCTTCTTCTCCCGCTCCTTCTCCAGCCGCGCCTTCCACGCCGCCATCGCCTTCGCCCGGTGCTGCCCACTGAAAAAATCAACCACCAGCGGCGGCAGATCCACCCGCGACTTGAATCGCAGCTCGGGGAGCTCCTCCCACGGAACCGCCTCGTCTGTCTTCTTCGCATACGTCCCCTCCACCAGGTCCTCGACACGCACCTGCATCAGCAGCGGCGCCGTGTTCGGGTGCTTACCTTCTGTGTCGAACGACCGCACGAGCTTGGCCACCGACGCCGCCACCACTCCCCGCTGGTTCCACGTCCCCCACCGGTACGTGACCCCCGCCGGCTCCGTCAGCACGTCCAGCCGACACTTCCCCAGGAACGCCTTCTCCTCCTCGCGCTGGCGTGCCCGGATTGCTTGCTCCTGCGGATGCGGAGCCGTCTCCTCCTCCTTCACCTTCGGCATCCGCACCCCAGACACCTGTACAAACGTCAGTTTTCCTCACCTATCACACACCCATCTGTACTGTACCTTGCCCTCGTCCTGTCATTCCACAATATAATTAGTAGCAGCCACAATCCACGCAGCTGATCCACGCACCTCAGTCCCCTGGGTTTTTTTCGATTTACCGCGAGGAGGCATGCTTGTCTACAAATTGCGTCAGAATCGGTCCCCTGATACCATGATCAGCACTTACATATGATTGTACTTGCGGTTGATTTATTGTTTGATGTTCGGCTAGGTTGCTCGCGTCGCTGGTGAGCAATGGGGAGAAGGAGAGCGCCGGTGCGTCCCCCATCCTCGATCGCCCCCATCGATCGATGCCCTGTGCCCAGCCTCATGGCATGTCCCTTCCCGGTCCCTCCACTCCAAATCCAGCCGATCGCCGCCCTGCCACTCGACACTTTTCCTCCGACCAAGTCCCGCCAGGCACCGGTGACACCCGGTCTTCTCTCTGTATCCGACCTCTTCTCTTCCCGTGTGGCACTGTCTTCTTCCTCGGTACCTTATTGTGTCGCACTGCCACAGGTCTTCTGCGTCCGATCGGTTTGAAGCTTAACTCTGATTCATTCCTCTCCAACTCCGTTGGCTTTTCTGGTGTTTCCTCTGTATGTAATCCTCTTCTATTTATTGTAGGATATGTTTCTGTGATATATCTGCAGTTTATTGAGACGTTTCAAAGACACGCTGCTGCTTTTGCCTGCGCGGACACAGCTTCAATGCATCTGATCGGAATAACTGTATATTGTAATTTGCATAAAGGTACCGGAAACTGCGGGCCGGGCCGGCCCACTGCCAGTCCGCGCGGAGGCAGCACCCTTGTGTCCGCGCAGACACACGACCCTTGTGTCCGCGCAGACACACAACACTTGTGTCCGCGCAGACACACCACCCTCGTGTCCGCGCAGACACACCACCCTTGTGTCCGCGCAGACACACAACACTTGTGTCTGCGCAGACACACCACCCTTGTGTCTGCGCACACACACGACACTTGTGTCCGCGCAGACACACGACCCTTGTGTCTGCGCACACACACGACACTTGTGTCCGCGCAGACACACGACCCTTGTGTCTGCGCGGACACACAACACTTGTGTCCGCGCGGAGGCACCTCCCTTATATTCGCGTGGACACAGCACCCCTGTGTCCGCGCACTTTCAACTCCGAAGTCCTAGCTTTTTGTTACCCTGACCCTGACCCCGCCTACTCAACACCCCCCTTCATCCCCTCTACTCAACCCCCCTGTTCATTGCGCACGGACCATGGTACGATTTGTCCGTATCCAATGAGAGTTCATGCAAACCCGTGCAAACACAGGAATACTAAGGTTGCCCTGACGAGCTTATAAGTGAAACGGGGCTGGGACGTGGTACTACCAAGTCCCCCATTGGCAACCGTTTCATAGCACAGTCGTTTGTGGTGTTCATCTCCTCCCTAATCCTGATCACGCCATCGCTTTGACACAGTTATTTGCAATTGCGCACGGACCATTGTACGATCGGTTTAATTCAGTCAATCGGAACTCTGTGTGAATGGACCAAACAACAGGATACTAAGGTTGCCCTGACGAGCATATAAGCGAAACAGGCGAGCAGGAGGTCGGCAAGTCCACCTCCCCTGTTGGCAACCCCCTTTTGTAGCTAGTCATTGCGTGTTCACTCCATCCTAACTCTAACCCTTAACTCTGTTTCCTCTTCAACTCCGTCAGCTTTTCTGGTGTTTCTCCTATATATAATCCTCGTCCATTTGTTGTAGGATATGTTTCTGTAATATATCTGCAGTTTATCGAGACCTTTTGAAGGCACACTGCTGCTTGTGCTTACGCAGACACAGCTTCATGGTGTCTGCTCTGAATATCTGTATGTTTTGATTGACATACAAAGCCCGGAAACCCCGGCCTGGCCCGGCCCACAGTGCCTTCGCGTGGATGCACCACCCCTATGTCCATGCAGAGATACGACCCTTGTGTCTGTGCGGAGCCACAACCCTTGTGTCCACGTAGAGACACCACCCATATGTCCACGCGGACACATGACCCTTGTGTCTGCATGGAGATAAGGGTTGTGTCTCCGTGTGGAGACACTATCCATCTGTTTGTACAGAGACACAACCATTGTCTCTGCATGGAGACACTACCATTGTCTCCGTGTGGAGACACTACCCTTGTGTCCATGCAGACACATGACCATTGTCTCCGCATGAAGACACTACCCTTGTGTCTGCATGGACACACGACCCTTGTGTCCGTGCAGACACACCTCCCTTGTGTCCGTGCAGACACACCTCCCTTGTATCTGCGTGGACACAGCACCCCTGTGTCCGCGCACTTTCAACAGCGAAGTCCTAGCTTTTCGCTGCCCTAACCCTGACCCCCTCTACTCAACCCCCCTGTTCATCGCCTTCGCCCGGTGCTGCCCACTGAAAAAATCAACGACCAGCGGCGGCAGATCCACCCGTGACTTGAATCGCAGCTCGGGGAGCTCCTCCCACGGAACCGCCTCGTCCGTCTTCTTCGCATACATCCCCTCCACCAGGTCCTCGACCCGCACCTGCATCAGCAGTGGCGCCATGTTCGGGTGCTTACCTTCTGTGTCGAACGACCGCACGAGCTTCACCACCGACGCCACCACCACTCTCCGCTGGTTCCACGTCCCCCACCGGTATGTGACCCCCGCCAGCTCTGTCAGCATGTCCAGCTGACACTTGCCCAGGAACGCCTTCTCCTCCTCATGCTGCCGCGCCCGGATCGCTTGCTCCTGCGGATGTGGAGCTGTCTCCTCCTCCTTCACCTTCGGCATCCACACCCCAGACATCTGTATAAATGTCAGTTTTCCTCACCTATCACACACCCATCTATACTGTACCTTGCCCTTGTCCTGTCATTCCACAATATAATTAGTAGCAGCCACAATCCACGCAGCTGATCCACGCACCTCAGTCCCCTCGGTTTTTTTCGATTTACCACGAGGAGGCATGCTTGTCTACAAATTGCGTCAGAATCGGTCCCCTGATACCATGATCAGCACTTACATATGATTGTATTTGCGGTTGATATACTGTTTGATGTTCGGCTAGGTTGCTCGTGTCTCTGATGAGCAATGGGAAGAAGGAGAGCGCCGCCGCGTCCCCCATCCTCAATCGCCCCCATCGATCAATACCCTGTGCCCAGCCTCATGGCATGTCCCTTCCCGGTCCCTCCACCCCAAATCCAGCTGATCGCCGCCCCACCGCTCGACACTTTTCCTCCGACCAAGTCCCGCCAGGCACCGGTGACACCCGGTCTTCTCTCTGCATCTGACCTCTTCTCTTCCCATGTGGCACTGTCTTCTTCCTCGGTACCTTATTGTGTCGCACTGCCACACATCTTCTGTGTCCGATTGGTTTGAAGCTTAACTCTGATTCATTCCTCTCCAACTCCATTGGCTTTTCTAGTGTTTCCTCTGTATGTAATCCTCTTCTATTTATTGTAGGATATGTTTCTGTGATATATCTGCAGTTTATTGAGACATTTCAAAGACATGCTGCTGCTTTCACCTGCACAGACACAGCTTCAATGCATCTGATCGGAATAACTGTATATTGTAATTTACATAAAGGTACCAGAAACTGCGGGCTGGGCCGGCCCACTGCCCATCCGCACAGAGGCAGCACTTTTGTGTCTGCGCAGACACACCACCCTTGTGTCCACGCAGACACATGACCCTTGTGTCCGCGCAGACACACCACCCTTGTGTCCGCATGGACACAGCACTCGTGTGTCCGTGCAGACACACCTCCCTTGTGTCCGCATGGACACAGCACTCGTGTGTCCGTGCAGACACACCTCCCTTGTGTCCACGCAGACACACCTCCCTTGTGTCTGCACAGACACACAACACTTATGTCTGCGCGGACACACGACCCTTGTGTCCATGCAGACACACCTCCCTTATGTCTGCGTGGAGGCACCTCCCTTGTATTCATGCAGACACAGCACCCCTGTGTCTGCGCACTTTCAACTCCGAAGTCCTAGCTTTTTGTTACCCTGACCCTGACCCCACCTACTCAACACCCCCTTTCATGAGGCCACCATGAGCCTGCAATGAGGCCAGGGAACAATAAGGGAACCTATTTGCATAACAATGACCAATGATGGACCAGAACTGGGCTCCTCCCAGACTGGCCTTGGGAGATAAGATATGATAAATAGCATCTGGGGTCACACCCCCAGATAAGATAGGAGAGAAGATAATGATAAACACCACCCAGGCTGTGCCGGCCTTCAGGAATGGAACATTGCCAAACGTGGTGTGAAAAACCATGACAACAAGGCAGCTGCATTGTCAGAATGCTTGATGACCTGCTCAATGACCTCGCAGGGGAGTTTAAAAGACATGACAGATGCAAGGAAGATGCCAGAAAAGCTCGGGTGGGTTTGGATCGATAGACAAGAGGTAGGGCAGGAGAGCAAGGTGGGCGAGATGTGGTGGAGGGTGACATGGACATATGTGGATGAGATCGGTGAGAGTCCGCAAAGTGCATGCCGGCAGTTATCAATAATTGGAGACAGTACATGGTGCAAGCGCGCATTTGACTGGCACCGGACCACATGCGCGCAAGAATAAACTTACTTGGATCAAATCCAGATACACTGACAAACCCATCCAAGGCAATATGTCTGTGGCTTGTCACAGGGTTAGGCTTGCGATTGGAGCAGAGCGTACTCGTCTTGCGACGACGAGACCCAAAGGAGAGTTGAAGAAGGCCACTCCTCCAATCCGGTACCCTGAGAGAACTTGTTGTCAGCGGACTGGACATGATCAGTGAGCAATCGAAGTCTTCACTGCGTCCCAGTGCTTGCAGGACGATTGTTGCGTGCCACAATCCACCTTCGCTTGTCCACCCTCGCTAACATCTAAATGTATGGTGGCACCGTAGCCGCAAAAGTCGTGTATGCATGTATCTGGTCCGCCCAGGTTCAAGCTTCCCATGTAGACGAAAGGGGAGTCAAGGCGGTGCATGGGCGTTGTGGGGAAGCGTGGAGGACCTAAGAATAGGACGCGTAGTCGGGCACATTTGAGCTGAACACTCACAGGGTGCATCGAACCTATCAATGAACCCGACGTAAACCAATTATGGCCGTCAGAATACGGAGATGCGCAAGCAACGAATGCCGTTCGCACTCACATTTATGCGCGCGCTTCGGCATACATCGCAGGGAAGATCAACGCGGAAAGGAATGCATCGACAGTTCATAAACGGGTCATATACACAACGTGCCCTGGCAAAACACGGAGTGGTATCTGGTATCGAGGCCTTGAAGAGGGTGACCGCTCACAGCTGAACGAGCGTAAGCACTGCATAGTAAGTCGAAAAAGATCCCAGTCCGACGCACCGATAGCCCCACCGCCTCCCCATATCACCGCAACTCAAGACCAAATCTCAAGCTCCGGCTCACACAAGCAGCAAGCCCAACAACATTCCACCGTGACCCACCGCCCCAACGAGGATCGTCTTCCGCGAATACAGCGCCGCGCTCAAGGACCCTGAGCCATTCCCTGCCGAGCTACTCGTGGCGGTCGCTCTCGGAACGGTCACTGAGCTGTTCGCACGGGCTGAAGAGGATGTGAACGGGTTCGAAAACGTCGCCCAGGGCGTGGGCGAGGGGAAGGAGAGGAAGGTGCTCGTCGACGCGCACGCGCAGAGTGACTGCTCGGCGATGCTCTCCGCTGGACCGAGGTCACCCGGGCACGAGGTCGAGATGCACGCGATGAGGTGCGAGACAAAGAGAGTCGAACTGTGAGTTTGATAGCGACGCAAAGACGGCGGGATTGCGGGGCCGTTAGCAACGGCGGTGTACGTGCTTGAGGACGAACACTCACACAAGTTCACGTTGACGATCCTCGATCGGATACTATCCTACGCAATCGCGAGCCCTAGACACTTGTTCGCTGCCAGTCTCTCAGTTCCTTCTTTCTGAACGATGAAGTGGGCACTCACCGCGTATGAACAAGCCATCCAGGCTCCAGCCCGGAGTGTGCGCACGACGTCGCACTCGCAGATGAGCTCATGTTCGCACCCGGATCTGCGCCCGCTGTCGCCCCGGCATTGGCAAATGCGATAGGGGCAAACGAGAGGCTGAGCGCGACGGAAGGAATGCTGCTTGTACCAGAGGCTGACGGGGGCTAGGGCGGGGACTGAAAGGACGCCGGGGCGGCATAGTACGCAAACCGAGCACGACGAGGCCAGTCCTTGAATTCGAGAGACTGAAATCACCAGCGTTAGGTGTAAATCAGTGCACTTCTTGTAAGTATTTATTGACTGCCCGAGAATCGTCAGGGAGCAGCGAGAGCGGAGAAAAAGTAGGTTACCTACACCATGGCCGGACTTCTGGGTTCGCACTCTGGGGAATTATGCTGCTCCTCAGAGATACGCACTGGCATTACACCGCTGCACAAGAGCCTATATCAGACGAGCAGAAGAATCAGCTCAAAGTACATCGTGGAGTGCGACTGGTCACCGTCGTGGTCGAAGTCGAGGACTTGTCGAGCGCCGAGCAAACCAGGAGCTCGACTGCACTCTGCATGTGACCATCTCCACGGCATCGACGATGATCTTGGCCTCCTTCGACCTGCCTTATATCACAGAGCTACCTCCCCTCGATCCTCGTCCCCCGGTCTTCGTGATCCCCTCTCATTCCCGAACAGCTTCTCAACGACCGAGAGTACCTTAAGTTCCACGGGCGCAGCTGCAAGGCACATCGGACACCCGGGTAGTGATGCGACTCTGTGGGAACGACCACGAGCTTGTCGTGCGCGCAGCGGGGATAATGGTTGTTAGGGCAGACGTGTAGGTGCGTGGATGCGTCTTCGTTGAGAGGGAGAGGATGCTGACCGTGACTTCGGATATTTTCTTGTGAAGAAGGATTGACCACTCCTCGAGGGCATCGGTACGTTCATCCATGCTCATCTGCTATTCTCGTTTCTTTGCCGTGCTTCGTGCAGAGCGGAATGAGCACGTTTTATTTCGACTTGCTTGTACATCCACTGTCATGAGAAGACATTTGTCGACCGAGTGTCGCTGAGTATATGGAGGCCTAGCTGCGCATATAGCCTCACCTCATTGGTCCTTGCGAACATACCCTCCGCTGGGTGCCCGCCCAGTCAGTGGTCTTGGGCTCGCTTCTTCCGCTTCGCGATGCTGATTGAATGGACCGACTCGAATGCCCTCTTCAGCACTGGGCTTACCAATACAGTGTTCGCCCCCTCACACTCCCTTCCTGTCCCAATCCTTGACCAAGATCTACCTCTGTAAATATGTTGCCCTCAGCGTGTCTCACCACCACCGGCTCGTCCTGAATCACACTCCACGCCCGCCATGTCTTCGCACGCCGCAGACCTAAAATATATGCGCATTCTCAAAGAACGAGAACGGGTGGCAGTCGGTGTCAGTGGTCATCAATGAACATCAGGACATCTGCGGACGTGAGCGGACGATGGGCGTAGACGGGGCAGACATTTTGGGCAACTTCGCTTGATAGGTTCTTTTACGCGAACATGTACATTGTGTGGAAGCTATATTGAACCGATGGCAGGAATACTGTCAGGTTTGTCTAGGGATCCGTTGAGGGTCCGTCGAGGATATCCGCGGTTTAGAGGCGTGTGTTGCATTTCGTCGACCATGACTGGTGCGTCGTACTCTCTTTCCCATCTACATGCGCCGCGGCGCCCCGCCATTGCAGGATGGCTTTGTCCACCGAGACTTGACGCAGGCAGTTGCGCAAGCGCACTGGTCGGCGTTGGTCAGACTCAGTGAGACGAGTCGTGTCACCATACCCGAAGCCAGTGGCACGACACGAGCACATGTGTCTCTCCCGCACGATCATCCTTTCTGGCTAGCTCTTGGTATCCCCTTTCGTCTCACTTGGCTCCACCCTGCTAAACTACGAGTCAATTTCTCATCTCCCTCGTTCATCGCGCTCGGCACTACATGTCACTTCAAGTTGTTCGTGTTGCTTCACAGAACCTGACTTGAAGTTGGCTTCCCCGCACTGCCCCGACGATCGAGCACGGATGCTCACGTTACCACCCACATGTTCCCAACACGCTGCGCAGCCCCCCTGGAATGTACGAGGCTCGGACAGCTGGGTGCTTATCCTGTGCTCGCCTTGGACAGATGTCGCGCTCATGCTGGTCTAGGTGCATCATTTTCTCCCACAAGGACGATGTTCTCCGATGGATGTGTTCAAAGTGCGTTCAATTTCCAAGCAAAACGAGCTTTCGGGTGTTTCATCCCTTCCATGCTGGCAGGTGCCTGATGCTTGGCAGATGTGTCAGTCGCCCTTGAGTGTCGAGCGTTGCGCCGTTTTACGTGCTCGCGCGTCTGGGATACAAATACGCCTCCGGAGGAGCTGCCCCCAGTTGCGGACTCGCTCTCTCCATTCCAACCTTGTCACCATGCACACCCGTGTCCTCGCGGTCCTCGCGCTGCTCGTTTCGAGCACGGCCGTTCTCGCCCAAGACACATCCTCGACGACTACAGGTACGCATCCACGTCTCCCTTCCGTCTCGGTGCACACTTCCGACCCCACCGACTCTTCATCGCAGATTTGTCGACGACGGACTCGGCGAGTGTCACAGACACTACCGACACCGCGACCGCGACAGATACCACGGACACCGCATCTGCGACAGACAGCACAGACACCGCGACTGCGACTGTCACCGACAGTGCATCCACTACCACCGCGCCGCCCAGTACGTCTGCTTCCGGGACATCCAGCGGATCGTCGGGCACCAGCCGTGGCACATCGTCGGGGAGCGCGGCGACCTCGCGGGGGACAGGGACGAGCTCGAGCTCGAGCGCGGCCGCAAGCCAGACGAGCAACAGCGCGGTGGGATTGGGTGCGGAGGCGTGGGGCGGCTTGGAAGGCGCGATCGCACTCGTGGGCGGCGTCGTTGTTGGGGGCATGATGTTGTGAGCACGGGAGGTTGAGGAGTGGGCTGAACGGGCGCGAGAACGGACGCAAGTATCGTATGGACTTGTACTCGGCTGGCTGTGGGCTGTGAACCCGATACATTGCGACGCTGTATATTCGGACTTCGATCCTGGCTCGAGATCATGTAGTACTCGACTGATGAACCAGGTGCCCAAGTACTAGTTGCGCGAGCTCGGGTTACGTTGAGAACAAGAACAACGTCTTTCAGTCTTCGTCTCATCCATCTATATCGTCGGACGATGTTCAGCCGTTATCCGCACCGCGGGGCAGTATGTACGTACCGTTGCTCGTCGTGGTGGACCGGTGAAAAGGTTGAGCGCCCAAAGCCGGACAGTTAGCGCCGGGTAGAAGTGAACGTTGGCCTGCTTCGACCACCAGCTCAGACCAGGTCGACGATGGCGAACATGGCCCTCTCCCTCCTTTCGAGCACCTCGCGTGCCTCGCGTACTCTTGCTCCATGCTTGTCTGCCACCGTTCAGCGGCACGCACAGACACGCTCGGTATCATCCTCTCCCTACGGCCGCACCCACGTTTGGAAGAGGCGTCCGAAGCAGCTCCCGAAACCGATGGTCCCCGTGTTTCCCCAGCGACTCGTCCGCGTCGACGGCTCGACGATCGTACACTACACCACTTCGCCACGCTCGGTCATCCGCCTCACGCGCGACACGACAAACAACCCGCTCTGGAACGCGGCACGCTTCCTCGGCATGGACGAGGAGGAGGACGAGGTGACGGGACGGATGGGCCGGTTCAGCAGGCGTTTCGGAGGGCTGAGCGGGCAGCAGTCGGACATGGATTGGATGAACGAGGGCACGGAGGAGGCCGCCAACACAGGCGCGACAGCGGAGGGGAAGGTGAAGTCGGGATGACCGTGACGTTGGACGCATTGCCGCTTCACAAGACACCGTACCCTGTCGTATTTGGTGCGTTTCGCCGTCTTCACGTCCTGAAACATTCTCACGCGTTTTTCGCAGTTCCTCGTAGTAATTTTGCCGTATGGATGCCTTACCATCCATGGTCCGTTCTGCTGTTATGTCGAACACTTGTACTGCCCGCTGCGGTGGCACCCGTCAACGTCGCTCGTAGAATGGAGTGTCTCCAACGAAACGTTTTGTATAGCTCAGGTGCGTGATCCTTGTCATGCGGCGTCGACAGGAGACGTGGACACATCGGAGCGGTTGCGATTCAGGGCAGAGGCTCGGCGGAACGATCACGGCGTACGTGGGCTCTCGAAAGAGTCTGAACTAGGCTCGAGTGTGAAGCCGCCTCATGTCTCCGACCCGAACGCGCATCGGGATCAACATCCCTTACCTGTGTCTTACGTCGAGAATGCACGGGGGTCGGATATGGCGGCATGCATTTGATCTGCACGTACATCATGACTGAACCTACAGCAGTCCTACAGCTCTCTCGCTACACAATCCAGCTCACAGCCTGACACGCAGGGGTGCGTATGGCTGCCCACTGGCCAAGTTCCGAAGCCTGGCGTTGGTGGCGGGCCCTGGCGTGGCTAAGGTTTTCGATCCAACGGGCATTGTGACTGGGAATGTCCTGGATGAACGGGCGGATACCTGAAGATGGACAATTGTGCGAGAAAACGAAGGTGAGTAGATCCAAATATGCCGCCGCGATGATTGTTTCCGTCCTGACGCGCTTCGGTAGACTGAGTGGTTCTGTTGCGCCGAGAACGGTCAATGCATGTCGTCGAACTTGAGCGTATTCGTTTCCTGCACGGCCTCGATTCAATTCATGTCCCTTGGGCAGGGTCCGCGTTGCCGTTACTGTCCTGTCTTCCGTTACTAGAGGACGGCGAGATGCTTGCAACGATCCTCGAACTGACCCTGCACGCCTCGGCCCGCGCCCGCGTCGCTCGATGCAATTACGCCGCGCCGTCCGGGCGCTCGTGCGCGTCCGCCAGGCAGAGCTATGTGCTACGTACGTCTACGTGCTCAAGGGCCAAGGTCCTCCTCGTGTCGATGTGCTTGCCCCTGCTCGCGTTCCGTGGTCTCACAACCCAAGGTCTCCCGCCTAACGCAATTCAGTGGCCCCTAACGCTTCCCCGCCCTTTTTCTGTCTGTAAAAGAGATAAGCTGCCAGAGAATTCGGAAATATGACTTGTTTCGAGGTATGAGCACGGAGGCAATCCATGGCCGTCCCTCGTCTGAGTTGTCCCCCGTCCGAGCATTGACGGGATTGGATAAGCGCCTGTGATGGGGCACACGTGGAGGCGGAGAGGTGCTTGGATGGAAAACTAGAGCTTGTTCTCGTCCGCCACCCATGTCTGACGTTGTAGTGCCCGCAGAGGTGACCGCAGAGGTCACCCAAATCCTCTCCAACCTCGTCCTCGGCGACAACCAGATTCGATCCAGGTCCGTACCCTTCCCAGACATCGATCGCAGCTGCTTACCGTCTCCCTTCGGCTTCTAGTGCAGAGCATGCTGTCGACGAACGCCTCGCGCAAACACCGGAGCTCTATCTCCTTGCCATTGCTCAGTTCGCGACGTCTGCAGGCACAGAGCTCGTGAGTCCTCAATTCACTCTCTTCGCGCTCGCGTCCGACGCATCCATCCCAAGATGCGCTCCTTCTCCCTCGTCCTCCTCCGCCGCCTCCTCTTCCGTCCTTCGACCACACAACGCGTCGCCCTTTATGATCATCTCGGCTCTCAAGCCATCGAAACCCTCCACCGCATCCTCCTCCACTCCCTCCTCCACGAACCCGCCCCCGTCGTCCGCCGCAAGACGGTCGACACCGTCACTGACCTCTCCAACAACGCGTCTAAACGCGGCTACCCATGGAACGCCCTACGCTCCCAAGTCTTCGCCATGGCAGACAGTCCGGACGTCCTCACCCGCGAGGCCGCCTTCCGCGTCTTTGCCGGCTGCCCCAACCTCCTCATGGACCTCCATGTCGACGCAACCGTCGCCCTCCTCCAGAAGGGACTTCAGGACCCGCAGAGCACTGAGGTACGTTCCCCGCTTCTCGCTTTCCGCTTCCTCCTTTGTCTCCCACTCCCCAGTCCAATCCTTCGTTCATCCCGTCCCGGTCATTGATCCACCGGGCAACTTCCCCTTCTTCTGATACGCCCTCCGATGGATGCAATTTCCGGCGTTTGCCTCTCAATTACTAGCCCTTCATCCCGCATCGCGCCTCCCATCGTACCCTTGCCCTGCGAGCGCCGCTTGCCCGGTGTAGAACGCACAGCGTGATAGGGACGTTTATGTCCTCGCGCGTGCTAGTATACCGTTTCCTCTCGCTCGCGCGCCGAAGATCGGGACTGCGCGCGCCCGTCATGCACCAGATGGTTTTGAGCTCCTATACGGCATTCGACCATCCTCGCCAGCGCAGCTACCTTTGGCACGCACGCGCCCACGGCGTCCACCGCTATGGTTGGAGTGGGAACGGTGCGAGGAGGATAGGCAGTAATGATCAGGGAAACCTAGGGTGTGTGCAATGTAGTTCGTTGGCACTCATTTTTCTCTCTCCTCCCTACGTCCCTTTACTCCATGTCGCGCATGTAAACTTACGACATCTATCAGGTCCGCCTTGCGTCCTTGCGCGCATCCGTCGCTTTCCTTGCTGCCTGCGACCTCGCTCACCAAGCCCACGCGCTCGCCCTCATGTATCCGATGCTCAATACCCTTCCGTCCCTGCCGCGTGCTCAGCAACCCCCCTTCTTGACCGTCTTGACCGAGCTCGCATGCTCCAATCCTCATCTCTTCCGACCCCACATTCCAGCTCTCCTCACCTTTCTACCTTCTTTGCTTTTGCCCGTTGTCGATGCCGGTCCGACTCCTACCGTGGCCCGCCCCAACCCCGGTGGCGGCACCACATTCGCGTTTCCACCCGTGTCATCTGCCAAAGGCGAGAACGGCGAGGACAGGGAGTCCGGAGAGGAGGACGAGGTCCGAAAAGGCGCGCTCGAGTTCATGACGACGCTCAGTGAGGCCAAACCTAACATGCTCAAGGGCGTCGATGCGTGGGTGAACATCGTCGTCCGGGGCTGCATGGAAGGCATGGGCGAGATCCCTGAAGACGACACAGAAGTCTGGCTCGAAGCTGACGTGAGTACCTGTTCGCGCCGTGCGCACCCTCGACTGGATGCTCACGCCCAAGCAGCCGGCGGAGGACCCGACAGACGACACGTACCCGCACACCTACGAGCACTCGCTCGACCGTGTCGCGTGCGCGTTGGGCGGCGCTGCCGTTCTTCCGCCAGCGTTCTCGTTCATCCCTGCAATGCTCGCATCCCACGATTGGCGTCTTCGACATGCCGGCCTTATGGCCATCGCCGCGATCGCAGAGGGCACTAGCAAGGTTATGCAGCAAGAACTCGGCAAGGTCATCGAGTGCGTGTCTATTCCTCTTCACCTTGCACACACTCACGTTGTGTTGCTGACAAGACCTTCCGCGCAGGCTTGTCACCCCAATGTTCAATGACCCACATCCGCGTGTGCGCTATGCTGCGTGCCAGTGCATGTAAGTTGCCGATTCACGCTTCCCTCCACTCTTGGCGGGCTGATAAGAGCGTCGTCGCATCCGCAGCGGACAGCTCTGCACCGATCTCGAGGTGTGCATCGTGTTCCTTTGCATCGAGTTATCACCACCTGACAACTCATTATTGACATCCCTGACGACTGTCATAGGAAGTCGTTCAAGAGAAGTTCCACGAACAGATCTTTGCCGCGCTCATCCCTGCGCTCGAGGCACCCGAAGCCCGGTAGGTGTCTTTCCTTTCTATTCGTTCCTAGTCGCTCGTCTGCCCTGCGTCGCAAGAATTCAAACTCACCGGAGTCTTACGCGTAGAGTACACGCGCACGCTGCTGCTGCGCTCATCAACTTCTGCGAAGGGGTGGAGCGCGAGACGCTGATCCCGTACCTCGACCCCATCGTGGAGCGCCTCCTCAAGCTCCTCAACCCCACCGCGATCGATGCATCACGACAGCCGAAGCGGTACGTTCAGGAACAGGTCATCACAACGCTCGCGATGGTCGCCGACGCGAGTGAGGCGACGTTCGCGAAGGTACGCCATTATTCACCGCTTCTGGTTGCAGTCCACAACGAGTAGTTCACATGGCACTTCCAGCACTACTCATCAATCATGCCGCTGCTGCTGAACGTCATGCAGAACGCGAACGGCCCCGAGTACAGGAAACTGAGGGTGAAGGCGATGGAGTGCGCAGGTCTCATCGGTGCGTGACTCGCTTTTCGCACTGGGTCGTTCGTAGCTCAATCGTGTTTCCGCAGCGATCGCGGTGGGACGTGATATCTTCCGTCCGGACTCGAGAACGTTCGTCGAGCTGCTCATGCGTATTCAGAGTACGTACGCACCTCGCCGTGTTGACGGACCTGCGTCATGCCTAACTTGCCGCCCGTCTCTCAGACAGTCCGATCGACCCCAACGACACCATGCTCAGCCATTTCCTCATCGCGACGTGGGCGAAGGTCTGTCAGGCCCTCGGCGAAGAATTTGAGCCATACCTCCCTGTTGTCATGCCGCCACTGCTCCGCGTCGCGAGCTCGAAAGCGGACATCTCGATATATGGTGCGGGCCCAACCTTGTTAACGCTTGTGATGCTGAGCGGCGCTGACGTGCCAATGTATAGACGACGACGAAGAGCACGAGGATCGCGACGGCTGGGAAAGCATCTCGATGGATGGACGCCAAGTCGGCGTGAAGACGTCTGCACTCGAGGACAAATGCCAGGCGTTCGAAACCTTGCTCATTCATGCATCGACGTTGAACGCGCGATTCGGTCCCTACATCTCTCAAGTCCTCGAGTTGGCGTTGCCCGGCTTGAGATTCTATATTCACGACGGCGTGCAAGAGGCATGCGCTATGTACGCCGATGTTGCAAACCTACCCTCTGCGACCATTTACTGACCAGAGATTCTAGGTTGATACCCGTCCTGTTCTCGTGTGGCAAGAATAGCGGAACGCTCACCCAACAGATGGTCGCCGCGACGTTCTCGCAAATGATCAACTGCATCGGGCTCGAGACGGACTCGTCCTTCCTCGCGTCGCTCTTCAAGTGCTTCCTGGACGCCATGCTCGTCATCGGCGGCCCCGCCGCGCTCACGCCCGAGTTCCACAGCGGCCTGCTCGAGGCGACCAAACGCCAGCTGCAGTCCCTCGCGGACAAACGCAAATCGCGCGCCGCGCGGCCGGCGCAGGAGCTGCGTGACGACCGGGAGGACGTGATGCTCATCGAGGAGATGGAGGACTTTGCGCTCGAGGACATGACGAAGGTGCTCCGGACGCTGGACCCAAATCACCCGCTCCTGATCGCCGTGTCGAGCGTGCGCGAGCTGGGGCTGCACCTGTCCGAATGGGAGAGCGAGGACGAGGGGGGCGCGGCGAGCTAGAGCTGGAGCAGACTCGACTCCCTTTGCGATCGGCGACCGTGATACACTACTCACTCTTATGCTTTGTGCTTTTGCTTTCGAGGTTTGCCGCGTCTCGTCTGTCGAATTGTAGTTGGTAGATCATGCATGTACTGTTAGCTGTAGAGAATGTTGTCGAGATACGTAATGTGAAAGCGCGAAACTATGAACGTGGCAATTTGCAACTTGAAAGTTAGCGATGCAATCAAGATCGATGGTCACCCCCACTTGTCCACCACCATCCCGACCGCCACTACCGAACTCAGGTCATGTCCTCCGCTATTCGCCAGCCACGCTTCAACGCCGACGTCCTCAGCGAGATATTTGAGCACTTGGAGTTCACAGGGATGTGGCAGGCAGACCCAAACAAGAATGTACCGGGTGTGGAAGAGCGCACACTCGCGAGCGCAGCGCGGGTGTGCAAAGCGTTCAAAGACCCCGCCCTCCGCGTCCTCTGGTCCTCGCTCCCGTCGCTGTTGCCGCTATGGAGCCTGTTACCTTCGTTTCAATCGGTCAAAGATCCCGCATTGCCGGAAATAGAGTTCAAATACGTAAGAGTGTTCTGCATTCAAAGGACTTCGTCCCGAGCACTCACCTTATCACAGACACTGACCGCGGAAATACGCCCCGAGGACTGGTCGCGTTTTCGCGAATACGCGCAGCGTGTCAATTCGGTTCGCTTTGACCACATTAGTGCCGGCGGAATCGACGCCTCCTTCTGGACGTATCTCACTCGACAGCTTCGTGGAGACGTCCTTCTCCCTCGTCTCTACGCGCTACACTACCTCGTCCCCCACGCTTACGACACCTCCCTGCTCCATCTCCTCAATCCCAATATCCGCAATATCAGGCTGTATTTCAGCTTTGAGCTAGAGGCCGAGGCTCTTAATAGGCCTCGTCAAGAGGCAGCACTCGGCATGCTCATTGGTGCGGTGTGCAGCGACGTCCCTCACCTCGCGTTCCTCGGGTTATGCATGCTCGACTACTACACACCCCTGCATACCGTATCGCGGAGGCTGCAGTTCTTGCGTATACTCGATCTCGGTCTATCGTCCCAGATTTCGGATGTGGCGACGGTGCAACAGCTGGCGCAGATGCCCAACCTGCGAAACTTGAACTGTATCCACCTCAAACTCGCCGGCCAGCAATTGAATATCGCGGAGGGATTTCCCAGCCTCAAAGAACTATTTGTTAAAGGAGACGATAAGGACGTCTCTCAACTTGTCCAGTGCCTCAGCCACTCTGAGGCCCTCGAAGGCCTCCGCATCGAGTCGGTCGTGCCGACCCTCTCCGCTTGGCACGACCAGTTTGCGGTTATCGGCCCGAACCTCAACCATCTTCGCTGGCTGCGTCTGGTGCTAGAGACGGAGGAGCCGCATCCCGATCCCGCCGTCGAAACCTGGCAGCTCGCGACATTGCTCGAGCACCTCCTTCCACACCTCCACAACCTAGACGACCTCGACTTCACGGCAAATCCGAACCAGTGTGCGCATGTCGAAGCGGACGACGTCGACCTCGAAGCATTCGCGAAGGCCCTCCCTCGACTGCAGTCGCTTGCGCTGTCCATCGATTCGTCAACATGTTCGCCCACGCCTGTCGGGCTGACGCACTTTGCCCGGCTCTGCCCGTCATTACGCTCCCTCTCCCTCGACAGCTTGGATGCCACCGCCGAGCTGGACTGGCGGTCTCGGCTCCCGCATCCCCTCCCTGTCCACAGCACATTGCGCAAACTGACCTTCTACGAAATGCGCTCTCTCGAGCTGGGGGACCCTCGACGCATGGGCGAGTTCATCGCCACCGTGTTTCCTTGCCTCGACACGAAGACATGCCTGCGCATGGCGGAGGACCCGCCGGACTCAGAAGAGGAGGGCGATGGTCGAGCCGGAACGCCTGACTCGTACGATGCTGGCATGGAGACGTGGCGGGCTGTCATCACGGCGATCGCAGATCATCAAACACGACGGCAGGATGGGCACAGGGGAGACGTCCATATGAACGATCTATAAACTGTTGTAAAATACTTTGTCGTCAACGGATGTTCTAAGTACAAAGTTTTGGAGAAACCCACCGAAGAAGTCTTGCTCCCCAGTGAAAGAATGCCCATCGGGAACAGATTCGCATGCGCACACGCCGCTCCAGGCCTGTGAATAAGATCGTCGTGATGGGATCAGAACAGTTAGAGCGCGCTCAGCTGTGAGTCGTGCGTGAGTGCCAGTGAGTCTATGGGTCATATAGAGGAGGTGGGCAAGTGCATGGAGTGTCCACGGAGAGCGAGAGCGGTCGCGTTTCTGCAGGATGGTCGCGGACCCGGAGAATGGGTAGGTCTCAAAGGACGATCGGGGAGGCAAAGAACAGTCGTGGCGGCAGATCTGGTTGCGTCGCAGAGGAAGTCGGAAAGGACGGTTGGGAAGAGCGGTCACCGCAGCGGCGGTTGCCGGCGGAGAGCGTGATCCAAGCCTGTCCTCTCCTCCCCCACCGCCTCATCCCGGCAGGAGATGTCCTCCGTCGTCCACAGCGCATTGCGCAACGCCGATCTTCTGCACGCGATATTCGAACCTTTCGCCCATGAAGAAGATACCTTGGCGCCGGGTGTGGAAGAGCGGGCGCTCGCGAGCGCAGCGCGCGTGTGCAAAGTGTTCCAAGACCCCGCCCTCCGCGTCCTCTGGTCATCGTTCCCGACGTTATTCCCCCTATGGCGCCTTCTCCCCTCCTTTCGAGAAATGCCTACAAAGGAGCCTTATATCTATGTGCGAGCGATCTCCTTTAGAGGAATTTATTACCGAGTACTAATCTGATTGGCATAGGCACTCGCTGCGGAAATACTCCCCGACGACTGGTCTCGTTTTCGCGAATATGCACGCCGTGTCCGTAGAATCCGCTTTGAGAAGATAAGTGCCGACTCTATCGATCCCTCATTCTGGCTGTATCTCCTTCGACAGCTCCGTGGAGAGCTCCTCCTCCATCGTCTCCATACGCTCCCCTACTCCATTGCGAGCCCTTACGACACCTCCCTGCTCTGCCTCCTCAGTCCCTCTATCCGCCATCTTATACTTTATTTCCCTTACTCCCCAGAGAGCGAGGCCGGTCATATGCCGCGTCAAGAGGCTGCAGTCGACATGCTCCTAGCTGCCGTCTGCACCGACATCCCCCGCCTCGACAACCTCAAGCTCTACCGGATGATGTACCACCTTCCAATACATACTGCGTCGCGGAGACTCCAATGTCTATGCACACCAGCTTGAAGCCCTATATAGCATCCGCATCAACCTCGCCGAGCAGCGATTGGACATTGTCGGGTTTCCCAGACTCAAAGAACTAGTAGTCGAGGGAGACGAGAAGGACATCACTCACTTCCCCCAATGTCTCAGTCGCCCTCTCGAGGGCCTCCGCATCAGGTCGCTCGTCCCGACCCTTTCAGGGTGGCACGATCACTTTGCGCTCATTGCCCCCAAGTGTGCGCAGCTCAGATGGATAGATCTCGCACTGAACGCCAACGAGCCTCCGGGCTGGGACCCAGATGCCGTCGAAACATGGCAGGTCGCCGTGTTGCTCGAGCACGTGCTCCCCCACATCGGCGCCGTCACGTTCTTCAACCTCGTGGCCGACGAGGACACGTACCGCGTCGAGGTCGACGACAGCGACCTCCACGCGCTCGCGAAGGCGCTGCCGCGACTCGAGTCGCTCGCCCTGAGCCTCCGCTCGACGACGTCTGCGCCGACGCCCGTCGGGCTCACGCACTTTGCCCAGCTCTGTCCATCGCTCTGGTACCTGTCCCTCTCCACCTTGCATTTCACCCCCGAGACGGACTGGCGGTCGCGTCTCCCGGATCCCGTCCCCGTCCATGGCGCGCTGCTCCAGCTGGACTTCTTTGCGATGGACCGTCTCGAGCTAGGCGATCCTCGGCGCGCGGGCGAGTTCATCGCCGCTGTCTTTCCTCGTCTGCACACGAACGCTTGCCTGCGCATGGCTGAGGACCCGGTTGTCTCGGACGAGGAGGGCGATGGTTGAGCGGGAATGCCTAATTCCTACGACGCCAGCTCGGAGGCATGGCGGGCTGTCATCATGGCGATCGCAGATTATCAATCACGACGGCAGGATGCGCACGACGGACATGTTTAAATGAACGATCTATAAACCTTTGTCAAATACTTTCTCCTCTACGGATGACCTAAGTACAGAGTCCTAGTAATTCAGTAGAGAAATCCGCCGAACAAGTCTTGTTCGTGGAATGATGCCCGCCTGGAACACTGAGGCCAGGACAAGTTCGAGCTGTAGTAGGTCACAGCGCTGTCCTTGCGATTATTCTCTGCAACGGGATGATGGAGCTAGTCTACGACAAGAGCACAGAAGAACGCAGAAGAACGCACACCGGGCCGCGCGAGTCAAGCTCCGCCCTCTGCTATCGTGCATCATGGACCAAGTTATTAAATGACAATGCCGGTCACTATGCAGCCTTGGGTAGCGCCTACTACCCCTGCCTCTGCAATTCTAATTCCACAACACTGGACGGTATCAGGAACTTGAGCGCATCGTGCGTGGAATCGAGCTGCTCGGTGGTGGCACGGGCAGACGTCGAGGGCGTGGTGCAGCAAGGCATTACGGCGTTCTGCCAATGGGCGACATCTGAAGGGGAGGGTGGAAGATAAGATAAGAGATTAGATTAGATGCAAGCCCTGATGGGCAGTATGATTATCGCAGACGCTGTGGTCCTCCTCGTACCATACGTCTAGCACTAGCACCTCGCGGATTCACCGAAAGTGTCGAAGCTGAAGTTCGTATACAAATATCCAGACATGCACAACGTTCGACGCGTCGCGTCGCACCTTGGATTAAAAACATCGTGCATTCCATTCCAGGGATATAGGACTACCAGACAGCACGATGTCGACAGACACCGGCACGGGCCCTCTTCCACCACCCCCCACTCGTTCCTCCTCCCTGAAACACGCGTCTAGGCCTCGCGCTCAAAACACCAGCCCGCCCAGGACGAAACCCCCAACGAGCGCTGCAACCGCGCCCTCCAACCCCGCACCCACCGCCACCGCGCCGTTCTTGCTCGTCGAGCTCGCGGCCGCGCTCGCGGTCGCCTTCGTGCTGCTTGCCATCGCGCTTCCTGAAGCGGTGGCCATCATCGACGTCATGCCGGATGACATGCCGGACATGGACATGGACATGGACATGGACCCGGAGGCGGCGGTCGCGCTGCCCGACATCTTCGACATGCCTGTGACCAAAGGCGACATAAGGTCGGTCAGTTGTCTGCGATTGATTCATGTCATAGGAGGAGTAGGAGAGGGAGTATGGATAGGTACAAAGGACGGCTCGACGCGATACGACGTACCGGTGTCAGTTGTGGAGGTACCCGCCGCGACGACTGCGGTGCTCGAGGAGAGGAGCGCGAGGGCGGCGACGAGGATGGTCCGTGCGTACATGGTGTTGGTGACAGAAAAAAGGATTGTGGTTGATGACGGGTAACGGAAAAGAGAGGACGGGGACGAGGATTTAGCGGGTTAATAGACGCAGCCTAGTAGAGGTTCTGCTCTGAGGACAGACCGGCCGTATTTATACGCTGCGCTGTCGGGACGGCACAACCCCAAAATGTTCGAGGCCCGCCTCCCGCATATTACTTTTAAGTCTGTGGCCGAACGGTGCGCTAGCGTTGGTGAGTAGACAAGGTCTAAACGAGCGGAAGTGCGACATCTGTCAATGTGGGCCCAAAATAGAATCTGGAGTAGCCACACAACGTACCTTGCAGTCTCCTCAGCAGCGATGCATGAGCTATAATTAACGTTTTCAGATCTCTTGATTTTGGGTTAGAATATGGTGTGTCGTTCGCGAGTCCCTTGCAGCAATGTGCAAAACCACAGCTCACTGGCGAAGCATGAGACGAGCGAGTCGGAATACGCGGGAAGTAGCGAAAGTTAATGCGACGTAATAATAGAATCGGGGCAAGCCTGACAAGGCAGTGTCATGATAGATAGCGTCCCTACTTGACACATGTCCTGGAAGCCGGGATCAGTAAGCCACACTCCAGCAACACAGGGCAGACAAAAATACCGTTCGTCATATGGTCAGCGCTCCCGCTAACACGATCGATCCAAAGGTGACAATCACGCCCTCGAATCCACCGACCCTCGTCGTTGACAAGGCCCCATTAGTGTTCTGCAGGGCCGGAGAAGGGGCGGTGGACGTGCTAAGCCCAGTCGGATGATCGCCGCGGGAGCTGGAGAGATTAGGCGGGACGGTCGTCGGATCCGTCGAGGGAAGCGATATGGAGAGGATGGGCCCTGAGGAGGTAGTGCTGGAAGATGGCGCAGGGGACGTCGGTGCGGACGTCGCCGTAAGGGTGGTATCGAGGGGGATGGTCGAGCTCGGAAGTGCGCTCGATTGGCTCGCCTGGATGGTATCTGTAGGATGTAGCGTCAGAAAAGACCCGTAAAGGCGCATACAGTCTTGTAACGGCGCATATAGTCTCGTAAAGGCGCATATGATCACGTATATGCGCACGGTCCACGGGCATATACAGGCGCTAGTCCGCATAGACGGGGCTGGCTCTTCCGGACCAAACCTGAAACGTTGAACGCCGATCATCTACAAGATGGGCAGCGTGCCTAGCCTTGGAGACCGGCGATTCTCGATGGACGACACGCCCAGAACAATGACGCAGAAGCTGTTCGTGATAGTATGCCATCACAAAAGTCGGGGGGAATGATGCATATAGCGCAGGAAAGCGAAGGAGCAAGGACTCACCAGTCGCTGTGGGCGACACACTCTGTGCCCGAACGATGTCGAGATGACATGGGACGAGCAGGACCAATGCCGCGAAAGGAGTGTATAAGCGCATTCTGAGGGATGACAGCTCTGCGAGTCGGTGGACCTGGGGGACGAGGCGAAAGAGCGCGAGGGACCCAAGACCAGAGTAGACATAAGTATATGCGCTTCATGCTGGCCGAGAAGAGCGAGCCGGGCGGCGGGCGAGGATAGCCATCGGACGAGGGTGGGCTGCGTAGGAAGATACTGAGTTTACTAAAGGAATAGGGGCTAGCTGCAAGTACCGTCCTCCGACCGCGAGCGCAGAGTTTATTCCAGCGCGCAGAACACCACCTCAACCTAAACAGTCATAGGCACAGATAAGAGACAATGGAGGCGTACGTGCAGTGTCTGGCATAACATACGGCGGGAACCCAAAGTCCAAAGCCATGTCGCCACCAACAAACGGAGGCGCGGCCACTTATTAGGTCCGTGGCATGGTCGAGTCGAGGAGTAGAGGAGACTGTTGTCGAAGCGAATCCCGACGAGTAAGCCAAAGCATGGTAACAATGCGCAGGACACCGTATCTGTACGTCGCTGTTAGAAACAGAGTTGAAACAGAGTTCGACGAATAAATATTTGAGCGCGGACTCACATCTAGTCTTATCTTATCTCCTCTCGCCCGCAGCGACACTAGTACTCCCTTCCTCCGCCCACTGGATTCTATGCTCATTTCAACCAGTTTACAGAGAGAAAAAAGAGGTCGAGCGACGTTCACTACACACGCACAGATAGCGCGTAACCAAGTCAAACATAGCTGACTATTCAGATCTTCAGACACAGGCTGACACTGCTTCGGCATCTCCACCACACGTTCTCGGATATATCATTCACTCCGGCGCATCCCTACAATTCTCCTATAAATCGCGCTGCGCGCAGCGTCTCTGGTGAGTTCTGCCCTAGGCTCTTCTCGGTCGTCATAGACTACCTGTGCGTAACGACCTTAAGCAACGCGCACAGTGCCAAGTGCTATTAGGTGGAACACAGGTCCAGGTCCCCAAGAACCTCGAAGTCAAGCGAACTCAGTGTGGCTTCGCCCACGAACTTCCTTCCTTCCTTGCATCTCGTCACGCTCCTCTCCTACCGGTCGCTTTCTTGCATAACCGCGCTTGCCTACTTGAAACGATCTCCATAAGCAACGGCCCTGGCGCAGAACTGCAAATAGAACCTCCGTCATCCTCGCGGACGCGCCGCTCGTACCCCTTCTCGATCTCTCCGCGCTGACTTCGCTCCACACCATCATTTCGTTCGCGGTCCTCCAGAACGAGAGATGCCATACCGCGCGTGTACCTCACCATCCCACCCATCGACGTCAACTCTCCAGCGCGCTCGCAGCAGCGCCGGCGCACCGCGTCCGACACGCGCTACACTTCGAGCGCATTTACACCCTTGTCAGGCTCATTATCTCCTGCAACCAGCCCGGTGGCGTCCCGCCGCGCTCCGTGTGCACGCAGTACCCCTGACAATAGGTGAGCCGGGCGGTTCCTCATTCCGGAACTTTTTGGCCGATCTGGCGGCCCAATCCCAGTTCGTAATCCGGAACTTTGGGGAGAAACCGGCCGTCAGGCCGGAAAGTTATCGCTGCCACTCCGAGTCGATGGACCAGGCGTGTGCTCATCTTGTCTTGCCCCAGATCGTCCTTGCGGACGCTGGCGTCTGGTGGCGCGCGTGCGTGCTGTGGACACTGGAGAGCTGGATGGGATGGGTCGTCCGCTCGTTCTGTGTCGCTTCTCTTGATCGCCACCGAACGAGCGCGCACTAGTCGTGGGGGGGGGTCGCAACGGCCTGTGCACGCGCCAGAGGGTGGGCAGAGGCTGTCGGTCGAGTGTGGATGTCTCCCAAGGTTTTCATGTTTTTTTTTCGGTCGCCGAGGTCGTTGGCACGTTTTCGGTTCCTGGTGAAGCATTGTACTTATTGACCGATAGAGTATTAGTATTATGTATCAACGGTAAAGACAGCATGGAACGAGGAACGGAGAGGGTGAACGGCGCACACACGAACGTGCGTGTGCTGCGTGTGCTTGAAGGGGGGGCACGGGCGCGAATCAAACCACACGGAAACGCGCGCCGCCGTCGTCGCCAAGTCCTCTCCGAAATTTTCTGAATGCCGGCGGCAGTACTAATGAGCCCGCCGGAGGGCGAGCGGGCACGCGATCCCACGAGGGGTCGTACTCTGGCGGGAGTCGTCCCGAGGCGGAGCGGGTCAGCCCGCTCAGTGTGCCGCCGTCCTGGTGTCGGAAGGGTGCGTTGCCAGTGGTGGGCGAGGAGTCGGAGGACTCTAGAGGAGGATCGCCTCGTGTGGAGGCTCCGGACAGGGGAGGGTCGGGTGGTATCCGTGCCAGTGAAGACGGAACTAGAGGATGAAGGGTGAGCGATAACGAAGTAGACCGTGAAATTGGATGCCCACGTCTTTCCGTGCCGGTGCTGGTCACCGGCCTGTTCTGAGCGAGCTGATGAATCTGTGGCACGGCGCTGGGAGGGGGAAGAGGTTGAGGATATTCGGAGTTGTAGCGTAAAAGGCCGTCTCGTCCATCCTGCGCTTCCTCGCCGTCGGTTCTCCTCCAGCGTCTCCGCAGGACGAAGCCCACCAGTACGATGACGATCACGGCGAGCACGCCTCCGACGATTCCGCCGATAAGCCGCGCGTACGACTTCGGTGTCGTGCTTGCTCCGGATCTGACGTCTGCATCCGAGGTTTGGACGGGTCCGTTTGACGAGAGACTCTAACGGTCGGGATTAGGAAGGCCAGAAGGAGCTGCCTAGCAGACAGGTTACTGACCGAAGTCGGACCCTTGAATCCCGAAGTAGGCGTCACAATGGTGGTAGCAGTCCCTAGCGTTGCGGTAGCAGTAGGGGAGGGAGATATCTGATCGGGACAATGAGTGAACGTGTTGTTGCTGTTCGCTGCGTGCGCGCTCTCCGCGATTCCCTTTGTCGCATTGCTAGAGTGGGTGTCATGAGTAAGCGTGCGAGAAACAGTCCGGAGCAAGCTCACTAAGACCTGCAAGCCGCAAGTCAGCATTTGAGACGGTCGGACGGGACAGCCTAAGCACTCACCAAGATCCGTCCTCCAATTCGTTGTAGAGAAAGTTGTCTATTCGGATGTTCTCGGCGCATACCGTGTCCTGGACAAAATTGGGAAACCTGCGAGCGAAGCTAAGTACGACCTAGAAAACGCGTCGGGATGCATGGTCCTCAAAGAGACTCACGTGTCACCCGAACCACATGTCCCTCGGTAAGCTGCGTATGCTCCACTCGCTGAATACAGTTGATTTATGAAAGACGACAATGAAAAGGATGATGGTGGCTCACGAGCGTCGATATCGGTATCCTGCTGGCAGCTGTAGCACTTGTAAGCTGCTATTTTCCATACCGGCGCGAAAATGCATACTCACACCATGCACAGCATGCTGAGTTGGAAAGCGGCCGCACCGCAGCAGCATTCGGCTAAAAGACGTTCCAGGTCGACGACTGCATGCGGTTAATCACGTCTTAACTAAACCACGTACACACAGGATCATCACACCGATCGCCTGGAACGGTGGTTGCCAATTTTCCTACTTGATCTACGGCGGACAGACAGGTGAGGAACTCCTTCAGAGGTAATATACATACACGCCGTAAGGGAGGAGAACACTTACAGCCACTATTGCATATTTGACGGAGACGCTGGTAGGTCATACCTAGTCAAGGACAGAAACCGTCCATGGGCGAGAAGTTATGATAAGATGGTATTGTTGTTACTCACATGGTGACTCGCCGACGACGCTAGAGTACCAGCTCAACTGGTCACTGACGCACGTGGTGTTATCTGCTTGCACCAGATGGCCCGGCGCGATCCACGGTGCGACGACGACGATCGCCGGGGTGAGAGCAAGATATGTTAGCCAGGTCATCAAAAATGACGGCGTGCCAGGAACTACCAAGGGAGGGGGACGAACGAGGGCATAGCGATCGGCCCCAGCACAAGTGGGATTTCATAGATGAAGAGGCCGCGCTCGACATCGGCGCTGTCATCAGCAGGGCGATCCAATTGACAATCCCTGGCGAACTGACAATGTCAAACATGATCAGCACCACAAACCAATGTCGAGTAAGGCTGTGCCTGCAGGTTCGCCGCACCTCGTTACCCACGCGTTACGTTATGGCGGAACAATGACGAGAAACGTTGGAATTCGGAGCGCCAATAGTGCGGATGCAGTATTCGAAGATGTCCCCCGAGCTCATCCTCGTGGTGAACGAGGACATGACCGTGCTACACCTCACCACATGAGCATAGCGCTTTGACGAGCCTGTACTTGGTTGGACTTAGCTGGCATCACATCTTCGGCAAACATACGGTTGTTGAACGCGCACATACTTGACAAGGAGTCCACGCCACTGTGTCTTACCCTTGTAAGCCTGTCCACAGCCGGCGCAGGACGGGAGGTAACAAGTAGGTTGTCTCAAGGCCCAGTCGCGCCCGAGTTCAAGGATCGAAGTATATTCGGCGCCCCGAGAGACCAGTGCCAACCGGTGAGCTCGGGCGATGCGACTGGTAGGGTCTTCACTGATCAACTTGAGGCCCGTCGGGCATTCAGATATGCATTGGTGATAGTTATGCCACATGCGCCGAAACAGGGCCATTAAATGGGCGTCGCAGCCACGTGTTCCGCCCGGGTTCTCCTCCTTGACCGTGCGTCGCCAGAGTCTGCAGCTGGCACCGCGTATTATAACAAGAACGTTATGCACGCGCTGAAGGGACAGAAAGAGCATACAATAGCCGGGGACTCAGCGCGTCAATGATGCCGCAATCATGACGGCTTCAGGTTCCGACACTGTGGCGAGGGGTACACGTCTCGAGGGAACACCGCAGCGTCGTGTTCATCGTGCCCATCTGCGCGTAAGACGATGGGCGAGGGAGACCACCCTTATCTTCCGGGGCACAGGGGGAAGTGCGATGGGGATGAGCCATGCTGAGGGCTGCGTGCGGGGCTTGGGGCTTGTCGCTGCGCCGATGCGTGTACGTTTTGGAGAGTTGAAGTCGATGCGGCCTGCGGATGACGGCGGCGCATCGAGAAGGTCGGACCCAGCTGATGTCGTCGTGCGAGTGCAATCGCGGGAGGGCGAGAGAGATAGTGAGCCGAGGGGCTGTGAATGCGTGCGTGTCGCATCCGGTCTGTACTGTTGCGTGTACGTGTACGTTGGAGGCTTGAGGTCGATGACTGGTCGATGCCGCACCACACTCCGACTCCGCACTGCGAAACCCTAACCTTAAGTGGACAGGTTACTGACTGAAGTCGGACGCTTGAATGCCGAAGTCGGCGTCACGACAGGAGTAAGAGTCCCTAATCATGTTGCGGTAGCAGTGGGAAAGGGAGATATCTGGTCGGGGCAATGAGTGAACATGCTGTTGTTGTTTTTCGCCGCGAGCGAGGCAGCGGGCTAGAGCAAGGACGGGCTGTGGGGGAGCAACGACGCCGTCAAGGCCGCTCGCCGGGTGGGGTTGGGGGTGGATGGAGCCGCGCCGGGGACAGCAGCAAGGCGGGCGGGAAGAAGGTGTAGGCGGACCAGGTTGAAGAGGAGATGGAGTTTAACGACGCGCGGTCCGTCGCGGCGAGCACGCCTCAAGCAGAAGTTTAGGCGGAGCGACGTTGGGTCGGCAGTGACCAACAAGCTTCGCCGACGTGGACGAGAGCAAGCTGAGGGACAGAGGTCGCTGGCGCAAAGGAGCCGTATACAACGACACTTGCAAGTTCGACGCCTATTAGGCGTCCCCCACTTGCAAGTGCCGGGCATAGGCGCCGTAGAACACAGCCACATTCTCACGAATGGCGCCCAGAAAATCAACCTAAAATAAAGCACGAGCCGGGTTCGAACCCCGGCCCCAACAGAATGAGCCAGGCGCTTTAACACCTAAGCTAAGTGCGCCGTGATTCCTGAGGTTATTCAAGACTCATATACCTTTTCAGCCAGCCCCTGGCCCAATCTGTCCCGCATACTTGCAAGTTGAGCAACTTGCAAGTCTCCCCCATCAGTCCCCTTCGAACGCGCGCCTCCCATCCGCCTATCCCCCTAGGCGCTCTCCCCCGCCTGCCATCTACACCGCCCGCCGCTGTCTATCTGTCTCGTCCCGCCGCCTGGCGTCTATCCCGCCGTCTGCCGTCTATCCCCCTCATCTACACCGCCCGCCGCTGTCTGTCTCGTCCCGCCGCCTGGCGTCTATCCCGCCGTCTGCCGTCTATCCCCCTTCTCCTGCCACACACCATCAACCGCTCTTCTCCCTCCTCCTCGCTCTCGCCATGAAGCCCCGACATCCGCGCGTCGCATCTGCCAACGTCACTGTTGCCGTCGGCGACCCCATCTCAAATTAGGTGCGCCCGTTGCGTCATCCGTCTCACGTTACTGACAGTCCGAATCTGATGCGCCGAACGGCGCATCAGATTCGGGAACGTTCGTGAATCCGTGAGTATCCCATTATCCCAGACAATGATCTGGATGATGGGATAATCATCGGTCCAGACCGGTCGCTCGGCCGCGCGATTGGATCTGGGCGCCTAAATGGCATCGGGCCAGATCGAGCATGTGATATGCCACATCGATCATGTGATACGCCACATCTCTCGCGTCACACCGCGCTCGATTAGCACTTCCGATCCGCACCCCACCGACAAATTCTTCAAACACCACGTCCTCGACATCGTGCTTCAACGGCATAGCTCGGTCTGTGTGGGGTTATCTCCCTGCACAGGCTTTCTCTAAGTGCAGGATCTTCTCAGCTTCTCTTGCGTTAAACCGATTCACACCGTATACTTCGTCCTCGGAGGAGGAGCACGACCAACACCGTCCGAGGATACCAACGAGCGTCGCAAGGTTATCCAGAACAAGATCCTTGCTGTTGGTCGTATCTCCAGGCCTTTCGCGCTGTTGCGGTATGTGCTGCTGCTGCATTCGGATTATTATCGTCTTCTAAGTGAGGAGTCCGAGAAGGCTCCCCTACGGTACTCTTGCTCTAGGGGTGGAGTGTATGAAGGAGGCTATCTCTGGCTTCGAAGACGCGTATGTCATACCAGAGCTTTTCTTTGTTCCATATCTGATGAACTATCGCAGCCGGACCCCGAGCCCGAAGAGGGCAAGTGCCTCATCACCTCCCAACCAACAACGCCCTCAGAAGACGTGCGGAACGTCATCGTCGGGGACGACGGAAGGCTGTGCCTCCTTGACTGGGCCTGGGCGGGGTTCCATCCAGAGTGGTTTGAGTACGCGGTCTTGATGCCCCGGTGGAAGCTTTCACTCACAGACGGCGCCGGTTCCGCAGCTCATGCGTCTCCTGCGCAAGCAGCACGCTCACGCTCCCGCTATCCATCTTCGTTCCGCTCGCCCGGTCCAGTGCCATCCCGCTCACCAGCGCCGGATCCATCATCCCCAGGCTCCCCTGGTCGTCCTGCGGCACACCGTCGTCCGAAGGGATGTCTCGCACGAGGATTTTGGTCGCGATCCGCTGCCCGTGGTCGCCCGCCAGCGAGCGCGTCGCCGCGTCCGTGGACGCGTCCAGCCAGAGCGCGGTCCCGTACGGCGAGAGGACCATGTCCGAGGGCGTGAACATGCGCAGGGGCGATGGGTTCGCGTGCGCCATCACAGGCCCATCTGCGCTCTGTGGGGAGGTGAGGTAGGGGAACGTTTCTGAGGAGGTGGGGGACAAAGTGAAGGGGGAGAAGGACAGGTTGGGAGCAAGGACAAAGTGGTGGAGGATGTTGACAGGCCAGGGGAACAGGGTGTCGAAGCGGAGGAGGTCGATCACGGGCGGGGCATGGTAAGTGTGCGGGTGTTGGCGGCGGGGGTTGATGGAGATGCTGTCGATGCGCCAGCGCCATCTGTATTGCGCGATGGGCTCGAGAGTCTGCGCCGATGGGATGTTGAGCTGGCCGTTGTGTAGCGCTGTAGAAAGCGAGCGATCCTAGTGGGTCCACCTCGCGCCTGGATCTGGACGAGATCGCAACACTCGAACGCGAACCTGCGGCTTTCGCGGTCGGATGACGCCGAGTAGAGGGTCAATGTAAGTAGGTAACGGCCACCATGCCAAGGGAGAAATTCGACGGCCAGGGTACGATGACTGAGGAGGGACGACCAAGGTCTGGCGGTGGGGCGGATGTCGAGGCGGGAGTATGGTTGCGGCTCGGGATTTCAATACCTGCTCATTTGAACAGTCAAACGTTCTAGCTCAGTGGCAGATAGCGAAGAGATATCGCAGTGTTTTGCACCAGGGACGGGCATTCCCTTCTGGAGGAAACGTGTAGATAAGGCTTCGTGCCAGACGCTGCGACTCCTCGTAAGGTTTTCGAAAACTGTACATGTCTGAGACGCGTCCGACGCATGAGGGGAGTGTCCAAGGGGGAGGATGTTAGACAAGGGGGAGGGACGAAGGACGGCTCATGCACAGGCCGGGGTGAGGCGATGGAGGAAGGGGGCAAGACTTTGATGCCATACCCTCGGGTAGAATCACGTACCTGCCACGGCTATAATATCCGATAGTACATGCTCGGGGGCTGAATATACACTATGGACAACATGGTTGGATTCGAGACTCAGAAGATGGCGCGTGAAAGCACAGACGCGAGTAGCATGGCCATAGCCCGCGATACAGCCCAAAGAGGGCGTTCGTTCGGGACGACCACGTCAGAAAGACGACGCTGAAAGCTGGCGCACCGTGTCCCGGGCAGTAATACACGAACGTCAGCGTATTGGAGCCGTTGGCGGGGTGTGAGATGGCCATCCGGGCCTCGATAGCGGGCCAAGTGGTCTCCACTGGTCGTTCCAAGGGTGGGGGGAGGTGGGCAAGGGTTGACGAGCAAGACTGACTGACTGAAACTTCGTGTATGCGTCTACAATACGCTTGGCGAAGCCGCTCTACTCCTCTGGCGTAACCTCGCACTCTGCCAGGCATTTCTCGCCTTCGGTTTGGGAAAGACGGAGCACGTCAAGATTGTCGTTTGGGCTCGGAAGCTCAAGCAGGTTTCGGTATACGGTTAAGCGGAGTCTGGAACGTCGAGGAATCGCGTTGAAGCGATTCGACAGTCTGGCAAAGTAAGCTTAAGCTACAGGCCTATACAGTGCATCTTGTAGCAAAGTTTCCGCACATCCGGCATTTTGTGGTGGTCTGGTCGGGAGAAGTAAGGTCTGCACTCGTCGAACTCTAATCCTGCTGTCTATCGTCTCGGCGACCAACTTCAACCCACACCAACACTTTTCCCACACTCTTCTGCTGGTACCGCGTCCATCCATCCTTTACAACCCCACCATGGTCACCAGTGTCCGGTGCAACAGCTTCACGCACCGGGATATCCGCTGCAAAAACAGGATTAGCACCAAGAACGCTGTTCGCTTCCCGAATGGAAAGCAACTGAAATCTCACTGTTTTCGTCACCTCAAAGCGAAACTCCGGCAGCCCACGTTCCGCTGCCTCAAATTCCGGAGTCGTTACATCCGTTACGACGGTGAGCAGTATAGTTTTTGTCCTCCCTTATACGACTCACTTGCAGGTTCAGCATACGTTCGCGATTACCTCCAACCTCGCACGCAAGCCTTGCTTCGCGAGCTCATGTGCAAGCCGCCTAGTGTGTGCGATGGACCTGGTCACATCTATGCGTTCAAAGTGCCTGGTACGTTATTCGCTCCCTTCACCGCTCTCACTAACCCCCTTCAAGATCCCGACAACGACGACTTCGTACACATCAAGGTCGGGCGTACCAATCGGCTTAACCGTCGCTTCGACGAGCATCTCAACAGATGCCCTTCCTTAAATGCGGTGCTCCTCGGCTACTATCCACGTCCCCCCAGCGTTGATGCGCCGGATCTGTCGCCCTCTGGAATTCAACCGGGCCCACCGGTGCCTTACGCCGATCGCCTCGAACGGCTCGTCCATATCGAGCTCGCCGACGTCGCCACCAACGGTCACCCATCCCAGGGCAACCGTCCCCGGGTGCCGTGCTTGGGGGTCAACACTTCACGCTGTGAAGATTGTGAGCATCCACATTCGTTCTTCATTAACGCTGATTCATCGCTTCTCAGGTGGCCACGTCCACGAAGAAATATTCACCCTTCGTCGTCTTGAAGGAGACAGACACGGATACGAGTGGGAGGACATTGTCCGGCCTATCATCGAGCATTGGGGAGGCTACCTCCAGGACCTAGTAGAGCGTCCGCGATCATGAATCAGATTTCTGTGTTATTGCTACAATTCAGAAGGTCGTCGTCGCACCTGTTGATATACGACTTGCAGTGCTGCACGGAGGAGTAATCAATATCTCCTTTCGACTCCGTTGAACAACACGCGCATGGGCTGCATTGCGATTGACGTCATACGAGCCGTCTCGTATCATCGTTATCTCGATCTTGCCAAGCCCCGGGGTAATCGCGATTGTCCGATGATCGGCCCCGTCTCGTCGAACCAGGGGAGCCCAGGCGTACTCAACTGCCTCTTGCTCCACCGAGAACATGGTCAGATATCGCGACATGTAGAACTGCAAAAACCATGTCAGTTCTGTGGTGCCGCAGCATTCGAAAACGCACGTACCAACGTGTTATTCGCGCTATGCTCGGTTCATTATTGATGAATGTCTCACACAACGCCGCTCGTGAAAACTCTCCGCGTCGTGCTGCCATGCGCGATGGCTGCGCCGCTGATCCACACACACGCCAATGGCGAGGATGATGAGGAAGTACGACAGCCTGTGCGGATTGGGCGTGCTCGCCACGGTCCCAATTTTGGCTGCTCGTCAAGGGGTTAGTAAGGTTCTTGATGTAATTCTCCGCGAAGACGCAGGGTATCAGGAGCCAGCCAAAAGCGGCCGCTCGCGGCGCTCGCCGTCAGACAAGGGCATGGACAAGGCGCAGGCCGCTTCCACCACCAACTGGCGTTCTCGCGGCCAAAAGCTTGGCGCGCGTCGTGCTCAGCAGGCAGTTCCACAGACGTTCGGCGTGGGAGGCGGATTTGTCCTGATCGTCCCCACTCGCACCCGCTCGCCACAGAAGGAGGTAGACCGGCAGAGGAGTCCAACTCCCGATTTCGGTGTGGATGAGGACGAGGACGTCGTCTAATACAGCGATTATGATTAGTTTTCCTCTCTTCCCCATGTTCTTCCATATCCCCGTAAGCATGGCGTGGTCGCCCCGGTCGAGCAGCGAGAATACAGTTATCCCCGTGGACTTTCTATACTTGACAATGACGTGATACAACACAACGTACAACCTGTACTTGCACGACCATTGTGAAGCCGTAGCACCGCACGCACGCATGCTTGCAGCATTTGTACCAACTCATTCCTACTTCATATTGCATCCCAATAGATCGTGGCTTGGCTGCAGAACGGTAGGCAAGGTTTCATCCCAGGTCTTCGACATGGAAGGAATTCCGTTGCACAGAAAATATGACGTTCGCGAAAGTGGATGCGCATATTTGTCTCAGCTCTACGGCATTTTGAAGGACCAAAGCTGCACTTACCGTAGAGATGAGCTGCTTTCGGGGGTGCCAAATGCACGCCCCAATGCGCGACTGCACGCAAGAGTGAGGGATTGCACGCGAGAGGGTTGGACTGCACCCGAGAGAGTGAGCGATTGCATGCGAGAGTGAGAGACACAGCAGGAGGTGGATGCGAAGCGGACGTACAATACTCAAGGGCCCGAACAAAAATCTCCTGCTACCGCCGCGGGAGAAGGCTGTTCCCCTCGACCAGATCAGCGACCATGGCCGGAGGAAGTGAGAGGAGCGATGGTAGATACCTCGGCGAGACGTAGTCAAGGTGGTGGAATATGGCCCACAAGGAACCCAGCCTGCACACGGAGATAACCATGCACAGGCCCAAGGGGAGCGAGGAAATAATATGGAGCTGTCTGTGAGTGGAGCCAGGGGTTGCACGCGAGAGTGAGGGACTGCAAAAAAGAGTGAGAGACACGGCTGGACGTGGATGTGAAGCTGACGTACGGTACTCAAGGACCCGAACAAAAAACTCCAGGTACCGCCGCGGCAGAGGGGTGTCGCTGATCTGGTCGAGGGGAACAGCGCCATGGCCGGAGTTCAGAGGAGCGATGGTAGATCCATCGGCGAGACGTGCTCCAAGTGGTGGAATATGAGCCCAACCTGCACACGGAGATAACCATGCACAGGCCCAAGGGGAGCGAGGAGATCGTACGGAGCCGGCACACAGACAAGGATCGCGGAGCAAACTCACTGAGACAAATGGCGCCACAGTGTCAACACCTGCAAATACGGCCATGCGCCACAATATCGGCAAACAGGCGCCTTCAATCTCGATGCCTCCTTCGTCCTAGCGTCTGGTGCCCTCGCTCGACATCGACTCGTTCCCCCTGCTGTCTGTATTGGGTTACTTCCCATTGCAGGTGCCGACACAATCCTCTCCTCTGGGATTCTCTCCTCTGCGATCTACGTAGGGTTATCTCCCTCCGTAGGTCACATCGACCTGCCCCAACCACATTGCTCGCGCCCGAAACCATCGCACCCTCGACCGCGACGCACGCATCCTGCACCCTCGTTGCCGTACCCAATTTAGGTTGCCTCCACTCCTCTCCCCCGATCCATTTCAAGTCCAGGGATCCCCTGTGCTCCCATTTACCGAGACAGGCGGGCATCCACCCCCGAAGCACACATCCCGTGGCCGCCGTCCCCTGACCCACTTTTTGTCACCTCGGAACCTTGAGGCTCGACCGCTCCCTTCGCTGTCCCCCGATCGGTTTGAAGTTCAGGGATCACGTCTGCCGTTCGCCCGCTGTAAGGTACGCACGGCTTCCAATGTCCGCGCTCAGTATTGACCTTGTAATGAGCAGACATAGTGCTGCTCCAGACTCGTTTTCACCTCTCGGTCCCCATCTTGAACCTCTTCCCTCAAAGTATGTATGTGTTTGACACTCCGAGTACTTGCCGTCGTACTAATCAGCCGAGGGGACCCCTAGCCATCTTGTCGACTGCTTCCATCGCGGTCCGTAGCCATTCTCGAGATGCACCATGTCCGCGACTGCCAAGTAAGTCTCTCAATAGTACTCGCAATTGCCACCGGTCTGCTCACCATAACTTTCAGCACCACCAAACCTTTTCGTGCTTTCATCTTCAGGGATACCGTGTACACTGTAGTGAATCCCTGTGATGTAGCACGTATACCTGAATACCCAGTTTTCGATCCAGAACAGAGCCTCCAAGCCCGAGAAATGCGCAAGCCAATATGGGCCACCGACGCGTGCCCTGAAATCGCGTATATGCTCAAGCGATTCAACACGGAGTCTGCCTTCCTTGGACGGCTGAACATCCACCCCGAGAAGGTGCGCATCGTGAAGCTTCAGGACCCGTCGCGCTCGGGCTATATCTTGAGCCCTGAGGTGCAGAAAGCGTGGCACGCCCTAGAGAACAGTCTGCTGTATATCCTTGGCGCGCTTGAGGATGCCGCGAGCGGGAACCCCGAAGCGAGGTTTCCCGTCAGTATCGGTCGTTGGAGCTTCCCTCACGAGTACGGGTATCTAAAGCCTCACCATGACCAAAGTAAGGTCCGGATCGCCGCCGCAAAAGCCCGTGACGCCATGTCCCTTCTCGCCGCACGATGCACCATGGCCATCGCCCTCGTCACCACTGATCCCAATGCCAACCCTCCCCAATGGATCCGAGTCTTGAGTGCCCGAGACGTGCCACCTGCCTGGATCGACCTCCTCCGGGATTCGGTCATCAGCAATCTGTCCCCTGGCCTTCGTGCCGGCGCGTTCATCAATGTCCATGCTAATGAGGTGCGAACGGCCTGGCTCCATCATGTCCCGTGCATGATTCGAGCGAATCTCCCAGTGTATATCGCCTGGCCCCCCGACCCGTCATCGACTGTGCGTGAATTCCCATTCCTCATGCCCTATCTCCCTCCGCCCCCATATCAGCTCTTCCGGGTGCCGGAGTACGTCGACCTACGCGAGAATATGCACTTTAGATGGGAGGAGTTGCAGCCCCCCCAAGGGTCTTTCGCGGCGCAACCGCTCGTCGTGGCACACACGTCGCCTGTACCACAAAATGTCGCCGCGATCCCACACGGCCAAGGGCAAGAGCCTGGAGAGTCTTGCTTCCACTTCTTCGCACGCCGGGAGGCATCCAATCACGCCAAAGCACAGACCGAAACGGACGAGCACCGAGCTCTTCGGCTGAAGCGGGAGCACAAGGCCGCGAAGCTCGACCGGCCGACACGCCCCTCTAAGGTCTACTTGTGGAAGGAGGTTGGTGATATCGACATGTTCTTGCCGTCGGAGATGTTGGAGTTGGACTATCGAGCATACGTCAAGCCCAGCGGGGTTGCGGAGGTATGGATGAGTCATGGGCCCTTACAGAAGCGCTACGATGCCTGGCGCGACGAATGGGACATCTGTCCAAAGCTCGCTCCGGACGACGTGCCCGAAGACCCCTGGGACGCGTTTGACGATGTCGACCTCCCCGAGGCCCTCCCGGTGGCGCAGCTTGTCAGCGCACTTCCGGTGGAGCCTTTCGAGCGCGACCTCCGGCTTTTCCATGGTCGTGAGCGGACGACGCAGCCGCCGCAACCGGACCGTTGGGAGCCTGCGTTCGAGAGGCTTCATGATTTGACCTATTTCCGATACGGTCTCATCCAGGCCGATGTCGGCGGCATCGTCGGGCACTACAAGCAGCTCAAAGTGCTCGAGCTTCAGAAGATCTTTGGCGTGACGCAGGCAGAGCTCAACCCTCTGGATGTCGGCCTCACCCAGCCGCTCAATGTCCTCGTCGCAGCCCTCACCGAGGAGAAAAAGGCCCCGGGGCTTATCTGGGACCTGAGCCGGGCTTGCGATAAAGCCCTGTCGAACAAATCTCAACGGCATCCAACCATCCGCATCGCCCGCGTCAGATTCGATGGTGTGCAGAAGCCGCTCTTCCGTATCCGCTACCCGGCCGACAGCGGCTGCTGGTGGAACCTGGTTGTCGATGCTGTCACCGCCGTACAGCTTTATCGCCGTTGTGCGGTCCAGTGCTCTGCAGACGCGGTCACGCTCCTCGTTGACCATGGTATCCGGTTCCACACCATCGACGCACCCACTGACCATTGTCAACCCCTTCCTCCCGTTCGAACCGTTCTCGGGTGGCGTCCGCACGGATTTAAACCGAGGTACTGGGATTACGAGGAGTACGCGCACAGAGCCTATGCCATCCTCTCTCTGCCCAGAGGCCGTGCGGCTCTCCTTCGTGGCGGCATCGTCTGGCGCATCGCTGTCGAGATCCTTGGTGGCGATTGGCGGGCGCTGGCCGTGCGCGGGCCATCCAGTGACATCTACGACTATGGCCAACTGTTTGTGCCTCGCAATCGGGACAGGTTCTTCGACGACTCGCTGTCGGATGATGAACTGGACGTCATCTGTGGTGTGTACAAGGTGTACACTCTGAGTATGTGACTCATCTCCCCATCTCCGTTTCCCGCTTGTTCTGACATGTTCTGCATAGACAACAACTGGTCGCAGACGCAGGACTACTCGTGGTGGCCAAAAGCACGCACGTGGGAGAAGTCCGACATGGCGTTGGGGTACTGGACTCCTTATGCCGAGCAGTGGTTCCAGACTCGCCTCGGTATGATACGCGATGGGAAGACGGAGCCAAAGACGGCGAGCCAGTGGAAGGACACCCTCAAGGTCCACAAGAAGAGCCGTTCCTTCCAAACTGCCATCGAGGAGGCTAGTGTCTCATTTCTGGATGAACAGCTTCGAGTTACGCATGCATAGTGTTTCAATTCTCTTCGTGTTTGTCTCTCTTTCCGCGGCTACGTATAGAACAATAGCGTCGAATGTACACCGGCACGCATCTGAATGCACACTGAACGCCAGATGTTTGCATCGCAGTGATGTGTATAACAATGACTTTGATTGCTGGTACGTAAACTACACTATTTAGTCAGGACGGCTCGCCGGACAGTGTCCTCGCGCCTTCGGTTTAGCTAGACCGGCGGACGGACCACCTTAGGCGCGGCCCATCCTTTCCGCCGCGCCCATCAAGACCCGTTGGGAGGCCCAGGCCACGGATCGTGCATTCCGAGGCGCCGAGGCCCAGGCCGCCGATCATGCTGCGGAGGGTGGCGCAAGTGCTGCCATCCATCGCCATCGCCTTATACGTCATACACTACCATACGCCCATTGGCCGCGTCTGCGGTAAAGTCACGTCCATCTTCCTATCCTCGCTAATCAGCCTCTCACAGGATCAATGCATAATCGCAAGGGTTGTACAGAGCGGTCACAGAGACTCTCTGCTCACCTTTGTGGTACCTTCGCCTGTCGTGTGGCATGCATCTAATGCTCGCCACATGCAGCCGTACTCACCATACCGTCGCGCCCTCTCACCACCTCGGTGACCCTTCGCCGAACTCGACTTCGCACACACAGCCTGGCGGCTAGACCCCAGCTGTTCACTCCAGGCACCTATTTTCAAAACCACCATCTCACCTTCCCGTACAATCTCCCAAAAAGTCTTCGGTGAGTCATCCCTAACAACCTCATGGCGCACAGGCAAGCATCTGTTACTGCCGCAGCACCAGTAGCCCCTCACCTGCGTAAGACCACGAGTCACTATATTGGGCGACTTCTGTTCCTGTAGCACGACCGCTCCTTCGACCATTGTCACACAACTTCACCTTGGTGGAAGGACTTCCTGCACGTCATCTCTCCACTCTCGTCTGCGCCGTCCCTCCTCTGATATCTGAATGTCAGAGGTGGGACGGCGCACGCTCGACAATCCACAGCACGTCCCATGGGCGACCAGGGTCATGAGGAGGAAAGTGCGACGTCGAGCTTCAGGCACGGTGTGCCGCTCTCCTTCACCGTATGCCATTGTGTCTGGAAAAGATCACCGCGTGTCATCGAGGGCGACAGCACCCGGTCGGTGCTGCGGTATACATCCAATGTAATATAAGCCATCTCCCCTTCCACTCCTCTCTCCATCCTGCCTCCTTCGTTTGCTTATCATCCCCGTTCATCCATCCTACCTCTGACCTTGCTCTACCTCCCCTACTATGAAGACAACTCGCAACGCCGCAGCGAAGAAGAAAGCTCCCGACGACGACAAGAAGCAAGCCCCGAACATGAGCGACGCCCGCCCCTGCGACCCCCCATGCTCTCAGTGCGCCGTCGAGCGCAGAGATTGCTTCATTCGCCGCAACACCGTCAAGTGCATCCCCTGCAACAATCTTGGAATACATGATTGCTCTTTCCGTCGCAGTACGTCCTTCCCCCTCTAGCACATACACGCTACTCACTCTTTTCAGACGTCGTTGCATCCGACACCGACGTCGATTTCCCCCGAGTGTTGAGTGGCGTTGATGACGCTTTGGTGCAGCATGCCGAGCTGCTTCAAACCATCGAGAAGTCGCAGGATGACGTCATGGAGATGGTGCAGACGGTGCTGCACAACCAGCAGAAAATCCAGCACACCCAGCAGAAGATCCAACGTGCGCAGGACCACATCCAGCGGGACCAGCACAAGATGTTCATGGACTTGTCGACGGTGATGTCGTTTGCTCTGGGGGTTAACCCGAAGGGGTTGAAGTTGACTCGCGCTCCCAGCTCTTTTGACGCGGAACAGGATGAAGGTTCCGCTGGGCAGATGGGTGATGTGGGGCGTCGTGGTATCTTGGATGCTGTCGAAGGCGATGACGTTGTTGAGCATGGGCTGGTGGAAGAGCGCGGCGAGAAACAGTCCAGCCTCAAGGGGAAAGGACGTGCGATTGAGCAGGGCTCCCCAGAGGTTGACGACATGGAGGTACGTTTAACCCCGTTTAGATATACGTTCATACTAATTGTCCGCTCCTTTTTGAAGCATCCCTTGATCAATATCAAGGAGAAAGCCAGGGGTTACAACAACCAGTACAGTACGGACGAGGAGGACAGCGATGGCACGCCGTCGGTCACTCATACATGCAAGGTATACCCATGGCCTTGTATCGGTAATCTGCAGTTGCTCATCCACCAACACAGTTGACCAGGGACGTTCCGCAGCCGTTTGCCAGCTCCTCCAAGGACACTGTCTCCAAGGTATGCGTTGCCGCGGCCTCATCCCCTCTTAGCATCCTCTAATCGCCACCGCAGAAGTTCAATCGTGTCATTCTGTCTGACGACGACACCGTCAGTCAGACGTCCATCACGTCCGTCAAACGCAAACACACTCAGGTAAGACTTTTCCCACCCCCGATCATCCCGTCGTACTGATGGCTAGACAGAATGACGACGTGCTTTACGTTGACTTTGAAGCTCAGCGCAAGCACAAGAAGGCCAAGAAGGGCAAGAAGGTAGCCGACCGCAAGTGTGGCTCAGGCAGCGAGTAGAACGATTGCGCTATGTAGGACTGGGGTCATGGGTGTGGGCGTGGTTGGGCTGATGACCAGCTGGGATAAGATCTGTAGATTACCGTGGTTCTTCGGGTGATGCTCACTCGGTTCCATCGTATAGACCACATTGCGCGAAACTGTAACCGTCTGCCGTGCGAGGCTGAAAACGCAATCTAGTCGTCGAGGGGGATGTTCAGTTTCATGCACTGGGGAATAGCCAATCCGGTCCTAGTCATGGGAGAGTAAGAGGTCGGGCCGGTCGATCGACGTTTTCGCCGCGCGGTCCGCACTCAACGCTCTATCAGGCATGCAAAACTCATCCCCTAAAGAGGGCTTGTGCCGGCCTCGAACTCCGCCGGCGAGCGATCCGTCCTGCTCGTCCCGCCACCCTGCGTCCACTCTCCTTGTCGCCACCTGGCCCCCTTTTCCCCTCAGTCTCTCGACCCTACCGACATCCACATGTACGCACGCTTTCCCGCGCCACATGAGCACTTGACGCTTGTATGCGTATCCTACCATCCGTCCTCATGGCCACTGTCGCCGTCCCCGCCACCTCCAGGTGCGACGGGCCGTCTGGCCGCCAGGGTGCACGTGTTCCGATCCCGTCGGAGATCCTTCTCCGATGGCGCGGGGCAGCACTGTCCCCAGCGGGTTCGTCAGTACGAGACTGGGACCAATGCCGCGTGGGGGTACGGTGTCCGCATACAACATCGCGCTCCAGGGTGACTATCGCCGACGTTCCGTCGCCTCCACAGGGAGCACATCTGGCGGCACGTCTCGCGCGCGACCGATGTGCCGTAGGCGCGTGTCGCGCATGACCCGTTGTTTGGCAGGAGCGTGTCCCGTCCGCCCGCATGTTCACCCGTGAAGTTTTTCGGTCGTGCCCCGTTCCTCCAGCCTTCTTCTTCAGGCCTCATCTAAGCTTCTCGCCGCCGCCTCCAGTAGCCCCGACCCCTGCAATCCTTCTGGTGAGCAATTCCAAACCTCGCGCCATAATTCACGTTTCTCATGGTTGCCGATTATAGCCATGGCCGAGCTTTCTCTTGAGGAGTATCGGGCACTTCCTCACCAGATGTGGGAGCCCCCCAACTGCAATTTCCTCCTCATTTGGTTTTGCCCCGTTCCGGAGTGCACTCACTTCATCAACCTCCGCAACCTCTCTGAAGAGCAGATGGACCACCCCGGCATCTCTGAGGAGGTCAAGGAGCGCTTTCGCCGCGGAGAGCGCATCTCAGGCGAGTCCGTCTGGGCGCGCGACGCGTTCACGTACATGGTGGATGCGCACTACCTCAGGCACTTTGATGAGTGGGGGATCAAGATGGAGGGTGTCAGCGGCCCAGTGTGTTCTATATTCCTTGCCGCCCTGCATGCGTCGTCCCCAGTTTACTGACTTTCGTATATCATATAGATGAAATTAGTATGGAAGGAAGGGCGACCTCCCACTCACTGGCAAACACCAGCCACTGCCATAACCGGCATGGACTACTGGTTGGGGGGTGCAGGAGGAAGGGAGGGGCATGCAGACAACCAGCAAGCATCCACCGGTGTGCCCTTTGACGAGGACGGGCGGGTGGACGAGGTTATGCGTGGATGAACCAGCAGATGTGGGCGTGGACGTGTGGGGGGACGTGGACGTGCAGGTATGCCAGGAGGTACCAATTAGATGGTCGCGGTACACTGTCTCGCACCGGACACTTGGTGATAAAAAGGCCATACGGTCACTTGCAAACTCGACGACCCCATTACATTATGATCATGATGCGTGCATGCCTGGGCGGACTGCCATGTTGAGGGGAATAGGAGTCTCCGGTAAATGTCGATGAATTGTGCAACAGGGATACACGTGGTATGAGCGATACAGCCAAAAAAGAGGAATCCCATAGAAGTATAGTATTGAGCGTGAAGTAAAAACAATAGCGGTCCTAGTGCTCACCGCTCATCCGCGGTCAACTTGTATACCTGCGAGTTCATGGAGTTCGCGTCCCCACAGCACTTCCCGCTCTTCCCCCCAGCGACCAATGAGCGCATCCTTCCCGCTGACCGTCTTCCTACACCCTCCAATGATCTCCGTCCCGTCCACCTCAAAAATCAGCCCCTCACAGACGACCTCAGCGGGCAGACCAAGTGCGAGTGCGTCCATCACAGGCACCCCGCAGCATACCCACACCGCCACTTCAGCACCAAGCGTGTACGTTTGGATGTGCCGCTTCAGATGGGGCATCCGACCATTCTCCTGGACGTAGCTGTAGTGAGTGCAGTGCCAAAAGGCGGATATGGACGTCCTGGAGCGTGTCGCAGTACTGGATGGGGCCTGCAGGGTGAGGGGTGGGGCGGGGGGATGACCATCATCTTGGAGATTGCAACCGCGAGGATGGCGAGTGAGACGACAGTGGAGAGGGATGTGAGGCAGAGGGACGTGAGGGAGCGGGCGTACCGTTCTTGTAGCATGAGGGTGACACGTTGATGAAGAGTGGCAGACGAGCATGGTGCGGCCGGCGATCAGCGTGCCGAGCGAGAGTTTATGGGAGCAGTAAGGGGGACCGAGGCGTCAGCATAGAGGGCAGATGCGAGGCAAAGAGCTTACCAGGTCTCCAGGGAGACAGTCGACGCACCATGCGCAGGCTTGAGGATGTCGCGAGGAGTGCGGTGGCAGGGTGATGTATGCCAGTCATGGTGCGACACGTCCCCTTGGAGAGGAGACGCGTCCATATGTTGCAGGAAGGATTAAGCTAGGAGGTCTGATGCAGGGGATGGGTGAGGGAAACGATTATGTGGTGGGGAAGTGTTTCGTACATTGGGCGATTGCCACAACGACGTGGAGGGATGGGAACCGCCACTGTCTACAGAGCCTCATGGTGAAGTAACTCCGCTGACGAGTGAGGGGGAGGGATGGGATCCGCCACTGTCTACAGAGCCTCATGGTGAAGTAACTCCGCGGACAAGTGGTGATCGTGAGCGGGACGGGAGGTCAGGCCACGTCCAGAGAGAGACATGGTAAGCGCCGTGCGACACGTTTTAATCGGCGGCGCGTATCACGTGTGCGCGCGCACCCCATTCCGCATTGTCACTAGTACTGCTTCCACACTGTCGAGGTGACTCTCCATTTCGTCCGGCCGACCACTTCGCATCCCCTTGGCGTTCCCTGGCTGTGCGTTCCCGCTAATTTACAATCACTAGGCTGTGTACTCGGAAAATAGGTGTGTGACATACTTTGCCCTGAGCGCGCAGCAGAGCCGTCATTGGGACGATCAGCTCGCGCTCACCAGAGGGTGGCGTTTAGTGCATGGTGTAATGAATACACCTTGTACATTCGTCTTAACTTCCAGGTGGAATCCATGCTTACTCCATGCCACGTATTTACCTCACGATCAGTTCAGCAGCTGTTGCGTTTACCTCTCAATCTCACCCCCCGTCCTTCCGGTGTTTGTTCCACAGTCGATCCCCAGTGCTACCGCCAGTGAGTGACACTCCAATGAAAAGTCCTATCTGCGATAACACTACGCCATACAGTGCACCATCCTCTTCCACTACGTCCCGACGACCTGACCATTGGGCAAGGCTTCTCAATCGCTGCCAGCCCTGGGGCGTTAGACCATCCACCGGGCGTGGGGTCGGTGCGCAGACCACTCGCGGGAAGTGAGTGTCACTAATCATCCTGAAAGTCCCAGCGTTGATGTGCTCGTAGATGTCAGAGCCGCGTGCGCGGCTGAAGGAGCACGTACGCCCCGCCCACCGATTCATACTTCCACCTCCGGCACTCACATTCACGAGGGTCGCGGCCCGACGAATCGGACCTCCACAGCTCCTATCCCCAAAACTTATGATATCCCTGCAATGGACACCGAGCAGGCCATGGCGGGAGTGATCGAGCCCGGGGTGGAGGATGTGCAGCCGACCGCACGGGAGTTACCGGCCACCATTCCACGTTGGGTGCTACGTGACGGCGTCCGTCTCCGCCAGATGTATTACCTTGATGGTGCAACGGAAATTGATGAATTATCGGATCTCACGGAGGTTGACGACGACACACCTCAGCATCTGGAGGCTGGAGCAGCTGCCGCGGACATGATGCAGGTCGATACCCTACCGGCAACACAAGGGGTGGATGAGGCGACGGGGTCCGTATCTAACCCCAGCACCCAGTAAGTCTGCACTTCGTTATGAGGCCTGTGTCCACTCACTGAGTGTCCGAAAGGGGCAATCATACTCGGTGGCAAAAGATCACCCCAGAACAACGCCGACGCAGACTCCGGGCGGGGAGGAAGAAACTGGCAGACGATATGGTACATCAAGCTTTCGAGGATAACGGAACCAGTTAGTGCCCCGCACAAGTGTCACCAATAACGTACTCACCTTACACCCAAGCCAAGTGCACCGAATTCAACCTGCTGGATGTCATCAAGATGAGCCCACGGCCAACTGAGGCCATCGAGCTCACTGAACGGCGGTTTCTTGGAGATCGGTCGCGTCGCATGGTTAGCGTGGATGGATACGATGTCGTCTTTCACTTTCCCCGAGCCTTCCAGGGGACGCAGCTAGTGAGTCCTTTTACGACACAGTACTTCAGTTCCGTTTCCCACACTTTTCAAGGCGCATGCCACCGACCAGGTTCGCACCTTTGCCGGTAAAGCGAAATTGAGGCAGACCATCCATAAAAAGCAAGTCAACAAAGGGTCTCAGGTCAAAAAGGGTCAACCGACCGGAGTGGCGGCACTTTCGTACTCTTGGCATCCAGTCGGACATCCAGTAAGTTCTTGCACCATTTCAGCACCCACCACATTCACCCACGCTTCTCTAGAACGAGGAGCCCAAGCCAGCGGTGGACCTCTTCCGCACTGCCGCCGTCTACAACGCTTCCTGTCACCTCATCGCCAATCTCGACGTGGTCTCGGCATTTCTCCGCACCGCACTCCGCCATCTGGACCCATGGCAGCATGAGGATCTGATTGCGCTTCATCAGAAGCGTCTGCAAGCAAATCCGAGTGAACGCTCTTTTCAGGTCCTGGACCCCAATATGATCTGGGATTGCCGTGAGGTCGTCTATAACCTCGCGACGGATGTGCATTTCGATGAGGCAGACCCCCACCTGTCGTGGGCAGCCATCGTCTACATGGGCACGTTTGAAGAGGCGTGACTCAACTTCCCCACCCTCAACCTGCGGGTACGCCTGCATCCCGGCGACGCCGTGTTTATGCGGGGCAAAGATCTCCCCCACGGGTGCGAGGATTTCTTTGGAGGCGAGTGTTACTTTCTGGTCTACTTCACGCATAGTTCCATGTGGTGATGGATGGACATGAATATGCGCTCCTCAAAGGCACATGGACACGCGGGTGGTGAGGAGACGAGGAAGGTGCCTGGACGAGAGGAGACGAGTAGGGTGCCCACTGGACAGAATAAGAGGAACCGGAAGAAGAGGAAGGTATGACTTACGCGTTCTAGGTAGCCGTGCTTTCCCTGTCGCCACAGTCACGCCACTGCTCAGCTTGATGGTATACCGTTGTGCGCGTCTCACCCCGCCCAGAAGTGGTTGTGCAAGCAAGGTAGCGGTTGGGTTGTGCCCAGAGATGCGTTGTGGGGGCCGGCTGTGTGCAGCGAGCATCGAGTTGCCCGCGCACGACCAGCGGACATAGTGGCAAGGTGCGCGGAGGGTCTCATTGACCGCTCCGCGCCACCTGGAGTGTTGGCTGTGGACCCGTCGAAAGGGCAGATAATATGCAGGCAGAGAGAGCGAAGCGCCATCATGGTTCGCGCACGAATCGCGTGCGCCAGGATGCCTGGGAAGACGTGGCGCGCGCCGGTCACATGTTCTTTGTCAGCCTGGGTCACCCCGAATTCCCTTGTTCCGATCTCCCGTGCACACTCTTCCTAGACATCTCCAAATACTTCCCCATTTGCTGTCGCCGTCCACTTCGACATATATGCTCTCATCGCGTCCGCCACCCTGCTCCTCGCATAACACCAGCTGTCCCGCCCTCCTCAGCGCTGATGCCGCGGAAGATCCCTTGGTTCACCTGCCTTGTATCCTGATGTCGTTTGCTAACTAATCGTCGTGCGCGTTTCTATGTAGCATCGAGGTTGAGCGGAGCGGTCGTTAAGACCCTCCACGCGCCTTGCTTCGAGGTCGGTTGGTCGCGCGCGTGCAACTCAATGCTCGCTGCACCCAGCCGCTCCCACCCGCGTGGATCCCCTTTCCAGGTCAGAGTGTGCTGCCTTGTCGCGTCCCGAAGCATGAGGTTGGGCAATGGGACAGTACGTGCTCCGGTCCCGGATTCAACGCACGTTCAAGCCCCCATCATTCAAGCTCGACGTTCCTCACTATCATTGCGAGCTGTCAGGCTCGAACGCGTCCGCATCCGCGAGCAGGTCAGTGCAGCCTTCGCCAACGGACTCGACTCATTTTACGCCCTCGGGGAATCTCGACGAGGTCAAAGATGAGGTCTTCGTGCGTTGTGTCATCGTGCTCGAGGACTATCAGGCGTCGAACCGGCACCGTTCTTCATGTACGGAGGGTATGGTGGAGACTCCCTCGGTTTCGGGGCAGTAGATAATTCATTGCACACATTAACACTAAATACTCGTTTTTACAAATCACCAATCTCGATGACGTCGCGCCCATTGACCAAGCCCTCAGCCCCGTCGGAGGCAATCTTGTCCGCCGTCTTCGTGCGCTTAGCGTTCCGCGCTCCCATGACCGAACGCCTCTCAACAGTGCGTGAGTCTGCTCATGCGCACGTCAGACATTCTGCTCCGCCCGTTACAACACAGTGAGTACGCACCTGACGGTTCTCCATGCCAAGACTCCACCGACGAGGACCGCGAACGACATTCAGCGAGGGCTCTCGTCACTTTCTCCGAAAACGCGTCGCGCTTGCGCTTGCGGGCAGTCTCAGCGGCGAGAGCCTTCACAGCCTTGCGCTTAGCGCGAGTGTCTTCGCGGGCAGCGAGAGCCTCGGCGATAGCCTTTCGCGGGGTACGAAGCGCCTCCATCTCGAGACCAAGATACGGCAAACCGACAACGCCGGGGATGCGCAAGATGACGGTGTGGGTGTCGTCGTCAAGTCTGATGGGACTGCGCATCCTGACGCGTTCCCACTCGGACAGGTGGTCTTTCCAAAGGTCGACAGCAGTGATCTTCATGTCGCGCAGTTTCTCGAAGATGTTCTTGCTGAAAGCCAGGTACAGAGTGCGGTCGTCGAGCTTCTGCACGTGGTCCACTTCCGCGTCTTGGTTCGACTGCATCCGGTGCGTTCATGAAACGTAGACCCATAGATGCAAGGTTGACCGAACGCACCTCCATGTAGAAGATGACATGAACCATGTCCTTGTCGAACGGCCGGTCGACAATGGCAGACCTCTTCACCTTCGCAGCCGCCATGGTCTTAGTGTAGCTGTCGGGGCTCTGGAGCATCTGGAGCGCGTGTAGTTCGGTCCCCATGCCAGGGCAGTGGCCGACGAAGTCGCGCCGGATAAGGATGACAGGCACTTTGTCGTTGACGACAACAGGGCCAATTGCGGGGGACCACCCTTGCGTGTCAGCGCACCAATGGAAGGGCAGGTTGTCGTCACCGTCCCAAGCCCGGATCGCGTCGAGCTCGTTCGGGCAGACAGTGCGTAACTCATCAAGGTCGATCTTGTGCACTGTCGCTGCCGTGTCGGGCTGTGGTAGAGGTGGCTGTGAGTTCCGCATACGGCCACGGAAGAACGGACTGTCACTCACGTCCGAGAACAGGATCAACTTGCCCTTGATGCCGGTCTCGGTTACAGAAGCCTTCGTGAGGAAATGTGAGTGCCATGTTGACTGGATCCTTAACTAGAGACTCACCTTGACAGGCTGGGATGCAGAGCGAGTGCCCTTGACAAGGGCGCGCTCGTGCTCCTTGTGTGCTTGGGTGCGCATGCAGTCCACCTTCTCCAATGCCTTACCCTGTGCCTGCGCAGCCTTCTCTTGCGCTCGCGCCGCCTTCTCCTGCTTCTTCGCCTCCTGAAACTCGCGCTTGGACTGGATCAGCGCGATCTTGATCGCCTCGTCCTCCTCGTCGATGAGAGCTGCCTCGCACTCCGCCATGGAGTTGTGCACCAGCTGCCCCTGGATGGCCTGCGCGATTGGAGGCGCAGGGCCGGTCTGCTCCGGGCAATGGATATTCTGGCACTGAGTGCACTGAGGTGGACATTACCCTCTGAAACATAGCCCGACGGCAACATCGCACGCACCTTGAACAGCCACATGCCTGCCTGGTGGCTTTGATATGTCAGGAAGGCGTAGAACTTACCGCCCATGCGATCGCAGTGCGGGCAGTAGGGAGGAGCGTGAGGGATGCGACCCTTGGCATCGAGGTGACACAGCTTGCGAACGACCTCGCAGAACTTGCTGTTTTTGGCGGGCTTGTAGTCGGCGTTGCAGACGATGAGCCTGGAGTCAGCGACCATGGTGGAGCGGAGGAGTGCAATGCGCGGAGGAGGAAGAGTTGCAGGGGGAGGGTAAGGATCGGCCAGGGGTTGGGGCCATCGTCCTGGTCCTCAGCCATTTATAAGGCCAAGGGCGCCCCTCTGGTGATTGTTATGCCTATTGCCGATTCCTCACGCTCTGAAAATGATGCAGAAATTTGAAGAATTTATTCAGATTTCGTCAACGACGATGGGGCCCTCGCGCTCGCCGAGAACCGGGCCCTGGAACAGGTCGGCCGGGAGTACCTCTCGCCAGCACTCTGCGACGTCTCCAAGTGCCAGGCCAGACCGCTTCTTCCACCTCAGGGCCTTCTCCACCCCTTTCACTGACCCGATGTACGTGAACTTATGAAAGTAAGTGCTAACTACGCCCTTGCCGTCTTTCCCGCCATCCATGGCGCCCTCTGACGCCTCTGTGTTTGAGGACCTCCCTGCAGCCAGCGGGGCTCGTGGAAGCGGTTCTATCTGGGATTTCGTAAGTATACGGTGTGACCATGCACACCTCACCTCGTGAGCGTACCTGAAGCTGAGGTCCAGCCTTGACAGCTGGAGTTTGCAAGCGCACAGGCCGCGCGTAGGTGTAGGAGTGCTGAGTGGAAAGTTAGTGTCTATCCTAAACGCGGCCATGCGTTACCCACCTCGTCCAACAGCCGTGGTGCCGGTGTCGTGTCCGCCTGTCTCTCAAGCGCAGCGATCTCGCGGCCAAGGCCGACGGTAAACAGCACACCTGTCTTCCGCAGCAAGATCGTTCGCAGGTCTTGGCGCAGACAAACGGTCTCGTACAAGTTGGTGGGCTGCCAGGCAGTGCGGTCATAGTCCCACATGTCGAAGTGAATGGTATTACCCAGGTAACTCCCGACCTCGGTGTCGGATGACCACTTGATCTCGAATCTTTCCGTCATGGTGACATTGAATACGTGATCTGGAGGAGCGGCATTCTGTCATCCAGTATTAGTTGAATCATTGCCGACCGGGAGTGTGATCAAGAACGTACCGTGCACCACAGGACAGTGCGACACTGGACTAAAGTTTTCTTCTGATATGGCGTTAGTGTCGACGGGGCGAAGAGTGGCGTATAGGAGGGCAAGGATAAGGATCTGTATATCTCCTCCACTTCTAGCCCAAAGCCGGGACATGGTGAGACGGTGTGGCAACGAAAGAGAATGGTAGGGGCGTAGAACGGGATCTCGACAGTGCTGGTGAGGTAATGGTAATCCCAATAGCCAGGCCTGATGTCGAAGACCTCCACGAAGGACAGCGCGGCTGGAAGGTCGGCCAAAATTTTGAGGTCGCGCAAGCGGATGGTGTTGTCATACCGGTCGATGGTGAAGTGTTCAGAGACGCACTCCCCTCCCTGGTTTATCCCCATCAGGACAGGCATCGACGTGGATGAATAAGTGACGCTCACCCTCTTCCACAAGACAGCGGTCTTTTGGATCTTGGTACTCATCGTCTGTCGGGAAGTGTACGCGAGTGGGGGGAGGGAGAGGTGGGATGAGACGGAGCGGGGGGGGGCCGCCTCTCCGCAGGGGTCCTTGCATGCGAGAGAAACTGAGGGTCGCTCCTTCCATTTTCCTCCATGTTGTGGGCGCCCGCATATTGGCACCCGATCACTCAGATTTATTCGTTTTTCTCGTAGCGTCGCTTGTATATTGATCAACCACACACAGGATGCGATCAGCGCTAGCTGAGATAGTCTACCGGCGCAGCAATGTAATCTTTCCTACTCCTTTCCCATCATTGACGACCTCACGTCATCGCCGTGAGCGGAACCGTTCTGAGGGAGCGCATGAGCTAAGTCAGCGGCCAAGACGATGAGGATGCACACGTACCCAGCGTCCCCCCGTTTCCTCGCGCTTTCACGCCTATCCCGCGTAGGGCGGCTGATGATGGGCAAGCCGGTAGCCTCCGGCATTGGCACACCAGATGGTGCCGCCCTCCCAGAGCGCCCCTTAGAAGAACCTTGGCCCGACCGAACCACTGGTGCACCCTTCTTGGCAGCGGCAGGCTTTGTGGCAGCGGCCTTCACCGACGCCACGACGGCATCGAACTTCTTCGCCGATTGCACCTTGACTAACACCACCTTTTTACCCTGCCCGCGCCCACGCCCACGCGGCTTCTTGTTAGGGGCAACGACGTCCGGGGTGTTGAGTGCCATGGCCGCCCTCTCTTCTTCGTTCATCTCAACTGTCAGCGGTGTGTGAGGTGACAAGCGCAAACAGGGTATATACAAGGGACACATACCGTCGATGGGTTCAGCAACATCGCCGGTCACCGACGGCGCGGTATGCTCCTCAACGCCGGCGGAGCCGTCGGTCGACGCAAGGTGAGTATCTACTGTGTGGGCATCTTGGGTGGTCACCTCGTTGTCGTCCATATACAAAGGGTCCGGAGTCGGTTCGGGGGACGGCTGCGTGACAGGGCTACCCTGAGCTGGATCGCCGTCCAAGGAAGTCCGACCACCCGCGATGTCGCCAGAGGCAGGTGGCTCCCCCAACTGCGGGGTCCCGACAGGATCGCCATCCAAGGAAGTTGGACTGCCCGCGATGTCGCCGCAGGCAGGTAGCTCCCCGAACTGCGCGGTCCCGACTGCGTCACCATCCCCGGGGGCAGGTGCCTCTGGCAACAGCGCGGTCCCGACAGGACCACCAGAGGTGCGAGGTTGGGCAAGCCCCCCATCCCTGTCCTTCTCGTACCCTGGGCTTGAGTGTCAAACCGAAACCAGCAAGAACATCAAGGTCAGAGGAAGGCTTACTCATTAGGGCTTGGGTGGCCATGACCGCCCAATCTCGTGCTCGGTCGTCCTGCGGAGCTAGACGGCGCTGAGTGACGTGACGTGTGGTTAGAAACTCGACGTACCAGTGACGGACTGCTGGATCCACAACTGGAACCGCAGTTCGAACTCCTCCTGAGTCCAAGATGTAGCCGCGAGTAAAGCATCCAAGTAATTCACTCCATCGCGGTTCACGCCAATGGGTCGGCTAATACGAGCGTGAGGATTAATTATGCCATCATCTGGACGTACCACTCACCAGTAGGTTTTAATGTCGCCATTATCTTCCGCTCCGCCGAAGCATACGAATCCCCCCCACTTGGCCTCCTTCCACAACGCTTCTAGAAAGATGTCGACCCACGTAGCGATGTCCTTCGCAGTGCTGTCATAACGGGTTGAAACAGGGATGCGTTACGTAGACGGATGGGAGCACTCACGGGCGAGGGCGGGTGTCTTCTGCACCGTCATCGCCGTCTTCCGACACCGGCTTCTCGGACTCACCGGAATCCGAGGCACCGTCATCTATCTGGCGTTCATTCTTCTTCTTGGCGAGGTCTTCATATTCCTTCCGGACCTCGGGCTCGAGCTTCGCCCAAGCCCAAGAGCAAAGCTGTCGCCAGGCGGCGACATCAGCACGTCCGTCTTCGACGGTCGGGCACGGCGGCGCGGAATCGCTGGACTGGAAAATGTCCAGGCCGGACACGTCGCGAGCCTTGCGAGGCCGCGGGATGGCGGGGAGGGGCGGGGCGGCCCACTTGACGTGCCGTTGGAGGGTGGTCTTCCAGCCCTGAACCCACCTTTTGACGGCCTATATCATTGCACAATGTTATGAATCACCCTGGAGGAACTGGAGATGGGAACGAGAAATCTGCAAGGGACCATAGACTCACGCCTGGTAGATTTTCCTTACGCTTCTCGAACTCCTCTTGGGTCTCCGGCATCCTTCGCGAGAGCTTCGGGCGGGTCGCTTTCCTGGCACGTTTGAAGCGATTGTCGAACTCTTCTTGAGACTCACCCGGCCCGGGGGCTGTGATCTCACGAGTGAAGGATTCGGTTAACTTGGCCGCAGCGTTCTTGACGGGCGTGTTAGTTCGGAGAGCTGCCTGGACTTCATCGCGTTGGAAGGCTTGACGCAACCAGGTGAGCTCGTTGGGCCAAAAGAAACTGTCCTGCGTGAGGCACGGATCACGGATAGTCATGGAGAGAAGCGCGATGGGGGGAGACGAATGGAGAGACTCAGGGGGGGGGGGGGGGGGGCGGGGGAAACTTGCAAGTTTCCCCTCGTCTGGCGGCAATGAGCAACTTGCAAGTTCGATCCTTTGAGGACTTTGCCTGCTGGATCGGTCGAGGACACGTCATCGCGACCGGCAATACCTTGCGTTCATTCTACATGGAACCGCGAGAGCTCACGCCGGTTGTGTTGGCCACATGCACGAGGCTCTACATTTTCGCGAAGCGGCCCCCAATTTGTGTGATCATACAAGCGTTGATTAAGTGTTTCCAGAGGATGAAAAAGGGGGTGTAACTACATCGGGAGAGGGATCGGAGGAACGGGAAGCCGGGCAAAAGAACGAACAAATGATTGCACATAAAACTCGACCGCGCACCGTTGAATGTTCAAATAGTCCTCGTCCGACGGCGCCTGTGATGCCCTCCTGGCCTGGAGGATCGTTTCGGGACAACTGGGCCAGCGCGAAAGCACCTCAACGAAAGCCCGTAAGCGAACGCAACATCCATCCCACCCACTCTCCGGAGGTACGAACCAGCAATACCGTTGAGCGGCGTCATCGAGAGACGGTAAAATCGTCACGCCAGAGGAGGGTTCTCCCCAGACGCCAGAGATGAGCATCTCGCGCTCCCATTTTTCCCGTTCGCGCCAGTCGGACATGTTGACCAGGAGATGGTCTAGGACCATGAGGTCGGCACGGAAGTTGAGTTCATGCGCCTCCCAGAGCAATGTCGCCCTGATCACTGGATGGGCGGCGATGACATCCACGTCGACCGCAAGGCCTCGAAAAGGTACGGGGACATCCGCAGAGTACGAGTCCATGTGGGCGACTTGGTGGAACAGCAGACTAATCTGGTTGCGCTCGTCCTGCCGCCGTTTTTCCCGACAGACATCAGAACCGTCGGAGCCCGTCGGAGGGTGTGTCTTGGTGCGATAGTCGCCCCATAGCGCTGTCCGCCACTCTCCAATGGTGAGCGGCCGTCGATCAAGGGTTCGGTCGAACAGCCGAGTACGACAGAATTCGCGAATGCGGCAGAGGTTGTGCAGATATCGGGGCACTTTCTCGTCTACTCGAGCGCGTTCTGGATGGGGACAAACATCCTGGACGGATGAGAGGCTGTCGAGAAGGAAAGGGGGCGGGTAGAAGTAAAGGGCGGCATTTTGGGTCTGCTTCACTGGAGAGACAGCCGCCAGCGCCGTGACCCATACTGGTGACGGCTCTGCAAATGGAGAGGCCTGGAAGTTCCGGGAGGGGTGTTGCCAGGCCGATGACATCGCGTCAGGGGCACTAGGAGACGGGGCGACCTCTGAGGCGGCTGGCCCGGGCGCTTGAGGCGCCACTTGACTGGATTTGGTCTTGCGCCCTCTGCGCGTTTTCTTCGCCACGGATGTGGCCTCCGGGACGGCTGCCCGCATCGCGAGCTGTTTCGCGTCCTCGCCTCGCGCCCGCTTGGGTGGCCGACCTCCTTCTGGCACTTGCGGAACAGCGATCAGGTTAAGCCCCTCCAGATGCGACCCGGCAATGTCTCTGGAGACGGACATCAACATGCCTGTGAGCCAGTTGCCGGTGACGTTGGGTACGCCGACGAACGACCCAGCCTTATGGAGGATCGGAGGATCGCATGGAGTGTGCGACATGCCGTAGGGTAAATCTTCTGGCTCTACCACTCTCCAGACCACGAGTTCTTTCGTCAAGGGCTGAATCAACCACACCGGAAGACCGACGCGACACCACGTCTGTGCATCCGTAAGGTCCCGGACGAAGCCACCGAGGACAGGCAGACGAGATGACGACCAATCCTCCGACTTCTGGACGCGCACTACAACCTGCTCGACGTACGTCTTCAGACCGGCTAACTCGAGGCAGAGACGCTGGATGTGAGCTGCGATTGCCATTGCGGTCCTGCGGTGGGCTGGAACATATGTCATCCGGTCTACGACCTGACGTAGCAGCATCACGAGGAAAGCGCCGTATCGGCGAACGTCCACCTGGGCGATCTGCATTCCATGGAACCGGTCGATAGCGAACTTGGCTGCGTGGGCCAGCTCGGAGCGCGTGTCCTCTCGGATGAACCCTAAGCCGTTTACCATGACCTCCTTACGCTCCACCCAGTCCTTGGAAGGTTGGAGAGATGTGAACAGGATGCGGGGAAGATGTGGCGGAACAGGCAGCCGGGGAATACAGGCGAGATGCATCATGCCCTCGACGTAAGGCTGTGGCCATCGCGAGTACTCGTGAAGCCCCCATCGTCCATCTTCATGGGTCTTGATGATGTCCGCGAACACCGGATATCGCGGGACGAACTCCATGTTCGGCGACGTGAAGACAAATCCATCTAAACCGCCCCGGGTGGCCACCTTTCCCTGCCAAGCCTCGCACACGGCGGGGCCTGTAGGTCAGGATATTAGTGATGCATATGATACGCGTGAACGCACGACTAACCTACGCCCTTCCTGTTCGCCACCAGACGAATTGCGGGCTGAGCATGTGGATCGTGCACGTCATCTGCGGTCGGGCTGCAAACTGATCGTCAGTACGGGGAAACGTTTCCCGCATAGACTACGTACCTTTGAGATGACGGGCTGGGGATGACGACGGCGTTGATGGTGGATGTAGAGGGTTCCGCCGGCATGATGTCACTACACACGGATGGTGAGCACCGTGCTAACACATCGTGATAGACATCCCAACCTTAACGGAAGGGCGAAAGCAATGGACAGGAGAAGTGATGGACTGACTGCGAGGATGAACAAGTCCCGTCCAGTAAGGATGGGTGATGCCTGCGGAAATCAATTGGAATCCCCAGACGTATGTGCAAAGTGTACGAATTACACCATGCACGATACGCCACCGCCTAGTGAGTGCAAGCTGATCGTCTAAATGACGGCTCTGCTGCGCACTCGCGGTCAACCTTGAGAGGGAAGTACTCACCTAGTGTGTGCCGAGAGACACCTGCGAGCCGTTGAGGTGTGTGGTCGAACGACGGGCTGCAGATACGTGTCCCAGTGTTGACGAGGCTAAGAAGCCCCTATTCTTAGGGAGTAATCGCAAGGCGAGCGAGGTCGGTCAAAATCGAGGCCCTCGGAGCAGAAGTGGACAACGGAAGCAAATCCAAGTAATCGCTTGGCGCAGTCGATAAGGCACAGCAAGCATGGGAATTTTCCCACAGCTATCATGATTTGCTTCCGTGGCGCGTGGCGGAGTCCAATCGGATAAGCACTGGGTAAGTATAGATTGAAGGTCACTTTGAAGGCGTCTTGACCTGTGAGATGGGGGGACCGATCTGTTATCGCTGCGTTGACGACTCCTTCCTTCTGCTGAGTCCCGCTTCCGTCTACCACCAGAGCTGTCGACCCCCCCACGAAGGACAAGAACATCTTCAAAAGGGACGAGCACCACGGTGTGATTCACGGTAAGCCCTTGCCCTAGCAGCTCGCCCCTCGCGGCTAAGACCTTGACCGGTCAACAGGGATCCGCCAGATCGCGCTCAACAGCCAACCTCCCGCGAGTGGATCTCGATGGCCATGCGAGTACCCAACCCATGCCCAACGGCCGGGAAACTCGTTTACGCGGAAACGGACACTCTGCACCAGGCACAGCATCTGTGCAAAGCGGTATGTGGAGATCTGACAACTGACTATGTGAAGATATTGACACCCTCCTTTGCTGACAGCATACATCGCTTTCATGTTCATGGATTCTATCGTCGGCTGGGACTACCCAACGACCGGTGAATTCAGGGATGCTTTGACCGCGGACATAGTCCGCGGGCGGCAGTCCTTTTACCCGACGACTGGACGTAGTCAGTACTTGCAAGGACGCCTCTGTGGGCAAGTACGCCTCTGGTGAAGGTTCCACCCATCCTCATTAAAGGTAGGAGTTTGATGAAGCCCAGCATGCGCACCCCTGACCTCCCATGCACTTATCCTGTGGCAACTGTGCACAGTTCACCCACGGAGGTCTGGGCCGTCTGGTGGCGTATTTGGAGCGCTGGAGTATGGTGGTTGACGGGCGCACGAAGGCGAGAGGTATGGGCTGAGTTTGGCACACAGGCATGAGTCGCATACAAGGTCTCATCTCACAGTCACCTGGGCAGGGTACCGTGACGCGCTGTGGTCTGGTGAGACCAGACAAAGCACCCATTGTTGAATAACATCTTAATGCATGTCGATGCACGTTGCTCACCCGTTGCCATAATACCATGCGCACTGCCATTGTGCGTCGTGTGTCGAGTGATTGGATTAATAAAAGGATAAGCGGAGTGCTTACCCGATTTGAACGAAGTGTATCAAAGGCCCCTGAAGTGTCTGCACGCGCGCTTCGGCGTTGGTAAATTTGATTGGATGAGCCCCTGCGCAATGCACTACCCACTTCCTGCGTCTTGAGCTCCCATATGCCCGTCCTTCCCCACTTATGGCTTTCAGCCTGAAGTCTCTGAGCGAGACGCTCTCCCGGAAAAGAGCTCGGAATGATACGCCGTCTACGCCTCGCAAAGGGAAGGCAGCGTTCAAATACTTGTTTCACCGCTCGCCTCACTCCAATGCATCACGCTCACCATCATCGCACGCCGTCCCCCCTGTCCCGCCTTTGCCAGCGCCGTGCTGGGATGCGATCCCCTCTGGTCAGCCCTCCACCCAGTCGTCGTCGGGCCCTCAGACAGACACTACTAGGCTGAAACACAAGGCCACAGTGGAAGACGACAACAGTGACGAGGAAGAGCCGGGAGTGGAGGACGGTATCAACGTGAACTATCATCTGGTACGCACCATTGCCCAAAGACGGTGACCGGACGCTAACAGTTGGAACGTAGCCTTCAACCCGTTGCAACAAGTACCTGGACGAGGGTCATGCACTGAAGGCGAGAGATCTCTGGGATGATCTCGACAACCCTCCCCCCTCCCTGGACGCATGCCCAACATGTGCGGTTCGCCTCGTCGACCTCCCCCCCGAGCATCCCCCCGAGAATCGTACGTTGTTTCGATGCAAAGACTGTTCTGTGTCTACCTTGCGATGCGTGGAATGCTTGTATCGCTGTCACTCTGAGCGTCCTTTCGACCGGATCCTCAAATGGGACCCAGCGAAGAAATTTTGGGAGAAGGTGACACTGGCAGACCTGGGGTACCGGTTCCAACTCGGGCACGTGGGCAAACGATGCAAACTCGCGGACGGGGAGGGCAAGGAGATGGTCATCATTCACGAACACGGTATCATGAAACTCCCTATGGTATTCTGCGCTTGCCAAACGGCGGGTACGGAGATCGAACAGCTCGTCCATGCGGGTCTCTGGCCGGCGACGTGGGAGAAACCTATGACGGCGACCACCTTGAACGCGCTGGAGACCTTCCACAGTCTGAACCTCAATGGCCAGGTCAACGTGCACGACTACATCAATCATCTGAGGAGGACGACGGATAATGTTGGGGCGGAGGATGTGCTGGTATGGTACCATCAGTTTACGGGCTCACCAGTACACTAATCGTAGCCGATAGGATCGTTATCGCGAGTTCAACAACTCGTACAGACTCTTCACCTTCGTCCGCGAATGCCGGCGGGCGGGGGTCGACCCAGTATGCGACTTGGACTTTGGATGCCTTGCGATCTTATGTCCGGCATGTCCTCAGCCAGGCCATAACATGAGACCGGGTTGGGAGGATCGCGACGAAGAGTTCCGGTATGTGCTCCACCTTACGGCGCTGGGGCTCGAGCCAACTGTATGTGTGTTAGCTATCTAGACGCTCTACACTACTCGATCGACGGCAACTTCCACTTCAACCTCAAGCTCAAGCAGACGGACCAGCACGACTTCCCCCTGACCAAGGGTGCCGCCTACTTTGTCCACGAAGACGACTTCAAGAAGTTCATCGCCAAGGCTCCACCACCGAAGTACGAGGTATGTAGGCCGATCATCTTGGTTGCGATGGGCATGGCTTGATGGACGACGGGTGCAGTCATCTACTTGCAACGAATTCGCAGCGATGGGCTCGGGCAAGTACAAAGGGCCGGTATCCGGAATCATTGTGGTCGTCTGTCGTCATATGATGGTGATGCAAGGAGGTGTGGTGGACTTGAGCAAAGCTGAGGCGTGCGTCGGTGAGCCTTCCTCTGTATGGGCACACTTGGCTGACTTGATGGGGCAGATACATCTACGTCGACATAGCGCTCGTCTCCGCGTTACAACGGTATCTCAAGCTCCGGCTACTGATCGGCTCTTACGACATCCACTGTCAATTCATCATCCATCTTCGTGAACGTCTGGAAGTCGAGTTCCCGAAGAAGATGCTGGATGAGCTCGAGACGATCACTGACCCCAAGCTCCCGGACATTGTCGCCGCGGTGGGTAAGTACCACTTGAGCATGCACAAGCCCGCGTGCCGTCCGTACTTCTCCTTGCACCACCTTCCCGGCTCGTGCATGGACTGTGGCGAGCCGTGTGAGCGGTTGTGGGGTATCATCAACACGGTCGCGCGCCGGACGAAGGAAATGTCCCCCGGATATCGGCACGACGCCCTGAACGACCTATTCTCTGATCACAACGTCCGACGTGTGCATATACTTCGTGAGTGTCAACCTGCGGATGGGTCCATTTCACTGCTGACCTTGCCGGCAGCCACCGAGCTTTGTGAGAAGCTTGAAGTCGCTGAAGAACATTTGGCATCCGCGACGGAGTACCTGAACGCAGTCGAGGCCTCGGTGAACGACTGTTTTCCCAAGGGCACGCTGGAGCAGTGGCGCCAGGCTCATGTGGCTTGGAACCGTGACGTCGTCGACATCGCGAAGCACAAGAAGCTGGAGAACCCGTGGGAACCACCTGTTGAAGCTAGTGAGTGCCCTAATGTTTAATGAAAACATGTACTCACCCCGGGTTTGGAGCCCTCACTGTTAGTGTCATCGCGGAGCAGCTGAACGAGAAGTGCGTGGAGTCTGGGGACGTGCAAGGGGTAGGAATGGTTCGGGCTATGCGTGCCGCTCTCACGCTCGAGGACACGCGGTAAGTGCATCGCTGACGCATCTCTGGCTCAGTGCTAATAGCGAGTACTAGCGTCGAGCTTCAGTCGGAAATGTCGGAGTGTGAAGGAACGGAGAAGATGCGCTCCGCGATGGCGACGAAGATGGACGCGTACCGGAAAGAGCTTGCGGGGGTTCAAGAGGAGATCGAGAAGTGGGTTGAACCGGCGGTGCGCATCGCTTGCGAAGACTTCAAAGAGGAGAAGGTCCCGCGCGACAAGATCTCGCTCGACAAGGTCCCGCGCGAGAAGCTCCCGCACACCTTCCCCAGGCGCGACCCCAAGGACGATGCAGCGAAGGGCGTACCGGAGGCTCCTGCCAATGCCCCGAAGAAGAAACGGAGGAACAACACGCGTGCACAGAAGGCCCTGAACGCGTTCGTCATGGAGCTCGCGGAGTCCAGCATTCTACTCCCTTCATCGTACCACAGTAAGATTCGCGAGCACCCCGCCATGAAGCAAGCGGTTGTCACAGAGCTCGCCCTGCGCGAAGGCCAGGCCGACGAGGCGCTGGAGGAACTTCGCCTTCATATCTCGACGTACGAAGCTCTCGAAAAGCGGCGGAAGCAAGGCTCAGGGGTTAAGCACAACACTGCGATGGACGGAAGGCTAGCCAAGAAGGTCGCGGCGCAGCACCGCGCCAGGGATCGGTACCGCGCGGTGCGCCACGTCATGCTCATCCTCGGCATGCCTAAGGGCCACAAGAAGTTCCAAGAGTTGCAGGAGGGGGACTTGAGGGCGTTCACCCTCCTCGTCATCGAGCAGAGGCTCAGCGACAGTTATAAACTGCCGTCTTGGATCTGGGGAGATTTCTCATTCGTCAACAAGGTGAAACAGGGCCAGATGCGCACGTTCCTCGAAGCCAGTGAGTGAACCCTGTCGTCCGCGCGTGCGACGTGAACTGACTCCCGCGTAGGCATGCGCGTCCATTGGTTTAGGCACAACGCGCTGGTGCAACGTTGGACGGAAGAAGCGAAGACTCGTCGGGAAGAAATATTCCGGAGCGCGGAGTTTTTCCTCGACAGGCAGGGAGATTGGACGAAGCGCGCGGGGGACCGTGAGGAGCAGGGACGGGCCGGGGCTGCAGCTTACGCGCGAAGGTGGGTTCTATACGTTGAGCTTGTGGGCGCGCACTGATCCTGCATTGGGTAGGCAAGCTTTCCGTTGGGAGAGGCTGTTGAAGAAGGTGCAGGGTGTCCGGCCATACGCCGCCTGCGTGGAGCAGGTAAGTCCGCGTGGTGGTGGGTACAGCATGCAAGTTAATGACATTCATATCAGAATGATGGTCTCTAGCGTAGCTTTGTACGCCCGTCTTGCTTACATGACTTGTTTGAGATCGCATATGGTTTGAGATGGACATTTGGCAGTGGTCATGCAGTAAGGATGAGGATGCGGTGAGGAGAGTGGTTTAGGCGTGAGCTCCGTGGTTGTGCATCGCCGAAGGGCCTGACTGCAGAGGAGGTAAGCATACCGTTTCTGGCGCGTCGAGGGACGTATGATCATGTGTTGACGACGACAGAGGCAGGTGAAACAGACAGGCCTCGGGAGTTACAGGCCGTTGCACATGCCGTCAGCCCGAGTTCATGCAGGGTTGGAGCAAGCCGAGGAAGGAGATGGTGCTGGAGTTTGACGTCAACGCGAACGAGGTAATCGATGTTACTGGTTAACGCGCCCGGCGGTTTACTGCACACAAAACGTCTAGATTGAATATAAACAGCACGAACTTTGGACAATTCATGTCGTGATGATGTCATGCCAACTGGAGGGAAATATGAGGTGGGAATGACGCAATCGGTAATGAACGGTGATGGGCATGGCTGATGGGTGCCTAGGGACAATCGCGGGAAGTCGCCAGTTAAGTTAGGCCTATTTTCCAGTGATGAGTGGGCGTTGATGACATGTCGAGCTTCAGAAATTCGGCGAAGGCCCGAAGGACACTGGAGTACATTACTCGGCAAAGCGACAGTCTGCGCGGGTCGACAAGATGCAGAACACTGTGTTCGTTATGAAACGCTCCGATGGGGACGGGGACGAGCTGGCAGCGATCTTCCTGGTCAACATCAACTCCACTTGGGCCCTCCTCATGGACGCGAGGGCACGTGGCGATATGTTGACCAGGAAGGTCACATAGTTGGGCCGGTTCCGCACGCAACATCGGTTCACAGGAGCGCATCATTACTGGACAATCTAACCAGGCCGTCCCTCCGCTCTCGTCAGGAGTGACACGCTCGAGCTTCATGACGAGCACCTCGGGTACGCCGAGCCTCTGCAACTTCGTCTCGCAGTCCATGTCCGCGATCGACACGCGCTTTGTTCAGATCGCATCGGAGCTACTGCACAACTACCAAATAGACATCTGGAGGGGGAAAGGCAGCGAGCAGCTCGAAATGCTGGAGATGGCGTTCTACCTGTACAAGACTGGATGCTACGAAGACCAGTTCACGCACGCGAGCCCGGAGCAGCGCGAGCGCGGGCGTTGGTGAGTGCACCCACGCGAACGTCAACTATACCTCACTGACAACCACTGTCACAATGCGCGCCCGTAGGTACTTCCATGGCCCTCCTTCGTCCCAGATCGAGGATGGATGACGGCACCCAGACTGGCCTCTTGTTGGCGGAGGAGGAAGAGCGAGGTTGCGATCAGTCATGAGCATTGCGGGGTCGATCACCGAAGTGCGGGGTCGTTCATGGATCGGCATGTGATGTCACCCTGAACACCGGACCGAGATGGTGTACTGGTGGTGACCACGGAGATCGAGCCCTTCCATCTACCCGAAGCTTCGCAACCTCGTCCAGGAGAAGAGGAGTTACCAGGTTACGCATGTCGGAAAGAACAGCCGGATCGCGAAGGCGAAACGTATTCTGAACGCGATCCACACCGAGTTCGCTTTGGGTGAGTATGAAGAGGGTGACGTTCACCAGGAGAACGAAGTGAGTCCGGCTTTCCTTAATATGGGACACACCCTAACAACGCTTTGCAGTACGTCGTGCTTTCGCGTGTGCAGCCGCACACGCAAAAGGGGGACCTCTTTGTTGCCCACTGCACCTTCCAGAAAGGCTCGAAAAATCGGGGATTCAGTGAGTGTTATCGGCAGCCAATCTCCTGCAAACGTACCCTGACATCCGATCTACGAAGTGACCCCTATCAAGCTCCGCAGCACCAAGGCTCGGCTATTGTACAGCGCACGCTTTGACTTCTCGTCGTACGAAGACGCCTCGGATAGTGCTACCCTGCGAGGAATGTCCGGCAAGCTCGTGGGCGTGCTCGACTTCGTCGTGCCGCAAAACCATGATTCCGAAGGCCCGTATGCGGAGATCGTGGTCCCGGAGTGCTTCCCGCCTAGGAGTATCATGCTCTTCGAGATGCAACTGCAGGGCCTGGACAGCGATCTCGACAAATTCTGCTCGTCGGGCGTGGAGGAGGCCTTTGGCGACCTCGACCTCGTCGACCTCAACGCCGTACTCTTCCGCACGGAAGGAGGGGAACATGATGCGACCGGGGGTGAGATTGGGGCATACAACGTTTCTGGTCTCGGCAACTTGGTGGTCTGTGGCCTCGAGGGATGGATGCACCCGCTCCGCGACATCATGCGCTACAACGACCTCGGGCACCCGCTGTGCGGACACCTTCGAGAAGGAGCGTGGGTGTTCGACTACGTGCACAACCGTCTGTCCAGGTATGTTGTATATAGGTTCTTTCATGCATGAATACACTGACAGTCTTTTACAGACAGACAGATGTTTTGCCGAACCTGGCAAAGATGGGGAAATGGTTCAAGGAACGCTCTGACCGCATCAAGGACTGTTGGGGCGGGGACGTGTTCATTTCGCTCCGCGGTCTCTTCCTCACGACGGGCAACTTCAAGGGCGCGAAAGTGCGCATCCTCGCGTTCGCGTCCGTGCTCAAGCACGGCCTCATCCCGAACCTCCTTGACTCGCTGTGGACCCCGCGGTACAACTCTTGCGACTGGCCCTGGTGGATGCTGCAGAAGAACCAGGACTACGCCACTCTCGCGCCCGACGGGCTGTCGATCGCCTCCGACTCCGTCAAGCGTCGCTTCCCGAGGAACGACACGCGTGCGTACGCGTCCTGGAGCACGATCGCGGAGATCGTGCAGGAGATCCTCCAGCGGCACGCGGCCGGGATATCGTTCCAGGAGTACAAGGGGGGCCTGAACCTGGACGGACAGACGGGGAACGAGGGGTTCAACATCGACATCAAGGTCGACTGGACGACGGGCTGCTCCTGGGCCGGAATCGGTTCAACTGCGGGACGTGGATGGACAAGATGGGGGAGTCGGGGCGGCCGGGGAACAAGCGCGCGCGATGGGGCGCCGGTCGAGATTACGGGCCTGCTGAAGAGCACGCTGAGGTGGCTGAGCGAGCTGTCGGCGGCGGGGAAGTTCCCGTTTAAGGGCGTAGAGGTCAACAGTGAGTGTGTGGTTGATGAGTTTCAGAGCGACGGTAGCTGATGCGTAGCACACAGTCAACGGGCAGAAGCGGTTTGTAAAATCAATTCGCAGATGGGCAACAGCAAGGCGATCTACAAGGAGGTGTAAGGTACTCCTACTGAGCGTAGGTGGGCAGACTACCAGTTCCGCCCGAACTTCCCGATCGTGATGACCGTCGCGCCCGAGTTGTTCGACCCCCAACACGCCCTGGGCGCACTCAAGCTTACCGACCAGGTTCTGCGCGGGGCCTTTGGGCATGAAAACGCTCGACGATGTGGCCCTCGAGTACTGTCGTGACGACGACACCGCGAACGAAGGGATGGACATGTGCGGCGAAATGAGCGCAAGACGGTGAGCTTGGCCGGGACGGGGAAGGTGGTGGTTGCGCGTGGGGAAAGAAGAGATTCGGGTGAACTGCTCGGGCCAGGACGATGCCGCGTTTGACGGGATGCGATGCTGATCGATTGTGGGGTAGGGATCTCGATAATTCACGATCGGCAGGACGAGGTGGGTGATGTAGTGATGGGGACGCGATCGCGTGTTGGATGGCGGGGTATATTCGATCGGAATGTGATCGAGCGAGCGCGGGGTACAATGGATATCTGAAGCTCACCTTGGGGTGTGGCAGACAAACTGTTATACGCCTGGGTACTCCCTTCGCACCGGGGGTGCGAACGCTGATACTTTCCAGGCAGGGACGAGCGGCGTGATCGAGCAGCTGAGGAAGACGAGCGAACTCGGGCGACGGTGGCCTGGGACGACGGTTTGGTTGAGAGCGATGGTTTTGTGGTCCACAAGCGAGTACTACATCAGTGCGGTTTTCTTCTGCAGTCTCATTCGCGAGTTTCGCGAGGGAGACAAGACTGGTGGGACAAGCGGCGACATGGGGGAGGTTCTATGAGGAAGAGGAGGTAAAACGACTTACATCCTGTGGAGAGCAAACTCCTAACGTGCATCCACAGATGCATCCACCCAACAAGGACCCGTCCGTCGAGTGCATCCGTCGAAGGAGTGACTGGTCGTCGGACTAGTATGACCACTGACACCTGTGGACGAGCGCGACGACCTTGATGGGCAACGAGACGCCCCATGTGGATTTTGAAGGTGGGAAGGAATGAATGCACGGGAGGCCGGAGGCCCGAGCGTGCAATGCGCGAGTGAGGGATATGGTGAGTGCGTCGATGCTGGGAGCGTGTGAAACGGTGGCCGGGAGCGCATTACTGGCTTCCTCGCAATTCGTGTCGCTGCGGGCCCGTCTTTCTGCTCTGAACCGCCAACCTGCACAATCTCCGAGCTCTTTGATTGTACCCAATCGCATCATGTTCGTCCCGCGTAACCACTACAAAGTGAGAAATACCACTATCCGATTGCTGGACCGTGCGCGCTAAACGAGAACAGGTTCTGGCGTCGATTCTCAACGACGCCAGTAAAACACGGCACAAGTTCACGTTCGAGGACTTCAAGGAGGTAGGCGGAGGCGACGGAGAGGTGGATTGAGTTCTGATCGACTGCCAATAGGCCGCGTTCTACCTCGGTTTCGGGATCAAAGCAAAGTCGAACGAGCTGCTCCCTCCGAGCAAGTTTGGAGGGAACAAGTTCCAGTTCATCAAGGTACGTTCTAGCGACGAGATGTAGAGGCTTTACTGAGATAGCATAGCCCGGCGCAAAGCTCAACAAGTTCGTCAGCAAGGAAACACAAGACGAGTACGTACTTCGAACGCTATTCATTGTGCTTATACTGAGCTCTCCATGCAGATGGAAGCTTGTGCTCAATCGAATGTACGGCTGGACGGCCGATACGTTCGAAACGACGTCGGATGACAGCGACCTGTCTGAATAGGTGATGAATAGTGCGTTCTTAGTTGTTTGATCTCTCTCTATACTAATGGTGGAGTGCAGGGTTGTGTGGCACGGCGGCAAATTGGCTGGGAGTGGTCATAGCGTTGAAGGGTGTCTCGTATGATACGTATCTCGATCTGTCTGATGGGGCGCACATGTGGATGGTCGGCCGTTGGATTGGTACCTCGATTCGGCGACGACTCGTCCTTGGCAACCGTCGTTCCCATGTGTTCGTGATTGCTGATCTATCAGTGAAAATACAGATATATTGACTGATAGCACATGACACTGGTTGGCTGTGGGGCAGTGCGCGTCGCTCGTGCGGTCTCCCGCGTCCCGTCTCTCGTGCCCCGTTCGCCCGCCCCCATTGTCTGGAGTCCCATCTCCGGGTCCCCGTCGCTCGCCCGTCGCCTGTCGTCGTGAGTTTCTGCGCTCGCATTTGGTGTCTGAAGGCGGCGCCTGTGGCGCAGCCGGTGATCGGTGTGCGACGGTTGCGCTCACGCTCTTGGTAACGTTCAGCCGTCCCACTCGCTTGCCGATGGTCGGGCTCGGCTTCCCACTAGAATGCGTGGCTCACGCAGCCGTCCCGCTCGTTTTCCGACGGCCGTCTCGAGCGGCCCCTCGTCCTCCTAGCCGTCCCGCCCACTTCCCAATTAATCACCGCCTCCGGTTCGGGAGGCGGGTGCGCTCAACTTCCAGCCGGCCTCGTCACCTCCAGTCGTCCCACTCGATTCCCGACGGCGGTCTGTCACGTCCTGCTGGTCCCGCCGCGTTCTGTGCCTACGCGAAACAGGAGCGGGGGGGGGCGCGCCGAACACGACACGACGACGCCGACGACGACGACGACGACGACGACGCCGACGACGACGCGGATGACGACGAGTGTCGCGGCGGTGGAGGCCACAGGGGAGCGCCGGACACGACGAGCGCGAAGAGGAACCTGGGCCGAGGTGGGTCAGTCAACTTGCAAGTCCTCGCACGGAGGGACGTACTTGCAAGTTTGCGGCCCGAGGATGGCTATGTATCGCCTAAACTTTGACTCTATGTCAAGCGGTGATAGTCTAGTGGATAAGGTGATCAGTGATTAGCTGTAGGGACCGTATGCCGGGGGTTCGAGCCCGAGGGGAACCTCTTTTTTTTGGAAGCGCTTACCGACTTTTTTGTGCTCGTGATGGTCGCCGGTGAGGCTGACCGACGAGCAGGAGGCGTGGCAATGGTGGGGACGTCAACGAGGACGGTAGAGGCCGCTATGGGGGTGAGACGAGGTGAGAATGTGGCTGTGTTTTTCGGCGTCTATCCCGGGGACTTGCAAGTGGGAGACGCCTAATAGGCGTCGAACTTGCAAGTGTCGTTGTATACTCTACCGCAAAGCGACAAGCGTCAAGCTCGACATCCATGCGACGTGGGCGCTCTCCAGGATCTCCTTTGTGGTGTCACGGATAAGCTTGCGAGGAGCGCAACTGCAGGTGCTCACTAAGACCGGCCAGCATCGTTCCGGACTGGAAAGCGAGCCTCGGGGAGGCGAGATGTGAAGCCGGGTGCAAGCGGCAGTAAGAGATGGCCGTTGAGAGATGACGGGGGCGTAGTCGTCCTTGGGTGGTTCGGTGCAGGGACGTACTGTAGTTGCAACTGCCAGTGGGTCCTGGGGATCCGGGATGGGCCAGCGCTGGAGGCCGTGGTTTCACATGCATCCTTTCACATGCGTCCTTGCCTCTTGTTCGCATGCCTTCTATATATAAGCTCGTAAGTACTCATGATCAATTCACTCTCTTCGCGCTCGCGTCCGACGCACCTCTTCCGTCAGTCCACCACCGAACGCGTCGCTCTTTATGATCATCTCGGCTCTCAAGCCATCGAAACCCTCCACCGCATCCTCCTCCACTCCCTCCTCCACGAGCCCGCACCCGTCGTCCGCCGCAAAACGGTCGACACCGTCACAGTGACGACCTCTCGAACAACGCTTCCAAACACGGCAACCCATGGAATGCCCTACGCTCGCAAGTCTTGGCCATGGCAGACAGTCCGGACGTCCTCACCCCCTCCATAAGGACCTCCAGGACCCAGCAGGCCTAACGGGTGACGCGAAAGAGCCTGCCCTAAATTTGGTCATCAAGCGCGCGTTATCGCGCCTAAAACTGTCCCCAGGAGGCACCGAGAGAGATAGAGCGAGAACGAAAGATTCTTGCCCAAGGTTTAGATCATAATTATCACGGTACTCACCTCAGGCTGGTGCGTTATCCGCCAGTACACATCCTGCCGACTATGTCCGCGGATACACAGACGAACGGATTGCATCCACGGTTTATGGATGCGACCCCCATATATAGCTCTCCATGCCCTACCCACTTGGTACGTGTTCCTACTCGATCTAATGAAATCTGTCCTCATCCCGTGGGCCGTACACTCAGGTGAAAGATCCATCCCGACGATCACACTCAGGTGCGCGCGGCGTTCGTCGACGTCCTTCGCGCACCGGTAGACACTCCAGGGGCACGACAACACGCAGAGCGCGGAATTCGATATATATCCGACAGACGGAAGTGAGGGGAGGCTCGGGCGGTTGCAGGATACAGTTCGCGCGCGCGACTCCTTGCCGTCTCGACCGTTTCAGCTTTAAGTTACACCGTACTTGATTGCGTGTGAAGGACCAGTGAGTGCTTCACTCAACGTTGGTGACCTGATGGTGGATGTTGTCTTTCCTTGCTCGATCTGCCGCGGTCAGCTTGCCGCTTGGCCGAGTTCCTCGCATCGCGCGACAGCCGCCTCGAGATAGGGTGCTGGAGTCAATCGAAAGTTGACCACCATGCATACTCTAGGTTGTACATGGACCTGCAACACGCCGAGTTTCTCCTGTACGCGCGCCGCCACCCCGAAGGAGCTCTATGTTGATCGGGTTCTGGGATGCCCTCGTTAGCACCCGCCTAGCTCATCCCCAATCTTCCCCGCCGTCGTGCTTCCCCTCATATCGTCCTGGTCTCTGGCCGCCCTCTCTCTGATAACCTCGGTCCTGCGCGCTGAAGACGCTCTGGAGTACATTTGGACACTATCCTCGTCTCCTGATCTGGCGCACCTCTGCAAGCTCGACCTCGCTGCCCAGTTCTACAGTCTACTTCGGCCAGTTCGATGACGATGCAGACGAGCCTTTCAGAGCCATCAGGCTTGCAGACGCCCTCTCCCGTTTGAAGCATCCTCAGACGCTTCAATATATCTCGCTCGTGGTCGGTTGACGACCTCCGTCGTCGCAACTGTCATCGTCGACGACAACGATCTCGCGATCATCGCGTCTACCTGCCTGGCCCTGGCGCGCCTCCGCATCGGGCATTGGTCCGGCTACAAAGTGCACGACTGGTACGGAGCTGACCGTGGCCGCCCCTCTCTCAGCGCCGTCGTTACCCTCGCCCGACGCCATCGCAAACTGAGGACCGTCAAGATCGAGTTCCAGGGCGTCGGCGAGAACGAGCTGCGGCGGAAAGAGGCCCGTCCGTGCTTCTCCGAGTCCGCAGGCGGAGCTTCGCGCGATCATCTTCAACCCTTGCTCGGACTTTTGCTCGAGACTGCGGTTGGCTGGTCCTTTCCTGTCGGCGGCGGCGTTGGAAAAGCTCTTCCCGAACCTTGTTGGCGGCTGAAGCTTGCTTGTAGATGTCCGCGCGCGCAAGACCCGCCTGACTCAGATGAGGAGAGCGATGAGCGACCCGGGACGCCTGATTCGTGCGACGCTGACACAGAGCCGTCGCGGGCTGTCATCATGGCGATCGCAGATCATCAAGCACAGCGCCAGGATGCGCAGGAGGGAGATGTCTACATTAGCGATCTATAGATCAGTATAGGATACTTTAACCTACTTCAACGCACTTAGGGAGTTGCTGAAGTGACGTCATCGGCTTGCGAGCGCCAGTTACAATGAAATCGCAAGATGAGCGTGGCAAAGTGAGTCGGGACTCGGCGGATTGCCGTCATCCGAGTCACGGCCGTTTCTGCCCCGCCATCTCGACCGTCATCTGGCCACCACCACCAAGATGTCCTCCGTCGTCCATAGGGCATTGCTCAACGCCGATATCCTTAAGGGGATATTCGAGCACTTCTATCGTCCAATGAATCCACCGGATACCAAAGAAAATGAACCTGGCCCGGATGAGCACACGCTCGCGTGCGCAGCGCTCGTGTGCAGAGCGTTCAAAGACCCCGCCCTCCGCATCCTGTGGTCCTCGCTCCCAACATTGTCTCCCCTATGGGACCTCCTCACTTCTCTTCGTGCGATCAAAGATCCCGCAAAGCCCGAAAAACATTTCACTCGCGTACGAGCAAGCTCTATTCAGACCACTTCGTGCCCAGTACTCAACATCCTTTTATAGATCCTGACCGCCCCAATAAGCCCAGAGGACTGGTCGCGTTTTCGCGAATACGCACGGCATGTCCGCATGGTCCGCTTGGACCACTTTACTCCCGGGTCCGTCGACTACACCTTCTGGCCACACCTCATTCGGCACCTCCGTGGAGACGTCCTCCTCCCTCGTCTTCGTACCCTCGTCTACTGCGTTATGGACTCATTCGACCCCTCCCTGCTCTGCCTCCTCAGCCCTACCATCCGCAACCTCGTCATTTATTTCGTCCCTTGGCCCGAGAGTGAGGCGACAGACCATATGGCGCGTCAAGAGGCAGCAGTCCACATGCTCGTGGCTGGCATCTGCAGAGACGTCCCGTCCCTCGACCTCCTCACGCTGTCCAAGTTGAAGTACCACCAGCCGCTTCGCACCGTCTCTCGCGGCCTCCAATCTCTACGAATACTCCTTCTCACCGATGCGCTCGAGATCTCAGACGTCGCGACAATCCGTCACCTGGCAGAGATGCCCAACCTCGAAGTCATACACGACATGCGCATCAAGCTCGCCGGCCAGCAATTGGACACCATCGGGTTTCCGAGACTCAAACGGTTAGACATCGACGGCAGCGAGATGGACGTCACCCAACTCCTCCAGTGCCTCAACCGCCCTCTCGAAGAGCTCCACATCGGAGTGTGCCTGCCGAGCCTTGCCGGCTGGCATCGCCAGTTTGCGGCCATCGGCCCCAAGTGCGCGCACCTTTCTGTCTTGAAGATCGCACTGGAGGAGGCCGACTCGGCGCCCGGAGCGGGCGCCGTCGTCGAAACCTGGCAGCTCGCGACGTTGCTCGAGCACCTGCTCCCACACATCGCTACCGTGCGCGATCTCCACCTCCGGGACTCGCGAAAGAGCGCGCGCGTCGAGGCCGACGACCGCGACTTGGAGGCGCTCGCGACGGCGGTCCCGCGCCTCGAGTCGCTCGCTCTCGACCTCGCCTCGACGACGTTTGCGCCGACGCTCGTCGGGCTCGCGCACCTTGCCCGGCGCTGCCCGTCGCTCCGGCAACTGCAGCTCAACGGTCTGATCGCCACCGCCGACTGGGAGTCGCGTCTGCCGCAGCCTCTTCCCGTCCAGAACGCGCTGCGCGACCTGTACTTCGATGCGATGGACGTGGCGAAGGTGGGGGATCCTCGGCATACGGGCGAGATCATCGCTGTCATGTTTCCCGAGCTCGACACGCAGGAATGCGTGCGCACGGCGGAGAAGAGTGCCGAAAGAGACGAGGACTCAGACTCGGGGACCGGGAGTCGGGGCACTACCCCTGTCGACTCGGGCAGCCTGGAGGTGTGGCGGGCTGTCCTCGCGGCCATCGCAGATCATCGAGCACGACACCGGGATGCGCGCGAGGAAGATGTCGGTATGGAGCATGTATAAATTGGTGCAGGATACTTTGGTGGGGTCCGCAGATCTTGTATATGTGTTGAGTAACCACTACATGAGGGCAAAAATCGTCTTGGGTGCGACCTCCGTCTGTACTTGTATGTAATTGTGCTCTTGAAGCTGCGCTGGTCTAATATCATCCATTGCACACTCGCGACCACTCGGATGAACTTGAAGGGTATCGAAGAGATCAGCTGCTTGGATCGTCCGTTCCCACCGCCATTCCACATCCTTTTCTGTTTCGTTTGCGTGAAGCCCTGCGTGAACGCTCAGAGGTTATTCTTTCTATTGTTCTCTAGCGCCCGTGAAATTGCACGAGCGTCTTTGGAGATCCTGACCATTTCGACCGAGTCCACCATCAAACCCAGGTCATGTCCTCCGTCGTCCACAGGGCATTGCTCAATGTCGATATCCTCAACGAGGTATTTGACTGGTTCGCCCGTCCACTGGTCCCACCGGATCCAAAGCTGGAGGCACCAAGTGGGAAAGAGGAAGAGCGCACGCTCGCGAGCGCAGTACTTGTGTGCAGAGCGTTCAAAGACCCCGCTCTCCGCGTCCTGTGGTCCTCGCTGAAAAGCTTGTTCCCCCTATTCCGCCTTCTCCCTTCCCTTCAATCCGTCAGCGATCCAGCGAGGCCGGAATTAAAGTATTTATACGTACGGACGATCTGCATTCACGCCGCTTCCTGCCCAGCACTCACCATCATTTCACAGAGCCTCACCGAGGAGATACGCCCCGAGGACTGGTCGCGGTTTCGTCAATATGCACGGCATGTCCGCTCGGTTCGCTTTGACCACGAGACTGGCAGCTCCATGGAGTGCTCCTTCTGGACACATCTCGCTCGACAGCTCCGCGGAGATGTCCTCCTCCCTCGTCTCCATGCCCTCATCTACGTCCTTATGGACCCATTCGACACCTCCCTCCTCTGCCTCCTCAGTCCATCCATCCGCCATCTCGTGCTGTATTTCATGCCCGACGACGAGAGAGATGCGCGGGATTATGTGGCCCGTCAAGAGGCAGCAGTCGACATGCTCCTTGCTGCCGTGTGCACCGACATCCCGCGCCTCGACGTCCTCAGGCTCTGCAGGATGATGTACCCCAGTCCAGTACGCACCGCCGCGCGGGGCCTCCAATGTGTACGCACTCTCGATCTCACCGGATCGGTCGAGATCTCGGATGCGGCGACGGTCCGTCATCTGGCAGAGATGGCCAGCCTCGAAACGATATATTGCCGCGTCAAGCTCGCTGGCCAGCCATTAGAGGACATCGCCGGGTTTCCCAGACTCCGAGAATTGTCTGTCGAAGGGGACGAGATGGACATCAGCCAAGTCTGTCAGTGTCTCAGCAGCCCACTCGAAGCCCTCCGCATTACATCGAATGGGATCTCGACCCTGTCGCGCTGGCAGCGCCAGTTCGCGATCGTTGGCCCAAAGTGCACGCACCTGAAGTTTTTGAAGATCGAACTAGAGGCCGAGCCGTCTCTTGACACCGTCCTAGACACCTTGCAACTCGCGGTCTTCCTCGAGCATCTGCTCCCGCACCTCAGCCGCCTGAAGAGTATCAGCATCGACGCCGACGAGGGACTCGAGGGCGACGACGGCGACTGCGAAGCCCTCGCGAAGGCGCTCCCTCGGGTCACGTCGATCTATCTGTCCATCTCCGCCAACACGTTGGTGCCGACGCCGGTCGCGCTGGCGCACTTTGCGCGCCTGTGCCCGTCGCTCAGCCACCTGATGCTATCCGGGTTCGACGCCACGGCCGAGGCGGACTGGGAGTGGCTTCTCCCGCACCCGCTCCCCGTCCAGGACACGCTGCGCTGGCTGCGCTTCGACGCGATGAACATGTTCGATGTGGACGATCCTTGGCGCACGGGCGCGATCATCGCTACCATGTTTCCTAAACTGGACATGAAGGAGTGCACGCTCAAGAAGTCGGAGAAGAGTGGAGAACAGGAGGGGGGCAGAGACGGCACGCCTAACTCCTGGGATGCTGGCGTGGAGATGTGGAAGGATCTCCTCCTGGCTGTCGCAGATCATCAAGGACAAAACCAGGATGCACGCCTGGAAGATATCTGTGTGGTCGATGTTTAAACGTTTAAGTTTCGATGTAGGAGATTCGCCATCTGCACCTGTATTAGTTATGCTTCGATTCACAACACGTACACGCGGCCGCGCAAGGGATCATGGTGCGACACGTACCAACCAGATCCAAAGTTATCCGGTGCAGTCGACAACCTACAAAAGCTTTCGAAGAGAATCAGCTGCACGGATCGCCTACTGCCGCGAGACACGTACGCGACGGCTGGCCGTCTGCGCATCCACATAGGAACTAACATCGGAGATCCTCGGCGCCAGGCACATTCTCTCGCGCCGGCCATTTCATATTTCATCGACCTAGAAGCAGTCAGGCTCACGGCATAGTTCGATTGCCATGCAAGCCCCATACACTGAATGTCTAGCATCCGTCTTCATCGGTGCGCAGGTTCGTGATTCGCGAGAACGTGTGTTTGTGGGACTCCAAACATTCGTTTCATTCACCTCGGCTTCGCCTTCGACTACTGGAGCATGAATTCCCTGTAATGGATATCCCTATGGACTCGGAATCGTAAGTAATCGACCGCGCACTGGCATTGTGTGATCAACTGCATCTCCATCCGTCGTTCTGTGGCATCGATGTAGATGTACAAGCTAAGATGTGCATCATTAGTCGAGAGCTCAAGTAGTTGCGACGGTAGTACCGTACTTAGAGTTAGGAGGCTTCAATTGACAAAGGAGCAGAGACAAACATGCGTTCCTGTCGGACGACCTGGCCCATCTTATCAGATTAGATGCCCCGGTGCCGTCGCGCACAGTTTGTTCACACCCGGGATCCTTGCCTCCTGCCACCATCAGCCCCTCATTTCGAACCAGAACGTAATCCTCTAGGGTCCAGAGGGTAGTATGCCGAGAGGCTTCGTATTCACTCCAGCTGCTTCGCGGCCGCACGGCAACACAACAGTTGAGGGCAGGAAGTAGATAAATTTAAGACTCCACACAAATCCGACTTCCTCCAACGGCACCAAGCCTCTTTGACAAGGCATGACCACTCTCGCCACTCTCCGCGCCCTCCATGCGACCATCGGGTCCGCCCTCGACGACATCGAGAAAGCCTACGACGCCAAAGGTCTCGACTTCCCTTCTCCCGACGTCCCGCTCTACAGGAACATCAACCCCGAAGATCCTGCGGAGAAGCTCACTGCCGACCCCGCCGTGGCGCGCGCAGCTAGCTTCGCCGTCGCCGCGTCGGGTCAGCTCATCAACACGCTCCAGCACCCGTTTGCCACTCTTGTAGAGGGTGCCTCCGGAGTGAGTGCATTAGACAGTGCGCGTTAAACGTTTTGGAATTAGACTCAACTTTGTCCGGATCCATCGTAGTATCTAATCTCCGCCGGCATTCAGCTGTTGGAAGAAAGCCACACCGTCGACATTCTGCGCGTCGCTGGTCCGGACGGACTGCACGTCGATGAACTCGTCCGCAAGATCGACGAAGTACGTTCCGGGAAAGGCCCCGTGTCCAAGCCGCTGGATCCAACCCCTCTCAGTAAGAGTCCTTCTCGCGCCGTAGCCGCATCGATCTTGACTTACGAGCCCTGCTTAGGCCACATCCTCCGTCTTCTGGCTTCCCATCAGATCATCCGAGAAGTCCACCCCAACGTCTTTGCCAACGCGCGCATTTCCGCCCTGCTCGATACCAGGAAGACGCCTGAACAGATTCGGGACGCGTAAGCATCAATAGGTTGCGTGCGTACCCTCTCGTTCTCAAGTCATTGCATGTAGCCCCGAAAAGAAGTACGATGACACGGACGGCATCGCTGCCATTGCTCCATTGCTGTACGTGTCCACACAACGTAGATTTGTCGCTTCGTATCGAGCTAGCTGACATGGTATATCAGCACGAACGAGGGGTTCCGCAGCATGGCCTACCTATCCGAGTGGCTCCTCCACCCGCGCGACGGTACCAACGCTCCCGACCCGTTCAAGTACGCGTACAATACTGACGAGGGTATGTACGCTTGGCTGGAGCGTCCCGAGAACTCGCTTCGTCTGCGCCAAGTGGGTCGTGGTATGGCGGCTGCAGGGGCCTTGGAGGGGAGCATGAACATCACGCAAGTTTCCGGTATGCGCCCGCGATACTTTTGTTCGAAGGAGCCTCGAATGACCACGTCATCTCGGCGCAGCGTTCCCGTGGACAAACCTCCCGAAGGACGCTCTTGTCGTCGACGTCGGCGGAGGCATTGGCTCTGTGACCGTTCGGATTGCCGAGGCGCACCCGCACCTCCGTCATATCGTTCAGGATCGACCCAACACCATCGCCATGGCTCCGAAGCTTTGGGGCGAGAGGCACAAGGACCTCTTCAACTCCGGTCGGGTCACGTTCCAGGCGCAAGACTTCTTCACCCCTCAGCCGACGGCGTTCCAGGTTCCCGGGATCGGCGAGGTCAAGCACGCCTCTGTCTTCATCTTGACGCGCGTGACGCACAATTGGGGCGACGAAGAGTGCAGGACGTGTGTCTTTCAGCTTATTCTCTCTATTTTAGAAGTTCACGCGACTCCAGGATCCTCGAGCACCTTCGTGCCGCGGCAGGCCCGGACACAAAGCTGCTGATTGTCGACCAGATCCTGCCTCTGGCCTGCACAGACGAACCGTCGGTCGCTTTCCCTAGGGGATCTCTTTCCCCCGCCAACTCGCCTCTCCTCCCCAACCTCGGCAAGGCGTACGTCATCAGCTACCACATGGATCTGCTCGTACGTCGCCCTGCTGTTCTCTTTTATCTGCAGGTCCGCCAATACTAACTAATGCACGGCCGGTACCGCGCGCGGGTGCTTGTAGATGTACGCGACCATGGGCGCGAAGGAGCGGACGTTGACCGAGATGACCGAGGTCGTGAGGCCCGCGGGCTGGAAGATTGCGGCCGTCAACCGTGCCGAGGGAGGTGTCTCAACCTACACAACTCTCGTGCCCGTCTAGATCTCATTTGGGTGAGATGCTGGAACCAAATCATTCCTTCGTTCCCCTCCCCCTTATCGCGTCTCAACGCGCGGATGGGTCATTTCAACATATACCTACACCGGGGGCCGTTCAAGTTGTTGCTGGTTTCAACAACCAGCCGGATGATTCGGTGTACGATAATGCCATGTATTCGTCGCTGGCGATTGCAAATGCTCCCCTCTTCAGGAATGGCATAGGATTCGTGATACGTTTACGTAGGTCTGCGGAATCGCCAATGCGGTATGTCATCTAAATATCCGGCAGCGACAAACAGCTTGTTCAAAGGTTTACATAGGGATGTCAGCTCGTTGCGCATTTTCGTGAGACGGTCTGACCAGTAACAGTACTTGTACGTGGGTACCACGTCTTGGAGACTCGTGAGGATGGCCTTGCCAGTGAACGAGGAACAGCAAAGATGGTAACCTCGGTCCCCGGCAATAGGGAACGGCTAGCGCTCGGATCGGGGGTTCACGATCTGGGGGCCCTGCGCGGGCCGGAGTAAGATTCGCCAAGGACGGCCGCTGACCTCTGCTGACCTGGCAACAGCCATCCTCGTCTCATCCTCATTATAAACCGCTGACCGATATACTCCGGTTTACTAGAGTCACATGTTTACTTTCTGAGCTTCAAGCTTCAACACTCAACAACCGTCGTCTGACGACAACCATGACACAGATCTTAGATGACATCAGACGACACGGGCCACACAGTAAGTACACTGTGCCCTCAATTCTTGCCGCAGATATCGAGTCCACGCGCTTCATGGTCAGACGTGGATGACTTCTTTGGGGAACCTGCTCTGGTCAGTAATGGTCGAATCAGCCAATGACGGTCTCGATGATTCGCTGTACGTTCGTAGAAGTAGGTGAGAAATATCTTCTGTCTTTGGAACTCAGGCTTCTCACCGCCCACACTTCTTGCCAGGAGCACTTAGTTGCGGGCGTAGTTGGGGTCATAGGACCCCACCGCTCGACAACTTCTCGCGTTCCTTTCCGGGATAAGCTTCGTCGACTGGCGAAGTCGCGGCGGTTGCATTACCGGGCGAGTATATAAGCAGCGAGGCACTGCGGGCTATCAGCAACTAACTCCAACTTTCACTCGGAGCACACACGCCCCGCGCGTCGTCACTTCAGCATGGTCGGCGCTGCATTCTCATGTCCTCCCCTCAAGGCCTGGAACGGCTTGCCGCCCCCGAAGGTGGAGCCCTTCACCCTCGGCGAGTTCTCCATCGATGAGCACAAGCCGATCAAGGTCGTGGTCATCGGCGCCGGCTTCAGTGGTGTGATAGCAGGCATTCGGTACGCCTCTGCACCTTCGGGCTGGCTGAGCGTACTCCCGTGACCGACACTACGCTCAACGTCCGCTCTACTACAGCTTCCCGCAGAAGATTCCGAACGTTGATCTTACGATCTATGAGAAGAACGCGGGCGTCGGTGGCACCTGGTTCAGCAACAGATATCCGCAAGTCTCGCCATCCTTCCCCCATTCCTTCTCTAACTGACGGAGTATGACAGCGGTCTAGCTTGCGATATTCCCTCGCATTCCGTACGTTTTTCAGTTGGGTAACCGTGTGCGCTTGCTGACTTCCGCGTCACAGTATCAACTCAGCTTCGAAGCGAAGGTATGTCATCGACTTATTCAACCATCGCAATCCGCTCAGCCGTGCATCTCAGCGTGACTGGTCCGCATACTATGCACCTGGGCCCGAGATTCGCACATATATTGAGGGCGTTGTCGAGAAGTACAAGATCATGCGCTACATCAAGCTCTCTCATGAGGTCACAGACGCCACGTACCACGAGCCGACTGGCAAGTGGCACCTTCGCGTCCGCCGCACGAACCCGGAGACGGGAGCTGTCGAGGACATCGACGACGTCGCGGAGGTGCTGGTCACCGCCTTGGGCGCGCTCAGCCGGTGGCAGATGCCCGACATCCCTGGCATCGACGTGTACAAGGGCGTCCTGCACCACAGCGCGGGCTTCGACCCGGCCGACAAGACGTGGCAAGAGGTCGTCGACGGGTGGAAGGATAAAAAGGTCGGGATTATCGGCGTGGTGAGTGTCTTTCCACGCACCACGGCGCCCTGCTTGCTAATATCATCGCCAGGGTTCGAGTGCGATTCAAATGGTTCCCGCGCTGCAGCCGCGCGTGTCAAAGCTGGTGAACTACGTCCGGGGGAAGACGTGGCTTGCCTTTCCGTTTGGGTCCAGCATATTCTCCACGCACATCGGGCGTGAGCCGAAGTCTGCGGCGGAGTGTAAGTTTCGTTCTTGGTTGTCGTTGGGGTGTCGTTGATGTTTAGGTCATATAGTCACTTTCACCCCGGAAGAGATCGAGCGTTTCAAGTCCGACGACGAGTACTACAACAAGTTCCGCTGGACCGTGGAGCATGATTTGAACGTAAGTGTCCGCGGCATACCGTCGGTCTATTCAAGCTCTGATGGTGACCCGTGAAGTCAGTCCATTCGTCGACTCTGCGCGGAAGTGAGATGCAGAAGATGGGTCAAAAGCTATTCAGGCAGAACATGGAACAGAAGCTCGAGAAGAAGCCCTGGATTGCTGAGAAACGTACGTCTTCCAACCGCCCACCACCTGCGCTCCTGAGCTCGCGTGCTAAAATTGAACTGATGCCATCCCTTATCGCGCGCAATACCGCTTTGGAACAGTAATTCCTGATTTCCCTGTCGCGTGCCGGAGGCTTACTCCGGGCCCTGGGTACTTGGAGGCGCTGTGCGAGGACAACGTGAGCACGGCCGCAGTCCCCATTCGTCCGACTATTCTCACGCGTAGCCGCAACGGTCCGCGGTCAGGTCGGCTTCATCACTACCGAGATCAAACGGTTCACCGATAAAGGTATCGAGACTACGGATGGCAAGCACGAGGATTTCGACGTCGTCATCTGCGCTACCGGTACGCATTCTCATCGCAGACTGTTCTGCCACAATCTTTTTTATGATGAATCTTGCATCACGGGACCTTTAGGGTACGACACGACGTTCCAGCTGCCTCTGAAGATCGTCGGGCGGAACGGCGTGGAGCTCAACGAGCGTTGGAAGCCGCACCCGGTCTCGTACCTCTCGGTGGCTGTCGACGGTTTCCCGAACCTCTTCATGTCGTTTGGGCCGAATTCTGGAGTCGGCTCCGGCTCGCTGCTCGCGCTCATGGAGTTCGAGGTCATGTACGCCGTGCAGGCTGCGGCAAAGATGCAGCGCGAGCGACTGAAGAGCATCGAGGTCAAGCCGGAGGCGCTCTGGGACTTCGACCAGTACATCGAGGTGCGCCGTCTATGCCGACTCGGACTTACTTGCTTGCGCAATATTTCTCACGGAGATCACCCAGAGCTATTTCCCGAAGGTAAAGGCACCCGGGTCGGTCTTGCGCTTGGTGGGATGCTGATGCGCGCCCAGTCCGTATACAGTGAGACGTGCCGGTCGTGGTACAAGATGAACAAGGCGAACGGCCGAGTTGTCGGCCTCTGGCCGGGTGTGTGTTGTGTCGTGCCTCGTCGTCGGCCGCCTGCATTTACGCCCGCATTCGAACAGGATCCACATTGCACGCTCTGAGAGCACTTCGCAGCCCCCGATGGGAGGACTACAACTACGAGCAGGCGGATGATGTCCCGAACAGGATGTATTGGTTGGGAGACGGCCAGACGTGGAACGAGAAGACCATGACCGGCGACAGTGTGTATCCGCATTCTGGGATCGAGATGTACGGCACTAATAATTCCTACAGGAGCGTGGTATCTGCAGGAGGAATATGTGGACCAGCCTCCGGGTATGTAGCCGTCCTCAACCTTCTGCCGCTCTGCATTGCTTACCGACTGATAACCGTCATGTGTTCAGTGCCGGTGGATTGAATCTGGCATCCGGGTGAAGAGGCGATGTTCCCCGCTGCTTTTTCCGGTGCAAATATTGCTTATCGGGTTAGATATGGCTTTCTGTACGTCAGTCTGCGCACGACCGATTTCTCCGGCGTCAGTTCACATCGAGGTCCCTTTTACCTCGCTGGACACGGTGCAAGCGTTCATTTTACATTCAATGTTCGAACGACTCAACGCTGTCTTGTTACAAGTACGTCTTTCCTTTATCGTCGCCGACTTCCAATCCCGGGTCAACATGCCTTGCATGTACGTGTTTTGAGTCGAAACATAAGTAGCAGTACAGATGTTTATAACAAATCCCACAAATCGAAACTTATAGGTCGTCCATACAGATACCGTCCGGACGTGCATCCTCGCTTTGTCTTTGGTGATCTGCGATAGCCGAGCAGAGATCCTCCCACATGTCCTCGCCATCCTCCCAGGAGTCAGGTGTGCCGTCTCTGCTCCCCTCCTGTGAGTCACGTTTCTCTCTCTTGTGCGCACACCTTTTCGTGTCGATCTTAGGAAACATGGTGGCGATGATCGCGCCCGTGTGCTGAGGATCGTCCACCTCGAAGGTGTCCATCGAGCAGAAGCGCAGCACGCTCAGCGTGTCCTGGACGGGGAGCGGGTGCGGGAGACGCGGCTCCCAGCCCGCCTCGGCCGTGGCAGCGAAGCCGGTCAGCGTCAGGTCGCGGAGCGACGGGCACAACCGCGCAAAGTGCGCCAGCGCGACCGGCGTCGGCACCAGCGTCACCGGGGAGATGGCCAGGTAGATCGTCTCGATCCGAGGGAGCGCCGTCGCGAGGGCTTCGCAGTCGCTGTCGTCGCCTTCGAGCCCGAACGCGTGCCCGTTGGCCACGAGCTGCAAGTCCTCGAGGCGGCCGAGGTGCGGGAGCAGATGCTCGAGGAAGGCCGTGAGCGGCAAGGTGTCCGAGGCGGGGCCGGGCGGCCGGTCAACCTCTAGTTCAATCTCCAGCCAATTCAGGTGTGTGCACTTCGGGCCAACGACCGCGAACTGGCGCTGCCAGCCTGACAGGGTTGAGAGGCCATGCGATATAATGCAGAGGGCTTCGAGAGGGCGGCTGAGACACTGAAGGAGTTCAGGGACGTCCATCTCGTCTCCCTCGACGTTCAATTCTCGGAGTCTGGGAAACCCGACGATGTCCGTCAATGGCTGGCCGGCGAGCTTGATGCTGATGTATGTCCTTTCGAGGCTGGGCATCTCTGCCAGGAGACGGACCATCGCCGCATCCGAGATTTTGACCGATCCGTGGAGATCGAGCATGCGTAGACATTGGAGGCCGCGTAAGGCGGTCCGTAACGGACGATCGTATGGCATCAAAGAAAGCCCGAGGAGGTCAAGGCACGGGATGTCGGTGCACACGGCAGCAAGGAGCATGTCGACTACTGCCTCCTGACGGGGCGGATGATCCTGAGCGTCTCTCTCGGGGCAGGGTATGAAATAGAGCACGAGCTGGCGGATGGAAGGACTGAGGAGGAAGAGGAGGGAGGTGTCGAACGGGTCCATAATGACGTAATTAATGGCATAGAGGCGAGGGAGGAGGACGTCCCCACGTAGCTGCCGAGCGAGATGTAGCCAAAAGGAGTGGTCCATGGAGCTGCCAGTCTCGTGGTCGAAGCGAACTGTGCGGACATGCCGTGCATATTGACGAAACCGCGACCAGTCCTCGGGGCGTATCTCCTCGGTGAGGCTCTGAAATGATGGTGAGTGCTGGGTAGGAAGCGGCGTGAATGCAGATCGTCCGTACGTATAAATACTTTAATTTTGGTCTCGCGGGATCGCTGAGGGATTGAAGGGAAGGGAGAAGGCGGAATAGGGGGAGCAAGCTTTTCAGCGAGGACCACAGGACGCGGAGAGCGGGGTCTTTGAACGCTCTGCACACGAGTACTGCGCTCGCGAGCGTGCGCTCTTCCTCTTTCCCACTTGGTGCCTCCAGCTTTGGATCCGGTGGGACCAGTGGACGGGCAAACCAGTCAAATACCTCGTTGAGGATATCGACATTGAGCAATGCCCTGTGGACGACGGAGGACATGACCTGGGTTTGATGGTGGACTCGGTCGAAATGGTCAGGATCTCCGAAGACGCTCGTGCAATTTCACGGGCGCTAGAGAACAATAGAAAGAATAACCTCTGAGCGTTCACGCAGGGCTCTGGCACGCAAACGAAACAGAAAAGGATGTGGAATGGCGGTGGGAATGGACGATCCAAGCAGCTGCTGATCTCTTCGATGCGCTTCAAGTCCATCCGAGTGGTCGCGAGTGTGCAATGGATGATATTGGACCAGCGCAGCTTCAAGAGCACAATTACATACAAGTACAGACGGAGGTCGCACCCAAGACGATTTTTGCCCTCATGTAGTGGTTACTCAACACATATACAAGATCTGCGGACCCCACCAAAGTATCCTGCACCAATTTATAGATGCTCCATACCGACATCTTCCTCGCGCGCATCCCGGTGTCGTGCTCGATGATCTGCGATGGCCGCGAGGACAGCCCGCCACACCTCCAGGCTGCCCGAGTCGATAGGGGTAGTGCCCCGACTCCCGGTCCCCGAGTCTGAGTCCTCGTCTCTTTCGGCACTCTTCTCCGCCGTGCGCACGCATTCCTCCGTGTCGAGCTCGGGAAACATGACAGCGATGATCTCGCCCGTACGCCGAGGATCCCCCACCTTCGCCACGTCCATCGCATCGAAGTACAGGTCGCGCAGCGCGTTCTGGACGGGAAGAGGCTGCGGCAGACGCGACTCCCAGTCGGCGGTGGCGATCAGACCGTTGAGCTGCAGTTGCCGGAGCGACGGGCAGAGCCGGGCAAAGTGCGTGAGCCCGACGGGCGTCGGCGCAAACGTCGTCGAGGCGAGGTCGAGAGCGAGTGATTCGAGTCGCGGGACCGCCGTCGCGAGCGCCTCCAAGTCGCGGTCGTCGGCCTCGACGCGCGCCTTCTTTCGTGAGTCCCGGAGGTGGAGATCGCGCACGGTAGCGATGTGTGGGAGCAGGTGCTCGAGCAACGTCGCGAGCTGCCAGGTTTCGACGACGGCGCCCGCTCCGGGCGCCGAGTCGGCCTCCTCCAGTGCGATCTTCAAGACAGAAAGGTGCGCGCACTTGGGTCCGATGGCCGCAAACTGGCGATGCCAGCCGGCAAGGCTCGGCAGGCACGCCCCGATGCGGAGGTCTTCGAGAGGGCGGCTGAGGCACTGGAGAAGCTGGGTGACGTCCATCGCGCCGCCGTCGATGTCTAACCGTTTGAGTCTCGGAAACCCGATGGTATCCAATTGCTGGCCGGCGAGCTTGATGCGCATGTCGTGTATGACTTCGAGGTTGGGCATCTCTGCCAGGTGACGGATTGTCGCGACGTCTGAGATCTCGAGCTCATTGGTGAGAATGAGTGTGCGTAGAGATTGGAGCCCGCGCGAGACGGTGCGGAGCGGCTGGTGGTGCATCATCTTTGCGAACTTGATAAGGTCGAGGGACGGGACGTCTCTGCAGATGCCAGCCACGAGCATGTGGACTGCTGCCTCTCGACGGGCCATATGGTCTATCTCCTCTCTCTCGGCGGAGAGGACGAAGTAGAGAACGAGGTTGCGGATGGTAGGGCTGAGGAGGCAGAGCAGGGAGGTGTCGAATGGGTCCAGAACGACGTAGACGAAGGTACGAAGACGAGGGAGGAGGACGTCTCCACGGAGGTGCCGAATGAGGTGTGGCCAGAAGGTGTAGTCGACGGATCCGGGAGTAAAGTGGTCCAAGCGGACCATGCGGACATGCCGTGCGTATTCGCGAAAACGCGACCAGTCCTCTGGGCTTATTGGGGCGGTCAGGATCTATAAAAGGATGTTGAGTACTGGGCACGAAGTGGTCTGAATAGAGCTTGCTCGTACGCGAGTGAAATGTTTTTCGGGCTTTGCGGGATCTTTGATCGCACGAAGAGAAGTGAGGAGGTCCCATAGGGGGGACAATGTCGGGAGCGAGGACCACAGGATGCGGAGGGCGGGGTCTTTGAACGCTCTGCACACGAGCGCTGCGCTCGCGAGCGTGTGCTCATCCGGGCCAGGTTCATTTTGTTTGGTATCCGGTGGATTCATTGGACGGTAGAAGTGCTCGAATATTCCCCTAAGGATATCGGCGTTGAGCAATGCCCTATGGACGACGGAGGACATCTTGGTGGTGGTGGCAAGATGATGGTCGAGATGGCTGGGCAGAAACGGCCGTGACTCGGATGACGGCAATCCGCCGAGTCCCGACTCACTTTGCCACGCTCATCTTGTTTTCATTGTGACTGGCGCTCGCAAGCTGATGGCGTCACTTCAGCAACTCCCTAAGTGCGTTGAAGTAGGTTAAAGTATCCTATACTGATCTATAGATCGTTCATGTAGACATTTCCCTCGTGCGCATGTTGGGGTTGTGCTTGATGATCTGCGATCGCCATGATGACAGCGCGCCACACCTCCGAGCCGGCGTCGTAGGAATTAGGCGTTCCCACTCGACCATCGCCCTCCGCGTCCGAGATAAGCGGGTCCTCAGCCATGCGCAGGCAAGCGTCCGTGTGGAGACGAGGAAAGACAGCGGCGATGAACTCGCCCACGCGTCGAGGATCGCCTAGCTCGAGACGGTCCATCGCAAAGAAGCCCAGCTGGAGCAGCGTGCCATGGACGGGGAGGCTCACGGTTGACGGGCCAGAGGTTCGAATATCGCGTGCAGAAGATCGGCGTTGGGCAATGCGCTTTGGACGACGGAAGACATGGGCTTAGCTCGGGCGGGGCCGCGGTGGCGACGGTCGAAATGGTGGTGGAGAAACGGAGATGGGCGTTGATCATGATAAGAGCAAATTGTGCGACGGCCATGAATTTGTGTGCTCACTATTAAGTATCTACAACCAAGCTTTCCACCCTACACCCCGACCACGGTTGCTACTTAGAACGTCGTGTATGGCTCCTTGCGCGAGGACATCAAACGTCTCGGATATGACGGTGACGTACGATGGATACGGCGCGGACATGTTGAGGAGATTTGCCGAGAGCTGCAGGGGAAGGTGTGGGCTAGGTGCGAGGAGCCTGTACTACCCGAACCTCCTGGAGCTGGGAGAGTGCACGACGAGTGGGTGTCATGTTCGTCGGACGACAGGTCGAAGCCGAAGGATGTGATCAGATTGATGTGTTGGCGGGAAGTTTGCGACATGAAGGCACAGTGCAAAATGGAATGCAGTCGACGTAGAGCTGGGCGAGTGGTCGCAGAACAAGGGCCAGTTCAGAGGGCGGAGAGACGTCTCTCGACGACCGTGTATGTTTTTCCAAAGACTGAAAAAGAGAAGGCCATAGACGTCAGAGAAGAGTAGACGTGCCAGGATCAGCGCACTCACAAATTCATCAACCGTACCACCACACACCCAGAATCTACAGCTAACCAGGTTGCTTATCTCCACGGAATCTGCTGAAGAAAGGGCCAGGACAAGAGCGTTGGAGGCAAGTCGAGTCGTCTGGACGGCGGCGATGGATACCAGGACGTGTCCGATGTAAGGAAGGAAGGCGTAGTGGAACGAGGGGATGGTGATCCAGGCCTTAAAGCAACGGTCGAGTTACCGGACAAGACGACAAGAGTTAGATCGTGCAGAGTTATTGCGGGTAAGTAGACACAGGCAAGGAGCTCGAGGATGGATCATGGACGTTGGAAAGAGGTAGTCTAAGCTAAGACCGTACACGTGAAAGGAGAGTGAGTCCAGCCCGTAGTATGTCGGAGAAGACGAGGGACGTTGGAAGGAGTGCAGTCGACCAGTCGAGCTCGTTGAGGGAGAGGAGAGAGCAGTGGGAAATCCGAAGCGCCCGCTAGGAATGCCTGGACCGGGCCGAATCGGACAAGTCGCCGTCGCGGCCTGATCGCTGCCCGCGACTGTCCAAAGCTCGCTCGTCGCATGGGCATCGATGGCCACTGGCCCATGAACATGCTCTTGCGCGAATGCCTGTTCTTGTCAGGAGGTACTCATCGTATTTCGCTAGCAGGTATGGATCCGAGGCTCGTCGTCTCTGCGACTCGCCTGTGCAGCATGAGCCTGATGTCGATCCGGCCACATGTCGTGACTTCCCTTCCCTCGGCCCCGTCTCTTTTCCCGAACCTGCAGTCGCTCCAGTCCTCGTTCTTCCGAGCAGCCAGATAGCACTTGTTCGCCGCATTCCCGCGATGCCGTCTCCCTGTCGAGTGTCCACGGCAAACCTCGCCGTCGAAAGCCGCTCGTTCGCGTCGGGCCAGCTTCACAAGGCCCCTCTGGTCGTGAAAACTTTCCGAAGGCGCAGCGTGCGGTGAGTCCTGACTTTGCTGGATGCGAGGTGCGACGAGGTGGCGAGCCTCGGCCCTTCGGATAGTCATCCTTTTCTGCCGCCAGCGGGCGAGCACCGGTTCACGTCTCGTTTCTTTGTCCGCTCTTACAGGCTCTCTGCCGACGGAGGGAGGAGGTCAATCGATGAGGCATAAGGACATACGGTACACGGCAGAAGTATGACTGCTACCTATCGTATATAGATACTAACATCACTGAGAGCAGTGGGGCGAGAGCAAGTACCGAGGTGCGATGTAGGGTTTTTCGTCTATGTGATGTACTGTACATACGGAGTGCATTGGATCGTAGAGGGTCGTACGCAAGGATCAAATCGAGACACACAACGCGAGACCAAGACGGAAAGACTGAACAAGCAATGTACAAGAAGGGATATCGACGGTGGAAGTGGTGCATATGACTTGAAATTGGGAGCGGATGGGAGCATGGGGGCCGAGCAGGGTGGCGGGGGAGCGCCAAGCCAGCGAATGGGTACATGTCCATGTCCGCTGACATTCGTCGAGGCCGCATCATGACCGCTGGGCAGTGAGAGATGTACTGTTGGTCACGATGGGACAGGCGAGGATGTGGTGGACGGAAGACAGAGTGGCGAGCATAAGAGGATGGGGTGCAAGGATGGGCGTGCCCTTGCGATCTTCAATGTGACAGTCCTGTGGGGTATGCCGCAAGGAGACCGTGGTAGCCTATGAGAATGGCTTTGTCTTGGTAGGAGATTTCTGGGAGTATATCAGCATTGTGGGTCCTGTCTGAGAATCGAAATGTCCTGAATACCTTGCACGAGTTCCTACAGGCTGGGAAAGGAGTGGACCGTCATCCGTGCGAATTCCGAAGTAAAGGAACGGAATGTGATGATTGTGAGACATAGTTTGGATATGGCTGTGAAAGCGGAGAGGAAGTGATGGAAGCGGGAATGAAGGGGAATGGATGGTAGACGTTTCGCGTCCGGCGAGATTGATGCGCTGGGGTACCATGTCACAGATTCCGGAATGTGGAATACATATAGCGCCTCGACGTTGAGCAACCTTCCCGCAAAGAGGGCTGGAAATAGTAGTGTGCTGGCTGTGGTTTGCAGCAAGCGTCCGGTGAGAGTGACCTCGCGCACGTAGCTGCGAAGATGCGGTCCGCTGTCTAAGACGACTGAAAGGCTTTGATGAGCGGTGATGTCGGCAAGACAGATGTCATAGAATAGCATCCTCTGTGCGCGGATCCGCCAAGCCCTGCAGACGAGGGCGCAACTTCGGAGGGTGGCGATGTTCTCCATCTGGTCAACAAGGAGCGTGGAGTAGAGCATATCGATGACGCTTTGGCAGAATTCAACAGGAATGTAGCGTTGGACTGGCTCGTGAGGGTCCGGTCTGTCGTCATCTCCAAGAAGGAGTTCAGTCATTGGTCGGAGAGAAGGAGTGTGCTGGAGGTGAGTGAGGAGGAGGACGCAAGGGGCAAAGGCTGCAGATACGAGGAGATGCTATCTTTCCCCCGGGGCTGCTGATCGGAAAAGGCGTGGCAGGGACCAGCACGGCTGTGGTTTCTCATTAGAGATGTTTGTCATCCATGTACGGAGGTCCTAGTTCTCATGGACCGAGGATGAGACCGGCATAGGTCTCATCGCTGCCACCGGGGCCTATCACTATCCTCCAGGAATATGACGGTGAATATATGAATACGGGTTGTCAAGGAGCCACTACGCTGACAGTCCAGGCACAGGTTGAGACGGCGCATAAGGAATCATAGTATTGGGCCGCCCTCCGCACTGCATCCACCACGCACGGTAGCTTCGCAGACGACACAACAGGTTGTTATCCACATACAAACTCTTAACCGGCCATCCGACAGAAGAACATAGCGCACCGGGTTGAGCGACTATGGAGGAAATGCAACTACTCTCCCGCAGGCGGCGGTCCCCTGTTGTCGATGAATAGTAGGCAGACTCACCCTTCGAGATGGTCATCCGTCTGTGAAAGGGAACTGTTTCGTGAAGGGGATCCAACTATTTCCTGCCACCTCCTGGGCATCCCCTGGCTTTCGTCGATCACACATATATGACGAGCTCCGCGCTCTCCATGTCGTCGGGCCTCTGGAGTGTCTCGGCGATGGGCCCCGGTCGGCGAAAGACCTCGACGAACGCTCAGTGTGATCGTCGGGATACTTCTTTCACTTGAGTGTACGGCCGACGAGATAAGGACAGAGCTCGTTAGATGGAGTACGGACACGCACCAAGTGGGTAGGGCACGGAGCGCAATGGGGATTGTATGCATACCGTGGATGCGATCCGTTCGCCTGTATATCGGCTCGCAGAAGGGAGGGCAGGACGTGTACGATCGGATAACGCAGCAGATTATGTCCTGAACCTTGGACAAGAATCATTCGTTCTCGCTCGCAGGGCGATCTATAGAGCTTCCAAGTCTGACCTGACCAGTCGGGGCGCTGAGGCCCATAACGTGAAGCGCGCGCTTGTAGGTTTAGGGCAGGCTCCTTTGCGTGACACTGGTGGCGCATGTCGGGCGTAGGTCCGAGTCGCGGTGGATGGACCTCAAGCGGCCAAGGTACACGTACAGGCAAGAGTGCAGATGGACCGGGTGCGACACGCACGCATTCACAGCCCCTCATCTCTCTCGCCCTCCCGCGACTGCACTCGTACGACGACATTCGCTCGGTCCGACCTCCTCCATGCACCGCCATCAACCGCAGGCCGCATCGACTTAAACTCTCCAAAACGTACGCGCAGCGACAAGCCCCCCGCCCCGCACGCAGCCCTCAGCATGGCTCATCCCCATCGCACTGCCGCCTGTGCCCCGGAAGATCAGGGTGGTCTCCCTCTTACGCGCAGATGGGCAGGATGAACACGACGCTGCGGTGTTCCCTCAAGACGTGTACCCCTCGCCACAGTGTCGGAACCTGAAGCCGTCATGATTGTGGTATCATTGACGCGCTGAGCTCCCCGTCTATTGTATGCTCTTTCTGCCCCTGCAGCGCGTGCATACGCTGACGTTCTTCTAATACGCCATGCCAGCTGAAGACTCTGGGCTGTGACGCCCATTTAATGGCCCTGTTTCGACGCATGCGACATAGCTATCACCAATGCATATCAGAATGCCCGACGGGCTTCAAGTTGATCAGTGAAGACCCTATCAGTCGCATCGCCCGAGCTCACCGGTTGGCACTGGTCTCTCGGGGCGCCGAATATACGTACTTCAATCCTTGGACTCAGGCGCGACTGGGCCTTGAGACAACCTACTTGATACTTCCCGTCCTGGGCCGGCTGCGGACAGGCTTACAAGCGTGAGACACGGTGGCGTGCACTCTTTGTCAAGTACGTGCGCGTTCAACAACCGTATGTTTGCCGAAGATGTGATGCCAGCTAAGTCCAACCAAGTACAGGCTCGTCAAAGCGCTATGCTCATGTGGTAAGGCGTAGCACGGCCATGTCCTCGTTCACCACGAGGATGACTTCGGGGGACATCTTCGAATATTGCATCCGCACTATTGGCGCTCCGAGGTCGAACGTTGCTCGTCATTGTTTCGCCATAACGTAATGCGCGCGCGGCGAACTTGCAGGCGCAGACTTACTCGGCATTGGTTTGTGGTGCTGATCATGTTTGACATTGTCAGTTTCCCAGGGACTGCCAATGTCGAGCGCGGCTTCTTCATCTATGAAATCCCACTTATGCTACCGATCTTTATGCCCTCGTTCGTCCCCCTCCCTTGGTAGTTCTTGGCACGCCGTTTTCCATACTAATCTAGCCCTTTCCAATCTCGGCGCCCCTCGTATTTGATGACCTGCGTAACATATCTTGCTCTCACCGCGACGATCGTCGTCGCACCGTGAATCGCGCCGGGCCATCTGGTGCAAGCAGATAACACCACGTGCGTCAGTGACCAGTTGAGCTGGTACTCTAGCGTCGTCGGCGAGTCACCATGTGAGTAACAGCAATGCCATCTCATCCTAACTTCCCGCCCATGAACGGTTTCTGTCCTTGACTAGGTATGACCTACCAACGTCTCCGTCAAATATGCAATAGTGGCTGTAAGTGTTCCCCTCCCTTACGGCGTATATGTATATTACCTCTAAAGGAATTCCTCACCTTTCTGTCCACCATAGATCAAGTAGGAAAATTGGCAACCACCGTTCCAGGCGATCGGTGTGATGATCCTGTGTGTACGTGGTTTAGTTAAGACGTGATTAACCGCATGCGATCGTTGACCTGCCTGGAACGTCTTTTAGCCAAATGCTGCTGCGGTGCCGCCGCTTTCCAACTCAGCATGCTGTGTATGGCGTAAGTATGCCTTTTCGCGCCGGTATGGAAAATAGCAGCTTACGAGTGCTACAGCTGCCAGCAGGATACCGATATCGACGCTCGTGAGCCACCATCATCCTTTTCATTGCCGTCTTTCATAAATCAACTATATTCAGCAAGTGGAGCATACGCAGCTTACCGAGGGAAATGTGGTTCGGGTGACACGTGAGTCTCTTTGAGGACCATGCATCGCGACGCGTTTTCTGGGTCGTACTTACCTTCGCTCGCAGGTTTCCCAATTTTGTCCAGGACACGGTATGCGCCGAGAACATCCGAATAGACAACTTTCTCTACAACGAATTGGAGGACGGATCTTGGTGAGTGCTTAGGCTGTCCCGTCCGACCGTCTCAAATGCTGACTTGCGGCTTGCAGGTCTTAGTGAGCTTGCTCCGGACTGTTTCTCACAGGCTTACTCATGACACCCACTCTAGCAATGCGACAAAGGGAATCGCGGAGAGCGCGCACGCAGCGAACAACAATAACACGTTCACTCATTGTCCCGATCAGATATCTCCCTCCCCTACTGCTACTGCAACGCTAGGGACTGCTACCACCACTGTGACGCCTACTTCGGGATTCAAGGGTCCGACTTCGGTCAGTAACCTGTCTGCTAGGCAGCTCCTTCTGGCCTTCCTAATCCCGACCGTTAGAGTCTCTCGTCAAACGGTCCCGTCCAAACCTCGGATGCAGACGTCAGATCCGGAGCAAGCACAACACCGAAGTCGTACGCGCGGCTTATCGGCGGAATCGTCGGAGGCGTGCTCGCCGTGATCGTCATCGTACTGGTCGGCTTCGTCCTGCGGAGACGCTGGAGGAGAACGGACGGCCAGGAAGCGCAGGATGGACGAGACGACCTTTTACGCTACAACTCCGAACATCTTCAACCTCTCCTCCCCGCCAGTACCGTGCCACAGACTCATCAGCTTGCTCAGAACAGGCCGGTGACTAGCACCGGCACGGAAAGACGTGGGCATCCAATTTCACGGTCTACTTCGTTATCGCTCACCCTTCATCCTCCAGTTCCGTCTTCACTGGCACGGATTCCACCCGACCTTTCCCTGTCCGGAGCCGCCTCCACACGAGGCGATCCTCCTACAGAGCCCTCCGACTCCTCGCCCGCCACTGGCAACGCGCTCCTCCGACACCAGGACGGCGGCACGCTGAGCGGGCTGACCCGCTCCGCCTCGGGACGACTCCCGCCAGAGTACGACCCCTCGTGGGATCGCGTGCCCGCTCGCCCCCCAGCGGGCTCATTAGCACTGTTGCCGCCGGCATCCAGAAAACTTCGGAGAGGACTTGGCGACGACGACCGCGCGCGTTTCCGTGTGGTTTGATTCGCGCCCGTGCCCCCCCTTCAAGCACACGCAGCACACGCACGTTCGTGTGTGCGCCGTTCGCCCGCTTCCGTTCCTCGTCCATGCTGTCTTTACCGTTGATACATAATACTAATACTCTATCGGTCAATAAATAAAATGCTTCACCAGGAACCGAAAATGTGCCAACGAACCCCGGCGACCGAAAAACATGAAAACCTTGGGGGCATCCACACTCGACCAACAGCTGTCAGCCTCTGCCCACCCTCCGGGGCGTGCACAGGGGCTTCGCAAGCCGTTGCGACCCCCACTACTAGCGCGCGGGAGTCTCAGCCCAAAGTGCGTCAGAGACGTCGACCAGGCCGTATTCGCAGGCGGTCACAGTCCTTCACAGCATGCACGCGCGCCACCAGACGATAGCGTCCGCAAGGACGATCTGGGCCAAGACAAGATGAGCACACGCCTGGCCCATCGACTGGGAGTGGCAGCGATAGCTTACGGATGATCGTGAGCACCACCGTCGGTCCGCAGGTCGCGACGGTCCAGTAGTATCGTAGGTAGTCCATATGCGGCGATATGTCTGACCGGTCCGAAAAGGCGGTTATGGTGTCCATGAGAACCGTGATTTGCCCGCCCATGATGTTCGTCACGCAATGAAGGGTAGTGGAGGCGAGGGACTGTGTCGACTGTTTTCGGAGGTCCTGGGAAACTGCGGCTGGAATCGGTGCTCAGCGGAAGGGAGGCGGACGACGTGAAAGCGACGAACATCAAGAGATAAAAGGCCACCACGGCCAAGACGAAGAAAAACTTCTGCGCGAGTGATCGGGTCGGTCGATAGGCGGAAGCCACGCGAGACCAAGCCAGCGGACGTACCGTATAGAACCAACCCGAGCGCCGTCTGAGCTACGTTCAGCTGAACATGATTGAATGTCACCGTGTCCCATTCATCATCGCGCCGGAGCAGGGCTCGCTCATTGAAGGGTTTCGTGAGTATCTGAGTCGGCTGAGGAGTAAGATTATCAGCGTCGGGAGTAAACAGGACATTGCCAAATATACTCGCTTTCGAAACGGTTGATCTCCTATCAGCGTTACGTCTACACGCCGCCGATGCTACACAGACCGTTCAATAAAAGGGGCCTCGCAACGGCGACGGCGATATACAACGACGGTCAATAGACATTCATTCATCCTGACAGCATTTACCTCGCACTGGCAGCATTTACCTCGCACTGGCTTGTAATGGCGGACTCCCGTCAAGCCAATTTGAGGGGTTTCCCAAAACAGTAGCATCGGGTCCGGTAACAGGGGCTCGTTTCGCCTGAGGGCGATCATGAGGTTAGCTTGTCAAGAATGAGTGTTTACAGGTGGTACGTACCTCAAGCTGGTGTCGGTCGGCTCTGTGCATATATCCAAACCATCGTGAGGCATCGTAGAACCTACCTAAACCGTCGAGTTGGCACGGTCTTGACGGTGGCTACAATGATGAGTTTAGTAGACCTCGCGCACCCGTTTGTCGTCTACCTCGTCGCATGGGACGTCGGCCATCTTACACACGTGTGCTGGAGGTACCTTGTCATATTGCTGTCTTTCGCCTATTTTACCGTCGATACATAATGTGTGGGATTGCCTAACAAATACGATGCTCAGTCAGTTAGGACGCAAGGAACAAGAAAACCACAGGGGGTCTTCTACTCGGGGACAAGACTCCGGTTTGGGGCATCTACACGATCGACAGGATCCCGGCCGGCCTCCTGAACATGATGCACAGGGGATTCGCGAATTGACGACTCGGAGTCGTGGCGACCTCCGGCTCCCCTCACTAGGGCGCGTTAGGCTTGCGACTGTGTCAATACCCGCGGACTAGGCCGTATTCGCAAGCGGATGTGTGGTCGTTGAGCGAGGCCCCGTCTGGACGAAGCCTCCGGGTCACGGTGGTGTCATCGATCGTGATCCTTTCGCGCAGCGCCCGGGCGCGCACGTTATTGTCGAACTCAGACCGGTCGAGCGCGACGAGAATGATGACGAGCGTCGGGTAGATCGCCTATTGAGTCGCACGTATCAGCACATATCATACGGTGGGGACAGGAGGAGGGACGGGGAAAAATGAGAGCATGGTCTCGAAGGGGTGACGCACGATTATAGGGACGAGCCCGCCCTGGACGAAGACGGAGAACTCTTCTAAGAACAAGGAATCTGCACTGAGAGTGGATTCCAGCACTTGCCAGACGAGGACGAGGACCTGAAGACAAACACAGGATCGTTCAGCTACAGCAGGCGAACCGGCCAGCGCGGGGAGTTCGGAAGTCGTTGCAGGGCTAGACAGTACATACCCAGATGATGCAATAGAAGACGCCGGATTCGACCAGCAGGGAGAGGACCTTCTCGACGCGAGAAATTCGAGAGCCGATCACCGCGTACTTCTTCACGATACGGCGGTGCCTCCTAAATTTCGACAGAGGAATAATCCGTCTTCACCAACTCGGAACAGAGCACGGTGTAGGGACAGGTACGCACAACAGCTTATATCCGACCAGTGAGGTGGCGATCAGGTTCGTCACGAGCGACAGCGCGGTCGCCGCGGTTCCGTAGGACACACCCTGGTACATGTACCCGCTGGACCCCAGCGACCAGTCATTCGGATCCCACGAACGCTGGCTGAGACACGATTTGGAGGTGACAACGGTGCCGAATGCTGAATGGCAAGAATATCTAATGAATGAACCGCCGAGTACCAAACATGGCACAGTGGAAACGCACCGGCAGTCGCGATCAGGAGAGCGGCGCAGAACAACCGGACAACCCATCCCGCTCTCCACAGCACACACGCGCGCCACCAGACGATGGCGTCCGCAAGGGCGATCTAAACCAAGATGAGCGCACGTGTTGCCAATGTAGTGACAGGGCTAGTGAACTGAAGCACTTACGTTGATCGTGAGCGCGACCGTCTGTCCGCAGGTCATGACGGTCCAGTAGTATCGCAGGTAGCCCGCATGGGCCGAGATTTCCGTCTGATTCAAAAAGGAGGACATGGTGTCCATAAGCACCGTGACTTGCCCGCCCATGATGTTCGCCACGACATAGAGAGAGGTAGAAGCGAGGAGGCCGAAGACCACGACCGCCAGCACGGTATTGACTGCTTTTGCGTTGTAGCTGCACCATAAACCATGACCGCCTGTCAGTATGGTAGACAACAGCGGCGCGCAAGAAAAGACGAACATCAGGACAAAGAAGGCTACCACGGCCAGGACGAAGAAGACGCCTGTGCGAGTGATCGGGTCCCGTTTGCCAGACCAGACGCCGTAGCCAAAGGAGGGGGCGTACCGTACAGTACGCACCCAAGCGCCATCTGCGCTACGTCCATCTGCACATTAAACTCTGCGAGGTCCCATGCATTGTCGCGCCTTAGCAGAGCTCGCTCATTGAATGTGTCGGTGAGCATCTGGGTTCCGTGGAGAAATGAGTAGCACCGACAAGAGGACAGGTGGCGGCATTGGCGAATATACTATCTTCGTTGGTCCCCTGTCAGTATTACGTCTATGGCACCACAAGCTTATCGCGACGGACTAGGCAGTTCGATGACAGCGTCCGCTGTATGTTGAATAGGGGCCTTTCAAGTCGCCGTTAACAGACGGACGGTCCATTCCGCTCTGAAGCATTTGCGTCGCACAGACTTGCAATAATGAACTCCTTTCATTGCGAGGCCGGCTCAGGAGAGCGGAGAAGCGACAGGACAGCGAGGAGGGTTGAATATGAACAAAGGTTCAACAGGGGTGGGTGGTCGTATGGACTGTACGGAAGACGAGCGACGTCCGCTCGACTGTAGTAGCTACCATCGTGAGTTGATAGGAGAGAAGACTTGCCAATAAGATGAAATATCAGATCGAAGACCTCCAAGCCGACGCTAGGAAAATGCCCTGCGGGATGGATATGCCGGAGGTCGAGTGCATGTGTAGATGTAGATGGGGGCATGACCGTGGCCAGGAAGGACCAAGGCCCGGGCCGCAGGCGAGGTCACAGCAACCGAGATCTTATCTTATCTTATCTTCATGTCTTCGCTCGCACTGTGTCGGCAACGAACTTGTTGACGAAGACGAGGATGAGGGGCCAGTAGGGCACTGAAGTATCCATGGTAGCTTCCTGGATAGCATGCAGGCAGCCATGGAGCTGGTTTTGTCGATTTTCTGTCAACACACAGCACACGCTATATCGAATACCTCCATGCCGACGCTGGTATAGAAAACATACATGGATAGGCGTAGATACCGCATCGTTACTAGCACCGACCGGTTGAGGACCGAGGCGGGAAGGCGAGCGACTGGTCGACCCGAAACGAGCGGTAAATGTGACGAGGATAGGATAGTGTGCTGGGTTCCAATCAGCCCCACATTCAGACCGACGCTGGGACGGATATTCGATCTAGCAGATAGTCTAGAGATCAATAGGGGTATCATTCATCATGGGCCAGATTCAAGTTCGAGAACCGGCCGCGGAGGCTGCTGTACGATGACGAAAGCCCGGCGCTTGAGATGTCCGAGGACGATTCCGTCAACGCCCGCAAGTTGTCCCTTCTCTCCGCGCTTGGTCGTTCGCATGCACAGTCCACCGAAAACGAAAGGTCTGACAAGGAGAGTGGTTCTGTCCGAGTCTCAGTCATATGTGGTACCCACCGGCAACATTTCTGACTCTGCGCGATCAGGCGCGATCAGGCGCTATCATATTTTAGGACCACTGCGCGAACGGACAAAATTCACTCGCGAGGCGAAGACAGCAGTAGTATGAGGTACGCCGGACAGTACCACGTCATCATGACTGAACAACAGCACAAATGGCACAGCATTGGGGAATGAACGTGACGCCTCACGCACATCCTTGCCTTGGCTGGCAACGGGGCGTACGGAACGCTCCGGTGAACGGCAAGAGGTACTGTAGACACGACAGCATTCGTGCAGTAATCAACGGTGACCCGGTCTTGCGGCGACGCGATTTCCATAGCCCCAGGTTGGGCGGACATTTGTACGCTATGGAAAGAGCGAAGAGGGAATCACTCACGACCATGGTCACCCCGGGCGGGCAATAGTCTTCCCTCTCTCTTCCTGCACGTCCGTGCCCACCACGCTCGGACCAGCACCGGCGTAGGTCCTTATCCCGCGAATGGCCGCACATTAGAGGAGTGTATTCTACTAGGTAGCTTTCGCGCGTAGAACGACTGTGGAGAGAAGTAAGTTACGAATACCAAAACCAACGATCGACAATTATTAACAAGAATAAATGATCACGTCTTCGACGGGCGACTACTTGACATTCAGCCCACGAGCGACGTCGTGTACGCCGTTTGATTTGTGGAGATTGTCGTTGTGGGCTGGAGGATGCAGGGTAGCGGCAAAACGTACGGCCCGCCAGGTGCTTCGGTGAAATCCGGGCGGTGGGTCGGACTATGGATTGGCGCTAGCCCTTTTAGGATGGCGTCATCTTTTTAACTCCTCCGAGCACCACCGGGAGATGGACGTGTAACCCACATCGACGTGCAACCCACATCTAAGCCATAAGCCGTGAGCTGATCGGGGTTCCGCAACCTACAGTACTTGATTGTCCAGCATGCCGGGTCTCGCCGGTATGTCCCCCTCGTCCTCTGGTCTCCGAGCACGAGGCATCTCAGGGCATCGTTACTCGCCCCGTCCGCCATGACCCCATCGTCTGTCGCTAGCCATCCACTTCATGTTACCCATGCCCTCGACGTTCGCGAAATCCGCTCATCAGGCCGTTACCCTAATGTCGGCTTCGAGATCTTTAGTATGCTCGTCCATCTTCTCGGCAAGTCTCTCCTCGCTCTCGTCCTCTCCAGAACATTGACCGGAAAACGACAAGGAGTCGCCATGGCCTCTGCCATGCTCTCCAGGAAGATGGTATGGATAATCAAGTGCCCTACCTGGCCCCGCGTTCTCGTCCTCATCAACCATACCGCCGCGTGCGTGCCTTCTCGTTCCCCTTCTTTCAGCTTTACCGCCCTGACATCTTGTCCGTCTAGGTGGACATTCTTCATCATCAGTGCGTATGTCTCCCTTACCTCTCTCGTTCCCCCACCCACTTGCCGTTTGTTCCCATCGACCTGCAGTTTCCATCCTCGTCGACAGCTTGGGCTTGGAGATCAGCGAGTCCATATGCATGTTCTCCGTCATCGTTTGCGTAGCCTTCTACGCATTCTCAAAGATCACCATCTATCTATTTCTTGGTGCGTCCAACCTTCCTCCCGTTCGTACCCAAGCTAATGTCGAATCTATCAGCCGAGAAGGTATACGTCGTCTGGTCCGTCGGCTGTAGACAGGGAAGCCGTCTACGTTGCAAAGCGTATCTCGTCTCCATGCTCTTTATCTTTCTATATTCCGGAATAGCCGTCATGTTGTTCCTCGGTGTGTACTTTCACCTTCCTACCTCGAGCTCCATGTCGATCTTCTGCACACGACTCAGAACGTACCGCGCGATTTCGCCAGGACGGCCTCTGCGTCATAGGCGAGACCCGCATTTCTGCGATCATCAATCTGAGTTACGATACGTACGTGCCTTTCCTCAGTCCGCTTGCTCCCCGTCTCATGCGAAAGTATACTGTGTAGGTTCGTCAACGTCTTCCTCACAATACTCTTCGTCTGGCCCTTGCTTTCCGATGTCCTGACGCGCGAACTGAGATCAATAGCAATGCGCAGTCTCTGGTGAGCCCCCCCGCAATCTACCAAGCGACCCCTCTTTGACACTCGTTCGCAAACCCAAACGTGCTCGTACAGGGCTTCTGCTTTCGCGCTCACCGGCTCAATCATCAACATCGCCTTCCTCGCCGTGATGAACGGCAGAGAGCTGGGGTGGATATGTTTATCCTGCTGTGCCGCCGACGTAAGTGTTCCTGTCCGATTCGATCCGTTCACCCCAACACCCTGCGCCTAGCATCTTTTTATCGTGCTCCTGGTCGTTCTCCATCTGACCTCTGCGCGCCCAGGTGATGATCAACGCGGCGACCATGTACTGGGTCACGACCAGCAAGTGCGACCTCTCGCGCTAGCATTGCCGTGTCCTCCGAGGAGTGTAATCTCGTACTTCACTAGAATTTCCTCGTGGCCTAGAGAGCGTCACGTATGCGGACTCTCCATATGCGCCGCGTACGCTGCTGTGTATATCATAATATCGGACAATTCATTGGGGCATCGGGATGCTACCATCCAGAGCCAGTTGACGCAATCCCCACAGCGACTGGCGGGCTGGCAGGTCCGTCCAAGGCCCCTCAGGGGCACAAGTCGACATTTATTACTCGCGCTGACGATCTATTATACGATTCGCGGACGAGTGAGCAACGTGGCTTACTTGGATAAGAGGCGGTTATAACCAAGAGTAAGCAACGCAATCTAATGGATGGGCGCTCAGTCGAAGCGGAGTTCGAAAGACTTGGCCAAGGGACTCGCCCGGGCCAACCCCATTCCGCTCCTAACCATCTGCACCTCGACGTAATGGGGACACAACCGCAGCTCCATCGATCCACACAAGTGGTCGCGGCATTGGCACCCGGCACGAACTTGAATTGCCCCAGTCCGAGCCCTCGGTAGCCTCAGGCTCGCTGCTCGCCTGGTGATGTCCCTCATGGCCCCCATGGCACCATCACCTATCGCCAGCAATGCATTCGATGTCCGCGAGATCCAGTCCGCAGCGCGGTTTACTAATCTGGCTTGGGAGGTCCTCAACATGCAAGTCCATCTTCTTGGTCAGTCTCTCGTCGTTCTGGCTGTGTGCGGGGTATTGACAGAAAATCGACAAGGGATCACCATACTCTCTGGCATGCTATCCCGGAAGATGTGGTGGATAATCAAGTGTCCTACCTGGCCCCGCATACTTGTTCTCGCCAACCACGCAGCCGCGTGAGTCTCGTCTCGTCTCTCGTCTCCCGTCTCTCTGACCTCGGTGTGACATCGTACGTGCAGATGGGCTTTCTTCTTCACAAGTGCGTATGCCGTAATTACCAGTTTCGTTACGCACCGCGGTTGACATCGCGTTTTTTCTGCACACTTCATCCGCAGTCACAATTCTGGTCGACGGCCTCGGCTTGGAGATCAACGAGCGCGTATGCCTCTCCACCATGTTTATTTGCGACACATTTTATGCAGTCTCGAAGTACACCATCTATCTCTTTCTCTGTGCGTCTAACCCCTGCGCCCATCGTAACGCCAACTGAATGTCGAATATTTCAGCCGAGAAAGTATACGTTGTCTGGTCCGTCGGATTTAATCCGGAAGGCAGGTTACGCTGCAAACCGTACCTGCTGTCCTTGTTCTTTATCGTCTCCTACGCTCCGATAACGGTCGTGTTGTTTCTCCGTACGTGCATCGACCTAGCTGCGTCATGCTCGACGCTGATCCTTTTCTCGTTCCCGATGTGGCTCAGAACGTGTCGGGCACTTTCGCCACGACGGCTTGTGCGTCATAGGGGAGACGCGCATCCCTGCCATCGTCAACCTAACTTACGATACGTACGTGCATCCTCTTTATTTGCGATGCAGTCGGTGTGGCGGGACGAGCGAGCCCACACTCAGCAGAGAGAGCGTCCGTCGGCGGTCGCGTATGCCACGCTCGCGGGGCCCATGGAGAGTGCGGGCGCCGTCGAAGGACAGCGGCAAGGCCGGGTCGCAGAGCAACTTGATGTCGAGGGCTAGGAGAGCCTTGGCAATGGTTGGCCAGATGGTGGATTCCTGCAGGAGGATCGCACGCTGCGTGATAGTCGCATGCTACGCGGCTTCCCTTTTATTGCCAGTCGTTATCGCCCACCGCAAGTGGGTTCTGTATCATGAACCACCCACTTGCAAGTGGGGATGTGGACTTCACCCTCAGACTGCTCTAACCCCGAGCGTCAACTCACGCGACATGCACCGTGCAGGTTCGTCAACGTCGTCCTCACCCTCCTCTTCGTATGGCCCATACTCTCCCACTGGCTGACGCGGGAACTGAGAGCAGTAGCGACGCGGAGTCTCTGGTGAGCCCCTCGCTTCAGATCCCCAACTCGCTAACTGGCCCGTGATCCCGATCAACACTCTTGCGTCGCACACAGGGCTTCCTCGTTCGCGCTGTCCGGGTCAATCACCAACATCGCCTTCCTCGCGGTCTTGAACGGCAAAGAGTTGGGGTGGATCTGCCTCTCCGGTTGCGCGGGCGACGTGAGTGTCTTGTCCCTATCTGATCCCACTCCCCTTTGTCTCCGGCGGGCACCTTATGAATTGTGCTCGTGTTCATTTTCCATTTGGTATTGACTCTTACGCGCACCCAGATGATGATCAACGCGGCGACTATGTACTGGGTCACCGCCAGGAAATGTGATCTCTCGCGCTAGCTTCGAGCTGTCGGCGGAGCATAATCTTTTTTCGGTGGTACAGCCCATCCGGTCAGGAGCGGTGCCCACCGATTCGGTGGGTTTATAGCATGTTGATGGACAGAGCCCGGTACCATTTCGAGGGAAATGATTTACACACATCGAAGCCGTGGTCGATAGTGTGGGACTCTCCGAGTCGTAACTAGCCGCGATCACCCAACTCCAGACCGCGCCGGCGCACCAGCATGCCCACTAAAACTCCCGGCATGCCTATCCAGTCTGGCGGGAAGGTGCGCTCCTCGCTGAGGCGGAGCGGGATCGCGTACTACAGTAGAATGATACAGGACGTGTCCGGATGCGACAAGACAACCGACGTTGGTCGCAGTGCAGTTTGGGGTTGAAAAGGCCTGGTCACAAGGTAGAGTCGAGGGTCCGGAGTCAGAGGTCGATGCTGACCCAATCTTGGCAGGTATACAAAACGCGTGGCGGTGCGACTTACTTTTTATCCCTGGCCGCTGCCTTCACCGCGAGGAAGTCGCGGGTGCCAGAACGCACGCCGCTTGCTGGCAGAAAATGGGCCCCTCGAAAACAGACCCTGCACGGTTAGTGCCTGCTTAGAGTTGGCGGGGGTCGAGACGACTGCCGCGGTCCACGCAATGACTATGTTTTCGCCTTTCCTAACTCAGGCTAGAGGACGCGCACTTACACGCTCTTGGCACGGAAGCGCGTCGCTCCAAAACCTTATCTTCTCCCGCGAAACTGGTGCGCAGGCATATGGAAGACATCGAGCTTCGTTAGGTAGGTTTGGTAATAAAGGCTTATAATGAGGGTAAGCATTGCAATCTAACGGATGTTTACAAGCGACTATGAACTTGGCGACTTGCCCCTCGGCGGAGATCGCGAGGCCGGGGCAATGGCGCACTCGGAACCTTACTGATATCTTCTCCTAACCAGCATCACAATCTTCTCCTAACCAACATCATAGAACCCCCCTGTCGCATTCTATTCCAGCGACGATCGCGATGCAGCACAAGACGGAGTCAGCTACTTGAAGAATAAGTAGGATGTCGTCGTTCGCAAATCGTCGTTCACCCTCTGGCACGAATCACCTTCCTCTGAACCCTCGCTACTCGCCTTTGGCCTCGATCGCTCGTGGCCGCCATGGCCCCATGGTTTATCGGTAGCCATACACTGGACGTCCGTGATGTCCAGTCTGCAGGGCTTTTTCCTAGCCGGGGATGGGAGGTCTTCAGCATACTCGTCCATCTTCTTGGTAAGTATCTCGTCCTCCTGGCCGGGTGTCGGATACTGTTGACAGACAATCAACAAGGTATCGCCGTGTTGTCTGGAATGCTATCTAGGAAGCTGGTGTGGATACTCAAGAGCCCTACTTGGCCTCGCATCCTCGTCCTCATGAACCACGCGTCTGCGTAAGCCTCCTCCCCTTCCACCTTCCACCGAGTCCTCCTGACCTTGGTGTTACATCGTACGTGCAGATGGGGCTTCTTCTTCACGAGTGCGTATGCTCCCCGTTGCCTCTGTCGCTCCGCGCTGCGGCCGACATCCCGTTTGCTCTCTATTCTCTATCTGTAGTTTCGATTCTTGTCGACTGCGTGGGTTTGGAAGTCAGCCACGGCGTATGCTACGCGGCCATCACAATCTGCACGACCTTCTATGTGCTCTCCAAGATAACCATCTATCTCTTTCTCGGTGCGTCCAATCGTTCTGTCCATCATCTGCGTTCCGGAACCCAGACCAAACGGAGAATATGTCAGCCGAGAAGGTATACGCTGTCTGGTCCGTCGATTTTCTGGGGGGCGGCCGGTTGCATTGCAAAGCGTACCTCTTGTCTTTGGCCTTCGTCTGCGGATACGCCGGAATAGTGATCATGTTGTACATCGGTACGTGTCCCTCGCCTCGCCAAGTCGAGCTCCACGTTTATCGTTCCCTTGTTTCTGACACTGCTCAGAACGTGTCGGGCACTTCCGCCGCGACGGCCTCTGCGTCATCGGCGAGAGGCGTACGCCTGCGATCATCCATCTGAGCTACGATACGTGCGTGCTTCCTCAGAACAGCTCTCATCCCGAACAGCATCTACTCACTCGTCCGAAACCCCACCGCAGGTTCGTCAACGTCTTCCTCACCATGCTCTTCGTCTGGCCGATACTCTCCCACTCGCTCACGCTAAAGTTGAGAACGGTAGCGGTGCGGAGCCTCTGGTGGGTCGCTCGCTTCGGATTGCGCAAGCCTCAGAGCCCCCTGAATAACCTGTTTGACAAACACCTTCGCAATTTGCGTCGCTCACAGGGCTTCCGCGTTCGCGCTCAGTGGGTCCATCACCAACATCAGCTTCCTCGCGATCTTGAACGGCAGAGAGTTGGGGTGGATATGCCTCTCTGGCTGCTCCGGCGACGTGAGTGTCCCTATTCCTGTCCGTTTCCTCCAGCCCCCTCCCACCACCCATCAACCCGTGCCGCACCCCTTCGCCCGTTTCCTCCTCCGCTTTCCCCCAGGCGGGACTCGTCTGAATGTTGTTCGTGCTCGTACTGATCCCCTCGCGCGCCCAGATGATAATCAACGCGGCGACCATGTACTGGGTCACGGCCAGGAACTGCGACCTTTCACGGTAGATTTTCGTTGTTCTCGGGGGCTTGAATCTTGTACTCTAGTGGGATAGAGAACCGTATGCACAATTGGAGGTTCTACCTGTATACCACACGGCATCATGATCACCTGCCATATAGTATAGTATCTCGTTCTGCTGTCTGGCGCAATGCTGGCGTTGTAACAAAATTCTGATTACGAGATGGAAGTCGAGCATCAGCAGCAGGTATACGCAACGCGAAGGTGGCGGCGGGATTTGTTCTCCAAACACGCTCATCGCCGCGCACAAATCAATCAATCCTTGGGCAGAACGCAACGTAGTGCGCTCGCATACAATGCGCACTCAAAAGGCTCAAGGGGGCAGGGCCTGCACCTGCTCGGTGGGGGTTGAGTGTGATTGTCTCCCTGCCATTGCCCCAGCCGCGCCGTTACGCGCTCCCATTCCTTGACCGGCAGCGCGTCTAGTGAAAAAAAAGATTTGTCGTCCAGATCTCGCAGGGATTTGTATTTACACGTCCGCGAAGCTAGAAGGAGGAGAGAGCTCAGACTTCGGGGGGCGTGGTCTCGCCAGCGCTCCCGTACGTCCTCGTGCCATCGCGAGTCGTCAGATTGCTTGCTGTAGACACGGGTCCCCGATGAACCATCGAGCTCGGCACAGGTGGGCGTGGTGGGCGTGGCCAGCGGCCTTCCAAACGAGGTTCCGCACGGAAAGGCTCTGTTATTACGTTGTAATCGACGGTACGTATACTCAGTATAAGGGCGTACTTACGTACAGTATGGTACGCGAGATGTCTGAGTACAGTATACTACATGAGTTGCGAAACATGCGGTGGAGATGGTGGAGAACGGAAAGGGTTATGGTTTGCCCGTAAGCTTCGTGGTCAAATTAGGCATGGGCGCTAAATCGGAGGACATCCGGCTGAATGATTAGTCAGCAGCGAACCCGTCATCCGGCGTGATTCGGACTTGGCTGCTCGTCGACGACCACGGCGACCACGACCCGCTCGCTTCAATTGCAGTGACGGCGACACCGCTCACTTCTCTACATCTCCTACAAGACGCTCATGCAGTCGGAGTCTGGAGACCCTGTTCCCCAAGATCTCGTCTCCGCGTATTGCCCTCCTGGAAGGCTATCTTGACGACTGTATGCCCGGCCTATTCAACTCCCTGCGCAGACCCAGATTTATCAAATGTCGCCTTCAGCTCCTTGTCCCTGCAGCTGATTACACCTTATAACGGGACGTTGTGTATGTCATTCCACTGTATGTACACCGCAGGAAATTTGCCGACTCTCCTAGGTACCGCACACATATGGGCGTCCTCGAAAAGGCTCGCCAGTAAACATAGCTTTTACTTGGGTAAGAAACGATGGTAATCGAGGATAAGGAACCATAAGGGGCTATAACAAGCAAGCCATGGCGGAGTTTGAAGGACCAGGACGACGGCGCGCTAAAGGTACTAATATCCCCTCCCCCTAACCAGCTGCACCTCCCGATTGACGTGTAGCCACTGCGTATCCCCACGATGCCATGCATAAGCTTGGAGCTGATCGGGACGCGGCAGCTACTTGAATACCAGCGTCAGTTGCCTAGCTGCGAGTCCTCGCTACTCGCCTGATGCCTCGGTCGACATTGGACGCCATGGCCCCATCTACGGCTACTCATGCATTCGACGTCCGTAATGTCCAGTCCGCAGCGCGTTTTCCTAGCGTCGGAATGGAGGTCTTCAGTATAATACTCCATCTTATCGGCAAGTCTCTCACCGAGTTTTTCTCGACCGTGCGCAGGATATTGACCGAAAGCTAACGCAGGTATCACATTGGCCGCTGCCATGCTATCCAGGAAGCTTCCGTGGATACTTCAATGCCAAAACGTGCTCCGCATCCTCGTTCTTGTAAATCATAGCGCAGCGTGAGTCGTCCCCTGTCATCGTCCTTGCGTTAAAATGAAAATGACATGTGACATCGTGTGCGTAGATGGGCTTTCTTCTTCACAAGTGCGTATGCCTCAAATCATCTGCCTCATTCCGCGCCCGACATCCCCGTTGCTGAGTGCTCTGCTTCATCCTCAGTTGGGATTGTCGCCGACAGCCTGGGCTTGGAGTTTGACTCGTCCGTGTGCCTGTCGGCCGTCCTGGCCTGCGTCGTCTTCTATGCGCTCAATAAGCTGACCATCTATCTCTATCTCGGTGCGTCCGCTCCCTTTCCATACCGTACGCCAAAATAACGTTGGAAATATCAGCCGAGAAGATATACGCCGTTTGGCACGTGGGTCCTAGAAATAGTCGGTTATGCTGCAAAGCGTATCTCGTCGCCTTGATCTTCATCGTCTTCTACTTGGGGGTAGCGGTAATGTGTTTCATCGGTACGTTTATTGACATAGCTGCGTCGATCCATACGTTTAACATGCTCCTGTTCCGGACATGGCTCAGAACGTACGACTTCCTTTCGGAGCGATGGTTTGTGCGTGATAGGCGAGACCCGCATTTCTGCGATCATCCACCTTAGTTATGACACGTATGTTTCTTCCTCGTCCTACCGACACAGAACCCTAGGCAACCAGAGGAAGACTAACTGAGGGATGTAGGTTCGTCAACGTGCTCTTCTCCATGCTCTTCGTGTGGCCGCTCCTCGCTATCCGTCTGACACCGCGATTGCGGCGAGTCGCGATCCGGAGTCTCTGGTGAGCCTCCTGCCTCCTTACTTCGGATCTTCAATGCGAAACACTCGCTGACCCCGCCTTCACGAACAGTGCCTCTGCCGTCGCGCTCACGGGCTCGGTCGTCAACATCTCCTTCCTCGCCGCGATGACCGGCAGAGAGCTGGGCTGGGTCTGCCTCGCCGCCTGTGGCTTCGACGTGAGTGTCGCCGTTCTGTTCTCTGTCCCATCAGCCTCCCGTCTCGCTGCGGCTGACCTCCTCGCCTTGCTGACCCAGGTGATACTCAACGCGATGACCATATACTGGGTCACGAGCGGCGCCTGCGATCGCGACGACGCCGACCCGAAGCCATGCGTCATCATCGACACGCTCACCACTGACGGCATCGTCTGCACCACCGCGTCGGACGTTGTCTGTAGCCTGGACCCGCGCTCGCCGCTCTCGAAACCATGACCCGGCCCAACCTCCACTCGAGCTTCGAGGCCGAGTTGTCGACAGTTCATGGGACACTCCGAGTTGGAATTCACATGCAGATACCCTACACCCGTGCTGCAAGCATATGTACTTTGCACGACCAGACGCCTCCTTGGACGAGGATGGCGGGCAGCCGGTGGACGTCCCGCAAACACGCTCTTCCTGGGCCTTCTTCCTACGGCGGTCTTCGCCGGCGACTACAGTGCGGCGTCCCCAAGTCACTCGACATCGCACGGCGTTGCAAAGTATGTAGTACGTTAGCGTACGAGGCTTCTTCCATCTTACAGCGCAGAGTAACGTCGAGCGTGAGCGCGCGTTGCGTGCCGGATTGTCAAACCCGGACTTGAGGGCCTGAGGCGACCAGCCTGGGGATGAGGCGGGTGCTAGAATCACCGCCGAGCTTGCGATAGCGTCCACAGACTCCGATCGCAGACACCCGGCCGCCGATATGGTACACGCCCTCTTCAACCAATCCGGGTGGCTGGTTCAGGTCCCCAGAGTCCCTTTTGTGTCTAGTGCGTGCAACTAGTGCGCTACCCCTTTTCACCCTTAGACTCGCTAGGTGCACCCCAGATCGAAGTATATCGAACGGGCGCATAAACGTGGGGCTTATTCGAAGTTAGCATTCTGGCTGAACCCTCGCTACTCGCGGAGTCGCGTTCGGCCTCGGTCAATCCAGGCTACGATGGCGTCATCTACGGGTACCCACCCGCTCGCCATCATTTCCTTTTCATTTCCTTTTCTGGCTTATCTTACATTACCGTCGGGCTGACGAGGTTATTTACCTGAGCTATCTAATGTAGCGTAGTCAGTCTTATCAAATCCGTTCTCCGTTATCCGTGATATTGGAGATTGTATTACATCAGCGAGCTCGTCTTGTGCTCGCGCCTCTCTCTCGTCTTATCCCGTCTTGTAGACTCGAACCAGTCGCTCGGGAAGCGCGTGCACCTGCCTTTCTGGGGGGGAGCGGAGTGTGAAACGCAGGTGGCTTCCCTAACGACTGGTAAAACTGGTAGGGGTCATGGCTGTACGTCCCAATATGGACCCCGTGTGAAAATGTACTTGGTGAAATCACACTTCCCCCCTCATAACAATTAACAATATAGACCAATTGCCTCTGCTCTCTTCCACAAAAACTTAATGTATAATGCATATATAAGTTACAGTGGGGTCCAAAATGGTGGATATATACATTCAGTGGCTCTAGGATCTGAGTTTTGCTCATAAATTAGGCTCACATCTGCGCAAAACCCATGATTGCGGTCTAACAATACCACAGCAAAATGTGAAACTTACAGACCAGGCTGTAGTCAACCTCAAGTGTCACATAAATGACTCATTTTGATGCAAACTATCTAACCAAGATGAAATTTCAATTCTTATAAAGCTATGGACAAGCAATGTGTGGGCTACAAAGGCTCAAACACATGAGAATGGAATCAACCAGGGAAGAAACTGCATGTAGAACTATTTGACATGTGTCAGCACATGGTTATCTCAGCAAGAGTGTCAGGTTCAAGCCGCCCTGACATCAACTTGGTTCTGTGCATGTACCATTGGCCGCATCATTATGCAAAATGCAGAGAGGGAAACAGACCTCTCACAAACTAAAATATGCTCCTATAACATCTACAAGCATATAACAGGGTTAGAACTCGGCAGGACCTGCGATCCTTGCATAACCTTCACCGTGTATGCAAGCGGGATCCAGGTGAGCGCCTAGCGACATGCGGAAGCGCTGGTGCCAACCGGGCGTCTTTGGCTTTGGATGGCGAGCATGCCCGAACAGTGAGTATGGCTCATATTCAGTCATACAGCTGCATATAAACAAGGATCACAGGGATGTGATGGATGTCTAATGTGATAATTTCCAACAGGGATTTCCTCTGCGTTCGAGTACAGCTGAGGATTCTCTGGGGGGCCAACTCGCGATTTTTCTAAGTACATTTTTACACGGGGTCCATACTGTGACATACAGCCATGACCCCGACCAGTTGTACCAGCCGGTTGGGAAGCACGAGGGAGATTTCGACGGGAGTTTGAATACCAAGCGCTGGGAATGAGCCTACCCGTCTTGTACTGTACATTATGTCTTAGAGTCTTGTTTGTACATGTATTTAGACCCGCTCGCGCCGCGCCGTTCCTTACGCGTTTGCATCAGCGTTCAAACCCAGTCAAAACCCCGGCTGTTTCCAGCCATTCCTGTCTTTTTCCGTATGCCATGTAGCCAGAAAATGACGGAATTTGATAGAAATGGACAGTAATGGATGGAAATGCATGCAAAAAGCCATTTGCCATCATTCAGATTTTTCCGTCCATTGGCGTCGAATTCGGTCTCTTGCCAGCTGTTGTCTGCGCCACAAAAAGATAGGAAAGGCTAGCAAACGGCCAGGAAAGCTCATATACGGCACTGATCGCGCTGAAGCATTCTATTGGGGTATCTAAAAATAGCTACAGCAGTCCGCGGCGGCGCGCGGGGCCACTTGCACTCATCCCGAATGCGTCCCCGCCCCCGCCCCCGCCCCTGCGTGCGGGTACAGATACCTATCCCGCCCGGAAACCCAACGCGCTCCCGACCCGCTCATCTGCCGCCACCATGCGGTGTATGTAAGTAGCGAGTCGTGGTCTCAACCTGTCACCTACATGATCGTTAGTTGATGCCCATCGACGCGCATACATCTCGTCAGTTCACATACCTACGTCATGCACATACGCGCATCTTGCTTAGCCTGGCAAATTAGTCAGCTGTGCATCATGACGTGTCAATTATGCAGTCGCACACTTCCCTGCACACAGAAAGCAGGGCAGGGCAACGGCGGGCAGGGAGCGCGACCGGATGGATGGTGGGGGGAAGAAAGAGGCAGCGAAGGGAAAGTGGCCGTCGCCCATTTTAAGAGGACGTTGGGCAGGGTGATGACGTCATTGGCGGGCTCGATGGCGGCCCAGTTGAAAACAATGGGGAGAGACAGGCGCCAGCAAGCGAGTGTGCAAGTATAACAGGGGGGCCGCCTATGTTGTTGTAGGAATGCACCAAGCGCCCGGCGTAGTTATACAAGTCGGGCAAAGTTGTTATATAGGAGTGGCAGAAACTACAACTAAGTTGACGGCATTGAGACAAAAATGGCTTCCTCAGGCGCCGAGAATAGCTGGAAAAAGATGGCAAAAGATGGCAATCGCTCAGAATGACTGGCAATTGCTGGGAATAGATGGGGTTTTGACTGGGGTTCAAACGCGACCATCTTCCCCTCGTTCGCTCTCTTCCCGGACGCCCCGTTTTTCTCCCACACGTGATATGTCCAGGATGCAGGGGGGTTTTCTAGCGTCGGCTTTGAGGTGCCACGCTATCCAGGAAGTTGGCTTGGAATTCACGCCCTTTCTCGGGGTTCGGCGGTCTTGCCGGCCCGGAGGTCCTAATCCCTTTCTGCGCAAAGCCGGAGAGGTGGCATGCATCGTTCGATCCCCTACTTGGCCACGCATCCTTGTCCTTATTAACCATGCTGCCGCATGAGTTGCATTCTCCCGCTCTGTCCTCCTGACCTTGGTGTGACGTCGCGCGTGGCAGATAGGCCTCGCCTTCACGAGTGCGTATTCCTCAATACCCTGGTTGATTGCACGCCGCAGCTGACATCCTAAATGTTCCGTTCCACCCGCATCTTCGATTCTCGTCGACAGCCTGGGACTAGCGATCAACCAGCCGGTATGCCTCGTGGCCATCTTCACCTGCATCGCCTTCCATGCACTCTCGAAGCTTTCCATGTATCTTTTTCTTGGTGAGTCCAATCATTTGCTGCATCCTTCCCCCCCTCCTGTACAGCAAGGTAACATTGAACACATCAGCGGAGAAGGTTTATGCCGTCTGGTCCGTCGGTCCTGGACAGGAACGGTTACACTGCAAAGGGTATCTCGTGTCCGTGTTCTTTATCATTTCCTACTCCGGCACAGTGGTCATACTGTTTCTAGGTACGTCCGTTGACCTGGCTACGTCGAGTTGTATATTTACTGCGCCCTTGTGCTGAGCGCGCCATCGTATTTCCGTTGACATACACAGGCAGGACGAGGAGAACGGAGTGATGCGTAATGATGGAAACGACCTCGTTGTCGACAAGGACGGAGAAGAATATCATACCTCGTGCCTCGTCCTGCCACAGCCGATTGGAATTGTATGTCCGAGTCGCGTCTTGCCAAATCCGGTATGTTAAACGCCTGGCTGCCAGCTACACGTCAGTGGCGTGAACGGTGAGACAGCACACCTCCACGATCCTTGACATGCGGCACGTCGCCCTGTTCGTCTCCACCTACACCCCAGAAAATATTCGAAGCCAGCAAGCCACCAGTGCCGTCCGGACAGCGAATGCACTCGATGTCGCCGTCGTTTTCTCGCTCTCCCAGCACGAACACCTCAAGCTGAGCCCTCGCTACCTGCCTTCGGCCGCGGTCCTCAGTTCTGGCTATGATGGCGGCATCTACGCCTACGTATCCACTCGAGGTCCGTTCTATCCACGCCGAAGGGCATTTCTCTAGCGTCGGCTTGGAGGTCTTCAACATGCTCGTCCATCTCGTTGGCAGGTTTCTCGTCGTCTATACCGTCTGCATGATATTGACACAAGACTTGCAAAGGTATCGCGCTAGCCTCTGCCATGCTATCCAGAAAGCTGGCATGGATCATTCAGTCGCCTTCCTGGCCCCGCATCCTCGTTCTCGTCAATCATGCAGCCACGTGAGTCAGCTCCCCCTCCCACTCTGTCCTCCTTATCGTGGTGTGATATCGTGGATGCAGATGGGCCTTCTTCTTCACAAGTGCGTGTCCTCTAATTACCCGTTTTATTCCGTGCCCATCTGCACAGTTCACCCGCAGGTTCGATCCTCATCGACAGTCTGGGATTGGAGAAAAACCACCCCATGTGCGTCGGGGCGATACTGACCTGCATCGCCTTCTATGCGCTCTCGAAGCTCTCCATTTATCTCTTTCTTGGTGCGTTTAATGATTTGCTGCATTTAGCCCTAAAATAACGTCGAATGTGTCAGCCGAGAAGGTGCACGCCGTCTGGTCCATCGGTTTTAAGAAGCGACGGTTGCACTGCAAACCCTATCTTATCTCCATGTTCTTCATCGTGTCCTACTCCGGGGTGATCGCCATGCGGTTTCACGGTGCGTCCATAGACCGGAAGACGTCGCGAGCTGTGGATTTACTGTGCCCTCGTTCCGCACGTTGCACAGAACGTACGGCGCACTTTCGGGACGACGGCTTGTGCGTCATTGGCCCGACGCGCATTTCTTCGATCGTCAATTATCTGACTTACGATACGTACGTCCTTCACCTCGGACTACTGAGTTCAATCCAGGGCAGCGAGTGACCGGTGATTTGTCGTTTAGGTTTATCAACGTGCTGCTCACCGCGCTCTTCGTGTGGCCTCTACTCGTCAACCGACTGACGCCCGACTTGCGACGAATCGCGATCCGGAGTCTCTGGTGAGTCTCCTCACTTCGGATCCGCAATGCAATACAGTCATCGACTCCTGTTTAACATCACCTCGGTAACATATCATATTTACACAGGGCCTCTGCCATTGCGCTCGCGGGCTCTTGGCTCAATGTCGCCTTCCTTGCCGCGACGGACGGCAAAGAGCTGGGGTGGATCTGCCTCGCCGGCTGCGGCTTCGACGTGAGTGTCCCTGCTTCACCACCTCACCTTTCACTCGTCGTCGTCGTCGCCCCATCCACCCTCCCGGGCATCGTACTGCGTCTGATCCTCGCCCGACCAGCTGATCATCAACGCGGGGGCCATGTATTGGGTGACGACCGACGGCTGCGAGCAAGACTCGGATCATGATGATGGGCCCAAGACGCCTGTTATCATCGACACACTCACCGTCAGCGGCATCGTGTGTACCACCGCCTCGGACGTCGTTCCAGACCTGGACCCACGCGGGCTGCCGGTTCGGCGAACCTGAACGCACCATCGTCGACGGACAGGCATCCGATGTCAATGCCCCACACACCTCCTGCAGGCTACAAATAGCACTCTTTTCTAGAATGCCTGTTCCCGCCCGCAGCGGACGGACCACGCTAGTTTCTATGGACGAGGATGGGCGGGTAGCGGATGTCTACCGCCGCGGCTAAGCAGTTAGGCCGCACACGGGCTCTCCCTCCGGCGGTCATTGTTGAGTATTCCTGTTTCCTTTTCCGTGGTGAACTTCAGGGACTGGTTTACGGTATGCACCCACTGTCATGTTTCTTCCGTCTTCCAGAAAGGCGTCGTTACGCGAACCGCAGGATCGGTGAAATACAACACTTAAACATCAGGAACCCGGCTGGCATACTTCGTCAACTGATCCATCACCGACAGCCGCTCACCGCTACCCCACCCCTCGGCCCGACTGAGATTTAACTATGTACTCGACGCACTCGCTCGCTTCTCGCTTGCCCCACACAAGATGGCCGACTCAGTCAGGGACGACTGCGCGGTAGTCAGGGGCGTCTGGCCCTCACTGAACAAGGACGACTGGGGGCGAGCCTGCGGGGTGTCGATCGTAGTCGCGCGTTGAGCGCGCACGTTTTTGTCGAACTCGGAGCGCCCAAGGGCGACGAGGACGATGATGAGCGTCGGGTAGATCGCCTGTCACCGCCGCATCCCAGAATGAGCGTTGAGGGTAAGTATTGAGAATAAGGTGGGAGAAGCAGGACGCACGATGATGGGGACGAGACCGCCGTCGATGACGATGGAGAAGACATTGTAGAACGTCCAGGGGGAGGTGATGTCCACGGGCGGGCCGGTGTCCGACCGGACTTGCCAGACGACGACGACGATCTGCAGAGGCAGCCATATGACAATGATTCAGCTAATAGTACATGGGAGGCCGAGGATGCCGCGGAGAGGTGCGTACCCACAGAAGGCCGTAGACAACGCCGGACTCGACCAGCAGGCAGAGGACCTTCTCCATGCGGGAGATGCGAGAGCCGATTACGATGTACTTTTCCAGGATGTGCCGGTGTTCCCTGTATACATTTCGGCCATCCGTGAACATCGCATCGTCAAACATAGCGAAGAGCGCATCGGACGCACCACAGCTTGTATCCGACGAGCGCGGTCGTGACGACGTTCGTCGCGAGCGAGAGCGCGGTCGCCGCAATTCCGTACGACACGCCCCCGTACATGTACCCGTTACCCTCCGACCAACCGACCGGCGTCCAGGCGTGCTGGCTGTAGCACGACTGCGCTGTGACGACCGCGCCGAATCCTGGATTAGCAAAAAGATAGACGATCGCCTCAACAGCAGGTCCTATCGAGTGCAGTGACGCGGCCGAACGGAGGACGCACCACCGGTTGCGATCCAGAAAGCGACGCAGGCAAGCCGAATGGCCCAGTTCGCCCGCCACAGGACGTACGCGCGCCACCAGACGATCGCATCCCCGAGGAGGATCTGGGCGGAGCGGGGAAACGACATGAGCACGATCGATATCGAACACGGCACCTACGTTGATCGTGAGCGCGACCGTCTGCCCACAGGTCGCGACGCTCCAGTAGTACCGCAGGTAGTCCGCGTGGGCCATCATCTCCGCGTTGGTCGAAAACGCGGTCATAGCGTCCATCAGCGCCGAGACGTGCTGGCCGAGGACGTTCGTCGCGAAGTGGAGAGTGGTGGAGGAGAAGAGGCAGAGGAGCACGACCGCGAGGAGCAGGTTGACCGTTTTTCGGGGGCCTTGGTAACTGCAAACTCGCTTTCAGTTCTGGTGGTCGCCGAGCAGAATGTGTAAACACCAACATGAGGGTGGAAAATGCTGCCAGGGCCAGGACGATGAAGACACCTGCGCAAGGCATTAGGTGGCATTTTTTTGAACTTGGAAAAGGCTAAGCCAACGAGCGGGCGTACCGTAGAGCACCGACGAGAGCACTGTCTCCGCGATGTCCCACTGGAAGCTGGACACGGCGTAACCCCATCCAACGTCTCCGCGTTTGAGCAGCGCTTGACGGTTGAAGACGTCCATGAGCGTCCGAGTCGACTGAGGAGCGAGTTGCGGAGGGGGCAGTTGCTCAGCGATGATCCAAGCCGGACGGTGTCGTATAAGCTGAGGTGAGGTGGTACTATCTGGCAAAAGTCGCCCTTCACCTAAGCAGCCGCCCTGGCCAGTCCGGCTGCTGCGGTAATGCACATCGCTAGATAGCGAGAGGCTGCCTGCCAGACACGCGTTGGTGGTTCCCTATTCAGCGGATAGACGTGATCGGACGGCGAGGTAAAGGGCAGTCGGCTGCGGCTGCAATGCTTGACGGAACGTTACTTCGTGCCGACGAGCATATACGATGCCATTAATCACAAGCACATGATGGATACCCCAGCTGTTGATATCTAAGCAGGGTGCTTGTGGCTTCATCCTCCGCTGAATTTGTAGGCTTGGATGGCTTACGAGCAGGTGTACCGGGTTTGGGACATGTCCTGGGGTCCGCGGAAGAAACGACGCCACTGAAGATGGGATGCACGACTGCTGCATGGCCCTCGGACTGTCATTCATCGGGAGTCTGTGCCAGGGGAAGCAAAGTTTGGCAGTCCACATACCTTGCGTATTCAAATGGCCTCCATGATCCTTCCCCCCCATGCGCCGCACTGCTGCCTATTCACACCCTCTTTCGCGCACCTCTCGTCACATGCTTGGATTTTTCTGCGCCTTGAAGAGATCGAGCGACGCTGGCGGATTCGGCACAGACCCGAGGGAATCGAGGAGTTCTAAAATCGTATTCATGTCACGACTACGTACGGCGACAGGGCCGGACAGTATCCCGGAAGGCCTCCCGACCGATTGCTTTTGCGCCGACTTCCATCCTGCGCCCGAGGGTCCGCGCGAGATGATGCAATGTGTTCCCAATCTATGTTAGTCTCAACAGGGGTCATCTACAAGCTCTCCGACGAGACGACCATGGTGGCCGAAGCTGCCAAACATGCGCCTATCATTCTTCCTGAAGTAGCAGGTAGTCATGATGTCCCCTCAAAAATCCATGAAACTCCTACGCACCTTCGTCTCCGCGTATTGAGAAGCACGAGGACCAAGCAGCCCTAGGACGAGTCGTGGTTGACGGAGACTCAGTGCAATGCCTTGTTTGTGATAAGATAAGATAAAAATCTTATCTAAGCCGAATCTCACAGGCGCTTATATATGGGAGGCCGTTGGTGGCTTTGTTTTGCTCCTCCGAGTCCTTCAACCCCTTCCGCGATCTCTACGATTTTTCGACTTCGTATACGTGGATGGAAAGATGGACGTATCGCCCGCGGCCGTTGCGCAACCGCGCTGCGGACCCGGGACGCAGCGGAGGGTCATGATGTGACCGAGGTACGATATGCAAACTCCTGTAATGGGTTCCAAGTGTTGATGCATGTTTTTCTGTTGTAGCTGGCTGCTTCGAGGGTGCAACGCGTGACGCGTGATCTCCGAAACAAGTCAAACACTGCCCGGCGCAGCGCGCGACGATCAGGACCGTGATGGGGACCAGCTTGCGTAGCTCGATCCTGCTATCGCCATGAAGCTCGCTGACTCCGCGCACCGTCCGTTCAACTCCAGTCCTACGGCTGCGTCGGGAGCTCGGGGGTGACGGGGATCTAGCAATGGCATATGGGATTTCTCGTGAGGTGCTTGTCGTTGTATCACTGCCCGCATGCGAGTATCCTCTGAGATCTGGTGCGTTGGCGGACCTATCCAAGCATATGCAGTCCTCCTTCCCCCCTTCCATCCCCCCTGCAGCAAGGTCATTTACGGTCTGGCTAGGGGAGACAAGTCGGACCAGGATCACGATCGGAGTTGGAGCGTCAGCTTGGGGAGCGGTTTGGTTGTTCGTGCAGTGAGTAGTGCTACTACTTACACACCGGAGGGAGTATCACCTTCAATCACTTGAACTCTCATCGTACATGCATAGGCGCGCCAGCCCGCCCAAGAAACAAGTGGCCTAACACCCCGTATACTCCACCGAGTTCCGTACAGGCTTCGTCCCCCACATCCGCCGTCCTTGATGTACAGCGCAAGTGTTCGCGTGACGTCCTCGCTCTCTGTGTAGGCCCTGTGAAAATACCGTGTGTTCTGCTGTCCGTGAGCAGTGAGTACTGCGACATCGGCCATACTGTCGACCGAATCACCGAACCACTTCCTACTCGTTGCCTCTCCAGCAAACCACAGTATTCCTCCGACATCTGCGAGCTCAGGAGTTCGCCGGCCATTTGGAGAAGGACCCGCGGAAGAGCGGGTCGCTGCACCACCTCCGGAAGTAGAAGTCGAGCGGCTGGGGCACGGTCGCGTTGGGGAATATAGAGCGTGTGACGGAGAGGACTTGGGCTTGTGCAGCGGCGTCGGGAATGGACTCTACACGTGTGCGTAGGAGCTGATCTGTGAGTGGCTTGTGAAGTGATTGGATCATCCCGCTTGTGGTCGGCGTAGAGCGCCATAAGTGTGTAGGACATTCCACGTCAATCTGCATCAGCGTGATGTGATGACAAGGTTGACGCAGGGTCCATGTACCTCTGTGTTGAACGTTGAACCCGGAAACTCCCAGAATATCTGCCTGACGTTGTCAGCTGCCGTCACGACCACGACCGGAGCCAAAAACGCTCGCCCTCGCCATCGTCATGCTGTGTATGGCTTCCTGTTTTCACTGCGGCAATGGCGGTACGAACCTCACGTCATCGTGCTGCAGGGCCGCAGAGTGCGTGGTGCTGTCCGTCAGCGTTACGTCTACGCCGTCCTTGGACGTGAAGACCGTCGAGACGGTGGCGTTCAGACGTAGCTGAGCTGGTGTCAAGAACTCGGCAGCTTCCGCCTGGATCATGCCGGTCGACGGAGGGCAGGTTCTCGGGCGAGAAAATCTTGAAGGTATGATCGTGTGCCTGTCCAACAATTCTCATTAGCACTGACGTGGATCGGAGAAACGCTGTCCTCTTGCGGAAGGTTTTCACCAGGGGTTATGCGCGATCGACGTGCCAATCAGCCAGCGAGTCCTCGCTATTCGGTGGAACCTGCGAGTAGAGAAAGGTCAATGTATGCGTGCCCAGGATGCAGCCACGACGTCTCTTCCAGCGGCGGGCCGAATTCCAATCGAATTGGGGCTTTTGTATCGGGAGGTCGGACCTTGCATGCTAGAGAGTGCGTACCCGCTCCGTGCGCTCATAACGACGACCCCGTTCCGGACGCGTCCAACTGCTGGCAATATGTGTACGTACATACCGTTCTTCTCCGATCTCGCACCTACGGTACTGACCCTCCGTCGCCGATTGTGAAGTCGATCGCACCCGAGCCGTTGTATGTGGTGCTGAGTCTATCGGGGATGTGATGTTTCCAGATCCTCTGGTAATCGATCGTGTTGTCGGGATGTTGTGCACGCACGCCCTAGTTGAACAACGGATCCACAACATGTTCGGTCATTTGTTTCGCACACCGAGACTCCAGCTTTCTAGTCCGCGTCTCTTCCTTCGTTTCCGTATCGATATCTCGCCAGGCCTCCAGATCCCCTCCAGATCCCTCCCTGCCTTCATTCAGCTTTTCAGCTAGAACATAGGATGAAACCGGTGCCAGGACGTAGGCTTATTAAAGAAACGCAGTACGACGACTCCCAGTATGCCACTCGCTATGAGTGGTTATGACAATGGCTTGTCGATCTCCATCCGAGACCGTCGATCAGAGAGAGACCTTCTGTTCTCGTCGAGATCTGGTGGCACATACGTTTCGATGGTCACCCTCGTGAAGGATAGAGCCTAGTGCGGGTGAAATGGCAGGACGGTATAGGTATAAAGAAGATGGCGTCCCTCGCGACGGCACCCCCTCCTTTCTTTCTTTGGTTATCGGGCACAGTACGCGTCGACGTGGCCTACAGTCTACCTGCAGATCTAAGAGAAACCATGAACTTCTCACTCCTTCCCGTCTTGGCTCTCGTTGCTGCCACCTCTGTCAGCGTCGGGGCTCAAAACTTGCCCGACTGCGTCTGGCAATGCATCACCAAGGCCGCGTCGACCGACGGGTGTTCTCAGGCTACGTACGTTCTTCCCCTCATCCCCTCTCCTTCCCGTGTATGAGTCTGTACGCATTCGACCTCAGACATACTCGCTTCGAGCGCATCGTCGTCGACCAACATTGACGTTTGCGTCCCCGACAGGCAGGCGCAATGCCTCTGCACCAACTCCCAGCTCCAGCAGCAAGTGCGCGGCTGTGTCCTGAAGAGCTGCTCCCCAAACGATATCCAAACCGCCACGCCGATGCTCCAGAAGGACTGTTCTGGTGAGTGCCTCTCCCTACCTCCGCTCGAGTTGCCGTTTGTCCCCTCGGTTTCTGTTCATGTTCCTATTCTGTTCTCTTTCCCTGGTGGCTTCTGTCGTGTTGCATCGCTGGCCGCTTGGTTTTTGTCTGCCTGTGGCTGGTCGGAGGATATACCTCCTCGTCCCTCCTGATCATCACCCATTTATCAATGTCGAAGTTATGTTCAAACGGAGATCCGCATGCGAGGTCGCCGTTCCCACTAGCGCCCCTCGCAGATCTTCTCCCGTCCATGTTCGTATGTTCGTCCGCGCACTCCGTCCTCTGCTGCGCGTGCATGCCACGAGTCACGACACTACAACCACGATAGTGGAACAAGGAACCGCGCTCGTCGCGACCGCCGCGGGTATCGTCCGTTATACGTTATTCGCCCATATAACCATCGCACAGTACGGGACACTGACGTAACCTTGTAACCTTGTCACGATATTGCTTCTCTAGCGTTCACAAGTACGTCCCCCTCGCCCAGCTCCTCCTCCACGAGTACCGCTAGCTCACCGTTTAACGTTTACCTCCGGCTCCTCCCCCTCTTGCTCCTCTTCGCCAACCTCTCACGCCACCCTTGTCCCCACACCCACCCGCCATCGCCGTGTCCACGTCGGTCACAATCCCTGCCGGTTCTACCCTCTCTACTCCAGCTTTGAGCACCGACCCCCTTGCCACAGGCACCGCGCCGTCGTCGTCCGCCGCGTCGACCGCCGCCCCCGCCGCGAGCTCGAGCAGCGCTCCCCCAAGCCAGAGCCAGAGCCAGGCGACCAACGCCGCCCCCGCCGGCGGTGCGAAGATGGGCGCCGCGGCCGTCGTTGCTGTCGCAATCGGTGCCGTCCTCGGGTTGTAATTTGGTGGCACTTCGCCGCCGACACCCCCGGTTCAACCTCACTCGTTTGCCCTACAACCACCACCATCCTCGCGCTACCCCCGTCCTCTCTCCGCGCTCCCACTCCTCTCGTCTAAGTTACTCAGGGACAAACTGTCCGCTTTAATTCATTTGTGTTCTCGCTTACTCCCGCGTGCGCTTGAATCTCAACACCATGTACATGCTCTTCAGTTTTGACAATATGCTTACCGTAAAGGGCCACGGCTCACAACAATCGGGACCCACAACGGATAAAAGATAAGATAGGAATCATGGTGGAAAGCGCGCATCCGTCCGTGGCTCGTCCGACTCGCCCTTCTCTGTTGGCAATATGCCTAGGTATGTACCGTTCGCCTCCAATCTTGCACATACGCAACTTACGTACCTGCCACTGTGGCGGACAAGTGCTCCGTCGATTACTGGAAGACGTCAAGCAAGTCGATCGTGCCCGAGTCGTCGTATGTCGCTGTGTGCCTGCCTGTGTGAATAGTTTTTCTTTCTGGTTCCGATGCCCAGGACTTGGTGCTCACAGAGATATCTGAGTCCGGTCTGCGCGCCCCGCCATCGAAAGAAGTCTGTTTCCGGACGCTTGGACGGCTGGCATTCGATCTTGAACTCGACCACCACCTCCATACTGCAGGCAGATGGCACCTCACAAGGCTCTCACCCTGGCGGACATCCTTGATGAGGTGTTCAAGCACCTCTCACCCACGCCCGCTGGCGACTTGGCATCATTCGACTCGGAATCGTCTATGCCATTAGGCGACGTCCTCACCTACAAGCCCCGGAGGCTGGCCCTCGCGCGCGCGGCACGGACATGCAAGGCTTTTGCGGAGCCCGCTTCTCGCGTCCTCTGGGAAGTGCAAGAGAGTCTCGCTCCAATCCTGTCCGTGTTGAAGGCCGGACACCGGGTGAGTCGCTGATAAGCTATCATTTGCGCGTCTGTGCGAGTAGCTCCATGCTGAGCGGCACTCTGACCAAGGCATCCAATGACGGTCAATCTCTCAACTGGGAGCGGTTCGAGCACCTTGCCAGGCGCATCCATGCTTTGGCTGTGGACCCTTGTGGGATAGGCGACGACACGCTTTCCCTGCTGTGTTCGCATACTGCCAGCGGCCAGTACGCCTTGTTCCCAAACCTGCGAATGCTCTTCTGGACGCGAGGAGTCGCCACAGCGCCGACTTGGAGGCCTTTTCACGTCGCGCTCCTGAAGGCTCTATGCGCTTCTCCGGCCCTAGCCTTGGTATCCACTATGGAACGCGATCCTACTATGCTCGCCGCAATCCTCGCTATGGTCTCTGCCGTCTGCCCGGGGCTCCTGCACCTGCGCGCCGCCTCCCTGTCGTCCGCGAATATAGACTGCAGGCGTGCGTTGACAAGTTTCGGGAACCTGCACTCCGTCCAGGTTGCGTCCATCGACGACGAGCTCTTCCACCACCTCGCGACCCTACCGAATCTCCGAGCGTTGCATGGAAACTTCACCATGTCAAGCACGGCTGTCGAAGTCGGAACGGACGTCCGCGCTGCGTTCCCCGCCCTCGCCGAACTCTCTACCGCGGACATAGGCGAGACCCCCGTCTTCCTCCCCTTCGTGCTTCCCCTCATATCGGCCCGGTCTCTCACCGCCCTGTCTCTCGAAATCTCGGTCGGGCTCACCGAAGACGCGCTGGAGTATCTCTCGGCGCTATGCTCGTCCCCCGCCCTGGCGCAGCTCCGCAAGCTGGACCTGACCGTCCACTTCGAGTTCGATCCCTTCGCCGACGCCCACGAGGCCGCGGGGGACATCAGGTTGGCGGACATCCTCCCCGATCTCAGGCGTCTGCGGACGCTCCAAGACATCTTGGTCGAGGTCGAGTTCAATCGGACGATGGATGGCTCTACCTTCGTCGTCGACGACGAAGACCTGAAGGACATCACGGCGACGTGGCCGGACCTCGCGCGACTTGCCCTCGGGATTTCGCGTGAGCGCGAGGAGCAGGTCTGGGACGAGTACGGAGCTGGCCATATTAGTAGGAAGATCGTCCGTCCGTCCCTTACCGCCGTCGTGACCGTCGTCGAAGATTGTAGTAAGCTGAAGAGGGTCGAGGTCGAGTTATTTGAATAAATGGTAGAGTACGCATATAAAGTACGCGAGAAGCCACTTGAACGTCTCAGCCCCGAGCTTTCCGCCACCTTGGCCAGTAGGCAGGGACGAGGACGTATAACATGTGCAAGCGCGAAAGCGAAGAAGTGGAGAAGACTTAAGCGCCTTGAGGCTGCGGAGGCCCCGGCGTGGGAATACTCGGCAATAACCGGCACCAGTTGAAAGTTTGCGGGACGGTTACGGTAGCACTCGTACTTAACAGCTTAACCTCTCGCCCACGGTCATGATTGCGGCTCGTTCAACCATGTCACTCCCAGTCGAGGTGTGGCAGCTGGTCATGGACACTGTCTATGATAGCTCGCCAGACGAAGAACACTACTTCAACCAAGCCACCTTCCGGAACTGGGCTCTCGTTTGTCGCGCCTGGCGGCCGTGCGCACAATCGCTCCTCTTCCGCATCATCGAGCTTATGGACGCCTCTGACCTCCGCAAGTTCTCCTCGCTCATTGAAGCCTCGCCTTATCTTGCGACTTCCGTCCGAAAGCTCAGGTTATATAGCCGACACCTGTACACTCCAGCGAATGTCTTTGCGTTGCTCCCAGAAGCTCTCAACCCCGTGCAGAGGCTTCCCAACTTGCGCTCTCTAGCTCTCTCAATGATCAACGAAGACGATACGTGGCATCCACAGTCGTCCGAACATGCTCGTCCCGACGAACAGACTGCCATACCGTTACCCCCCGACTTCTTCAGACGCCTCTCGTCGAGCCTGCGGCACGTAACGGATCTCAAGATATTTTTCGTAACGTTTCCCTCCTTCGCCGATTTCGGTCGGACGCTACATGCCCTCTCAAGCCTGAAGACCTTGGTGCTCTTGGACACTCACTGGCTGTCCCTCGGCTCCCTTCCAGATTGCATGCTCCCCGGCGCGGGCGAGCGATTCCTGCCCCATCTCGAGCAGCTCACAGTCAGCATCAACATGTTCTATGTCACTCGTGCAGGAATGCTGACGGGTTTTCGTGTAGGTGTCTTACCTCGATCTCCACGGCCCTGAAAGACTCCTCTCCGCCCTCGGGCCATCCCTCGAATATCTCTACGTCGACTGCCCGACCTTTTCTTCCGCTTCACTGTCAGCGGTGATCGTGCGCGATTTCGGCAAGCCATTTCTTACTACTACTATCCCCTCGCATCAGCATGCTCATGCATCCTCCCCGTGCCAGTCGATTTTGCAACAGGCTGCAGGCGCGGACCTGACCTGCGCGGGTTCCCAAAGCTCCGCTCGCTCTGGCTTTCCGTCCCCCGCCGCATATCAATATGCGCCACACTCGAGGACGACTTCCGGGACGTGATTCGGTCTTGGGCTTCCTCACAGGCCGTCGGCACACGGGTGCTAACAATCACTCCGACGTACGAATCGGACCTCACGCGGAGCGAGTTCATCGAGATCCTTCGCCTACTCGGGCCCATCACCGAGTCCGTTCTCCTTGACGAGCCGGAGAGAAGAGACGGAGGTGCACAGACATCCGAGACGGTCGTGACTGTCTGCGTCGTCGACGCGCGGGACAGGCATGACTCTTGGGTCGGTCTTGCGCACAAGTTCTTCCCGCGCTTCGATGACTTGGGCCGGCTGCGGGTGATCTTTGAAAAGCGTACGTCCAATGATATCGTCGCATTACGAACTGGCCATCGCTGATCGTTTATCTTTACCATTAGCCTTCTGGCCGGACTGCCAGTGGAAAGACTGGGTTCCGATTGATGTGCCTTCAAGGCGTGCTAGTGCTACACCGCCTCCGATTCCCCCACCGCCGTTACCCCTCAATCAACAACCAAATCATACGCCAGCGTTCACGGCGCCCATCCAGACCGGAACTCCAGCTTCGTCCAGTATGCAGTCGCGCTGGTCGTTGAAGGTAGGTAACTCTAGTTCGCCTTTTAGAGCCGCATCGCTCACGGCCGGGTGAACTGGCGCAGGACGTATTCCAGGCAGTGCGCTCGCTGGCACGGGTCTCGAAGCTGATCCGTGGTCGGAAGAGACGGGGCGCTATCTCCTCGCTCTGACGCGATCCGCATCCGCATCTCTTCTGTCCATACGGGCGGCGCTCTACGCTGCTGTTCCGAGTTCTGTTCCTGCCGACTGTTCGTATTACACACGTTATCCACACAGATACCTATTGATCTCGGGACTACTAGTAGGACACTCACGATGTGCGATGCAGCCAACGGACGCGATGGGATCGCGGCGCGCGCAGCCCTTCCTGCAGCCCGTCAATAAGTTCTCATCGTACCTCTGCTGCCCGTACAGGGTGGCGAGGTTGAGTAGGATGGTACAAAGGCCACTTTTAAATTGATCTTGTTTGTTTACCCACGCCACGCCAGGACGTTTTCACGGTACCCACATGCTCGTCTCGTGAAACGAAGATTGCGGCCCTGCGTCTAAGGCTCCCAACCACCATCGTCACCCCCAGCGCTTCTGCTCGATGGGCTCTTACGAGGCGGTGACTATCCCCGATATTCTCTTTGAGGTGTTTCGGCATCTCTCCGCACACCCACAACTCTCCCTCCATGATGCCGACTGACATCACGGTTGGAGATGGACGAGGAGACAACAGCAGCTGGTGGCCGGATCGTCTCATCTCGGATGTATTGCCTTGGACAGGTTTGTTAGTGTATCGAGATTTGATCTTTCTAAGTTTGTTCTTGCTCGCATGTACCGTGTACCGTCTCCACTTATTAATAAATGCCGGCATGCGAACTCTGGACTCTCATCGATCTCATCCACATACGCCCGTGTCGCCTCCCACCACATCTCGCCCACCTCGCTCTCCCTGCCCTACCCCTCGTCTATCGATCCAAACCCACCCGAGCTTTCTTGGCGTCTTCCTCGCATCCGTCATGTCTCTCAAACTCCCCTGGGAAGTCATCGAGCGGGTCATTGAGCATTCTGACGATACAGCTGCGTTGTGCAGTTTCGCCCTCACATGCAAGCAACTCCATCCCCGGAGCATCATGGTCCTCTTCACAGATGTCGAACTCGAAACAAGAGACCAGTTCTGGCTCTTTTGCAACATCGTCAAAGCCAAACCAGACGTCCGGCCCTTCGTGCGCTCTATAACGATACCTCCTCGGATCCTCGCTCCCTCTTTGTTTGCCACCCTCCCCCAGATCTCCGCGCTCGCCCTTAGAAATATGAGCTGGGAACCTACGCAATTTCACCCTTCTACACTCCTGTGCTGCAAGCATTTTGGAGTCAATATTCGGACGCTGAGCATCGCAAACGCGGATTTTCCCTCGCCATCCGCTTTCTGCAGAGTACTCTCAGCCTTCCCCAACATACACCGCTTGGTTTGCGGTAACGTGAAGGTTGAATGGAAGGATAACGATGCAAGTATGGATCTATGGAAGGAACGTCTGCCTCGAAAGCTGGAATTGAGGACAGTAGATGTGAGTGCTGTCAACTTTCAGCGCGTTTGCTAGCACTTAATGCAGCGTGTATTGGAAATCGAAGGTTGACGGCTGGGGAGCGAATCGGCTGGTCGTACTGCTATCTGAAGTGGCTCCATCTAATGTTACGGAGCTCAGCTTCCCTGTCGGAAGGGATGATAGAGGTCCGTGTTGTTAGTTGAGTCCGTCGTCACAATAATACTGTCACTGACATTAGCGTGGTAGATATTCCCGACATCTCGAAATGGACGAGCCTGCGCTCCATTAAGCTACGAGTGCAGGTTGCAACTCAGTCAGTGCAGCGCACCATAGATATCCTAAAGCCCCTCAAACAGGCTGGGAGCTCAATTGCAGTCGCAGTGGACTTACACCTAGACGAGATTGGGCCGGCATACCATGCCCTATCCTCAGATCCTACGCTGTTGCCTGAGCTGGAGCAGATTCTCTTCAGCCTTCCCCGCTCAAACCTGACCTTTTCGCTACGACGTCATTTCAATGGTCGCAAGGATCACTCGTGGCCGGAACTTCTTGAAAGATGCTTTCCAAAGTCACTGCGCGAACATCAACCGGATGCGTTCACTTCGTGTACGTACTAGTACACAATCCAATCAGTCGTTGTGAAAGTTGATCACCTCCTTAGCTGGTAGATCGGGCCACGACAGCGCCGTCACCACCCTCGTCATTTCTGCGGACGGTCGCTGGGTAGCGACTGGGTCTTATGACTCCACCATCATTCTCTGGGATCCAAACGACGCATCCATCATCCACCAATGGATTGCTCACTCCGCATCCGTCCTTGATCTCGCATTCTCGCCTGACAGTCGGCACCTTGCATCCGCAGGTGACGACAGTGGTGGGGTCGCCATCTGGGACCTGACTCAGGCTTCGAGTCCACCACGTCAAATCGCGACGCTCAAAACAGGGTCCTACGTCCACAAATGCGCGTGGTCTCGCGATGGAGCCTTAATCATGTCCCGAGATTATACCACCGGCACTCGATTCTGGGACACGCGCACCTTCGAGGAGCAACACAATGTCCTTCCACCCCAGAGCAGTCATCAGGATCCGATCTGCATATCCCAGGACTTTCGATGGCTTGTGCTTCGTGATGAGGGGTCTGGTGCTTTTCTCTGGGACCTTACTGTGGGTGAGGTGACAATATCCCTTCCCAATGGCGGCTGGGAAGCCGAATTTAACCGCACCAGTACACTCCTCGCTATCACCAACTCCACTCCTCCGGGAAACGCGATTGTGCCGACCGCAGTGACCGTCTGGGATGTGGAGGCGGGAGAGGAGCTCTGTGTCCTTCGGGGGCACGAGGCCGGCGTACGACGGCTGGCCTTCTCATCCGACAGTCGGCTGCTGCTATCAGCCTCGGAGGACAAAACGTTGAAGGTCTGGGACGTGCGCACGGGGATATTGTTGGTCTCGCTCGAGGGACACAGCGAGGATGTCTCGACGGGGTGCTTCTCTCCGTGCGCCAAGTACGTTGCATCGGGGTCGCTAGACACGACGGTGAAGCTGTGGAGAGTCAGCGATGGACGGTGCGTGGCGACTTTCCGCGAGCGTAACGGTTGGGTCTGGCGTGTCGCGTTCTCTCCGAATGGGCACTTATTATGGTCGGGGTCAAGTGATGGGACTGTCTTTGGTCATAATGTACGCGATATCATCGACCCGGAACAAGCTTGCGAGTTGTAGGATACGTAGACTTACGCTGTTGCCAGGTGGTCCATAACTTCCGTTCATGCCTTCCGACTTGTTTACCATACTTCCGGCCTTCGAGATTGTACTACCGACTTGTACCATACAGCGGTGAAAGAGCACATTGAGTGTATATCGAGACTATCGATACATGCCGACCCCAAAACGCACATATACACAATACACCTTCGACACGAACCCCGCTTGGCTGCGCGCATAATTCATGCTAACACGCTCCAGCCATCCCTACAAGACGCCACAGACGATAACGACCCTTCACGACAAGATCAGGACGTCCCGGAGGTAGGGCAAGCTGAGGAAAGGGGTGAAGACGCCTGAGAAGGTGATTTCCCCCTGATCATTCGCTGGCGTGTCCTCGTCGTCACCTTGGCCTGGTGAGGATCGGTGTGGGTGGGGGATGAAAAATATCGTCAAGGACAGGTGGCGAAGTTGCCGTAACGCAGCCGCCTTTGCGAAGTGTTTCACACACCCAGGCGCAGGCGCGCGGTCTGTGCAGGTAAGTAGATAGTGAGGGACGTCAGAGTCATGGAGGATATGGACGACAACAGGCTGACGAGGAACGGCTGGTCGGACGCGGACCGGTTGCACGCGCTGAGGACCAACGTTTCGAGCGCGGGGAACCCCAACCCACTGGCTACACCTTTGGAGTTGGAGATAAGTAATGGAGCACTTGAGTTCGCGCAGATCGCTGAGCGCGCTCACCTTGCGCAGGAGATGGCCGGACGCTCTCCAAAGGCGGAGCGTGCGCATGTTCTTGAACTTTGTCAGGGGTAGCGCACGCTCGTCCGACACGATTTCGTTCGCGCGGAAGTGAGCGATGTCGGGTCGGGTGTCGGCGAGAATGGAGATGGGAAAGCGATGGCTGTTAGATCCGCGGCTGTGTACGATGGAGAAAAAGGTCAGTGACAATGATGGGGAGAGGCAGATTGACTTGAGGATTGCGAGTGTTGGTGGGTGGGAGAAGCTCTGGGGCCAGACGAGGGCGCGTAGATTTGGGAAGAGAGGGGTGGTTGCATAGCGTGATACGAGACAATGTAAGATATTATCGCCAATATTATGTCGTGTGTAGTGGAGGAAGGGCACCCGGCTGGCAAGGATTTCGAATCGTGTCCATTCCGATGTGAGAGAAGGTGGAGAGGAGAGGAACTAGGCCGTAAGGCTGATGGCGTCAGAGGATGTTGGAGGCGGGCTCTACGAAGGCCTTGCAGGAACGAGCTGCGCGATCAAGGGCTCCCAACAAGAACGTGTTTGTAGTGACTTTGTAACCAGTCAATTGATCGAGTTGGTGGAAGGTTGAAAGAGAATGAAGATACGGAGGGAATGGGGAGCAATGTTGGAAATTTTCATGGAGAATATCAGGCGCTGTCAGTGCGAGATACATTGTGGCAAGGCGATCCTAATGGTCAGCCTCGTCGATGGTCTTTGCGGACTCGTACGGCGTGAGCACAGAGACTTTAAGCTTGAAGATGGGGCGAAGCCGAGCGCAGACGCGGCGGGAGACGAGCCGCTGGGCCGGTGGACTCGCTTGTTACACCGCGATTCGTTGCCCCTTTGTCTAGTTGAGCGGCGCCTGGGCGGTGCACATTAGCATTCAGCAGGTGAAGCAAGCGCGAAGGGTGCTGTGGTCGGGGAGAAAATGCGAAGAGATAGAGCGAGATGTCCGAGCGATTCAAGGAGAGAAAACTGCGCCGGCCGGACCGGGCCGGTTCCTGCCTTCGACTAGATTTGCCGAGGACTCAAAATACCGGCGCTGGGCCTCAGTCGCACCTCTCAGGTTGGTACGCCCGGTTGTGCCTAACCCTTCCCTAGCTTCCTACAACGGTCTTATTCTCTCTAAGATTTCTACGGATCCATTTATCATGATAATGTCATGGCAAGTTGTCTCCTTTGGTGAGCTCTCGTTTTTGGCGCACGTAGCTCGTATGCCAACCCTCCCCTGCAGGTCCTGACGATGATGGCCAGGGTTTAGAATTGGACGGCGATAGATTGAGACAGGGGCTATGGAACGGATGGCAGAAGACATGGTGACGGTCAGCAGACTCCATGGTATAGAATGACCGGCGTTCTCATTTCACGCCGGAATACACACTCGATGCTACTGGATGCGACCGTGTGAACGAGACTAGGGCAGCAGCATGTTGGCTTCGACGTCGACGGACCCCGCGTGTCCGCTTTCTGGTCGCAGTTGTAGGGCAACTTGTGAACGAGAGCAGCTCCACCGTGCTAGCGGGGACATTGGCGCGGCTGCTCTAGGCGGAGGTGCTGATAGAGGCAAAGTGTCGGATGTCGATCAGCGGACCATCAATGTGCGTACTCATCCTGTTTTGCGTCTTCATCGTTGTTTCCGCCTTCCAACCGCGCCCGCTCAAATTTACCTTGTTATTCTTTGTTGTTTGTGATTCCAAACCTTGGTACGCGCTCGTTTTGAGATACGCCGGTCATCATCACACGATCTCGACCGTGATAGATGAACCCCGCTTCTTATATGCTATCTCCCGGTTAGATTTCCTACTCTTCATGATCAAGGGGAGGCGCCGTTCATCGTCGGAAAACGCTCTCACGCGCAAGCTACGGCGCCCGCTTTCATTCTGCCCCGAGCTTCCGGAAGCAAGGTGGTGAATGGGCTGGGCCTCGGACCCTTCAAAACTACGCGAGTTATCCAGCGGTGTTCATAGGCGCGCCATCGGTGCTTGTTAAGCATGACGATCGTCGTGAGACGCTTCATTCATTTAGGGGAATTTGAGGTGCGTCTATCCCGGAACGGAGCCGTCCATGCCACTGACAAGTACGTGCTTCAGTAACACCGGCTCATGCAAGGGGCCCGGAACCCAGGGAAATTCCATCCGCGCACGTAAGTGTTCCTTTCTATCTGGCCAGCCGGACGACGAATCATCGCCTACAGTCTGTCTCCACATTGCCTACGGCCCCCGACTTCGCTTATTCCTCATCTTATTCTGATACAGATGTTGCTTTGTCACAAGAAGAGAGAAAGAGACACACACCACATCCCTACGGAGAATACGTACTGGCGCGTCTCGCCCGCAATCGCGTAACTGGCAGTGCCGCAGCTCCATATAACATATCTTCACCCCCCTCTCATTCGCATCCCGAAACTCAACTTACACTGCATCCCCATCCCCATGACCTTCGCCAACCTTCGCGCGCTGCACGCCGTCATCGGCGAGGCCATCGATGAGATCGAGGGGGTGTACAAGGCCCAGGACGGTGCAGCCGCGCTCGACTTCCCGGCCCTCGATGTCCCTTACTACAGCAGCGTAAAGGACAAGAACAAGGCCGAGGTCGTAAAGGCCGAGGAGCTCAGGGCGGACCCAGCTGTGTTTGGCGCCGTGAACCGAATCGTCGCGGCGTGCGGGCAGATTGGCGCGACGGTGCGCAAGCCGTTCTTCACGCTCATCGATGGTGTGCAGAGTGTGAGTCGCTCCTGTTTATCTGTTGGCTGGATCTCTATCGTATACTGATGGTGCATTACTGGTATGTATAGGGCAACTTTGTCGTGTCTCTCCAGTTTCTCGAGGCCACGCACATCGTTGAGATCCTGCGCGAGGCCGGGCCAGAGGGCCTGAGCGTGACAGATATTGGGGCGAAGGTGTGGGAGCTGCGGCGCGTGGCGGACCCGGACGCGGCGGACATCGAGCCCTCCAAGATCAGTGCGTCGTTCAGTGAACTGGACGCTCGTTCAAGTTATCAGAAGGATGTCCATTTACTAATACTATGCGTATTACTCTTAGGCCATATCCTCCGACTTCTTGCGACGTACCACTGGATCCGCGAGGTGAAGCCGGACGTGTTCACAAACAACCGCCTGTCGTCATTCATCGACTCGGGAAAGTCGACTGAGCAACTGAAGTCGTCGTACGTCCATCTTTTACATCATATGGTTTCTCACCGATAGCCGTCTCAACCGCACCGTTGCAGACCCGGGACGAAGTACGATGAGACCGATGGCGTTGCGGCCTACGCCGCCATGTGGTAAGTCCTTTCTAACTCGTCTCTATGTCTCCCCGTGCTACGCTGCGCATCTCATCCCACACGCGCTTACCCCTGATGCAGCGGAGACGACGCGCTGAAGAACCAGGCCGCGCTGACCGAATGGCTCCTCACCGGTGGCGCAGCGCCCGGCGGGCCAAAGAACGGATGCGCGAGCGCGTTCCACCTCGCGTTCAAGACGCCGCTCAAGTACTACGAGTGGCTCGAGCAGCCGGGGAACGAGGTGCGCCTTGCGCGGTTCGGGCATGCGATGAACGGCACGCGGTACTGGGAGCTTGCGGAGAACATCATTCATGGTGCGTGCAGAGAGCACGAACCGAAACAGACGTACTGACTAGCCTTGACTGACTTGGGACATGCGGATGACCTGCAGGTTTCCCATGGGACGAGCTGCCGCGGGACTCGGTCGTGGTCGACATTGGGGGCGGAATCGGCTCCGTGTCCGTCATCCTCGCAGGCGCGTACCCGCACTTGCGCTTCGTCGTCGAGGATCGCGCTCCGGTGGTCGGCCTCGCTCAGCAGGTGCGCACCTGAAGGGCATCTTCGTAAAAGACTCATGCTCATGCCTTTGTGCCCTGACGCACTGTGCACCTGTGACCCTTCCACACCTTCGCACCTGGACCGCGCATGCTTTCACTCAATCCGAGCATAGTCCTGGGGCAACAAACACGCAGACCTGTTCTCGTCCGGCCGCGTGTCCTTCCATGCCCAAGACTTCCTGGAACCCCGCACATCTTTCGACGTGCCCGGCGTCGGCCCCGTCACGCAGCCGACCGTGTTCCTCCTCCGCGCTGTCGCGCACAACTGGCCGGACGCGAACGTCGTCGAGTGCGTATTGCGTTAATACCCCGATGTAATATTGACTGATGACGGAGGTGTCGGATCGCACTCCAGGATCCTGAAGCTCCTCCGCGCCGCAGCAGGCGAGCACACCAAGCTCCTCATCGTTGACAACCTGCTCCCGTTCGCGTGCGTGGACGGAGACGGCGGCGGTGCGGGCGCGGAGGGCGTGCGGTCGCTCGTCCCGGACGGCTCGCCGCTCCTGCCTAATCTCGGACACGCGAGCTTGAACGGGTATCTTCTCGACATATCGGTACGCGTCTTCGTACCATCTACCGTTGATGCAAGAAATCGGGTTTGACACGGCCTGTAGATGATGGCGATGTTCTCGTCGAAGGAGCGCACGTACCGCGAGATGGACGCGCTCACGCAAAGCGCGGGCTGGAAGATCTCGCACGTAAAGCGCGCAGTCGGTTCGCTCTGGGCGTACACAACTGCGGTGCCGGTATAGAAGTGGATGGATGGTTGCGATTGTCAAGGCGAATTTTGAACTATTTGTTGTATCACAAAGACAGGAACGTCTTCCCACAGCCGCGAATGAGTATGTCCATGTACATGCTATGACGCCGTTCAAAGTACGGGAGGGTTATATGAGACGACCAGCCTCCAGTTCTTGCCCGCCGATGCCCTCAATTCCCGGGACAGCGATATCTTGCCTCCTTTTTTCTCCCTCCTGCTCGACCTCGGCTCGGAGTCCAGCTGCCTACCCTTGGAATCCACCATGCCCGTCCCCGGTACTCCCATCGCACCACCGTCGTCATCGGATGTATCTTCGTATGCTTTCACGTGCTTCGCCTTCGCCTTCTCTCGCCTTCCTGCGCTCGTGCGCGGCGGCATGTCTGCAGGCTGGACGTCTGCTGGCCCGGTGTAAGTGATAGATCCCTGCGCGAGGACGACGTCCATGCACCGCGGGTGGAAGAACTTCTGCTCAAGCCGAACGCACACTCTAAGTCTTCGACCTGCGAGATGTCGAGTTTTGGCAACTTGAACGCACCCTGTTCCATTCGTCAATCACGTCCGCGACGGGGCTCTTCCGCTTGCTGTTCACATGCGCAAGCAGGGCGTAGCCGGCGACAAACCCTGCGCGATGGTCAGCATCCCCCCTCCTCCATCGCGAAGTACTCTCAATGACTCGCCTCCGATGATCCCAACCCGCACCGCGACGGGCGCCGCACCCGCAATCACGCTGTTGACAGGCTTGAGCCCTCCCGCCGCCTTGACGTCCTCCAAGAAGCCCGCCCAGTCCTCCGCGTTCACGTCGTGTGTCACGAACGGGTGCGGCGCCGGCGCGCACGCGCACGTCGGCGGGTCCGCCGGGAACCCGTCCGCCTGCAGGTCGTCCGAGCGTGCGTAGAGCGTCGCGGGCGGGAAGGGACCGTAGGGCAGGTGATGAGGCGGCGCCCGCGCGAACGCTTCAGCGCGCACCCCGCGCGTCGGCTGCAAGTTGGCGTCCTCGTGGGACGACGGCGAGGCTGCGCAGGACGAGAACGACGGGGCAGCGGAGTCGTCGGCGGGCGATTTGCTGCTGGATGTGGAAGGCGCGTAGTAGCTCGCGACCGACGCATGTCGGCCCAAGCCGGTCTTCGAATGAGCCGACGCGGGTGCTGCGCCGTGCCCGTAACCCGTTACCACGGGGTGGTCTTTCTCCTCCTTCGACTCACATGGGCTCCTCCATTGCCTGGGCATCCGCTCTGCACTTGAAGTTGAAGCTGTTGGCTCACGGCTTGAGTTCGACGACGGCCTGGGTTCAGAGGGTGAGGTGCGCGTACCGGATGGTCCGTCCGCCAACTTCACCGCTTCTTCGTACGTCGGGGGTGGCGGCTCGTTTGAAGGCCCCGCGCCGAATGCGTCGTGTTGGGCGGGGGCGTCTGGGTTGGCCACGATGGGGAAACCGTTGTGGCCACGTTTGGAGTCGCGCGAGACGATGCCATCTTCCATGATGGTGCTAACGATTGCTCAGAAACAGCTAGTCAATGATGTTCGAGATGTACGAGGGGGGGGGGGGGGGATTGGTGCGGTAGCTTCCAGGTGCTGCAAAGCAGAATGAGGGTGGCTCAGGAGGTGGACGTGCGCGACGGAACCACCTCACCAATATAAAGTGCTAGCTGGTAGCAGCCTTATCCATCATCAAACATACCCGAGTGATAAATATATACCTTCTAGACAAGTATTACGGGAGGCATCAATCATGAAAACGTCAATACGGCACCAATTCGGCACCGCAATCGACGCCCCGGTGTACGGACCGCCGATCGCGACTGAAAGCACCCGTTGGACGGATAGGTATCGCTTGCGGTCTCCGCCAACTTCGGACTAGTATTTGTGCGTCAAGAACGGGGCCAAAGGTTGGCAGAACGCGCGTTCCGTCCCATTTGGCTTATGGCAACGTTAGCTGTAGCAGCGTAGACACTCCAGTCTTGCATGAGATTTTCTAAGTTCGCTCTGAATTCAGAGGCATCGGCCCGATTCTCTTCGTTCAGCCCTTGGTCGTTATGATGTTTCAGGCATTACGTATGGGGTCTAAGCAAATAACAGTTGTTGTACACGCACCATTAGTCGTCTGCCCTCTCGCATTACCGACGTCATGCGAGAACTTCCTCTAGAATCTCGATGATCCGCCTTACCTCCTTAACCGTGTTGTAATGCACGAGCGACACCCGAATGATCCCATCCTCGACGTCGAGCTTCGGCCGAAGCGTGTCGACGAGCGTATACGCGTAGAAGTGCCCGTACCGGATCCCGACCTGCGCCCCGTGCGTGCATCGACATTCAGCGTCACCCAACCGTCAACAATCGCGAAAGTACGCACGTTTGGCTTCTTGTCAAACTCCGCAACGACGTCTCTGCTTCTGATCGGCCTCTGACCCGCGACGACAAAGCTCACCGTCGGCACCCTTGTTTCTCCCTCCCGCTCATCCCCAACAATCCGTACGCCCCGCTCGTACTTTCCCCTCAGGTACCCTAGCAGCTCCGCGAGCAGCGCCTGCTCGTGCCGCGCGACCGCGTCCCACGCTGCCTCGAGCGTCCCTGATGGCGTGAGCGACTTGAGATAGGGCGGAATGGCCGTGCAAGCCCACGGAAGCTCGTATCCCGGCCCCCCGGGTTGGAGCTTGTACGGCTTGTCCGCGACGCGCAGGAAGTGGTGACCGATGGACGTGAGCGAGGAGGTGAGCGACGTGCGGCGGGCGTACAGGACCGAGACGTGCGGGCCGTACACCTGTGCACAACCGGAACTCAGCGCAGGATCGCAGGTGAGAACGGACAGGAGCGGACCTTGTAAAACGAGAAGTACGCGTAGTCGACATCCCACGCGTGCACGTCTACCTGTCGATGCGGGGCGTACGCGACGCAGTCGACGCACACCTCGAGCTTGCGCACACCAAGCGCCGCGCCGCGCGCCCTTAGCGCCTTTACGATTTGCGCGACGGGCACGATAGACCCGAGGATGTTCGAGCACGCGGTGAACGTGACGAGGCGCGTCTTGGCGGTGACGAGCGGGAGGAGCGCGTCGAGCTGGAGGCCGACGGCGTACGGGTTGTTCGGGTACGCGGGCAGCTGGGTCGCGCTCCAGAGCTTGATAGTTGCCCCCTTGCGCGCAGCTAGACGCTTCCACGGTCCTGCGTTCGCTGGATTGCGATGTTCAAATGAAGGTAGGGGAGATTGCACGGGAAGACTCACATTCGTGTTCACCAGTGATGATGATCTCCTCCCCCTCCTGCACGTCCGCCTCCATCGCCCTCGCCAGGTTCTCCACCAACATCGTCGAGCTGCTCCCGTACGCAACCTCCTCCACGCTCTCAGCGTTTAAAAGCTCGCGCGCAGCCTCGGCCCCGGACGCGACACGCTGCGTGCTGGTAACAGACACCGAATAGTCGGCGCCGAGCTGTGCGTTGGTTTTCAGGAGATAATCCATTATTGCGTGGGCGGCGGTGGCCAAACACTGGGAACCGCCTGCGTTGTCTGCGTAGAGGTAGCCCGAGGCGAGGGCTGGGAACGCCGCGCGGACAGCGGAGATGTCGAGCGTCGGTGAGGACATCAGGTTTCAACTTGAGAGCGTCGTAATGCCAGTGGTGTGCTCGAGGTGCGGATGAGGGGGAAGGGTCGATGATAAATACGGGAGGACGAGTCGATAAGAGGGGTGCGCGGGAGACGGGGGGCCGGGCTATCGATGGTAGCGGAGACCAACTGAGGAGTCACCAGACCTCATGGGAATCAAGAAATATTCCTGCACAGTTCAATGCCAAGATTGTGCACTTGAAATAGAGCGGGTGTGAAGTACAGGAGCCGCATCGAGGTGATTGGATGGTACCATGCCTTGCAAGAATGCAGTCCGGACGAATGGTGAATGCGGAGACACATTGCGAACGATCTGCACACCGTGTTGAGCGTGAGGGAGGGGCAATGAGGGCAGAAACTCAGATGATACCAAATGATAGAAATGGCTCAGTTGATCGTAGAGATCAATAGAAGTGTTCGCACCTTGGGGGATAAACATCGCGCGTCTGCCTTTCTGCGCCCGCACTGAGCCTCACTGGCATACGAACGACGGACGGGAAGACGTGTCGTGCACTAACCCCTGTTTGCTGTATCATGCAGTAAGCAAATGGCACATGCCATGAAAGGAAGAAGCAAGGCGGGGGAAGAAGACAACTCACGTTCGTGTTCCGAAGACGGCCATGCCATCTCACGTCCTTCCTACGTCTCCTCTAACCGCCATTGCCAAGTTCTCGATTACCATCGCTGCACATCTTGCAAGTATATCTACTCGTGCTGCGTGTCCCTCGCCCGCCGTCATTTCCTGCACAAATGGATTAAACCTTGCCAAAGTGGAAGTCTTCATCGAGAGGGTCTTGCCAGCTGCTTGAGTTGAACTTGAAGTATGGGCGGGCTTGCACGTTTTGCTGACGCTTTGGATCAGTATATTTTCCGACCGAGAAGAATGAGGCCTTAAGGCGGAGCGTCGAGGGGAAGAAATGGTCGGTATACAAGACGACCAGCTGAGTCGACCTGGCAAGATCACCATGGAGGGAGCCCCCTTCATCTTATCTTATCGTAAACATACTGACCGAATTACATAATTTTTATCGGGCTCTTTCAACTCGGACGAGTCGAACGACTGTGGTTCTACTCACTCGCTGCGGCCACGCCAGTCTTGCTCGCCCTCGTGCCGGTCTCACAATTTTGTCCATCATGGGCTCTCACCCTGCTTTGTCGATCACGGAAATTCTCCTCGAGATCTTTTGGCATCTGTCACCCATCCCGCCTTTTCCAACCCGAGCAGATCTGCCAGATTATCTCGAGCGTTGGATGCGTCCTATTCTCCACATGCATCCCCTCAACACGATGAGGAGAACTCTTGCAAGTGCATCTCAAGTTTGCCAGGCGTTCTCGGAGCCTGCTTCCGAAGTTCTCTGGGCCGTCCAGCCCTCCGGGCTGCTCCCTCTCTTGTCATCGACGCTCCGCCATTTCAGGAAGCTCCCGGGCTCCGATGGTTCGGTGCGTTATACTCCTAGTAGATGCTGGTGTCGCTGAAGATGATAGTCATGCATTACCTCACTAGACACTTCAAGGCAACGTATCCGAGCTCGAGTGGCGACGTGTCGAGATGATCTGGCGAAACGGGTTCGGTTGTAACTAGCTCGGACACGCCCGCCGAACCACTACACCAAAAGGCAGAATAACTGAAGAACTGCTTCTTCAGTCACCGGCGGGTATATATGTGCCATACCGGGCTTGTCCGTGCTAAGGGTGCCGTCACCCTTACATCGGTGTCTCTTCTACAACCGCCACGATGTCCACGGCATAGTCCTTCAGCTCATAACCGCACGCTTTGATGAGGCTCCGCTGTTTCCAAATCTGCGGATGCTCTCCTGGTGCGAGCGCAGCGGAAATCCAAACGAACAAGACATACTGCGATCCCTCTGCGCCGCACCCCCTTTGTCTATTGTATCCTTGAGGACTTCGTCTAGACTCCAAACCTATTTTGATGCTATCCACGAAACTATGGAAATCGTATGGCACATGCATTCTGAACTGCGCCACCTTCGCCTCGCCAAAACTCTAGACACTAATGCGATACATGCCCTCGCGCGGTTCCGTCACTTGCGCTCCATCCGGTTCAACGATCGCGATGGCACCACCACATCTACTCTCTTCCAGCACCTCAGCACGCTACCGTACCTGGAGGACCTCGTCTCCGAATGCTAGCGGCCTTGCGACGTCCCACCGCTGACCGGGACTGGTTTTCCTGCCCTTCGGCGGGTAGACCTGAAGCTTCCGGTTGAAACACAGTGTTCCCGGATGGTTCTGGGCATCATGTCCCTAATCACTTCCCGCACGCTCGCATCGCTGTCGTTGCAGTTTACCGAGATCAGCACCGCAGCGGTTCGCTGCCTGAGACGGCTCTTCCCTTTCGCGGCACTCCAGAACCTCCACGATCTCACTCTCTACATGTGTCTCGCCCCGCCGGACGATTCCCACACCACCATTCCGTTCAAAGACATCCTGCGGGCACTACTCGGGTCGTCTTCTGCGCAACATCATCATACGGGTTAAGACGATGGCGACCATCCCCCCACAGCTCGTCGTGCGAGACAAAGACCTGGCTCTCGTCGGATCCACGTGGCCGTCTCTCGCCCATCTTTCCGTCAGTCAAGACCACCTATGGCACCCCAAAACCGCACCCGCCGCCCTCCAGAGACCCTTGCGCCGGCCGTCGCTCACCGCGCTTGTGTCCCTCGCAGCGGAGCACTGTCGAGACCTGGAGACGCTGGACATCACATTCGCGGACGTGACAGCGGACGAGCTCGCGGCTCTCGAGCGTGCGCCTCCACCTGCGCAAGAACGGCTTTGCGCGCTCCATGTTTTTCCACGCGTCGTGATTGCGGACGTCGATCGTTTCGCACTGGTAATGCGCGCGGTGTTTCCGCGTCCGAGGGGAGTGGAACCGGGGGACCTGAGGGTCGACCACCAGCACTGGACGTCACCGGAGGAGCGCAGACACCATAGATTCCTGCTCGTCGACCATGTTCCCCCTTTTCACACACCGTTGCTGCCGTATGCGTATGAAGAGTTCCGATTCCAAGATTGACCCGGAGTTCTGGTCCTGCGGTGATTCGCCAATCGACGCGATTGCTCGGATTCGCGTCGACGCTCAGCGGTTGCAAATTCCGAGGCACGCACATGCACTCATAGAGCGGTTATCGGCCCGAAATTTCAAAGGACAAAAATGTATGACGTTCCCAACGAAATCCTCGGTTGCCTTTCATGTTCCGGAATTCCACGTATTACTTTCGTGTTCGACCTCCCTGTTCTCGTACAGACGTTCTTCGGCTCTTCGCACACTCCTATTCAACACTGCTATGTATATCCTTTGTCGGATCCCGTCTCTTCCTCGCGGTTCGAATCGAGTTGTGGTTTGACTGAGGTCCTATCTATCGGCTTTCCCTGACTAACCCCGTGAGTTCAGCTCATGACCATTAGGACGCATCACGGGTGTTACTTATGACCTCCATCTGACATACAGCTCTACCTTCAACGATACAAACACATTACGTCTCTACGACCTGGCTGTCCACGGCGATATCTCACGGTGGGTGCTTCCTCGTCTTGTTCCCGTTTACTGGGATGATGACTCACAGCAGTACTAGTTTCGGACCCTGGCATTCTCAGGCTCGCCAGCGCTATATATTTCAAGACCAGGCTATCCAAACACGACTCCGAGCTCGCAAAGCGACATGGTCGCGGTTTTCATCGCACTTACCCCCTCAATTTACATGGTATGACCCAACGCTTTCGCAGCATGGTCGCAATTGCCGCCATACGTTTGACTGACATGGCGGACACTGGACGTCGTATTCTTAGGAACACCTGGCGCGTTGGAGGCTCTTGTATGGTTCCCATCAACCTTATTCGGCGCACCGTTCGTCCGGAAGCATGACAGGGTCTCGTGAGATCTGCCAAGTAATATTGCGGAGATTGTGCTCTGACGTGCGCCCAGCGGATATCGAGCAGGTGGGGTATTTCTGGGTCACGTATAAACCGTGCTATCTCGGCAGCGCCGATCGCACACCCCAACAACACTCCCTCATCGCTTTCCGCCATGCCTGGTGGCGGGTTTTCTAGCCTCCGCCACGCCCGTCTCAAGGACTTGGACGGGGGAAGTATCCGACAAGATGGACGGTTCACGCTCGGCAGCTTCTCGATCGACGAGTACAGGCCCATTAAAGTGATTGTCATCGGGGCTGGATTCAGCGGTATACTGGCCGGTATCAGGTGCGTCGCAAGCTCGCAAAACGAACCGTTTCGAGGTGCTAATCGACGGCGTATCAGGTTTCCACAGAAGATACCGAATGTCGACTTGGTCATCTACGAGAAGAGTGCAGGGGTGGGCGGAACGTGGTACAACAACAGATACCCGTGAGTTCTCCGTCGTCGTATGGAGATGTATATAGCATCTAGGCTTACCGGCGATTTCCTCTGCAAGGGGTGTCGCTTGCGATGTTCCGGCGCACTGCGTACGTGTTCGTCCCTGAACACCTCATCAGCCGCCTTACTGACGCGCTATATAGTACCAGTTCTCGTTCGAAGACAAAGTCAGTCATACGCTCGAACGGTGCACGTCATGTTTGCCTAACTCGCTCGTACAGCGCGACTGGTCGGCGTTCTACTCCCCTGGACACGAAATCCAAGCGCACCTTGAAGACGTCGTCGACAAGTACAAGCTCATGCGCTACATCAAGCTCAGCCACGAAGTCGTGCGCGCGCAGTACGACGGGCCAACCGGCAAGTGGCACGTCCGCGTCCGCCGAACGGTGGACGAGGCGATGGAGGAGTTCGAAGACGTGGCGGATGTCCTGATCACCGCGTTCGGCGCGATCACGCGCTGGAAGATGCCGGACATTGCGGGGATCAAGGACTACAAAGGCGAGCTGCACCATACCGCTGGATACAAGCCATCGGGGAAGACGTGGGAGAGCGACTTGGAGAGGTGGAGGGACAAGAGAGTCGGTGTTATCGGATCCGTGCGTGTCGCATCCATATTTGTGGGGATATGTTCTGACCGTTTGACAGGGTTCGACTGCGATACAAGTCGTGTCCGCCCTCGCTCCGCATGTAAAGAAGCTCGCAAATTACGTGAGGGGTCAGACGTGGTTGGCTCCGCCTTTCTCGGCAGAGTTGGTCTCCGAGTTGCTCGGACGTCCAGCCACCGCTGCAGATGATGAGCGTGAGTCGTGAATCTTCGTCTTGCGATTGTGTTACTGAGTATAGACTCCATTTTCGCAGTTAAATTGAGCCCCGAGGAGATCCAGCGGTTTAAGTCGGATGGGGAGTACTTCAATCACGTCCGGCGCACCCTCGAGGATTCGATGAACGTAAGTGAGCGACCAGCTGCACTGTTTGTTTTTCGCTGTCAGCGTATGCTCATGATCACCTCTGCAGTCGATGCACGCGTACACGCAACGCGGGAGTGCCTTGCAAAACGACTTTCAAGCGATGTTCAAGAAGAACATGGAGGACAAGCTCGCCAAGAGACCCGACATTGCTGAAAAACGTATGTGGAGGACCGTCTGATCTTGGATGCTTCCTCACGCGATGATGACATACCTTTGCTTCAGTAATACCTGGATTCCCGGTGTCGTGTCGCCGGCTGACCCCGGGACCGGGATACCTGGAAGCCCTCTGCGCTGACCACGTTGGTTTCAAGCGTTGTGCATTCCATGTTTCACGTACTAACTGGAATTCGGCCGCACCGCTTCCTAGGTCAACTTCATCTCCAGCCCTATCAAGAAATTTACTGCGAGTGGTATCGAGACTCAGGACGGCGAGCATCAAGACCTCGACCTCATATTCTGCGCCACCGGTACGACTATCTGCCTGTTACCCGTGCGAATGCTCTCTGATAATTTTGTTTACTGTTGCGGCGCAGGCTACGATACCTCCTGGCAGCTCCCGTTCAAGATCATCGGCCGCAATGGCGTCGACCTAAACGAGAAGTGGAAGCCGCACCCGACCTCTTACCTGTCGTTGTGCGTCGACGGCTTCCCGAACATGTTCATGTCGCTCGGGCCGAACTCGGTCATCGGTGCCGGGGTGTTGCTCCCCATCCTCGAGTTCGCGGTCATGTACGCCGTGCAGGCGACCGCGAAGCTGCAGCGCGAGAGGCTGAAGAGCATGGAGGTGAAGGTGCGGGCCGTCAGGGACTTTGATCGGTACATTGAAGTGCGTGGCTTCCTTCAACGTATTTGGGATTGTGTGACTCAGAGATATGTCTCCCGGACAGAGCTACTTCCCTCAGGTCAGCGAGAGCGTCCTCATTCTCCCTGATCAGTTTGGTTGACGTTTAGTTCAGTCCGTGTATAGCGCGAATTGCCGCTCTTGGTACAAGCTGGGAAAGGAGGACGGACGGATAGTCGGACTGTGGCCTGGTTCGCGCTCTGCTACATTATTCTCCGGCCCTGCTGATTATGCTAACGATGTACCGACAGGTTCGAACATGCACGCCATCAAAGCGCTGCAGTACCCACGATGGGAGGATTACGAGTACGAGAGGGCGGATCCAGAAGACAATTCGCTGTTTTGGCTCGGAGATGGTCAGACGTGGAATGAGAAGTCCCAGACTGCCGACAGTAAGAGATGCCCTGTTCGTCGCTATGCTTGCGACGCTGACTTGGACGCGTTTTCAGGGGCTTGGTACTTGAGGGAGGAATTTCTTGATAGGCCACCTGGTATGTTTTCTTATCACATTTATGTGGACTTGACTGTTCACGGCAGGAATAGTTCCTCAAGACTGACAGACCGAGGATGCGATTCTTCAACTTCATCGCATGGCTCCAGTGTCGGTTTGATACGTCTCAGGCTCCGGTATCTATAGGCTGATAACTATTCTGGCCACAACTGTCGACGTTTGGACAACACCATGCCGCTTTATTCGCTCTATTGAACATCGTTTGAACATCATATATATGCGGTCTGTAGTTATACAAATTCCGTACAATGTCCGATGTCAGAAACATAACCACTACTTTTCGCTGCGAGATCGGATCCATTAGCTGTACGCCCATCTATTTCTCCAGGCACACGTTGTCGAGAGCCTTCAAGAGGTGGAATGCATCCATCTCCAGCTCGCTCCGGTGCCAGTTGCGATACCTCATACCAGGCCCTTCCAAATCTTCCTCAGTCTAGGAAGCGCGACTGAGCCACTTACATGCTTGCTGTTTAGGACCCATATGATAAGTTCAAGCCCGGGGAGTTCTTCCAAGAGGACACGAGATGCGGGCTCCGCAAACCCCTTGCAAGTTCCGGCGGCATGTGCCAGAGTGCGCCGTCGGAGCCGATACGCTCGGATGCCATCTTTGGGCAGATATGCAGGAAGTGCCTCGTAGATAGTGTCAGGAACAGCGAGAGCCCTGTTGGAGCCCATCGGACGGAAGTGGCTATGGGTGATGGTGGTGGTTGGGAGTTTCCCGAGAGCCCTTGGAGCCCGCGCTTCTGAGCAACAGGAACACGTTGTCCGCACCTCTCTCATCGAACTCATCCGAGTCACCTGTCCTCCGTCTGGAGTGCAGGACGTAACAAACGTTGAATGAGGTCAGCGCACATAGGAGTAGCATGAAGACTCTTCGGCCTCGTGACGACACACCGCGGTTCATCGGATCCTGGTCATTCATAGCGCAAGTACAACCGCGCAGTTGGGACAGCGATGATCCCGGAGAAGCCACTGGAGCAAAGAGCACGAAAGCTCAGCTAAATTTTCTATGACCCGCCACACCTGAGTCTGTTGTCCGTAAAAACTAAATGCGATAAGTGAATTGCCATTGAACCGAGCCATAGAACAAAGTGGAGAGCAGGATACAGAAATGGGACCAGAGACGTTTACGGGCAAGACGAAAGTCGACCAATCTCCTAATTATCATAATGAATTGAGATGTATATCTTCGATCGCCCTCAACAACCGGAAAATGTCCGTGCGCATCGTCTGCTCGTTCCAATGACGGTACACCATCATCGGCTTCCTCCTCGCCTCGAGCGGCAGCATCTCAAACCCGCCCGTCAAGTTTGGGAACAGCTTCCGCAGGGCGGTCGCCAGCCTATCCGGAGAAGCCAAACGAAGCCGCAGACAGAAATCCGTGAAAGGGCGCGGATAGACCGCGATCTCGCGCAGAGCCATCTGCGGATCGAACGTGCCACAGGCTGCAGCAGTGCCAAGCGCTTCCAATCGCGCCAGCTCGGCCGCGTCGACGCTCCCGAACTCGATGCTGAGCCGCTCGAGCTTGCGACAGCGTCCGGCGAGGGAGAGGGCTGCAGTGAGCGAGGGACGGGCGATTGCTGAAGGAGTGCCGCGACTACGAGGAGCCTCTTGTTTACCGCCCTCAGGCCTGAAAGCGATGTGGGAGAGGTTTGGCCACGTAGACGCGATGCGGTACAAGTCTTCATCTCGAATGTGGAATGCAGGAGCGAAGCGGCACGAAAAATCGACCACAACCGAGATATCCTTGAGCGTACGCAGGCGCATGAGCGCATGGAGCATGTCGGCGAGGCAGACGCCGTTCCAAGGTCCGGGTGCGAGGAACCAGAAGCGTATGGTGAGGTCTAGTCTGCGGAGCCCGGCTAAGGCGGGAGCAGAGCACATCTTGTGGAGGTACACCATTGCATCCTCCACGCGGCGCGGCGAGAATATAAAAACAAGGACGGTGAGTGGCGCAAGGGCCATAAGGTCTAGTGCTGTGAGAAAGTCAGAGCGGTGATAGGAGGTGTCTTGCATTGTGTGGAGCTCTTTAGGACTGGGAATTTGCCGACTGTGGTGTTGAGCGCTGAGATGGATACGTCGAAGTCTGCACGCAGTGTGCGAAGATGAGGAAGGTCACCGAGGCTACGGAACCATTCGTCGTTGATTACAAAGTCAATGTGCACCGTCTGGAGGTTCCGAAGCGCGGCGATCGCACGAGGACTGGTCATGTCAGCGGCGGAGGAGGAGGTGTAGAGATGGATGAGTTTGGGGGACAGAGGAGATATGGTAGCCAGAGTTTCTGCACAGGAGTCAGTGCTGCCGTAAATGGAGATCAAGCGCAGTGCTGGGGATAAGCACAAGGACTTGAGCAACGGGAGGTGGTGAGGTCCACTGTGGGCCCCTAACCAGTAGACCACTCGCAGGTTGGGGAATATGGGGCGGTCACCATACCGCGAGGAGAGGAGACTAGTCATTGCGTGGGACTCGTGATAAGGGCATGCGATGCCGAGCACGCGTGCGGAAAGGTGCTCGAACCGTACCCAGTCGGGGGCCTGGAGCCCCTCACATTCAATCAGCGGTCGTTGACGAAATGATATAGGGCCCCTTACTCACATGCTCAGCAGCACTCATCAACACCGAACGAAGAGGTGGCGACAGGCCATGGTGAGCTTGCCACAGGACAGACGAAGCAGGCTCGGCAAAGGCCTTGCACACGCGCGCCGCGCGGGCGAGAGTCGAGCTTCGGACTTTGAGGGCGTTGACGTCGCATTCTTCCCGAGTCGAGTAGGAAAGCCATCCGATTATGAACCGTAAAGAGTCGACGAAGGTCCCCAAATGGGGGTCGGGGAGAGTGAGTTCCGGAAAAATTGCGAGATGCTGGAATATTTCGTGGAGGATATCGGGGATAGTGAGAGCCTTGTGAGGACCCATGGGGGCAGAAGGAGAAGAGGCTTTAGCTGAGCTTTGGGCAATTCGCAAGGCGCTACACCGGAAAGGACCGTGAGAACATCATCGGTAGTTGCCGTCACGAGCCTGTTGCCAGCGACTACTTGTGCGACCCAAGGCGTGTGGTGTCCAAATAATGGCAAACAACCGTTTTGGGTGGCATCCGGCGCTTGAAAGCCTGCCGTTAGAAAGGGACCACGAGGGTAGATAAGATTAGATCCAGCACCGCCAAGTGCCGAATGGGCGGCAATCTAAAATGGATTTGTCTCCGTCCGCATCCTGTGCAGGCTGCCCTTGCTCTTGTCCTGCCACCTTCATTTCTACTTTACTGACGGTTATCGCTCGTTTGCTTACCATTCTATAATTCTTAGGAAGAGTGACCCCTGCGACTGTCCCCGCTCGTCAACAACATTCTTGTCGTGAGGACGGGAGCAAAATGGTTGACCCATCTGGTCCCAAGCCCCGTTCTTCCACAGGACACGTCCTTCTTCCAGGTTTCGATGCCCATCCAAACCATGACACCATTCCGGTTGTAACCACTCAAAACCTCGTATCTTGGACATTTGGTCGCGGTACAGTGGTAGGTCACGGTCTACGAGTCGTACCGTTCGCGCGCTCTTCCGCAGCCAATGCTGACTGTTTTTGTTTTGCGCGCAGATATGGAGGATATGGCCGGCTGTGCTGTTGCACACCGTGTTTGCCACAGGTCTGTAGCATCTGATCTGCTTTTGGTGGAGATTGACGTTGATACGATTCAACCAGGAGTCGTCATCGTGTCGATGAAAACACGGTTTCATCTCGGAATACCGAATGTGCTGCTTACAGTCCTTGGTACGCCGTCGTTCACAGCTATTACTAATTGCGAACTCGTGGGTCCTGCGCAAACAAAAAAAACTGGTTCAGGTCGCTTAAGTAGCAGCCGAACCCGATCCCAGCTCCGATTGGACAGTCAGACCCCACCTTCCTTGCCGCCTTCCCCGCCTTATTACCACCTTTCCGCGGACGCTGAGTCTGTGGTAACATGAGCAATGAATGAAATCTCTCATATAGGACTTCGGGGTGTGGTGAGGACAGGTGGGGGCGGAGTCCGCCGAGACTTGGGATGTTCCACAGGATCTGACTGTCAAACCGTGGTTCGGGCTCAACGAGCTTTTTGCGGGGAGCCTCCGGTTTTGCAACCGGTTGCAGCATGCGAGTATGCCAACTTCCTGACTGATTGGCTTCCGACCTAGGTGTCGTCATCGGTTTCGTGATCTCTTACCGCGCCAGCTCTGGCTATGACCGCTACTACCAAGGGCGAACGGCGTGGTCAGACATGGCCCGTACATCTCGGACATTCTCTCGTCTCATATGGATCCATCTTCCGCTGAAGATAGCACCGACGCTGGCAGATGAGAATGGGAAACAGGCCGACACCGAGGTCTCGGTTGCGAGACGTATCATGGCCGAGAAGTGCATCGCGCTGGACTTGATAAAAGGGTGAGTGATTGTCATGCCAGCGTAAGCTGTCGGTGCTGAACACGCGGGTCAGGTTCGTCGTCGCTGTCAAGCATCACCTGCGAGGTATGTAGACATGTCTTTAGGGTGCATTGCATAATTCCGTGGACACGCCGATTTGTTTATTTGGGCGGTTGCCTAACGTGCCAATCAGTAGAGCCGTGATCGTGACATCAGCAAATGTGCGTCGAAAGACAAGGAGGCTTTCGGCGTGTCCACGAGTCTCCACAGGATCATCCACATTTATGATCTGTCTAACTGCTGACCTTTCCAGGGGAGATGGGGATCTACTACGAGGACCTATATCCATTTGTGAAGCCTCTCCATAACGTACGTCACCGTGGCTTTTCCAGACATTGATATTCTGACTTGTTGTCAGCACGCCCATCACCGCCGTGATAGCATTCCTGCTTCCATCGAGCCCGAGGTCAACATCGACACCGTCACCTCGCCCGTCCATGACTTCCGCCCAGAGGCACCACCTTTCTCCCTGCCGCGGGTGCTCTCTCGAAACGCGGTCTCCGCGCCCCTTGTCCCCACTCACGCGTCAACGTCACGGTCGACGTCTCACACCCTGGCGGGTGGTTCGTCTGACTCCAGCAAGCCAACTCCCCAGCCGTCCCGCCCAAACTCCGAATTCCTCGATCCCGTCATCCCTCCAATAAACGTATACGGGACGCTGTCGCCCGCTCTGCGAACCTCGCACTCAATCTCGTCATTTTCGTCCGTCTCATCCGAGGGCGAGCGGCGCCCACTGCTTCAGCCCGGGGCACTCGGGCAACAAGTCGAGGCGCGGCGCGGCGTGTTTGGGAGCGTCGCGGGAGACCTGATCCCCTTCGTGACGGTATTGCGCGGCATGGGGCGAATGGTGGGCTTGAAGCGCAACGTCGAGAGCACGATCGAGGCGGACGTCGAGCAGCGGGTGGGTGGGGACGTGGAGGACGACGAGGGTGGGATTCAGCGGCGCTGGGCGGACGAGAACCTCAATGGCGATCCTGTCTGTCAGTTGACCTTTTTTAGTGATTCATTACTCTTCCCCAGACGTCGAGCGCGCGCTGACTGACGTCCCCAAGGCGAGAACGGGCAGATGGAAGGGCTGGGGCGCGCACACCCGCACACGGCGCGGCTTCGCGCTGCGGTCGCGAACACGACGGACCGGCTCGGGATCACGCACACGAAGCATCGGCCGCGTGTCGCGGGCGGTGGGGAGAACTTGCCGCTGGAGATTCTGAGGGCATTAAGCATCTGGTTGAGTGTGTTGGATGAGCGCGGTGTCGTTCCTGGTAAGTGAGAGCGCAATGGCGCGTTTTCGTGCCTTCCGGGATAACCGCTTATGATTGTGTTAGGTGCGGTTTTGGGAGGCATGTACGGGTCTCTGGCTACGTTTGAGGATAGCTTGTCCAGTGAGTCTCGTCGAGTTCAGAATATTGCGTGGAGAGATGTTGAGCGGCGAGTGGCAGCGATGGAGCGTATCTTGACCACTCCGCTACCTTTGTGAGTACATCGAGGTTGCTACCTTAGCGCGGCAGGTTGATATCCGCCCCATACAGCGTTTACTCTGTTCACATCCGGTTCGTCGTTCACAACCGCTTTCCCTTGCGATGACGCGCTGAACAGCACGACGCGACGCCGTCTTCCTTTTCTATAGACAGTACGTACACCAGTTCTTTGTTGATGCCGGCATTATCCACTCACATACATTCCTGCAGCACCGTGTGGATTTACCTGTTCTTCCTTCCATTCCAGCTCATCGATCTCTTCGGCTACTACTCCATACTTGGCGTCGGTATTGCCGCGTTCATCTACCTCGGTCTCATCGCGGCCGGGGAGGAGATAGAGCAGCCGTTCGGTACGTGATCAATCATTCTCCCCTCTCGATCATCCGCTTATCTGCAGTCTTACTTAAAATCCAGGGTACGACGAGGTGCGCCAATCCTGTAAGACGAAGCCAGGACTGTGCAAATCACTGACGTTGTACCGCGCAGAACGACCTCGACCTCGACTTCTTCTGCAACGCGATCATCCACGCGGACATCGAGCGCATCCGGCGCATCTCGTGCCCGAACGTTTACCTCGGCGCGCACCACTCGAACGCACACGGGGTCCGCACCACCACGGTTCCATGCGCCCACGAGAGTGCGATCGACCCGCAGACAAAAGTCGAAGCCGTGTTCGGTAAGTGTGCTCCTCTGCGTTCTCTCTGCTGATGTCCCGCTCACTGATGGCGGTAGGGGGAGGGCGACACCTTTGAGCTCGAGTACTTGATACCCCTCTGCACGGCGCAGCGTATCAGAGTTTAGTTTGCTGGCGCGCTGTGACTTGGACAGATACCCGGGCGGGAGTGGAATGTTATACCTGTGTATACCCATGCTCACGTGTCGACACCTCAACTTAATCGCCTTTATCCAGTGAATGACGTACCAGCACGGACAGGAGGGAGAAGCGGACGAGCCCGATTTACCGACCGGCGCTCCGCCACGAAGGGAAAGAGTGTCGAACGGCCGTCATAGGCGGCACTCGATCTTGAAAGCTGACAACCACCCTCCAGATGGCATCTCACCAGGCTCTCGCCCTCGTCGAAATCCTTGAAGAGGTGTTTCTCTCCCGGAACCTGCGGGTAAGTTGGCATCATTCTACTCCGAAGTTCCTATATATGCCTTTAGGGGACGTCCGTGACTACAAGGCCCGGAGGCTGATACTCGCCCAAGAGAGTGGTTCAACAAAGTTCATTCTCCGACTAATCTTCGAACCCGGCGGGCGATACATTGACAGAACTCACATACTATACGACCCCCCTGGCTTAGAGTACCCAAACACCTGGTATACCAGCATCCGCATGGCGTATATATAAGTCGTTGATGAGCCTCTTTTACTATATGCCACCACTGTGCATCGAGTTGTCGAATTTAGGAATGTCTAGTGCCCTCCGAGCTCTGCCAGATCGTGGAGGGCCGTATATACGTGAATGTCGCAGATCCGCCTGCGTAACGTACCTTCGTTTCAATGGTCGTGATCCACGTTCGTATTTTGAATTTCGTACTTTGATCGTCATTAATGGACGGTTCGTTCTCAGCCATCCATTCCTCAGCCGGACGATAACGTCCTGCGTGTTGCGGTTCTTAGGATCTCTGTTATGCATCGTGTCAGAGTGTCCATGTCCCGTGTAGGAGGGGATGTTAAGGACGGCCTAGAAGGTAGAGACCGCCGTTGTCCTCATCCCCATGGAGATGAAGATGAAGATGAAAGATTCCGCTTCACCCTCTCACACTTCTCACTTTTGCTCTCACTCACCACGGAGCCCGCGCGCAGTAAGAGCGTTACGGCGTGCGGGCGTGCGGGCGGATGTTGTGCATGGAGCAGGCCGCGCACCAGGGTCGCTGTGATTAGTTGCATCTCCTCTCTCTTCATGCTCCCTTTTATCTCTCTCAGAGATCAGTGGAGGGTGCGCGCTGACGTGTACGCGGGCAGCTTGCAACATCGCATGCGTCTGCAGCAGCCTCGCCCATGCGGGGACGCGGAAGCACGGCGGAGCGGCGCGAGAGGGCGCAGTGCGGGGAGATCAAGGGGGAGATGACCGCCATTGAGCTTTTTTTTCGTGACGGTGTCCGTGCGGTGAGGCGCCGTTGGATTTTCAAGTTGGAATTTGGTAATGGGATTGGGGATCAAGCTCAAGCTCAAGCTTCAAGGACGGTGTTACATAAATTGTGTGAGGGTTGGGGTTGCTCGCGGCCAGCGAAAAGAATAGAATAATACTACGACGCGTTCCGCACGGCAGATAGAGCATCGCTCTCGAGACAAACGGACGTTGACGGTTGCGAGGCGCAATGTACGCCGATCTACATACATATCCGCGAACTTTATGTATACAGAGAGTCTGAGTGGGTCGTCGAGCCTGCAACAACTTGACGAGGGGGATGCGACTTCATTCCAAGACAGAGCCCTAAGTCAGTTCTTACGCAGAAGACTCCCTCGCGGCAAGCATAACGTCAAGGGTATGTACATAGGATCCCACGCTCAACGCTGGGATGCACGCCATCATCGGTATTAGAGAGCCATAGACATAAGCACTGTCCAACGCCGGACTAGTCCTCCGTGCCAACCAATAGGTATAGATACTGCACGGTCGGACCATCTACCTCCCGCCAAATCACAATCCGACGACCGCGCCCAGGGCGACAGCGACGACGGCCGCGGCGCCCATCTTCGCACCGCCGGCGGGGGCGGCGTTGGTCGCTTGGCTCTGGCTCTGGCTTGGGGGAGTGCTGCTCGAGCTCGTGGCGGGGGCAGCGGTCGACGCGGCGGGCGAGGACGGCGCGGTGTTGGTGGGAACGGAGCTCAAGCTCACAGCTGCGGTAGAAATGGTTGGCGTGGAGGTGGTGGTGAATGGGTGTGAAGACGAGGTGGCGTGAGAGGACGGCGAAGAGGAGGAAGAGGGGGAGGAGTGGGAGGAGGAGGAGAACGTTGAGCTAGCTGTACTCGTGAAGGAGCTGGGCGAGGGGGACGCACTTGAGAAGGCTAGAGAAGGAATACAAAGTTACGTCAGTTGTGCTGCGGTGCGGTGATGATACGGGCGATAACGTATGACAGATGAGAACTCGTTGCCTTGTTCCACTGTCGTGTTCGCAGTGTCGTGGCAGGCACGCGCCGCAGAGGACGGAGCGCGCGGACGAACATACGAACATGGACGGGAGGGGATCTGCGAGGCGCACTAGTGGGAATGGCGGGCTCGCATGCGGTCTCGGTGTTAAACATAGCATAACTTCGACATTGACAGATGGGTGATGATGATCAGGAGGAACAAGGAGAGTATAACCTCCGAACAGCCACCGGCAGCCAGAAAACAAGTGGCCAGGGACGCAACACGACAGAAACCACGAGGGAAACCGAACGGGACAGGGACAGGGCCAGGAACCGAGGGGAGAAACGGGAGCTCGAGCGGAGGTAAGGATAGGCACTCACCAGCACACTCGGTCTGGACCAGCGACTCGGCGGTTTGCAGGTCTTGTGCGGTGCAACTCGTCTGGAGACAGCTGAGCGCCTCCTGCTGGAGCTTGGAGTTGGTGCAGAGGCATGACGTCTCTTGCCTGTCGGGGACGTCCACGTGAATATTGGCAGGCGACGACGCGCCCGAAGCATGCCGGAGGTCGAATGAGTAATGAGACTGGTATACGGGAAGGAGAGGGGAGGAGGGGAAGAACGTACAGAGAACACCCGTTGGCCGACGCGGACTGGGTGATGCAATTGAGGATGCATTCTGAGATGTTTTGAGCCCCCACGCTGACAGAGGTGGCAGCAACGAGAGCCAAGGTAGGGAGGAGCGAGAACTTCATGGTTCGACGTTGGCACGGGGTATAGTCGCGAGGAGGGAGGGGCTTGAAGCCATGGATGCGCGCCCCCAGGAGGCTTATATTGAGACCCCTGCGAGAACAGAAGAACCAAATGCCGGGCAGTCTGCTGTCCATCACGTTACAGGAGCACCGCTATGGCACGGACGAGCCGATGGGCTCCCCAGGCGGAGATCCGAAGCTCACGCAGATGGACATAAGGGCGTCTGCCTGTGGATGGGATGGGGACATAGAAGGAAGGTCCGAGGGTGTTGACATTGCCAAGGTCTGTGCGTGGGTGCGGACGGGGAGAGTGGTTGGCTAGGGTCAGGCGGAAGGTTACGGTTGCAGAGGCTTATCGAAGGCCCAATCACGAAGTCGGCGAGTGAAGAGGTGAAGGTGTCTATGAACAGCACATCGAAGGTGGATTTCGTTCGTTTGAGCACTGGGGGTTCTGGTGATGGATAGATGGATCAGCCTCCTGCATCATCATGTGGACCGACGAACCTGTGCATATTTTTGATGAGGAACCGTAAAGTCCGGACGGCGTTACTGGAAGAGATGAATTCGGGTGCGGAAACACATAAAGTCTGTTTGACAACGGTGGAAAGCATTGCAGTGCCAGCGCGGTCAGCCCGGTGACTACAGAAACGTTAGCGTGACTGTCAAATCTAGAGGCGCTACCGAGGGATTCTTGACGGGGTCTCATCCTGAGGAATGCTCTGCTCGAATGACTGGAAAAAATACGCATGGAATTGATCGACGCCAAGGTTTGTGCAGGAAGAAGTGCAAGAGCTTTGAACCAGTGATGAGGCAGGCATGGATATAGCAGATTCAGCTCCGAGGTCGAGCGATGTAGTGGCCCTGGGGAGAAGAGAGGATGGCCACCGCAACACTGACAGTCGGCGACTGAAAAGAGAAACTGATAAGATAAGATAAGATAACTGTTTTCGGGAATCACCGACCGGGCGTTTCTGTGCGAGGACGGATGTGGCGTCCGACCGCCCTTGTCTCTGCACCATGAAGCACACCATGTCCCCATCCAATCCTGATTGCCTTTCGATGGCTTTGTGGTCGTAGTGCTTGCTTGTGTAGGCACTACTCACCTCTCTCGTCCTCGTCCTCGCCAACGACCCAGCAGCCCGACACACTCACGGCCGACCGTTGCATACAGCATGGCTTCCATAATGCTCACCATGGGCCCTTGTTAGAAGGACGGAATGTTGTAGATCTCAGGGTCATCGCATTAATGTATCATCATAGGTCAGTTGCCCAGTTTCACACTCTTTCTATCCACTTTCGGATATCGAGTTCGCTCTATTTTATTCATCATGGTGGGCGCCGTATGAGCGGGAGCGACGTTCCTCGGCCTTTGAGCCGACGGCTGTCACCTATAGTCACCGTGCATATCCCATTGCGGATCCTACCTTTCCGTGTCCAGCTTGCGATGTTCCGCAAGTATGGAACAATCCCACGCCGCGTCACTCTTTGCCAATGATTGTGAGAGCAGTCTTGATATTTACTCAACTGGTGAGAAACGGTACGTTTGAACACGACGCATGTCGTCGCAGGATTCGGATGATGTACGCTTCCATCCCTTTTGCCCTCAATGACATGCGACATAGTGCGCCGGTCCGTTTATATGCACATAGTCTGCAAGCAGTTGTTTGTTAGACCATAACAGCTAATCCCGGTTTCCCTTAGGTGATAGAGCTCCCGTTCAGAACCAACGTCTTGCATCTCCCCTTCGCTTCTGCTCCCCGCGTTGCATGATACCACGACCCACCCCTTCCGCTTGCTGGGGTCGATCTCTGTGACACGACATTGAATGTGTGCGAAGAAACCCGCCTCAACGTGCTATGTAGTCGGTACGTGGCGCCCACTCTCCTGGTACTGGTGAGGAACGAGCTTACCCGTCCCTCCATCTGCTGACACAAGCGTACAGAGTCCGTGAGTGACACCATGGCGGCAGGACAGTACAAATACGGCCGATGTTTCTGGCCGGGGAGCTGTGGCCTTGCAGACTGACCAAACGCTTCCACCATGCCCGGAGGTAGCGTTTCCAGTGTTTCACCTGCAGCGAAGAGCGAGCAGGACGGGAGGTTCAAGCTCGGTGACTTCTCCATCGACGAGTACAGACCCATCAAGGTCATCGTCATTGGTGCAGGCTTTAGCGGCATCCTCGCCGCCATCAGGTAGAGTCCCCATCCATCATTGGAATGTCAATTCCGTGGGAAGTCACTGATTCGTTTTGTATCTTAGGTTCCCACAGAAGATCCCGAATGTCGAGCTGACGGTCTATGAGAAGAGCGCTGGCGTTGGGGGGACGTGGTACAACAACAGATTCCCGTGAGCTTCGGCGCATATATGAGGCCCCGGATTGTGTTCTGACAACAACCACCAATACGTAGCGGTCTTGCATGCGATATCCCCGCGCATACAGTGCGTCTCTATTTCCCGTGTTCTGTTAATCTGACTGACCCATGAGAATGGCAGTACCAGTACTCGTTCGAGGACAAGGTCAGTGCAGCACGGCGTGCTGCGTCCAGGGCGGCTCACTCAGCCCAGCCCGCAGAGAGACTGGTCGGCGCTGTACGCTCCGGGCGACGAGATCCAGCAGCATCTGCAAGAGATAGTTGACAGGTACAAGCTCATGCGCTACATCAAGCTCGGCCACGAGGTCGTCCACGCCCGGTTCGATGAGGCTGCAGGCAAGTGGCACGTCCGCGTCCGCCGGATGGGTCCGCAAGAGACATCGGAGGAGATCGAGGACGTCGCGGATGTGCTCGTCACGGCGTTTGGGGCCGTCTCGCGCTGGAGAATGCCGGATATTGAGGGGATTGGCGAGTTTGAGGGCGAGCTGCACCATACGGCGGGATACAAGCCGGGTGGGAATACATGGAAGGACGATCTTGGGCGGTGGAAGGATAAGAGGGTGGGGGTGATCGGTTCAGTGAGTCCAAGTGGTGTCATCGGAGCACCCCCCAGACGTACTGACCACGACGGGCAGGGCTCGACTGCGATCCAGGTCGTGACGGCGCTCGCGCCGCACGTCCCGAAGTTGGTCAACTACGTCCGGGGACAGACGTGGCTGTCGCCGCCGTTCGCGATGGGCTTGTTCGTGGAGCTGCTCGGGCGCGGGCCGAGCGCATCTGAGAATGAGAGTGAGTGCCAGGGTATCCGATCCTCCGCCAGCGCATTCTCTTCTCCTTCGGCTTACGGGCGTGTTCGCAGCCGCATTGCGACCGGATGAGCTCGAGCGGTTCAAGACGGATGATGAGTTCTCCCGGAGCATTAGGCATACTCTCGAGCATGCGATGAATGTCAGTCGTCTCACGACTGTTCATCGCGTGATATATCTCACGGGTTCGTATGCAGTCAATGCATTCTTACACCCAACTCGGGAGCGCGTTGCAGGCCGAGTTCCAGGAGACGTTTAGGAAGAACATGGAAGCGAAGCTCGCGGAGAGACCAGACATTGCCGACAAGTGTGCGTCGACCATGTCTCCGGTTGCTTTGATCATGATGCACAGCATGAAGGCTTACGGCTCATTGGCAACATCAGTGATTCCATGCTTCCCTGTGTCGTGTCGACGACTCACGCCCGGACCGGGATACCTCGAGACGCTGTGCGAGAAGCACGTACGTCAAGGCATTTCAGCTTGAGACCTCGAGACGTGGAATTGACACTGCGTGCCTGACAGGTCGACTTCGTCTCGAGCCCGATCAAGCGGTTCACCAAGACGGGCATCGAGACCGAGGACGGAGCGCACCAAGAGCTCGACCTCGTCTTCTGCGCCACCGGTCCGCACCCCTCTCTCCCTCATCCTCTGTTGTGGCATGGGAACTAACGCGATGCGTGGTGCGCAGGATACGACACGTCCTGGCAGCTGCCGTTCAAGATCGTCGGCCGGCACGGCGCAGAGCTGAACGACAAGTGGGCGCGGGAGTCGCACCCCACGTCGTACCTGTCCGTCGCCATGGACAGGTTCCCGAACATGTTCATGGTGCTGGGGCCGAACTCGTTCATCGGCGCGGGGATGCTGATTCCCATTATCGAATGCGCGGTCGGGTATGCGGTGCAGGCGACGGCGAAGATGCAGCGGGAGAGGCTGAGGAGCATGGAGGTGAAGGTGCGGGCGGTGAGGGATTTCGATCGGTATATCGACGTAAGCCGTTTTCCGTTTGCGAGTCGGTAGAGCGGAGCTGATGCGGCTATGTGTATAGAGCTACTTTCCTCAGGTGAATTTCCTGCATTCATTCCGAGTGTACATTCCAAGTCTGACTGGGGACCGCACCGCGATAGTCCGTGTTCAGCGCGAAGTGTCGGTCGTGGTACAAGGTGGGGAAGGAAGAGGGACGGGTCGTCGCGCTGTGGCCTGGTACGTGCTTTTGCTCTAGTCTGCCATGTCGACGGACATGGGCGGCGTGAATGGACGGCTTGCTTATCCGAGTCCGTTTCGCCAGGGTCGAGCCTGCACGCGATGAAGGCGCTCCAGCACCCGCGCTGGGAAGACTACGAGTACGAATGCACTGACGCGGAGGCGGGCGCCGGGGAGAACTCGCTGTATTGGCTCGGAGACGGTCAGACGTGGAACGAGAAGAGCATGACGGGAGACAGTGCGTTTTCGTTTGTGATTTCCTTTCGCTCATGGACGCTGACGACGCGGTCTTCTCGTAGGGGCGTGGTATCTGAGCGAGGAGTATATCGATCGGCCCCCAGGTGCGCTTGTGCCCCAACGTGTTGATATCTTGCATCAGTCCTGAACTCCTGTTGCGGCACACAGTCCCTAGAGGTTGATCAGTTCATTGTCGACTTGCTGCCGTGCAAGCGGCATGACCTCTTCTGATCAAATCAGTTTGGGCATCGGTGTCACTCTGTTCGGTTGGGCGTGTCTATGTCATATAACGCGTCGTTTTATGCTTGTTGAGCCACTTTTATAGCATGATCTTCATCGATTAATCCCTGGACCACTCGATCAGATGTAGTTTGTCTTGAGTCATAAATAGACGGGTCCGATTGATATACTGACAGATAGCTTAGTACTGGACCGAGAGACATCGCCCTCGAACTCGACCTTGCGCGGAGTTTTACTTGGTTACATTGTGGCACGAAACTACTACTAGTAGCAATGTTGCATTCAGAGTAGACTACCTTTCATCGTGGCTCAGCATGTGCATTTTTCTGCCAGCACCCGACGGACTTCTGGATTCGCCTCTCGGGTACCGGTACACGCTCAAATGACGAATAATTGCTGCAGTGTCCAGTCATGAAGACCGAACGACAACGACATCCTCCGACCCTTTCCTGGCACTGCGCGCCCTCCGTTCCTCCCGGTGCCCACTCCTCGGACCCCACATCCCCCGTCCACTCGATCGACGCTTGTGCTAAAACCTATTCGAGTGGCAGATCTCAGGCGTGGCCAGACGCAGGATCGGGTTCGGATCCCCAAGTTTGCAGTCGCGCGCAACGCATCTGAGTTCCGTCGACTTGTTTTCCTGCACCTGTTCACACAGGCACTCGACGTATGACCCTTCCCCTCCGACCGGCAGACTAGTGAGCGGTCAGCCAGGCGCGCGAATGATAGGGCGCGCGGCCAAGGGACGGGGACGAATAAGGACGCAACGCACCCAAAACCAGGGCATCCGACAACACCTGGTGGACTGTTGAAAAGGCAGTCCAGTGCGCATTTCGAGATCCCTGCTTCCTGCGCCGGTACTCCGTGGCGGGCGAGGGTGAAGACGAGGGAGAATGAGAGAAGAGCGACCTTCGTGGTGCGAGGATGTGCGGGTCCGGACGATGCGAACGTTGATGAGGAGCAGGGAACGGAAACGAGAGATGAGGGGTTGCCTAGACGTCGGAGATCGCTGTACAGGTAGACTGTAGGCCGCGTCGGCGAGTAGTCCTGTGCTCGTGACAAGAAAGAGCTCGGGAGGAGGAAGTGGGCGCCGTCGCGGTGCTCTTTATACCGTCCTGCCACGTCCCCCTCGCTACACCTTCGACCAGGCCTTCCTTCACGAGGGTGGTCACCATCGAAGATAAAAGTGACTAGGTCTCCACGAAAACGAAGGATCGGTCTTGAACCGAACACGTCCACGATCGTTCGTTCACGGCGGAATCCGTCTGCGAGATTGACGAGGGACGGTTGCATCGACACTTTGTGGAGTACACAAGGACGCTTGCCGGCGATGCACGTCGTTCTTCTCCTCTGTGACGCATAGAGAGGACGTTCGCCAATCTGCGGATCCTCCTCTGTCTCGACTTGACGGTGCCCATCGGTGCTCGGAGGCGAAGATCCCGAATCCGGACGGTGGAAGACTCGACGCTCTTCACGCACGCACTCCGCCTTCTATGGCGCCCAACCGACTTTGCGATCCCCCTCTCCGGTACGGAACAGGTATACCTTCGAACGAGGGATAGTCACTGCAGTGTATAGTAGCGAAGGACCGAAGGACAACAACGGCACCCTCCGACCCTCGCAGCCCACCCACACGCCGCTCCCGGCCTCCCCAGGTCCAGTACCCCAGCATCCGGCGTTCGCCCTACATGTGGGCGCAGAACTGGTCCAACGCCTTGTTCGCGTCCAAACCGGAGCACGCTTGCGCGACGCAGTTGCGCGCCTTCGACGCGACGGCGGGGTCACGCAGCGCCTTGGTGCAGATGCAGGTGGTGTCCACGCTGCTCGCGCGGAACCACAACGAAACAACGAAACGAAACGACGGGGTCAGCGGTACGCGCAGAGACAGGATATGCAAACTGAAGGAACGAAGAAAGAATGACATACAAGTCGCACTTGCCCGTGCTGGCCGCGATCTCCATGCACGAGGTTCCGCAAGCAGGGACGCCTTGACCGGCGTACTGCGCGCCTACTTGGTGGCCGGCGAGGGTGGAGGCGAGGGCGAGGAAGAGAAGAACCAGCTTCATAGTGACGAGGATGTATGCCCGGGACGATGCGAACGTTGATACGGAGCCGGAAGCGGGGAAGGCTGAGATGACCGGGCGCGCCGAAGTCGATACCGGTCGACGAGTAGAAGAGGGTTCGAGGTCGCTCTGCAGGTAGACTGTAAGCCGCGTCGACGCGTACTGTGCTCGAAAACGAAAGCAAGAAAAGAGTGGGTAGGGCCTCGCCGGGGGCGGTCCTTTTTATACCGTCCTGCCATGTCACCTCAGCTGGGCTCCCTCCTTCACGAGGGTGACCATCGAAACGTATGTGGTCGCTAGATCTCGACGAAAACAGAAGGTCTCTCTCAGATCGACCGTCCCAGATGGCGCGCGAAGGAACCACTTTAGCGCGATACAGCATCTAGGAACAATTTGTAGGTTATAACCACTTATAACGAGTGGCGTCCTGGGAGTGGTCGTACTGCGGCTCTCTATGCAGCCTACGTCCCGGAGCCGTTTTCGTCGTATGTTTCACCTAGAAAGCCGAAAGGAAGCAGGGATGGATCTGCAGGGGATCTGGAGGCCTGGTGAGACATCAGTACGGAAAAAACAACGAAGGAAGAAGAGGAATCGAAAGACGCGAACCAGAAATAGAAGCAGCTGGCCTGCCCCCCAGGCGAGACCGACCGCTCCAGCTGGATCGAGCGATCTTCTTCTTCTCAAGCTGGAGTCGCGGCGTGCGATTGAATGACCGAGCGTGCTGTCGAGTCTGTCGTCCGACGTTCCAGTCAACTGGAGCGTGCGCGCGCTTGAACATCCCCACGACGCCATCGACTGCAGACATCCCCGTCCCGTCACGCCTTCTTCCTCCCGCACCAGACCTCGTCCACGTCCGCAAGAAGCCGCTGTATGCGCCGCCCAGTCGTGCAAGGAATTTAATCAGCAGCGCGCGTTCGTCAGCGCACGTCGCCTGCTCAAACGCGGATATCGGGCCGGCGTGGTGTTCGATGGACGTGGCGATGCGAGGAGGTTTATTCGCACTGCGAGAAGAGAGCCCGCAGAAGTCAAGCATCGAAGCGCATGGTTGGTGCAGTATGGAACGTACACGAGATATCCACAGCGCCGACCGTGTCCTCCCGGGCCCCGGCCCCGTCTGTACCCCCTCGAACCGATGACGAGGCTCTGCCAGAGACACTGACGTCTCCTGCCTCTCGACAGTCCTATCCATGGAGGTCAGTATCGTGGAACTGCGCCGCCGAGCACAAAGCTCAGTGATGAACGAGGCCACGAGCAGACGTCTCCCCCGTCTCAATCGACTTTGGAAGCGCCTGTGAGCACCCCGCACTCCGTCGGGCGCGATGTGACAATCGGCGACGGAGGCCTTCCAGCGCCTGACCGCCACAGCAGGGAAGTTCCGTCGCTTCGAGACTGTGGACGCACGGTACATACCGAAGACGTATTGCCAACAGGTAACGCGCGTCCGGAACCGAATCGTCGACATGAGCGCACGGAGCGGGTACGAACTCTCTGGCGTCCGGCCGGCGTCCGACTTCCCGATACGAAGCAGCCTCGGAATACTACCAATTCGATTGGGAATCTGGCGCGATGCCCGAAGAGACGTCGTAGATCGCTGTATCCCGGGTACGTATACATTGACCTTCTTTCTTCGCAGCTTCCACCGATAGCGAGGACTCGCTGGGAGGTTGGCACGTCATTCGCTTGTAACCCCTGGTTGAAGTCATTCCGCTACTCCCAGGTTAGCATTCTCCCATCAGTGCTAAAGCGAATTGCTGGACAGGCACACAACCACACCTTCAAGACCTTCTCGCCCGAGAACCTGCTCTCCGTCGACCAACGGGGATTCAAAGCAAAGCCATGATCCAGACGAATGCCGCCGAGTTCTTGACACCAGCGCAGCTACTACGTCTGAACGCCACCATGTCGACGGTTTCCAGGCCGAAGGACTGCGGCGTGGCCGTGACGCTGGCGGACAGCACTGTGCTAACAGCCGACTACGCGCTGTGCACGTCCAGCCTCGGAGTCCTGCAGCACGATGACATCAGGTTCGTAACCCCAATCGCCGGAGTGGAAGCAGGAAGCCCATACACAGCATGACGATGGTGAGGGCGTGCATCTGGCGCGCATCTTCGCCCGGTCTTGGCCTTGGCAGTAGCCGACAAGGTCAGGCAGGCAAGCCAGCGATGATATAATCCTGCCGTTCCCGGACCAGTCCCGGTTCGACACGGAGCTACACGGACCTTCGTAAACCCCATCGTCAGATTGTGCGGACGTAGATTGGCATGGAACGTGTCCAACATACAGATGGCGCTCTACGACGCTACAGTGTGCACCACCCGGCCTTCTCGCCTAGCTACCGAACGAGCTCCCTACGCGACGGACTGCTCATGCATCACGTCTCGGACAGGTCCGCCAACGCACCAGATCTCAGAGGATGCTCGGATGCGGGTAGTAGCACAAGGACACACAAGCGAGCGACGACTCACCGCAGGAGACGCACCTCATCCCCACGAGAAATCCCTTGTGCCGTTGTCAGAGCACCGTCACCGTCACCCTCGAGCGCCCCCCCCCCCCCCCCCCCCCGCAAGTGCGCGGAGTCGGCGCGAGCCTCACGGCGATGGGAGGATAGAGCTACGCAGAGGATGACCATCATGTAACGATGGTCTGCCACGGAGACTAGAGGATGACGACGCTGGTACCGACTTCCGATCACGGTCCTCACGGTCGCGCGCCGCGCCGAGCAACCTCCAAGTCGTTCCGGAGATCTCGATCACGCCTCGCGCCCTTAAACTCGGTGCCAGCTACACCAGAAGAAAATTCATACATGATGCATCAACACGCGGATCCCCATCGCAAGAGTTTCGATCATGATATCGTACCTTGCCCGCCTCACGACCCTCTCTGAGCTCTCCGCTGCCACCCGAGGCGGTCGAAGGTCGGTCGCGCAACGGTCACGGGCGACGTCCGACTTGTCATCCACGTATCCGAACCTTGTTTACCGAGCGAAATCCTAGACACCCGTAGATCGCGGAAGGGGTTGATCGAGCAGTGGTGCAGACTCGGAGGAAAGGCACCGTCTGCCTGGCGTCTCATGAAGAAGCGCCTGGACGGTCCGGTCCGGCGCGCCGGACTCTAGCTCGCGCCTGCTCCTTGCTCGCGTGTGGGAGACCTCGCTCGTCCGCGCTTGACGACATACTCACTCGCACTCAAGGCGAGTTTATGTTTGAGGGATATCCGACGCGGTAGGCGGGTACATCTATATGGGGCGCACGCACGCTATCATTGTTAACGGTGCCTTTCGTCTCCGGCGCCGGCGAGACATTGGGCAAGGGACGACAATGTCCATACGACGCTGCGAAGCGCAGCGAGAAGCCATACTATTGACCGCGATGCGTGTGTAGAACATTTACTATACACAGGCTCGCATGGAACATGTCAGCGGTGGCGGCACCTTCCCAGCGCGCCTGAATGCAGTGATACAGACCGTACGCGTAACCGCCCCCCCCCCTCCCCCACACACACTCTCTCCACTGCGATGTATGCGCCTCGCTTCCCCGTTAACAGAGGTCAAGAGCTACAAACGAACGACAGCTATGGTATATGGCCCAGAGGGCCGAAGTGATACACTGTCCAGAATACAACACCGCCGCACTCTGCACTCCTACAACAAACAACATTCCTGTGCCACATCAAACCCCCGAACCCCCGAGCCTCCAGACCCTCGACCTTCCGCACGTCCCCATCAGAGCGCGCACACCGCGCCGACAATTCCCGCCGCAGCCAACAGCAAGACGCCACCAAAGCTCTCCCGAGCGGCACCGTTCGTCGGGTTCACGGCAGAAGAGGTGGGCTGAGTAGACGCAACGGACGTCAGCGTCGTCAGTGACGTCGCGGACGGGCCCGTCGCGCTCGCGGAAGGGCTCACCGTGAGCGCAGTGGCAGACGGGTTGCTCGAGAGCGAAACGGCGGTCGCGTTTGTGGAAGCAGACAGAATCGTGGATGCGGAGCTCGGGGCCGAGGCGACGCCAGTCGAGTTGGAGCCAGCGCCGGAGGACGACGGGGGATGCTCGGACGCGGAACCAGATGCAGACCTGTTGAATGTCCCGAGTAAGAACCGATGTCGCTTAGGAAGTCGAGAGCACGGCACTCACGCAGAGGGGGTTCCACTGTGGGCAGTACCGCTCGCGCTCGCGCTCTTGCTGGAGCCCGAGGAGTGTTGCGAGCCGGGGGTCGGGGTCGAAGACGAGGACGGATGCGTAGAAGTCGGCGTGCCGGAGGGCTTGCTGCTAGCACCAGTGGAGGAGCTGGTGGACCGCGCCGAAGACGAGCTCGCTATACATCACCATCACCACCAGCGCGTGAACACCCAAGCCAGCCAACAGGAAAAACGAAAGCACTGACAAACGCTAGCGCACTCCTCCTTCTCAAGAGCCGCGGCCGCAGCCTGATCCGAGGCGGTGCACTTTTCCTTGAGGCACAACTGCGCGGCCTGTTGGAATTTCTGGTTCGTGCAGACACATTGTATGTCCGTTCTGTCAACCCCAAAGTCCGTTAGTGAAACCGCAACAAGGAAACACGTATGCAGACGGGACGCGACGCACATCGAGGTGCAACTGGTTCCCGTCTGGGCCTGTGTGAAACAGCTGATCATACACGGCGACAGGGCCTGCGCAGAGGCGCCGCCAACAAGGGCAGCGACGAGGGCGAAGGAAAGGACGGCGAGCTTCATCGCGCGCGGGAGAGAGAGGTGGGATTGCCGGAGCGTAAACGAGTGGACGAGCGCGAAGCGGGGCAAGGATAGCCCCCGAGATCCTGGGTTATATACACGGCGCCAGGCAGACCCTGCATCACGCCCAACTCGACGCCGGTCACGGACGGAGCGTGAACGAGGAACACGTTCGAATGAAGATTGATTCTCGAACACGAACACCAGAACATCTGCCAGCGGCCACGCCCGAGAGGGCAGTAAGACGGCCATAGAAGGATCGCGAGTAACTGAGTTGCCTTCCCCAGGCTCCGTGCAGACGTCGCGACAACGACGGGTGACAGCCATCGATGGCAGCTCGCCATCGTCCGCCCTTGCTCGCTTCCAAGCCTGCCTCGGGCGGCGATGTTCGGTGCTCGAGGCGCCGAATCCCCTATTCAATGTTCGGGATTCGGGAGCTGTACAGGCAAGCCTAGCTCCGGTCGCGGATCCTGTTCCGCAATTGAGCTGCTTTCTTCCTTGCTTCATTAGAGTTCCCAGCATACCGCATTTGAAATTGGACGCACGGCGCGGATGCGATCGGGCAAATCGCGTGGGTCCACATGCGGTCAAACCGCCCCGCATGTGAAGGGCCCGAGCGCGATCAAGGATAGCAAGTACACTGAATCAACCAGTCGGCGCAGAACAGGCAGCGAGACCCAAGAATTCAAGACTCCAAGTTCGCTTGACGCCAGGAGAATCAAGATCACCACACCGCCACCCCTCCGAGCGCAGCACCAAGCATGAACACGCCGATCGCCTCGAGCCCGACACGGGTCGCAGCGTTCGTGGCGCTAGGAGTAGCAACCGACGGCGGCGTCAGGGACGAGAGCGCAGGTAAAGTAATACTCGATGTGAGCACGCTTGGAAGGCTCCCGAAGGACGTCGCCGCGGTACTCGTCGAGGACGGGACGGACTCGGACACGGTGCTGTTGGCGAAGTGTTGACGACTTAGAGCCATGCCACGACTGAGAATGACACAACAAAGACTCACGTAGACGACACACTGCTCGCCTGTTGCGACGAAGGCAACTCGGAAGAACTCGCGGAATGAGTCGCCGTCGACGTCGTGGCGTGCGTCGTCGCTGCCGGAGTCGAACGCGACGGAGACGGAGGTGCGCACTCGGCCGCCACAAACACCTGGACGGTCTCCAACTCCATCGTCGAGCAGTTCTGTTGCAGACAGCTGAACACGTCCTGCTGGATCTTCTTGTTCGCGCAGAGGCACTGCACATCCGTGCTAGATCACGCTCGTCAGTATCTCACCCAGCCACGATGAGTAGCAGGGGAGACGTACACTGAGCATCCATCTAGATCCTGGGCTCCGGCCTGCACGAGGCAGCTGGTGATGCAGGGCGTGAGCTCTGGGGGGAGTTGGGCGCGGACACCCACGAGAGCGACGACGATGGCGGCAGATACAATGGCGACCTGCATACCGGGGGCTGGGGAGCTGGGACAAGCGGTAAGCGAGGTGCATATATTTCAGACCCCATGTCCGAGCATCACGTCTTCCAAAGGGCCTGAAGACTGCAATTTCCCGATAGTTGGGTACAGAAGGAAGACTGCGGCGGTGCGATTGGACGGAATTTACGTCCACCGGGCAGTGCGTGTCAGAGAGTAGTTCTCTTCCATGTGTCCATCTTCTCCACATCTACACGAGCATCGCCATTCCAGGCGATGCAGAGAGATCGTCCACAATCTACCACAGAGACGAGGGGCCAGAGGGCAGACGGGGTGCGAGCGAGAATGAACGCACTCAGCTGAGTCTGCAACCGCGGCCGCCTCCGGGTAGGATCCTGTCATACATAGCGGCTCGAAATAACTCCGCGAGGATACCAGCACGCTGCTGCATTTTGAAGGGGGCACACTGCACAGCGTGCCGTGACTTCTCGTCAATATCAAGATGGACTCGGATTGGCACAACGGACTCACCGGCTGGGACCTAGTGCAACAACCTCCAATATTCCTCTGCCATTGTGTGCATCCGTCCCGCCGGTCCCTTCTTCTGCATAAACTGGTCCAAAATTTCTCCCCAGATCTCGGCGGTTCTCCAGGACCTTTTGACAGGGCTTCAGGTCTGAGCAGCATAGCGCTGCGCACGGTCACCGCTAGACGGCCAGCCAGCCCACAGGTGTTCCACAAGTCCGTAGCCTAACCATTGGAATATTCATGGACACGGAGTTCAACGGTGTGGTCAAGCGCGAGAATAGGGTGGACATCGGATCGTCGTCGTCGACGTCGTCCCATCGGGGGCGGCGCTTGATACCGGATTTTGCCGACTGCGGCCCGACTCTTCCTTTGGCTGGCAGGCCTGGCTCACGTTAGCTCAGACGACTACCACTTCGTTGTTATTATATTTTTATTCAAAAGGTGTGTACGCTACCAGAGGTACTACATAAATACAACATGACGGAGTCGGCACATTGAACAGGAAAGAAAGGCGTATCAGAGTTCCGAAAACAAGTCCATCACGCCGGGTGATTTAATGACGACTGTGAGGGAGGAAGAGGATCTATCGAAATATTCATGTGTAAGCAACCGCGACTAAACGAGAACGAAGGAACAGTTCAAAGTTACTCACCAAGTGGCTATACTCCGTTGCAGGGGGATAATAAATTTACGTTAACGCTATGGTGCTTGTGGGACACGAAGACGGATACAGCACGGTTCGTACGCTGCGGCACTATCTTGGTGGAGGGAAGGCCGTGACCAAGAGGCTGCTGGAGACGATGTATGTGCGCCCGGACATGGGCACGGTGGAGGCGTGCCTTGACCTCAGCCTGCTTGGAACGATTGGGTGATGGATCAGTCTTAGGGGAGATAGTGGCAGTGGCGGAAGCGATGACTGGACCAGCCAGAGCGGGCGCAGAACAGGGGAGAGCAGTGGTGGTGGTGGTGGTGGTGGTGTTCGCGGGCATTATGATGATGATGTTAAATACTCTAAAGATATTGGCCGAGTCAGCTTATGTATATGGGGATGCCGAAGGCACGAGCTTACCAGCTATATGCGAGTGTGAGGCAGGCGACTATGCAGAAATTTTGTGGTGTTGGGGAGAATGTTACGGCGAAAAACGGGCTCCTTATATACCCGCGGCCGGGGTGGGTTGGCCTAAACGAACGCCCAGTAGATTGCGGTACTTGGAATTTTCGAGCCGACATCTTCGAATGCGGGACTGTAATTCATACAACTGAAAACCTAAACCTTTACTTTCGAACTAACTGATAATCGAGAGACTCGCAGCGGCGCGTAGGCTGAATTGCTCAATGCTGACGCGGATCCCATGAATTTCGCGTTCGGCTGGTCGGCTTCAAAACGGTAACCAGACAGGGGGATTCGGATACCCGACTGCAACTGGCATGTCAATATGCTACTAGAGCACCAATCAAAAGTAAGGAACAACCCACGTTGGGCTAGTCCACGAACCTCCGATGCTTTGATCAGGAGCGACTATGATTGGCGATGGACGTGTCTCCTCGAATTTGGCAGAGGTGAGCTGGCAGCTTTACGGACGACGAGTCCGGCGGCAAGTACGCTCCCATGCCTGGTGTCGTCAGAATACAACAGGCTCCCTTGGTATATACACGCATCATGTCTGGTTGCTAAATTAACTACCGACTGATACGTGGAAAAAGAAGGAAACACATCGTGTGCTAAGTCACATCAATGACCATGTTTGCGGACTGGGGAGCTGACGGTAACGACAGCAGTACGACAGGAGAGAAAAGAGCCTGTCGCGCTTGGTACTCTGCCGGTCCTTCTCGCTCTTGCTCAACGCTCGCAGTAGTCGACGCCCATCCGTCTTCCTATACTTCTTCACGCCCGGCCCACCATCGCCCGTCAGAGAGGGGAACAGCCTGTGCAGAGCGCGAGCGACTCGGAGGACGTCGCACACACGCACACGATGGGAGAACCAATGATGGGCGAATCCGAATTCCCAGAGGGGCACGATGCTCCTCAGCGCCATCTGAGCCTCTCGGCCCTCGACAGATGCCGACGCCGCGTGAGCCTCCAAACGAACGAGGTCTTCCTTCTTGACGTCCCCGAACTCGATCTCGACCGTGTTCAGATCCCGGCAGGCGAGCGCGAGCGATACGAGCGACCAGAGAGAGGGAGGTTGCACGCGGGAGTAGGCATCCCACGCGTCGTCGCGGGAGCCGCGCTCCTGGATAGACAGCCGGACGAGGCGCGGCCACGCGCGGGCGATGTCTGCAACGTCCGCGTCGGACAGGCTGCACAGCGCGCACGGCGTGGTCGTGTAGTCGTGTTTGACGTGGACGCAGAGACGGAAGACGCGGAGCTCGCGCAGACGCAGGAAGGGCCTGAACACGTCTGCGAACGCGATGTTGGCCCGGGGACGCGTGTAGAGGGATGCGAAGCGGACTGTGAGGTCCAAGGAGCGCAGTTGCTGCAAGGCGGGGAGCTTTCCGAGCCGCGCGACGCCGTCGTATATGGCGATTAGCTCTGTGGTTTCGGGGAGGGAGAGCGTGACGGACGTGAGGCAGGGCGAGGACACAGACGACACCATCTTGACGAACGTCGGGAGATGGCCCCTCTTTGCGGCGAGGGACAGTTTTTCAAGTGCTAGGAAGCCGATAAGCTCGTGGCAGGGGCCGAAGGGTCGGTGCAGTTCCGCTTCGGTATGGCAGTCGACCTCTCGTAAGCTGGGGAGGCCGCTGATGCTGCACCACGAGTTATAGGACATCCTCGTTGTGCGGAACGTGCGCAGATTCGTGAACTCCTGGACAGCCCACTCCCCGCTCCCATCCGAGAACCCTTCCAGACGGAGGTGGGTAAGATCCGGCCGAGCGTTGGCCAGGATGGACAGATCGCTGTGGGAATACTGAAAGTCATTCCCGTAGAGACAGAAGATGTCCAATGCCGGAGAGAGGCAGAGCGACCTCAGGAAGTCGCGACGTGTGCATAAACCGTAGCTCCCGGGCCAGCGCAGCTCGCGGAGGCTGAGAAGCGAACCTGGAACGAAGCTGTAGCGTTCGGCGATGGCTTGCAGTAAATTGTCGTGGTAGAAGTAATCACAAATCGAGATCTCCAAGACGTGGATACGTCGCGCCAACTGCTCGAATTGTGCCCATTGGACGTCTGATATTTCAGCAGCAGGAACCTGTCACCGAAGTCATCAAGGCATGGTCTGGCAGGACTGGGGAGACGAACAAGCTACCTTTCGATAGGAGTATAAGGGATACAGCTCGCCACTCCGCCATTTCCAGCGAGGGCACGCATTCAAGATGGACGATAGATCACAAGGCCCTCGATAACGCCAGAGGACATCGGAAGCGGGTTCTGCGAAGGCCTTGCATGTCAGAGCGGCGTTGTAGAGAGTTGGACGGGATGACGAGCATGACTCGAATATTTGGTACAAGATATCCGGGAGGGTTAGTGCACGATGCATTGCTCGCTGCTCGCGCTGGCGGCGAGGTGGTGGTGGCAACACGCTTGAGGTGTTAGGGGCCTGCCCCTGTGGGTCACTGGAAGCAATCCGAGTCCGCCATCGCAAAGTCGCTGTCTATCCGCGGTCGGTGTGCAATTAGGAGGGGTCTATGTTTATGCATGCGGGGTCACAGAGAGCGCACTGGAGAAGCGAGCGAGACGAAAAAAGAGGCTTGAGAGCGACACAGACTCGACAAGGACTCGACAAAAACATGGTCAGACTCTTAGATAAGATTACATCGAGCACTGCACCGCAATATGCCGCACCGGCGTCAATCTGGAATTGATACGCTTGCGGCCGGCCTCCCGGCGAGTCCTTGTCCAAGTTCCACCTTGCCATCGAACACGTTTATCTCTTCTAACACCTTCTTGCTCGTTTATGCGATGTTTTGTATTACTTTAGGGACATTTACGAACACTTTACACCGTGACAAGCCCTGCCTCCGAAAGGCAGGCTAGTGACGTCACTTTCGGGCAGATATCGGGCGCATCAAGTCGCGCACCACGACTCGTTCGACGAAAGTCCCGTGCATGCACGAGAGTGCTGTCGACCCGCAGACACAGCTATTTTCTGTGCATGTGCTGTTTCGTGTTCTCTCTCCTGATGTCTAACTAACTGATGGTAGGCGGAGGACGACATGCCATCGATTGGTCCAAGGGTAACACGTACATGTACGAGGGCGTGTCGTACGGAATTGCGGAAACCGCGCTCCCACTCGCGACGAACATCGTCACGACCTCGCTGTCCGATCCAAGTTGTGGTGCGCCCGACGCGCTATGTTCGACGGTGCGATATTCACGGATGGCCGAAATGTATACAGGGAACACTGGCACATCCTGGAAAAGTACATCGTGATTGGCTCTCGCGTCTCCCGCATGGACAAGGTCCTCTAGTTGCTGGTCGAGCCCGGCGTTGTCTACGGCCTTCTGCGGGTACGCACCTCTCCGCGGCCTCCGCGGCCTCCCATGCACTATTCGCTGAATCATTGTCATATGGCTGCCTCTGCAGATCGTCGTCGTCGTCTGGCAAGTCCGGTCGGACACCGGCTCGTCCGTGGACGTCACCTCCCTCTGGACGTCATCGACGGCGGTCTCGTCCTCATCATCTTCTCCTACCTTATTCTCCATACGTACCCCCAGCGCTCATTCCGGGATGCCGCGGCGACAGGCGATCTACCCGACGCTCATCATCGTCCTCGTCGCCCTTGAGCGCTCCGAGTTCGACAACAGCGTGTCGGACGGGTAGCGAGGAGGGGCTACACGAAGAGCATGGAGAGGAGCACGTTGACGAACCTACATCCCTAAGTTAGTCTTCCTCTGGTTGCCTAAGGTTTTGTGTCGGTAGCACGAGGAAGAAACATACGAGTCACAACTAAGGTGGATGATCGCAGAAATGCGGGTCTCGCCTATCACGCACAAACCATCGCCCCGAAAGGACGTCGTACGCTCTCAGCCATGTCCGGAACAAGTGCATGTTAAACGTAGAGATCGACGCAGCTATGTCAATAAACGTACCGAGGACACACAGTATCGCTATCCCCAAGTAGAAGACGATGAAGATCAAGGCGACGAGATACGCTTTGCAGCATAACCGACTATTTCTAGGACCCACGTGCCAAACGGCGTATATCTTCTCGGCTGAATCTTTCCAACGTCATTTTGGCGTATGGTATGGGAAGGGAGCGGACGCACCGAGATAGAGATAGATGGTCAGCTTATTGAGCGCATAGAAGAGGACACAGGTCAGGACGGCCGACATGCACACGGACGAGACGAACTCTAAGCCCAGGCTGTCGACGACAATCGAAACTGAGGATGAAGCAGAGGATGAAGCAACGGGGATGTCGGACGCAGAGTAAGGCAGATGATTTGAGGCATACGCACTTGTGAAGAAGAAAGCCCATCTACGCACACTGTGTCACGTCATTTTCATTTTAACGCAAGGACGATGACAGGGGACGACTCACGCTGCGCTATGATTTACAAGAACGAGGATGCGGAGCACGTTTTGGCATTGAAGTATCCACGGAAGCTTCCTGGATAGCATGGCAGCGGCCAACGCGATACCTGCGCTAGCTTTCGGTTAATATCCTGCGCACGGTCGAGAAAAACTCGGTGAGAGACTTGCTGACAAGATGGAGGAGTATATTGAAGACCTTCATGCCGACGCTAGAAAAACGCGCTGCGGACTGGACATCACGGACGTCGAATGCATGAGTAGCCGTAGATGGGGCCATGGCGTCCAATGTCGACCTCGGCCTCAGGCGAGTAGCGAGGACTCGCAGCTAGGCAACTGACGCGGCGGCCAACATGCTAGTATTCAATTAGCTGCTGCGCCCCGATCAGCTCCAAGCTTATGCATGACATCGTGGGGATACGCAGTGGCTACACGTCAATCGGGAGGTGCAGCTGGTTAGGGGGAGGGGATATTAGTACCTTTAGCGCGCCGTCGTCCTGGCCCTTCAAACTCCGCCATGGCTTGCTTGTTATAGCCCCTTATAAAACCTGATAAACGTCCATTAGATTGGGTTCCTTATCCACGACTACCATCGTTTCTTACCCAAGTAAGCCCTATGTTTAATGGCGAGCCTTTTCGAGGACGCCCATAGGAGAGTCGGCAAATTTCCTGCGGTGCGCATACAGTGGAATGACATACACAACGTCCCGTTATAAGATGTAACTAGCTGCAGGGGCAAGGAGCTGAAGTTGACACTTGATAAATCTGGGCCTGCGCAGGGAGTCAAGCGAGGCGTCGTGGTCGTCGTGGTCGTCGACGAGCAGCCAAGTCCTAATGACGCCAGATGACAGGTTCGCTGCTGACTAATCATTCAGCCGGCAGTCTCCGGTCTAGCGCCCATGCCTAATATGACTAATCACCCACGAGGTTCACTGCACTTGGCGCCCATCCATTAGATTGCATTGCTTACTCTTGGTCAGAACCGCCTCTTATTCAAGTAAGCCACGTTGCTCACTCGTCCTTTCGGAACGCGAATCGTATAATAGATCGCAAGCGTGAGTAATAAATGTCGATTTGTGCCCCTGAGGGGCCTTGGACGGACCTGCCAGCCCGCCAGTCGCTGTGGGGATTGCGTCAACTGGCTCTGGATGGTAGCATCCCGATGTCCCAATAAATTGTCCGATATTATGATATACACAACAGCGTGCGCGGTGCATATCGAGAGTCCGCATACGTGACGCTCTGTAGGCCACGAGGAAATTCTACTGGAGTACGAAATTACACTCCTCGGAGGACACGGTAATGCTAGCGCGCAGTGAGGTCGCATTTGCTGGTCGTGACCCAGTACATGGTCGACGCGTTGATCATCACCTGGGCGCGCAAAGGTCAGACGGAGAACGATCAGGAGCACGATGAAAACATGCTAGGGGCAGGGTGTTGGGGTGAACGGATCGGATCGGACAGGAACACTTACGTCGACGGCGCAGGTGGTCAGACATATCCACCCCAGCCCTCTGCCGTTCATCACGGCGAGGGAGCCAATGTTGATGATTGAGCCGGCGAGAGCGAAAGCAGAAGCCCTGTAAGACCACGTTTGGGTTTGCGAACGAGTGTCAAAAAGGGGTCGGTTGGTAGATTGCGGGATCCTCGAAGCGGGGGGGGGCTCACCAGAGACTGCGTATTGCTATTGATCTCAGTTCGCGCGTCAGGGTATTGGAAAGCAAGGGCCAGACGAAGAGTATTGTGAGGAAGACGTTGACGAACCTGCACCGTGCATTTTCGCATGAGTCGAGAAGGTACGGGAAGCGAGCGGACTGAGGAAAGACACGTACGTATCGTAACTCAGAGCGATGATCGCAGAAACGCGGGTCTCGCCTATGACGCAGAGGCCGTCCCGGCGAAATCGCGCGGTTTCCTCTGAGTCGTGTGCAGAAGATCGACATGGAGCTCGAGGTAGGAAGGTGAAAGTACACACCGAGGAACAACATGACGGCTATTCCGGAATATAGAAAGATAAAGAGCATGGCGACGAGATACGCTTTGCAACGTAGCCGGCGTCCCGTAATACAGCCGACGAACCAGACGACGTATACCTTCTCAGCTGATAGATTCGACATTAGCTTGGGTACGAACAGGAGGAAGGTTGGACGCACCAAGAAAGAGATAGATGGTTATCTTGGAGAGCACATAGAAGGTCGCGCAGATTGTGGTGGCCGCGTGGCATACGCCGTGGCTGACCTCCAAACCCACGCAGTCGACAAGAATCGAAACTACAGATGGAGAACAGAGAGCAAACAGGATGTCGGCCGCAGTGCGGAGTGACAGAGGCAACGGGGAGCATACGCACTCGTGAAGAAGAAGCCCCATCTGCACGTACGATGTAACACCAAGGTCAGGAGGACTCAGTGGAAGGTGGAAGGGGAGGAGGCTTACGCAGACGCGTGGTTCATGAGGACGAGGATGCGAGGCCAAGTAGGGCACTTGAGTATCCACACCATCTTCCTAGATAGCATGCCAGACAACACGGCGACACCTTGTTGATTGTCTGTCAACAGTATCCGACACACGGCCAGGAGAACGAGATACTTACCAAGAAGATGGACGAGTATGCTGAAGACCTCCCATCCCCGGCTAGGAAAACGCCCTGCGGATTGGATATCACGGACTTCCAGTGTATGGCTACCGATAAACGATGGGGCCATGGCGGCCACGAGAGATCGAGGCGAAAGGCGAGTAGCGAGGGTTCAGACCAAAGTGATTCGTGCAGAGGGCGAACGACGATTTGCGAACGACGACATCCTACGTATTCTTCAAGTAGCTGACTAAGTCTTGGGCTACGTCGCGATCATCGCAGGAATAGAATGCGACAGGGGGGTTCTATGATGTTGGTTAGGGGAAGATGTGGTGCTGGTTAGGAGAAGATATCAGTAAGGTTCCAAGCGCGCCATTGCCTCGGCCTCGCGATCTCCGCCGAGGGGCAAGTCGCCAAGTTCATAGCCGCTTGTAAACTTCTGTTATATCGCGTTGCTTACCCTCGCTATAAGCCTTTATTACCAAACTTACCTAACCAAGCTCGATGTCTTCCATGTGCCTGCACACCAGTTTCGCGGGACAAGATAAGGTTTTGGAGCGACGCGCTTCCGTGCCAAAAGCGTTAAGTGCGCGTCCGTCTAGCCTGGCTAGGAAAGGTGGACCGCGGCGGTCGTCTCGACCCCCACTAACTCTAAGCAGGCACTAGCCGTGCAGGGCCTGTTTTTGAGGGGCCATTGTCTGCGAGCAAGCGGCGTGCGTTCTGGCACCCGCGACTTCCTCGCGGTGAAGGCAGCGGCCAGGGATAAAAAGCAAGTCGCACCGCCATGCGTTTCGTATACCTGTCAAGATTGGGTCAGCATCGACCTCTGACTCGGACCCTCGACTCTACCTTGTGACCAGGCCTTTTTAACCCCAAACTGCACTGCGACCAACGCCGGTTGTCTCGTCGCATCCGGACACGTCCTGTATCATTCTACTGTAGTACGCGATCCCGCTCCGCCTCAGCGAGGAGCACACCCTCCCGCCCGACTGGATAGGCATGCCGAGAGTTTTAGTGGGTACGCTGGTGCGGCGGCGCGGTCTAGAGTTGGGTGATCGCGGCTAGTACAACTCGGAGAGTCCCACACTATCGACCACGGCTTCGATCTGCGTAGAACATTTCCCTCGACATGGTATCGGGCTCTGTCCATCAACGTGCTATAAACCCACCTATAGGCACCACTCGCCGACCGGATGGGCTGCACCACCGAAAAAAGATTAATTATGCTCCGCCCACAGCTCGAAACTAGCGCGAGAGATCGTATTTTTGGCGGTGACTCAGTGCATAGTCGCCGCGTTGATTCATCTGGGTGCGCATAAGAGTCAATACCAAATTTAAAAAGAACAAGAGCACGATTCATAAGGTGCCTGCCGGGGGGAAAGGGGAGTGGGATCAGGCAGGAACAAGACACTCACGTCGCCCGCGCAACCGGAGAGGCAGATCCTGCCGTTCAAGACGGCGAGGCAGGCGATGTTGGTGATTGACCCGGACAGCGCGACCCAGGAAGCCCTGTGCGCGACGCAAGAGTGTTGATCGGGATCACGGGCCAGTTAGCGAGTTTGGGATCTGGAGCGAGGGGCTCACCAGAGACTCCGCGTCGCTACTGCTCTCAGTTCCTGCGTCAGCCAGTGGGAGATGAGGACGACGTTGACGAACCTGCACGGTGCATGTCGCGTGAGTTGACGCTCGAGGTTAGAACAGTCTGAGGGTGAAGTCCACATTGTGGGTAGTTTATGATACCGAACCCACTTGCGGTGGGCGATAACGACCGGCGGGGAGGGTGCGATCATGATGGGCAGTGAGAGGGAGTCCGTGTGGCATGCGACTATCACGCAGCGTGCAATCCTCCTGCAGGAGTGGATGAGGTGGGAAGGCCGGAGAACCTGGGTGGATCGCAACCTGTGGACGAGAACTAGAGAGCGAGGGTGTTTGAGGGGAAGGTGATGTAGGCGAGCTGCCAATCCGGGAAGAGCGCATAAACGGGCTGCGTGAGGAACGCGTGCGGAGAGCAAGTGCGACTTGGTTTATTGGTCGCGGTACGTCAATGAGATGCGGCAGCGACTCGGAGATCGCACAGATCGGCGGACGATGCGCTGGTGGGCGTGGCAAGTCCCGGACAGCGGCAACTGCCGGTTGGCTGTTTTCGCGGTGCCCGCATCGGTCGGCGTCCTCGCACTGAGGCTCTCACCATCCGCAAAGTATCATGTAGTGTGCCACACAAAATATTCCCGCACCCACAACTCTCTTCCTGAAGCCGATTAATCGCGGCCAGCACAGACACTGCTCCCTCCTGTTTGTCCATGGTCTGCCTCACTGACAGCTCAAGTCTGCGTACTCTACTACGCTACATCTCGGCTACAGCAGCTACATCTCCTGAGTCTCCATGCAAGATCTCATCCTCCTCTTGCGCAGCCTCAGCCGCCTGCAACGCGACCTCGAACCACCGCAACACCACCTCCCTCTCCTCCACCCCAACACTCACCCGCACGATGCCCTCCTCGATGCCCCAGCCCGCCGCCCACTCGAGCTCGCCGGAGTGCGCCAGGATCGTGTACGGGCACACGAGCGTGAACGCAGTGCCGAGGCTCGGGCCCTTGGCGCACCGCAGCGCGTCGAAGAACGCGCGGCTCGCCCCCATGGACGCGAACGTCAGCGAGAACAGGCCGCCGTGCCCGCCTTCTGGCTCGCCCGTAGTCGGCGAGCGGACGCGGCACGTGTCGTAGTGCTCGGGGGTCACCCACGCCGGATAAAACACCTCTTTTATGACGATCTGGCGGGGTGCGGAGGGAGAAGACTCGGAGGCGGCGGCGAGAGAGCGGGCGCGGAGGAACTCGCAGACGGCGAGGGCGTTCGCGTCGATCACGCGGATCCGCTCGCGTAGGTCGCGCGAGTTGCGCTCCATGTGTATCGCGTCCTCGCCGTAGTACGCGTCCTCGTACGTCGCCGCCAAGTGCGCCCTCAACGCGGCGTAATGCCGCCCGTTCGGGTTCAGCACCAGGCTGGATGTGCTCCTCGTGAGTATCTGCGCTACGCTTCAACGCGCGAAAGAGGAGAGCTGACCTGCCACCCAGGGTGTTCGCGTACCCGCTGAAGACCTTGCTGAGGCTGCTGACGACGATGTCCGCGTACGGGAGGACCTCGATGTTGACGCTGCCGATCGTGTCGTCGACGACCACGAGGAAGTCGTACTTGTCCGCCAGCGCGCGCAGCCTCGGCAGGTCCGCGGAGCGCAGGAGTGGATTCGACGGACACTCGGTGAAGAGCGCGATGACGGGCGGATGGCCGGCCGGTGACGTCTTGGACTCGCGCTCGAGGATCGCTTCGAGCTCGTCGATGTCCTCGTCGCGGCCGCCCCCGAGGAAGTGGCAGCCCTGTCCCCATTTTTCGAGGATTTTGATGGTGTCCGTGTACAGGAACCTGCGAGGGCAACACGGTGAGTACGACAGTGTCTTCAGCCGTGCGACGGAGAGTCACTCACCCGAAACACACGCTCTTCGCGACAGGTCTCACGGCCAGCACGAGCTGGTGCGCGCTCCATATTGCGGACATGCCCGTCCCGTAGAGGAATACGTCGTGCTCCGTCAGGCCCTCCACGCGCGTACTGGGACCGAGCTCTGCGTCCTCTCCTCCGGCAGTGGACCAGTCACTTGGGGTATCCCGGATGAGCACACCCGCTATTTGTCTACGCAGCTCACGCTTTGCAGCACCGGCCGACTTCAGAGGCATACCATTGGGCCCATCGCTCTCCTCGACGCAGTCGAAGTGGTCCTTGCTGAGAAGTTGCATCGCCTGGGCTTCGGAGACCTTGCCATTGACGCGTGATTGCGAGGCAGAAGGGGTGGCCTCCTCGAGCATCGCGAGGCAGCGTTCTGCATAACGCGAGGACACGCCGAGGCCGGTGTGCTGCCAGAACTGCTTCACGAGGGGAAACACCTCTTTGGGGAACAAGACGATGTGGAGCTCGGCGCGCACGTCGTCTTCCTTGGGGCGGATGGTGAACTGGATGATACGGACTGTGCCAACGGCCGTGTCTGCGGTCGGCGTGGAGGAGCGCTCGAGCATGAATGCGCGACAGTGCTCAGCTGCACGCCGAGTCGGGCAGAGGATGCAGGATTCGTCCCATCCTGGAACGCCGAACGTTTTTTCGCAGATTTTTGCCAGCTGTAGGTGCCCGACATATGAACTTTAGAGTGCGTATCGAGAGAGGGGGTTCACGCTACGCGGCACGTACCTTCTGGACGCTCCGATGGATGAAGAAGCGGGGGTACCCGGTGACCATCGCGTCCACGACACGGCTCTCGCCCGCGGCCCAGTCGACGTTGTCCGCCCATGTCGGCAGCGATACGGAGATGGCGTGCGGGGTATACGGGGGCAGGGAGATCCCCAGCGGTTTCGGTTCTGTCTCAGGCCCTGTCGTGCTCATTACCGCGCTAGCACAGGGGTATCGCGAGGCCTGGCCTGAAGAGAAGACGGCAAGAGGTGCACAATGAATGAAACTTCGAACGCCGCTATGGAAGGAGACGTTTGAGGCGTGCGAGAGGCCTGTCGGGGGAGCGTAGTATGGGGGGAGAAAGCTGAGTCCGACGGCCCCTGAGGCGGAAGCGCATGCATGCTGGCATGCGCACAGAAGACGGCCCAATCTGGGTTACAAGCGACGCCGTAATGGCAGCTTCGGTACTATGAATGGACGACGTCCGAGTATCGAGGACATCGAGGACGCCGACTTCAGCGCCTCAAGCACTGGTGCCGCCCATCCCGATTCTCCTGGGACCTTTCTTGCCGTAGTGACTTATCCGACTCACTCCTCTCACGTACTAGGCTATAGTGGCTTTATATGCTTCCATCCAAAGGATGTGTACTCTACCACAGGTGCTACATAAATACAATATAAAGGGACGAGCACATGAACAGGCAGGAATGACATCGAAGAGCCAAGTCCAAGTTCGAAAAAAATGTCCGTTGGCGGCACGCCGGATGATCGAATCGCGTTTGTGCGGACGAAGCGGGTCTATCGGGGCATACAGTATCAGCAACCGCCACGTCGACCTAAACGTATACTCACTAATACTAAATCGCTGCACTACTTCGCAGGCAAATTCACTCCACCCTAGAACCAGTTCTGACGTTACCGGGACCGACGATGGCAGGCCAGGCGGTGTTGGTGATGTTCTGGAGCTTGGCGGGAATGGTCATGAATACAGCGCGGTTAGTACGCTGAGGGACTCTCCTGGTGGTGGGGAGGCCGCGACCGAGAGACTGTTGGAGACGGCGCATGTGCGCGCGGACATGGGCGCGGTGAAGGCGCGCATCCAGCTCGGACTTCTTGGAACGGTTTGCAAGTGAATCTGTCTCAGGGTGCGAGGTGGCAGTGGAAGTGGTGGACGCGAAGACTGGACCAGCCAGAGTGGTAGTGGTGGTGTTCGGGGCCATGATGTTAAACACTCTAAATAATGGCGAAGTCAGACATTATCGATTCGGAGATGGGTACGAGAGAGCTTACCAGCTATATGCGAGTGTGATGCAAGTGACTGCGCGGAATGATTGTGTGTTCGTGGTGTCAGGAAAGGTTATGGCAAAAACGGGCTCCTTAAATACCCGCAGCGGGGTGCGGGGTCTTTTGCTGGACTTTGGTTTTTCGAGCTGAAATCTTTGAGTACGGGACCACACCAAAAACCATCGGATAATGGTGAGACCCGCAGTACGTCACGGCCTAATGCAGGTACGGATTTTATGTGTTTTGCATTTGGCTGGTCAGCTCCAAAATCGCATTTCCCCAGGGAGCACCAGATTTTGATTTCAACCGGACTGTAATTTGCGTACCAATCGAAAGTACGGAACGACGCCGCGTGAACGCGTGAACGTCCATTCCAGTAGGCTAACCCACAAACCCCCCGAGCCTCGTCTGGAGCGTTTAATTTTTGGCGGTGGTCGAGGGTGTGCTCCGACTTCGCGGTAGCAAAGTCAACGCAGCAGTGACGTTGTCGTCGGAGTAAGGCACAGGATGAGTCGCCCTGGACACCTCACTCTTTCAGAAGCGGGCAACATCGCTGAAAGGAATGCATGAAAGACCTGCGTACCTTCCCCCGCGTCTGCATACGTTTGCGGTGTCAGGATACGTTTGTCTGGTCATAATATGGCCGGTAAGCGTCCACCAAGACTCCGTGCCAGCTACTCACCGAACACTCTGTACTCTATCCTGCTACTATTCAGCACTCCCACAGGGCTCAGGCTGGAATATGCTGTGTGAAAACTAAATGATCGAATAACTGCATGTAAAGCTCGCTCCATCTCCCCCCCTCCCCTTCGTCGTCTTCTCACCACCGCATAGATAGGAACAATGAACACAACTCATCCTGTGCAAATTACATCAAGAACCATCTGTGAAACTTCTGCTAACGACAACCTAGTGCGACACGAGAGAAAGGTTGAACTTATCACGTTTTGTACGGTGCCAGTCCTTCTCGCTCTGGTTCAACGCCACCAGGAGCCGACGGCCATGCGTCTTCCTGTATGGGCGAAATTAGTATGGTTCGACGAGACCGTTCACATGTAGTACGGAGAGCTTCCGAGGCACGATATGTACGCACCGACCTCTTTACACCCGGTCATGAGCGTCACCTGGCCGATCTCTCTGTCGGTCGTGCTGCAGCTCCCAATCATGCATTCAACCGCGCCGGGCGTGAACTGCTCGGAATGACATCCAGTATTTCAATTCCTTTGCGATGGCGGTGAGGGGAAGGCTCCGTGAAAAGGCGAGAGAGAGCACAATGCACCGAAATCGCTACGCAAACAGGAGACGGGCCCATTATATTGACATTCCCGGCCTGAAGGTGTCTCCGCACCAGCATGCTCCGTTTGCAGCGGTCGAGCAGCAGCGAAACCGAGGACGAACCGGCGAGAAACAGGGCATGGACGGCGGCGAGAAACTGAGCGAGAGAGTGTACGAACCGCTGCCAGACGCGTCGGACAGGCGGGCCGCGTGCAACGATCGACTCGCATCCGATGGAGGACGAGTAAGCGACATGAGCGTCACTGGGCCGGTCTCCTTGTCGGTCGTGCTGCAGCTCGCAATCATGCAACCGACCGAGCCGGGCATGGACTGCAATGACATGCGACGTCGAATTTTCTGTCGGTATGATTATTGCATGAGTCCAGCAACCGCAACTCGCTCAGTGACTTCCATCAACAAACCTGATCATGTCCGAATCATTATATGCATCGAAGCGTTTTGAGGCTTGTATAGCAATCAGATAGACCAGGGATATGGTTTTTTTTCGGAGGAGGGAACAAGTCCGTGGAGGGCGAAGACGTCAAGTTGGGATTCGAATCGCGGCACCTGGTCCTGCGGCAACCTCTCGATCGCATCAATCGACGCTCACCGGCCGAGTGCGGGGTGGAACTTGTCGAACCGCGTTCTCCGCTCTCTGCAACCATGCACAGTCACTCATTGGCACAGCCGGAAGTAGATGGGTTAGAGAGCGCGACGCACCAGTTATGGTCGACGAAATACAACGCACGCCTCTAAACCGTGGATATCCTCGACGAACCCTCAACGGATCCCTAGGTGCTCCAGAGAGATTTTGACCGCATCCTGCGCGACGTACGCAGACAAGCCTGACAATATCCCCGCCATCAGCTCAATGTAGCTTCCACACAATATACATGTTCGCGTAAAAGAACCTATCAAGGGAAGTTCCCCAAAATGTCTGCTCCGTCTACGCCCGTGGTCCGCTCACGTCCGCCAGTGTCCTGGTGTACATTGGTGACCACTGACACCGACTGCAACCCATTCTCATTCTCTGAGAATGCGCATCTCTTTTAGGTCTGCCACGTGCGGAGACGTGCCGAGCGTGGACTATGATCCAGGACGAGCTGGTGGTGGTGAGGCGCGCACCCAGGTCGGGCGTGAGGGCGGGGCATTTTTGCAGAGGCAGATCTTAGTCGAGATTGGGACAGGAAGGGAGTGTGCGGGGATGGACACTGCGCGGAGGCAAGCCCAGTGCTGAAGAGTGCATTCGAGTCGGTCCATTCAATCAGCATCGCGAAGAGGAAGAAGCGAGCCCAATGATACGCACGGCGTCAACAGACTATATTGCGCCGGACCACTGACTGGGCGGGCACCCAGAGGAAGGTAAGCCCGCAAGGACCAATGAGGTGGGGCTATATGCGCAGCTAGGCCTGCATATACTCAGCGACAGGCGGTCGACAGACGTCTTCTCATGGCAGTGAATGTACAAGCAAGTCGAAATGAAACGTGCTCATTCCGCTGTGCACGAAGCACGGCAAAGAAACGACAATAGCAGACAACGTGGATGAACCTACCGATGCTCTCGAAAAGCGGTCAATCCTCCTTGCCGAGAAGGTATCCGCCGTAAAGACCTTCCCGTGCGACGTTCTGCGGACATACAAGAGTCAAGTCTACAAATCTTCTAAGCCACGGTCAGCATCCTCTCCCTCTCAACGAAGACGCATACACGCACCCATAGCGTCCAGCCTATCAACCATCATCCCTGCCGGGCGCACGATAAGCTCCGGCTCGTTCCCACAGAGTCGCATTACTCGCATCACTACCCGGGTGTCCGATGTGTCTTGCAGGCTGCGCCCGTGGAACTCGGGGCACTCTTGATCATTGAGAAGCTGTTCGGGAAGTGGCATTTGAGAGGAGACCACGAAGACCGGCGGACGAGGAGCGAGTGGAGGTCGCTCTGTGATATAAGGGAGGTTGAAGGAGGCCAGGATCATCGTCGATGCTGTGGAGACGGTCGCATGCAGAGGGGAGTCGAGCTCCTGGTGCTGGTTTGCTCGGCGCTCGACAAGTCCTCGGCTTCAAGTTCGACCACGACGGTGACCACTCGCACTCTACGACATCCTTCGGACTGATTCCTTGACTCGCCTGCTATCGCCTCTTGTCCGGCGGCGTCATGCCAGCGCGTATCCCTGCAGAACAGCACAATTCCCCGGAGTGCACATTTTTCCGGTCCAGAAACGCCAGTCATGGTGTGAGTAAACTCTTTGTCTCCGTTGTCGCTGCCTCGCTGACGATTCTCGGGCAGTCAATAATACACTTACAAGAATTACTCTGATATGCACATAATGCCGGTGCTAAGTTCAGTGTCTCGACCTCGAGGACTGGCCTCATCGTGCTCGCGTTTGCGTCCTATGCCGCCCCCGCCGCGTCCCTCACGTCCGAGTCCCCGTCCGCCTCCGGTACAGGCAGCATTCCTTCCGTATCGTTCAGCCTCTCGTTCACCCCTACCGCATCTGCCAATTCCAGCAGGACAGAGGGCGCATCTTCGGGCGCAAACATGAGCGCGGGGGCAACGTCGTCCGCACAGTTCCCGAGCCTCAGTGGCCTGTCCGTATGCGGTGAGCAGCACCTCGTTCCGTCGATACCACTGTCAGGAGCTGAGCGATTCGCAGCGAACAATTGTCTTGGGCTCGCGATCGAGCAGGACAACTGCACGAGCATCGTCGACGTCAACTGCTACTGCGCAAAGCGAGTATTTCGTCCTCCGAATCATTCTCAAACGCGTGTACCGCCGGCGCTGATGGATCTCCTGCTGCGTACCCCGCCCCTCCAACCCCACACTCGTCCCACTTTCCTTGCGTCAGCCGAATCAACCTCGTGCAGCGCGACGCTCTTCGCCTTTGGCCTCGCCGCGCGCCTCTCGACCTCGTGCCCGAGCGACCTCGGCGCGGCGGAGAGCATCACCGAGCAGTTCTGCGCGCGCGCGTCGACGAGCACCTCCCTCTCCTTCTCCTCGCCCACGCCCTCCGCGACGTTCTCGAACCCGTTCGCGTCCTCCGCGCGTGCGAACAGCTCGGTGGCCGTCCCCGATCTAAGTAAGTTTGTTCTTGCGCATGTGGTCCGATGCCAGTCAAACGCGCGTTTGTACGGTGTACCGTCTCCACGTATTAATAACTTCCGGCATGCGCATTGATTTGCAGACTGTCATCGAGTTCATCCACATACGCCCACGTCGCCCCCACCACATCTCGCCCACGTCGCTCTCTCCGCCCCACCCCTCGTCTACCGATCCCAACCCACCCGGGCTTTTGTGGCGTCTTCCTCGCATCCGCCATGTCTCTCAAACTTCCTTGGGAACTCATCGAGCGGGTCATCGAGCATTCCGACGATACAGCTGCGTTGTGCAGTTTCGCCCTCACATGCAAGCAACTCCATCCCCGGAGCATCATCGTCCTCTTCACAGATGTCGAACTGGAAACAAGGCACCAGTTCTGGCTGTTTTGCGACATCGTGAATGCCAAACCTGACGTCCGGCCCTTCGTACGCTCTATCACGACACGTCCTCGATTCTTCGCTCCCTTTCCGCTGCTTGTCATCCTCCCCCGGATCTCCGCGCTGACCTTCAAGCCTTGGCGCGAACCTATGCTATTTCACCCTTCCACACTCCTGTGCTCCAAGCGCTTCGGAGTCAATATTCGGACGCTGAGCATTGAGAACGCGGAATTTCCCTCTTCATCCACTTTCTGCAGAGTGCTCTTGGCGTTCGCCAATATACACCGCTTGGTTTGCTCTTTCGTGCGTATTACACAGAAGGATAACGATGCAAATTTGGATCTATTGAAGCAACGTCTGTCTCAACAGCTGAAATTGAGGACGGTAGAAGTGAGTGCCATTAATCCTCAGCACGTTTGCTAGCCTTTAATGCATGGTGTATTGAAAATCGAAGGTTGACGGCTGGGGAGCAAATCGGCTGGTCGTACTGCTATCTGAAGTGGCTCGGTATACTGTTACCGAGCTCAGCTTCACTGTCAGAAACGAAGGCCGTGCGTGCTGCTCGTTGAGTCCACCATCACAATGTTATTGTCATTAACATTGCACTGCGTAGACATTCCCGCCGTCTCGCAATGGACAAACCTGCGCTTCCTAAAACTGCGGGTGTTGGTTACAACAGAAGCACTCCAGCGCACCGTAGACATCATAAAGGCCCTCAAACAGGCTCAGAGCTCGATCGCCGTCGCAGTGGACTTACACCTGGACCAGATCGCGACGGCATACCATGCCCTATCCTCAGATCCTACGCTGTGGCCTGAGCTGGAGCAGATACTCCTCAGCCTTCCCCGGTCAAACCTGACCTTCAATTCGCTACCACGCCCTTTGAACGTTCGGAAGGATCTCTCGTGGCCGGAACTTCTCGAAAGCTTCATTCCAAAGTTGCGCGAACGTCAACCAGATGCATTCACATCCTGTATGTAGTACATAGCCCAATCCGTCATTGTGGAAGTTGACCCGTTCTTTAGCGGGTAGACCGGGCCACGACGATGGGGTCAACGTCCTCGTCATTTCTGCGGACGGTCGCTGGGTAGCGACTGGGTCTGACGACTCCACTATCATTCTATGGGACGCAAACGACGCATCCATAATCCACGAATGGATTGCTCACTCCGCATCTGTCCGCGATCTGTCCTTCTCGCCTGACAGCCGGTACCTCGCATCCGCAGGTGACCGCAGTGGTGAGGTCGCCATCTGGGACCTGACTCAGGCTTTGAGTTCACCACGTCGAATCGCGATGCTCAAAATAGGCGCCTACGTCGACAGATGCGCGTGGTCTCGCGATGGAGCCTTGATCATGTCCTGGGATCGTGTCACCCGCTTTCGACTCTGGGACGCGCACACCTTTCAGAAACCGCACAACCTTCATACACCACAGGGTGGCAACGCACAACGATTCTTGTCCATTTCCCCGCACTGTCGATGGCTTGCGATCGTTGAGGACCCTTATTTGGTTTCCCGCTTTTGTCTCTGGGACATTACCATGGGCCGTGAGGTGAAGACATCCGTTCCCGCTGGTGTCTGCCCGACGGCGGCCGCATTCGATCCCACCGGTACACTCCTCGCCCTTGCCATCCCCGCAGCCTCAGATCCCTCTCGGGGCAACGCCATTGTGCCAGTAGCAGTGACCGTCTGGGATGTGGAGACAGGAGATGAGCTCTGTGTCCTTCGGCAGCATGAGGCCCGTATGTATCCGCTGGCCTTCTCACCAGACAGTCGGTTGCTCCTGTCAATGTCGTGGGACAAAACGTTGAAGGTCTGGGACGTGCGTACAGGGACAATGCTCGTCTCGCTCGAGGGACACAGCTCCTATGTTAGCACGGGGTGCTTCTCTCCGTGCGGCAAGTCTTACGTTGCGTCGGGGTCGGGCGACAAGACGGTGAAGCTGTGGAGAGTCAGCGATGGACGGTGCATGGCCACTTTCTGTGAGCATTCCAGTTTAGTCTTGCATGTCGCGTTCTCTTCGAATGGACACATGTTGTGGTCTGGGTCAGCAGATGGGACCGTGTTTGGTCGTAATGTACGCGATTTGATTGATCCAGAACGAGCTTGAGAGTTGTAGGATACGTAGACTTACGCTGTCCCCCGGTGTTCCTTTACTTCCGGTCGTGTCTTCCACCTTGTTTACCAAACTTCCATCCTTCGAGATTGTACTACCAACTTGTACCATACTATGGTGAAACGCCACATCGGATACATATTGAGACTATAGATACATACCGACCCCAAAACGTACATACACACAATACACCTTCGACACGAACCCCGCTCTGCTGCGCTCATAAGCCGCAGAGAGGCCGTCAGTGTAAAGCACGACTATATTGAAAGTCGAGGGGAACGAATCATGACGGGAAGAAGTATTTAACGACTTCTGATGTCATCAAGAACGGGGGCAAACAAAACGCAAGGGAATCACGAGTAGAATATATGCAATGGAGATCGGGACACTCAACATGATGCAGAAGGGGAGAACGCAGCAAACCAGAGTCACTTTCGCACAGACGATGACGAACGGCGTGACACTACGCCAGCACGCCGTCAGGATAACGGCGGTCCACTGTATACCAACGGCGGCCCCATGTTGAAGCCGGGCACGGACTTGTCCCTTGAAATAACCATGCTGACTCGGAGGCTGGATGCGAACTTGTTTTGCGACGCCGCCGTGCTGAGGCTGGGTGCGGACTCGTTTTGCCCAGCCACCCTGGGTGCTGAGTGGTTTTGCGGAGTCAGTGGCCTGAGGCTGGGTGCAGACTCGTTTTGCGACACCATCGGGCGGTGGTAGGAAGCGGATTCTTTTGAAACCATCGCGCCGAGGCTTGGTCCGCCCTCCTTTGACACTATCGCGCTGAAGCTCGGGACGCAATACTTCGGCACCATTGTGCTGAGGCTCGGTGCCGACGACTTGTACATCATCGCGCCGAGGCTCGTCGCGAATTCCTTCGACACAACTGTGCTGAGACTCGGTGCGGGATCAACCGACGCCATCAAGCCTAAACTCCGTGTGAACTTCGAGCTGCTCGACACCGTCCACCCTTCGCCGAAGCTTGCTCTCCTTGTCCAATGCTTGTATGAGCCGACGCCCATCGGTCCACAAGTAATCCTGGTCCGCCTGGGGCTCGTCGCCTCCCCTCAGCGTCGGGAACAGTGTGAGCAGCGCACGCGCGAGCCTGTCGACGTGGAACAAGAACACGGTGTTCCGGAACGCTTGTCCTTGCCCCGCCCAGCCCTGGAGCGGTATAATGGTTCACAGCGCAGTCTGGACAGGCTGCCCGAATGCCTGTGCCGCCCGCGCGCGTGCCTCCAAGCGTCCCAGCTCGTCCTCCGTCACGTTCGCAAACTCGACTTCGAGCGCGGTCAGGTCGCGGCAGACCTCCGCGAGGGCCACGAGGGTGCACAAGGTCGGTCCAGAATACGTGTTCCTCTCGTCGGTGAGGAAAATGCGACGGTGGATGGCCAAACGGCGGAGGTGCGGCCACGCCCTGCCAATGTCGGAGATGTCGTCGTCGGACAAGCTCAAGGTGAGTAGCGTGTCCGAGTTCAAGTCTCTCCCGGCGCAGCACTTCTTCTCGACGTGCACGTGCAACACGAATCCTCGGAGCTCGCGCAGATGCAGGAAGGGCCTGATGACATCCGCGAACGCGACGTGCTCCCGAGGTGGCGCAGATGGGTTCGAGTTAAACCCCGAGGGGACCGTCTCGGTCTCAAAGGCGAGGGGGACCGTCAGGCTCAGTTCGCACAGCCGTTGCAGCGCCGCGAGCTTCCCGAGCTGCGCGATGTGCCAGTATGCATCGTCGTGCGGGCGCCCCTCAGGTAAGGAGAGCTCGACAGACGTGAGCCCAGGGGATGACACAGACCCCAACATCTTGACGAACGTCGGCAGGTCGCCGGCCCGCGAAGTGTCCGCCGCTGCAAGAGTTAGCCGTTTGAGCGCGCGGAAGCCAGCGGGGAGCGGAGCGGCAGACTCAGATGCGTTGTCGAACTTGACCTGATAGCACTGGAACTCTTCGAGGTGTGCGAACTCGCGCACGTCGCGCCACAAGCCGTCCGATGCGCCCTGCACGCGGAGGATGCGCAGACTCTTGAAGCTCGTCAAGACCTGCTCCCCAGCTCTGTCCATGATAGAGTCGATGTCGAGGTGGACGAGATCCGGCCGAGTGCCGGCGACAACCAACAGATCGCTGAAAAGGATCGTGCCAGCGTACGTATCGATCTTGCGGGCGGTAGAGAACGTTGTCAGCCACGGAGAGAGGCAGAGCGACTTCAGAATCAGGCGTTCGTGATGGCAGACGTCCCACGCGGTCCACCTCAATTCGCGCAAGTTGGGGAAGATCGGCTCGTTACTGTATCGCGCCGCAAAGAGGCGCATTGTGTCTTCGCCGATCTCCCGATCCTTGTTCGAGAATTGGAAGACGTGGATGCGTCGCGCGAGATGTTCAAACTGTGCCCATTGACTTTCGGATAGCTTCACGTCCTGATGGTCGTGTGGTCAAAGCGTGATCTAGCAGCGATAGGGTGCGGGCTTGGACTGACCCTGTGATGCTGTCGCCCACCCTCGACGGCGTCCTTGCCGACGCACTTCATCCACTTCCAAGTTACGAACGTCCCGAGGATGACAGACAGACCGCCGGGCACGTAACGCCACAGGATCTCGGACGCGGGGTCTGCGAAGGTCTTGCAGGTGCGAGCGGCTTTGGCGAGCGTCGAACGAGATGACGAACATTGCTCGAAGATTTCATCCAAGATTTCGGATACAGTGAGAGCGGTGTGCATCGTCGTCCGTTGAGAGAGTGCTCGAGGGTGACCAAGCCGCCAGGGGAAAGTCAGACCGCGTTATGGCCGGAATGGAGCCAGAGCAAGGGGCACCGGAACGTCGGCAGTGTCACCGAACTCGTAACTGTGTCGCTCGGTCACCTCGGGCGAGACAGTCAAGGAAGACGTTGATGACTCATCCGAGATTGGTCCGGGAAAGCGAGAAAGTTGATTCCGCTATTTGAACGCTGAGAATTGGGGGACCAGCATTGGAAGTGGAGGGCCCGGTCGGTGTTGTTCACCATTATCCCACATCGGAGCGTTAGGAGTTCCCCTTTCCTCGGACGCGGATGAAGCGCCGCCTGTTTCATCCATCGGGGAAATATCACAGGCGGAGTAGCATCCTAGCTGCTAGAAGAGAATGAGTACGACTAAGTCGAACTTGGATCACGGTATAGTACAATTTCTCATAATGCATACGTACGGTCGGTCCCCCTATTGTTGTATGCATTATCGGGTCTTATGCAACAAGAAATTGGTCACATTTCGTGACATGAGTGACATCACGTTACAGTAGCAGAGCCGTGACCCACTTGTCCAATGTCGCCTGACGAACACCCATAGACTCCGAGACCATTCCATCACAATTGCTTATATTACCTATTACCCGGTTGTAACATATCCCCGGCTTTGCTAGGCAGCAGGCGCCGGCCGGGACCCACATCATAGCCACCTTTGCTACCGGGCCGGGCGCGCCGATGTGGCTGCATTTAGCGCCCCGGCCGGTCGGCGTCTATAGGTGGCTATGCTGACCGGCCGGTTATGAACGCAGATACCTCCCCAGTGGTCCTGTGTGCGATTCCTCATTCTAAAAACTCTGTTACATATGTAAAACAGAGGTATACTATTGTTGCTCTTGTTTTCAAGCTCTGTAGACAGTTAAATGACATCACAGTGTTTGCCAGCCGGCCGTGAGACATTATACCAGCGCTTGCTAGCCGGCCCGGTGGCTGCCCTCCAAGCTCTTGCCAGCCGGCCGGCGACATGGTTAAGTCTCAATTGTACGACCGTCCACGAACCCCCACACGCTTCGGTTTGTCCACAACATATTAATACATGTGTATTATTTATTGTATGTCACATATCTCATACACAACACCACCTGCGATTCTCCAAATCGATCTTATCAATACCCTACCTTGGGTACAGTGGTTGACGTAGATTGCGCGTGTGGGGTATTGACTCTTTCCGGAAGGTTTGCAGTGGGAGCACTTTGTATTTGGCACATTTCTATCTTGTTGACATCACTGATCACCCGGACGCAGCATAGATGTCAGTACTGGAGTCATGCACACGTGTCTCAACATCCTCAGGTCCCGCCCGTGACCCGCGGATTCATTTCTGCGCCAACAACCGTTCCATAGCAGCGGCCTGAGCCACCGCAAACTCCCGAAACCAAAGTATGGTCCATGGCAGCCATCCCGGCTGCCGTTCATTGGACATTGAAAGCCTGACTTTATGGCAGCTGTGACGTCGCTTTCCACTGACCCCAATCTCTCTCTCCAATCTCACCATCGCATCACAGGTCGCACAGCAGCATATCAAGTCTGCGGCAGCTGCGTTAGCTGCCGGCTGTTAGTTATCCAATCTGTCACTCACGGCATCTCTCTCCTGGCAGTGCTCTCGCGGTAGCTCTCTCCATGCAGCACTCTCCCAGTAGTACTATTGCGGAAGCTCTTCAGGTAGCTGCCGTCTACCGTGCATTGCTCTCGGCAGCTCTTCCCCGGTAGCTGCAGTCTACCGCAGGTCTCGACGGTAGCTCTCAACGGGAGCTAGGCTTGATCGGCAGCACTCTTGCGGCAGCTCTTCCCCCGTAGCTTCAGTCTACTGCAGGTCTCGACGGTAGCTTTAGACAATATTTCTCTCGCAGCAGCACTCTTGCGGCAGCTCTCTCCTGGTAGCTGTAGTCTACCGCAGATCTCGACGGTAGCTCTCGAGCGGCAGCCATTGTCCACCGCCCCCAATCTCTCTCTCCAATCTCATCATGGTACTATCCATGCCAGAATAGTATAAAAAGTGTGCAGCAGCTAAGGTAGTACTCTGGCTGCTCACCGCAGCCCATCGTTGCCTGCCGAACACGGCTATTCGCCTATCCCATCTGAGGCAATCCTCAGTGTAAATTCTCTCTTGCTCTATTCTCGCCTTCGCACGTCCACGCAAACCCCCGCGGGTCGTACTAGGCTTAGAGTGTAGAACCGGAAGTGTACAATGTAAGTCAACCTTCTAGTCAATGTGAACTGAGCCAATGCTGATTCAAATGTCTTAGATTCTCCAGGCACCGCTCTCGCGGTAGTGCTCTTGCGGCAGCCTTCTCCCAGGCAGCTGTGGTCTAGCTCGGGTCTCACCCCGGCAGCTCCCTTCCTTGGCGGCGTCCACGGCCTTCTTCATCCTCCGGCTGCTCACCGCAGCCATCGTCCCCGTCCGAACACGGCTACTCGCCTAGCCCGCGGGAGGCTGTCCCGAGTGTAAGGGCCTCTAGCCCTCTTCTCGTTTTCGGACTTTGGCTCAACCTCCGCGGATCATACAAGGCTTAGGGCGTAGACCCTGAAGTGTACTGCGTGAGTCAACCTTCTAGTCAATGTGAATTTAGCCTATGCTCAAGCAGGACCATGTATGGGTAGGCCCGGGAGGCTTCCTCCATCGCCGCAGTAGTCGCGGTGCTGCTGGGGCACGCCCGCGCGATGTGGCCTACCTTGCCGCAGTGGTATGGCCTACCTTGCCACAGTGGATTAGTCGTCAGCTTGTGAGACTATGCAAGGTTAGTCTTGCAAGCTGAGGTCTAATTGCAGTCACACGGTCCCACCCTACCACGGTGGCCACAGAAGATGTAAGTAGGTTTCTTCTCTGTTTTGGGACTACGCTCATTACTATTCTCATTCTAGCATTACCGGTACATAATTTACGTATCGGGCATGACGCGCTCGACTTCCTCGGAAGGTGCCTTAGCTGCCGCTAGCGGGCTGCCGCAAAGACCTCGGGTGGACCGGAGCTACAGGGGACGGAGCTGCCGCAGGAGCAGTACTGCGAGAGCAGTGCCGGGAGAATTAATTGACTCAAGTATTACACTTCAGGGTCTACGCCGTGGGCCACGGCCATTCGTTGGCCGCTTTGACGACGATAATTACTGTGTAGTATCGCCGTTTTATTCATTCGTTGACCGCCGATGGCGGACACGATTTCGACCAGAGTGTTCTACTGCCGGTCCTTGAATATCCATAGATTCACTCTGCGGCAGCCGTCGCAGCCGGTGGTCAGTGGTTCGGCACCAACAACCGTTTTATAGCACTCAAGTGTGATGGCTGAACAGTAAGATGGGTCTACATTTTGATCAACTCGACGGCAGCCTTTCCAGCACGTGGTCAGTGCTTCGGCACCAACAACCGTTTTATAGCACTAACGTCTGAGGGCTGAACAATAACGCGGTGATACATTCTACTGGTTCGGGTGCTTGTTGTACATCGAAATCTTGGCGCACGGAAACAGCAAGTGCATCCGCCTACCGACTAAGCTCCATCTCCTCCTCAATGATGCGAACATCGAGTCTGTGCCATTCCTCCTCCTTCTCCTCAACGATACGACCAATACGCAAATACACCTCACCAGCGAGCGCGCGGAGGTCGTCCCTGTCAGACTCAAAAATAGGAATCAGGGCGCCCTGTTGCACGTCAGCACTGGTATCTTCTGAAATGGGATCGTGTCGATGTACGACAGTTGAAGCAGGGTTAATCCACCACCCGGGAGTGCGGTGTCCCTGACCAGGCCCATCTTCTGCCCACGTCCACCACTGCGGATAGATCCATGAGTCCTCCATACCGAGGAAAACCTGCTCGTTGAATGTTGCGAGGCATTGATACGTTGCAAAGTTGATGTTGCCGACATCGATGTGAAGCCGACGGTTCTCCCAAACAGAGGCCCGAAGGAGATACGCGAGTGGTTTGCACCACACACGCTCGACAGTATTGTAGTCTGCCAGTGTCATCTCCATTGCGGCTGTGAGACCGATCGCGCACATCGCCGTCCACTACAAATAAATCCGGAACCATTAGAGTGTATATCAACACCAAACCGAGGTGTTTCTTAGATTTAGTGCGTACCATCTCCCGACCGATTCCGTGGTTCCATCGACGTATCGTGAGGTCATTTGGAGGTTGCGGCATTGCTTGCAGCGCAGAGGAGATTCGGCGTGTAATGAGGAGCACTTCAAGACGTGCCATACCGCGTACGTTGAGGTACGGGGCACCAGCGGGATTCTGAGGTGCCGGTATCATGATGGCGGCTTTTGGGATAGCAAGCTTCGCTGCCGAAGGTACATAATGGTATTGTAGCCGTCCCGGCCCGGGCCAAGCGTCACATGGCATTCAACAATGAGGCACCGACCATAGCACCTCGCTGCTGCACTCTGTCTCAGTCAAGGCTGCCCAAAATGATGCTAATTCCGCTATTACGATTGTAAGTGCCAGGATTTCATTGCAGGCAGCGTTTCTCGTCATATCCATGATTTATGGCCGTCTGCGGCACCTTATTCATGCACTCAATATTCCAGTCAATGCTTCCGAAGACGGTCTAACATACTGCTTTCTATGGTACGTATTTACTCCGTGCACTAGAAAAGACTCCGACCGCATGGTCTTTGAGACTGCGCCACATTGAGACCTGCCGGTGAGCATACGCCAAGTGACCCGGCGTTTTAGCTGTTGTGCTCCATTTCTCCCAATCGGCAGCCTTCCGTTCGAATGTGCGAACTGTGCAGTCCATCTCAAACGGCACCAGGACAACCTCTTCATCCCATCGGGACTTACGAGCATATGCCCGAAGCCACAGCATGCGACGGTCTGTGGATTTGGTAAGTGCTTTGTAATGGTATATCGGTACCGCGATCGACTCACAGTCTCGCATCCACGTACTCTGCTCTCCAGACTCAGTGTCTGAGATGTTCCAGAACCAGGCCGAATGTTCGTTGTGAAGCCCAGGTGTAAAGGATTCCATGACCGCGGTTGTCGTCTTCAGATCTTCCTTCTTGATGTCTTTGTATGTTGTTCGGAAGCGTTCGAATGCTGTCGCATCCTCAGGGTCGTCAAGATAGAATAGCCGTCCCATCGCTGCTCGAGCTTGCTGATAGACCCGGACGTGCTTCCGGACTCCCTCGTCGGCAACGTGGACATCGTCGAAGCTGCGCAATTTCGCCCGGTATGATGATGCGTTACGGACCTTAGCGCGGTACAGTAGAGATTTGTACCCGATTCCAGTGCGTATTCCCTGTAGGGCGTCGTTGAGCTGACCTTCACGGAGCTGCCGCTCCTTCTTTGCCAGGTCCAGCATATCGTTCTGAGCAAGGAAGTCGATTCTGAACATGGACGGCAGACCAATTGGATGGGTTTCAGGACGATCTGCCGGCAGCTCTCGGATGGCCTCACCGACGACGTTATGCATATCCCATTCATCACCGAACATCGTGAGATCCGCACCGAGGACTCCGCCATCGCCCGGTAGGTGGCCCGGCAGATGCTTCCATCCCGTCTTGTGGAATGCGCTAATAGCGGAAGCGAGGCGCTGCCGTTTTTGCACGAGTGACAGCCTTGCCTGGGTGCCGGCACTGTCCTTGGTGCAACGAGCGGTGTGAGCAATTGCGAGTCTGAAACACTGTCATTAGTGTGCGTTTTCAGCACGCTTCAGAAACCTACTTTGTTTCCTCAATCATCAGCCCATGTGCAATCCAGTCCGCAGCTCCAAGAGTCTCATCGGACACCCCAGCATCGGTGAGCTCTTCCTGTGCAAGCATGACCTGCACCTCCTTCCTCGTCGGCACTATTGACAAAAATTCATTTCTCGTTCACAGTGTACCTCGAACTACTCACAAGGATTTGATGAGACAGCATAGATGTCCATCGCTGATGGGTCCCGCAATCGTTCGGCATCTGCGGCATCAGCCTCAGCCTTCCACTCGGTACATTTGGTGGCATCGGTAGCTGCCGCAAGGCTCTCGAATGCGGATACTGCAGGCTTCCATTGTTGGCATGCCCTTTTCCACTTCCGAGTGAGTAGTGCGGCTGATACGATGGTCAGTAAGCTGCCGAAAATTATGGGGTCATACGTAGCTTACTAATTCTGGTGACCTTCATCCAATTGGAGTCGTTCATGTGGTCGTCAATGACCTCCCGACGGTGTGCTGCCGACATTCCCCTGGTGCTATCTGCGATCGCATTGACCTTGTTCCATAGTGTCTCCAATATCTCACCATCCTGGACACCGGCTCCAACGACAAAGTTGCACGAGAAGCGAGGGAAGCATTGTGGGATGTGCCCATGGACGTGAAACTGGCCGATATCGCGCAGGAATGTGAGGCCCTCGGGCATGTGAAGCGACGGGCTCTTCTCAAACCTGGCGTACAAATGAATGAAATATTGGCACATAATGTCATAGAGGACGAGAATGCGGGTGAGGCCATTGAGATATGCGAGGACCCAGTTAAGTACGTAGTCCATGTTCCGCTGGCTATTGGCAGGTTAGTGTGGCTGTCGGAACGATTCCTGAATTCATAGATGCATACCGCTCGCCCTGTTGGAAGTCGACGGATGCGTGTGGGGCGAAAAAGCCATGCCTAGAACACGCTGCTGCGCCAATCCCGGTAGCTTCCAGCTTTGCGCGGTCGACGGTTGCATTCAGCACTGCACGGTGATCATTGCATGTTGACTTCTGAGTTGCCCAAGACAGTGCATCTCACTTAACGTCTAGGCGAGGCAGCCGATGCGACTACGTGACGCACCTCTTGGTATTCAGTTGCGGTTTTGAGGTGTTGCTTGTACGGTGCATCAGTTACCATGAAGGCGTGTCCATCGGCAAAGGAAACGTCGTCCTCAGGATTTCGCATGTGCCGATGTTGCGTGCTGAAATTGCCATCGAGAACGACGGATCGGGTGTACTTCCATCTAATCAAATGAGGATCACAATCAGCCGAGAGGAGGAGTAGGTGACGTACTGTTCAGGATCATCTCGCCATGACTCAGGTAGGTTGACCTCTGGCTGGGGACATGCGGGACAATGCACTGCCAAATCGCCGGGTCCAATTGCCTGCTGCCGGTGAGCAAAACCCGCCAGCTTCCGCATCTGCTGGTTGCGCCATTGACGAGATACACGGAGCAGTTCCTTGTATCGATCCTAGCACTGTCTGTCAGCGTTTCAATCCATTATATGCAACGAGGGTCTGGGCAACACACCGGCACCATATGGGGAAAGGCAGCATTGGTTGTCCGACGAAGCTTGTTGTAGTAGTTTCGTGCCGAAGTCTTGCATTCCTTGTTTGCGAGCAAGAAATCGTCGAGAACGCGAGTCGTGAAGACTGTCTTTGGCTGAGTGATAGAGGCGGGATAGTAGCCGAGATCGAGTAGCTGAAAGTCCTGGCGTTCGGCAGCTGCGCAAGCACAGAAGGTGAACGGCAACTCATGAACTCCGTCCGTGTCAACAACGACGATCATCCGGTCATTGCTGTAGAATGCAGAGGCAGCAGGCGAGGTGCTCGGCGCAGGACGGCGAGGGCCTTCACCGACCCACGGTAGGTCAGACACCTCAGGCAACAGAGTGTCACCAGAACCCAGGTAGAAGTCGCTGTCTTCATCTTCCATCTCAGAGTCAGGCTCCTCCTCCAGGTACGGCAGCTCATCGTCTTCATTCCCATCTTCATCGTCGGTAGCTACGGATTCGGCAAGGGGGAGGAAGGGAAACGGTGTGGGTGGTTGCCTGGCGGGATCTAGGGACGGCAGATCATTGACAATGGAAGGAACTCGCGGCTGCTGCTCTTCGGCAGTGTCGTATGCACCTAACGCGGGGCACCACGCACCGCGGTGGCCACAGTGTACTTGGAGTCCGAGCTGCCGTAGCCATGCTGGTCTATAAAATGTGCCGCCCCAAAATTCGACGCGGTGAAGGGGATGAGACTGGTGAGCGTCACGGCAGCAGCTGCTGCAGAAGGTCGGTGTCGCATGGCATGTCAGACACCTCCAGAGGGCTTGATGACCACATGTTCCAACTCCCCCGGGCGGCTGAGCCTCGAGCATGAGCTGCCGGTCGATGTATTCATCTTGGACGATGAGGTACTTGCGCTGGAAATCGTTTTGCGACTGGACGTCCCGGCGATGTCAATGCTTAGCGTATTATTTCATAAAAGTATTTCCTTACCTTCCCTTTGCGCTGAGGACGTATGTGCGATTCCAGTGTTATTTCGCTGTAGTCATCGATAGCTGCCGGGGGCGGGGCTTCGGCAGCCTCTTGCGGTGTACGGCGGGAAGTCGATGTCGACGGCTCACGCATGGCTTCGGGCGCGGTGAAATGTACTTTTGATTTCTTTGTAACAATCTGAACTCCCCGTTTCGTCTTTCGAGTACCCGCCGTGATCTCGTCAAAGCCAGTAGGTGCATTTAAGAATCGTCGTCTAGCCATCACAGTATCATAGACAGTGGCGCGCGCAGGGGGATGGGGAGCGACAAATGTTTGATGCCGTGTTGGTACTCTACTCCTCCATGTCATTGCCGTCTGTTTCGCCATCCGCATCCTCCTCTTCCTCCGTCAGATCTGACTCCTCTTCCTCCGTCAGATCAGACTCCTCGTCCATCGGCTCATCGCGTTCCGCACCGGCACCTCCATCCCCTCTCCCATCGGCTGCCGGTGCCACGGGAGCCGGCGGTTTGATTTCCCTGCCCTTTCCCTTATCAATGGGTGCCGGGAGGTCCTGCTGATCTGCCGCGTGTGGTCCAGCTCCGCTCGGCACGTCATCCACAATGTCTGCGTTCTCTGAACAGGAGGTGAATCATGTGGACCGGCTCAGCCAACGAAGGACTCACCGGATGTGGCTAGCTGCGTTGTGCCGACCATCGGCACCTTGAACCACTCGTACACAGCCTTGTTCATGTACAACGCGTATGCAATGCGATCCTTCGGCACATTCGGAACGCCGTGAATGAGAAGCCTCGAGGTTGGCAAAACCACGGAGCCGGAACCGTACGGGAGCGAGATGCCGAGATTATGAATCTCAAAGATACCTGTCTCACCGTAGCTGCCGAGCGTGAGCAGCAGGTCGAGCCAACCTGGCATCGCACTGGTGTCGCGGTGGCGGAGAGTCGAGCGATTCACAATGATCTGCACAGATGTGAAAGTCGTGGGCCAGGTGGCCATGAGGGAAGCGCAAGATGCGTGTCTCATGACACACCGCTCCATCAGGTCTTGGCTGACCTCATATAGTTCTGGATGAGCTACCGCGAGGATCCCGTCCAGGATACCGCCAGACTCCTCAAAGTCCAGCATCCAGTCGGAAGCTCGGGCTGACCGCACGTCCATGCTAGGTGCCGGATCAAAGCGTTGACCCTGTCGTGGAGATCAGTAGGTGCCGGAAATGAATTTCGGCTGCCGGTCGTACCGTGTGCCCTTGCTGAAACCCCGCTGGATAGAGTAGAACCGTCCCCGAGTCCCATTCGGCCCCTTTTGAGAAAAAGGTGTCCGCCGTGCGCCATCCTTTCGTGATCGGCTGGTTGGCTTCCGCCGTCTTGATTGTCAGCTGAGCCTCAAGGATCCGCGTCGTCTTTAATATCTTTTGCTGTTTCCGATGATCAGCACCCCCGGTGCAGCTGCCGCAATGTAATACATACCTGCCGATTCTCGGAGAGAACGTTCGGGAGCGACCAGGCAAGAACTCGACCATTCTTATCTGTAAAGACGGCTGGGTCGACGACCAACGGAAGGTTCCAGTCGCATCGGGCATGGAACTCCTCGACGCCGATGAGTGGTTCATACTTCTGCATCAGACAATTCTCCACCTCCAGGTCAGGAATGACCTTTTGGGAGACCTCATGGGCGTACGCCGTTGCATCCCAATTCACGGAATCTGGAAGAAATCAGTGTGAACAGTGCTATCGGAATGAATCAGATACATACATTGATTGGAGCGGGCTTTGGACAGCGTGAAGGCGATGGTTCGGCAGTCGTCCACCGCAACTCGATCCAGGTGATCAGGGGGCAAGGGCCATTGCGAAATGAGCTGCTGGTGGGGCGTTATGTTATCACCGTGCTTCGTGAAATACTGTTCGAGGTTGACTATAAACTGTGCAGTCGCTGCGCGGCGTTGGAATTGGGCAGATGGGGTGTGGAGTACGTTGTCCATGACAGGAGACCGTGCAAACAGCTGCGAAAATGCGCACTTGGGGCGAAGTTGGATATTCAGAGGATCCCAATAGCCGAAAACATGATTTGATTGATCGCTTAAGAAAGCTGTGCACCCGGCCAGCATTATCCACTTACCAAATACAGTTACTTAGTTGCACGGAACAGCGCGACATTTATTAGCCTACCCCCTCGATCCGACGAAAGCTAGACCAGCAGAGCACCTTTCCCGCCGTTCCCTTACGCCCAGCTTCATTTCTCTGCCACCACCGTATGTCTTGCTTGTCTCCCCCTGTGTCGGCACCCAGCGCAACCGCTCTGACCTCCGCTATTTGACTCAAAGACAGGCGGCACGCACCCTCCACAGTATCCTACGAGCCGTTATTCAGTGGCACGTCTGTACGTCCATTCCATATTGATTATGTTGTCTTCCGGCTAGTATTCTCTCTGACCTCCTAATCCAGCTGTAACTTTTGCCAATGCCTCCGCGCCCTAGCGATCTGTCCAATGCGGATGAGACGTATCTCAACTCGCACCTCATCGACTATCGCAACACAGCAGCGGCCGGGAAGGAAGCTCTCCGCGAGGAGTGTGCCAAGGTCATCATCGAGAGCTGCAATCTAGACTCCACCAACGTCTACATTGTCGACCTCTTTGTTGCCGTATGTCCATTTTTTCCTGGAGTACGCTCACAAATTGCTGATTCCGCAGAGCAGAAGGTGCGAAATTGGTTCCAAAACAACGCCGACACTCGCAAGCGCGTTCGCCTTCCACTCCGCATCAACCAATCCTTTCATCCTCAGCGCGTCTTCAGCATGAAGAACGCAGACCTCATTCGACAGACACTGGGCGAGGAACAATCGAGCGGCGATCCCGACGATCGTGCATACATTGTCGCCTGGAACGCGACCTGCCGAAACCTGTGGCTTCAGCTCTCAGCAGAGGATCAGTTGGTCTATTACAGGTTGGCCGAGCTTTGGAGTCAGCAGGGTCCAGACAAGGATCTGAAGCCAATGTACGTTCACAGTTGCCCATGCGTGCCGCCAGCCTGACCCTCCCGGTACATTTACCAGGATGGCTGAGAGGAGGGCACCATCGTGGATGCGTGCCGTCACAAGCCTCTTTTTAGAACAGTGCAACATGCCGATCTTCATCTACGGCATGTTCGAGGATACGAATGGCAAGATGCGTGCTGCCGTATAAGTCTATCGATGTCCTGGCAGCTTGCAATACAAACTGACATACGGATTCCGATAGCTACGACACGTCCCAGCTCTGGAATCAGTCTGACAGCAGTTCGCTGCTGTTTCGGAACGTGCCGGGATGGGACAAAGACTTTCGCCGGCAGGCATGGACGTTCTTTCAAGCAGCACTCCGTCCCGACCTTGCTGAGCCCGATACGCTCGAGTTCGTCAAAGGAATCAAGCGCGTTCGTGCAGCCCCCTTTCAGTTCGCGTTATATGCAGACGGCACTCCTATCCTGGTGAACGAGGAGAACGGCAACGGCGTTCTGAACAGCCGTCGGCAGGACATATTCCGGGAATACTTCAAGCAACACTACAGTACGTGCTCGACATGCCCTTCCCCGCCATGTATTGTCTCACCGACACAATGCAGGTCACGCGACTGGGCGGGAGGTGTGCTCAGCGCCATGGCAGTCGTTGGAGCAGCATCCTGTGTCCTTCTTCGAGCCTGGTATGCTGCCGGAAGGGTTCAGCTTTCAAGAACCAAGCAAACTGAACGAGCTGGAGCTTCTCGCGTTCTTCAACCATGTCATCCGAATGGAAGCTCCCGATCGTTTTGACCTGGACACCCCTCCCCGCCGCTTCCGCTTCAGTCACTACGAGTCCGGCCCCCGCACCCATCGCATCTACATCCCTGCCGTGTATGCCGGCAGCTTCGAAGCCGCTTCGGAAACTCGGCGCACGAAAAAAGCGGTTCGTGTTCCCGACTTCGAGACCGGTCCCCCTGCCGCCAGCGACAACACTCGATCAAACACTCCCGGAAGCCCGTCGAACGCTCCCGGCAGCCCTGCGCCATCTCAGCCAACCGTGCCGGATGTCGGATCATGAGTCCAGCGTGCCCTCTCCATGGATATCGAAAAGGTCCGGGCTGCGCTTCAGGCAGAGAGAGCAAGCTCTTCTCCGGCACCCCCTCCAACGCCCGGACCATCACGGCCGCGTCGGCAGATGAAGGCCTCCAGACGGGACAACAGCGGACCCCGGCCGTGGCTCGCTTCCGAAGTTGATGTGGATGCTGCCATGACCGAGAATGCCGAAGAAAGTGACGACGACGGTGACCCTTCATTTGTTCCGAATGCCGCAGACGAGCCGGAGGTGTCCGATGACGAGGTGGAAGATTGGTTGCTGGAGGGTGCAGACGATATGGTGAGCGATGGTGAGAGCGTCGGGGACATCCTACCTGCCTCTCTCCCTGTCGAGCAACTGATACCAATTGCTCGTGCCCCCACTGTCTCTCGGATTTCAGCTCCTGCTCCTGATCATTTCGGATCACCGGTGAGCACACTCCCTACAATCGGCACCGCAACCGCTGCTGATGTCGGCTCTCTCGGAAACCATACCTCTCCCGTTCATCCATCCATTCCCTCATCCAATCCACAGCGCGTTCAAGCTCCCGCTGTGTCGGCTTCCGCTGAGACCGACTCTGTGGCTGGTTATGCAGGTCGTGCAGCCAATCCCGAACCATTCAACGCCCCAGAGGCTCAAAGTGACAGCTTCGACGCTGCGACCACGGACGCAAGAGGCAACACATGTCCGGAACAGCCGCAAACCCTTCCACTGCTCACACCAACGGCCATAGGCTACGATGCGTATGCGCGCCACCAATTTCTTGTTGGGCTGTCCGATGAACAGGACTATCAAGGTATGATCATGCGGATGGGTGACAAGGTACGGTTGGTATCGCTGCATGGTACACAGTCTCACTGACATACATCTCAGCTCCAGCAGCTCTGTGGTATTCCCGCGAGAGCTCCCGTGCTCTGGGGAACCTGGGCGTTCAAGGGCGCACATGTGCCGGCTACCGTGCAGGCATCTGCGAAGACCGTCGAGACCCTCTTGAACTGGATCAAGAGAGGCGTTGAGGCCGCCGCTGGACCGGCAGACACACAACGCTACTGCCTCGTCCTGGGCATCGTGCTGCGTGATTTGTCGCTTCTCGCAGAGGCTCAGAAATCCAACACGCAGACGACTCGCCTGCCGGACTACATGGCGAACTCGAACCTGGTGGTTGGACATCGGGCGATCGTGTTGCAGGCTTGTTCTGACGCCTTGGAGTCGGCTACGCATTCGGCAGATGTTGCGCGCGATTCGCCAGTGTTGAAGGGGAAGGGAAAACAGGTAGCGGCACCTCCGCCGGCTGCCGAGAGCACTTTGGCAGCCGCAGGAGGTGCCACCAGGCGGCGCTCGACGCGGAAGAAGAAAACGGCTACGTAGAACTCTCGTCCCCCTCCGTTAATTTTCCAACCACATTTCCTCGTATTCAGCATCTCGTTCAGATATGTACATGTAGAAATTCGCTAAGGCATTGATTCCAGAGACATTCACGACCACTCCATATGTAACGTACATTGTACACAGCGCTTTCGTTTTATGCATCCTCTACTTTCCTCCGGCAGCTCGAGCTCGCGTTCCTCTAGCAACAGGTCTGGGTGAAGAAGGAGAGGCAGCTATGCCGAGATCTGGCGGCTGCTCACCAGCGGGAGGAGCTGCTTGCGATGATGATCCGCCACCATCGTCATCCTCACGCTCTCCTCCACGGCGTGCGATCACCTGGATATTGAAGGACTGGGGCCCAACACTGATGCTGCCGCCTGTGGGGGCATCGCCAGTACCAGTGGTCAGAGCCACCGCGAGTCCGCGCAGGAGGTCGTCTGAGAGACCGCGTTCTGTGAGGTATGTCGAGACAGCGAGCTTCATGTCGTCCTCGTTACGCTGGGGAAGTCCACGCTCCAAAGTGTCGACACGTTCTGACAAGTCTTTGACCGCGCTGAAAAGTTCACCAACCATTGCGTCCCGCAGTCCAGGAACCTCAGCCTCTCTACCTTGAGCAACCGGCACGTCCTCCATCGCGAGCTCTGCGACCTCTGCCTCTGCCTCCTCGGCTGTGCGAAAAGCTTCCGGCACCTTGCTCTCCACTCGTTCGAGCTGCCGCACGACCTCCGCCTCTGCCTCCTCTCCGATGCGCGAGGCATCCGGCACCTCTGTCTCCACTCCCTCGAGCTGCCGCACACGGCTGTCGAGCAGCGCGATGCTGCCGGCGAGATGCTGGCCAAGATTGCACACCATCGGCGCGCATGTGGGGGCGGCCATGTTCGCAAACGTTGCCAACTCGTCCTCGTTGCGGTCCACCTGGACCTGCACACGGCATAACCGCTCCCGGACAGGACGGAAGTCTTCCTCAAACATATGCATGCGCTCCAATGCTGTTGCGTATAGGGTTCGAAGGTCCTGGACGAGCTGCAGCATGTCCCGCATCGCGATCCAGTTCAACGGAACTGGCGGGATACTCGAGAATGCTGCCGAGAAACGAGCAAAGATGTCGCGAAGTGCCGCAATGGACTCCAGGGCATTGACGAGATGGTCACCGAGAAGGTCGCTGTATCGAACCAAGCCATGATAAGCGTCCCAGCCGTCTTCCGATGCAAGGGCAGTGCTGTGAATCTCGTTCCGAGTGTTGGTAACAATGCTGGCCTCTCGTCGCAACATGACGGCGTCGCACGTGAGAGCGGTACCCAGTGAGACAATTTCATCGAATTTAGCTTTTGTCGCTTCGATCATCTGCGCGAGGGGATCCGTGAATCGGAACGCCTGGAAATCAGTCGCATCCGACCCGTCCGGCAGGTCAGCTGGATGGATTCGAAGGCTGTCCAGGATCTCGAAACCATCGCGATCGATGCGAGGCACGATCGGTGCCGCGTTTGTGGTTCCGTCTGCATGCGGCGGGTCGGCCACTCGATACAGTCCACGATACATGTCCTTCGTCACCCGCGGCAGATCCTTCCATGATCCTGTGCAGCGCAAGATCAGCAAGCTGCCAACGGATATATGTGCAATCAAATTGCACCTTTGATGCTACTGACAGTCCACTCGGTCCGAGTGGCAGGTCCAGAGCTCCAGTGCCTGAGTGGGAGAGCAGGAGGGGCACGCTGAAGCGTTGTAGAAAATGCGGCCTCGTCCACCTTGGTCGGGAGTACCACGATTGGCACGGATGCACGCGATCTTCTCGACCGTCCGGAACGCGAGTTTGAGGTCTGTGCCGCTCCTCGAAGAGCTGCACGAGACGTACGTGATGTCCCAGTCGTCCCGGAATCTGCCGCAAGTCGGAGCTCGTCGTCTGCATCCTTCCGGTCGACCGACATGTGACCTGCCGACGATGGCGATGTGCGGCGGGATACTGTTGTTGGAGAAGCTGGAGGCGGCTCTGCAGAAACACGAGAGGAGCCGGGAAGAGTAGTCGAATCGCGTGATTGTGCCCGTGACAGAGAACAAGATGCCCGAGCGACTGAACCCCTCCTTGCCCGACTACCGTGACCACGTCCCGGCTCATCAGCAGACTGTTCAGCATCATCATGAGCATCACCGGCAGCCTCGGGTCGAGTGGCTCCGCGAAGAGCACTGGCTTTCGCCTCTTTCGTCCGAGGAATCGCGCGCCACTGCTTCGAAAACCACTCGTATGTTTCCTGGGCAGGAAACATTTTCGGGAGCTTTGTAGGGGAGAAATTTGGAGTTTCATAGAGGTCAGGAGAGGAACGCATGCGCCAGACGGCAAACCCAAGATAAATCGTGAGAGGAACCTCAATCTTGACGTTGAACGCGAGCGAACAGCCGTGCTTTGCGGATAGGCATCTCTTGCAAGCGGAAGACATCAACAGCATAACAAGACACGGCTCGTCCCTTCCCCGGCACCGCTCGCATGGACGCGGCTGATAATATATCAGTCAAAAACACATGGTAGAAGACAAATACACGTACGTGCGGTACCCATCGGAATTCAATTTGCTCCGGCGCAATATCGTACAAGGTCCGAAGACCCTTGCTTCGCTGCCCCGATCGCGGCACGATGGCACCTGCGGAATTCTCCTCCGTGAGCTCATTCGGGGTCTTCGCTACCTTTCCGGAAGGCTTGCTGGAGGTGCCGGCACTGGACTGAGCCTTTCCGGCAGGTCTTGGGCGCGGCTTCGTGGATGATGGACGCACGGTAGCGGTGGAGCATGGAGTAGAGGTACCGGCACCTCTGGATCGAGAGACGGACCGCAAGCGAGGCCCGGCAGAGCTGTCCGTTGGTGGGTTCCGATTCACAGCCTTTGCGGGCTGGCGGCCGCGATGTCCCGACTTCTTCTTCGAGGTACCGACGGCCTCCGGCTCGTCATCCACATCGATTTTGCTCTCCCCATCTGAGTCCGGTTCTGCGGCCGTCTGGCGAGATGACGAGCGCAACATGCGCCCGCTAGCGGTGATGCCGGAAGTGTCCCAATCGAGGACGGCCGTCGATGCATCAACACGACGTGCTGATGTCAGTTTCGAGGTGCCGGTGTCGTGATCACCGCCATCGACGGCCATCTCGTCGTCGTCGGCGGCACCACTGCCAATTGTGTCTGAAATAGAATGTAAGTAGTGAATCACTGCAGTGCCGAAGCCATGACCCGTACCCTGTTTCCCTATCGTCCCGCTGGTGGCTGGTCGTGCATGGCGGGATGTTTTTGTATTCTGCGTTTCTGCGGCAGCCAGGCGGGAGCGTTCCGCATTCTTCACAGCTTTAATCGGGAGCGACAGATGCGGCTCATTCAGCACTAAATGTAGCATAGAAATTAGCGAGAGTAGGATCAATGCAGTCTGACCGCTACGTACCGCGTCGATGCTGATCCCACCAAACGTTATACAGCTGATCCTCGGGAATGGTCCCGTACAGATCGCCCTCCTCGCCGGCGGGCTCCCATTTAAGGCGGCCGAGTACTCCCTTCTTGTACGCCTTATGCCCAGGGCCAGCGAACGTAATCGTTTCCGGATCGAATGTCGTCTCTCCTGCACGCTGCCGAAGATTGTTGGCCCAAATACATCCAGCAGCGAATGGTGGAATATGTGGAAAATCTGCGACTGCGAGAGCCTGGAGGAAGGCAGCAAAGTCCGACAGGAAATGGACATGCCAAGAACGCCGTTTGCGGTGGTTGACAGGGGGACGGCACCGGAAGGCATATTCGAGGCGGCTTGCATATTCGCGCATGGTTTGGATCTGTTGTTTGTTCGGGGGCGGCAGCTGTTTGTTCGTTGTTGCATCTGCTTCAGCCATTGTGATAGTAAGCTCGTTGATACGAAAAAAGTGAAAGCTGCCAGAGGATGAAGGCAGTTGATCGCGATCAGATCAGCGGCAAAACGCGAGTGGAAAGGTTGTGGCACACTAGCGCCCATCGATTCTGTCCCGGTACCTTCATCACAACTCTCGCAGGTCCCGGAGGCATATGGCACCAAGGAAAGGAATGTATATCGAGAGCTGCCAATGTCTATCAGTTGCTGAAACTATTTACAGGATCATCACGGCGAGGGGGGGCTAGGGGCAGAGAGTCCAGGCAGGGGACCTCAAAAAACCCTACGGCAGGTGCGTAATGATCGTCAATTTGCCCATATTGAAGTAAAACATTTACATTGAGCCCTTTCGGATAGGTCATATTGAACAGGTAGCTCAATCACAAACATTTCCGGCACCCGTCTTGCGGAACCGCAGCATCTCCCGTGCCCCAAGCGAAGGTGCGCTAACGGTTTTAATTTGCGAAATCAAATGTACTCATGCGACTGGAAATTAATACAGGATTGAAACAAGTTCGTATCAGGTCTCCGACTCCACCTCAAACACCTCCATCTTTGGCCGGCATAATTGGTGAAGCATCTCCGGAACATAGCAAGCAGCTTCCGCCGCAAGAACACGATCCAACGACAGGATTTCTGGACTGCCAACGAGACATCTCACCCACATCGGCACCACCGTCGCAGTCCTCATTGTCATTTGATCCATCTTCACCACTCTCCGGAGAGCCGGTGGTGCCCTTTCCATTATCCCCTTCCACTGGCGGCAGCGAAATCGACCTGCCGATGACGGGCACCCATAGCAGGGACGAGCTGCCATCGTCCCCTTCCACCGTCGGCATGGACGTTGCCCTGCCGATGACCGGCGAGCTCAGCGAGGATGAGCTGCCGGCGTCCTCTTCCCCTGTCGATGCTACGTTCGACCTGCTGATGACCGGCGAGCTCAGCGAGGATGAGCTGCCGGCGTCCTCTTCCCCTGTCGATGCTACGTTCGACCTGCCGATAACCGGCGAGCTCAGCGAGGACGAGCCGCCGTTGTCCCCTTACCCCGTGGATGCTACGTTCGACCTGCCGATAACCGGCGAGCTCAGCGAGGACGAGCCGCCGTCGTCCCCTTCGCCCGTTGATGCTACGTTCGACCTGCCGATAACGGGAGAGCTCAGCGAGGACGAGCCGCCGTCGTCCCCTTCGCCCGTTGATGCTACGTTCGACCTGCCGATAATGGGAGAGCTCAGCGAGGACCAGCTGATGTGGTCAGATGACCAGACAGACGGTGCGCTTGTCGTCCAAGAATCCCAAATCACAATCACGAGTGAGTGGACTTTGGATCTACTTGGCCAATTGACATTTAATTGCAATTGTGTTGAATAGGGCCGCTGGCAGAGTCGGTGTTTCCGGAGATGATCTACGGTCTGTTCACCAATCGTGGATTCGAATCGGCAGCTCCTCCAATGTCCCCCATTCAATCGCCGTCTCAGACCGACACATCCCGGAGATCCCAAAGCAAAGAGGCTAGGGGGCCTGCCGAAGTGATGAACGATCCGATCAACATGCACGGTCTCTTTGCCACTCGCCCATTTGATCCGGCAGCTCGCCCTGTGCCCGCTATCGAATCTACAGGCCAGGGTAACATGTCCCTGGGACCCCCAAGCGAAGAGGCTAAGGAGCCTGCCGTGGTGACGCATGACCCCCAAGCTGGGGTACATTCTCGCTTATCCCGCATGCGTGCTGATCGAGAAATACTTGCAGCTACTATAGAAGGGCTGACGGAGGCTGAATTGATCGCTCGCCAGTTGCACGGCACCGCTTTCACCAGCGGTCCACAATATTGGCGAGCATACCAAGATTCACTGACCCAGCGAGTCACGGCAGTGGATACAGTATGGGAGAGTCTACAGGAGTGATTTTGGGCATTATGTTTCGTTGTAATTGTATCTCGCCATTGCATATTGAAATTCGATGATATTGTCAGTTGGGGAAGAGATTGGGGGATGTGCCAGTGCTCATAATGCAAGGTACTCACAATACTTGGTACCAAGGCTTAGTAGTCAGCCGGAAACTGAAAGGAATTGCTTCACTACACCGGCCGAGGATCAGCTGTAATAAGCCTTACCCACCGGCCGAGATACTTCTGCCCTGTAGATGCTTTCCGGCCGGTGACTTCACCCAGTACACCTAGACCGCGTAAATTCGAACTTGTTGTACATTTTTGTGAATACCGCTATAGAGGGCATGTATTTACAACAATTGGACAGTCAGGATACATGAGCATGACAATCTGTGGTTAACTGGGGCACGCGACCGGCCGGCCTGCCTAACCCTATGATACGCGGTATTCTGGCCGGGCCCGATTCCCTAGCAACCCCAGGGTTATGTTACCGCCGGGTAACTGGTAAGTCCTATATATAGTGGTGTAACTATGTGAGACTCCTGCTTCCGCAAATACCCTCGGAACCTCCGGACCTCTGCCTGGAGCCTCGACCCTCCCACTGTCTCTCCCAGAGCAGCATGCGACGGAAGCAGAGGTTTTCGGAGCATCCTGAGTAGGGACTCGAGTCGGCTGAGTGCGGTTGTAAGGCTCTGGTCGTGCTTCACGAGCCTTTTGAATGTGTGTCGGGCCAAGGACAGGCCTCGGTTCAGCTGGCATGATAGGGGATGGCTGAGAAACTCATCACACAAGCATTCAAATCACCGTCTGTTGAGTAAATTATCCCTCGAGGCATGAATCAGGGCCGCCACATTCCTATAAATGGCAGATCCCGTAGTGCATACTGGCCAAAACCTTATGCATTATGCATTAGTAGATTTCATGCATAAGTTCCCGCGTACGGAGTCCGTCCCCGCCAACAGTTATGCATTATCGGCACTTATGCATTATGAGCGCTTGCATTATGAGAAATTGTACTGTAGTAGTTTTCGTCGGGAGCAGGCCGTTGTTTGTACCTGTTAGGACCCCGCTGGCTTTGACGCCCGTCCATTTCTCAGTCAAGCCCACGGTTGTTGCTCGTTTATCCGATCTCCGGTCACGTATCTCCTTGGTCCTCCTAACATTCACTCTCTACGGGAAGTCCTTTCCACCACATGCACCACGTCACTGCCATTACTGACAGGTGCATTCGCATTTTCAGGATATGTGGAATAACGTAGATGATGGCCTTCTAAACATGTCACCACTACCATGTGGATTCCGAGTTGGATAAGTATTGTACAATATTTGTGGTCTTCTCGCAACAGTGATTGAGATATTTGCCTGCGCTACAGCGAGCTACGCATTCTCATTCGACCTTAGGCAACTCGTGAAACACCGGCGTCACGGTGATGCGCGCATGGTCCCACTGTGAGCAATGTCGTCAGGTCGGACCCCTTGACTTCCAACAAGACCTCAGGAGATCACTCACCACCTCTCCGGACGTGTAGTACGGGTCCTTCTTGAGCGTCTCCCAGGCCTTCTCGACCGTATCCGCCTGGACGATCGAGTAAGAGCCCTGGCGCTTGTCGTGGAGGTTGGCATCCGAGGAGTTGGCACCCTCAGTTAGCAGGCCACCTGCAGCGACTGCAATCGGGGGGCGTGGGTGTTTGGTCAGCGCGAGATTCAGATGCTGCAGGGCACATCACGAACGGACGTACCGATGTATCCGTCTTTGACGAGCGGCGAGTTGTACGCCCTGTGGGCTGGGTTGTGCTTCGTACGATTCGCCACTGCGCCAGGAAGGTCACGGGCAAAGACGAGGAAGTAGTTCTTGTTGAGAGTCGGGACGGACATTGCGAGAGCGGATTGTAAACGGTTGCCAGTAACCGTGCTCGAAGCTCGGACTTTATACAAACAAGGACATTAGAAGAATGAGACGATGCGACGGGGGAAATCACAAGCTGATATGCGAAAATGGGACGTTGTGGTTTTGCTCAAGGGAGTGACTTGACTTGTGCGCAGTGTTAATGCCGGAGAAGTCTGGAAGCCTCCTTGTGAGTGCACGAAGTAGACAGTCATGGATTCGAAAGTCACTTAGTCATATACCAATCGGTATGAAGTCGAACGAGCCTTGAAGTCAAACGAGGTTGTATGAGGAGACCTCGGGAACCAAGTCTCCGATCTTAGACTGCAGACATTACGAGCTTGGGATCCGCTGGTTGAGGCTGTATATTGGATCTGAGATTGGGACACGGTCTGAGCGGCGATGGATAGGCATAATACCATTTGGACACCCGAGTTTGCAAAGAGTTTCGAAGCGTCTTCGCGAAGCTCGAGAGAGGGCGAGCACTGTAACCGCGGGCGACGACTTGCAGCTGAGCCTGAGCGACCAGAACTGCGAGTCGGCCCCTCATCGCAGCGGAAGGTATGGCATTGCTACGTGATTGAGTTTGGCAAACGGCGTGAGAATCGAACGACAAATACAAGCTGAAAGAGCTATCGCGGAGGACGCGACTTGGATTTATTGAAGATCTCCTTCGACTCCGAGAATCTAGTGAACGTCGCCTCCTTCTGTTGAACGCCGGCCCCCAGGCAAGCGGTCTTGCTGTCGATATTCGTGGCCGGGCTTTTCACGAGCGCGATAATCTCGTTGCCGTCGTTGGCGTGGGCCCTGACCGGTCTGAACGTGTGAGGGGCAAGCATCGGTACGAGCAAGTGTTTCGTCCTGGTACCGTGCTGGCGATGCCGCCTAGTACTGGCACATTCTACCACACAGACAAGACCGTGATCACGGTCAAGACAGAGGGAGGTTGGTTTGCGCCTGAATACGAGACACTTCGTGTAATTGAATACAGGGCATGGACGTTCGTCAAGACGTTAGGACTGGCCCTGGAGGTGCCAGTAGGAGCAAAATAGCAGACCAAGATCATTAAGCGCCAGCGCACTTCCGATCTCGTCAGATGCCCTTCGACGCTTCACCGTCACCACCATTTCCTACTTGGTTCCTTGCTTCACTAGCACAACCATTCCTCACAACGCCTCTGTTCGACCCCGTGCTCTCCAGGTTCAGTCAACTCCTAATGTCAGTCACGTCACCTCGAAGCGTCGCTTCCATGTCCTCGTATCGTGCGAATGAAGACAACGCGCGTGGTCTAGAAGCAGTATACATGTAAAGGCAGCTCCATTGCGGAACCTAGGAGGTATGTTTTCAACCGGTTGCGGGATGCGGGGCGGCCGTTCCGGAGGCATGATGGAGGTACACTGGCGCAGGGAAGGGACGAGGGGTGCGGGACTGGCTTGAGAGGTTAGGACTTGGACAGTAGGCGACTGTCGTGCACTCCGGTGTTAGGCAGGGCTGGAAGGATGCAACACGCGAAGAATCGATGTGCGTTCCAAACGGTGTCCTAATACTTCCACAAAAGAAACCAACCAGGCTCGGTAAGGTTCATGTCACTCCTCTCCCTTTCCCAGTTGCCAATCTTCAACCTTTCCAGATTCTTCGGCACCGCCGTCAGACTTTATTCATCGTGGCCTAAGCCAGCACAGCGTCCGAAGCAGCCAGAGCAATCATTTACACCCCTTCTCCAACACGCATCATCCGTGGTCCTATTCCTGTCGAATCTACTCCTCTGGTACGTCTGCTATCGCTTGATGCGTCCTTGTGACTCACCAGCGAACGCTTGTGACATTCGCACAGTATTCTCCAGTGGAACGTCGATGTTTTGCGAGCATGTTTCCTGCCGCCATCATCTATATCTCCTGCCCACCCGCCACCCACGCAGGTTCCAATCGCGAGCAGTTGTGCACCGCTGGGGACGCTTGCTCTCGACGAGGATCCTTCGGTGCTGCGCCCATTCCTGATCGCCTCCTCACGCCTATCCCGTCGGACGAGGAGCGCAATATCCTCTACCTCAATGTCGATCGCGTCCGCTCTGATCCATTGCATCTCAATGACGTGGATGATTAAGGAGAACATTCTGACAGAGGATTACGATCTGAATGAAGACAAAGAGAACATGCGTCTGCCTCACCTCGCGCGCGATGACGTCCAGGAGAATGAGCCTCCCGCCGAAGGTTCTGGCTCACAGACCGACTTCGACGTCAACCTCGAGCCGTTCGACGAAGAGACCGATGACTCCATCGCACGAATCCTTCTTGCATCTGTCCAGAAGACGGGTCTCGACCGACTCTTGGAGGAGCCGTCGTCATCTGGGAGCCCGACACACGCACTCCGGACGCCGCACAAGCACCGCAGTACGCATCACCGCTCGCCGCTGTCCACGCCGCACTTATCGGACGGGGCCTTGTACGGCTCGCACTCCGGACCGAGGTCTATGCGTGACGAGTCGCAGAACACCGTCAAGCCCTCTGTCGCGCGTCCCGCGAAGGGCAAAGCGGGCGCAGCGCTCGACACGGGCAAGGGTAGAGCAGTCCCGTCGCAGCCCCGCCAACCCCTTGCGATGCTCGAGTTCGAAGACCCTCACGCGGAGCCTCCGAAAGTCGCGGGGATGAAGCGCACGCGAACGCAGGGGGCACTGGAGGAGAGGGAGAGCGAGGACTCGGACGCGAAAGCGGCGGTGCGGAGGCTCGAGGCGCTATTGTGAAAGCGGTCGAAGAAGGCGCGGCTGGAGGAGACGAGCAAGAAGGGCAAGGGCAAGGGGAGGGAGAATGTGCCAGACAGCGAGGATGAGGAGATGGATAGCGACTCGTCGTCGCCGAAACCTCCTGCTCGTATGGCACGGGGAGGGGTCGTGGACGAGGGAGAGGTCGCGGGAGGGCGGGTGGCCCGGTCGCGAATGGGCGCGCGACTGCTCCGTCGTCCAGGGGACGGTCGACGTCGCGAGGCCGGCCACCGAGGCCGAAGTCGAAGGGGAAGGGGAAGGAACGTGCAATGGAGGAAGTTGATCCTGACGAGGATGAGGTGCGTGACCCGCCATTATGCTGTTGAGATGGAATTTGGAGCTGAGGGGATCGTGATGGTCAATGCAGGAGAGGGCGCGCCAGCGTCAGGAACGGATCGAGTACTTCCGTAAGCTGCAGGAGTACAGTCGGAGGACGTGTATGTGATATGAGCGGTTTCGGTTGCCGTCCATGTCGGTGACTGGTTATGATATCGGGTTCTTGTTTGTCTCTGCGTCGCTGTCGCTGCTCGCTGTCTCGTGTCCTCCCCGTACTGCCTGGCGCATCTCCGCTGTCGCTTCGCCTGCGTTGTCCACCGTGTTCATATGCTATCCTCTGTGCCTTGAACATCACCATGTACTTCGTCCATCTACTATTTCTATCATCTATCTATCCACAATCTATGAACCTCCGGCGCCATTGAATACGTCTATCCGGTGCACGTACTCCCGATGGGTCATCAGTGATTTTTGTCACATAAATAAGCATGTTCTTCGAGGAATAAATACAATACAAGGCAGTCTAATATATATGGCAGGCTAATCAAACGGTTTCGGTCTGTCTAGGTTTGTATATTTAACATTATGGCCCGGCCAAGTCAAGAAGCAGGAGTGTATGAACCAAAGGGCGCTTAGCGATGCAGCTCGAGTCGGAGGGGCTCTAATCGAGAGCTTGTTTCATCTTGTCCAGCTGCGAAGCAAACGTGGTCAACGCCCGGGCCAGTCCACATCGAGGACTCGAGGTTACTCGCAACCAATACCTCAACTCACCAGCGCAATCACGCACTTTCATTCTGTGCTGTGCTCGTGCCATCCATCTCATCGTTGCCTCCGGTCTGAGTCTGTGAGTCTTCATCTTCAGTGCCGGGTCCTTCTTCATCCACGCATGCCGAGTCCTCATCCCCGCTTATCAAATCTATGAAGCTTATCCCGGTGAGGACAGGCTCGCCCATCGACGCTATGAATGCTGGGAGTTCTGCTGCCATCTGTGAACCAGCTGCATTGAAGTTGAGCAAGGAGATGGCCGAGGGCGAGGATGCGGAATAAGCAGAGCGGTCCACTTGCCGAAGGTCCAGGAGGAACCGGCAGATAAGTATGGAGCCCAATCTTCAACAGCAGTTTGAGTAGATCGATGTGGGTGGGAGACGGGGATGTGGTTGACATATGGATTGAGGAGGATGGTAGTATCTGCAGTCAAAGAACTGAATCCTTGCTATAAATGCACAGTCAGGACTCCAGCACAGGGGATGCAGACTTAGTCACGGTACATGCCTTAAAGGTTATCAGGCTAAGGATGTCAAACAAAGTGAGAGCGCTGATTACCACACCACTATATCAGTACCCAGTTAAGGGAGAGAGGACTCCTGACAGGTCAGCTCACATGAAGTAAATGCTTCCTGGACACCAAATTGGTCAGCCAATATCGGATTTGGTGCAGGCCATCATACACACCATTGTACAACACTAGTAGTATGGACAAGTGATGGCCCCTTTAAGACCCCTCCCTGCATTCTCCAAGATGTGTATGTAGTACACCATGTTACAAGCAGCACAAGGATATTAGCCGCTATTGGGCAGAGCCCAGCCGCCAGGGTAACTATCATGGAACCATTGCATATGTTTCATTTTGCCTGTCAAACATCCAGGGAAGAGTGTTCACATGTTGGTGGTATGTTCAAGCTGGGAGCCTCACTACTGCAGTTGAAAGGACTGGGTAGTTCTATCCCATTCCAAGTCTCAAACATTGTCTATAATATGACTCCAGGTAAGCCCAGGACCTGAGAGCCAATGAGTGGACATACCTGTGCAGTGATTTCTGGTACACCTAAGATGCATGTAAAGATGGTGATATATTTGTTTTTGTGAGATAAGGCATAGACTCGAATTGTTGAGAACACTGAGGTATGTCATGTTCAGCATGCAAGGGTGGAAAGCGAGCTCATACTTACTGAATATGATGAAGAGGAACATAATTTCTAACATGAATTGTATGTGACTGTTTATCTGACACCTGGGAGTGTCTTTCAATGAGGATTCCACATCCAGCTAGATGGTAGATCATAACATACACCTAAGGGAATTGCAACCATGTATAGCAAGAACCACAATAATCATATAGAGTATGCACCATTTCTGACATAGGAAATATAGTTTGAAACAAGAGAGCATAGTATATGAGAATTGAGTAGCGACTGATCATATAGATCAGCATCGACGCCGTGGGATTTCGGCCCCTGCCAAAATTCCAGAAGCAACAAATTTCCTCATCAAGGGTGATCAGCCAGTCATAGGCGACAAGGGCTACGCGTTGCGCCATGTATCAGCAAGACTCTGGGACATCAAGGGTTAAGAATTACCAAATGCCGCGGTGATATAGTACTCCTCTGTCAGTCTTGGGACAATAACCGCGCCCACACGCAGATCAATGGTCAGCGTAGACAAAACCTGGCAATTCTTGAAAACTCACAAAGCGGACACAGCATCAGAAAAGGCGGACACAGCTGCAGATGCCATGGTTGTGAAAACAGTTGGTGAAGAGGCAGGAAGATGAGGGAGCAACTTGCGGTTCCAATGCTCGTTGCTGAGCGTTTTATAAGCCCGAGGACAGGGCGCTTGTGGCAGCGCCTCGAGTGCGCTGCTCATTCAGACTCTGGATCACCTTCGGAAAGGTATCAAAGTCGGCCAACCGGCCATCCCCGGAAGCCCCTAACATGACCTCGAACAAGCCACACATGACAGCGAGCACGAAGTGGTCCTGATTGTTGCCGTCCAGAACGACCCGACCAGGTGTTCGAGCGAGATGGTAGCGAACCACGCGCGTCCGTACGTTCCGATCCAACATGTGAGATCATCTCAGGGCTCGCGATGCAACGCGATTCTCCAGAGAACACATCTCCGGATCCTGCCTTATCGCCAGCTGGCATGCAGACGACGCGCGGGTGGCTAGACGATGGATGAGCATTGATGTACGTGCACGCCTACTCGTCGCTTCTCCCGCCTCTGCCCCCAAAACCGGAGAAACCTGCGAAGTCTACTCGGCAACGTATTAGTGTCTTGCATTGTGGCATATTCGTCCTATTACGCACCGATCGCACGCGATACCGCCGGATTGATCGCGATTATAGTCAACCTTGAACACGCTTCTCGATACAGGAACAGCCTCCTTGCGCACGAACTCCACATTCACTCTGGCAGTTGCGTCTGGACAGCGCAACAGATACTGCGAGCTGTCAGCCCAGCGAAGACGCTTCACGCCGCCACAGCCATTCGACGGTCTCCCCGCGTACGCCGGGATGTCTGGTACTGGCCGAGAGCTTGTCCTTTCGAACCTTGACTGCGCGCCGCTCAAGGGAGTGAAAGTGACATGTAGATCAGGCCGCTCACCTCAGAACCGTAAAGGACGTTGAGCATTTAGATGACGAGCGGTTGCTGGCGCGATAGAAACATCACAATCCTTATGATTTCTGCTGGCAGGGGCTGCCGTCGCGGATAACTCGGCGATAAACAACCTGCAGATATGCATTCTGTCAACAACGTGAGGCAGCGAGTGGATGACTGTATATTTACCAAATAGGTCATTCCAGGCATTCAGCCAGCCGCGGTCGCGGTAGCGCTGTGCATTCGCGCTTTTGCATTCGACTGCTCAGAGATGCCGTTCATCAGCAACCGAATGCTACATACGCGGAGCGGAGGGTTCGCTCACCTGGAGGTTGCACTCCCGCGTTAGCAGAGCCGGAGGCTGACCTTCAGAGACGTACCGAGGGACGGACAATAAACTGCGGATAATCATTACGAGCCCTACTGAAATACATGTAGAGTACGGAGCGAGGCCAGGTCCGCGATACCAGAAGATCCCCTCCGTGCCCATCGAGACGCCGGACGCCACGAAACCAAAGAGACCGCCTACCGCGTCCGAGGGTCGACAGATCATGTCTTACAGGGAGAAAGGCGACACGGCTAAGCCGCGGATCGGGATAGATGCTGCGCGAGACGCGCATACAGGACCTGAACGGCGTTCCAGCCTGCGGGAGACGACCCTTGAACGCGTCGACGAGGGGCGAGCGCGTCGGTGGCGGGCATACCTCGACGAGACAGAGACAGGCCTTCTGCCCAGGCCCGTACTCGGCCATGCCTGCCTCACGAAAGATAAGTTCGCCATTGACTTGATCACAGGGAGTATCCAACTTGCCGCCGGTGACGATATCGGAAAGCGCCATGCCTTCAGCACGGTGCGGCGCGCGAGGCTGCACCGCGCGTGAGCCCAACGCTTACGGCGGTACATGATGGACGGGAAGTGGGCTGCGGGGACCCAAGACGCACTTGATGGAACGGACGAACTCACCTCCTCACCGACGGCGTTGACGGTTGGGAACCCTCAACGCGGTCATAGAGAAAGGCCAAGATGCGGATTCGTGCACCGCATGGTCTGGATTGGGGAAACCTGAGCGCAACTGATGATGGGCGACACGGCGTTCGGCTGGGATGCAGGGACGGGGTGTAGGGTGAAGCAAGTCTGAGAAAACAAATCAGTTATGTCGGAGGGAGTAAAAGCGATGTTAGTGAGAACGCCGAGGGAAGGAAGACGACCGTCCAGTTGCCTGAAGGAAGTGCACCCTCAGCGACGGCGGCGGCAGCGATTGCCCAGTGGTTGGGAGGTGTCTAAGACTGCAGGCAGACCGGCGGGCATAAGTCGACCGCAACAGGAATGTTGCTCATACAGACGGCGACCCTGCAAGGACAGTGAAAGAGTGAGAGAAAACAACGAGGAGCAGCGACCATCGGAGGCAAACAGCAGCACAGCTCCGCAGTTGGGCGCCAAACGCCACGTGGCGCATTTGGTCCGCACGCCCACCATCACTGCAGTCACCTCTCCGTCGCTTCCTTACGGGTTCCGGGCTGGTATACTGCCCACAGGTACCGTCTATTTCTCAGCATCGTGGACCCAGATAATTGACTCGCCCTCGTTCTTGACAGCCCAAACACAGTGGCAGATGGAAATCATAATTCGACGTCTTGGTCCGGATCTCGCCACGACGTAGCTTTCGCCTCCGCCTTCCCTTTCGAGCATCAAATCCCCCGCAATGTTCGCTGGTTTCGACTTGTGACGCTATCCGAGCCGCATCGTCCTTCTCGAGCGTTCGCGAGCTCTGGGTAGTACCGGTCGTGACGGCGATGCTCGAGGAGCCCCAATCCCTTCTCGGGTGCCTTCCTCGCCTGACGACGCTCGTGCTCGGCCTGCTCCCGTCAGCATGGAGCATAGACCACCCCGACGTCAAATGTGACTGGTATACGGAACCGCTGTGCGTCCTCCAGGTCCGCGAAGACTTCGTAGTACCCTGCCCCGAGCTGCGTACGCTATTCGTGGACGTCAGGACCGAGGTTAAGCGGCGATGCTCGATACCCGGTAAGCCGCCTCGTTAGGTTTGACGAGCAGTCCGAGGACGGTGTGATGGAATTGGCCGGAGGGCTTGCTGAAGTGGCGGGGGACGTTACGCTTATCGACCCTAGGACCATGTCTTATCGTAACACATGCTGCAAGCTAATGCGTAGATCGATATCACTTCACTAGAGCTTTGGTACCGCAGAGTACACTGGCGTTACCGAGATCCTCGCGTGATCCCACTGCGCGGGATACCGTCAGCAGTCGGCCACCTTCCACCAGCAATACTTTAGACGGACACTCACCACCTCTCTGGATCTGTAGAAGACGTCCCCTTTGACCGCGTCCCACGCCTCTTCCATGGAGTCCGCCTGAAAGACGACGTAGGAGCCCTGGATCTTCCCCCCGAAGTCCGCATCGGAGGAGTTCGTACCCCGGGTGAGCAGGCCACCTCCAGCAACTGCATAGAGGGGTGAGAAGCAAGGTCGTCGCAACAGAGAGATGTCGCGAGCCGGACGTACCGATACGTCCACTCTGGATGAGCGGCGCGCTGTACGCCTTGTGCTCTGAATGGTGCTTTGAACGATTTGCGAATGCGTTGGGTAGGTCATAGGCGATGATGAGGAAGTAGTTCTTCCGGTCAGTCTCGGTGGACATGTTGCGCGGCGGCGAGAAGGTTTCCACACCGTACTCGAGAGGCCTCTGAGTTTATGCAAGCCCTGCATCAAGCATCAGAGACTTGACATTGAGCGCGATCCGGTACGTGGCTCGCTATCCTCCTTTGGTGCGCCATTCCCTCGTTCCCAAGACAAATTACATAGACAATATCCGGGTGCGCCTCCGAAACGCTCGTTAGAGATTGCGGGGCTCCTCAGCGAGGATTAATGGAGCCTGGAACCATCTACTAGAGCGTCGGAAAAGGGGATGTCGGTAATACCGGTCAAGTGAGTAAGATGACAGGCGCAGGATGATTCCAACGTTACGGACGAATCTGTTGAGAGCTCGCACAGTAATCCAATACGCATTGGAGGGAAATAGATGGGTCATACCGATGTCAGACATAACCTCGCGGGCTCGGCGGGGGAGCAACTTAACGTGGTCCCCTTGCTTTTAGTCCTTCATCCATCGCCTAGCGCATCGCCATCTCGATGGATACCAGCGCTCACTATTTAGTTCACATCAAGGAGATTCTCGATAGCCGCCGCAGACCTGCAAAGATTCAAGTGCGAATCAGCGGTGTGTGCAAACCTCCGAAGGAGTGGCCAAATCGGAGACGGAGACTTTCCCTGAAGTGCAAGCATAATGACATTACCGTCAGCTTGATGCCTTGGATGCGACGCACTAATAAAGGTCTTGTTGCAATGTGGTAAGAGATGGTCATGACCGGAGGGTTATGGTACTGAAGAGACGATGGAACGTCGGACGGAGGGAGACGGAATATAAATCAGATAAGACCAAGTACCTTGGCGGCCTGAAAGTGACCGGTGACCGACGGGATCGCGGCTGTACGTCCGCAATTTGCCAGGCTCGCTTCACAACCTCCAAGATGCCTGACGATGTCCTTCCCCACCTCGGAAGCGACCGCGCGGGGTAGTATCGATGTTGCCAGTGCGATTATGTCGTTTTTTTCTCTATTGTGAACACCGACCGTTGGTTTTGAATACAACGCGATTTTACAGACCAATATTACAGATATCTGCCGTGCCCTCATTGGGTTCCAAAAGGCGTTGCATTGAAAACCAAGACGATTCGACCGCGTATGTACAACACCCACTCGCTGCCTCTACGTTCAGAACCGTCACAATCATCCAACTCTCCCGACGCCTTTCCAAGCCCACATCAATCCTACACAGTGTCATGGACCATACCCCAACTACAACTTCGTGACGGTAGGTATCACGGACACCCATCCCCATCCCCGATTTCCATCAGGTTCGGGAACAGCGTGCGTAACGCGCGTCCAACCCGGCCAGCGAACGAGGGGTCGGTATACCAGATATTGTTACTACCACACCGTCGCGGCTGAGAAACGAGGCTCTGCAACGCCGTCTGTTCATACGCCCCGTCCAGAAGGCCTTCCATGGACGCCGCCATCGCCTCCAGCAGGAGCACTTCCTCCTCCGTGATCGCCGCGAATTCGACGACGATCTCCACGAGACCGCGGCACTGGCGCGCCAGAGTGACGAGGGAGGACAGGGAGGGGCGTTCTGCCGGGACATCTCGACACCAGCATTCAGAGTGGTCGGTGTCACGGTTCTGGATCGACAGCTGGACGAGGTGCGGCCATGCGCCCGGGATAGTGTCCGCGACGTCGCGGTCCGACAGGTCGCAAACCCTCTGCGTATCGGGGTAATACGTCGCCACATCGACGCCCAGCCGAAACACCTGCATATCGTGCAGAGGCAGGAAGTGCGCGAAGATGTTTGCGAACGTCATGCGCGCCGTTGGGCCCAGGCACTCCAGGTTCACTAAAAGGTCCAAGTGGCGCAACCGTTGAAACGCTGCAAGTCTCCCGAGCCGCACGGCGGCCTCGTTCATTGTCTGTTGGGCGTACACCTGCCAGGAGAGAACGAGGATGACGGATGCGAGGCTCGTCGAAGATACAGACGACAGCTTCTTCACCAACGTTGGCAGATACCCGCCTTCTGCCCCGACCACCAACGTCTCGAGCGCGGGAAAGCCGACAGGGAACGATGCGATCTCCGGGACGTTTAGCTCGCGGCACTCGAACACCTGCAGATGCTCGAAGTTGCCCACGGCGCACCACAGGTGGTGGGACGCGCTGCCCAGACGAAGGGTGCGTAGGTTCGTGAACCTCATCAAAGCCTCCTCCGCGCTGCCGCTCACCTCGTCGTCCACGTAGAGGTGGGTCAAGTCCGGTCGCGTCTCGGCCACGATCGGTATGTCGGGCGCGATAAGCCCAAAGCCGCGGGAGACGGAGACGGACGACAGCACCGGCGAACGGCAGATCGGCTTCAGGACCGCGAGATAGCCCGCGTTGCCGAGGCTCAGCTTCCAGGTCAGTTGACGCAGGTTAGGGAACATGGGCCTGGTCTCGAAGCGTGCCGCGAGGACGTGGAGGACGTCGGCGTGGACCTTGCGATTGGAGGGCGAAAATTCGAGCGTGCGGACGAGCTGTGCGAGACGCTCGAATCGTGTCCATTCGGATTCCGGAATCTTGCGGGGAAGGATCTGACGACATGGAATCAAAGTACGCTCTCGCTTTGAGTGGGTTGGACAACGCATCTGGACGTACCAGGTAAACCTCTTTCGAAAGAAACAACTCGTGCGGGCTCATAAACTCATATTCCTTCCATTTGCATTTCGAAAACGTGGAGACGATGGGATACAGTCCACGGCGTTGGTTGCGCCACAGGACATCGGTGGCGGGTCCAGTAAACGCGCTGCAAGCCCGAGCGGCATTGGCCAGAGTCGGATGCGAGCATTGCTCGAAGATTGTATACAAGATGTCCGGCGTGGTGAGCGCGGGGTGCATCGGTCGTGGCTCCAGACGAGATTTGTGCCTGGTGAGGAACTATGTTCAACAGGTTACGTTCGCTATGAGAAATAGCGAAACACGCTCAAAGCTCACAGACTCACAGCACGCCAGCCTTAAATCGCAGACGTGTCAGAGCAAGCTTACCCGCTCTGTCTTGGGATCGCTATACGCAAAATCCACATAACTCAACCTCTCTTTCAAGATGATGACAAAAAACCTGCGGTGGACCTGGCATGGAACTGATTCAGAGCACGTACCTCGAAGAGGAATCTTTCCGACGCCGCAATCCCCTTCCCGCGGCGGTGGCCACGGCTTTACGCCCCAACGTCTTGATGGGTCGTAGCCACGCTTGGAGCCTGTCTTCTTCGTTCATACCTATGCTTAGATGTGCTTGATAGAGCGAAGAACGTGCCGCACAGTTCGGAATGGGGGGAGGAGAAAGGGGTTGTCCCGATTTCCCGAAACGGGCGTGACGACGGCCCGCGTTTAAAACGTAGACGCCCGGCCTCCGAGTCATTCCAAGCTAAGCACAACTGTACAAGTTTTCCTCTCCCTTCCCAACCGTACGCATCATCAGCACCGGACTACTACAATGGACAAACCCAATTGATGTCGCAGCCACGCAACACTACCGGTGTGCGTAGAATTCATAATCTTGCAACCAACCCCGGACTCACCGGACGTCACGGTTTGCGTATTTCTCGCAAGGTACAAGAACCGGGAGCAATCTTTGTTCCACAGGCCAGTGCACGCTGAGGGTTGGAAGCCGTATAGGTGCGCACGAGGACCTCGCTCATTCAGATGGAGGTTGAGGCCGGCGGTGCGGCTGCGTCGGGCAGACCTATCACACGATACTGACAAGATTCACCAGACACATGATCGTATACGTCTCGTATCGTCTACAGAACAGCAGGAGCAGCAACAGGAGAGAACGGATTCCTCGCATCCTGAAGACGAAATATACAACGCAGGTACCGATTGTCATCCGCTGCCTCCGCCTGCCTGTCCTCGTCCCCAGACGCGCCCCCGCGGCATCATCGTACGCCATCCAGGCCGACACCGCACGCGCGCCGAACCCCTTCTCGCCGGCCAGCCCCGACGGTGCCGCTCCCGCCGCCGGGTGCCAGACGAGCACGGTCAACGACAGGGTGCTGTCCTCCAGCGCGCGAGCGAGCGTCGCGATGTACTCGTAGTCATTCTCGGCCCATCCGGCGACGAGGACTCGCTCGTTGACGAACGACGCGAGCCCAATGACCGTGAAGCGAGTTTCTAGGTCTTCGCGCTCTGAACGCGTCGCCATGATGCGCAAATCATCCTCTGCCTCGGCGGCGTGGAGGCTCAGCGAGTCGTAGCGCACGGCTTCCGTGTCGAGGGTCCTGAGGTGGTTCTTGAACGTCTCGAGCGGCATCTCCTGCGAGGACGTGATGAGCCAGTGCGCGCCGTAGTCGTTGACGGCTTTGAGCCCGGGGACCATCGGTGTGGACTGCTCGAGGACCCACGTCCTCGTAGCGTACCAGCCTGCCACCTTTCGGGCGAACGCAGAGACTCCGCCACTGTCTGCGAATGCGATCAATGTCGCCGGAGGATGCTAAAGGATGGGCGCACGTACCGGGGCCAACATTCCCGCTGTGCATATCGACGTCTGTGCCGACGCGTACGTTGTCGAAACGAGGCGAGGTTGCCTCTCAAAAGCAGTGCTAGAGGTTAGGGCGAGCCATCGTGGTGCGGTAAGTTACTCTGCAAGAACCGTTCAAGTTTATAACGGGCGTCAACTTTCACCGCATACTCCACGTTGACGTTACTGCCGGGTCCGGAGATACAGGGGCGGGTATCAACCCGGCAACTTGGCGGACTCATATTACAGATAGAAAGTCCAAACCTGGTGCATCCAAAGCTAAGTTTCTGCCGGCTACACAACGTCGACTGGCAGCCTAAAGTCCGGGTACGTCACAAAATCCAAGTTCCCCTGTGTCGACATCAATCCAGTGTCCTCCGCCTACCACAACTTCGGGATCACGGACTCGGGACATCCCATCCTCTCCATTCGAATCCCGGATCTCCCTCAGGTTCGGGAATACCGTCCGTAACGCGCGTACCACCCGGCCCACGTCGTACGCACACGAGGAGTAGTAGCTGGAATTACCGAGGCCGTTCCGCCGCGGTCCCGAAATGAGGGTCTGCAACGCTGTCTGCTCATGCAGACCGTCGGAAAGACCTCGAATCGACGCCGCCAGGGCCTCCAGCCGGATCGCTTCCCCCTCCGTGACATCAGCGAACGGGACGACGATCTCCACCAGGCCGCGGCATTTGCGCGCCAGAGCGACGATGGAGGACAGGGACGGGCGTTCTGCTGGGGCGTACCGACACTGGGCGTCATCCTCGAGGGCGCCACTAGTACTGTTCTGGATCGACAGCCGGACGAGGTGCGGCCACGCCTCGGCTATGGCGTCCGCGACGTCGCCGTCGGACAAGTCGCACGACCTGTCCGTCGTCGCCACGCCGACCCGCAGCCGAAATTCCCGCATCTCGTGTAGAGGCAGGAAGTGCGCGAAGACGTCCGCGAACGCCATGTTCTTCATTGGAGCGACCACCGGAACCAGGCACTCCTGGGCCACCTCCAAGTGCAGGTGGCGCAACCACCGAAACGCTGCAAGCCGCCCGAGCCGCGCGGCGGCGTCGTACATCGTCTCCTGCGCGTACATCTCCCAGACGACGACGAGGGTGACGGATGCGAGGCTCGTCGAAGATACGGAGGATAGCACCGTCACCAACTCCGGCAGACGAACCAGGTACGCCCCGACGTGCAGCATCTCGAGCGCGGGGAAGCCCGTAGGGAGCGGCGAGACTCTACCCGCTGTACAGCCTGAAGCCTGGAGTTCGTGGCACTTGAACACCTGCAAATGCTTGAAGCCGCCCACGACATGCCACAAGCGGACGGACGCGCCGCCAAGACGAAGGTTGCGTAGGTTCGTGAACCTCATCAAGGCCTCCTCTGTCTCCTCGAACACCACGTCGTGCACGGAGAGGTGGGTCAAGTCCGGACGCGTGTCGGCCACGATCGGCATGTCGACGTCTTGACGCACAAAGCTTTGAGTGACGGAAACGGACGACAGCACCGGAGAGAGGCAGATCGGCCTCAGGACCTCCGTGTACTCCGTATTGCTGAGCCTCGGCTCCCAGGTCAGCTGGCGCAAGTTGGGGAACATCGGCCTCGTGTCGAAGCGTGCGGCGAGGATGTGCATGACGTCAGGGTGGACCTTGGGATCAGAGAATGCGAATCGAATCGTGCGGACGCGCTGTGCGCGGCGCTCGAATCGTGCCCACTCGGTTTGTGAAAGCCTGCGAGGAAGGACCTGACGGCATTGGAATCAACGCATGACCTGGCATTGAGTAGGTTGGCCAGTGCATTGGAACGTACCAGGTAAAGGTCCTTCGATTCAAATACCTCGTGCGGGCTGATATCGAACACGTACTCCTTCCGTTTGGATTTCGAAACCGTCGAGACGATGGGATAAAGTCCGCACAGTTGGTCACGCCACAGGACATCTGTGGCAGGTCCAGCAAACGCTGTGCAAGCACGAGCCGCATTGGCGAGTGTCGGATCAGAGCACCGCTGGAAGATTGCATACAAGATGTCTGCCGTGGCGAGCGCGGGGTGCATTGCTCGCTGCTGGAGACGACTCGGAGGTTTGTGCCTGGCATTAGAAACGTGTTCAGAAGATCCCAGTGATCAACGCTCGGCCCGCATAATGCCCCGTGCAGCCAATTCAGAGAACGCACCTCAAGGAAGAGTCCGCCCGATGCAAGCCCTTTCTAGCGGTTGCCACGGCTGTGTGCCCCAGGCTCTTGAGCTGTCGCAGCCACGACTGGTGCCCGTTGCGTTCATTCATTTCGAGACCGTGCGTTTCGACGTTTCTATGCGCGCGATCGAGCGAAGAACGTGCGACGCAGTGAAAAGGAAAGGAGAAAAGGCGTTCAGAGGGGCTGACCCTAATTTCCGAAACTGGCTCGGGTTACTCCGACCGCGATAATGTAGTACAAACGGCTTGACGTGTGGCTTGGAAACGCAAGACGTCGCAAAAGGAAGCGAGATGCGCGACATCGCGATAACACGGAATTTCACTGGCGAGTGTGGACCCTACAAGCTGCTAGATGAAACACTTCATACGAAAACATGCCTGTATCTTCATGCGCTCCGCAACTGGTCCTCGACCTTCCTCCACTTCCAATACCGCTCGCCGGGGTTCACCAGCTCGTTCGCGTTCTCCGCAAAGTCGACTTTGCCCTCCCCCACGCACACCCTGCCATCAATCGCCGTCCGTCAGCCGCCTTCCTTTACACAACTGCCGATGTCCAACACCAACACGAGCAGAGACCCACTCACCGAATATAATCCAATATGTTCTCCGACGGGTGCTCGCTCAACTCTTTCTTGAACGCCCCCAAGTCCTCGCGCCGGATCTCGCCCTTCGGCACCCCCCGCACGCGCGCCGTGATGTCCCGCACCTCCTCGAAGCTTACGTTGTGCCCCGCGATGCGGAGCCGGTCCGGCACGCTCGCCGCCGTCGCCGGGTCGAGCGCGAGGATGGAGAGCCGCGCGAGGGTGCGCGCGATGTCCGCCTCGGCCGTCGTCGCGAAGCGGAGCGTCCCAGGGCCGAGCGGACTGAACACGTTCTTCTCAAAGTCCAGGCCGACTGCAAAAAAACGACGACCATGGGACGCGCGTGAGGCTCTACTCTAGGCAGGTGGAGAGGGCAGAGAAAAGAGAGGAAGAAGGAACGTACGGCCGGGTGTGGCCATCCAGCCCTGGAACATGCCCGTGATGAGCTCGATGACCTTCGTCTTGCCCTGCACCGCGGTGCGGGTCGCCGTCGTGAACGCGCGCTTGGCGGGCCACTCCTCGTGCTCGTACCCCGGGAAGTCGTTGGTGTGATAGTCGCTGTGGCACGATCAACGGGCGTCCTGCATGCCTGCAGAGGGAGAATATGCTCACATGCCGAACTCGCTCAGGAAGTAGACCTTCGTCTTCTGACGGACAAGGGCGTCAGTGACCTGCCTCTTGTAGTCCTCGGAGATGTGCGTCGGGAGGGCGTTGACGACGACGTCGATCCCAGAGAGGACGTCGTCGACGGGCTCGCTGAAAGAGTGTAGTTCGGCTCCGAGTTTCGCGAGCTCTTGGGCCTTGGCTGACTTGGCGTCGCGGGTGGTGATGCGGACGGTGGGGAAGTTGGACCGGTACTCGGTCAGAAAGATCTTGCTGATGTTCAGGCCTGCAATCGAGTTAGAACTAGGCTCAAGTACCCGATAAGAATGGGCGTGTCGCGAGACACTCACCAATATCCCCAGTTCCACCGAGGATGGCGACACTAGCTTTGACGTTGGTCGAGGAAGCCATAGCGGTGGTGCTGATAGCTAGGTGTGGAGATTGTACGGGTGACGATTCTGAGGCTGTTGAGGATGAGTTCGCAGTTGCGCAGACCTTTTATACTCGAAGATGTCTGGGCCTACGCGTTGCACACCACACAGGCGCGTAGGGCTGACGCAGCAAATGATGACTACTCTCAGGAGCTCTGTTTGACAGGACGTCGAGCTCCTCTCCGCGTTCTCTCCGACGGGTCGCTGAAGGGTGTTCAGATAGAGTTGGAGAATTTGAAAGCTGAGCATCACAAAGCTCGCTGCTGACAAACACTGCATCGGCGTTCCTCCGGTGTTCAGGCATGTCACCGGCAATTGGATTGTACTATAAGCCTCCGAATAGCCATAGCAATTGACCTACATAAAACTGCACCGAACGTGAGCACACACGGCTACACAGCAGCAGAGGGTATACGCAATGCGGTCAACCAACCTATCACGGTTTACCATACATAATCACTTACAACTCCGCCAACTCTCACCTACACCGTCCGACACCGACACTATTCCGCGCCCCCCATCTCGACGTCCCCATCCACGTCGGGCCCACTGCTAGCCGCGCCACTTCCCAAGTCCTGCGAGTCCGCGAGGACAGCCTCCGCCGCGCCCCGTATCGACGCGATCTTGCCGCGCATGACCCTGATCGACTCGTGCAGGAGCGACTCGGGCGTGTACGGGCCCTCGCTCTCCACGCTGACTGCTCCCAAGCGGCTGTCAGCACCAGTATACAGCATATCCGCGAAACCGGCTGAGGGGGGTGGAGGAGAGCGAAGAAAGACGCACAGATGAACCAGTCGCGGATGCGCTTGAGCTGGACGCAGCCCTCGAACTCTTTATGCCGGAGCACCTCGCGCGACATCGTCTCCGTCCGGAGGTAGCGCTCGTCGATGGACACGTCGCCGTCCGCGTCGACGACGACGACGCCCGGGCTGAAGCAGGACGCGAACTTTTCTGCGTGCTCTGGCGGGACGGGTTTTGATGGGTCGAGGAGAATGAGTGGATGCAGGCGGTACGAGGCGGTTGCTGCAGGGAGATAATTGTCACGCGTAAGTCCGAGGATCGCTTGCGGTGACCTGGGAGAGAATTGCGTACCTACGGGACTCCACTTTGCGTGATCCTTCCCGACGCCCTTGATCGCGTGCAGCTCCATCTCTATGACTTGGTTTGGACGCAGCTTTGCGAGGACGATGTCCTTGTTCGTCGCCGCTGGCGGTTTCGACGCGAACACGGTCTCCTGCTCGCCCTGCGGCTCCCAGACGAGGTCCCCGCTCGTCACCCGCTCGTTGATGAACTGCGAGCCGTCTTTTGGTGGCTTTTTCGCACGCTCGCACGTTACGTTCAGCCTGCACATATCGCGTCAGAGGGGTGTCCTCGACAATGGGAGTGAAAGACAGACGTACTTGAAGACGAGCGTGTTCCGGTCCATGGGCACCCCTCCTGGCGGTCTGAACTCGAATAATCGGGGGTCGACGTTGAGGGGAACGAGACCTATACGATGCGAGAGGACTTCGTCATGTATTACGGAGGTGTTGTTAAAGACGAAGACATCGTCTATCGCAAGTGTCGGGACCTGAGGAACGATCAACAAAACGGCAAAATGAATCGAGCACAAAGGTGGCTCCGGTTGGAGGAACGGAGGCATAACGTAGATTCGACGCGCGAGCAGAACCAGGGCGCATACATAAGAGTAAGACTCGGCTAAACTACCGGATTCTTACTACTTTGCCTTGTCAAGGGGATTTCGAGGCGGGCGAGCCTTACTGCTTTGTCGGGAGGGAGGCGCGCCGCGCAACGACGTAATGTGTGCAATACCCCGCACGCCGAAGAGCAGGGCTGCGCACCCTCACGCGGAATACGGACTTCATCACCTCGACCGCGTTCGCTCGCCCTCGCCGGCGCGCGAACACCTTTGCACCAGGGTCGCGTATTGTACGCATACTACAGGAGCTTAAAGTCGTCCGGGACGACCATCGCGCGGGATGACTCTGAGCGTGATGATCAGGGAAAGCGGTCGTTCCTCCATCCCAACAAAGCAGTAAGACTTGTCCGCCCCGAGCTCCCACCAGGGCAAGTCTTACTCTTACTACTCCGGCATGTACTCGCATAACCGTTCCTATAGCACTGAGCACTCCGCCGTGCCTTCACCGACCGACCGCTCTCCACTCCGACGCCCCTGACGCGAGCAGAACGCGCTCTAAACTGAACGAGACTCACCTCAGCGATCATTATCCGACGGAACGCATTCGCAATGGACGCATCCACTCCGACCAAGTCGAACTCGACGGAACGTTGTGATATCCTCTTCACCGACACTTTCAAGTTCTACAAACACGCACTCCGTTAGACACAACTTGGTAACGAACTTCCGGGGAGAGCGCGCGCGTACCTGCTTGAATTTTGCAAGACTCCAACTGTGGTCTTCTCCAGGGTAGTGTCCAGGGAACTCGGTGCTCGCGATATCCGAGACACGCTCGGCGTGCACGCCGACATGGCGTCGGGCGTTGAAGACGGAGGACGGGAGGTGGGAAGAGGAAGAGGACGACATTCTCGAGTCCGCCCTCGCTGCAAATTGACTTTCTTCTGCCGACTTGATTGCATAAAGCGGGGTTATGTCCATGTATAGACTTACATACTCGAATTACTTTATGTTAATTACTGTTATACCTCAAATAATTAAGGCGCTTCTGCCCATTGGACATCCAGCGACTTCTTGCCTCTGACCAGCGACCAGCAGCTGCGGTAGTTCGATGCAACTCCTCGGCTCCGTCGGTTTTCCAGTGCTCGGACCTCTTGGTCCCACCCGTCAATTCTGTCACAGCAAAATGACGACTACAACCTGCGCTAGCGCGGCTCACGATGGCCCTGGGGCCGTCAGAGCAGGGTGAATGTTGAGGACCGTTCGCTTCCAGTGCAGAGGCCGAGCGACCATCATATCTCGAGGACTGTTGCGCAGTGCGGGTCATGCACAACTAGCTTGTGCGTTTCTCCTTTTCTACCCGAGGCGGCATCGAATCCGATCAATGGAGCAAGACATGTTCCCCGGTGACACCGCCCTTTCGCGACTCCTTCGTCTTTACTTCACTTTCGTTCAAAGAAGACGCCGCATGCCGCCTCGTGCCAACGCGCGCTCGTTTCCTTGGTAAGCAATTCTCGTACGTGCGTCCCTTGGGGCCACACTCATACAGCGGCTCTCCAATTGCACGTCTCGCATGAACCTAATTATATCGCCAGCCGCAAAACAGGGAGCCAGCCAGCACCCGCACCTTCGGTCTCCTCTTTGCCCTCCTGGCGTCCACCATGCCATCTCTCACCCAGAATCTGTCCCTGTGCTCCCGGTCACCGTCCCTGTGAAACGCTTCAAAGCCGATTCTTGTCTAGCTCTCGTCGACTGGCTCAGTCTCTCATCTCGCAGCGGCGCTCCCCGTCCTGTGGCTGTCTCTGTGAGGGTTACGAAGAGCGGGTTCATTGAGGCCGTCGCGCTCGCCACGCCTGACGTCGACGCGGTCTTCCAAATAACCGTCTCAAAGCATGCGTCTCCGGCCGCCCTCGCATCTGTCCTACGTCACCCCAGCTGCCTCTTCGTCGCGTTCGACATGGCCCGCGTCGCCCTCTTGCTCCGTCACCAGTTCGGCGTGCATATCCGCGGCGTCGATCTCTCGACGCTACCGCGCGCGTCGGGAGACCACCACGCTTCCGTCAACCTCGCCCAGGCGCTCCTGGACAGCCCGATCCGCGCGCACGCTATCCACGCTCTGTTCTACCACCACTCGAACAGGGACCTCTGTCTGCGCACGTGGCTCTCTGCACAGTGAGTTTCATGCTTGACTGCTAACGTCTTCTCGTCGTTTCTGACGACAGCGCAGCATCGCGTTAAAGAGCATCCCGGACGTCGAGCACGCGCTCAAGGTCGACATGGAGAACCTCTCTGCTGCTCAACTCGCATGTCTCTCCCAACTCGTGCTCAACATCGAGCTCCTTGATGCCGCACGGCCCACGCGCATCGACAACGACTTTGACCACGTCCGGCTGGGCTCGAAAGGCAGCGTCACCGTGCAGAATGCCCGCTTCAAAACCAAGGTTCGCGGCAGCGGCCAGGTGGGCTATATACTTCACCGAGTGTACGTCGGCTGACCCGCAGACATAGACGGTCGTGTACATCAACGGAGGCAAGGCCAAGGCGCGCGCCGTCGGCAGCAAGGGCAAGCAAACAACCCTTCGACTTGTCAAGGGAACGCTCCCGGACGTGGTCGAGAAGGTGTGCATCGTTGGGCGTGAGGAGCCGACGAGCGCGGAGTCTGCGCACGACGAGTTCGTCCTGCGCGTCCTGCAAGGCAGCGCGCAACTGGACGATTCACCGTTCGTCCGCATGCTGTGGTTTCCGCCGTGCAAGCACAAGACTGGCGGACGGAGGAAAATGGTCACCGCGGTCGAGGAAGAAGATGTGTCGATAACGACGCCGTCATTTCAGAAGCTGAACCCGTCTCAGCAGACGGTGGTGCGGGCAATGCTCCGAGGGACAGGCGAGCCCTTGGTCGTCGTGCATGGTGCGTTGTCCGCGTTTCGGCAGTGTTCGACGCTTTTATCATACAATCGGGCGAATTGTACAGGGCCTCCTGGAACGGGGAAGACGACCGCGATCGCCGCGGTGCTCGAGCACTGGGAGAAGAACCGGGAGCGAGCATGGGTCGTTGCGCACTCGAACGTCGGCGTGAAGAACATCGTGGAGAGCCTCGTCAAGCGCGGCATCGACTTCAAGATCATCGTCTCTCACGACTTCTACTACGAATGGTCAGTCGCCCTTGCTTGCTTCCATTGCGCGCGCGCGTGCGTGCGTGTGGGCTATGAGTTCTGATCTCTGTGAACAGGCATGAGCACCACTACGTCGACATCTCCGACCACCTGATCCAGTCGGACAAGCTGTTCAACGCGCTCAGGCCTGTGAGGGACGTCATCGGGACGTCTAAGATCGTGCTCTGCACACTCTCGATGCTGTCAGTGTCGAATATGCAGGACCATGGCGTGTTTCAGCACGTCCCGGTAGAGAGGCTGATCGTGGATGAGGCGTCCCAAATCGACACGTTTGAATTCATGGTGAGTATAAACTATCCATGCGACGATGATTACGATGTTCCACGGAAATTTGGAATTTGCAGCATCTCTTCCACAAGTTCATGAAGCTCACCAAGGTGTGCATGTTTGGGGATCCGAAGCAGCGTACGTCACCTTTTTTGTGTGTGCATTGTGTACTTCAACTGAGCGGCTCACTGGGTCCTTGTTTCGCCAGTGCCGCCCTTTGGGAAGGAGACCGCGCCGAAGATGAAGACGATCTTCGATTTCGCGCACTTTCATGCATCGTCGTACTTTCTCGATACTCAATGCAAGTCTCCGTCGTCTGTGCTTCGTTTGCGCTGACTATATACGGACTATGTGCGCGGCAACAGATCGTATGCCGGTCCCGCTCGGGGACTTCATCTCCAAGAACGTCTACGACTCGAAGCTGCAGTCCGTGCATGCGGTGAACTCGCACGCCTGCGTGAAACTCGTCGACGTATGGAAAGGAACTGAAGAGGCCACGGGATCCAGCCGGAAGGTGCGTCATCGTCCGCTCCCCTCAAGCGTTTTGAGAGCTAACCGTACTCCGCACCCGCACAAAAGAACATGGAGGAGGTGCACACGATCGTGAACCTCGTCAGGAAGTACTACAAGGACGAGGCAAAGTTCTGCATCATCACGCCGTACGACGGACAGCGGGCCGCGATCGTCGCCGCGCTCAAGGCCGCAAACCTGCCTTTCGCCAACGTCTACAATGTCGACAGCTACCAAGGTACGAGGACCATTCCCCCCTTACCTTACCCGCACTCCGCAACTGCAGTTCTTCGTCAGGGCGTGCACGCTGACACAGTCTCCATCCCGGCACAGGGCACGAGGCGCCGTACGTGCTCATCTCCGTCGTGCGCACGTCCGCGCCCGGGTTCCTCAAGTCGCTCAACCGGATGAACGTGATGCTGACGCGGTGCCAGGCCGGCATGGTCCTCGTCACGAACCGCGCGTTCCTCCGCGGCCCTGCGCGCAAGACGCTCCTGGGGAAGCTCGCGGAACACTGGGAGGCTGCGGGTGGTGGTGGTGATGCTGATGGGGCTTGGATCGATGCGATGAAGGTCGCGGACGGCAAGGCGAGCTTGCCGGGTGCGGCGCGGCGGTCCTCGTAGTACTAGTACCAAGTCCGAGTGCGCGTCTGTGAAGGGGATGATCGTGTCGAAACCTGTTGGGCGGTTTGAGTGCGTCGCTGCTATTCAAGTTCCGAGTTGGTGTTCATGTGCGGAGAGTTGTTAGTCGCGGAATACGATCGGCGGCTTGTCCACAGCAATGTATTTCGTTCGCGCGGATTTGTGGCTGTGTGGGTGCGATAGCCGAGGCGTTGAGTAGCGTGTGGCCAAGTGCGGCAACTGGGCGACGGGAGTACCAAGTAGAACGGCTATGATAGGGCGTGGTTTGGGCTCTATAGTACAGTAGGAGCATGTTTTAGGGACTATATTACGTTAGGAGGGCTCTGTGCGATGGTATAGGCATTTCAGAGACAGGAGGACATGTTCCGGGCACAAGCGCACTCAGTTCACGCAGTGGGGAATTTAACGAGAATGATGCATTTCATTGGAGCTACGCTAGACATAGTACACTAATTGTATATACACACTACGCATCCCGCGAATCACGACCCATCCAACTTGAGAGGCTGCGCATTGCGCGCAAGGGAGCCTGAGGATGTTGAGACGTGTGTCCCCGCGCCGCACGAACTAGCTCACCCTGGAGTGTCGCTTGCTCGGTTTTTAGTTTGGGGATGTTGAGAGATGAATAGCGTGCGGGAGGTGGCTTGCGGAGGAATACCGGAAGTGGCCGACGTCGTCCGTGGGTGAGCGGAGACCGTACCAAGCGTCCATACTGTGAAAGGTTGAGATTCGTATGTGAAGTCCTGGAAATTCGATTAGATGTCAGTGCGCCGCGTGGGACTCAAACACAACACGAGCCTGAACGTACCATGTTCGGGTATCGCGCAAGCGAACGGCACAGTACCATGTTCTGGGCGGACACGGTACCAAGATGTGTGCCCGGAGGAACAACAGACGTCCTGTCAAAAGACTGCAGTTAGTGTTCGCGGGCACCGCAATCGGAAGAATGGTGTACCAAGTGTGAATGTGACGGGATCACATCCTTGAACTTGGTCGATGCTGAGTCTGGTCGAGATATCATGACCCCCGCAAAGTACGTGAATTCAGGTGACGGACGTACCAAGTTGTGCATGCGCACACCGAGAGTCGTGCAGACTCGGACTGTGCAACGCGACCTCCGTTTTCCCGCTTTCGGTTTCAGTCTGCTCGGGGCGTGCGCCTGGAAACACTTTAACCTGCTGACCCCAGTACCAAATTGCCATCATCGTCACCGTCGCGGTGGTCGTCTCCACCCACAGCACGCGGCGAGGCCTTCGGCACAGCGGTAGCAGCAGCCCCGCGCTGGAGATGAGGCGGGAGCTGGCGTGGGGCAGCGCCAGGATGCAGATGCGGTGGAGGCACACACGTCGATGCACCGCTCGCCGTGCTAGAGAAGGTGGCAGACTGGGTCTTCTTCTCGCGCTTCGCTTGGGCAGCTTCACGCTCCTTGCCGAGCTGTTCCTTGCGTTCGCGCTCGCACGTCTTGCGGACCTGGTTGGCGTAGGCCCTGCAGAGCTCAGGGTTCTTCGCGGCTCCTCTCGTGATGCCTTGGTCGTCGGTGTCGGCGTCTTCACTGTCGCTTGGTACATATCGTCGTTGTCGAAGCTGTTCTGGTCACCCAGTGTGAGTCCCTCCAACTTGAGGGCCGTCGTCGTCAACAGGGGAAAGTGGCTGAGTGTCTGACCTGCTGGATGTCGTACTTGTGGACGAGCCACCTCTGGTGAGCCCAGGAGGGAAGCTAGGAGAAAGCGAATTGGTGGCACCGCTAGTCCCTGAATATATGCGATGAGAATCACTCGGACATAGCGATGAACAGAACTCACACGCCTTCCAAGCAGAAGCAGGGGTGATCGTGACTGTCACAATCACGAGTCCCCGCGCGAACAGGCTTGATGGAGTCGTGCCTCCGCTTCCACTCCTGCCATTCTGGAGTGCTGACGACAGGGAGGAAGTCCTACTGAGGGAAGGGACGGCACCTGGTCTGGATGGGTGCCGCGAACGCTGGTGCACGATTTGGTTGTTGATTGACGGGTAACAGGGGTGGGGGAACCGGAGGCGGTGTGGCACTAGCACGCCTTGAAGGTACGTTGATTGGGACCCAGTCTTTCCCCTGGCAGTCCGGCCAGAAGGCTGTTCGCAAGGATACGGTCAGCGATGACGAGTTCATAATGCGACAATATTATTGGACGTACACTTTTCAAATATCACCTGCAGCCGGCCCAAGTCATCGAAACGCGAGAAGAACTTGCGCACAAGACCGATCCAAGAGTCATACCTGTCCGGAACGTCGATGATGCAGACAGTCACGACCGTCTCGGATGTCTGTGCACCTGCGTCTCTTCTCACTGACTTGTCAAGCAGAACGGACTCAGTGATGGGCCCAAATACGCGAAGGATCTCGATGAACTCACTCCGCATGAGGTCCGACTCGTACGTGGGAGTGATTGTTAGCACCCGTGTGCCGACGGCCTGTGAGGAAGCCCAAGACCGAATCACATCCCGGAAGTCATCCTCGAGTGTGGCGTATATTGATATGCAGCGGGGAACGGAAAGCCAGAGCGAGCGGAGCTTTGGGAACCCGCGCAGGTCAGGTCTGCACCTGCAGCCTGTTGCAAAATCGACTGACAGGGGGAGGATGCATGAGCATGCTGATACGAGGGGATGGTAGTAAGAAATGGCTTGCCAAAATCACACACGATCACTGCTGACAGTGAAGCGGAAGAGAAGGTAGGGCGGTCGATGTAGAGATATTTGAGGGATGGCCCGAGGGTGGAGATGAGTCTTTCCGGGCCGTGGAGATCGAGGTACAAAACCTACACAAAAAAACCGTCAGCATTCCTGCATGAGTGACGTAGAACACACTGATGCTGACTGTGAGCTGCTTGAGATGGGGCAGGAATGGCTCACCTGCGCCGGGTAGCATGCAATCTGGAAGCGAGCTGAGGGACAGCCAGTGAGTGTCGAAGAGCACCAAGGTCTTCAGGCTTGAGATGGCATGTAGCGTCTGACCGAAATCGGCGAAGGACGGAAACGTTACGAAAAAATCTTGAGATCCATTACGTGCCGCAGGCTCGACGAGAGGTGTCTGAAGAAGTCGGGGGATAACGGTTGGCAGTCTGTTCGTTGGGACGAGCATGTTCGGATGACTGTGTTGCCACGTATCGCCTTCGTTAATCATGGAGAGAGCTAGAGAGTGCAAGTTGGGAAGCCTCTGCATGGGGTTGAGAGCTTCTGGGAGCAATGCAAAGACATTCGCTGGAGTGTACAGGTGTCGGCTATATAACCTGAGCTTTTGGACGGAAGTCGCAAGATAGGACGAGGCATCAATGATCGAGGAGAACTTGCGGAGGTCAGAGGTGTCCATAAGCTCGATGATGCGGAAGAGGAGTGATTGTACGCACAGCTGCCAGGCACGACAAACGAGAGCCCAGTTCTGGAAGGTGGCTTGGTTGAAGTAGTGTTCTTCGTCTGGCGAGCTATCATAGACAGTGTCCATGACCAGCTGCCAGACCTCGAATGCCATCGCTCTGTATTGGAATGTTGCACCATGCCGTTTGAGGGTAGGGAACGACGAAGCCAGATGTATGATGAGCGTTTAACTCGAGTTACGCAACTTGATGAAAAACGCACATTTTCGACAGTTTCCTAACCGAGGCCTCTCGCACATCGACATGCTTCCAGCCTGAACAGGAATATCAGACAAGATAACAGTATGCTGCACAATGAGGAAACTTACCGTTCTGCACGATATAATCAGACTTGTACAGACTCCACAGACGGCCCCGTGTAGAGACCAAAGGCGAACAACTGGGGCATGCCGACGTCCAAGCCTCCCCTGCGCAACTCCGCGTCTGGCTCCAATGCCAACGCCAGCGCCCCGAAGCCTGAGGTCCTGAAGGCATGGGGAGCATGGCGCAAGGCGCCGTCCATCTCGGCGAGCTCGATCAAGCGCCACCAGGACGGGCGGTCAGTCAGCCGACGATGACTGGCCGTTGGTCGCCGATGAGCCTATGTCCGGCAATGTGAAGCCTGCTGTGAACCCAGCGGCTCAGGGCCAGAAGGCATGGGGTGCATGGGGCAAGGCCCAGTCCATCTCCGCGTCATCGATGCAGCGGAACAACGACGCCTGGAGCACCAGTGGCCGCAGCGTCAGCAATGGCGGCGATGCGCGCTCCGTCGCTGCGAGCGAGGCAGCGCGCTGGAGCAAGGACAGGCCGTGGGGGAGCAATGACGCCGTCAAGGCCGCTCGCCGGGGTGGGGTTGGGGGTGGATGGAGCTGCGCCGGGGGCAGCAGCGAGGTGGGCGGGAAGAAGGCGTGGGCGGACCAGGTTGAAGAGGAGATGGAGTTTAACGATGCGCGGTCTGTCGCGGCAAGCACAGCTCCAGCAGAAGTTTAGGCGGAGCGACGTTGGGGCAGCAGCTACTGACATAGATGAGAAGGAAGGGTGTCGGGGGATAGACGGAGAATGGTGGTGAGACGTCCAAAGGGATCCAAGTCCCCGTCGACAACCGACTGTGAGACCAAAGCGATACAAACAGATGGCTAAGCCAATTCGCTTAGCCATCTCGCGACATCTATTCTGCTGAGTTAGCATCCCGAATCAATTGACGGTGAATGTGTCCCATCCCAGGCTGCGCTCTCGCTTACCATTGCTAGACTGTTCCAGCTTGTCCACTCGACGACATGGATTTGATGGGCTCTTCCGCCGGCCCTTAGACGGCGCTGCTCAGCATGCCCATGGCCTTCGTGGATGGCTCGTCATCTGAGACATGGCTGCATCCACAGAGTTGTTCCTGGTCGGCGTGCACGCAGCGGTGGACAGGGCAGAAGGTCCTCTTTCTCCGTGATTCAAGCGCGAATGTAGATTCCCCGGCGCACGAGTCTGTCGCGCGGCCCTCGGACGGCGAGTTTCAGATGTCCATGTGTGATATGTGTACCTTGACAACCGCGGGGAGCGCGCACTCGCGATGTATCTCGCCAATCAAGATGCTCATCTTGAGGTTCCCCACGCACGGATGCGGCGACCTTCGAGCCGCGGTCGTCAGGGATCTTGTGGGTCCTGGACCGACCCATCGGGTAGGTACGCCTCGAAGTTGACAGTTGATCCAGGCTGACATCATTGATGCAATGGCATCCGTGCAGCTGACATCGGATACACCGACCAAACACTGGCATTCATCAAAGTTACGATAAGAAACCAATGATATGTACGCCTCAGGGACTTTTGTGTGAATACCCTGAGCTCGCATGGAGTACTCACTTGGCGGGCCATCCGAGTGAAACGTTCACCTTCAATATCCGCGTCGCCTGGTCGCTGCGCACCCTCTATGGCGGGGTCCCACTCTTTCCGCAACTCGGGAGCGACCAGAACGGATTTCCAGGCTGCCAGGGAGACGGCGTCATCGCCAATGGGTACTTCGAGAACGGTGCGGTGTATGTTCTTGCCCGACTCGCTGGCGCGGCGATGGATAATGACATCAGTGAGTTCGGGTACGCTGGATGCACGCACCTTGCCCGTGCTTGCGGGGGAGGCAAATTGGCTCGCCGCAGGGACACATTTCCATTCTGGCCGTTCTGCTTGGGTTATGTGCAGCCGATGGCTATCTGACCAAAGAAGATGGCCGCCAACAGGCGCGGCACGATCGAAAGAAACCATTCAGAATTACTTCGCTAGGACGAGCAGCAGACAACATACTTGCAACAGGTCAACCGAGTGGTTACAGGCACAGGGGCATGGTACGTGAATTTCGCTTCGACCGCGATGACCGTTCTGGTCGTCTCGAGACCCTGCGTATCCACACCAAGAACATGAAGCTCACTGATCCGAGCTGACTCACCATGTCTGGGTCCAGCCGACTCCCGTTCAACGCCGCCCAAGGCGAACCTTCGACCAAATGGGCTCCTCTGTAAACTTGGACGGCGGTAAGATGCAATGGCGAGCATGAACGGGATGTATGAACTCACGTCCGGTCACTGGAGAGCTCCTTGTGCTTGATTTCAGTCAACTCACGTAATGCTGTGGTTTCTGGTTCTTGGTGCTTCCGGCCGAGAACCGTCGATCGGGAGAAGGGGGATGGTTGCGGGGGGAGAAGATGTATCAAAATTGCAATAGATGGGACATTCATTCGCGACCATTCATGACGACCGCAGTCCTCGCATATGCGCTGTAAATTTGGCACTTCGAGAAGGCCGCACGCGGTGCTGTGGGACCGCACAAGTCAACATGAAGCTTACCTGTGGCTCTGTCATGAATACGATCATCCAGGATCCACGACGACAGGCAATGCCGGGTTGGGGATAAGGTCTGCGTTGAACAGAGGCGGGGACAGGGACGTGAGCAGTGGATGCATTGATGCCAGGAAAAAGCCTCAGGGGAATGGGTACGGCAGCAAAGACAGGCAAGCACGATGGTACGGTGGTTTGATTGATGGAATTAGCTTGAGCGTCCGAGCACCGGCGGCGTCTGCTTCGCTTGATACCGCTTCGAGTGCAGGTCGCGACGAAAACGCGGCCGGGAAGCGGCCATGTCGGGCTTGCGTGGGTCGATTTCGAGGGGTTGGATGACCGCCTCCCCTGAAGAAACGCGGTATAAAAGACTTCCAAGCAGGATGCAAATGCTGCAGTGCTCACCCACGTTGAACATGCCCCACCCCTTGGTACGTCGTGCCTTCGGTTTCTCATATACGCTCTGCAAGTCGCTGAAGACACTCCTTGCGCCCTCTGCACATCGTCTCAGGTCAGCGGTCCAATGGCCGATGTACGTCCTCTCCGCGATGGTGTTGTCAGATCTGTACTAACCGTTCGACCTACAGCGCCGCCCAGACGTCGAAAGGTGATCTGCACACCGGATGGAGGTGCGTCAGTCATTGTAAAGTATGTGAGGTTAATGCTAACCGTGGTATTGATTTGTAGGCAACGGCCTGGTATGCTTCTGAAGTCCGCTGGTGTTGCAAAGCGTGCACTGCGTAGACGAATAGCGGGTGTGCTCGTCCGCGATACCCAGTGACGGGTCCACTGCCAGAGGAGGGGACGGTGAGCTCGGCCCCAGTGCGTGCATGGAGGGCCTGACGGCGGACGATGTATTCCTCTACGGGACGGCCACGTCCGCGATATGGAGCGCGCACCAGCTCGTGCTGGCCGTGCGACCTGTCGCGAAGAGCGTGTGTTTTGGGTGAGCGACTCTCGTCGCACGGCTGAAGACACCGTCCCGCTCACCGTGTTGACCTCTCACAGGTTCTTGTACATGGACACCATCAAGATCCTTGAAAAATGGGGACCGGGCTGCCACTTCCTCGGGAGCGGCCTCGACGAGGACATAGACGAGCTCGAAGCGATCCTCGAGCGCGAGTCCAAGACGTCGCTGGCCGGCGATCCGCCCGTCATCGCGCTGTTCACCGAGTGTCCGTCGAATCCGCTCCTGCGCTCCGCGGACCTGCCGAGGCTGCGCGCACTGGCGGACAAGTACGACTTCCTCGTGGTCGTCGACGACACGATCGGCAGCATCAACATCGAGGTCCTCCCGTATGCGGACGTCGTCGTCAGCAGCCTCAGCAAGGTCTTCAGCGGCTACGCGAACGCCCTGGGTGACAGGTCAGCTCTCCGCTTTCTCGCATTGAAGCGAAGCGCGGTTACTGACGAGCAGATGATCATTGCAGCAGGCCTGTTCCTCTGGCGTGACCGGTTCTTGATTGCGTTTCGGCGGAATGAAACGAACGAGTAGGTCTTGCTGTTGTTTGGGCAGGTGTGCAGTGCTGATCCTCGGTTCGCTTTGGTGTGGTCTTGCTACTGCGCCGGCAGCGTTCTGGGATGGTGATTTGCGCCGTCACCATAGCTAGCAATTGAGAGGACGGGGGGTAGGAGGAGGCGACAGAGACAATCAGATCTTACATGCATGCAAAGCACGAGCGTGGTATAGCAGCTGCGATGCGATCAGCTCGGGGATCAATAGCATCGGTAGCTGCGCTCGCGAGAGCGACCTGATGTTCGGCACCTCCTCCCTCCGTGCATTCAGTGCCGCGCTCCACACCAAGCTCGAAGAGGACAATGATGCTGCGGGGATGGGGTTCCTTGCATGTGAGGGCGGAACTGTACAATGCAGCTGTGTCGTTGGAATGCTTGATGACCCGCTCGATGACTTCCCAGGGGAGGTTGAGAGACATGACGGATGCGAGGAAGATGCCACAAAAGCTCGAGTGGGTTAGGATTGGTAGGCGGGGGATAGGGTCGGGAAAGAGGCGCCTGCTTGCACTCCGTGGATGTGTCTGGGCCAGTTCTTCAGCTGGTACCCAAGCGGCGTGCTCTCGCTCCGCACATCATGCTGGGTGTTGGTGGTGGGCGTGGAGGCGGTCAGGTTATGCATGCATTAGGGCCGACACTAGGAGATAGACAGCGTCGTTTGTGTCCCAGCCATAAACATCGAAAGAGTTGCTTGATGCGCAGTGACTGTTGCAGTAGGAGCAGCGTAAATGTTACGGTGTAGGGATTCCATGATCGACAAAGCACAGCGAGAGCCCATGATTGGCAAAATTGTGAGACTGGTACAAGGACGAGCAAGACTAGCGCAGCCGCAGCGAGTGAGTAAAATCACCGTCGTTTGAGTCCGAGTTCAAGGAGCATGAGCGCTTGCAGTCGAGACCATCGATAAACATTATCAGCAGCCGCCGTTCGATGCAACTCCTCGGCTCCGTCGGTTTTTCAGTGCTCGAACCTCTTGGTCCCACCTGTCAATTCTGTCACAGCAAATGACGACTACAACCTGCGCTAGCGCGGCCCACGATGGCCCTGGGGCCGTCAGAGCAGGGTGAATGTTGAGGACCGTTCGCTTCCAGTGCAGCGGCCGAGCGACCATCATATCTTGACATCTGTTGCATAGTGCGAATCGTGCACAACTAGCTTGTCCCTTTCTCCTTTTCTACCCGAGGCGGCATCAAATCAAACCAATGCGGCAAGACATGTTCCCCGGCGACACCGCCCTTTCGCGACTCCTTCGTCTTTACTTCACTTTCGTTCAAAGAAGATGCCGCGTGCTGCCTCGCGCCAACGCGCGCTTGTTTCCTTGGTGAGCGATTCTCGTGCGTGCGTCCCTTGCAAAGGCCACACTCATAAAGCGGCTCTCCAATCGTACGCCTGGATGCATGAACCTTATATCGCCAGCCACAAAACGGGGAGCCAGCCAGGACCCGCACCTTCCGTCTCCTCTTTGCCCTCCTGGCATCTACTATGCCCCCTCTCACCCAGGTTCTGTCCCTGCGCTCCCGGTCACCGTCCCTGTGAAGTGCTTCAAAGCCGATTCTTGTCTAGCTCTCGTTGACTGGCTCAGTTTCTCATCTCCCAGTGGCGCTCCCCGTCCTGTGGCTGTCTCTGTGAGGGTTACGAAGAGCGGGTTCATTGAGGCCGTTGCGCTCGCCACGCCTGACGTTGACGCGGTCTTCCAAATCACCGTCTCAAGGCATGCGTCTCCGGCCGCCCTCGCGTCTGTCCTACGTCACCCCAACTGCCTCTTCGTCGCGTTCGACATGGCCCGCGTCGCGCTCTTGCTCCGTCACCAGTTCGGCGTGCACATCCGCGGTGTCAATCTCTCGGCGCTACCGTGCGCGTCGGGAGACCACCACGCATCCGTCAACCTCGCCCAGGCGCTCCTGGACAGCCCGGTCCACGTGCACGCCATCCACGCTCTGTTTTACCACCACTCAAACAGGGACCTCTGTCTGCGCACGTGGCTCTCTGCACAGTGAGTTTCGTGCCTGACCGCTATCGTGTTCTCGTCGTTTCTGACGACAGCACAGCATCGCGTTAAGGAGCATCCCAGACGTCAAGCACGCGCTCAAGGTCGACACGGAGAACCTCTCTGCCGCTCAGCTCGCATGCCTCTCCCAACTCGTCCTCAACATCGAGCTCCTCGACGCTGCGCGGCCCGCGCGCATCGACAACGACTTCGACCACGTCCGGCTGGGCTCGAAAGGCAGCATGACCATGCAGAATGCCCGCTTCAAAACCAAGGTTTGCGGTAGTGGCCAGGTGGGCTCTTATTTATATGTATACCTCACGGCGTGTACATCGCCTGACCCGCGGACACAGACCATCGTGTACATCAATGGAGGCAAGGCCAAGGCTCTCGCTCTCGGCATCAAGGACAAGCAAACAACCCTTCGACTTGTCAAGGGAAAGCTCCCGGACGTGGTCGAGAACGTGTGCGTGGTTGGGCGCGAAGAGCCGACGAGTTCGTCCGACGCGTCCTTCAAGGCAGCACGCAACTGGACGATTCGCTGTTTGTCCGGATGCTGTGGTTTCCGCCGCGCAAGCACAAGAGTGGCGGATGGACGAAAATGGTCACCGCAGTCGAGGAAGACGTGTCGGTAATGACGCCATCGTTTCGGAAGTTGAACCCCTCTCAGCAGACGGTGGTACGTGCCATGTTCCGAGGGACAGGCGAGTCCTTGGTTGTCGTGCATGGTGCGTTGTCCGCGTTTTGGCAGCGTTCGACACTTTTATCATACAATCGGGCGAATCGTACAGGGCCTCCTGGAACGGGAAAGACGACCGCGATCGCCGCGGCGCTCGAGCACTGGGAGAAGAACCGGGAGCGAGCATGGGTCGTCGCGCACTCGAACGTCGGGGTAAAGAACGTCGCGGAGAGCCTCGTCAAGCGCGGCATTGACTTCAAGATCATCGTCTCTCACGACTTCTACTATGAATGGTTAGTCGCCCTTGCTTGCTTCCATTGCGCGCATGCGGGTGCGTGTGAGCTATGAGTTCTGATCTCTGCGAACAGGCATGAGCACCACTACGTCGACATCTCCGACCACCTGATCCAGTTGGACAAGTTGTTCAACGCGCTCAGGCCTGTGGGGGACGTCATCGGGACGTCTAAGATCATGCTCTGCACACTCTCGATGCTGTCAGTGTCGAATATGCAAAACCGTGGCGTGTTTCAGCACGTCCCGGTGGAGAGGCTGATCGTGGACGAGGCGTCCCAAATCGACACGTTCGAGTTTATGGTGAGCATAAACCGTCCATGCGAGGATCTGATGATTATGATGTCGAACGAAATTTGCAATTTGTAGCATCTTTTCCACAAGTTCACAAAGCTCAGCAAGGTGTGCATGTTCGGTGATCCGAAGCAGCGTACGTCGCGTTTTTGTGTGTGCATTGTGTAGTTCAACTGGGCGGCTCACTGGGTCCTTGTTTCGGCAGTGCCGCCCTTCGGAAAGGAGACGGCACCGAAGATGAAGACGATCTTCGATTTCGCGCACTTCCACGCATCGTCGTACTTTCTCGACACCCAATGCAAGTCTCCGTCGTCTGTGCTTCTTTTGCACTAACTGTATGCTGAGTATATGCGTGGCGACAGATCGTATGCCAGTCCCGCTCGGGGACTTCATATCCAAGAACGTCTACGACTTGAAGCTGCAGTCCGCGCATGTGGTCAACTCGCACGCCTGCGTCAAACTCGTCGACGTCCGGAAAGGAACCGAAGAGGCCGCGGGATCCAGCTGGAAGGTGCGTCGGTCGTCGTCCGATCCCCTCCATGCTTTTCTCGAGACCTAACCGTACTCCGCACCCGCGCAAAAGAACATGGAGGAGGTGCACACGATCGTGAACCTCGTCAGGAAGTACTACAAGGATGAGGCAAAGTTCTGCATCATCACGCCGTACGACGGACAGCGGGCCGCGATCGTCGCCGCGCTCAAAGCCGCAAACCTGCCTTCCACTAACGTCTACAACGTGGACAGCTACCAAGGTACATACGACCATTTCCCCTTTACCTTACCTGCACTCCGCAACTTCAGTTCTTCGTGAGGGAGGGCGTGCACGCTGACTCGCTCTCCATTCCGGCACAGGGCACGAGGCGCCGTACGTGCTCATCTCCGTCGTGCGCACGTCCGCGCCCGGGTTCCTCAAGTCGCTCAACCGGATGAACGTGATGCTGACGCGGTGCCAGGCCGGCATGGTCCTCGTCACGAACCACGCGTTCCTCCGCGGGCCTGCGCGCAAGACGCTCCTGGGGAAGCTCGCGGAACACTGGGAGGCTGCGGGTGGTGGTGCTGATGGTGATGGGGCTTGGATCGATGCGATGAAGGTCGCGGACGGCAAGGCGAGCTTGCCGGGTGCGGCGTGGCGGTCCCCGTAGTACCAAGTTCCGAGTGCGCATTTGCGAAGGGGATGATCGTGCATGTCGAAACCTGTTGGGGGTTTAGAGTCCGTCGCTGCTATTCAAGTTCCGAGTTGGTGTTCGTGTGCGGAGAGTTATTAGTCGCGAAATAAGATCGACGGTTTGTTGTGAACGAACGCCTCGATGTCCATCCGGAATGGTTTTTAATCATAGTATAATACAGGTTGGTAGTACAATCTGCATGTAAGGAAGTTTGGTGAACAAAGACAACACGAAGGGAAGTTAAGACGCTCATTCTGGATCGATCATATCCCGTACATTACGACCAACGACAGTCCCATCATTTGACCCAGACCACAACATGTGTCCGTTCAGAGAGAACGCGAGACGTCTGACCTCATCCGTATGCTCGCAAAACGTCGCCACCCGCCCTCCATCGATAACCCTCCACAGCTTCACCGTCGTGTCCCTCGACCCCGATGCAACATACTTGCCGCACGGAGAGAAGCACCCCGTCCACACACGGGCGCTGTGTCCCTCGAGCGAGACCAACATTGTCCCCGTGCGCACGTCCCAGACCTTCAACGTTTTGTCATCCGAGGCTGACAGCAGCAGCCGACTGTCCGATGAGAAGGCCAGGTGTCGTACAGTAGCCTCATGCCCCCAAAGGATACAGCGCTCCTCTCCCGTCTTCACATCCCAGACAGTCACCGCTACCGGCACAGTGGCTGTGCCCCGAGAGCTATCTGAGGCTGCGGAGGTGGCGAGGGCAAGGTGTGTGCTGGTGGGGTCAAATGCGGCCGCCATCGAGCCGACACCGGCGGAAACGGATGTCTTCACCTCACGAGCAGTGGTAACGTCCCAGAGACAAAATCGAGATTCATCATCACGGTTATCACCAATTGCAAGCCATCGAAAGTCCGGGGAAACGCAGAATGCCGGATTCCAACCCCTGCCACTCCGATGGAGGTTGTGGAGCTCCTGAAAGGTGCGCGCGTCCCAGAATCGAGTGCCGGTGGCATAATCCCAGGACATGATCAAGGCTCCATCGCGAGACCACCCGCATCTTCCGACCGTCTCGCCTGTGTTGAGTGTCGCGATTCGAGGTGGTGAACTCAAACTTGCCTGAGTCAGATCCCAGATGGCGACCTCACCACTGTCGTCACCTGCGGATGCAAGGTGCCGACTGTCAGGCGAGAATGCGAGATCACGGACGGGTGCGGAGTGAGCAATCCATTCGTGGATGATGCATGCGTCGTTTGGGTCCCACAGAATGATGGTGTAGTCATAAGACCCAGTCGCTACCCAGCGACCGTCCGCAGAAATGACGAGGGCGGAGACGCCGTCGTCGTGGCCCGGTTTACCCGCTAAACAGCCGGTCAGCCTTCACAATGATTGATTGGGCTGTGGACTACGTACATGATGGGAAGGCGAATGCATCCGGTTGATGTTCGCGGAACTTTGGAAAGCATCTTGCGAAAAGTTCCGGCCACGAGTGATCCTTGCGAACCTTCAGGGGTGATAGCGAAAAGGTCAGGTTTGACCGGGGAAGGCTGAAGAGGAGCTGCTCCAGCTCAGGCAACAGCGTAGGATCTAAGGATACTAGGGCATGGTATACCCGCCCAATATTTACCCCCACGACAAAGTCCACCGTGACTGTGATTGAGCCGTTAGACCGTTCGAGGGGCTTTAGGATCTGTATGCTGTGCTGGATCGCGGCGGTAGCTGCCATCGCCACTCGCAGCTTAATGGAGCGCAGGCTCGTCAATTGCGAGATGTCGGGAATGTCTACGAAGTCCAATGTCAATGACAATATCATTGTGATGACGGACTCAACTAGCAACACGCACCGCTATTGGTTCCGATAACGAAGCTGAGCTCCGTAACAGTAGAGCGAGTCAATTCAGATAGTAGCATGACCAATGTCTCCGGCGGTCCGTCAACCTTCAATTTCCAATACATGCTGCATTAAGTGCTAGCAAACGGGCTGAAAATTGACGGCACTCACATCTACTGTCCTCAATTTCAGCTGTCGAGGCAGACGTTCCTTCCATAGAGCCAAACTTGCATTGTTGTCCTTCGATGCAACATTCACAGACTCGCAAACCAAGTGGTGTATGTTGGGGAACGCTGAGAGTACTCTGCAGAAAGCGGATAGCGAGGGAAATCTCGCGTTCTGGATGCTCAGCGTCCGAATATTGACACCGAAGTGCTTGCAGCACCGGAGTGTGGAAGGGTGAAATAGCATGGTTTCGCCCAGAGACTTAAAGGCCAGCGCGGAGATCTGGGGGAGAATGACAAGCAAAGAGGGAGCGAGGATCCGAGGAGATATTGTTATAGAGCGCACGAAGGGCCGGAGGTCTGGTTTGGCTTTCATGATGTTGCAAAAGAGCCAGAACTGGTCCCTTGTTTTGAGTTCAACATCTGTGAAGAGGACGATGATGCTGCGGGGATGGAGTTGCTTGCATGCGAGGGCGAAACTGCACAATGCAGCTGCATCGTCGGAATGCTCGATGACCCGCTCGATGACTTCCCAGGGGAGTTTGAGAGACATGACGGATGCGAGGAAGACGCCAAGAAAGCTCGGGTGGGTTGGGATCGGTAGACGAGGGGCAGGGCGGGGAGAGCGAGGTGGGCGAGATGTGGTGGGGGTGGGCGTATGTGGATGAGATCGATGAGAGTCCGCAATGACTCCGCATGCCGGCAGTTATTAATAAATGGAGACGGTACACGGTACAAGCGCGCGTTTGCCTGGCACTGGACCACATGCACGCAAGAACAAACTTACTTGAATCAAATCCCGATACACTGACAAACCCCTTCAAGGCAATGCGTCTGTCATCTGCCACGAGGTTAGACTCGCGATCGGAGCAGAGCAGAGCGTACTCGTCTTGCGACGACGAGACCCAAAGGAGAGTGAGTTCAAGCAGGCCACTCCTCCATTTCGGTACCCTGAGAGAAGCTGTTCTTAGCGGCTTGGCCATGATCAGTCAGTAATTGAAGGCTTCATCGCCTCCCAGTGCTTGTGGGACGATTGTTGCGTGCCACGATCTACCTTTGCATTTTTGCCCTCGCCAACATCTAAACGTATGGTGGCACTGCAGCCGTGAAAGCCGTGTACGCATGTATCTGGTCCGCCCAGATTTAAGCTTTCCATGTAGACGAAAGGGGTGTCAAGGCGGTGCATGGGCGTTGTGGGGAAGCGTGGAGGACCTAAGAATAGGACGCGTACTCAGGCACATTTGAGCTGAACACGCACAGGATGCATCGAACCTATCAATGAACCCAACGTAAACCTAATATGTGTGGTAAAAATGGGGCACGCGGGAGGGAAGCGAGCGGGGGAAAAGACAGTCGCGCTTGAACACTGATGCAAACGCGTAAGGAACAGCGTGTCACGAGCAGGTCTAAATACATGAGCAAACAAGACTACAATATGTACGAGACAGGCGCAGGACATAAGATGAGATATAAGACAAGGAATAAGGCATCTAAAACTTACGAGCACAACGCGAGCTCGCTGACATAATCACAATGTTCAATACACCCCCTCAAGCGAGCAGAGTGTGAGTAGTAAGGTGGAAGGGATGGGGATGGGGATGAAAGGAACAGACAGAAAACATACGGAAAGTGGCCATGGGTGTGTTGTAGTGCACCCCCTGAATCCTCCAACTCTTCACCAAGCTTCATTTGCGAGCTCCTTCTTCGGCTGGGGGCAGTCGCGCTGGTAGTGGCCCTTCTTGCCACATGTGAAGCACGTAATGCGCTCGATTGGGGTGCAGGGCTTCATAGCGGTGGCGAGCGCAACATCAGGGGTGGCAGCCATGGTAACTGGGGCAGTGATGGGCGTGGCAGTGAGTTGACGTGCTTCCTCATTAAGAAGACGGGTGACGACGTTTTCGAGCATGAGATCATCGGGCGGGGTAGAGTCAAGGGTGATGATGAGCTGGGAGTATGAGTTGGGAAGGCCATTTATGAGAACCAGGATGCGGTCCTCCTCGGTGACAGGGGCACCAATCTCCTCGAGGCGGAAGGCGGCGCGACAGACGTTGGCGATCCAGGCGGTCATTGGCTGGTCAGGGCGCTTGGCCATGTGCCAGAGACATCAGGAAAAACATCCCAAGCTAATTCAATGCATTTAGTAAAAATATGATCTAATGGAGCTACTATGAATCTAATTGGGTCTAATTTGATATAATTAGTACTAATATTGTCCTAACATGCAGGGACATCTTTACAATTATAATAATATGCACTATCGGAAACAGCAGTTGTAGTACTCAGCACTACTTTTGTGCTACTTGAGGAAGTTTGATCACCCCTCAGCCTCAGCTTATCCATTTGGATGCAAACATTATATATTTCATGTACATACTACAGCCTGACAATACAGATTGTAAAGACACAAGAAGAAGAACAAGAGGAAATGGGGATGTCGTGGAGGAAAGGAGAGGGGTGTAACACCCGTGGGTGGCGTAGCATGCAATGAGCGAAGACATGGGAGGTGGGGGAAGAGAAGTGGGCTCCTCGTCGGCAAACGGCGCGAGCCCCCACTCGCCGTACGCCGCAGTGTCGATGGCGTTTGGCTGCGGCATCGCTTCGAACTGCACTTGGCCTAGCTCGACGGGTGGGATCGACCCGAGGTTGAAGTCTTCCGGCATGAGGCCCTCCATGTTCGCCCAGAGGGTCTCCGAAGGCCAGAACACGAACGGTATCTCACTCACCTCGTTGTCGGCTTCGTGGCCCTCCGAGACGTCCTCCTATGGAACGGAGAGCTGCATCATCAGGAGCACGTCGGCGGGCGTGAAGGGACCACTATGCGAGGACGCGGGCGAGCAGAGCATTGGTGGGTACGAATCCGCTGGGGACACGAGGCTGGAAACGATGGCATCAGATGGTGACATGAGTCCTTGCAGGGACATCGTGCTCACGTCGTGCGACGGAATGCTGAGCGCATGAAGGAGAGGACCACTTACCATCCCGGCGCCCTCGGGAACCTGGTACAAGCCTGGGTAAACGTCGTTGGGCTGATACAAGACCGATCGCGATCAGTAGTCCATCCTCACCGCAGCACATTGACAACGCGCGAACTCACCTGGAGAGTGCTGTCGAAAGCGGAAGGTAGTTGACGCGATGTGAGAGGGGAGCAGCTGCAGTGGGGAGACGACACAGGACAGACTGCGGGAGCTTCTGAAGACGGTTGGACGAGGATGGCGACAGGGCGAGTGGGAAGAGAGACGAGGAGAGTCGGAAGTCTTAGACGCTCGATTTGGTGGCGCCACAGGCGACGTGCCACCGAACCGAGCGTCAAGACTTTGGATTCTCCTCCCACTTGCCACGTCGTCTCTCTCCTCTTGAGCACATCCCTCGTCACCACGCCAGAGGCATCCCAGCTCACCCTCCAGCTCGCCCCCCAGGCATCCCCCCCGCCCCAGCAACCCTTCCTCTTGTACCACCACCACTACCACCAGATGCTACTCCCACCTCGGACCCCTCCGACATGACGTCCCAGCCCTCCCCTTGTGAATCACAGTCGTCCAACCAGGACGACGCCTCCCCAACAAACTCAGATGGCGCGCCACAGCAGCAACCGGCGGAGCCACAAGCTACCCTGCCCACAAAGCTCTACGCGTATGTCCGCCCGACGCATCTCTTCCTCGCGCCGTCGTGCTAATGACGTGTTCAGCCTCCTCGAGCGGCCAGAGAACCACCACAGGGTGCCGCGAACCCGAGGCTGCTCACGTCCGAGGACAGACGTGGCGAGCCTGATCGAGGAGATCATCGTGGACGTCGTCGAGTAGACGATGCGCGCCCGCGGCGACGGCCTGGTGTCCATGATGAACCAGCCGCTCGAGGTGCGCATCGAGCAGCTCGTGAAGCAGGTGAGCTTCATCCTCCCTCTCCCTCTCAAGCTCTCTGCTTCTTTCCCCTTCACCTTCCAGTGACGACAATGCTCCCCACCCCCACGGCCATCGTGCCGTCCACCATGCACAGCATCTCGCACGCCACCATTCAACTTCTCCCAGACGCGACGATCACCTCGGGGTTTTGTCGCAGCATGTCTGGGCGCGTGCGTCCTCCACGCTTGTTGGCCACGGCGTCATGGTCCTCGGCCAGACCACGTCTCCTCCTGGGCCGCTGGTCGCCCCTGGCCAGTTGCAGACGTACCAAACGCACATCTTCACCCCCTCTGTCACTGGTGCGCCCATCAAGAAGTCCAAGATAGGTGTGGCAGGCTCGCTCAGTGGCAATGGGAGTGTACTGACTTTGGGTGCGCCCGAGATCATTGCTCCTGATCTGATAAGCGTACATGCTGACATCCCCATCACGTCCTACAGGAAGCATCCTCTCTGGTCCCTCTGCGATCGGCACTGATGGCTACCTCCTTCAGGTGTATGAGTTCTCCACCCTCACTGGCACCCTTGCCTGTAGCTACAGCCATGTATTAGTTATGTTTAATATACACTTTTCATATCTATCTTCTATGTTGTGTGCACAAGTTCTGGACAGCCCAGCAAGTCTCTGAGATACTGAACCTGTAGTCCTGCATTAGGAAGGATTAGGGGTAAATTAGCACTATTGTAGGGAAGGATTAGGATAAAGTAGCACTACTGTAGCCATTTTATCTCTAACAAAAAAGGGGACCTCCCTAACCTTAGGGAGCAGTTAGGCTAATGTTCCCTAACTCACTATTGCTTCTTATTTAGAATTAATTCCTACTTTTTAGTTGTATTTCCACCAAATTAGCCTGGGGAGGTTTTTCCAGAGGAGTGCAGCGGTGAGCGACGCAGGTGCCAAAGCTGCAGGCGAGGTGAACTCGGCGGAGCTCGGACCAGGCCTCGTGTGCGTTGTGGCCATGGATGTGGGCATACTGCGAGGGCTTGACGTTGAGGATGAGCTTGGCGTGGGCTTCGGTGATCTTGGCGTGCCAAGCGTGAACAGCCTTCATGCTGTAAGAGCCGGTGGGACGCATGTCGGCGGTAGGGGAGCATGTGGCCTCCCAGAGTCCCTTGCGGACAAGGATAGCTTCCATTCCGATGGCCCATTCGGGGTACAGTACACTATTTCATAATGCATATGGTCCGTCCCCATATTTTCGTATGCATTATGAGGTCTTATGCAGGATGGGATGGGTCACGTGGCGCAAGATCCCTTTAGCGCCTGTGGTCCGAGACTTCCCACACCCATGATCTGTTCGAAGGCGGTGAATAATCACTTCCGCCCTATGGGACAGAGTTTTGAGGCTTCCCAGATGGCATCAACGAGGCTTTCGGATGCCAGGATGAGCTGGTGAAGGACCGTGGTTAAGGTGGAATGGCGTGGGATGCCTGAGAAATTCACCTCCCACACCACTTTTATAGCTTGGCGCCCGCCCCAATAACTATATATGGCAGATCCCATAGTGCATACTGGCCAAAAGTTTATGCATTATGCATCAATAGATTTCATGCATAAGTTCCCGCATACGGAGTTGGTCCCCGCCAAAAGTTATACATTATCAGCACTTATGCATTATGAGCTCTTGCATTATGAGATAGTGTACTGTAGTTGGCATCAGAGAGTTTCGTGATGTGTGATGTGGACATCACGGGTACGGAGGTTGTCGGTTACATGGGGTCATCATCGTCATCATCATGCGGTCACGGTCGTCATCACAGTGGCTTCACGTGCCACCAGTATTGTCGGGTCGTCGAGGTCGTCGTCGGTCGGGCACGAATTATCCTTTGGCAGAGGAGACGCGTTTGTGTGGTAAAAATGGGGCATGCGGGAGGGAAGTGAGCGGGGGAAAAGACAGTCACGTTTGAACACTGATGCAAATGCATAAGGAACAGTGTGTCACAAGCAGGTCTAAATACATGAGCAAACAAGACTACAATATGTACGAGACAGGTGCAGGACATAAGACGAGATATAAGATGAGGAATAACTCTGGGAAAACCTCCCCAGGCTAATTTGGTAGAAGTACATCTAAAAAGTAGGAATTAGTTCTAAATTAGAGGATTAGTGACATTAGGTCTAGTTTAGACAGGTTACCCCATCTCATAGCAGGTATTAGGAGGAATTAGGGATAAAGTAGCACTACTGTAGCACTACTATGGTGCTACTTTATCCCTAATTCCTCCTAACAGTTGCTAGACTACAGGTTCAGTATCTCAGAGATTTGCTGGCTGTCCAGAACTTGCACACATCACATAGGAGATAGACATGAAAAGTGTATATTGAGTGTAACTAATACATTGATGTAGCTAAGTTCAATGTTCAAGGACAAGTATTCAATGTCCTGATTAGTGAAGAGAGGGCTCTCGACAAATGTAGAGACAACAATCCCCTTCTTGCTGTTGAGTGCACGGAGCAGGTCACCAGTAAAGCGAGTACCAGCATAGGCCATAGAGAGTGTTGCAGAGCCAGCACCCTCCTTGGCTTGGACAACTGCCAAACTGGATTCAGTGCACAAGCTTCTTGTAGACCTCGCCCGAGATACCCTTGCCATGTGGGGTCTGAGAAAGGAGAGGGACGATGGATGCACCTGAGTGACCACCAACGATGGTGACGGGGATGTTCTTGGGGTCAGCACCAGCGAGGCCAGCGAGGAAGGGGTGGTGACACCGAAAATGTGAGCAGGGTCATAAACACCGACCTTCTCGAAGATTGCAGAGATGATGGGGATGGTGGAGTTGACGGGGTTGGAGATGATGAGGACGTGGGCCTTGGGGGAAACACGGGCGATGACAGCAGTGAGGTCATGGACAATGGACGCTTTGGTGTTGAAGAGGTCGTGACGAGTCATCTGCACGATGGTTCTCGGAGTTAAAATGGGATATGAAGAGATGAAGGGCCGAAAGCGAGTCTTACACCAGGCTAGATGAGGAGAGGTCGAAGGTCAGCAATTGAAACTGTAGTTGGCAGGTAGGAAGCACGCATACCTTACGGGGGACACCAGCAGGGATGATGATGACGTCAGTGCCCTCAAGAGCTGGCGAGGGTCTAGGGAACTGGAAGGAAGTCGTAACTGCGAGTAGCAAGTAGTAGTGCACACAATCGGAGAGGATTGCAAGAGAGATGGATCCCGACAGCCCGAAAAATGACAGAAGGTGTGAAAGAAGCATAGAAAGCACAGTGAGCACAACGAGGGGAGACAAGGAGCAAACAGGACTTACGGTGTGCGAGTGTGGGGATGATGGTGGAGGAGATGGTGGAAGATGACAAGGATGGAGTTGGGGATGAAGCCATTGTCGTTGGAGACGGCCTGGTCGAGTTTGTGGCAAGAGCGTTAGTTGGACAAGGGGGGAGCTGGGAAGCATTAAGCTCAGGGTTCCGGGCGTTCAGCACAGCAGGGATGGTGAAGGCGGGGGAGGAAATGAGAGACGTTACCGTGGCTCGAACTTCCCAGCTCCAGCTCGATGCCCTTGACAGATGGCATCCGTGGCTTCTCTGCCCTCATACGCTTGCCCGACACAGGTAGCTTGTCATCAAGGTCGAGCTCTTTGCTCAAACGTTTCCGCTGCCATTGGCCAAAGGGTGAACTTAACGTTGGGGGGACGGCAGTCGACGTTGTCGACGTTATAGAGGGGGACATGTGCAAAGACACAGAGTGGTCGTACAAGCCCTCCCTTCACATCTTTTTGGCAGGGTCCGGGAGCATTCTGAGTTGTTGACACTGGTGGTGTGCGACAATGAGTCCTCCATATCAAGTTCGAGGTCTGACAAGCGGTGTTTCTGTGAGATATGGTGGTGAGCAGGAGTAGGAATGTCAAAGGAGGTGTCATCCACTTCGCCACGTTCTGACTCGCCATCAACGAGCTCTGACTCGTCTTCTGACTCATCAAGGTCCTCTTCCTCCTCTTCCGTGATGGGCTGAATCGGGTTGCTGGATAGGTAGGTGAGGAGCACAAGGAGAGAGGTGACATGGCGAGTGGGAGGAGACTCGATTTGGTGGCACATCACATGCCACCGAATCGAGCATCTAAGACTTCAGCCATTCTCAATGCCTCCTAACGCCCTCCACCAGTGGCTCAGACTCGAGCCTATCCATGTAGACCACTGCTGCCCCGAGCACATGCACCACTTGGACCACGCTGGCGGGCCCTGTGTCGACAAAGGACTGCAAGACCGCCCAGAACCATAACCTCCCTATCCTGCCATTCGTCGAAGACCTTCGTATGTGCCCGACCCAAGCAACCCTGATGCAGCCCGGGAGGAACATCCCTCGCGAACCAAATGCAAGCTCATCACAGATGAGGAGGACCTGCAAAAGCTGCAGAGAGCTGCAAGGCTTGCCGGGGAGACATTGCAGTTTGCGGAGTTGCTGGCGCAGGTGAGTGCTTTGTGTATGCACAGAGAGGGTGAGGTGCGAGGTCGGCTGAGGCGAGCTAGCCAGGGAACCCAACAGACTTTGTCACATGGGCGTGCATGAATTCATCCTTGAGCGTGGTGCGTACCCGTCCCTGCTGCTGTACAAGGGCTTCCCGAAGTCATGTTGTACTAGTGTGAACAATATTTTGGTGCACAGCATACCATCTGTTTCCATTTGCGGTGCGAGGGGACTGAATGAACAGTTTTTTGTGTTCGTGCACATAGCCAGCTCCCTCAAGACAGCGACATTGTGGACGTGGACATTACGGTCTATTTGGACAGCTTCCATGGTGACACATCCCGGACTTTCCTTGTTGGTGATGTCATGCATACACCTCACCTCTGCTCTGAGTCCCAGCACTGACCCGTCATGCACAGGACAACAAAGGCAGAGAGATTGCCCGATCACCACCATGGCCGGCCAGGCTGCCACCTGATGTGGGCACCACTCTCACCGCAACCACACCCCTCAAGCTCACCGTCACTCTCACAACCACACATCTTACACCTCACTGACCAGCCATGGCCCGAACCAAGATCTGTAGATGCTTCATCTTTGCTATTGTCTCCCGTCGTCTCCACATTGCTGCTGATGATGCCCTCGACAGCAAACTGCCCACAAGTCCACCGGTGGTGAGTATCGATATCAGACCTTGCCCGCCCTCACGCTGAGCTGCATTTGTCTTCCAGGTAAGGACCCCTGTAAAGAGCTCGCTACCAAGGCGGCGAGGAAGATGGTGACAGCTACAACTTTAACCCACACAGGGCGACTTCGCTTACGCAGTCGATAAACAGAGTCAAAACAATGGCATGCACGATGTTCCTGGCACCTGGAACATGCATCCCTCAATGAGCGCATCATCGTTAAGCATGAGCAGTTCTGCAGCTAGCACCCTAAGTCTGAGCCATAGGTGCTCGACTGTCTCGACATTGCTTTCTAAGGCTTGGTCTAGTGTTTGCATACCCTCCGCCACACTGTGCTCATTCTCCCTCCTCCCCCCTTGCCTCGCACGTAGAAGTTGCAGCTCACATTCTTGCTTATCTTGATATATGTGGTTTATGTGTATTGTAGTGCATGTTTGTTGCTGTGTGTGTGTAGTGTAATGATGATGCTGTTCCTCGCTGTCATTTGAGTATGTTCCATTAAAATCACTGGAGTTGCTGTTCAGATGGCCATAACAAAACCCCAGTGTTGCCATCCAGACAGTCCTGGCCGGGCGCTCTGGTGTCAATATGTTTTCCGCCCGGCTGGCATTCATGAATGCTCTCAGGCATCACCCGGTCGGGATGCCTGAAAAATATGCGGTTTTGGGGCAAGGTATATTTGCAGTCTGGCCGGTCCAGCGAAATACTTTATGATGTCATCCGGCCAGAGCGCCTCACGAAACCATTGCCATGGTGTCTCTGGGCTCCTGGTGGTTCTGTGGATAGGCCGTCACTCACGAATTGTCCATGTTCAGACCACCCGGCTGGGACACCTGGGTTCCTGATCAGGCTGGCCGGCCGGTGCAACAACTTCCCTCATACCTCCACCCGGCCGGATGTCTCTATCCCTGCCCCAAACCACTATGCTGCTTAGTCATCCCTATTTTACAAGCTAGCCAGTGGGCTGTTGTAGCGGTCCAGCCAGTCCGAGTAAGTCACCACACTCACCATCCACCCGGTATTCTGAGGTATCTGCATCCACCCTCTGGCCGGTCATTGCGTAGGTGGGTCAACCACACCGGCCGGGGACACTGGACCCCAGGCAGTAGTGTCCAGTTGGTGGAGACATAGCAGTCACTGCTGCCTGCCCGGCCACGCGAGATATATGCATCTATGCTCCGGCCGCTATGCACGTCATTGTGTCAGTCGGCCTCTTCCATACGAGGATCACCTGAGATACATGTACAGGCACCAACAACCATTTTGGAGAAAGGTTGCAGTCACCATATGCTTGGGTTTGGAGTTCTGGAAGTCGGGAGCACGGGACGTGGAAACTGATGTAAATGGCGATGGGGTGGGCTACAGGAGGAACCAATCAATGATCACATGGCGGTCCGAAGCCCGTTGTGCCTGACACAAGGAATAGAGGCACCACCCATGGCCAGGTTGACTGTCATTACCCCAAGACATGTCCCCAACTCCAGCTTGTCCTGACCCACCTCCGGTGACGACCCATGGAGCCTCTGCGATTGTCCATCATCGGCCATGCCGGCACCGACATCACCACCCTGAACACCTTCCAGGATGTCATAGATCAGATAACAAGCACCCCCATGTTTGAAAGTGTCGATAACTACGAGAGCGCTATCTCTCAATTTATGCTCGCTCTCCGTGCTGTTAAGCCCGACACTAATCTGGACGAATACTTCCAACGCATCTATGGCCACCTGCAGTGCTGCGCCGCGCATCATGAACACCTATTGAACATCTTTTCAAACCAATACACTGCAGAAACACGCGAGAGGACCTTCGGTGAGGCCCAGATGAACTTTTGAAGGTCATTGGTCCTGCAAGAATGGGAACATCGCCGCAAGGAGCAGTTGGAGCTGAATCGCGCAGTGGGAGAGCTGGTGGCTCTGGCGGACTTGGACAGGGCGGTCGACGTGGACAGGAACACCACCGACCAGCTTCTGCATTGCAAGCAGGTCTTTAAGCGTGAGTTAGACCTATGTACGTGCCCCAACACACTTCAGAATCATGCACTAAATGAAATCCCAGTCGTTAATAACCATGCTGGACGAGTCTATGAGAACGGTGGACGCCACTCCCTGCCTGCATGGGACTTGGGAGTCGATGAGGCCCAGATGGACTTCTTGAGGGCAACGGTGCTGCAAGAACACGAACGTCTCTACAGGGAGGAGCTGGAGCGGAATGGGGCAGCGGGACAGGCAGGACAGGCGGGGACTGTGGCAGAGTTGGCCAGGGCGGTCAATGCAGACAGGAACACCACTGACAAGCTTCTGTGTGTCAAGGAGGTCTTTAAGGGCGAGTTAGACCGATGTATGTGCCCCAACACACTGCAGAATGACACACTGAATGAAATCCCAGTTGTCAATAGCTGTACCAGAGGAGTAGACAGGATGAGACGAGAGCGCGTGGAGTTCGGGTGGGGGGATGCGATGGTGCACATACAGTCTGACCAGCTGTGGGGCACACTGCCTCCGGACAGGACCCAGGCTGACTGGCCATGGGGGAGGCCCTGGAAGGTCTCCCGGCTGAACGGGGACAACGGCTATAGCAGATGGGGGACCATATGAGCAGGCAAGTCTCATCCACATTGCAACCACGGACACCGCAGACCATCTCGTATTTTGCTACATATTGCAATTCACATGATCTGGGCTTCTGCCAGCACCTTCTGCGTGATGTTTGACAGGGCCTCTATGATGCCGCCTGCTCCCAGGGATAAAGTGATGTCATAGGCCATGCATCGAATATGAGATCATTGATGCAGACGAAGTGACACACAGTTCAGGATGTCAGAAAGCAGTGCTATATGTGATGAAGCTCTTCACAACGATGTACATGGATTGATCTATTGGTCACTGGATGTGTCGCAATCAACAGCCTATCTGTCTCCGAATGCCTGGATGCGCTCCGAGCATACCAGTCAGCCTGGGGCACCTCGTCTTCGACCATGGACGGCATTCGGGACATTCGCCGGTACCAGTATCGTCCGGCCAGTGAGCATTGCACGGGGACCAGTCTTGTCCGGCTGGTGAGTGTTGCGCTGGTACTATTCCTGTCTGGCCAGTGAGCGTTGCGCAGGTACTATTCCCGTCTGGCCGGTGAGCATAGCGTATGGGTCTCCATGGTATGCTCGCACAAGGTGCCACTGATCTTGACCCTCGTGCAGAAGACATTGCAAAACTCCTCCTGCACCCTCCATAGGCCTCGCACTGCTCCGCGTGAGGGCCATTCCCCAGGGCAGTGTTCACCGCATCCGTGAACACGGGGCTGAGCTGAATGGTGTCTGAGATCGATGCCGTCTCTGTGTTCTTATAGCTGGACTCTTTTGAGTACCATGGGCTGGCTGTCACGGTGAATATGAGAATATTAGCAATGTTCAATCTTCGTTGTGCAACACTTGTACCTATTTGCGCAACCGGCTGGACGTTCACCACCTGAACACTAGCTCGCCAGCCCAGTGACACTCTCAGTCACCGGGTATGCATTCTGCGACACTGTCACATGGGCGCATTCGACGCGCTTTCGGACGAAATGTAGACGCCTAGTCTCAACTCGGGCACAGGAAGTGGAACCTCCCGGACGTCAGCTACTGAGGTGGAGCAGACAGTCACAGAGCCAGAGAGTGCGGATGCAAAGCCCAGAGGAAAGCAGGGTTGCTTCAGGAAGATTGAGGAAGATAGCACCCGCGTCACATACAACCAAGTTCTGGCGCTAAACTTCGTTGCCCTTCCTTTTCACCCACCATGTCCCAGGACGAGTTCGGAGAGCTTTACTGCCACTGGGTCAGTAGCCCCTCTAACCAGTCCTTGTCCGACTGTCCTCCGGAGTTCCTGGCCCTCCTCCGCAGCTGCAGCGACTTCTCCCAACTTCCTGACTCAGAATTTGAGGTGTTCTGGGCCTTCCTCCACAGACAGGTGGCTAATGGCCGGATCTCGCAGTCCGAGCTCAATGGTTTCATCTCACAATACTCTACTATCTCGCACGCATTGAGGTACGACTTCTATGTCACCACTTTTCTCGAAGCTGAACAGGAACTGGAGGCTGCTGACACCGAGTTCCATCGTCTCCAACCGGACGACAGAAACAGCGATGACAGCAACAGGGATGATAGCAACAGCGACGACAGCACTGGCTCCCCTCTTCATTGTGCTCGTGTGGCACTGCGTAATGCACAGCACAGTGTTAGGCTTGCAGATGAGGAATCCACTCGGGCTCACCGTGCCTGTACATTCATTCCTGTAACCTATGCCCGTCCTTCTCAGCTGACATTCTTCTGCAGATCAAGACATCTTGAGCAACCACACCTTCGATTTGATCAGATTCCTGGTGACCGCCAGCCACCCATTCCGCACAGTGCCTGCTCCCAGCGGCTCTTCTGAGTCCGGAGCCATGCCTGGGTTGAACTTAAGGCCTCCGCCTCCACCCTCGACCTCTGCCACCAGGCCAACGTCATTGATGTCCACCTCTGGTCGCAGGGCGCACACTCCCAGACTGGTTCCTCGGGACACGCCCAACTCTGAAGACTGTCTCCAGGCCGCTGTGGATGCTGGGGATGATTCAGGGGAACAAGACGAGCTCACCCCTGAGGCGTTGCAGTACGAATGGGATAATCAGTTGTTGACCTGGGACACCGATTCAGTATGTGGTCTCTTTCAATTCCTTTGACATGTAGCTCTAAGGCTGAACGTGGGTATGGGTTCCTTGCAGGTATACCTATATATACCTGGATCTGGACCTGTGGGTATGGGTCTTGTGGGTATGAGTACCTGGTGCATGGGTCAGGCACAGATCCAGGTCAGAGGTTTTGAGGCCATGGGTTACCTCCAGGTTACCCACAGGTTTTTCCAAAAAGATAAGCAGTCTGTATGTCTTCAATAAGTGGTCTATATAATCTATTTGCCTATAATAAATGCAGTAGAAACTGTTTCTTTGATTGAACTATGATACTTGGTGTATTGTCTTCAGCCTTCTCTTCAGCCTATGCAGGTGCTCAAACCTTGCACCTGATCTGGAGTTTAAGGTGTTCAAGTTTCTGACCATCAAAGAGCTTCTTACAATTAAACCTGTGTCTAAGGAGTGGCAGAAAGTGATATACCTGCCCAAAGGACATAATTGAGTGAATATTTCACACAAAACAGCTTTAACTTGTGTGTATTTTGGTGGGTCTTGCAGGTATCCATAGGTACAGGTCTTTATGTGGGTAAACCCATGGGTACAGGTCAAAGATCCGTGGGTATGGGTCAGTACAGGTCTTGACCTGTGCAGGTCCAGGTCAAGCCCTCTGAGGTTCCAATACCCACAGGTACAGGTCCAGGTCGACCCACAGGTGACCCACGTTCAGCCTTATGTAGCTCACACACATCCTAGTGCAACAATTGCTACCTGCATGGTAGCCCATGTCTGCCCAGCTACGACCAGGGGCATGTTGTTTGTCACCAATGCTGCGAGGTGCATCTCAAGTGCACGCACTTTGGCCGTAATCCTCGTGGTGAGCTCAAGGGGACAGATCACAACAAACCCTGGGCTCGGTTCAACGGCAAGGGCCATTCCATTTGGACCAGTCTTCCCAGCCACATGCGGCCTTGGGTTGAGAGTGCCCTGTGTGCGATTGAGGGCTCGCCGGCTGCCAGTTGCCCCACCATCCACAATGAGCGCGCCCTCCTTGACACTCTCCACAGCGGCCAGTATCAGCTGGCAGCCAAGGGCCCGATGCGTTACATCTACGACCCTGTGTCCCTTCAGCAGTTCCAGGTCCGCAGGTTTCCTCCTCCGGAAGAACAGCCTCATGCTAGGTTGAAGGACCAACCCCCTACTGCTTCCGGCACAGACACCACAGGTGGGTCCAGCGCTCTTCCTCGCGCCTCCGGATCCAACGGCAAACGTAGCGAGCGTGCCCCGACGGCTTCCACATGGATCATGGGAAAGAAACGAGCTGCCGATTTCTCATGGCCCACCCAACCCCGCCAGCATTGGCGAGTTGACTGACAGGTGCAGGAGTGCCTCGCAGCCGCCGATGCCCGGCAGCAGGGCCCCCCATTGTCTCCCCCCCCATCATTGCCCACCTGTGCCCGTCGGCATCAGCCAGTTGACCTGAAGACGCGTGAGCGCCTCGCCGCTGAGGCACTGGCAGCTCAATTCACTGGGCACATTGCAGCCGCCGATGCCCCCCAGCAGAACCCCCCATCCTCAGGCCCCGCGTTGCCCTCTGTGCCACCCCGCCGAGTCGTCATCCAATCTGATTCCACCCTGTTTGCACATCACCTCATTGCCATTCACAATGAGCACCAAGTCCTCCTCGGCCATCAGGCCATCCAGGCTCGCCAGTGCCAGTTTCTTGAGGACGAGGAGGAACACTTGACCGGGCTTCCGTATGGCATGTTTCAAAACATCAAGGCCCGGCTGGAGGCCCCACGCATGGGGTCCAATCAAAGTCTACCCATCCGGCGCAACCCCACCACATCTGTGCCACATTCCTCGACCTCCGGACTCCGCCTTCTCGTCGAAGATGACTCTGATGTGTTCACTTCCCACATCATTGCCATTCGCGCTGACTGCGGTGTCGTCATCAAAAACCAGCACCTGTTGCAAACCCACCACTCGCGTCTCGAGGAAGACGAGTGTCACCTCACTGGGCTGGAATTTGGGGAGTTCCAGAACCCCCACATCGAAGAATATGATATTGATGTCACGGAGGCTTTTATGGCCCTGTCTCCACCACCTCTTCAAGAGGAATCTGAGGATGAACAATCTGAAGTTGATGTCTTGGATGCTTCAATTGCCCTGTCTCTGCAAGCTCTTCAAGAGGAGTCCGAGGGTCCAGAATATGATACTAAGGTCCCCAAAGCATTCATGGCGGTGTCTCTGCCACCTCTTCGAGAGGAATCCGACAGTGACACAGAGGTGTAGGTGACCTCCAGAGCAGTTCCAGAGTCCTGTGAGATATATACAAGTAGTACGAACATTGGCCGAGTCATCTGTTGTCCTCCAATATCCTTCTTTTCTTGAGCAATGTATCTTGTAACCGCTTCCCCGATTGCAATCCCTTCTCTCCGCTGGGACCTACCTCAGCTTCATCTCATGTCAGGTGCGGGGTAGGGTTTTGTTGCCGTTCCACGCATAACGATAGAATAAGTCCATCTGATGTCTTGGTAATTTTTAAGAGACTCCGGGTGTTGAAGAAACTCTTGCGAAGGCGTTGCCTGGACTGCAGCACGGCCGGATGGCAGGTGTATGCAAGTACGGCATGCGGCCGGGCACTCCGGAACTGGATGTGCCCACTCCAGAGCGGCCACAACTAACATGCATGCTTGTTCCTGTCACCCGTCAGAGTGATATTTGTTGTGGTAGATGCCACTCAGCTATGGAATTGCATCTATGCATTTGAAGATATGCCTGACTCAATACACTTTTGATAGCACTACTGTCACAAGCTCTGGTGGCGTAGTGGTCTACACGTCTCCATGAGCGCTCCATGCGCTAGTGAAGCTCTGGGTTTGATTCCCACCACAGGAGGTGCCTCACCATTCGGCAAATTTTTACTTCCCAGGAGCGTCTTGTCTGACTGCAACATTTTTGGGCCATGGAACTGTCCTGAATATCACGACCGGGGTATCTGCCCTTTAATAACTCCCCCCCCCTCCAGAAGCATATTCCCAGGATGCACCGGCCGGTCACTGTCCCTCTGTATGTGTGTGTACCGGCCGGGGGGTAGGTCTTGCGTTCACGATGCTCCGGCCAGCCAATAGTCTCATTCATCTACGTGCGTGCGTCGGTCTGACGACAATATACAAACATGGAGCACGCACAGCCGGGTAAGATCAAGCAGGTCTGTGGCATACGCCCTTGCAGCCCATGCCTCTTTCACCATACACGGTCTTCTCATTCATTGAACAAGGTCGCACCAAGTTCTTCCTACATGCCCAATTGCAATTATGCTTCCTTCAAATGCTATCAGGATCCATTATTTCAGAGGTAACTTGTTATTGGTGTGCTGTATCTACTCCGACCATGCAGCTCTCTTAATCCCCCCTCCAGTAGCTGTCATCCCTCTCCTCCATCAAATGCTGCCAGGTGGCGTCCGCCCATGGGACTTGAGCAGCCACCATCTGGTTGTACACCCCCCAATTTGGCGGGACGTAAGCCAGGGCCATGCCCTGTAAGGCACAGAGTAAGTCGTCTTGCTCATCCAAGTATGACAACTCATCCTGGAGTCCTGCATGCTCGTAGGTGAGCAACCAGTGCTCAAGTGTGGATAGGTCGAAACCACTAAGTGCGGATAGGTCGAAACCACTATCCTCATCTTCCAGTTCGAGGACATCCGATGTGGTCTCCAGGTTCGCTATGGGCTCTGGAGACACACCTTGTGCCAGTGCAGTGAAAGACATCTTGGGATGACCATCGCCATTGTCCTTCTCCACGTCATCCAACAACTCCGAGTCGGATGGATACTCTATGGCCTTCCAGATCATCCACGCCTCTGCGCCGGAGTCCCCCTCTGAGTCTGATGGATACTCGATTGCATTTGCCGGAGGGGTGTCCTGTGCTTGGTTGGTGTCAGATGCCGGGGCACCCACATTCGCATCTGAGGCCGAGGCCGAGTCCGAGTCGTATTCTATAGGTAGTTGTTTGCTCCATCTACATCGGTACAAAGACAGTTAGCAGCCGGCAGGTAGCTCTCATTACACATCATTCCCAACTTACCCTTGTTGGCCAGCCCATTCACCTGGTGCACCAGTTTCCGGTGCGGACCTGATGCTCTCCCTCACTGCAATGGGCGCCGGCTCAGGAACATTCATCCGGACATGCTTAGGCTTGCGCCCCGGTTCACCTACAATTCACAATAGTGGCAAATTGTCACCATCTCACCTGTGAGCTGGCAGTCAGAATACTCACCACCACTGGCCTGAGAGTCCGCATGGCCTCACTTCTTTGACTCCATAATGACCAGGACCAGCTGCGCTCAGGTAGTGTCAGTAATTGTCCATATGACCATTCTCAGGCATACCTTGACCGAAGTGGAAGGTGTCGGAGGCGTGCTTCTCTCGGAGTGCCCAATTTGCTCCCATTCTGTTGGAGTCAACCTTATCAGATTACGTTAGATCTCGATCATTGCTGCATCCTCATGCCTGCCATCCCTCTTCCCTCCTCCCATCATCTTCGCAGCATTGCAGCATGAGTTCTTCACGCTCCGCTGGATTCAAATGGGCTCTGCCAAGCCACGAACAAGTTCTTCAAGTTCGGATGTTGGCGACCGAGCTGCACTATGCCTTTGCTGCCAAACCACTGATGGACTCCCCGAGGTGGCACGATTTTGACACTCAATTTCTGGCCACGGCCGACTGCATGATGACTATCTTGCGGGGGGCTTGCTTTCATAGTCTTCCCTGTGTGGCCATGGGAGTCGTCTGGGAATTTAACAGGATGTACAACCTCCTGCAGCCCAGAGTGGATGTTGAGGCCATTACGCCAGTCTAGGCCAGACATCCCGCTCTCCTTGACCCGCTGCCGGTTGGCATGAAGCCCATCAATGTCATGCCTAATGATGAAGGAGCTATCAGCCTGTTGCCGGAGTCCAACCTCCGTGATGTCTGGTGGGACAAAGCACGGCTAGGTGAGTTTCATTCTCACTCCTTTCGGGCTGCAGAAGTAGTAGATACCTGCCTGTTGTGCGCCTCGATGTCTTGGATCGGATACCGCGCTTGCCACGTCTCCGGCATCCAAATATGGCTAACAGTCCTTATCAGGTGCCATCGCCCCCTCTGTGGCAGAGGCTCCACTTGTCACGGTTGTATGCCAGCCTGTCCAGCCTGAACTGGAGTCTCCGCAGCCCCACTCCCTGCCTGCCCTCGCCCAGTCTCCAAGCCAGAGGGGCAGCAAGGTCGCTTCCACCGTCACCCCTCCCTTTCCCCCTAAGCCTTTCATTGAGGTGCCTCTGTGTTGGGTCAAGCCTAAGGCTCCGGTGCCCCAACCATCCAGGGGCGAACCGGTCGACCTTAGTCTCCTTCGACAGGAAGAAATTCCTTGGGAGTGGCAACTCCATGTATGTTTATTATTCCACTAATCACCTCATTGTGGTCCATTGACATTGTCACTTAGCCCACCCCATGCGAAAAATGCCAGAAGGTGAACCGGCCATGCTACTTCTGCCCGCTCGTAGCCTCCTGCTGCGAGGCATGTTGGAGAGGTAAGACTAAATGCATGTTGACGATCAATGCCAGCCCGCCCACGAATGCCACGTATCTCACCTGGGTCTTTTGGCAAATGTCCCAGAACCCCGACGACTATGGCCCCCCTCCATTCCAGCCAACCACCGCTCCAGCGACTACTGTCCCCACTCTGCAGTGGTACATCACATGCTACAAGGAGTTCTCTACAGAGCAGCACCAAAAAGGTCCACCTCGTCCGACCTATCCTGGGTCCACGGCGTCTTCCACCAACCGCAGATCCTTGTCACACCCATGCAGGTCCGCAGCCCTGAGAGGATCTATCGCGCCCATGTCAGCATCCACCGACGCTCTTCCGGCACCAGCCAGCCATGGCATGCCTTTGGCTGGGATGTCCCAGGTGTTGACGAGGTCTGCGCAGGCCACATCAGGTTCTGCCCCCCCCGGTGTGCCATCTATTGCTGTAGTGGAACATTCACCATCCCCCGTGGCACCAATGGATGTAGACCAACCAGAGCTGCCACCACCGCAATCACCCGCCCCCACTCCACCATCTGGCCATGGTATCCTCGGGTCCGAACAGCCATCTGTGCAGGCACTGGTCACTGAGGTTCCGGAGGCTTCCTCGAAGTGTACAACCCATCATGGCAAAGCCGTAGAACACGGCCCCGAGGCTGAGTGTGTTCTGCTGGCCCTTGACCAACTTGCGGAGGGCGGCAGCCGGCAGCCATATCCAGAAGAGGTACTGCCTGTTCCTGGTACATCATGGATGTAGTCCATGCACTGCACTACACGGCGCATTTCCGGCCAGCTGGTCAGAGGCTGGGCGCTGGAACCTGGCCCAGGTGTAGCAGTCAGGTGGCAGCCGGCTGGCTACCGCCTGGGCTCCAGAAAAAACAGAGGATGGTGCCACAGTGGCACCAGGTCTCCCTGGCCATCAGCTGCGCCCATCGCCTGGTGACTGGCCCCCCGTTGAGCTCACCTCCAGGCCATTTAGCAGACATGTTGTATATCTGAGAGTGGCCCGGTTTTGTATATTTGTGTAGGTCATGGCTTGCCAATGTAATGGCTCATACACGCCCACGTTCTTGCCTGCATCCGGGCTGTGTGTTTGTGCGGGGCGGGTCTGCTTAAACATCCCTGACCGGGATTGTTTTCAGGCTGCTCAGAACATGTTCTACCATCTATTGCATGGATAGCAGAGTGCATGAACAGGGGATATTTCCATAGGTGGTGACAGGATGTTCATCAAACTGGTGAGATGCTGTTAGAAAATGGTGGGACAGGCTGTCAATATTGACCAATACACATCAATGGATTCAGGTCAGGCCTAGGCGGCACTCATTCAGTTGCAAAAACAGTGATCAATGCATTACGACCGGTGGAATTAAACAGGACAATAACATATACATGATGAGAGCCGAGGACCACAACATTGAGTCGTAAATTAGGAGGATACGGAACCGGAGGGAATCCACACAATACAACGGACGAGATTTGCTTGCGACCAGTTCAAGCAGCAGTCTCGTCAGTGCCCACCGCCGTATCAGTGGGCACAGTCGCGGGCGCAGTGGCAGGCATGTTTGCTTCAATGGAGTCATCGATCTCGAGCTGGAGCTTGTCAATTGCGTGCTCGCTGACGTGCTCGCTGGCACCGTGCGTGTCCTGCCCATGGGCGGCACAATCCTTCGTAAGGATGTGCTTGAACACGCTGTGGATCCAAAGTTAGTGATGCAGGGACGTCTGAGGTAAGTCTCGACACACCGCAGAAGAGCCTCGGCGGTGACCGCCTTGGAACGGACGAAAGTCAGGCGGTGGTCAACTTGATCCCAATAATCGCCGCCAGGGTGCTCAAGGACAACTGCCCGCTGTCGAAAGGAATGTTGTATTAAACTATGTCTGAATTGTTCAGGAAACAAGCAAGCAGCTTACCATCAATGCGATGCGTGCCATGAGAGGAACAGTGATCTTGACGCTTGTGCCCTTGAAGATGTTCTGCGTCAGGTCAAAAACAGTGGTGTGCTTCGATGGGTCGGTGTCGACGATACTGCTCCGAAGCTAAACCGGTAGTATACAGGGTCAGAGATGAATAAAGCTTGACAGGCAGCGTGCAACATGACTCACCTCCTTCTTGACAGATGCGCGAATCTGGGTAAATGCATCCTGGGCCTCCTTCACAACCTTCTGCCAATCAGCACGGTTGTGCTCGATGCCAGCAGGGAGGTCAAAGTGAAGTCGCTTGATGATGTCCTGTATGCCGAAAGATATCAGTAAGAAACTGGAACTTCAGGTGACGCGATAGTAAGACCAGGGATCATCGTCACATCCTCAGGTGAAGACCTGTCCATGTCTGAGTCATCGCCAGCTGTCTCAACAGCGTTCTCTGGCGTTGTAGGCACAGACGACGCTGAAGAGCTCTTCCGGGGGACAGCATGAGGTGTCCGAGGCGATGAGACAGCCATAAGGCTAGACTCTTTATCGCTGCTGCTCACATCTTCTGGAGGCTCAAGAATCGAAGATGCCTGAGGTGCCTGAAGGGACAAGTCCTAGTGCTCACCAGTAGGTGGTTCAAAGGGACTGTGCCCTTGTATGCCGACAGCTTGGAAGAAAAAAACACACCATTCGCATACGAGACGATGTTCATCTGTGGGATGGTGAGAGACTGGCAGTAAAAGGATCACAAAGTTAATGGACATACATGGAAGCTGTCGCTCACTTCGAATGGCGGGGGGTTGCTGACAATGGCGTCCACCTTGTTCCGGCATGCGAGCACCTCAGCAAAGATCTTGATGTTCTGGACAGTAAGGCTGTTCTAAATGGACGTCATCAGCTGCAGCATGCAACCATAAGCAAAATGTAAGATGCGTACCATTGCAAAGTCCTCAACCTCTTGGTGTTGATCAGTGTGGAGCTTCTTGTGTGCTGCAATCTTGCGGGTGACCAGGACGAGGTTCTTGTTGTTGCGCCAGATAGTTGAGGGTGCAGCAGCTCTGTCGTCGTCGGACGAGTCCACGTCCACATCAGCATGGGAGCATTTGCCGTTGGGACCAGTGAGAGTGGGTGAGAGGACAGGAGAGCGTGAGGCAGCGAGGATGTCGGAAATCTCATCCCAGACGGAAGCGCGAGGGCTGGTCATGAAGGGTGTTGTGCTCGGGTGTGCAGCAAGGGAGCGGGAAGGGAAAGAGAGGGTGAAAAGAGGAGAAAGGAATGGCGTTGACAGGTCTTGGTGATACTGAATATTATATCATCTCGGCTATTGCTCGCCTGAAACTCAAACCATGGCGAGCATCGCAGCACCAGCCTCGCAACCACTTCTTGTTTTGCAGCTCGCCCGTCTCGGCCCATCTCGGCTGTACTCGCATCAATGCACGGGAGGGACAACACGGACAGGCATGACAAGCATCGACGAGTTGGGTCCCAGTCGTCCCTGTTCTCTGATGCAACCATGTTCGCGATCGTGACCGACGCCGCGGCGGCAGCCGCACGATGAGATGTTGGCACTGCAGTGGCAGTGGCAAGCGCAAGAGCCGCAGGAGAGATTTCAGGGAAGCCAATGGCAGGAGTGCGGTACGTCTTGGGAGCCTCGCGATCGGGAAGCACGACGCCCTGCCGTCCACCGGTCGTCTTCCTCTTGTGGCGCACGAGCTCCCTCTCATGGTCCTTCTCGTTCTTCTCGAGCTCACTCTCGCTGAGGTAGTTGAGCTGCGGCGTGAACACGCTGACCTGCTCCATCGAGCGCGCGCTGGACGTGAGCGACGGCAGGAGCGACATTCGCAGATCGTCATCCTGCACTGCAGACCCGTCCGAGGGGTGGCCCACGAGGAAGAGCGATTTCTGGTAGATCCGGACCTGCTCGCGAATAGAGTGCATGATCGATGTCCTTCAGAGATAGCATTCAGTGTCCGTCACGAGCAAGGACGAGGAAGGCTGAAGGCAAATCGCTCACCTGAACTCATCGCTAAGACCGAGATCTGTGCAGTAGATCTCAGTGAACTGCTCGGGGGTTGGATCGACGTTCTCGAGATCCCACTCGAACTGATCTTCGAGTTTGTATGAGCCGACAATGATGTCGAGCTGTGCACGGCGCAATGCGGGACCAAAAGATCAACCAACTATCCCCCGCGCGATGAAACAACATTGCGAACGCACCTTCACCAAGATACCCAGGTCTTTGTGCATCAAGCTTTCATCTTCCTCGAAATCGTCGACCGTCATGGGTACGTCCCCAGTGGTGGATGCAAGGCCATTGGGCTGCTCGACCGCCTCATCCTTGATGACCTTCCTCCGCTTGCGAGTGCACAGGTCCGGCGGGCTGGGCATCTTGTACAGAGCCTTCGAGCGAACGTGCTTCCGCCACGCCTCACGGCACCTCCTTGTCTGAGAACCTGCCCTTGATGACATCCTCGGTCTTGTCGATCATGATGCTGTCCTCGCCAAACGTGGCCGAGTGCGCCTTCTAGTCGCTGAGCTGCTCTTGCATAGACTTTGTGATGACGGCGTGGTAACTCAGTGCGAGCGAGTAGTCAACGACAACGGACTGGGCGAATATCTTGGGGGTGATTATCGGGTCTATGTTCGGACATCAGCCAATCCATCGCGCATATACCCACTCAACGCTACTCACCATTCAAGTTCCACACGAAGGTATCCCACATCTTGTGCGCATCGACGTCGAACTCCAGCCGAATTGGCATGCGCACAGACGAAGGACATGAGATGGAGTCGATGAACTCCGTGGGATGCGGAATTGGAAGTAGCATGCAGGAAGCCGGCGGCCGACTAGGTGAAAACGGGGTGCAATGATCGGGGTGGGACGTGCTTAAAGTTATAGGACGGCGTGTTCGGAGGGTATATAGGATGAGCTCTCGATCCACGTTGTTGGAGCGAGAAGGGAAGAAAGCTCCGAGGCGGGGTAGAAGGGGTGTCAATGGAACCGGGTGGCCTCGCCACCACATATCAAGTGTGCACGGATAAGGGGACAGGCCCCTTGTGCCCATATGCAATGGCATGGGCCGAGTGGCCGTCGGAGCAGGTGGGGAGAGCGAGGTGGATCACAGAGGTGATGGAGGACGTCTCTCCTCGGCCGCGGGCTGATGGTTGGATCGATATCGGGTTCTGAACGGAGTTGGTAAGGTCATCTCGACATTCACGGAGCTGGCACGGATAGAACCTCAGTCGGTGTGGCCAACTGTCACTGAATCGGGTGGAATGGGGAGTAGAGCAGAGAGCAGCGAAGACGGGGACGCTCGAGCAGAATTGAGAGATGGGTCGAAGACATCGATCTGATTGTCATTGGTCGAAGCGGCGCTCGCGGGGAGAACGCAGTAAGTGAGAACTGTCGCGTGAGTTGGGTTATAAGGGCGTGCAGTTGGAGCTTAACGGCTATTAAACTGTGTCGGATCTGCGGCGCGCGGCCCACGGTTGACGCAAAAGGGACATCTTGTTGGCAATGATGACAGTCAAGACAAGATGGTCTGTGCACGCCGGGTGAGGGTCGGAGAGTTGAGAAGGTGTTGATGTCCCGGATATGGATATGCTCGCGATGAGACTGAGAGCAGATTCAAGGGTGGTGGCATATGTGGAATGTATGTGAAGGACCTTATTAGGACAGCCGACGGGAGGGAAGTGAATGGAGGTGGAGGCGAGGAAGGGAGTCGGCGTGTGCGGCACGGGGTGGGGGCGGCAGGGCGGCTGTGGGAGGTGGGACCGGGGCCGGGGCGCGGGGCGGAGGGGGCTAGTGGGTGTCGGGTGCAAAGGCAGTTCGTGTGCAGTACACGTTGGAGTCGGTGCGGGGGCCACTGGGCGGCCAAGTGGGACCCCACTACCTCCTGCCAGCACGTGCACCGACACCTCCCGCCCCACTCCCCCATCTGTCACCTAGCAGCGACCGCCTCCTCCCCACTCCTGCACTGACACCCTTCCACCCCACTCCCCCATCTGGACCTTGGTTCGTGCGCGGCACCAGGGGAGTGACTCACATCGAGCGGCGGCCGGGCCCGCCGTGGTGGCGATCGGGCCATCCACCCTCACCCTCGGTGAAGGCGGGCCTGACAGGAGTGCCAACGAATGGAAGGATAGGGAGGTTATGGTTCTGGTTGGTCTTGCCGTCCTTGGTCAACACACCCTGCGTGACGGGCCCGCCAGCGTGGTGCATGTGGTGCATGTACTCGGGGCGGAGGTGGTCTATGCGGACTCGGATGGGCTCGAGCCCGAGCCACTGGCGGAGGGCGTTAGACGTTAGAGGCATCGAGGGCCTTGGCGCGCATGGAGGCACAGAAGTGGCGTCCGTGGGATCGCTTGTCACCCTCGGCGGGCGTAATAGGTTGGGCAAAGGCCGACGCGGCGAAGAGAGTGTCTACGGGAGGATGGTACAGGGAGCCAAGATTGCTGTTGAGGTCGGCGGCGGCATGTCCATACCACACAGAGGAGACCTCGGTCACGACCACCCTGATAGGACTCCCAGATGCGGCTGAGGGTACAGTTTGGGATGCGAGAAGCGTGTATTGTTTGATGGGTAGATTGGATGGAGCGAGGGTGGTGCGCCGTGAGGGAGATGGCTTGAAACGAGGATTGGAGGACTCATCGAGGCTTGTGCCGAGGACGGCGAGCACAGAAAGTGCGCCAAAATGCATATAGATGGGTTGGATGCTAAGAGTGGATCTGGAGGCAGAAATAGTAGGATGAACGAGAGTCGTGCAGAAGACAGGAAGACTCCTCCACCTGCACCGCCCATGAGTGAGCTCTGACTCTGGCTCTCGTGTTGGTGCTGGTGCTGGTGATGCTGGTGGCCAGGTGTGGGACCGATGTTGCCTGTGATGCCCATTCCAGTGATGCCCATCCCGCTCTGGATGTGTCCCGCTCTGGATGTGTGCCATCGGTGCGGGTGCGGGCATGCCAGACCGCGCCGGTGTCGAAGTTGAAGGTGCGGGTGCAGACGCAGGCGCAGAAGCCTCACTCTCGGACGCCTTGCACTTCACACTGCGGCGCGTGAGCCCCTCCTCGTGGTTGTTCAAAAACACATTGTCTGACCTTCCTTTGCCTCCAAAGTCAGTGCTCTGTGACTCGATTCTCCCAAAACAATATGCCAAACCCACCCAAGCCATTGCCGCAATGTTTGTTCCATAGGTTAATACAACTTTGAAAGAGCACTAAATCTGCTATCATCAGATATCACCAAACAGGCAGACGGCAAACTCACATGCACGGCATGCCAAAGCATTTTCAAGCAAGCCAGCCTCCACAGCCATGTCGCTTCACAAAAGCACATCAAGTCAGTAGGTCTTGAACAGGAGCACATACAATAGAACACAAACGTTGAGGCACGAGCCGATGCTGCGGAGAGGGAGGCGGAACGTGAACAGTTTGCGATGCTTGTCGATGGCGGAATGACCTTTGGTCGGTCTGAGCCAGGGATCCCGGATGGTCCTCCCATTGTTTCGGCAGAGGAAGAGGCAGTATGGAATGAGTTTCTCCAGAATAGCCCCAATTTCACGATGGATGGTGCTGATCAAGGGGAGGAGAGGGAGAGAGCCCGTCTGGAGGAGGCAATCGAAACGTTTGGAATCTGGGACTCCGAGCGTTCAGCCTTTGAACTTGGTTTCCATTTTGGGAAGGATCTGTCGCAGGATGACCCCTCGCTGCTTGGACTCGAAGCAACGATGGTGAGCGAGGATGCATTCCTTGCAGACATCCTCACTAATACACTCGGTTGGTCTCTATTGCTATTCACTATTTGAGTTGATCTACTAGAACATATCTCACAAATCTGGCACAGATCTCAATGACGACTCGAGGCCTCTTGCAGAAGACGTTGACCTCAATGTAGACCCCCGTTCCGACACCTATCCATATCCCAATCATCCGGTATGTTGCAATACTGATATTTGTATGTCCTGCTCACAGTTAGATTAGACATTCCTCCTTGATGTTGTCGATAACATCCTGTGCACACCAATCGCTGACTCTCTCATGAAGTTGTTTATTTTTGTGCTTCGTGAGTCTGGCGTGAAGGGAATACCAACATTCTCCGCCTTTCGGCGACTGCAAGCACAACTCAGGGATCACTTCGGTGTCCCGATCATATCCCATACCTCACTGCGAGGACACCGCTTCTCAATCGTAGATCTGTGGATAGTTATTGCAAAGGCATGTTGTATTTCTCATCTAACAGCCATGTTCACTCCTTATATTTCACAATTTTAGGACTGGATGAACAGGAAAATCCGTCGACATATCCATGTGTACCCGGAGATCCCAGATGGACCAATCACGGAAACTTGGCATGTGGAGAAGTGGCACAAAGGTCTTAACCTTTCGACATTGAGTCCAATGTACAACGCTGGTGAGAAGCACTACTACGTTCAAGAACTCGCACGTCTTTCAAGTGGCGAGCTAGCAATACCCGTGCGATGGGTGGTGTATCAAGGCAAGGTTCATGCCGACATACATACAGTCACCATGTCCACAGAGGTGCGCATAACTCATCCTATCATGTCTCGGAACACTGGCAGCTATGGATCAGACACCAGCTCCAGTGCTGGTGTACTGCCTCATCCCACCCCTTGCAGCCAGTTCAGCTCAACATGGCTGCATTCATCATATGAGGGTCCTGAGTTGTGGGGAGCGAGTCTCATACCCACACTGATGATGCACTAACTGATGCGTTTGAGAAGTGCAAGTCAGCCCCAGGCCTACAACCTTCTGCTTTCCAGCTTGTGGTCACGGTGCTTAAAACTAATTTCTGATGTGACAGGGAGAGGCGACGGTAGATACTGAAACCACTCGCATGGTGCCAGTTGAAGACTTCACTCACAACTACTTCGATTTGGATGAGGCAGGATCTCTACCACTTCGGTGGATGGGTATGATATCTCAAGAGTCTTGCTGTGGCCAGTTACTGATAGATTATTGCCACAGATGAAAGTGTTGTACCAACAATGCCCAACCCTTTGCGCGAGCTTGCTGAGGGCGAGCCATTATATTCCAGTTTTGTAAATCACTTCGCCGATGACGTCTCAGGGAACCGGTCAAAGTCCTGGAACAAACACTACAATGCATACTTCACCCATGCCAACCTACCACGCCGCCTTCTACAACAGGAGGCGCATGTACACTTCATCTCAACCTCACCCAATGCATCAGCCCCTGAACAGTTTTTTGCCTTCAAAGAGGCTGTTGAGTAAGTAATGAGAATATGAACAGTTTAGTAATTTTTGACTTGAATTACTAGGTCGACGCACACGAAGCCAGTTCGTGTGCTTGATGCTTTGAACTCACAGCCTGCTCGCTTTCAAATCTTCATCAATGCTGAGCCTTCAGACAATCCAATGCAGAGCGAGCTTTCGGGGCACATTGGAGGTAAAGGAAACCTGTTTTGCCGGAAGTGTGAAGCTGGAGGAACAAAGGCATACAAGGAATCTGATGAGGGCTTTCATGCTCTCTTTTTGGTATGTCTTTGTGCCTTTTAATTGTCATCTGGGTGTGGATGTGCTGGTGGTCACTAACTGGTCATCAAGCCTGGCAAACCACGCTCAAGTGAGAAGACACTTCTCGAGATCAAGATGCAGGTCAAACTCGCATGCCTTGGAGTCGCATCGCACGTTCAAAGTCGACAGACAGATCATGGAGTAAAGGATGGATACACGCAGTACTGGATCGACAACCTAATTGATCGTGCTCGCCTCGCAAAGAGACAGAATCCGACACGCCCAGATGCAGAGATTCAAGCTGAACTCATGGAATGGGTCAATGCAAATGCTGCAAAGATATACAATCCATTTCTCACTCTTCAAGGTCTGCAGTGATTATTTCTCTATCCAATCCCCCTAACGCCAGTGGTTTGTAGGTCTTGATCCAGCAATTGATACACCAGTCGAAATCCTCCATACTGTGCTTCTCGGCATTGTCAAGTATGCCTGGCATGGGACACACACAACATGGTCAGATGCGCAGAAGTCAACCTATGCCTTGCGACTTCAGGCAACAAACACAGACCATCTTTCGACTCTACCCATCCGTGCAAACTACATCATGCAGTATGCGAACTCACTCATTGGACGGCAGCTCAAGACCGTGGTCCAGGCCACAGCATTTCATGTCTACGACTCACTTCCCAAGCTGAAGTACGAGCTCTGGCTTGCGGTCGGTGACATGACAGCCCTCCTGTGGTGTCCGGAGATTCGCGATATGGAGATCTACAAGGCATTTATCTCTTTACTACATGTATGCACTAAGCTTGACAAAACTGCCACAGGGAGATCTGACAACTGCAATTGCCAATGTTTTTGACATCTTTGCTGAGATCGATCCTACAAAGATGGTTGAGAAAGTCAAACTCCATGTCCTCAGTCATGCACCAGACGACGTAGTCCGGTTTGGTCCTCTGGTGGGTATGGCCACTGAAGGCTTCGAATCATTCAATGCCATCTTTCGAAACGCTTCCATTTACTCTAATCATCAGTCTCCCAGCCGAGACATTGCCCGTAAGCTCGCTGATCAGGAGGCATTGAAGCACCGGATCCTGGGGACATTCTGGCCCACCCAAGATGGAGGTTGGACACAGGTCGGCTTTCGAGTCCGCGACTTCCTCCAACATCACCCCACAATGCAGTGACTTGTTGGATGGACCGAGAATGAAATCCTCAGACCCGGTTCATTCAAACTTGCCCCCATTCCGAAGGGTGAAAAGGAACATCCCACTGTTCAGCTCTGTCAGACCTCAGCTCTAAATGCACTCAACAAGACTTCATACAACCTTGACTCAATATGGTCAGTCAGCCAATATATTGTGTCACAGGCGGAGGACCAGTGTCGCTTGGGCTGCTGGGTCTATGCGCAATCACCCATAAATGTTTGGTCTCTGTCACATTTGAAGCCTACTTACACACTCACAATTTTTTTGAAGGCTGCATCAGGTGTAATGGGACGCATCGATGCCATCCTTGGAGATCAAAACACTGGTACCGCCTTGGTGGTGCTCGATGTATTCGAGGTTGCTGCCACTCGACATGAGACACTCAAAATGCCAGTCCTCTTGCGACGGCAAGGAGAACATTCAATACTTATTCTCAAATCAACGGTAGGGTCATTTCTCAGTGAAGACATCTAACTTACTTTCATTTTATTTCAGGATATCAAGTTTGCATTCAATGTGCAGCATGATTGCACATTTGCAGGGTGTTCAGCATCTGGAAAGCGCTTTGTACGTGAAGAGCGTGAAGATACGACTATCACCGAGAGCTTTATCGAGCACAAGACGAGTGTCACGTGATACATTATCAATACCCACTCTCTCCATAACCCGCACCTCATCCGAGCCTTCCTACCACGCGAGTTAATTGCACCAATACCTCGTTCAACAAAGCGCCGCGAAGATCATGACCGGTTTGCTCACATTCTACAAGAGAATCTGCATCAAAAATGCGCAGCCCGCAAAGCACGACAGGAGGCCAAAAAGAAGGCTGCAGCGGAGGAGACTGGAGGTGATGGAGTAGTAAAAGAGAGTAATGCTGCTGAAAATCAGTTAGATCCAGATGCTGCGGATGCCCTCGTGGAATCTGGGTCTAAGGAGGGTGGGAGGAAGCGGCGGCGGGAAGGGTCACAGTAGCCTGAGCCCAGTAATGCTCAGTACCATACTGCCAATAGCACATGGGGCATTAATTACTAAGCAAAACGGAGGGTCACAGTAGATGCACATAGTCAGCTTACATGTCTGTGAAAGATATGGTGCAACTTGGCTGGGAGAACGCTGCACAACGGCACCCTCAGCATTGATGTTCCGGTGTTGGCGTTTGGTAAGGTCTCACCCGATTTGGCACTTTAGACGCTGAGTGCATCGCTTTCGCCCATGTCCAAGCTTCATCTCATCCATCTTCCTGCACACATTCAACATCCTCAGGCTCCGAGACCCATTCGCACGCACCATCCGGCGTCTCGACCACCTTTCCCACAACCAGCTCTGCCCAGCTTCTGAATGTTTCGGGACACGGCCCACTGGCGCATCATTGACACCGAACCCGAATGCTTCCTCCGGAGATCAAGGTCAATGACACATGCCTCGCCCATCATCGTCGGCTGCGTTCCTGCACCAGCGCATGTCCCAGGGCCAGCTCCAGCCACCATCGACTCCCCAGCCCGGTCAAATGGTGAGGTCAAGCCAAGGTCAGCAACCACATGCACCTCAGCCCCAGATCGGCAGCATGGGCTCATCGTCTATCCTGCCCCGTCCCCCAACTGCCTTCTCGCAACACGATCACAGGATCCATGCACATGCAACAGCAACATGTATACAGACCATTCCACTAAAATCACCACAATTGTAAGGTAGCCGGAGGGGAGAAAATGCCATAATTGCTGTCGAGCCGCCGCCGGCTGGGGCCTGTGATTTTGCCGCAAGTGCTGCCCGGCCGCTGTCAATTTCGTCCTCTATTCTGCCATGCGGCCGGTGGGCTTCAAAATCCAACGGTGGCCGTCTACCGTCCGTGTTTACTTTTAGATTGGATTTCTGCATACAGGTCATGGTGTACTCATTGATTCCACTTCCCTGTGTGAATGACCGGGGGTGCTATTAACGTGTAAACCATAGATGATCGCCGGCCGGTGGCGGATGGTGCCTACTAATGCTGTCCGGCCGGGCTGTGATAGTAGCTGCTGCTGCCGACCGGCCGGTTCAGCATGGTAGCTGCTGCCACCATCCGCGCGCGAACCCGTGGTAGCTGTGGCTACCATCCGGCCGGGGCATCATGGTCGCCGGTACTATCATACAGCCGCTGCTCGCCCTCCCTTACACATATTCCAGTTTTTCCGTCGTTTCTTCCGCAGTCAGCACATGGTGGGTACATGCCACCCATCATGTCAATTCGGCACCTATGCACACCGGTTAAACCTGGTGCCACCCGGCCGGTCAGCGCACATACCTACAAATGTATCCCGGCCCTTTGACACCTACTGTCCGACCGATGTGTGCTTGTCTTCTGGAGTCGTCGTCTGATGTCCGGCCGGTCGCCATCGGTCAGTGCGTGTACCATCTGGCCCCTCGAACATATGACTATGGACATCATCCGGCGGGAGTTTTGTTCATTCTGCAGCTACCATCCAGCCCCGCGACAGTGTACAGGCATCGTTCTTCTCAGTCCGCCATACCTGAGGCATTCCCTCTGTGGTGGCCGGCCGCATGGCATTCCCCCCGACCGGTTCACCACGGCCGTACGGCATCAACACCCGCACCTGCTCACCGCCCGGTGCGTGATGTATTCTCTAAGGTAACTATCCAACCCCAGTCGCATGTAGCATCCCACGTCGGGGCCTGTCTGGGACTCAATCTGCCCACTCCGGAGCCCATGCCCACTAACATTAAATGTTTTCTTGCCCAATTCATATCCATGCTCGTGCCTGTCACCTGTTCTGAGCAATATTTATTGTCGTACATGCCACCCGGTTATGCAAGTGCATTTACACATTTAATGATGTGCGTGAGTCAATAGGGATTTGATAGTGATACTGGTGCAAGCTCCCGTGGCGTAGTGGTCTGTGCGTCTTCTTGAGCGCTACGCTGCTCGTGAAGCCCTGGGTTTGATTCCCACCACGGTCCTAGACCACAGTTGTAACAAGTTTTTTTTTTCAGATGAACGGTGCGCAATAGCACGACCGGGGTGTTCACCCAATTACTAGGGTCCATTTGCACAAGTAGTATTCTGTTCATTCTGCCACTACCTTCCGGCCCCGCCACAGTGTACTGCCAGCCCAGAACAGCAATAATCCAAGATGCCACCTGACCGGAGCCCACAGAATGATGTAAAGATTATGGCCATCGAGGCGAGTACTAGAGGCGTTTGGTAGCAGTACTGGTACAAGGTACTGTGGCGTAGTGGTCTACGCGTCTTCATGAGCGCTACCAGCACTCGTCAAGCCCTGGGTTCGATTCCCGGCATGGTCGATGCACGAGCAACAGGTCTTTTTTCCCCACATAACTGTGCTGCGTCTGTTTGCACGACTATTAACTTCAACAATTCAAAACATTTTTAAGAGGGCCATTGCGCTCACTGGAGCGGTGACCGGCCGGACGCCATTCGTGGTGGCACACTGCGACCGGCCGTGTGCGTGTTGTACTCGCCAACGTCACCCGCCCGGGATGCAACGTTGTATTACAGGTATGTGCGCACCTAGACTGTGTGACTTGTTTCTGTGTTGTCCTTCGGCTCCGACTAACGTTTTATTCTTCCGGACACATTTGTTGCAGTACACCGGTTCGTGATCCCTCGCCGGGGTGGGGACCGGTCGGATGGCATTCGTGGCTGCGCTCTGCGTCCGGCCGTGTACCGACCGTACCCACAAACGTCACCCGCCTGGGATGCAACGTTGTATTACAGGTATGTGCGCACCTAGACTGTGTGACTTGTTTCTGTGTTGTCCTTCGGCTCTGACTAACGTTTTATGCTTCCGGACACATTTGTTGCAGTCCAGTAGTTCGTGATACACATTCCATATTCCTCTCGACACGCAGTTGACATGTAATACATTTATATTCGCGCGGTGGGCTCCAGAAATGACGGGTGAACGCGCAAACAGTCGCCCTCGCGCGCGCACACGCGCTGGACCCTGCCGCTTCGCACGTGCCAGTCCCCGTGCCGTCGTGCAGCGCGCGCCTTGACCACATCGTCGAAGAAACCCGGAAGTCAAATTGAACCACTACCGGAATGTGCAACAGCGCTACGAGCGTGTCCGGGGAAGCCGACGCGAGAGTAACATGAGCATCGGTGATGCCCTGAAGACCGATGAATACGAGTACGGTGCCGGTTCCGACGAGGAATGACGTAAGGATCGTCATCGTGTACGAATAGCACAGCTCCATGTAATCCGGGAAGGAATTCAAAAGTGATCTCCGGTGACAAAGGTTTTGATCGGCTAACACGGTCACACGGTCGTGCGACCCACTCGAACGCGTCCAAAAGCGGTTCGGGCGAAGTTGAGGAGGGGCATGGGAGCCTTCGAGGAAGAATAGGGCCTAGGGCTTGAACACGAGGCCCAACCTGAGTGGATACCAAAGGAGCTGGTGTCGTAATGGACGCCGCGAGAGGAGAACGTTCCGAGAAGCTTAAAGGAAGAAGTCAGAACCACACGAGCGCCCAATTATTCCGTAACGCTCATCATGCCGCTGGTTCTTCAAGTTCTGCCTCCCTTCCAGGACTCGTTCGCGGGCGCCCAGGAGCTCCGTCGGACTTCATTCGGCCTGAACAGTGCGCTCGAAAACCAAGTCCAATGACGGCTGGACGGGCTGGGGAACAGAATCGTGTCTGGCGACGCACGGCCAGTGTTGGAACATGAGGTAAAGACCATCGTCGAAGACTTGGTACGCCCGCAGCACCTAGGTTGATTGACAGCTACTGAACCACACTGGAAGATGTACCTGGCTGCGAACGCGGGGTCCTGGGGTGCTTTCGAAGCACTCCCATCGGTGTCGAGGCGTTGTTCACGCGATTGCGCGACATTGTGGAACTCGCTCCGCCGGCTTTCGAGGTGGCCCGGACCACGCGCCGCTACGTAGGGCAGGTGCAGGACCTCATCCTGATCGAAAGCACTCGTGATCGCCTTGTGCAAGTTTGTCGGGACCGAGCGAACACCATCGAATTACGGGACCTGGTCTCGCGGCTCGATCCTCCGAACCCCGGATTTGCAGCAGACATGAACGAACTGGTGGCCCAAACTGCAGCTGCCGAAATCGAAACGGCACGCGCGTTCAGCGCGACGAACTTCCAAGTGACCGACCGCGAGGACTACTATCTTTAAAAAGAAGGCCTCGGCGAAGTCGTTGAGGAAGATTGAGGACGCAGGTAAGAAGGATGATGATTGCCAAAAAGGGACGAGTTCGACACTAGGTTTGGACCCTGTCGGAAGCGAAGGCGCGAGGTTGCAGTTAGACCCTGCATGTTGTAGGTAGCCCGTGAACAAAATAGCTTGTCGGTTTGCCCACCGCTTATCCTCGCACACACACCATCCCTCGCACCACCGCCCACCATGCCCGCGCTCACCGATGCCGATGTAGACTCCGTTGCCACCGCCTTCCTGTGCAGGCTCATCGACGACGTGCTTGGCACCATCCGCGCAAACGGCCGGCTCGGCCCCCACCACCACCAGGTCGTCGCCGTCGCCGCCAACTTCATGTCCATCGTGCGGGGCCTTCCCGCCGACGCCGACGCGGACCCCCTCTTCCACAAATTCCTCGGCGGCCTTCGTGCGTTTGAAAACGACCGGTTGTATGACCCCCGCGCAATCTACGACCTCACCGCCATGTACTCGACGTACACCCGGACACAACACTACGCCGCCGCTCGCAAGGAGTTCGACCACGCGAGCGACGAGTTCCGGACTGCCCGGGAGCTCCACAGCCAATCCATCGCGCAGTCGCTCGCGCACACTAACCCTGGCTACGCCGTCGGCGTCGCCGGCCGCTTGCGCACTGCCAAGGACTGGCTGGAGGCCGCGTTGGACGTGTTGTCCATCGCGGAGTACGCCTGTAAGTAAACGTCCATTCTCCCCGTCTGACTGACCACTAAAAAGGTTGCACAGTGGTCCGGTCCATGGTGACCGGCAAGTACTGGTGCGCCGGCGAGGGGCCGAACACGCCTACGGTCAAGGAGGAGGACGAAGAGGAGGGCGAGTGGGGTGACGAGGACGCAGAGGGCGAGGACGATGTCGAGATGGAGTAGGGAGCGTCGTGGGAAGACTCGCGCAAAGGACGCGCGAGGTAAAAGGTCGTGGACCGAACGTTTTTCTTGTCGAATTGCATAGCCAGTCGAACCCCGTCTTGCAGTGAGATTCAACCCGCGTCAATTAAGTCGAAAGAAACACTGAGTGAAGTCTGCATCCCCCCCGCTGAAAGACGAACAGTGAGGGTTCCATACGGAACAAAACTGAATCCAAAACACGAGCTGATGCCGAAAATAAAAGAAACTGAATCCCAGCGCAACGCACAATATGTGCGCGCGCATTCGGCAAGGACGTACGCGCCCCCACAGTTGCAATCATATCATTAAATGGGTAAACACGCCTCGAGAGCATGGTGGTATGTACGACCATGAATATCGCTTGGCCGGGTAGCGGGCATGAGCATGGATCGATGTTAGTTGACATTTCCTCCCGAGTGGGCACATCCTATCCCGGAGTGCCCGGCCGCGTGCCATACATGCACACATCCGCCGTCCGGCCGCGCTGCAGTCCTGGCAACACCTTCGCAACAGTTTCTTCAAGCTCCGGAGTCTCTGCAAAATTACAAACACATCTGATGGACTTATTCTATGGTTATCCCATACGCCCATTTCGACTCCGAAACCTCTACTTGTCCTCTCCGAGTTCGGCCATCTGGCTCGTAAGTGCGTTCATCCGCTGTTCCTTTTGGTCGATAGTCCTCATGATCCCGTCGCTCACACGTTCCATGCCCATTTTCCAGTCATTTAGATCTTGCTCGAACATCAGGATCGGAGCAGCCTGGAAGCAGGAGTTAGCGCCCCGTCTCTCTCAAACACAATTTCTTACCACAAACTTCTCGGGATCCCTCCACCAGCTCGGGCGTCCCCTCGGGGCCCCACGTTCATCCCAGAGCCACCACTGCGCGAAGCCCCATTCATGTCCAATGTCTCCGGCGACATTGTCCAGGCCTGCGGTCATCCGGAGGTAGGACTCTCGGTCTAACTGCGTGATATCAAACGACATCCGGCCGTCCGTCCACGTCACGCCAGAAAGGAGGGCTTGCAGTGGTGCGGGCAGCTGAACAGACTGAGAACCGCGATTCGATTTGTTCTCGTCGAACACCACGGCGGCCTCGACTCCTGTCGCATGTATTGTGCTCCACTGGCAACACGATACATCAGCAAACTCATGCCCTCCCGGCCAAAGTCAGACTCACGAGTTCCCGGGCAATTCCATGGTTCCATCGCCTCAGCGTTATCTCCTCCGGAGAGGAAGGAAAGGCTACCAGTGCCTTCCGGATGCGTCCCAACGTAAGCAGAATCTCCGCTCGACACCCCCACAGGGTGGTAGACGCTTGCAACGGTGGTTGTGTCGTGTTCATAGTCACGACTGTACCCGGCCGGGAAGATGCTCCAGCAAATAACTAGCACGACGGTTGATGGCGCAATGGAAGAGAACGACACCGGCATCCAAATATTACAGTGGCAATCAGATAAGAGCTATGGGCGCTTAGTATGGTTGATCTCTCCCTTGCGCCGCCGCAAATGCCGCCGTTGCGTGCTCACGGAGTCCCTTCCACAAGGAGACTTGCCGCAAAGCAAATGCTCGATGCCCCCTAGTCTCGCTTGCCTCCGCCCAAGTTTTCCAACGCTCCGAGGCTGTCTGGAAAGACTGGACGGTACTTTCCATCTCGAAAGGAACCAGCTTGATCTCCTCTTCCCAACGGCACTTTCTGGAGTATGCCCGGAGCCAGAGCATGCGACGGACTATTCGTAAAATAGAAGTGGTTAGTCCGCACGCACACGTACTCCACCGGAGGCATTTCACTCACACTTGTGAAGCCATCCCGGCCCATCAGTTTCATCGGAGTCCTCTACTTGCCATATCCAAGAGGCGTGGACATCCCGGAGGCCCTGCGTAAACTGCTCGAGGACCGTGGTGCTGGTGCGCAGGTCCTCGCGTTTGATCTCCTTGTATCTATCTGTCAGCCTTTCCCGGAGCTGCGCATCCTCGTGATTCTCCGGGTCCGTGTCGAATAGACGTTGTAAGCATTTGCGGGCGTGGGCGTAGACTCGTACATGCTTCATCAGGCTCTCGTCAGTCACCCTGAGTTCGTCGAAACTTCGGAGCTTCTTGCGGTATGAGGTTGCCTTCCGCACTTTCTTCCGATAAATAAGGGACTTGTATCCGATTTCCGTCCGGATGCCCTGGAGGCAGTCATTGAGTTGACCTTCTCGGAGCTCCCGCTCCGTCTCCGCCAGCGACAGTAGCCCCCACTGCTTGAGGTAGGGGTAGCCCAGCGTGGACGGAAGGGCGATCAGCTGATGTTCCGGCTGAAGCAAGTCTTCGATATCCCCGGACCTTGCCCGTGCTTGGCGCACTTCTTCGTCGTCCCATTGCTCGCCGAAGTCAGTCACATCAGCCGTCACAGGGACACCATTTGCGCTGACGGAAATGTTCAGATGCTTGTCTGACGCTTTGTGGAAGGCCTTAATCCCCGTGGCGAGTTTCTGCCGGTGAGTCTCCAGGCTCAATCGTGCATTGGTACCGGAGGTAGCCATCATGGCGCGCGCAGTATATGCAATCCCAATCCTATCCCAACCGTTGCCGTCAGTTCTATGCTGCTCCTAGGATAGTGAGGCACTCACTTCCGTTCTTCCAGACGGATTCCCGCAGAGATCCACGAGGCCGCACCCACCATTGACTCGTCTGCCCCCGTCTCCTCCTGGGTGAGCGCAAGTTCCTTGTCCTTCCGGCTGGGTACTGATTTACCGGTCAGTATTCTACGGCGAGTACAACGCAAGGGTGACTCACGGGGCTGCTTCGTCACATCATATATGTCCATTGCACTGGGATCTTCTGTTCGAGCCTCATCGGCCGCAACTGCTTCCTGTCTCCACTCCTCGCATTGTGTGGGCCCACTCGCCTCGCACAACCTGTTGAACGCATCCACGACTGGCTGCCATTCCTTGCAAGCCCGCCGCCACTTCCGTATGAGCGTACTCGCTGTCATTGTATGTAATCAGTGACCGGTACGACTTCTTGGTTGATTTGCGTACTTATTCGCGTTAGTTTCATCCAGTTTGAATCATTCATCGTGTCGTCGATAACCTCCCTCCGGTGTGCTGACGACATCCCCCGAGTGGAGTCAGCGATTGCGTTGATTTTGTTCCAGAGGGTTTCGAGAATTTCCCCATCCTGTACTCCGGCTCCGGAGATGAAGTTGCAGGAGAATCGTGGAAAGCATCGTGGGACATGACCATGTACGTGAAACTGACCAATGCCCCGCAAGATGTTCAAGCCAAGAGGCATTCGCAGGCCGGGGCTTTCACGGAACCGGTCGAGGAGATGAATGAAGTATTGGCACATGACATCGTAGATCACGAGTACGCATGTTAGGCCGTTGAGGTTGGCGAATATCCAGTGCAGAATGTAGTCCATGTTTCTCTGTCTTTGTGAACGGGAGTGAGTTTGGCCACCTTCCACCATGGGTTCGGATGCGAACCTACCTTTCACCTAGTTGGAAGTCCACACATGCGTGCGGAGCAAAGAAACCGTGCCGGGAGCATGCGGCAGCCCCGATACCAGTGGCTTCCAGCTTGGCCCGCCCGACCGACGCATTGAGGACCGCATGATGGTCGTTGCATGTGATCTTCTACTGTCTATTGTGAGCTATGCCCTCCGGAGCCTTACGTCGTATACCACACCTCGGCAAACTCGGCTGCTGTCTTCAGATGTTCCTTGTATGGGGCGTCTTCTACCATGAAGCCATGTCCATCCGCCAGCGGGACGTCGTCCTCTGGACGTCGCATGTGACGGTGTTGCGCGCTGAAGTTGCCATCAAGAACCACCGACCGCATGTACTTGAACCTAGTGCGCTCGGAGGTGTATAGCAAATGCTTGTACGCTGAGAACCTAACTACTTACTGTTCCGGGTCACTCTCCCAACCCTCCGGTAGATTGATGTCCGGTTGCGCACATGCGGGGCATCGCACCGCGAGGTCTCTGGGGCCCACGGGGTCTGAGCGGTGACCGAATCCCGCATCGCGGCGAAGGCAGAGATTCCGCCATTGTCTGGACGTTCGGAGCAGCTCCTTGTATCGATCCTGTGGCTCCGGTATGAATCTCGCAGTCTCCGGAAGCCTTAATCAATGTTGACCCACCAGTACCAAATGCGGAAACGCAGGGTTGGTCGTCCTTCGCAATTTGTTGTAATAGTTCCGCGCCGGAGTCTTGCACTCTTTGTTGGCCAGAAGAAAGTCGTCTAAGAGTTTCTGCGAGAACATTGTGCGAGGCCGGATGGTGGACGCGGGATAGTAGCCGAGGTCCAGAAGCTGCAGGTCCTCGCGCGGAGCATTCGGACACACACAGAACGTTACTGATATTTCGTGAATGCCGTCCGCGTCGACAACAACCATCATACGGTCCCCGCTATACATTGCGGCCTGAGCCACGGTGGCTCCGAGTGGTGGCTCGCAATGTTCGAACGACGGTAGGTCGGAAGTGTCATGCGCAGAGGTCTCATCATCCGGATCAAAGTACAGGTCACCGTCTTCATCATCTACGTCGGAAAGGTTGTCCTCGATAAGGAATGGCAGTTGCTCTCCTTCCTCGTCGAGCTCCGGAGCCTCCGGCATGCGTCTCAGGGGGGGGTCGTGGGCAGCAAGGGGATATGTCGCTAGGTATGGGCAGGGTTGACCGCCATGGCCTGCGTGAATCTGTATGCCGAGCTGACGGAGCCAGCCGGTTTGAAAGTAGGCACCCTGCCAGTATTCAACCCGGTGCAAAGGCTGGTCCAGATGGCGATGACGGCAGCAGACCACGCAGAACGTCGGCTTGCCATGACATGTCATACAGCGCCATATCGCTGGATGGCCGCACGTTCCAATGCCGTCCAAAGGCAGGGCTTCCAGAGAGATCGTCCGGTGCATATATTCGTCCCTGACTGCCAGGAATTCGCGCTGGAAGTCATTTTGAGACTACAATACCGTTTAAGAAATAGGCCTGAGTTCAGGCGGGCGTGGGGCACATAGTGTTCCACTTACCTTGCCCTTCCGTCGTTGTGGTTCGAAGGTAATCTCTTCAAACCCGAGTTGCTGGCCATCGCCAACCTCAGGCAACCAAATCGCCTGTTGCGATGGATGCGCATGTGGTTCCGCCCTCTGTCCTTTGGTAGTCTGTCCTGGCTGGGCTGCTGGCTCGGACGAGGCTTCCCCGCGTTGCAAAACTCTGGGCAGTTCGAGGCGGGCCTTCTTGGTGATCACCCGCTCTCCGCGGCGGGAAGAGTGGCGTACATGAACGGTAAGTTCCTCGTATGGCTCCACTACCTCAAACCGACGTCTGGACATCTCCAATGTTGATGTCAGTGGAGAGGTTGGTGGCGTTGAGGAGAGGCACACCGACGTTGGATGTAATCAAACAATCTGGGCGGCTGTAGATTCTATGCGATACGATGTACATCATCCAATTGCACCATGCCCGGATCAGGTATATCAAACCATGCATGAACATGCGCAACCGTGTAGAATGCATAGCAAATCCTGTCACCGGGGACAGTGGGAACACCGTGCTGCACAACCCGAGATGATAGCATGCATACCGTCCCACTATCATATGGCACGCACACTCCGAACGTTCGGAGCTCCAGTACCCCTCGCTGGTCATAATCCCCCAATGTCAGAAGCATGTCCAACCAACCAGGCAATGCGCCGACGTCGCGATGACGCAGAGTCGAACGGTTGACAAGGAGATGGACGGAGTTGTACAATGACGGCCAGTGAGCCATAGCTGCACCGGATCGACCACCATGAACGAGGACTTTGGAAATAAGTGCCTGCGCCGCAATGTACAGCCGAGGGTGCATTACCGCGAGAATCCCATCGAGCAAGCCGCTAGACTCTTCCAAAGCGGCCATCCACTCGCGGCACTGATCAGTCTCGCAGTTCTTCGAAGGCATGGGCTCAAAGCGTTTACCCTGTTTCAGAAGAGATCAGACACGCGACAATCAACCGGAGTCGCGTGTCATACCGTATGACCTTGCTGAAATCCTGCCGGAAAGAGCAATAACATCCCTCCACCCCACTCGGGCGTCTTGGACACGAACCGGTCAGAGTTCCGCCAGTTCTTTGTGGGCGCATCATCTTCGGGCATCTTCTTGGCCTGGAGACAAGGCTTGAGATACTCTGTGGCCCGAAGAATGATGTCCTACGGGACTTGTAATCAAGCGGAGCTCTTGTCATATCAGGGTACCCGTACCTGACGCGATCGGGAAATGATTCCGGGCAGGGACCATGCTAGAATATTCCCTTTACTGTCGGTAAAGAGGGCGGGATCTGGCACCACCGGAAGGGAATCTGTGCGTCCGATAACTTGTTCAGATGGGATCAAGGGGGGAAAGCGTTGCAGCAGCTCGTTCTCCCTCTCCTCCCTGAGCAAGGCTTTCTTCGGGAGGGCCATGGCGTATTCCTCCGCCGTCCACGTTACTGCATCTGAATAAAATCAGCAACAAGCCCTCCAAGGTATGCAAAAATCTTCACATTTATTCTCGGCAGCGCGGGCCAGCGTTCGAGCGATAGCATCGGATTCTTCCATTAGCGCGAAAGATATGGGTGGCGGTGTGGGGCGAGACCAGCCGACCGACTTGTCGGACGTCGCCCGGTTGCGATGGAAATGGAATAGCGCAAGAATGTATTGCGCCACACGTGCCCGACGCTGAAACAAGGGTGGAAGCAGGCCCGATGGCCCTGCATCGTCCATCGTCGACAATTCCAATGTGAGGTCGGTCCCGGCACCCAGAGAGAAGCAGGAATCAGAGAGGGTGCGGCGGGGAGGTTAGAAGCGAGACCAGTGGGGGCGCACCGGTGTGTTTCGATCATGCACGGCCTTTGGCGCTCATCGGACGGAGCGGTCCGGGAGGTTTGTGGTTACATCTGCCGTGCGGCCGGTCGGTCATCTTGTACTCAACCCGCAGGCGGACTCGTGGTCGCGGCCAAATGAAAATTGTGCCTACCATTTGCTCTCCGCCCGGTGAGCTCCGCAGAAGAAATCACTTGGAGCCTACGTCCCCTTCGCTCTCTTACTGTGCTCCTCACTGTGGCCCCGTGGCGGCGTTTGCCTCTAGCTCTTTACCGGGTTGCTATCTGCTGGTCGCCGCTCTCTCCTCACTTCCGGTTTTTCCTGTTTGGCTCCCTGTGTCCCCACCATCTGCCGGCAGCATGACCACCAACATTGATGATTTCACCGAGGAGGACGAAGCCATGCTCGAGGCTCGTCACGCAGAGTATCGAAGGACGAGTGCCAAAAACAAGACGGCGTTCCGCGAGGCAATCGCGAAGTGGATGATCAAGAAACGCGGCGAGCAGGAGACCCCGTTGGCGGTCAGCCTTCTAAGCAAAGTATGTGGCCTGTTTATCGGAGGCCAACAGCTTCCCTGTTAACGCACGCTGTAGAAAGTTGGGACTTGGTTCGGAAACAACACCGCCAAAAAAAAATCGTCACGGGGGCCTGTCAATCCCGAGCGCATGACCAATGGCGAACGGGTTTGGGGCCGGCGGAATCAACATACCATCAAGGCGGCGATGCCTCCAGAAAAAAGCAAGAAGGACAAAGACTACCTGGTGACGTGGAACGCGACGCGCAAGAGGCTTTGGGAGGCTATGCCAGAGGACGAGCAGCGTGAGTGGGTCGAGCTGGCGAGGACGTGGAATGAGGAAGGTCCAAAGGATACCAACAAGCCTCAGTGCGTGATGCATGTCTACTGTACGTTCCGCTGTACTCATGCCTGGTCTTGATAGACAAGCTCGGAAGCATGCGGGGGCGTGGATGCGGAAGATCTCCATGCTCTTCTGGCGGGAATTCGGGATGCCCTTATTCATGTACGGTGTTTTCCCAAACGAGAACAAGCAAATCAACGCGGTCATGTACATCACGCGTTTAGTACTACCAATGCGTACACGGGTGGTTGAATCCCAATTGTGTGATCATTGCAGCTACGACTCATCGCAGTTGTTCGCGGAGAGGGACAAAACCTTCCCTCGTTTCCGAGAGATAGACGAGTGGGATGTGAACGTCCGCTGGAAGTTCTGGAACTTCTTCTCCACCGTCTTGTACCCCGAGTCTGCCCCCACAGAGAACCTGGAGGCCGTCAAGGCTACACGGCGTGCGCCTCCCGCTCCCTTTGCGTTTTCCCTATACGACGACGGTACCCCGATCCTTCCCCTCAACCACCCAGTGGAGAAGGACAGAGCGCTCACGCACTCCGAGCGCCAGGCAATCCTTCGTCAATACATGAGGATCCATTACGGTTGGTGCTCAGTATGTATGTGGGTGAGGACCCCTATTAACATGTGAATAGGCTTCGCCAACGGGCACCAGGTTCAGGGGGCCCTGTGGGCTGGCATGCGCACCTATCCAGACCAGTTCTTCGACGACGGAATGCTTCCGGAGGGGTTTATGTGGGCAGACCCTGAAAAGCTGAACGACACACCCCTCCGTGGATTGTTCGAACACATCCACGCCCTCGAACATCCCGTCGAAGGGGGTGATGAGGTACCAGCGATTCGCTTCCGTTTCAAAGCGTATCTCACCCATGAAAACGGCCAAGACGTCTTCCACGACGCGATCTACAATGGCCTCCCGGGAAAGTGGCGTCCTCGGCATGAGCGCCGCACTGTTCGCCCGCCGACCTTCCTGGATTCTCCCGATGCGGACACTATCGGCACGGCTGGTGAACCCTCTTCGTCTTCGTCCTCTCGCCGTCCTATTTTCGGCGCGCCAACGACAGCCATGCGGAAGAGACGGGGTTCGGTTGATCGTGCGCTTCAGAGTCTCCGGCAGAAGGCCGGAAAGGGGAGGGCGCCGGCCAAGAAGGGGAAGGGGAAGGGCAAGGGAACGAGCGAGAAGAAGGGCAGGCGGAAGAAGAAAGAGGAGGAGGAGGAGGAGGAGGAGGAGGAGGAGGAGGAGGAGGGGGAGTGGACACAGACGGAGACGGAGACGGAGGAGGGGGAGGAGTTCACATTCCCGGACGATTTGGACAGGGATTTCGAGGACGAGGAAGAGGAGGAGGAGGACGCGCTCGAGCAGCTGTTTGGTGGCATGGACGACGAGGGCTCTGGTGGTGAGTTCCCCGATGATGAAGCCGAAGAGCCGTTGGCTGGCCGTTCTGCGAAGCACGCCGCCCGCGCGAATAAAGGGAAGGCGAAGGCGACAACCGTCTCGGACGCCGATGTGGCTCACACCCCGAAGCATCTCTCCCCATCCTCCGTCAGAGCCAGCGGGCCAGCCCGGTTCGCATTCTTGCAAGGTTTGTGCAACCTTGCAGAGTATCTTGCCATGCTCGACAGGCTCCGCGGCAAGGTAGGCCATGTCCCGCAGCCCGCTGATAGAGTGCTAATCGATGGTGCCCTACAGCTTGAGCTTCCGGTTGTAGTTCCGCCTCTTGACGGGCTCTGATGGACAAGCTGGTCGACTTCCACCCCGCACATGCCCGTCGACGTTCATGAGGATCCGGACGGGGCTGCGAAGCTCATAAAGTGGCTCGCCGACGGTATCCCGCCTGGATCGACTACCGAGGACTGTCAGCGGTACTGTCTGGCCATGGGCATGGCCCTGCGAGATATCCACGTATCGCACTTCATTGAAGATGGCGAACCGCTCCCCGACGAGATCCCCCACTACCTTCAGGGCACTCACCTGAGCTTTACCAACGTGGGCGAACTGCTCACTGTGTGCAAGAAACAGGGAGCTGTGGTGCCTCGTCCGGTGAAACGAGCCGCCGCCGGGAAAGGGAACGGTGTCCCGATCACCGCCCCATCTCCGGCGAATGATGCCGCCCCGAGCGCAGGGCAAACGGGGCTGCCGTCCACGGGGACGCATACCTCGCCAACCGGAGTGCCTCCGGATCTCGAGGATGGGCAAGAGAAGGACCCGGGAGACGTGGAGGACAGTCCGGAGAACGTCGACGAGCGGAACTCATCGGGAGGTCGCAAGGAGCAGGGAAATGGCCCGCGCAAGCGTACGCGGTCCACAAACGCTGGCCCCTCTCGCGTTCCCCGCTCTGCAACAGATGGCGTGGCTGCAACCGGAGGAGCGCAAGCTCTGGTGGACGGTACACCGACAGAGTCTGGAGATTGGGACATGAACACCAAGCGGGCCCGGACGTCAACCAGCTCCGACCTGGTCATCCGCACCTGTAAGCAAAGGGCCGCGGAGGCCAAAGTGACCGCTACGGAGCCAGCGGCTCCTGCCCCGAGGGCAGCACGGAGGGCATCCAAGAAGGGAGGGGCGGCATCGACGAAATCATAGGTTTTTTTTGTATGGACTCTAAAGCAATGGCATCGACGTGTATCTCTGAGGTTGAGTGTGAGCAGAACAGATTTGATTGGATGATATAGGACATGCATGGTAGCTACGCGTCTGAGGAATGAGACATGCCAAACGAAAATCCAGTCCCGCTGCAGGTGTCCGGCACCACCTTCCCACCAGTTGGGGTTCCGGAGCCCCATGCAAGACGGGACTGCGTCACCGGATCTCCGAGCAGGCGAAGCGCGCGGTCTCCGAGATTGAACTGCCCCAAAAACTCCTGAATCCGTGCGTCCACGCTTGCATTGAACTGATCTGTTCGTGAAGTCTCGAGGGCCGCCACACGCTCCGTGAGGCTGCGCAGGGCCTCCACGACTTCAGAGGTTCGAGAGGCACTCGGGGCCAGATTCCGGGTGGGAATCGAAAAGGATGAAGTGCCGCCGAGCGGGGGCATTGGGAGGGCTGATGTCGACGCCCGCGGGCTGGTTGGAAGGATGTCGGCATCATGGGGAGGTGATGAATGGAGGCTCTCGAGGACCCGTACGCACCCCTCGAGGTCCCGGATCCAACCAGGAATCTCCTCGAATGCCGAGTGCATAGTTTGCGAGATATGCGCGTTGAGTCGTCCGGCCGCATGCTGGAACGAAGTAAGTGTTGTCTCGAGCACCTGCCGGAGCCGATCCGAAGCCTCTTGGGAGGCGGTACCACCATCGGCAAGCGCGTCGGCCATGCATTGAAGCGATGTTGCGGCGGAGCGGCCAACACCCCTGACCTCCTCTATGAGCTTGGCCTTCAGCGACTCAAGCTCGGGCACCAACATGTACTTGGCGTCGACTGAGAGCTCGGTGAACTGAAGTCCCATCTTGAACAACAGCTGGTCGACGCAGGCGATGTCGGGTCAGATGGGTCGGATGTCCTCGTGCAAAGAGTCGTATCGACGCCACATCTCATGGTACAAGCTGTGGAGCCGCTGCAGCACCTCCAGCATTTCGAGGAGCGCAGGCCAGTGAATAGGGATCATAGGGACGTGACGGAACGCCTTGGTGAGTCGCCCGACGTTGTCGGAGACGGTGGCGACCGTCGCGGCGGTCTCGGCAAGGTCCTTTGCGGTGTCTTGCATCTGGAAGAACAACTGCTCATAACACGCTTGAAAGCTGGTCGTTTCGTTTGCGGTGAGCATCGCATTGCGCCGAGCCGTGCGAACCCCGTCCTCGAGCTTCCGGAGGCGGCTTGAAACACGTTGAGAGGCCTCCGGGAGACCCTCGATGTCTGCAAAACCTTCACGCGTGTCGTCCACCAACTTGAGTGTCTCCAATCCGAGATAGAACACTTTGGAGGGTGGAGTGGAGGGACGACTCAAGGGGTTGCTTGAGGGACCCTCCGGCGCCTCAAGGGGAAGTCCGCGAAGACGCAGAAACTCTTCAAGGGTCTCCGGCGTGGCTTCGGGGCGAGCGCAACGGGTACGATCTGCGTCCCCTGTGAGCCAAGGGAGATCCCACCATGTTCCTAGAACAGTGTGAATAAATCAATTGCCCTGCAACTGGAACTCGGACGACAAAAGGCACCAAGCAAACACACAAGGGCAAGCGGAAGGAAGTAGAACGCAGCTGCAGCGTGCCCGGAAGATACACGTACGACGTTGACAGGTTGTACATGTGAAAACAAAGAGGACGAAGGCATATAATCAGATTAAAGGTCTCGAGTAACATACCTGACAATGGGGGAACCTGTTGCGGGAGGAGAGCCTCCCCACGCTCCGAGCCGGAGTCCAGTTCTTCAGGGGGTACACGCGCGGTATCGGCACGCACGAACTCCGATGGCATGGTGCTAGCATTGACGTACCTTACTGGGCGATCGTCCTTCCTCGGGCTGCAGGACCGAGACGGGGAGTGGGCCACCGGAGCCTCATTCGTCAAGGGCCCGTCGTCGTCGAGCTGAGATCCGCAATGAATTGGAACTTCGGAGCCGGAAGCTTGCAGATGACGGTCCGTATCCGGCAGCCCATGAGACCCGCTCTCTTCGACAAGGTCATTCGGAGCATCTTGCATGGAGACCTCCGGTTGTTCGATATCCAACGCATGTGAGATGCGATCGACGTCGACGGTGAGCTCCGTAGCGAAAGTATCATCTGCCATATCAACATCCATGTCGACCTCGGACGTGATTCGAGGGGGCGCGGCAGAAGAGAGGGTCGGGGGCAGGGAACTCGGAACATTCATGGGGCGAGGAGATGATACAATGGCGGAAGGACCAACAGACAGCATGGGCGAGTGCGAGTGGGCTCCCCCAATTGGAAATGAGGCCAGAGCAGTCCCAGCACGAGGGGAGGGGGGATCACGAGGTGGAGGGGGACCCTTTTTGCGCATGTTTGCATCATATAGATTGTACTGGTCGGAGAACCACTGCGGAGGATACTGGGAAGGAGCCTCTTCCCCGGGGGAGAAGGGAGGTGAAGGGTATTGCTGGGGATCGTTGAGCGTGCACCAGTAGACCCAGGCGAGGTAGGCCGCGGTGCTTGGGTGAGAAGCATGGACAGTAAGGGAGCACTTAGTCCTGCCCTTGTGGCACGCATGGCAGCTGGATGACACGAGAGGACAGAGATAACACGGGCGAGACGCGGTGGAGCAGCTTTTACATGAAGCAGGCTGGAGGAACATGATAAGATGCAGTTGTATATATGATGATAGCACATGATGTACGTGCAGAAGCCATTCCCAGCGCACTTTCTCCTCCGGCAAGACGTACTTGTCCGGAAACGACTGAGGCTGAGTGTGCTCTGTCACCTTTCCCTTCGTCTGCGCGATCGATGGCTCCGGAGCCTTGAGAGCCACTGCCGCAACAGCCTTCCCCTTGCCCTTGGCCTTGGATGAGGTAGCCTTCGGAGATGGGGGAGCGAGAGGCGCGATGTCGACGTCGACGGCCACGGCTGCGCGGGGCGCACTACTTGCACCTCGCGCACGACTTGCAGATCGAGCGCGACTTGCAGATCGAGCGCGACGAGGCATGGAGTTCCCTCCGATGGAGGTGGCTGGAGCTGCACTGGGCTCCGCCACAGCGCTAGCGGGCGACTGCGAGGTCGGCCTGGGAGGGACTCGAACGGGAAGCAAAATGTATGGGCTCCCTGTACTGTTGGCCTTCTTCATACCTCCGGGGACTATACGTTGATCAAGGGACGTTGCGGACTGATTGGGCCGCTGGATAGGCTCTTGATGGCCCATAGATGGCTGTGCGGCAGCTTGCTTCATCTGCGGCGCGCCCGATGTCACAGGTGGGGCTGATGAGGGGTATGCGTGGGCGTGAGTGTTTTTTCTATCACCAGAAAAGACGAGGTGCGCACCTGAGGCCTCATAAACCCACCACCTGTTTGGTAGCTCCTCCTCGCGGAGAAGCCCAACGTCTCCTTGATCATCCGGTGTGAAGGGAAGCTTGGGAAGACCCGGGGGGGGGGCTGAGGGATGGGTGGCCGACGTCGACGGGTGCGATGGACTCAATGTTAATGAGCGCGCGACGTTCTCGATGGGCGGAGTTACTCTCCCAGATGGCGCCCATCGCGAGCCTCGGAAGGCGACTGAAGCGCGACCTTGCAAGCCGCTGGGTAAGAGTAGCGAGAGTGTGGCGAAAGCGAGTGTCCCAGCTCTGGCGGTGAGGGGAATCAAGGCGGGGTTTTGCGGCCCATGCGAAGTGCAATTCACTTGCGAGCCTCCGGACGTCTTGAATCTCTTCCGGAGTCGGCGCGGGAGGCGGTTGTTTTTTCTGAGTGGTTCCGCGAGTGGACATGATGGCAAGATATGTGGTGGGATGGAGTGGAGGTGCAGGCAAACTGCCTGGCGATCAGAGCATGGTGGTCTGCAGGTCCGCCACGGTCCGGGGCCTCCCGGACGCCGGTCCCGGTGGCACATCCGACCAGGATATCTGTTCTGTGTTCTGCCTGTTGCCATTCCTCGTGTGAGTCGAAGTTCGCGTGGTCGGTCTACCAGAGTGGTGAGTTAACTTCGGAACTTTCAAGCAACGCGATGACGTACTGATCGTATATTTTAGCTTGATCCATACATGGGGAGTAAACAACGCCGTTCAAAGCGCCCACGAGGGGACGTTGATGAAGGCCCAGCTGCAGAGGGTTCGTGGTCACCGGTGCTTCGTTACTGACTGATTTATGACGTGAATTAATCTATAGGCTCAGAAAGTCGGGTGTCTGTCAAGCGCGTGCGTTTGACACTGCCCACACCCCCCCGCATGCGCCCGGACACTGTGGTGGTCGAAGATACCGAAGACAGACTGAACATACCGGATGGCCAGTCGTCGGGTCGCGAAACTAGGTAAATATGCGTTCTGATTCATGAGCCGGCGGGATTATAATTTGTATTGTTCATGGACAGTGAGGAGTGGGCCAACATATCCGCGATGGTCATGTACAGCTCAGACTCCGACCCGGGTGACGGCGACGGCTCTCCTTCGGAGCCCCCGGCTTCGACAACAGACCGCCAATCCGCATTCGTGGATTACGGGTGTGATAGCTTGGCTGGCGTGTTGCGTGACAAAGACAGCTGCGACCCTCAGCTCGCGACATCAATGTTGGTGGATTACGGGACGGATGAAGACCTCGACGAGAATGCCGGCGCAACAGATACTGCAAGCGTATGCCCCGGAGCTCCGGATGGGGCTCCCAGCCGAGGAATAGATGCTAGGTATGTGATCATTAAGCGTTTTAGGTTGTCACCATGTTAGTGACCCGAGGAGGCCTAGCTTTTCGCTTTTAGGTAATATGTCATCTCCAGAGGAGATATCGAATCCGGAACTTCCGGCCACCAGTCTTGCTCTGGAGCCTTTCGCGCAAGAGGGGTACATGGACAGACATAGGGACGACGTGCTCCGGTATCTTCGGGAGCAGCAGGCAGAGCTATCCGCTGACGTTGCCGAGTTGGAAGCGCTCGATACTCGGATGCGCACTGCTCGTTCTGCAGCCCTCAGTTACGCACCTGAACACTGGGGAGCATACGGCGTTATCGTTACGTCGAGAGCCCACATAGCCATGACCATCTGGAGTACATTGGAGACGGGGTTGGCAGAGGATGGAGAAGATCGCTGAGACAGAGGAGCATCGCGGACTTGACATGCATAGCTACCTATATTACAATGTTGCACGTGGGGGGTGGACGTTTTTACCACCTCCGGACTCCTTCTGTTTCCAATGTGACCATGGCTGGCAACTGATGATTGATTTTATTTGCGTTCCACCTCGCGCTACTACTTACATCTCACCCCAGTATCTACTTATGTCCAGCGAAGAATTAGTACGTTTGTGCGTACAAACCGTGCACGGCCGGGCGCAGACAGCCGCCGCAGATGCCATCCGACCGCTCCCGACCTGGGTGAGGGATCACGAACTACTGCACTGCAATAAACGTGTCCGGAAGAATAAAATGTCAGTCGGAGTCGTCGGATGACGCAGACAAAGGTCGGACAGTCGAGGTGCACACATACCTGTAATACGACCTCGCATCCCGGGCGGGTGACATCTGTGTGTACGAACCGTGCACGGCCGGGTGCCGACAGCCGCCACAAATGCCATCCGACCGGTCCCCACCCCGGTCAGGGATCCCACACTGCTGTCCTGCAATAAACGTGTCTGGAAGAATAAAAAGTTAGTCGGAGCCGTCAGACGACGCAGAAAAAATATTCGGAGAGTCGAGGTGCGCACATACCTGTAATACGACGTCGTATCCCGGGCGGGTGACATTTGCCAGTACGAACCGTGTACGGCCGGATGCAGAGGGTACCCACGAATGCCATCCGGCCGGTCCCCCCCCGATGAGGGATCACGAACTTCTGTACTGCAATAAACGTGTCCGGATGAATAAAATATCAGTAACTTGAGCGGTCAGAGCACACAGAGAATTTTCGGAGAGTCGAGGTGCACACATAACTAGAATACGAGATCGCAACCCGGGCGGGTGACATCTGTGTGTACGAACCACGCACGGCCGGACGCAGACAGCCGCCACGAACGCCATCCGGCCGGCCCCCCCTCCCGTCAGGCAGCATGACCTAGTGTGCGGCAATACATGTGTTCAGAAAAATGAAATGTCAGTCGGAGAGTCGACGTGCGCACATACCTGTTTTGGGACGTCGCATCCAGGGCGGGTGACATTTGCGAGTACCAGTCGCCTCACTATTAAAGACCTATTGAGTTGCTCAAATTAATAATTGTGCAAATGGACCCTAGTAATCGAACATGCGACCGAGGGTATTGCAGAGCAGACACCCCAGTCGTGCTATTGAGCACGGTTCATCTAGAAAAAAACATGCTACAATTGTGGTTCAGGACCGTGGTGGGAATCGAACCCAGAGCTTCACGAGTGCAGGTAGCGCTCATGAAGACGCATAGACCACTACGCCACGGCAGCTTGTAGCAGTAACACTATTAAGTCACGCACATTATGAAATGTGTCAACAGACTTCGATAGCCAGGCGGTTTGTACCACGATGAATATCGCTCAGATGGGTGACAGGCATGAGCATGTATATGAAATGGGCGAGAAGAAATTCAATGTTAGTTGACATGTGCTCCGGAGTGGGCAGATCCAGTCCCGGACCCTCCCCGGTGTAGCACTGCTATGTAACATGCGACTTCCAATGAATACTTACTTTAAATAATACATCACACTCCGGGCGGTCAGCTGGTGCGAATGTCGATGCCGCACGGCCGTGGCTAACCAGTCATGGGAAATGCCATGCGGCCGGTCACCGGAGAGGGAATGCCTGAGGTATGGCGGACTGAGGAAGGTGATGCCTACTGCCAGCAAGCCTAACGGCAACAGAGCATAATGTCATTCAGCCGGAGTACACCAATCAAGCAGAAGCGCTCCGGCGCCCTGGAAGAGATGCATACCTGTATTAAAGGTTGCACTCCGGCCGGCGAGTACATGTACGAGGCTACGCTGCACGGCCGGACGTCACTACTCGCCTGGTATGCGGTGCCGCGGATAGTACTCCGGAGAATCCATGTAGGTTCGTGAACTCCGATGGATGGAACCCAGCCACAGAAATATTAGTATGGCTCTGCAAAAAGCGATAAGTATACCTGCGTTAACAGTTGCATGCCGGCCGGCCGATGCATGTGTATGGCTATGCCACCCGGCCGGAAAGCAGTATTTGCCCGCATAGCTGACATACATACAGCAAATGCAGCGAGGCAACATTAATGGTCCCATAAACTAGACATCAGTAACTACGAGCAGGAACCAAAAACAAGGCGATCCGAGGTCTGATTGCTGAGATATGGCGACCCCTCCTCCTCCCGGGGAGGACAGGATCGCAATATCTGGGCAACCAACAGTAGCATCATTACAATCAAGGGCTCGCTGGCACCAGATAAAAATCACGATTCCAACCCACCCTTCAGCGCACAATTATGTGAAGAATTGGTGGAGATATGGGCAGATGTTTCCATACCTAGGGCCCCTATTGCATCTCCGATAGTCGGGTAACTGCTCCTCATATCAATGCGCACTGAAGCAAATTTGAATGGTAGATTTAATTGGCACCTATCAGGGGTGAAAACAGCGATGGTACACCCCTAGAACATGGATTATATCAGTACTGCTCGGCCGGTGGATAGTCTTGATAATATCAGAACTGCTCGGCCGGTAGACAGTCTCGACTACAGTCCAAAGGCCGGCCCCGACCGGCCCAACAGCACTTATATCATTTTATCCCCGCCGGCTGACCAGCATATACAGTGTACTACGTTGGAATTGTGTGATGTATAGCCCTTCCCCACTGCGAGTCCGCGTCCCGGCACCGCTTCAAACTCAAAGCCAAGGCATGTCCCAAACGCCTCAGCAAGATGACCCCGCCGCGCCCATGCGTGTCCCGCACGGGACAGTTTCTGCGTCAGGCTCAGTGCCGCAGCGTCTGGGCATGAGCCAGTCGATAGGCGCACCTGCATCCGACGGGACACAACACAAGGTCCCGAGCCGGCCTCAGACCGCGACACCAATGCAGCAGGGTGCGGGGTTGGCAGGATACCCTCCTATTGCACCCGCTCCTGTCTCTGCCACGGTGGGCCCCAGCTCGCCCCTCATCGGCGTGAAGTGCAAGGCATCCGAGAGTGAGGCTTCTGCGCCTCGTCTGCACCCGCACCTTCGACTTCGACACTGGCGCCGTCTGGCACACCCACACCTGCGCCGCCGATGGCCCGCAAACAGAGCAGGATGGACATCACTGGAATGGGCATCACGGGCAACATCAGTCCCGCGCCTGGCTACCAGCACCACCAGCACCAACACCAGAGCCAGAGCCAGAGCTCGCTCATGGGCGGCGCGGACGGAGGAATGACACCTCCCTTGGTAGTGCCATGCGCGAACCAATGTCGAGGCCAGAGCGGAGACACGGCTGCGGGCATGAATCTGGGAATGAACCTCGGGATGGGCCCGTGGCCGGGTGGTGGTGCGCCCAACGTGAACACGAGCCTGAGGGGCTGGAGGGCCTGAGGAGCAGGAGGCGGATCGCGGGGGCGAAGTGGTATCTGACGGGGTTGAAGAGCCGGAAGGAGAGGCATATGAAGGATAGGAAGAGGATTGGGAAGAGGGAGGGCTTGAGGCTGTGAGTGTCTCTTATATCTGTTTTTATGTTTTTGTGTGGGCTTGGGCTGATGAGGCATGGTGGACCGCAGGCCGAGGAGGATATCGGACGAGGATGCGCAGAGGCCGGAGCAGCTCGTGCCGATTCGACTGGAGTTCGACGTCGATGCGCACAAGATGCGGGATACCTTCGTGTGAAACTTGAACAGTGAGTAGCGTTGGGTGGGTATATGCGCGATGGATTGGCTGATGTCCGAACATAGACCCGATAATCACCCCCAAGATATTCGCCCAGTCCGTTGTCGTTGACTACTCGCTCGCACTGAGTTACCACGCCGTCATCACAAAGTCTATGCAAGAGCAGCTCAGCGACTAGAAGGCGCACTCGGCCACGTTTGGCGAGGACAGCATCATGATCGACAAGACCGAGGATGTCATCAAGGGCAGGTTCTCGGACGAGGAGGTGCCGTGAGGCGTGGCGGAAGCACGTTCGCTCGAAGGCTCTGTACAAGATGCCCAGCCCGCCGGACCTGTGCACTCGCAAGCGGAGGAAGGTCATCAAGGATGAGGCGGTCGAGCAGCCCAATGGCCTTGCATCCACCACTGGGGACGTACCCATGACGGTCGACGATTTCGAGGAAGATGAAAGCTTGATGCACAAAGACCTGGGTATCTTGGTGAAGGTGCGTTCGCAATGTTGTTTCATCGCGCGGGGGATAGTTGGTTGATCTTTTGGTCCCGCATTGCGCCGTGCACAGCTCGACATCATTGTTGGCTCGTACAAACTCGAAGATCAGTTCGAGTGGGATCTCGAGAACGTCGATCCAACCCCCGAGCAGTTCGCTGAGATCTACTGCACAGATCTCGGTCTTAGCGATGAGTTCAGGTGAGCGATTTGCCTTCAGCCTTCCTCGTCCTTGCTCGTGACGGACACTGAATGCTATCTCTGAAGGACATCGATCATGCACTCTATTCGCGAGCAGGTCCGGATCTACCAGAAATCGCTCTTCCTCGTGGGCCACCCCTCAGACGGGTCTGCAGTGCAGGATGACGATCTGCGAATGTCGCTCCTGCCATCGCTCACGTCCAGCGCGCGCTCGATGGAGCAGGTCAGCGTGTTCACGCCGCAGCTCAACTACCTCAGCGAGAGTGAGCTCGAGAAGAACGAGAAGGACCGTGAGAGGGAGCTCGTGCGCCACAAGAGAAAGATGACCGGTGGACGGCAGGGCGTCGTGCTTCCCGATCGCGAGGCTCCCAAGACGTACCGCACTCCTGCCATTGGCTTCCCTGAAATCTCTCCTGCGGCTCTTGCGCTTGCCGCTGCCACTGCAGCGCCAACATCTCATCGTGCGGCTGCCGCCACCGCGTCGGTCACGATCGCGAACATGGTGTGTTGGAGAACAAGGACACCCGCTCGAAAACAACCTTCGCATTCACATCATTTTATCAATGTATAATAGTAGTTCATGGCGTAGCAGACAGACTATGGAAAATTAGAAACAATCAATACTACACGTACTTGCGTTCAAATCAGTCTTGGTGAATCAATGAAATTGGTGAAGCCCGGGGGCTCTTCCTGATGGGCCATGGCAAGCTGGGTGCCATCCGGAACACGGCAGAAACCATGGATTGTATTGAGGTGAAATGACAGGCGGTCACTACCTACATCACTACCTGGCCTTGGGCTGAGATAGTCGGCTGTCCCAATGTGGAGCAGAGCTGGTAGCCAGCCTGATTTCGGGTATGGGGAAACAGGTGGCATGGGGCTGGTGTTCAGATGGGATCAGCTGGGGGCCCAGCCGTCGTCAAGCTGGCGCACCTATCTGGACAACAGCTTTCCGGAAAATGGGCGTGTACTTAACTCTCCTGTAGGCTCCGGGGACTGGACTGAGCTAAGCTGGCTCTCGGAGGCAGCTCACCCAGCCTTGCCCGTAGTCCCCAGGACTCCAATGGACTCCCTCGAAGACATCTTTAGGCTTTGGGGTTTGCCTCTCCAAGAGCCCTCGGCTCCCTCCAGTAATCCACTGAGCCCTCCTGTGATGCCTCCGAAGCAGGTGTTCCAGCTGGGCGACCACACCCTTCGACTGCTCAACGAGGCCTGCAACAACCTGCAAGACGTCGAGAAGCTGGCCGGAGTCGCTCGGAGCTTTGCTGTCCTGCTCCGCAAGCTGTCTGACGATGCCAGAGAGCGTCAGGAGAATGCCCTCCGGGTTTCTCCCCACCTGACGTCCTTCCAAGAGGTGCTCCAAACTTGCTACCTTCACATCCAAGCCACCATCAAAGACATTGCAGACATGGCCGAGATTGTCGCAGCCCTCAGCGAGCATATCAGCATGCTTGCGTCTTCCTTCCGAAATGTCCCCACCGTCCCAGTCAGATGGTCAGCCCTCGTCAAAATGCTCAAGGTATTGCAATGCCTCCAGGGGCTCATTCTCAAGCTTCGCACTGCAAATGACGAGGGAGCCAATGCGGCACATCCTGATCTCACCAACCTCGACAACCTGGTGGATGTGCTCCGTGTGCTCCAAGTCCACCTTGATGCAGTTCCGTGGCACACTGTCAAGGACGACCACCTGGAGGTGTTCGACCTGCAGGCCTCCGTGGGCACAGAACTCAAGCACTTCAGGTCCACAATGGCCGGGCCCACCCAATGCGTCACCAAGCTGCTCGCAGCGGGCATCGAGGATGATTTGAATGCCCTCCAGAATGGTGTCTGCGATATCCTGGCCACGGTTGTTGAAGGTGTGGCGTGGCTTCGGAGCCACATTACCACGATGACCACCATCTCTGGGGAGGTCTCAAGCAGTGTGACGGAGCTCACTGTCCGTGTCGACCGATTGGAGGAGCATGCCATGCACCCCAGCACTGGCCGCATTGGTCATTTGCCACCATTGCCCCCGACCGAGGCCTTGAAGCAACTTGAAGACCGAATCAGCACTCTCGAACGCAGCCAAGAGGAAGCACTCGACGAATGGGTGGATGGTTGTGTGTGAGCTTTCCTGGAGGGGTGCGGTCTCAATGACTCTGCACTCCGGGCATTGGGTGAGCACATCGTTTGGGCCTAAACAGGCTGGGGGGGTGCACTGACTGGCAGTGGGTGCACCACTTTGGACATTGGGTTTGCATTCGGAAGGAGTGGCCCCTCCCCCATGTAGTATTGAATGTCAGCATCATATACTTTCGCAATCTTCATTGTTATCCCACTCTCACTGTGTGCTCAAAGATATGGCCATGGGAACTCGGCTTCAATCTCCCACCGGGGACCTGTCTTACATCAATCGCATCACTCTCACTGCAGCCTCTGGCCCCCGGCATCCGGGTTGGGCATATGTAGCGAATGGCGTGGGTATACCCGCGGGTGTGGGCAGCCATACCCACACCCGTACCCACGATATACCCACGGGTATACGTGGGTACGGGTACGTATGGCGGGTGTGATGGGTGTCGTGGGTTTGGGTCGATATGGCGGGTTTACAGGTTTCCTCCCTACCCGAGACACTACTCAGTTTCTAGATGAATGCAGCACAGGACTGTTTGAATGGTGGACCCTTTCCCTGTCGAGCCTGGATGCAGAGCTTTTAACACGAACTCGTTTTGATCTCCATTGAGCAAACCTCATGCACCCGAGCGTGTTTACGACGTATCCGAGCAGGTACAGGCATGCAAAAAGGTCAACAGGCTCACTGAGACAACACCTCGGCAATGTGGTCCCATCCCTCAGTTTGTTTGAGGAGCTGGCCTCGGCAGACATGGAGCAGGATGAGATGCATATGGAGGTGGAGGGTGGAACTCAACCAGCAAAAAATTTTCATTATATTTCAGACAGCATGTCCAACACCACTGGCGGACTTCTACAGGTGTCACCGCAGCAAGTCCTTCATGTTCGGCAGGCAACCCCCTCAAGCTGTCTGAGAGCACCGGGACACGGCACACACCGAGCGTGGCGGTGGCAGGTATGTACATATGGGTACGGGTTTGGTGCAGGTATCCCCCGTGGCCACCCGCACCCATACCCGCACCATTCGCTAGGCATATGTCATGGGTGCCGGGACCATCTCACTGTGCTTTTGATGGAGTGCCCATCGGGATCCGCCTCTCTGCTCCTCCGGACAATGCTCCAGAGGGCATGACCGTCTTGAAGGGCTGACGGCATGGTCACCCAGTTTGTCCCGCTTCATAGTCACCTCTAAAATGATTCGCATTACCGACATTCAGAATACAGGCGACTAGACAACAACTACACCCGGGCTGATCAACTTGTGTGGACTCGGACCTTTCGCTGCCGGGAAGATGTCCGGGGGGGCAGGGGCATGTGTATCAGAGCTGGTGGGGGTTGCAACTGTCCCTCTGCAGCCACCTTGGCCGCCTTCTTCCCATGCCTTTTGGGGACGACTTTGGTACTGGGCGTAACAGTGTTGGGACTCAGGGCCTGCTTACGAGTCACCCTACCCACACTGCCCGCCGGTTGCTCAGTGGATGCAGCCGCGCGACTGCCTCTGGTCTTGCCTGGGTGGGTGTGAGCCTCGTCCTCCGCTGGCAGCGGGCCACTTGCTGGCACACCTGAACCTACGATTCCCCCTCCATGACCGCTCTCGGGGGCTGAGTCGTGTGCGGAAGCTGCGGGAGCACCCGGAGGCTCGCCGGTGGGTCCCTTTGAAGCACCAGGTGCTGTCCCCGGAATGGTGGAACTTCCTGCCGCCACTTGGAACACCGCACCGGACAGGGTGGTCACCTGTTTCGCCTCGCGCTCGCTCCCTCTCGGGCCAGCAGTGCTACTGGTGGAGGGTTGTGCATGCTGAACCGGGACTGGGACTGGTTTTGGATGCGGCTGCTGCAAACATGTCTCCAGCAGAGCCTCGTGCACCAGAAAGCCCAACAGCATCTGGAGGATGTAGGCTGGCATGTCTACCAGGATATCCTCACCGGGCTCGATGAAGTGGGATATTTCGATATCCCACAGCACCATGCCCATAACCAAGCAGTACCGCTGGGCATCCGCCACCATTGCACGGCTGTTCAGCCCCAATTTGAGCCATGCTATGAGACAGGAGTCAGGGTGGCAGTTCGTGTGAAGGTCCTCCGGCATGTGTGGGGAGTTGTAGGTCCACGTCGCCCATGGCACTCCACGGTCACTGGACAGATTGTCCACCACTTTGAGCTATACCCGAGGTCAGTATCTGGAGTGCGCCGATGTGTTTTCATATGTACCTTGTCCTTCAGCCTTTCCACCATCGTGCTGTACTCCTTACAATCACAGAGGCTCTTGACGAACTCGTATGGACTCACCCTCTTTTCCGTGACCGTGGATGGCTGGCTCAGATTGAGAAGGGCTGCGGCGTCAGACCCTCTCTCCAGGGACACCTTCTGCGCCTGTCCCTTACCCTTGGACCCACCAGCCACAGTGGCTCGGGCATTCCTAGAGTCCTGAACAGCGCCGGTGCAGCCCTCGTCCTCGTCCTCCTCATCCTCCTCATCCTCGTCCTCCTCATCCTCCTCGTCCTCGTCTGGCTCGTCCTCGGCGTCCGATGGATGAGGGGAGTTGATCTCCTGGAAGACCTCCTGCTCCTCCTCCTCCGTCTCCGACTCTGTCACAGCTGCCTTCTTCCTCTTCTTCCTACCGGCCTTCTTCGGCTTGGCTTTCGACAACTTTCCCCTCATTGAGGACGATTGGCCTGACCTCTGGCCCTTGGAGGACAACCCAGCATTTCCCCCGGATGGGTTCTTGGGCTCAGCAGCAGTCCTGGGCTGACTCCGACCCGCTATCACCTTGCTGCAACCGCCCGAAGAAGGACCTTCCCCTTGCAACTCACACCCAGAGAGAATGTCGTCCTCGGGCAAAGCGGCAAAACCCAGTGCGCGAGGAACGCACTTATGCCTCCGCGGCTGCCAAGCCGCCAGAGCTCCATCATTTTTCGCTGGTTCGAAAACCACCTCGCCGTTGACTCGAGTGAGGTAATGGCTGAAGCAAAATCCACAGGCCGGGCGCGAGAGTCTGTAGTCCACCGGGTTCTCCATCTCCATGATGTGCCAGAAGAACATCTGCATCTTGACCGGGTCCATCCAGGAGAACCCTTCCAGCACCATCCCCTCCTCAAAGAAGCTGTCAGGATGCTCTCTGAGGGCCGCCCACGGCACAGCCAGGATGTCCTGACCCAACGCATAACCTTCAATTTGACCATTATCACTCTATTCAGAACCACCATGTGCAAATGCCTCACCGTATACGGTCTGCATATATTGCCAGATCACCTCCTGAAGCCGCCATGTCTTCATCGTCTGGCCGCCCTCCCTGTTGGTGAGTACTGGCCCCCCATCATCTGAGTAGGTATCGAAATCGAAGGGGATGGGCTGCTGCTTGGACATGGCCTTTACCGACTCGACAGCATCCTCTGTTGCCTCTTCCGGTTTGAGAATTGTGGACCAGAACGCCCAGAACTTTGTGCGGAACTTCTCGTCCCATCCTTTCCCCTCCCAGAAGTGCAGATATGACTTATCGTTCTCACTGAACATCTGTGAGGTGTCATAACTGTGCCTCCATCAGTACCGGTCACAGCAAGGACAAAATTATTTGACACTCATGCTGCAGCATTCATCTTCCGGTTCTCATTCTCAAAGACCCCATAAATGAAGACCGGCATCTTGAACTGGTCCCAGAAGAGCTCCGTGACTTCACACATGTACTTGGCGGCTTTCTGGCGGGCGTGTCTGCTGACAGCCATGGGGCATGAGTCAACAGAGTCAACCAGGCATAATAGGATGATGTACTCTGGCTTCATGGCATCATCTGGGCCCTCCTCATTCCACCTCTCCACCTGCTCGATGTAAGGCACCTGGTCGTCCGGAGACAGCTCTTCCCACAGCTCCTTGTGCTGTGCGTTCCACGTTGACAGGTACATTGGGTCCCTGCCTTCCATGTCTGATGGCATGGCATTTTGGATCTCCTCATGATGGTCGGCAGCCCAGCACCGCTGCCCTGTGAATGCGCGCCCGATCTTGACATGCTTCTTGGATTTCCGCATCGGAGAGTTGTTGGAGAACCAATTGGTGACCTTCTGTTCACAGGGATTGACCATCAGAATGTTGCCAACATGAAATGCACAGTGAGACATACCTGCACGAAGAAGTCTAACAAAATGGGGTTCTCCGGGACCTGGTGGCGTTTGATGATTTTCCTTGCAAGCGCGTCATGCCAGGCTGGCTTGTCTGTGGCCGGGATGTTGTGGTACTCTGCGTGACGTTGCGTTAAGAGGTCTTCGTCCCACTCGTTGAGGTCACTGGGACGAGGAGCCATTGGGGGATCATGTGGCCAGTATACAGGAAGCAGGGGAATGGGGGATCCACGGCGGAGCGGAGAACTTAGGCTGTTCAAGTGTGATCCATCCCTGGTTTCTCGCTCGATGTGTGCGGCCGCCACCCCCAGTACGATGAAGACCGGCCGGATGACAACTGTAACCACAGCTGTGATGGGCTGGGCACCCGACTACATGGGCAATGCTGTGCGGTTGATCTGAGACACATCACGAGGCGTGTCTCATTTTCCGGCCACACCCCAGCGTCATTCTGCTGGCCAGTCGCTTCCTTGCTCTTTACTTCCATCCTGGTCCCGCCGCAGGGCAGTCTACATCATGGCCTCCAATGTCGTGAAAACTGACGCTATTCCTCGCGGTTTCCGGTGGTGAGCACAAACCGCTGAATTTGTGGTGGCCCTGTACCGATTCCATCTCAGTCGCTTATCAGAAAATCCAGGCCCCAAATCTCAGTCTCGACCAACGCCTCCGCCAATCTTGTTGCAACTGATGGAAGATTGTGATGCAGTGGCAATGGGTTTGGCAGCAGCCGTTCAAACCCGCCGTATGTTGTGTTTTCATTCCTCTGGTATACCTGTCCCCTCATGCACCGTAAATGCAGTGTCCTGGTTGGTGGAAGACTATATGAGCCGTCTCCCGAGGAAGGCAGTGAACAGTGCTGTCTTGGAGCATGACCGGCTGTCACAGTTTCCCCCCCTGATACCTCCGGAACAAGTAATTGCGCAATCGGAGCCATGCCTGATTGAAGCACGTCCTGCAGTTTTCACGGACGTCCAGGGAAATATTCTAGTGTGGTCGTTGCCTGGCATAATTCCACGTGCCCGGCAGGTGCGCTACCCCTTTAAGCATGCATCCTATCGCTCACTGTATATTAGGGCATCTTGTTGGAAGCGGCGAAACACCTCCGCCCGTGGGTGAAAGCTGTGAAGGCGAAGGATGGGGAGCACCACACGACTAATTGAAGGAATGCAGAGACCTTTTGCTCTGCTAGTGAGGAATGGGGCTTCGGAATGGTTTTACTTTACCCGGCAGGCTTTGTGCAAGGGCACGTGGTGCATAGACATGTGCCCGGATGAACCGATTGTTAATCTTTCGATCAGGGCGCACAATTTCATCCAGCGCCAAGCTGGCAGATCAAAACCCCCGAAGCACAATGCTGGATGGCCGCCCTGGATGAGATGGGGGGACTCATCAACGGGATCCTCGCAGTCACTCATCCGCGGCTGTATGCCGCATGTCAGGAGGTTTTCCTCCAGCTGATCGCCCAGGCCCCAGAGTGCGCCACCACCCTTGAACATTGGCCGTGTGGTTTCAATTCCATGCAGTTGGTTGTGAATTGTTCCAGTATCCGGCATCGAGACGTCAACACCGTACCAGGATGGTTCGACATGTTAATCACTCTTGGAATGTACGGCAAGACCACGGTTCTTGAAATGCGAATGCTGGGAGTGTCTATGCCATATGACAGTGAGTTGGTCGTGTTGCTTTCCGCCCGGGTGGTGGAACATGGCATGCCCACTGTCCTGGTGGACTGCATTTGCTACGCATTCTACCTTGTGGAAAATGTGCACAAGTGGGTGGACATGGGGAATTCAGGATTTGTCAGTTACACAGAGGTCACGGGTGGGGCACCGGTCTAGTTGAAAGGAAGAGGGCTTTGGGACTGCACTGTAATTACGCCGTTAGTTGCCTTACACTGTATCTTCTTCCAATGCCTTGTCGACATTTTGAAACCATTGATACCATTGACCCCTTTATAGAGTATACCACCACCGTACAGAACACTCGGAGGGGACCACAGGTGGTGATGAAAAAAGCATGTTTCACTTTTGAAAACGATCGAGAGAAAGAGCCCAATATTTCGACACCAGCCCTGGAAGCGAGCAGCTCGAAACCCGCGGTCGTGGACCCTAACAGCGACACCATATTTCTTCCAGACATCGGGCAGGGCCAAGGACTCGCATTTGAAGAGATCACCTTCAAAAGGCCTGCACGCAAGGGAAAGGTAACATGAATATGCATTCACCACTGAACTAAATTGCTGATCCTCCAGATATCCAGTCTCAATGATTTCCAGCATGACTTTGTGCAGGTATGTGAGGAGTACATATTTCGAACACTTGCCCATGAAGGGCTGCCCATCAATGGTAAGGCGTCATGCGGGTATGCACCTGTATGGTGCTGCATCTCATGCCATGGCCGGCCGACCTTCTGTGCACTGTGCTGCAAGGATGCACACGTCCGGACCCCACTCCACCGCGTTGAATATTGGATGGGCGATTACTTCCAGCAGGGTTCGCTCCGGCAACTGGGAATACAGCTTCATGCCGGGCATGGTGGCTCACCTTGTCCCTCACTCACACCCTATCCATATTCATCTCTTCCAAGTGGCCCTTGTACGACTCCGGCATTCGGGATGAGTCCGGATGGCGATGACGACTCAGAGCTTCCATATCTGCTGGAGGACACTCTTTTGGATGCGGACGATGAAGACTCGGACCTCTACTTTTCCCCTGAGGATGACACTCTCGTTCCAGATGTGTCAGAATTGCTGCGCTTCGGAGATGCCAACCTGCCGCCCCTGCTGCTGCTGGATGGGATCTTATATTCTGGGGACCGCCTGATGGTGGTGGTCGACGTTAGCGGTATCCACCAGCTTTCCGTGACATTCTGCCAGTGTCTGAATGCAGTGAGGGAGGATTTACAGTTGCTCGACCTTCGCTATCTTCCAGGGTCCGTGAACCGCCCATGCACAATGTTTACTTGATGTGTTCTGGACGACTTCCTCCTGGAAAACAAGGAGTGCAAAACCGCGGCGAGGAATTACTACAACAAGCTCCGGAGGACTACCAATTTGGTGTTCCTGCACATGGTTCCAGTCTGTCGGGCGCCTTTGAGTCACGGGTCCTCCGAAAAGCTAACCATCCACAGGACCGATACAAGGAACTGCTCCAGGCCTCCTGGCAGTGGTGTAACATTGTCCTCAGACAGTCCGCTGGCTTCGGACATCACTCCAACCCAATACAGCCTGGCGATCTCGCCATCCGGTGCCCCACCTGTCTGCAGCCTGGTGTAAATCTTCCGGAGCACTGGAAGGACGATCCAGATCAGTAAGTACATGCGGCTGTCACATTCAATACCCCCTGAAACCTTTTCCAGGTTCAAATACATGTGCTCCATTGTACTAGATGGAAACTTCAGTGCTCAACATCGTCACATGCACAACCCGGAGGACGATGTGCCGCTTGCGGATGGACATGCATTTATGGTGACCGACACACCCTACAAGCAACACTGGGAATCTGCCAAGGAGTATAACGAGGTGAGTCCACATCGGCATTGAGGTCATGCAGTGTAGATGAGAATGTGTCCGGTAGAGAATAACCTGCAATGATCACTGTGCGGTCCTCAACACCAATGTGAGTCGGGCCAAACTGGAGGTGACTGGGATTGGAGCAGCTGCATGTTCTCACCACAGCTTCTTTGCCCCACATGCATGTGTGGACTTCCAGGGGGGAGAACAGTACACCCACTGTTATCTATTTATTATGCTGTCTCGACTGATTTTAACCTGCTGAAGTCAGCGCAATATGGATTACATCCTTCACTGGATACTCGCCTATCTGAACGGTCTGACGTGGTTGCTCATCATGTACGACATGATGTGCCAATACTTCGTCCACCTCCATGACCAGTTCAGAGAGAGCCTGGCTCTGAGCTTTCCACACGGTATCAACATGCTGCACGGCATCAGGCAATTCCATGTACATGGCCATATTCCCCTTTGTTTCCCAAGGTTCTCATCAAACTTCATCTTCAGAGCAGGGGTGCAGGATGGGGAGATCATCGAGACCCTGTGGAACAAGATTAATGCGGTTGCAGACAGTACCCAAGGCATGTTGTCCATGCACCAGAGGGAGGTGATCGACGATACTATGAATGACTCCAATTGGATGAAGCTCACACAAATTAGTAAGTACTTTTGCCATACCTTGGCGTGATGCTGGCTGATTGACCTTGTGAAGCGACTATTCTCATTCACAAGTGGCGTCGGGCATGCAAGGAATGGAGTCCAGTGTTCAAGAAGCTCTTCAATGCAACTGGTGCGGGGCAATGTGAGGCGTGGATGGCCGAGGCTAAAGCTGCTGATGCCACTCGAGGGACTGATCCGGAGGCAATGGATATATACAATGTGACCAGGCAACCCCGTACGTTCTCAATATTTATCATATATTAAAACATACTTAGCTCTGAGCGATATAGTGCCATCCCAGAAGGACAAAGAGCTCACCTTGACTCAACAAGAAACCGCTGGTGCAGACGATGACATGAAAGGCGTGGCGTTCTGGATCTCGACCGGGCTGCGGCTGGAGGAGAGAAAGCACGTAAACATTGGATCATCCACATGGTGAATGCACTGACCATCAATGTCTAGGATCAGGCTCATGTATACTGCCCAGACGACCGGAGCAGCAGCTGCAAACAACGTTCAGCTCAGCCTGGAACATACCCGGCAAAGGCTGCTGACCGGGATCAACTCATTCAATAAAGCAGGCGAGAAGCACTTACAGATGTCCGTGACCTCCAGGGGCCTTCCAGTGTCCGAGGACCCTACCGACTTTGGAGCGGACTGGGATGACAACTCCGAGGTTACGAGGCACTCAGCGGTTCTGACTGGAGATGACACATTGCAGGTGGAGCGGCGAATTCTGGCATTGCCTTCCACCTTGGGAATGGACTATCTATGCGCACGGGGTCTACTGGAGCTGGCGGATAAGGAATGAGAGCTCCGGGAAGGCCAACTCAACGACGCCCTACAAGGCATTTGGACGGCAATTGGATACAAGTTGCTGGTATATCACGCAAAGCTCCACAAAGCAACCACTTATCGGAAGAAACTCCGGAGCTTTGCAGAGCTCCGTGTGGCTGATGATACCCTTATGAGGCACGTCCGGGTATACCAACAGGCTCAGAAGGCTACAATGCGTCTCTTCAACACCAGCCTGGCCGCGCTGGAGGACACCCGGAGCTGCGAGGCCTTCCTTGCCAGATACCAGGATATCAAGAAGACAGATCTTGGAGTGGCGACAACCGTCATTGAACACTTCACCCCAGGTGTTCGTGACAAGCCGTCCGCCTGGTTTTGGCACCTGGAGGACACGGATAGTGAACAGACCACGGGATGGCTGCAGGAGTGTGAGTGCAAACAGGGAGGCATTGCGTAATCTCGATGCTGACATATTGCTCCAGTCCATCGAATGTTGTGGCTCCGAGCATATGCACGCAAGTGTCGGTGGGAAGAGGAGACCATCCTCATCCCGTTTGAAATGGAATCTTTGATCTGGACCTTCAAAACCTTCACGGGGCACTGGAATGGCTGGGTCAGGGAAAGCCAGATGCCCAGGCACAAGGCATACACGTTGCATCAAGTTGCGCTCTGGCAGAGTCTTGCGGACCATGCTCGGGCGGCATTTTCTAAGGCACGGAGAGACTATACGCTATGACGTAGTTTGTTCAGTACAGGGTGCCGTACTGAGATATGTAATCGATCACCGATCTTGATGAGTGTCCTCTGTACTCCACTTACATACATATTGGACTTCTGTGTTCTCCACCCCCATCTGCTCTGCCCCCTGGAACATGTCTTCATCTGAACAAACTGTCTCCCCGGCACTATCTGTGGCACACGCCGAGATTATTATAGTTTTGGCATGCCTTCGAAAGGCGTTCGAAATATTTCCCTTGGCTCCAGATGAGCTGGAAGTCCAATGATGGAACTATTGTATTGCCTGTGAGCTGGTTCGTATTGACCCCCTGGAATGCCCACCGATAGAGAGACTAACATGGTGACACAGTGGATCACAATACAGGCAAGCGCAATACTTTCAGTCAAGATAACTAGTCAACTTCGATTACAGTGTCCACCTCTTACTAGTAGTGTCCGTGACTAGTTACACTGTTTCTAGTTACCATCTTTGCATACTGCTCAATGGTGTCCCCTCACGCTGTACAACTAGTCACGCAACTAGTTGCGTAGTAACTAGTTATGATATTGGCGTGTCTTCTGCTGGGCCTCTCTTTTAACTAGCTCTTGATGAAACTAGATAGCACATAACTAGTTACCATTACTAGTAATTTCACTAGTCATCGAACACATGAATAACCATCTAGTTAGGACTGTATCTAGTTCGGTCAGAAGTACACGTGCAGGTCTTCTGGGAAATAATGACGCGCGCCCTCCAGGAGGCCCTTGAACATGTCCGCTTGTCTGCCACAGCTTGTAAGTTTGTCATCAGCAACTATGTGATAGTTTGGACATACCGTGCGGCGAAGGCAGCCATGCCTTGTTCATAGAAAGTCGCTGTCGGCCGCCGTGAGCACTGTCCCCACCAGTGGTAGAAGTACTGGAAGTATCATTGAGTGCGGCACATCTCCTCCTCGACAACATCACACTCTTCACGCCACCGAGAGCGTCGTGCACTTGCACGAAACCACTCGATTCGTACCGCTATGCAAAGGCAATGTCAGGCGTGGGCTTCAAAACAGGCCCAGATATTCACGCGTGCCAACTCACCTTCCTGGGCATACTCGTCAGGTGACGAGCGTTCGAAGACATTGTCGCGCCAAATCCAGGAGATCTCCTTCTTCTTCTGCCCCGGAGTGTTCGTTTCATGGTAAAGGTTGAGAGTGCGGCAGTCGTCCTCGGTGAGTTCAGGATAGTGCAATGAGTCGGAGGCGTCGGCGATCATGAGGAGTTTCGTGCGTGCTGCCTGATACTCCGCTCGGTGTTCACGGATCCTCGCGTCTGTGTCCTTGATGACGCCAGCCGGGCCGCGTGGACTATGCCGAGTTTGGCCGAATGTACCGGCGGTCTTCTTGTACAAGAATGATTTAAGGCCGAGTTTGTGACGAATCTCGCGTAGAGCGTCGCTGGCTTGTGCGCGTCGGATGTCGCACTCAACAGAGATAGCGACGGCAAATGTGGCATAACCGTGCACATCCGCCGGGTATGCGGTTGGCCAAGGCAAGGGCTGGTCTTCGGGTTCGCAGATACCCCGAACAGGCCAAGCGGTTGTGGGTAGGTGTGCTTTGAGCTCGTCGATGATGGGTGACATGACCTTCGCGTGGTGCTCGTACCACTCGGCGAGGCCGTCCTTGAGGTCGCCACGGAGTCCCTCAATGGCGTCGGGAGAAAACGCCCCACTGGCGATGAGTTTTCACAGAGAAGCTCTAAAACCCAGGTTAGCACTGCAGAGTTTGAGCAAGCGGGCTGACATACTGTTTGCGCTCGACCTCGAGAGCGTCTGTGTATAACTTGCCAAGTGCGACGGCGATCGAATCGGTGTCTTCCTTCTCGACTGAAGAACGCGCACGCTTGTGTTCCGGAGTTGCGTCATTGTGCGCTTCCTTCAGCTTCGAAACCACGGTCTTTACCGATGGAGCTGTGGTAAGAGGATGAGTTCAAACAAGAATGATGAGTAGTGGTGAATGTGTTCTCATACCGTTGTCCGGGAGTGGCTCGTATGGGTTCTTCAACATCTTCGGGTCAATGCTCGGATTGACGACGTCTGCTGCGAACTGGAGCTCTCAGGCCTTCCATTCATCAAGTGGCATGTTGTCTTGCCGGAGGGTGTCTTCGAGCTCCGCAACTTGAGTTTCGTTCTGGGCAACATACTTGACGGCGTCCTTGTACTTGCGCGCAAGATACTTAGCTGTAGGAAGGGGACAGTAATTAGTTTCGGCCAGTGCAAGCTATCTAGATGTGCCATACCGATCCCAAACATCTTCTGCCTGTTATAGTCAGCAAAGTGGGCGTTCAACATGTCTTGACGGTGGCCGGATGTCATTTCACGGATACAGCGCCCGATGGCGTTGAGCACTGACCATTTGCGCTCGGGCTCCTCCCCATCAGTTTGTCCTACACCAGGCATGAAGTAGAAAGACATCAGGTAGCGACAAACACCTTTATGTGCCGCTAAGTGGAACTTGGGGATGCAGCGGATGATCTGTGGCCACTTGTCTGCAGGCGGGACACCGACCATCCTGCCCAGGCGTGAGAGCCAGTTGATCCCGTAGATGCAGTTGATGTCGTAGGACGAGATGAGTAGTAGCAGCTGCATCCACCAGAGGAGCGCGCGCGTCGTAATGAAATCGACAATGCCATATCTGTAGAACAATTGAGCTTCGAATGGTACGGGCAACATGCATTACGACCTACTTTTCTCCGCGAGGAAGATCCGCTGTGCCACACGGGAGTATGAAACCATGTCTTGCGCAGGATATCCCTACGATGCCCGCTTTGAGCTTGCCCGTGTAACGCGTCTTGCCGGCCTGGAAATCACTGCAAATTGATGTCTACATGGAGCCAGCAGTGAGCGCGATTGGACAGACAAGGTGCCATGATACGTACATCCTCATTCGCTTCCTCATCACCATTCATCCACTCGAGAAACTCCTCGTAATCCTTGCTCTTGGCGTAGTACGCGGCGCCATCAGTGAGAGGGAAGTCCTTCTCGTCAAGCTTCTTCTGGTGCTGGCTGAGTACAAAATTCCCGTCCTTGGCGAAGTGCAAAGCGTCTTTGTGGCGTTCGGAGTGTGGTCGTGTCTGCCAGAAAGGATCCATGTTGATGTTCGGCTGAGGGCAGGCTGGACAAAAGAGCGCAAGGGACGCCGGGTCATGATTCGCAGACACCTTCTGCCGAAATTCGCGGAGGGCGCGAAGGTATGAGAACTCTCGATGAGCGGTCATGAGTTCGCGATAACGATCCTAGAGTACGGTTAGTCAGAGACTTGCAAAGCAGGGTGAGACAAAGTTGGTATACCTTGATCTTGGACCCAAACGCTTCATTCGTTAGGCGTCGAAGAGTGGCGTAGAAGTCGTGAGCAGAGGTCTTGGCCCGAAGTGTGAGCTGGTCGAAGTGGTGGAGCAAGTCCGATGTGAAGACGGTCTGGACGCGCACGAATGTCGCAGGCCACCATCCAGCATGCCAAAGCTGTAGTGGGCGACTGGCGAGCTCCGGGGTAAGGGGGTTACACTGGCAATACTGGACTTGAACAGTGTGGACACCCGTGGTAGAGACGACGGTGAGTTGCGATGGTTTCATGAATGGCGGAACGGCCGGACATGGTTGTCCGCGGTGGCCAAGCCAAACCACAAGTCCGAGTTCTCCGAGCGAAGTGCGCCGAAAGTACGCACCCGTCCACTGGTCAACACGGTGGAGAGGTGTCCACTTGTGGAGGGCGGGAATGCAGGAGGAGCAAAACAATGAACCACCGAAGCAGTCGATGCAGCGATACAAAGCGTCGGCGCCGTGACACTCGTAACATGGCTTGCCTATGTCCGGATGTATTTCGTGGCCATAGTAGATGTTCAGAAGTTTGTCCGCCCAGTTCTCCAGAAAGTCGCGCATCTTGACACTAGGGGGCTGCCAGATTTTCAGAGACGGTCAGGACGAAAATTTAGATGCACTTACCACCGTATTGTTCACCTTTGCGGTCGGTTTCATCTGGGGTGCGGGCGGGGGTGGTGGAGGAGGAGGTGGTGGTGGCGGCAGGATGGGGGAGGGGACCGCGGGCTCAGATGCAGGAGGTGGGTAGAGGGTGTCCATGGGAAAAGAAGTTGCGTGGCCGTCAATGGGATATGAGCGGGGCATGTCAGGATCGTCGGCTGTGAAGTAGTCTACCGTGCGTCCAACACAGCCGGACGTTGTGGGTACGCCAGTCGCGATCACCTCACCGGCACGAGGGACGAATGCGCGTTTCTTGCCACGGGCCATAGACAGAGAAGTGGAGAGCAGACGATGACGCGGGGGATTCGTTCGCGATACGTGGGGGAGCAAGTGAACAAAAGGGGCCCTCAGTGGCTTTGCATGCCCGAAACCGTCACAATACTTGATCGAGATCTATGCATCCGCTTTTCTTCTGCGGCGAGAACAAAATACACATTCAAACACGGAAAGCGGCTGGAGTACACAGTGCCGGAAGAGTCCCGAGACAAGACGCGACAGTGAACGATGCGTGCGAGAGAATACAGAGCCATGATGTGATGGCGGTATGTACAACGACAGCACCTCCTCTCCTGGTCCTCCTTCCTGGGGAGAACGAAAACCGAACCTCGAGGTCTGCAGCGACAATCGAGGCCCGGGAGGCAAGAGCGCGAAGTTCTGCCCAGCGACAAGGAGTCTAACCTGCAAGACTGAAGGGAGCGATTAGCGTACACGAGTTGAGGACATAATACCATACCAACAGAAGTTGATGCGACAAACGAGACACGGGACGTTGATCATGTTGTTGTAGTGTTGTTGTATTGGCTGGGCAACGGCTCAGTTCGATCCGGCAGTAAGCGTTGGTTGGATGACGGTAAGGTGGCTGTAGGCGCCCATGGGATCGAGGACGGCAGAGGCCTTCTTCCAACTGTAAACGTTCGGTTAGCGAGAATTGAAGGCTGGGTTCATGAACGCCGACGACGTGCACGTCCCAACTCGGTAGCTTACTATGTGTAATATACGAAAGCAATAGATGACGGCAGGTCAAAACGCACAGAATCACCAGCCAGATGCTTGCACATCTGCATGATCGAGTCATACTGCGGGCAAGGCTATGAGCATGAAGGTGACGTATCTACGTGAAGTGCCTGACAGACTGTGCGTCGACGTCATTTGACACCGGAGAACAAGTGACAATCATACGCGGCACGCGTCGACGCGTCGAAATGAAGGGGCATGGCAGGGAGAGGGAAAAGAGGGAACAAGAATGGCGCAGATCACAACATCCGAGGCGCATAAATGGATACTCACGACGGTGCGTCCACCATGGTACGAGTCTCTTGTGATAGGCGATCTTGACAGCGTCGCGGTAGGTGGTGAATGAAAGTGCTGCTGCGAGAGTTCTCGGAGCTTCCATGTTTTTGGAATGCAGCCATTTGTAGAGAGGTCGAGGAGATAATAGGTGATGATGAGCCTGGACGTGGACGAGACATTAGGACCGACGGTGGCGCAGACCAATAAGCGCCATGAGAGACATACCTGGTAATCTCTGCGGGGATATCCTGCCATGAGCGGGAGACCTTGTCCTTGAAAGCGTGCATGGGTGCGAGAGCGTCGATTCCGACAATGCTGGGGTTGTCGAGACGGACGTTGACGACCTTCGAAAGAGAGTCCCGGGCAAGGGTTACGAGGGAGGTATTGGACTTGAATGCCGTCCACATCTCACCCGTTTGGAAGGGAGGCTCGTGCGGAGACGGAGAGACGGACTGGTCTGCGACCTGCGCACCAGAGAACATGAGGCTGGGATGGAGGGGAAGGACTGGGTGCCCGGAAGACGTCGAGCTTGGTGAGGGCACAGGTGAAGACAGGAGCCGTGATAAAACTCACAGATACGGATGGTAGACAGGAGAGGCAACAGATAACAACAAAGGCTAGCTTCGAGAGGCAAGGATGCGTATGGTGACTCGAACCCGCTGCCCGCCAAAGACCGACGATGCCGAGCTGAACAGAAGTCTCCTCAAACGACATGCATCACGTGCAGCGACCCTTACTGTCCCAAGTCAGCGGAGGTCCATCATCTCTACAGATGCTTGACTCCATGACGAAAGCCTCGCGGCCAGGACAGGGGACGCGGGACACATGAGGTTGCTCGCGGACAAGCCTTGCGCCAAGGTGGTGTCCCGATACAGTATCTCAGACGCCCAATCAGCCACAACGCTTCGGCTATCATTCTCTCCTCGACCACATCCACGCCCGATCAGCCACAACGCTTCAGCTGTCATTCTCTCCTCGACCACATCCGGCAAGTATATCCGTGCCCTTGCCGCTGCAAGACATCGACGACACTCTGGTAATGTTCCTGAAGCGCAAAGTCATACACTTGAACTGATCGACCCTCCTGCACAGGGCTGCGCGCTACATTCAAAATTCAGCCCATATCGAACCATTTGTCCATTGGACCCCGGTAGGCCCGCGCACGGCGCCACGAGCTCCGTGAGTCACTTGGCTGGCGTTGCGGAAGCACAACGACACTCCTTACAAGATGACGGGGGCGCACCCGACGAAGATGAGGCTGCGGTTCTACTGTCGACCATGTGAGCCATCATAGAACGAGGACAAGAAAGCACGGAGAGGGAGAGGGAGAAAACTCACGACGCTGTTATTCTGGCAGCACACCACATTCTGCGTGCACTCCAGCACGAGCGGCCGAGCACGACGTCCATGCACTGCTGAACGATGATGTCAAGGAAGCCGAAGATCGTCGCCACCTCGGGGTGCGACACCTGTTCGACAAGCTGACGTGAGCAAAGGCGCCAATTCCAAGACAGGCAACAGATCCGTATGCTCGGGAGCGTGTCGCAGCACTGGATCGGGTCGCTGCTGCACGTAGGGCCGGGCGGGGAGTTCGGCTGCGGTATGGCGGCCGCGAGGATGGCGAGTGAGACGACGGTGGAGAGGGACACGAGGGAGCGGTTGAATATCTGGAATGTGGGGCTGTTGCTGATATAACGCTGAGGGGAGTAGCAGTGCACGGCGACAGAGGCGGGCTCGAGCTGAAGATCGTGTTGATGGCTGTGTTCCAAATGGTGTAGAGGAGGGAGCGGGGTTGCTAGCTGGGCGTGGACGGGCGCTTGACTTGCCTAACGCGGGGAATGGCCCCTGGTTCGTATGAGGACATTCATGGGAAACTCATGCGCGGAGTAACGTGTCTGTATCACTGGCAGAAGAACAAAGAGAAGGACAAAGGGGCGGAATGACACATTAAATAGCGCACAAGCATCTCGCAAGAACATAGGTCTTTGCGCCCCGTGTAAGCAATTGAAGGCTGCCATAGAAGAGGCTTGGACGGCGGGAATGACGGAAGGACAACCTCCAAACTACTACAGCGCGAACAACACCTAACCCTCGTGCCGCAATTGAGCAGGCGAGAAGACGCACACTCATACGCGAAACGCGTCCACGTGTCAAAATGAAGGGGCATGGCAGGGAGAAGGAAAAGAGGGAACGAGAAGGGCCTAGATCGCAACGTCTGAGGTGCATAAATGGATACTCACGATTGTGCATCCACCATGCGATGAGTCTCTTGAGATAGGCCATCTGGCCGGCGTCGTGGTAGGTGGTGAATGCAAAGTGCTGCCGTGAGAGTTCTCGGAGCTTCCATGTTTTTGGAATGCAGCCATTTGTAGAGAGGTCGAGGAGATAATAGGTGTCGTCCAGCCTGGACGTGGACGACACATTAGGCCCGACGGTGGCGCAGACCAGTAAGCGACGTGAGAGACATACCTGATGATCTCTGCGGGGAGATTCTACCACGAGCGGGCGGCCTTGCTCTTGAAAGCGTGCATGGGTGCGAGAGCGTCGATTTCGACGACGCTGGCGTTGTCGAGGCGGACGTCAAGGACAGTGAGCGGACAGGCAGTGTGGAAGAGCGGGCCGAATGGCGAAGTCTCGAGGCTCAGCCACCCATCCGAGTCAGGTGGAAGAGCGGGCCGAGTGGCGAAGTCTCACGCTGGGCACCCGAGGCACAGCCACTCATCCGAGTCTCTCTGCCGACGCTGACTCAGATGCTGAGGCTGGACTCCATCTCTTGCTCTGGTCGTCCCCGCACTGGCACCACCTTGTACTCGTCTAACGCGAAGATCAACTCGTCCGCCGGGCTCATCAATGTCGACACCGGCTACACGTTCGCCTCCGCCAGCTTTCTTCGTGGAGATCCCCGTGCGTCATCCATTTGCTCCCGGTAGTCGTCCCCGCCTCGCAGTCAGGTGAGTCCCCATCATTGCATACCTAACCGGCTGAACCGCTGAACACGATTCACATTCATTTCAGGTGCCCTCCTCCCATCAAGCAAGTATCCTCGTGCTGACGCCGCCCTCCTCGACTGCGTACGTTCAGAACTATTTTTGACATTCACCCGTACTAACAATGCTCGCAGCCATCCATCAAAAAACCTTCGCCCATCCCCCCGTTCCTTAGCGTAGCTTTCCAGTTTGTCGCTGCAGACCACTGGAAGTTGCGATCCCGATTTGACTTTGCGTCGATCGGTCCATCATTCACTCGGCCGTCATTCACCATTCCTGCCTCCCTCCACGTCAATTCTATCGACTTCGACCTCATCAGCTGAACACACCTGTTCTATCACCAGCCCAACACGACAATCGACTGGCGCTTGGTGTTCAACATTGCTCGGGCCCGCTCCTGACCCCTTCACCGATAGCCTGTCGTCCTGCGAAGGCACAATCCACCCTCCTCTCTCCGCCATCTCCTCCAGTACCAACACTCCATGCCACCGTTGCGAGCGCAAAACGAGGACAAAGGGACCCTCCGTTGGAACGATGCGCTTGTTGCCGGTTCCACCACGGACGCTAAGTGGGCGGTCAGCTCGCCCAACATGTCCTTTATTCCCACTCCCCACATCGGCGTGATCGAAGTTGTGCTTCGTACCGATTGTAAATATGGTCTGGCCGATCCTATTCAGTGGCCGCAGCCTTTCTCTACTGGCTTCGAGTACCTCGCTGCTGTGTTACGGCGCGTGAATGAAGGCCACCGCCTTGCACCGATCTGGTGGACTCCTCGGGAGGACGATTTCGAGCTCATCGACGGTTCGGTTGTCAAGTGTCTTGGTTTGCTCCGGCGTGCAGCAGTCGAACCTCTTAGCAACCTTGTCGATGATCTTTCGGAGAGGGTTGGGGCCATTGCCCATCGCAACAAACAACTTACGCACATGGAGATCGCGATGTGGCTTGTCCGCGACCGACTGTTCTCGTTTCCGTGTACCTGGCGCGATGTCTGCCTCCAAGTCTCCCTGACGCAACGATTCTGGCTGATGACTCAAGCCTTCCTCGATTTCTACGCTATCTATCCTCCTTCTGGACCACCTCGCCCTGTGAATCTTCAATTCATGGGTGCTTTTACGACTGATCCGGAGGCCGTCCAGAAACTCTTCGCGGCTGGTTTCCCTGTCTGGTGGCTCCGCTTCGATCTCTCAATCCTCTCCGATACCACGGTTCGCGCCGTCGTGCCCCTTACCCTGCCTCACGACGTTTGCGTGGATATCGCCCCCGGTTACGGAGAGCAGTTGTACAAGGGTCTTGCAGGCGAGAAACACTTGGCGGTTATGTGCCGAGGAGGGCATACATACCAGGACATCTCACGTACCGTGCTCCTCACTGTTGATGCCGATCGTGGGTATGCTGCGCCTGCGAGCCAGCGAGACCTCAAGACCACCACCACCCAGCTCCGGGGCGAACCGAGTACGTCAGCGCCACGAGCAGTCACTAAGGCAACACGTCCAGATGCAAACAAAAAGCATCCATGTAAGTCATTCTCCATTGTATTGTGTTGTGGCACCGCACTGAACACTGCCATAGATTCCCGTCCACATGGTACTCAAGTCCGGGGCGTCAACAAATTCCAGCCATTCGAACATGAATGGATGCCCCCTCCCCTCCCGGCCTGGCAGCGCGCGATGGGCAGCGTCAATCTCAGCAAGCCAGCGCGCCCTCAAGCCGAGATATGGGGATACTGGATTCCCGAGCCCGCCATGTTTCTCCGCCCTCTGACGGTCGAGTGTCGCGAACGATACATTTACAACTGGTTGCGCATCCGAGACGCATGGCTCTACGTCCTGCGACTTCGCCAGGCGCGCATGACACGCGTCGCGACACAGTGGTGGCGCGACTTCCTGTACGGCGACACCGGGCGGGCGGAGAGAAGTCACGAGACTCGGAACGGGAAACGGATGGACCAGATGGAACAAGTGTTTGGCAGCGCGTTCCAGAACACTGACTACGATGTCGTGAGCACGGCCGCACCTTTCTGGTTCGGTAGGCGCCGCACCACTATCAAACACACCCTCTGCCCGACAATCATTTGGGAGATATGCGAACTCGGTTTCCGGCACGAGCTCCTCGCGCTTGATCGCCTTCTCGTTCCCGGCCGAGCGGAGGGTTTCGATGAGGACGATCGAGAGGAACTCCTGGCAGCTGTCTTCGTCGACCGCACCATTTTTTCCATCCGTGAGCTGCCAACCGCCCCCGTTGGGTTGGGCCACGCAATATGGTCCTCTCGTGTTCCCTATCTCGATGCATTTCGGCGCGTTCTACTCCGTTGGCCCCGTTGCCCATCAACATTCTATGAAGATGGCCCCATCACGACAGCTCTGTCGCCGGACGAGGTTCTCCATCGCGAGGACGAACTTGTTTCATTCTATGTAAATACCTTTTTTGAACACTCTGGACGGGCCCCGATCATCCCTCATTCCTTCCCCATGTAATCTTCTACACGCAGTACCCGTATCGCATGTTCAACCCACTATGAAATTCATCGTGTTTGCGATCCTGATCTGCCCCGCACTAAGCAACTTCTGTCCACGCGCGCAACAGAAGGAAATAAAGGAGTCAACCTGTTCCTTTGACCACAGCTCACGGTACATCCGAAGATGTTCGATTCTGCCATGATGCAGGAAGACACTTCTAAGCATCATGCTTAGAAGTGTCTTCCTGTTGGAATGCGCTGATGCACTCTCCATGGTACTGACCGCTTTGATACACCTAGCACCACAGGGCCATGGTGCGCCACGCGTGACAGCCGTTCGTGTCTTTCTTTTTAGTTGAAAAAGTGCGGAGCCTGACGTTTTGTTTCTATTGACAGACCTCCTATGCGAACAAAGTGTCCAACCTCTTTGCTATGCAGAGTACGTGAACATATAAATCACTGCCGATGCTCTGAGTTTTCTGACACATTTTCTACACGCTGCACCATGACGTCTCTTCATCCGGGCAAACAGTGGCTCATCATCGACTCCACGCGCGGCATCGATCAGTTCGAATGGCTCAAGGACGCCGTTCGCCAGGCTTCTGCGACACGGGACGCGAAGACAAGCATCAATGCATGTGCTAAACAAATCGCGCAAGACTTCGAAGAGGCCTGGAATCGCGGCATCCCGATGTTTTTGAGGGCTGAACACCGTTTGGAGACTCCAGCGGAGGTGAAGAAGCGTACAGCTACTCGGATCAAGGTGCATGTGGCTAGTTCATCTCTTCTCATTTCTCCAACCACTCACGCTGTTCATAGCAAACAACGAAATGGGTTAATCAGCACTGGAAGGAGTACGCGACCCCTCCGAAGCGCGAGCCCGTTCGTCTGTTGAACCCCCGCGACCTCGAGTCGAAGCCGCGCGGGGCGAGCGCACGAAACCTATTCATCGCCGCGCATCCTGAGATTCGCACCGACACTCGCGCGAAGCTCAATGCAGAAGGACACATGGATCGCAAGACACTTCAGACGGCCGTCAATCTCGCATACTCCAATGCGATCGAAGACACGAAACGCGCAGGCACCTTCACACCCTTCGAGACTGCTGCACAGGAGTCAAAGGAGCAAGCAAAAGCTGAGCGGGCTCAGCTTGAAGAAGAGGTTGCGCAGAACGATGGCGAAGAGGATCGTGCATTGTAAGTCAGATGAATTTGTTTGCAGCGCATACGCCTAATCATATCACCACAGCGTCCTCGATTCCTTACAATATACGTTACAGGAGATCCTCGCTGATCTCTCTGAGAGAACCAATACGTCGATTCTTGTTGTTGTCAGTGGCAAAAACGAGAACGGGCAGGTTGCTAAGTGGCTGTACGTCGTATTGGTATACATGTGTGATTTGTTCCAGACTGATACATATTTGTCTCTAGGCTCTCGAGCGAGGAAGGGAAGGACGGCATCGAAGACATCCTCCCATTGCTCCGCACCACCGACGCTTTGAGTTTCCACAATATCTTCGACGCGTGGCTCAAGCGACTGTACCTGGGCTTGACCAGCGCACCGCCAACTCCACACGCCTCCCGCCCTGCGATGCCGCCGGACATCACTGGCGCGCCTCCTTTGCCTGCCCTTCCTCTAACAGATATGCAGCCCAACTCTATTCCGGCGGGTAATCTGGTCCCTGACGTTGAAATCGAGCCAGCTATCTCGTCGTCCGAACAACACACGGTACCACCCTCGGAAGTCTCTCCTGCCGTCCCAGAAGTATGCGCCACCCCAAGCAGCACACCTGCTCCGTCTCCACCCGCACTTGAAGAACACGAGCAGGATGCCGCCAATGAAACAGAGCATGCAACGAAGCTTCTGTCTTCGTGCCAAGAAGTAGAACGTCTTCGGGGGCTCCGAGGAACTTCCGCTCAGCCACCAGAGCCCACTAGCCACAGCATGACCTCTTCATCCACAGGCCTCACCTCTGGTTCCCCAATGATTCCCGATTTAGATGACCACCGCGCAGCCCCTTCGCTGGACGAACAGATCATCTCGCTGCCAGTCCAGCGTTCGTGCAGCCCAGAAACCCCAAATACAACTTCCGACGTTCAACTCACGGCACTGTCTGAGATACCCGCACCCGTTCTTTCTCCCACATCTGCATCCAAGGTCACGAACACTCTTCAACTGGCCAGTGCGCATGCCTTGCCAGTGTCCTCGCAGCCACAGAACGACAGTAACCCTCCTGCACCGCTCCAAGACGATGCCACCACTTCGAAGACCCAGCCAAACTCCCCTCTTGCCATCAAGCTGCTTCCTGTCCCGATGTCTGACACTTTCAATGCCCCTCCTTCTCTGTTCTCGACCGTAGACGATGTGGACGACGATCAACCCTGGCGTTCTCTCGACCCCGCGCTCATCCCTGATGCACCCCCTCATCAGCCTGATGAGCGTGTCACAACTCCGAAGACCTCGGCCCCCAACAAAGCGGCAGCCAAGACAAAGCGCAAGTCCAGGCGTGGCGTCAAGCGCAAGACAGCTCCGTATGTCCTTCGGAACTTGCAGACATTTACATGCTTACTGACGTTTTTGTCTAGTGTTGATGTCACGGCAAATGCACCGCCCGCGAAGCGTCAATTGCGGGCCGTGTTGGATGCGCCAAGTGTAGATGTCGACGGGCCCCGTCAGACAAGGAAACAAGTTGCCGAAGCCAAAGCGGCTACTCAGCCTCCTCTGAGGCGCTCTGCTCGCCGTCAGTAGTTACCTATGTATCACCTCTCAGCCCAATAAGCCACTCATTCTCCGTTTCGCGACATAAACCAAGGTGCTCCGCGACATCTCTGCCTCTGAATATCCTGAATGCCACCGAGCTTCATCCAGTCGCTGTCACACCGGAGTTCGCTTGAGGTCGCACTTGTGGTTCGCATCGCCTCCCGAGAGTTGAAGAGTCCCATATGCATCCAAAGAACGTTGAGACCATGAACTGACACCATCCAGGGAGGCGGTCCTCCCGGAAACAAAGCGCGTCGACCTGACAGATGTCACCACTTTGAAAGGGGCGGTGTTCCTTGGCGAAGGGGTGTCGGATGTGGAGAGCTCCTCACGCTCCTTGTCAGTGCCGTGTGAGATTGGCTGTGCGATCCGGTCATGGTGATCGAGATTCATTTGCTTCTGAGATGGTGGCTCGCAAGTGGCTCAGCAACCACTCAGACAAGACATTCCTCCGGCACGCAAGGTTTTCAAAAATGTCGGTTGTCTCCTTGACACCCTATCAGAATGGCTGCCCGGCTTATTGATTGCGTGTTAGACCATGCCATTTGGATGAGACGCACACAATAGGTACATTGTTTTCCGTTGCTACGACTATTCAATGCAGTCGTAGTGATGGAAAATGCTGAGGCTCAAGCCACCGTGTCGACGACACTCTGGACAGTACATATAATGTGGACAGTTTTCGCTGTGAACTTACCATCTCACTTTCTTAGACCATACCCAACTCCACCACCACTTCTCTCGCTGTGCTTTTCACATGCCACGGGCCACAAAGTCCTCCATCGCTCCGAAACGGCGCTCGCCCCGGACTGCGAAGTCCTCCTCTCCGAAACCCTTGCGTCCCGCCCGGGGCTTGAGTGCTGCCGCTGCTCTTCGTGCTCAAACCGTGAAAGAGAAGCGTGAGGCGAAGGCTGCCCGAATCAAAGAATTCAAGACCCTCGCTACTTCTATGGCCAACCAACAACCACTGGAGTCTACGTGTAACCACCCTGGCCGTTTGGAAACGCAATACCTGACCGGGGGCGAAAATGATGGCCGTCGCTACCTGTTGGTGTGTACTCATTCAACTCTTCTGAACGCCTAACATGTCCTCACTTCTTGCTTCTCAGTGCATGACCAGGTCTTGTCCTTACTACCAGCGTCTGCAGTACCTGACCAAGCCACTCCTGAAGGCACTCCTTGAGCACCTTCATTGGCAGCATCCACCAGGGGCGCTGAAAAAGAAGACCAAGACCCAGATCATTTATGAAGAAGCTGAACAGAAGCTCCGTAGCAATGGCTATCCTTACGACCCCGTCGACGTTGCGGCCTATGTGGAGGGCGGATTCCCCGATATCGAGCAGGATGCCGAGGACGCCACTCTCGATGCAGAGATCGAATCTGAAGATGGTAAGCAGCGTATTAACCCATCATCCGTGCCATGTCCTTGACGCGTTTACCTACCCAGCTCAAACCGAGGCAGGAGAACCCCACGAGTGCACCGCAGCAACCACAGCGTGTTTGGTGGTTGCTCTGCCATCTTCAAGTTCAAAGTGCAACTCTCAATACCCCACTGGCGCCGCTGTCCGGCCTCCATTCACAAACGTTAGTGACTTCCATATGTTCTGGAACATTGTGGCTTATGTTGAGGTATGCTCTACTCGAGGCATGTTTATGACAGCATAACTGATGGGTCTCTATTAGCTCGAAAAGCCGCCAGTCAAGGAGGCTTTCGAACGGTGGCCGCGCAACTATTTGCGCGACATGTTCCTCAAGCATGGCCTCACCGAAGCGGACGTTGTGGTGATCTATACCGAAAGCCACGGCGAGTGGCGCTTCTTCTACGTCTCGGATATCTGGACTGGAGCCATCAATACAAAGGACTTGGATCCGGGGCTCATCATATGGGCGCGTGCTGGCATCACCACTTTCCCGGAGGTTGAGGAATATTTGGGTGAGCCTCCCCACGCAGTCTACCAGCCGCCTCGACCACTGACTCGAATTTTGATGCCTTACTATAGGGTTTGAACTCGGTGCTCCGAACTGGGCAGCGTTCTGGGCCGGTGACGTTTCTGCGTGCCGTGTCGACCTGTTCTGAATCGCGACTGAGCTGTCTTCGTACCTGCTCACTTTATGGCTGCCCTATATTATGGACCCGCCTCACCATCCGGTATCTAATAATTCATAGCTAGTTCGATTCATCTAGTTAAGCTCACGCCTCCGCTTTGCCTTTATCTAGTTCCATGCATCTAGTTACGCTTACCCCTATTCATCTAGTTACGCTCGCTCCGCCGCTTTGCCTGACAGTATCTAGTAATTACTATCTAATTCCATTCATCTAGTTATGCTTACCCCGATTCATCTAGTTATGCTCGCTCCGCCGCTTTGCCTGACAGTATCTAGTAAATCCTATCTAGTTCCATTCATCTAGTTATGCTCACCCCATTTCCGAGTCTACCACCATTGCGTCTACCACACGTTACCTAGTTACGACCTTACTAATCCACTTGACTAGTATCATACCCCATCCCCAGTGTGCACTTGTAATAACTAGATATCTGTTTGTACTAGTTATAATTACATTACAGACGTGATCTAATCCAAAGGAACTTGACTAGTCATGCCTTAACTAGTTGGCGAGCATGACTTATCTAGTCAGTGTGGCACTTACTAGTTAGCAGTGGACAAGGCAGTCGATGTTAACTAGTCACCTTAACTGAAGAGGCTCGACCCCCGACTGCGACCCTGCGACAGCGACTCGTTGCGCGACTTATACCGCGACTTTCGTCCTCTAGCTTCATTCGACGTTTCTCCCCTCTCCCCGGCACTTGTTGCGATCGTGACCAAAGGGAACTCAGGACCGTACTCGCCCTCCACACCGGCGACGTCGCTCTGACCTCGCCTCCCTCAGCCCTCGGTCGTCCCGACTGTCCACAGGCCCTGGGATAGTGTATCAACGTACATGCCCGTATTGCCACCGCCACACGATGAGCGACCTCTTCCGCTCGCTGCTGGTTCAAGCGCTTAACACTCTCGGCGAGAGCCAGTGCATCTTGCTGCAGTGCGGTACGGTTGTGTTGGGCTCGCATAGCAGCAACGGTCTGGCAGGAGGTGCGCACGTGGGCCAATGTGTTGCGTAGCTCCTGCTCCACACTGTCCAAGTAGCGCTTCTGGGACAGCATGGAGTACTCTGCGGTGAACTCACAGAGCTGGGCGCTCGAGATGTGCTGGGGCTCTGGCTGGTCATGGTACAAGAAATATAAGTCGACAAACCAGTTGTCGACGAGGACGTGAGGCTCCAAGCCCCAGATGGCAGTGAGGAACTTGGCCATTGTGTCTGTGGCATATTCCGGCTTCATGACACCTTCATGGGTGCAGGTATCCTGGACGACCATGTACACGGTGGAAAGGGCCTTCATGTTGACCAGGGTATGGAGTAAAGTCGACATGGTGATAGCATGACAAGGGAGACCACGCACTGACAAGATGCTTATCAGTGTAACGACGGGCAGGGATACAAGTACATAGGGTTCGCGACTACTCGCTTCCGTCCTCCGGCGTGAACTTCTTCTCCATGTGCAACTTGCTTCTCCACTGGCTGGAGGACACTCCCCGTCATATGCAGTCCGGCCTGGCAACACTCCCAAGAATACGTGTGCACTGGCTGGTCCACGCCCATCGATATGCTTGCGCTCCAGTCGGGCAGCACCTCCGATGAGGGCTGTTTGCGGCCGGGGGACACCAACCGATATCCTCACACATCGGCTGGGCCAGTAGACACACAATTGATGCACACAGCCGGCCAACAATTGCACTTATCCTTACCAGGCAGGCTTGACTGATATGTCCTCGGCGACCTATGCTTCTGCCGCAACACGGTCACATGGGCGTGTCTGACCAGGTTCTAGAGGACATTTAAATGTGTTCAGACCACCTCTGCAGTCCTAGCCTCCTCTCTGTAGCCTTATCTCCGGTATGGCCAGTCCATCCTCGGCCGGGATGACCTCAGGCCCGGTTTTTAAGGAACATAGAGGAAAATTGAAGATGTGTATGTAACGCTCATTGGACACTTAACATCATCGCCGCCCTTCCATCTTGTCCATCATGTCCGCCGATCCGTTCAAAGCCTTCACGGATGCCTGGGTCTCATCGTCTCTACTGGGCCCCTTGGCGGACTGTCCGGCAGAGTTCATAGGTCTCCTCCGCGGCCAAACCGACTTGTTTGTAGTTCCCGACCATGTGTTCGACACCGTCTACTGCTTCCTTGGAACTCAAGTCATAAATGGCAACTTCTCTGCCCCTGCACTTTCAAAATTTGTCACAGAGTACTCAACAGTCTCACGCCAGTTGAGTCTCGATTTCTACACTGCCCACCTTCTCGACAAAGAACAGGATCTCCATCGCGTGTCGGCCACCACTAATCATATCGAAGAACAGGATGGCCTTGGATTTGATGGCCCTGGTTGCCCTCTTGACAATGCTCATGTTGCTGAGGCTCTCATGTGGGCCAAGGTCACTCTCGCACAGTTGCACCTGGCCCATGCAGAGGCTGCTCATACGTTCTCTCCCCTCATCTGTCCATTGAGTTATCCGCTCACCTTCTCCAGCAGATCACTATGTTGTGAACAACCGGACATTTGATTCCCAAAAATTCCCGATCACCACCGCTGCACCTGTTCTTCCAACTTTGCCGTCTGCAGTTGCCCCGCCATTGACCATCCGGATCCCACCGAGGCCTTCCAAGGCCGCTGCCCATTCTGGTGCAACCACTCCCACCCTGGGCGCTCCTGAGCTCGTTGACCAGGGCACACCAGCGTCAGATGACGAACCTGAAGGTGCTCCCGATGCTGCCCCTGATTCCGATGATGATGGCTACACCTCCGTGGCCATGCGGCACGATCAGGCCAATCAGTGGGTATCTTGGGCCACTGACCAGGCAGGTTGTTGGCTTTGATTTTAGTGTGATGTCGCTGACCCTCTCACTCCATCATAGTGTGACAAATGCTACCTTGCGGGGGCTCGATGTCGTCCCAGCCCTGCCCACGGGTGGTTCACTTGTTTCCGGTGCCACCACGGGCATGAGAAGTGTACCTACTTCGGTCTTAACCCCCGTGGTGAGCTCAAGGGCAATGACAGCAATGTCTGGGCATGCTTCAATGGTAAAGGCCACTCCGTTTGGAAGCACGTCCCCCCCGACATGCTTCCTTGGGTCGAGAGCTCACTGCATGCGATAGAGGGCTCTCCAGCCACCATACACCACATCATCCACAACCAGATCGCACTCCTCAACAAGCTCAAGACCGGCAAGTATACTCCGGCGACTATGGGCCCAACTCCATACTTGTATGATCCCTGCATGCTTAAGGTGTTCGACATCCGCATGCTAGGCCCATGGGCACCTCAGCTGGATGCCCAGTTGAAAGCTCCACCTGCAGGCTGGCTCACGGAGCTCCTGGGGCCTCCAGCTGTCCCGGACACTACCCTCCAGGACGCAGGGACTACGGCTGGTCCCAGTCCCCCGCGAGCCACCCACTCCCAGGGCCAACACCACCTGCCTGAGCCGAAGACCTCCACTCGCACCCCGGTGAAAAAACGCACAGCAGAGAAGACAACACTGGCTCAGCCACGGAAGCGTCGTGCACTTGATGATGCGGCACAGGTGTTGTCGGTGGGTGAAGTGGCTGTCGATGAGCTAGGGTCCGCCACTGAGGCTGATGAGCTACAGTCGGCTGACGACGACCACTTCATTTCCTCGTATATCTCGGCACATGCATTCTCGTCCATCCCCTCGCACCAGACCTCCTCCATCGTGCCGAATATCATGTTGTCTGATGGTGCATCACCAACCTCGTGGCCCCGCCCGCCAGTCACCACTGAAGAGTGCCCTGCTGACTGTGTGGCGTGCATCAATGCTATTCGGTCGGAGCACCGACTCTTGGCCGACCAGTGCCACCATCTGGAAGAGGACGAGCAGAGCCTCACTGGTCTGCCATTCGGCCAGTACCGGCACCCCCTTGTTGACGTGTACAACATTGCAGTAACCCAGGCTTTCATGGCCATTCCTCCAGGGCCTGTGGTTGCAGAGTATGAGGACCCCGATGGCCTGGAGATGGTGCCGCATGTGTAACCCACGGGCGGCAACGGGCAAGGTGGTCACGCACCCTCGCACTGGTCGTAAGGTACACTGGTGGTACAAATGTCGGCTCAGTAGTGTATTTGCACACCCACACGTCTCGCAGTCCTCATCCCGACTTGTCTTCACCTGTTATCCTCATCTGTGCAATAGCGTTATTTTCACATTCCGATCCGTTCATTCACTCCTATGCATACATTCCATCTGTAATCCTCGGCTCATGTCTCATCTCACTTGTCCTATTCGCCAGGCTTTCTGATAGTATGCACATTCTCGATCATAACCCCAGGTCCAAACCCAAGCGTAATATTATTCTTGCTCTTTTCTGGTTTGCTGGAAAGAATATGCCTTGTATCTCATTTGTTGCGCTTTCACGTCATGATAGCTTAACATCACAATAACGTTCCACCATCCTCTGGTACAGTCCCTTGGACAAATGGTCGGCTGGCATGCGAGAATCTGGACTCCGGACCTCCGCCGGCCAGGGCTGTTACAACCGCATACGTTCTAGCTACTTTGTGCATGTTATTTCTTTCCTTTCTCCACTCCGGGCCCAACCCCGTCTTTTCCATAACTCCTGAGATCACAACACCTCATGGCACCTATTGTCTCAATATAGTACAATAGGGTTCCCACACATACGCTTTCCCTTTGTTCTTTCCCCATATGAGTTTTCCTTTGTTTTCTATCTTGGACAATAGCCTGTCGAACAATAGTGCCCTAGCTCCTTATTGTTCTCCCTTACCTATATAAACCCTAGCACAAGCGCCCCTGTACCCTAGTTTGACCTCTTGTATCTATTGAGGCTTTCTCCCCATCAAACCTAGACTCCAAGTTGAACTCCCCAACAACCTCTGCAAGACTCAGACACTCAGAACACTGCTCGACTCCTTCATTGTCCTCAGCCCGCTTAGACAGCACGCACTCCTCGCCCAGATCTCCGACCTCGTCGTAACATTAGATCAAACTCTACTATCCTGCCGACTTCTCCAAGTTTAGGCAGCCACCCTGAAATTTAGCACAGATCGACCCCCACCATCTGCCACTCAGAACACAGATGGCATCTGGATACTCTTTGATTGTCACATCACCTTCGCACACCCACATTGGGTATACACCACCGGAGCAGATGGAGTATCCCTAGCATGCAACTCTCATGTGAGTCACACTGTGTGGCTGCTAGGATCCCCAGAGAACCTGAGACCCACAACATCGCCCACCAATCCTACCCCAACTCAAACTATGCCCTCGTCCACCAACCCAACTGCAGCTACCACAGCTGCGGCTGCTACCTCAGCCACCACAGCTGTGGCCACTTCCTCAGCCACCACGACACCCACCACAGTCACCGCATCCACTAAAGTGACTGAACGGAAGATCAGACAGCCCCCTGACTTCTCTGGTGACTGCACCATGGCCATGCTCTTCCTCAACACATGCAAGATGTACCTCCACCTCAACCGTGATGCATATCCCGATGGTGAAGCCAAAATCATCTTCATCCTCTCCTTTTGTACCGGAGGTACTGCCGAATCATGGAGGGAGGCAGTCCTAGAAGAGGCCTATTCTGTTGATGAAAACGGTGTAGAAGAAGGGTTTGGAACTTTCCCTGCATTTGTCCAGAAATTCCTAGCTGCCTTTCAACCCCTCTCCCCTGTGGGCGAATCAATAATCAAGATCAAGGCCCTGAAGCAGACTGGACTAGCAGAGGACTATGTTGCCCTCTTCTGTCCCTTAGCAGCCAAAACCCGCATCGAGGATCTCGATGTCCTGTCAGACTGGTTCCTCTCAGGACTGTCCCCGGAACTAGTCAAGAGCATCCTGAGCGCACAGGAACTCCCGACCACCATTGAGAAGTACTATGAAGTGGCCACTCGCCTGAACCTTCAATGGCACAAGGGCATTAAATATGCCAAGGCGGCCAGACCCGCCAATCCCCAGAACAACAAGCCATCCTCCACAATGACTACTCCTGTGCACCTCAGGAAGCTCACCGAAGAGGAAAGAGTGTGGTTCAGGAAGGAAGGGATCTGCTTCTGTTGCCGCAAACCAGGCCACATTGCAGTGAACTGCTCAGATAATCCCAACCCTGTTCCCAACCAAGGCCGTTCCACTTCCACCCAGAACTACCGACAAGTCCGCGTTATTGGGCCCAAGCCTGAAGCACCCACTGCTCCCAAAGACAGTCCCATCTCCCACATTCGTGCAATCTATGCCTCCCTGACAGATGCAGAGAAGGAGGAGGTGGTGAACATTGCTGAGGCGGAGGGTTTTTGAAGCGGTCATCTGCCTCGATGTCAGAATGACCACACCTCTCGGTAGCACCAGTAATCGTAGCTGAAGTATCCAATCAATCCATGCGTATACCAGTCTCGATTGCACATGACCAAACCATCGAAACCCATGCTCTCCTTGACTCTGGAGCAGGCGGAATCTTCATTGACACGGACTTTGCCAAATCCCATAACCTACCCCTCTCCAAACTCCAATCCCCCATCTCAGTATTCAATGTCGATGGAACACCCAACCAGCAGGGATTCATCACTCACTGCATATGAAGGAACGTCACAGTGGCAGGCGTCTCGAGATACACTCGCCTCCTGGCAACCTCCTTGGGTAAGGAGAGCATCATCCTCGGACTACCTTGGCTTCGACAGACCAATGCCTTGGTGGATTGGCAGCATGGCACTATCCATCTCTCATCCCCTCCACAATCTCCACCCACTCAATCCTGTACACCTGTACCCTCATGGAAAACCACTGTGGAAGATGCACCTGATGAAAGAGAAACCCCCGCACCATCCTTGAAGCAAGAACCCTCATACATCCTCGAGCAACCCGCAACAGAAGAACAACTTCATGAAGCACTAGATGACACCCCAACTGAGCCAGACCAGGGAATCCTTCCTGAGGACCTGCTCGTCTCTTACATACAAGGGGAACCAGTGATAGCAATCTTCGACCCACAGGAGTCCCCTCTAACTACAGATCTCTCCAAAGAGAGCCCATCCCCTACCTCACACACACTAGGGTGCCTTACTCATTGGCGATCTCCCGGGCCTCATCATTGCTACACCCTGGGCCAGCGGGCATCAACTATAGCTAAACTCAACCCCGCTATGGAGATGGCTCAACGACAGCATGAGAAGGAGAAGACCCGCTCATTTGAAGAAATGGTACCCACCTCCTACCATGACTATCAGAATGTGTTCAAGAAGAAGGCTGCTGAACGCTTCCCTGAACCACGGCCCTACGACCATGCCATCGACCTTAAAACCAACTTCATTCCCCGTAACTGCAAAGTCTACCCACTATTGCCCAAAGAGCAGACCGCTCTTGACGAGTTCATTGATGAAAATCTGCACAAGGGTTACATCAGACCGTCGAAATCACCTATGGCCTCTCCATTCTTCTTTGTCTCTAAGAAAGATGGGTCGCTACGCCCTTGCCAAGACTACTGTTACCTCAATGACGGAACCATTAAGAATGCCTATCCCCTACCCCTAGTCCAAGAACTGATCGACAAGTTCCAGGGAGCCACCATCTTTTCTAAAATGGACCTCTGCTCTGGTTACAACAATGTCAGAATCAAAGACGGGGACCAGTGGAAGGCAGCGTTCAAGTGCTCTCGAGGACTCTTTGAGCCAACTGTGATGTTCTTTGGCTTATGCAACTCCCCTCCCACGTTTCAAGCCATGATGAACGACCTCTTCCATGACATGATCAATGAAGGCTGGATGGTAATCTACATGGACGACATCCTCATATTCTCCAAAGACGCAGCGACACACACTAAACGCACTCTCAGAGTCCTGCAATGACTCAGGGAGAATGACCTCTTCCTGAAACCGGAGAAGTGCTTCTTTGATGTACCTGAAGTAGAATTCCTAGGCCTTATCATCAGACCCAGAGTCCTTGCCATGGACCCAACCAAACTTCAAGGGATTCACGACTGGCCAGCCCCTACCTCTGTGAAGGGTGTTCGCTCTTTCCTAGGGTTTGGCAACTTTTACCAAAGGTTCATTTCCCACTACTCTGACCTCGCTCGCCCACTCCACGACCTAACCAAGAAGGATACACCCTGGACCTGGGGCATAATTGAACAGCGAGCCTTCGATACCCTCAAGGCAAAGTTCACTAAAGCCCCCGTCCTTATCCTACCAGACAAGTCCAAACCCTTCACCATCGAGTCCGATGCATCCAAGTTTGCCAGTGGTGCTGTCCTTCGTCAGGCAGATGCAAATGGTGACATGCACCCCTGCGCCTATCTATCCCAATCCTTTGATGCTGCCCAACGCAACTACGAGATCTACGACCATGAATTATTGGGAATCGTCCGAGCCCTAGAAGAATGGCGCCACTACCTCGAGGGCAGCCCACATCCAGTCGAAGTCCTCTCTGATCACATGAACCTCACATACTTCCGAACAGCACAGAAACTCAACCAGTGACAGGCCTGGTGAAGCCTATTCCTGTCTCAATTCGAGCTTCAGCTCCATCATGTCTCTGGAACATGAATGATCCAATCTGACACCCTTTCTCGACTACACCACCTCAACCTCGAAGTCAATGACAATGATGCTGTCGTTCTCCTTCCCGATTCTCTATTCATCTCTCCACTTGACATCAGCCTTGCTGAACAGATCAAAGCTCATCATGAGAAAGATCAAGTCATACTGGATGCTCTAGCTGCTGTGAAACAAGGCACACCCCTCCCAATGAAGTCCACACTGTCAGACTGGTCTTTCGATGATGGGCTCGTGTTTTTCCAACACAGATGCTATGTTCCCCCCAATGCTGACCTCTGATGAGACATTGTACGACGATACCATGATCTTTGTCCCATGGGACACCCAGGACAATTCGGAACTCTAGAGTTGCTGTGGCACCACTACTGGTGGCCTGGCATGGCCGTGTTTGTTTGAAATTATGTCCACGGTTGCGTGACATGCCAACAAATGAAGATCAATACCCACCCCACTGTCCCTCCTCTAATGCCCATACCGGCAAAGCCGGGTGCACACCCCTTTGAAACGGTCACTATGGACTTCATCACCGACCTACCTCCCTCTGCAAGCTTCGATGCTCTCATGGTCGTAGCAGACCATAACTCTACGAAGGGGGTAATTCTTTGTCCTTGCACGAAGACCATCGATGCCATGGGCACCTCCCTCCTGTACCATCAATTTGTCTACAAATGCTTCAGACTCCCATCCCGCATCATCTCCAACAGAGGACCACAGTTCTCGGCAAAAGTGTTCCAGGAACTGACCCGTCTAACGGGATGCAAATCAGCCATGAGCACAGCCTACCACCCACAGACCGACGGCGGAACAGAGCGGATGAACCAGGTGATTGAAGCCTACCTGTGGACCTTTTGCGTCAATCACCCAGAGGACTGGTATACATTCCTCCCTGACATAGAGTTTATGCACAACCAGCGCGTGGCACAAGGACGTAATGCCTCCCCTTTCTATCTCATGATGGGCTACAACCCACGGGCCATTCCTTCCGTGTTCCCAAGGACCCTTGTTCCATCTGTGGAACAACACCTCGAAGCTCTTCTCAAAGCACGGGAAGAAGCCCTCGCAGCTCACGAGCTAGCCTGACAACGCATGGCTGAACGCATCACAAGGGGGTTTACTCCATTCAAGAAGGGACAGAAGGTCTGGCTTGATGCAAAGAACCTCCGGTTTCTCACTGACCACCGAAAATTGGCCATGAAGCGACAAGGGCCATTCAAGATCACGGAAGTCCTTGGTCCGCTGACCTACTGCCTTCTACTTCCCGCTCAATGGCGAATCCACCCTGTATTCCACGCCACGCTTCTTACGCCTTACCATGAGAACGAAACACATGGCCCAAACTTCTCCCTACCACCTCCTGACCTAATCGAAGGAGAAGAAGAGTACAAAGTTGAAGCCATTGTCGGACACCGGAAATGGTACAGAAGCTTGCAGTATCTTGTCAAGTGGGTTGGCTATCCCACCACTGAAAACTCCTGGGAACCCGAAGACTCATTCCACCATGCTGCGGAGACCTTACAAGCCTATAAGAAGGCCCACCAGCTCTGAGATCACCAGTACCCCACTCATCACTCCTTACTCCCCGCTGTACTACCTCACCCGCTCTCCATCCTCCACAATGTCCCACAGCTCCACCAGCCCTGACTACCTATCTCTCCGCTTCTTGATACAACAACTTGTCCATCTTGGACCTGTAGAGTACGATGCGCACATGGCCCTCCTTGCGAACAACCAGCCTCTCGCCTCCGCCATTGACGCCGCTTGTCAAGCTAACATGGCGCTCTCCTACTCCAAGAAGGCCCTGCGTGCGGTTGATGCTGCCCATGACCAACTCCAATCCGGTCAGATTCGTCTCACCAACACCCTCGAAGCAGTCGTCGACACCCTCTACCAGGCTCCGTTGGGGAGCCAAATCCCTCCCTCCTTCTACACGCTCCTCAACGAGGAGCCACGCTCTCCCCCTCGACCAAGCAGGGAGACCTCCCCAGACCCCTACCCCACTTCCCCATCTCTACCATTGCCCCCATGGAGATGCCGGTCCCCCTGAGCATCCACTCAGGCTAGCACCCGTGCCTCCATCGAGGCAGTGGCCATGCGACCCTCTTCTCGTCGCTCTCGCACTCGAAGCACGGGATCCTCCACTCACCCAGTACCGCTCGCAGAGCGTCTCTCCTCCCCTCAAGCACGCGATGAGTCGGCCTCCACCCTCATTCCTCAGGCTAACCGCACTCCGTCCCCAAAGCCATCCATTGCCTCGTCCGTCTCTGGATACCTCAGACCGTACGAAGGTTTCCTCGCATGGCAGGAGTCGAAGTACAGATGTGATGACAATGGAGAAATCTGCATCTACGACACCTATGCAGGTCGCAGTGATGAAGAACATTATGACAGCGAGGAGGTGTAGACAAGCTTCATGGAAGCTTTGGCATAGTAGGGGGGTGATGTTACAACCGCGTACGTTCTAGCTACTTTGTGCATGTTATTTCTTTCCTTTCTCCACTCCGGGCCCAACCCTGTCTTTTCCATAACTCCTGAGGTCACAACACCTCATGGCGCCTATTGTCTCGATATAGTACAATAGGGTTCCCACACATACACTTTCCCTTTGTTCTTTCCCCATACGAGTTTTCCTTTATTTTCTATCTTGGACAATAGCCTGTCGAACAATAGTGCCCTAGCTCCTTATTGTTCTCCCTTACCTATATAAACCCTAGCACAAGCGCCCCTGTACCCTAGTTTGACCTCTTGTATCTATTGAGGCTTTCTCCCCATCGAACCTAGACTCCAAGTTGGACTCCCCAACAACCTCTGCAAGACTCAGACACTCAGAACACTGCTCGACTCCTTTATTGTCCTCAGCCCGCTTAGACAGCGCGCACTCCTCGCCCAGATCTCCAACCTTGTTGTAACACAATGTCTTTCACACGAGGGTCAAGATCGGTGGCACCTTGTGCGAGCATACCATGGAGACCCATATGCTATGCTCACCGGCCAGACGACACTGGTACCTGCGCAACGCTCACCGGCCGGACAAGACTTGTACCTGCGCAATGCCCACCGGCCGGACGGGAATAGTACCTGCGCAATGCCCACCAGCCAGATGGGAATAGTACCTGTGCAATGCTCACTGGCTGGACGAGAATAGTACCGCTGAATTGCACACCGGCCAGATGAGACTGGTACCTGGGCAATGCTCACCGGCCGGACAAGACTGGTACCTGGGCAATGCTCACTGGCCAGATGAGAATAGTACCGCTGAATTGCACACCAGCCAGATGGGAATAGTACCTGCGCAATGCCCACCGGCCGAGGGCCTGGTACGTATGCCTTTCCGACCGGCCGGGGGAGGATGGTAACTGCGACATGCTGCCCGGCCTGTGTCAAGAGGTGCAAGGTTATTCGAAGTCATGCCGTGTTGGGGCCCGGTACTATGTGCATGGTGCGAGACATAACAGAGTGAGTTTTTAGTATTTCGCTATAGGGCAAGATAGCTGGTTATTGTATGTATATTTACTGAGCGGCCGGGTCACCCGGATACCAGTTTGTATTGACCGCCCAATGGCGTTGCGGGCTGCATCCGCTGCCCAGCTGGCGTGCTGGTATTGGACTACCCTTCCCGCCCAGTTTACAGACTTTTCGAATGGGCGTGACCTTTGAAGCATATGGACAGAATAGATGGATGACTCATATAGCAACAGAGGAATCAAAGTATAAGTGGTGAAACAAAGCTAGCTACAATGGAATGACACACAGTTTAGTTTGCGTCCGGTCCGGAGGGATGGAGACATTATTTGAGTGCATGACGCAACACTCTCCTTGAGGGTGGGGCAGTCTGCCCTAGGGCGACTGCGAAGGACAGCCCCAGAGCTATGCTTCGGCATAGTGCTGCACCGCTCGTATACTGTGGCCTAGACCAAGTGTATACGGGCTGAACATCTAGTGGACATACCAATGGGTGGCCGGTCATACAGGTGGTCCTGCAGAAAGGGTACACTGGAGATCCAGTTCAGATACTGTGAAGCCCAAGAATATAATTTCCTATCACAGTAGAGCATACAGTTCAGTTTGCAGCCAGTCCGGAGGCAAGGGGATGTAATTTGAGTGCATGGAGCGACCCTGTCCTCGAGGGTTAGGTAGAGTGCTAAATGCTGCCCGCGAGAAAGCACAGCCCCAGAACCCTCCAAAAGCACAGCAATGTAGCGCCAAAGGGGTTTGAGCTGGATGGAGGGAAGGACCTCCTGCCGGACATTAAGTTAGGGCCCTGTGGGGTTGCCTGCCGGAGCTACAGACAACCCTCCCCTCGAGGGGCAGGTAGAGCGCCAAGGGTCAGCTGCGAGTACCCACCGGCCAACAGCACCGCACTTTAGCGCCCACACACTTCAGCCTCCCCCAAGGGTACTCCGGCCGGACACCCAGTGGATGTACTGCCGGAGCCCCGGCCGGCACCGGCTCAATGGCAGGGGCCGGCTTTTGTTACCCCCATCTGAGTGGTAACTACAGGGTAAGGTTCCAGAGTCGTGTGGTCATTTGTCCTGTGAATAATGCTGAATGTGATGTTGAAGCATTCAACTGTATCAGCATGTTTCAATTGTCTCAATACATGAAATTAGGTCTAAAGTAGTGCAAAAATAGTACTAAATAGTACAACCTTTCAAGTGATAGTGCATATTATTACAATTATACAGATGTTCCTGCATGTTAGTACAATATTAGTACTTGCATAGCCAAATTAGATCACATTAGATTGAAAGTAGCTCCATTAGATCATAGTTGTACTAAAGGCATTGAATTAGCTTGGGTGGTTTTTCCTGATGAACATCTAAAACTTACGAGCACAATGCAAGTTCGCTGACATAATCACAATGTTCAATAATATGGCCATCAGAATACAGAGATGCGCAAGCAACGAATGCCGTTCACACTCATGTATTCAGCATACATCGCAGGGAAGATCAATGTGGAAAGGAATGCATCGACAGTTCGTAAACGGGTCATATACACAGTGTGCCCCAGCAAAACACGGAGTGGTATCTGGTATCCAAGCCATGAAGAGGGTGACCCCTCACAGTTGAATGAGCATAAGCACTGCACAGTAGATCAAAGAAGATCCGAGTCTGACACACCGATAGCCCCACTGCTTCCCCATGTAGAGTCTACACAGGCCCTTGCAAGTGCACCAGTTTATTAAACTGACGCCACTTGCAAGTGCATGGAGAGATCTGCATGGGGATGGGTGGTGATGGCACCCGGGGGGAGACCAGGGCAACAGTTGCACGGTGGTTGGACATGCACAATCATCGGACGATCGTTCAGACTCTGTTTATGGTGGACGGCACAGATGTTCATCCACATTTTGTGGCATAGAGCTTCAAAGCACGCCCAGCAGCTAACAGGGTACCGCGGACAGGCAAACAGAGGACGGGGGGCGGGCAGTCGGTCAACAGGGCATGGGCAACAAGTGACCGCCCACTCTGATGGCGGTGCCTCGCCCTGATGCCATGCCTGATGCCTGTGCCCTTTTTTGTGCATCAAGGCGCAGCCGCTTGTATCAGCATGGGCACGAGCATCAGGGCTCTACATATGTGTTATAGGTATTTTCTCCCCCATTTAGTGTTAGAAACTGGTGGTCTAGTGGTAGAATGCATTGTTAGTAGCTGTCATGTGGTGCTTGGTTCAAGTCTGCATGATGGCATTTTTTTTTAAAGTGAGTAATTGCCATTGACAGCAGTATACAAATGGATCTACAGCATGAATTCATGACAAGGCATTAGTTATTAACTGGAGGAGGGGCCGGAGGAGAGGGGGACCGGAGAAGGGAGGGACATATAGTGGGAGGGGACTGGGACCGGCAGGCCGTGCACTTGCAAGTGGTGCCAGTATAATAAACCGCGCACTTGCAAGCCTCTGTGTAGACGGCTCTCCCCATATCACCACAACTCAAGACCAAATCTCAAGCTCCAGCTCACACAAGCAGCAAGCCCAACAACATTCCACAGAGACCCACTGCCCCAATGAGGACCGTCTTCCATGAATACAGCCCCGCACTCAAGGACCCTCAGCCATTCCCCGCCAAGCTACTTGGGGCGGTCGCTCTTGGAATGGTCACCGAGCTGTTCGTATGGGCTGAAGAGGATGTAAACGGGCTCGAGAACGTCACGCAGGTCATGGGGTGAGGGGACGGAGAGGAAGGTGCTTGTCGACGCGTGCGCAGAACTGCTCAGCGATGCTCTCCGCCGGGCCCAGGGCACGAAGTCGAGATACATGCGATGAGATGCGAGGCGAAGAGCGTCGAACTGCGAGGTTGATGGCGACACAAAGACGGTAGAACTGCGGGGCCGTTAGCAATGGCGATGTACGCACTTGAGGACAAACACTCACAGATGTTCACATTGACGATCCTCGATCGGATACTATCCTACGCAATCGCGAGCCCTAGACAATTGTTTGCTGCCAGTCTGTCAGTTCCTTCTGTCTGAACGATGAAGTTGGTGCTCACCGCGTATGGACAAGCCATCCAGGCTCCAGCCCGGAGTGTGCGGATGACGTTGCACTCGCGGCTGAGCTCATGTTCATACCCGCATGTCGCCCTGGCATTGGCAAATGCGGTAGGGGTGAACGAGAAGCTGATCGAGATGGAAGGAATGCTGTACTGGAGGCCGGCAGGGACTCGGACGGAAGCGTGAGGCAGGGGTGGCATAGGACGCAAATGTGAGCACGATGAGGCTGAAAGCACCAGCATTATGTGCATATCAGAGCACTTCTTGTAAGTGTATTATTGAATATTGACTGCCCAAGAATCGCGAGTGAGGCAGCGAGAGCGGAGAAAAGTAGTTTACTCCACTATGATGGGCGTTTCTCAGGAACCGCCAACATGTCCACTCCAGGAAATTGTGCTGCTTGGCAGGGATACATGCTGGCATCACGCCGGACAAGAGGAGATAGCAGGCAAGTCAAGGGATCAGTCCAAAGGATGTCATAGAGTACAAGTGGTCACCGTCGTGGTCAAAGTCGAGGACCTGTTGAGCACTGATACGCCTAGGGTGCTAAGAGTAGACCGGGATACCGATCAGAGGGTTAGGTACTAGGGGGGTTGAGTACCAACTCGAAACTGAGGCCCTTCTGCCACAGCTTGAGTGGTTTATATATTGGTAGTCATGAAGTCATTACTACATTGTGATTACTAGGTCATGGCGGTCATGAATAATCGTGACTAAGTCGTTACTGCATGCTTTGTAAGTATGGGTCCAGGATTGCTAAGCGAACAGTAAGCGAATGTATGTAGTTAGTAATTAAAGGTACATGGATGTGGGAAAGATGACAGAGCGCTGATAAATACAGGAAAGAAATGAATAAGCGATGAATAAGCGCGCTGCGCGTGACAAGCGCCCAGCAAACCAGCACCAGGAGCTCGACTCCACTCTGCTTGCGACCATCTCCACGGCATCGACGTTGGTCCTGGCCTCCTTCAACCTCCCTTATATCACAGAGCGACCTCCTTTCAATCCTCGTCCGCCGGTCTTCGTGGTCTCCTTTCAAATGCCACTTCCCAAATAGCTTTTCAACGACCAAGAGTGCCCCGAGTTCCACGGTCGCAGCCTGCAAGACACATCGGACACCCGGGCATGTCATGCGACTCTGTGGGAACGACCAGGAGCTTGTCGTGCGCGCGGCGGGGATCATGGCTGTTGGGGCAGAGGTATATCTGCGTGGCTGCGTCTTCGTTGAGAAGGAGAGGATGCTGACCGTGGCTTCGAAGATCGGTAGACTTCGCCGTTGGACGTCCGCAGAACGTTGCACGGCAAGACGGATATTTTCTCACGAAGAAGGATTGACCACTCCTCGAGGGCATTGGTACGTTCATCTATGCTCGTCTGCGATTCTCGTTTCTTTCCCGGGCTTTGTGCACAGTGGAATAAGCATGTTTCATTTTGACTTGCTTATACATCTACTGCCTTAAGGAGACATCTGTCGACCGGGTGTTGCTGCATGTGTGGAGTCCTAGCTGCGCATATAGCCTTAACGTCGTCGATGCTGGTCTTCACGCGCATACCTTCGTTGACCCAGTCAGCGGTCCAGCCCATACAGTCTATTGTCGCTGTGCGTGTCATCGGGCTCGGTTTGTTCGCTTCGTGATGCTGGTTGAATGCACTGGCTCTTCAGCACTTGGCTAAGACCAGGTGCAGCGTTTCGAATCCAAACTTTATGTCTTCGCCCTCCACGGATTTGTTCCTCCCTCCGACAAACATTCATATCCCTGGTCTATCTGATTGCTATACTTGCCTCGAAATGCTTCGATACATATAATGGCTCGGACATGATCAGGTTCGTCGACGAAAGTCACCGAGCGAGTTGCGGATGCTGCACTCATGCTATGACCATACCCACAGAAACTTCGAATGTGCATGTCATTTCGAGCAGTTAATGTCCGGCACGGTCAACTACATGATTGCGAGCAGCAGCAAGACCGACAAGGAGACCGGCTAAGTGACGCTCATGTCGCTCTCCATCGGTTGCGAATCGATCGTTGCTCGCGGCTCGCCTATCCGACGCGTCTGGCAGCTGTTCGTCCACTCTCTCGCTCAGTCTCTTGCTGTCGTCCACGCCCACGCCCGCTTTCTCGTCGGTCGGTCCTCGATTTCGCTGCTGCTCAACCGCTGCAAACGGAGCATGCTGGCGCGGAGACACCTTCAGGCCGGGAATGTCGTTATAATGGGCCCGTCTCCTGTTTGCGCAGCGATTTCGGTGCATTGCGCTCTCTCTCGTCTATTCCCGGAGCCTTCCCCTCATAGCCATCAGATAGGAATTGAAATGCTGGATGTCATTCAGGGCAGTTCACGCCCGGCGCGGTTGACTACATGATTGGGCGCTGCAGCACGACCGCCAGGGAGATCGGCCAGGTGACGCTCATGACCACGTGCCAAGAGGTCGGTGCGTACATATCGTGCCTCGGAAGCTCTCCGTACTATATGTGAACGGTCTCGTCGAACCATGCTAATTTCGCGCATACAGCCACGACCGTCTCCCTCCCCACGACCTCCTCGTCTGGGACTGGTGCTTCCATTGGCTCCGAGTCCGGTACGTCCGACTTTCGCGACTGCAGGTTCCTTCGCGTTTCTTCTCATCGTTGATCCGCTGTCTTTGCTCATTAGAAGCCACATCTGACGCAATGCTCGGTGTCCCGCTGATCTCGAGTGGCGCCTCCTTGACGTCGGCGTCGGTGTCCGGCTCAGGCATCCCGTCTTCCTCGGCCGCGTCGTCACAGGCATTCACATCGGCTCCGGCGACGACAAGTGCTATGTCATCCTTTACGGATCAGTACTGGTAAGTCCTTGTTCCACTTTGTGGTGAGGACAGACACTGAACTGATGGGGTTGCTTTCCGTGCACAGTGTCAGCGACGTTGCGGTCGATTTAGAGCAGTTCTGGAAGTGGCCGGACAAGCGTGGCGATGAGCACGCCGACTAGCTAGAGCGGGAGCGGGAACGGGGCCAGGGCACGGCGGGCAATATCTTCGCGCACGGTCGCTCTGGGGGTGGTGTTGGCTATCGCGGGCGTGGCGGTCTCGTCATGAAGGGTCGGTATTGTTTGTGGCGTCCTGTCGGGATGGCTGGAGTGTGTCGGTACATTCAACGTGTTCTTTCACCGTAGTATGGTACAAGTTGGTAGTACAATCTCGAAGGATGGAAGTTTGGTAAACGAGTCGGAAGGCATGAACGGAAGTTATGGAACACCTTGCAACAGCGTAAGTCTACATATCCTACAACTCGCAAGCTCGTTCCGGATCAATCAAATCGCGTATATTACGACCAAAGACAGTCCCATCACTTGACCCCGACCATAACATGTGTCCATTCGGAGAGAACGCGACATGGAAGACCCAACTGGTATGCTCGCGGAAAGTCGCCACGCACCGTCCATCGCTGATCCTCCACAGCTTCACCGTCTTGTCGCCCGACCCCGACGCAACGTACGTGCCGCACGGAGAGAAGCACCCCGTCACGACATCCTTGCTGTGTCCCTCGAGCGAGACGAGCATTGTCCCCATGCGCACGTCCCAGACCTTCAACGTTTTGTCCTCCGAGGCTGATAGCAGCAGCCGACTGTTGGTTGAGAAGGCCAGGGAATATATACGGGCGTCATGATCCCGAAGGACAAAGAGCTCATCTCCTGTCTCCACATCCCAGACGACCACTGCTACTGGCACAATGGCTTTTCCATGAGAAGGATCTGAGACTCCGGGAGTGGCGAGGGCGAGGAGTGTGCTGGTGGGATCGAATGTGCCGACCTCGACACGGGTGGGAACGGATAACTTCACCTCTGGTACGGTAAGGTCCCAGAGAAAAACACAAGACCGCTCATCACGGAACACAAGCCATCGAACGTCCTGTGATATGCAGATCAGAAGATAGCCGCTCTGTGGTGTATGAAGGTTGTGTCGCTCCTCAAAGGTGCGCGTGTCCCAGAATCGAGTGCCAGTGTCATAACCCCAGGACATGATCAAGTTTGCATCGCGAAACCATGCGCATTTGTAGATGTCGGAGCCTATGTCGAGCGTCGCGATTCGAGGTGGTGGACTCGAACCCAAAGTGAGGTCCCAGATGGCGACCTCACCGCTCTCGGCTCCTGCGGATGCGAGGTATCGGCTGTCGGGCGAGAATGCGAGATCACGGATGGATGCGGAGTGAGCAATCGATTCGTGGATGATGGATGCGTCATTTGGATCCCACAGAATGATGGTGGAGTCGTGAGATGCGGTCGCTACCCAGCGGCCGTCCGCAGAAACGACGAGGGCGGAGACTACGCCGTCGTGGCCCGGTTTACCCGCTAAACAGCCGGTCAACTTTCACAACGATTGATTGGGCTGTGGACTACGTACACGATGGGAAAGTGAATGCATCTGGCTGACGTCCGCGCAACTTTGGAAGGCATCTTGCGAAAAGTTCCGGCCACGAGTGATCCTTGCGAGCATTTAAACGTGGTAGCGAAAAGGTCAGGTTTGACCCGGGAAGAATCAGAAGCATCCGCTCTAGTTCAGGCAACGGCATAGAAGCTGACGATAGCCCATGGTATGCCGCCCCAAGGTCCATCCTGGCGAAGTTCAAGTCCACTATGACTGCAATTGAGCTCTTCGCCTTTTCGAGGGACTTTAGGATCTCTATGGTGCGCTGGATTGGCACTCCAGTGTCAACGAACACCCGCAGCTTTATGGAGCGCAGGGCAGTCCACTGCGAGATGGCGGGGATCTCTACCACGTGCAACGTCAATGACAATCTCATTGTGACAACGGACTCAACTGGCAACGCGCACCATTATCATCCCCAACATCGAAGCTGAGCTTCGTAACAGCAGACGAAGCCAATTCAGATAGCAGGACGAAGAGCCCATCCCGCACCAATATGTCAACCTTTTCAATACATGATGCATTAAAAGCTAGCCAACGTGCTGAAAACTGAAGGCACTCACTTCTACGGTCCTCAACGTCAGCTGTCGAGGCAAGCGTTCCTTCCACAGACGCAAACTTGCATCATTATCCTTCCAATCAACCTTCACGTTACCGCAAACCAAGCGGTGTATATTGGGGAACGCTGGGAGTACTCTGCAGAAAGCGGATGCCGAGGGAAAGACTGTGTTCGCGATGCTTAGCGTCCGAATATTGACTCCAAAACGCTTGCAGCACAGCAGCGTAGAAGGGTGAAATAGCATATGTCCGTAATAACCGTCAAAGGTCAATGCGGAGATCTGGGGAAGGATGGAAAGCAGCGGAAATGGTGCGAAGAATCGAGGACATGTCGCGATGGAGCGTACGAAGGGCCGGACGTCTGGTTTGGCTTTCACGATGTCGCAAAAGAGCCAGAACTGCTGCCTTGTTTCCAGTTTGACATCTGTGAAGAGGACGATGATGCTGCGGGGATGGAGTTGCTTGCATGTGAGGGCGAAACTGCACAACGCAGCCGTGTCGTCGGAATGCTCGATGACCCGCTCGATGACTTCCCAGGGGAGTTTGAGAGACATGACGGATGCGAGGAAGACGCCAGGAAAGCTTGATCGGTCGACGAGGCAGGTGTGGTGGGGGGGCGGCCGCGTGGGCGCTACTGAGCGGCAGATTTGATCTCTGACGCTGGCTTGCCAGTGCTCGCTGTTGCTGCCGCTCTCCACCTTCTCAGTGTCCCGATTGACGACGAGCACGGCCTCCTTCTAAGATCTCCCTTACATCGCAACTCCCATGCTACACCGGAGGCAAACGACCCGGAGATTGTCGTGCACGCTGTACCGATTGAAGTGGGTGACAAGTCGGCTGTCATAGGTGCGCACAACATCTCCGGTGACTAGCAGGGCCGATGCTCACGGTGGCTTGGACGATTTGCAGACTGGAACCTTGGCTTGCTGCATGCCTCTCGAGAAGATCACTAGGGCAGATGGCTACATGAAAAGAAGAATCGGCCACTGACCGAGAGCATCAGTACGTTATCTTGTTAGTCTCGTTTCTTTCCCGGGCTCCATGCACCCTGGTTTAAGCACGTTTCATTTGGGCTTGCCTTCTATCTCTAGTTATTCTATTTCTGCGGGACGTCGTTGCATATATACAGCTTCCCTGCGCATATACCTCGTTCATGCTAGCTTTCACGTGCGTACAGTCAGCTCAATGCTCCCAGGGTCAGCGGTCCAGCCCATACGGACTGTTTTCAAACGTGTCATTCCGTTCGCTTTCTCCTCTCTGGTTGGACATGCTCTTTACAAACACCTTGCTTACCTTCGGTCCTCCGCAGTGCCCGCCATCTCTTACTCGCTCACAGTCCCAATGTCGACCAAGCTGCGCCTCTTCCAACACACTGCTCACCTCCGACTTCAGCACGCGCGTCGCCTCCGTGGGCTCATCCTGGATCACCCTACCGTGTCTACCACGGCCATTCACGCCGTCGTCGGCAAGGGACGGCCGACCTCGAGCAGGTGCACATTCTCAATGAACTAGTCAGCGTGGGGGTTTGTCAGCAACAGGAACGTCAGGATGTGGACAGACGGGTGCGAGAATAGGAGAAGACGGGCGCGAATGGCGCCGTGGTCCTTTTCGGACACTGTTGGTAGGTTGTATTCTGGTCCGAAAGTGTGCATAGTGTGGGGTGTACATGGAACTGACGACGACGACTATCCAGCGTCTTCGCGACTCAACGTCATGCCTGATCCGGCCAATATCTCGCTCTGATGCGTCGATTTGTGTCGAGAATATCTATTTTTTCGACCAGTCTAATGGTTAGTCGCGCTCTCGTTTCGCTCAACTTCGCGTCGCGCTACTCGACGTGGGCTGCGACTGTATACGATTGCAGCTTGATTGTGGCAGGTGTCAACCAACATTCACTTGACACTCACCAGCCTGATATCCGCCATTCGGTTTCAATCCCACAAACCAGAACACGGCAGAGGTAGACGCCGTCGTCGACGTTGCTCAAAACTACTACCACGACAAGGAGTTCTGCGTGATCACGCCGTACGACGCACAGCGCGCGGCGATCGCCGTCGCGTTGAACGCGTGGCAAGCTTGCCTGGGGTACTCTTCCAGGGTGCGCGGCCTCCTTCGCGCTTCCCGCGTTTCTGCTTGGGTGCGCTCACATGCATGGGGTGTAACCACACGGAATAGGCTACGAAGCGCCATATGTTATTGTCTCCGCCATGCGCACGACAGGCCCGGGTTTCCTCCGGTCCCCGAACCAGGTGGACGTCATGCTCTCGCACTGCAAGGCCGGCATAGTCCTCGTCACTCAAAATGCGTTCCTGCGCTGGTCGGGGAAAGGCACATCACTCGGCCGGCGCGCGAACCTGTTGGAGAAGCGCGCGGGCGAGAAGCGACGTGGGCAGACGCGATGGAGGTCGCGAAGAGCTTGCCTGGGGCGCCGGGGTAACTGTAACCCGAGCCTACGGCTGAACCTGGGCTTGAGTCTGAGCCTGCGAGGACTGCGAATCGGGTTGGGGCGTCGCTGCGGTTACGAAGATGACGGAAGAGTTGAAGGTGACGATCATGCATTAGTTGCACTTCGTACATACTGCATACATACATCAGTAACATGGATGCGGCATCTTTCATTGCTTTCCGCTTCCACTACGTCGTTTTACGCCGTCGGCGTCCACTCGGATATCCACTGCGTAATATACAACACCGCGGTATCTTGCACGCTCTTGACCAGCGCGCTCGCCGCGCCCTCCCGGACGAGCAGGTCCGAGCAGTGGAACCCGTCGGAGAGCAGGTGCGGCTGCAGGGCGGAGCCGCTGTTGGTCGTCCCGTTCGCGGCGACGGTCGCTTCTCGCCATGGATCGCCTACAGTAGTACGATTCGGATTCATGAGAAAGACGAACGCGAAAGACGACAAGGGCGGGTTCGCTCACGTGTCGCGCTGGCGAAGACGAGGTGGTCGGCGGTAGTACTCCAGCCCTTGTACGCGCTGTTCACGCCGGTTGCGTTCGGGGAGGCGAAGGCGATATCCGAAGTGGACCCGAACGCGCCGGGGAAGCGGTATCCGCATTGACGCTGCACGAACAAGTCAAAGAATCAGGTATGGGTACGGCCAGGTGGCAGAGAAAGAGTACCTCGCCCCATGCGGATGTCACTACACGCGAGGAGAGCGAAGGCTGTGAGGCTGGGGCGCCGTCGTACTGGAACCCGAACTGCGTGCAGCTACATAGTACGGGCAGACAAAGAGGGTGAGCGGAGGCTCTGAATCTGAAGGACGAGATCGAGGAGGCTTACATGAGCCACTGCCATGATCGCTGGGCGTTTCCGGTGTAGGTGTACGTCCAGAACGGGCTTGAGGTATCATAGGTACCCAGACACGTCCTGACGAAGGGGCGGACACTCGTTCAGTAAAGAAACGACTTTCGGAGTCGAATGCGAATCGGAAATGACCCACTCTACGTCGTCGTCCCCGCAAACTGATTGAAGTCAAGTGAGCGAACACGGCCGCGAGCGGAGAAGAAACGCGTACTTTGCTCGTAGTACGTCGATGTCCAGTACGCGCCCCATGCTTGAAGCGCATAGTCGAGTCCCCATCCAGAAGCCGGCGCTTTCACGCCGTTCTTCACCTCCAGAGCGTCACAGAACTGGTAGAATGCTTGGTTTGGTCCGCTGTCTGACTGCAATGCCTGCCAGGAGAACAGGTTCTGCTGTACTACAGCGATGTTAGGTATCAACATGCGCTAACCAACCGGGCATTTGGAACGATGGTACGATTACTCACGAGCGGCTGCGAAGTCGTCGTTGTGGCCCAACGGCAGGCCAAACGTCGCCTTTAGTGCGTTGATCGACGTGTTATCGTTCGACCCCAAGACGGAATCGACGTGCGCGATGACGGCTTGGACGTCTGCAGAGCAGTTCGCGGGCATGTATTCCCGGATGGGCTCGAAGTATCCCCAAAAGTCACTGTCACGGTATCCAAGGCAGGATCAGTATCAACTTTCCAGGCAGTTGTGACACAGACACGTACACGATCGCTTCGACGACCGCGGATGACGCATATCCGGCAGTAAACACCCCAGGATTGCTGCACGAACACATGGTCAACCGCCAGCTGAAGAAAATCGGCGCAACCAGAAAATACAGTACGCACCTCGTCATCGTATAGCTCATCAGCGCCCCCGCATAACTCCCTCCGACCAGGATCCACGGCGCCTTGCCCGGGGCGACCTCGTCGCCGCCAGGCATCGGCAGCTGCACATTCTGCGCAAAGTACACGAGGTCGTCGATCGCCTGCTGGACGGTGTGCACGCGGAAGCTCTGAACGGAGAGGTCGCCATACGGATTCGACTCGCCGAAGAACCGGTGCTCGAGCACGACCGTTGACCCGTTGAGCTCCTGCGCGATCCGCCCATTGATCGTCGCATTCGTCAGGTACGAGGTGTACCCTGCCGGCCAGCAGGAATGGGACACGAAAAACGAGCGTCAGCGAACAGCTCCAAAAATTTGCGGTCACATGGACTTCTACTGGAACGCGGTGTGGAAGGCGGAAAGCAGAAGACTCGGAGCGAAGACGTGCATGCAGTTCTCCGGGGTAACCGCGGGATTCGCGGCACTAACCTGATGCGTCCACTTCTCCCGGGGTGGACAGGATGATAGGTCCCCCTAAGGACCGATGGCATGATGTCAGTCTAGCACGGCTCATGCTACCACGTGGCGGACGACGCACCTGGCTCGTAGAACTCGTACGTGTGGAAGTACCGCTGCTTGAACGTGCCGAGGCTGGGGTTCGTATGGTCGATGAGCTGCTCGAACCAGTAGGTGTGGCTGTAGTCAGGCAGCTGCGTCCCGTTGCGGCTGACGACCGGAAGGCCCTCTGCTGGAGTTTCGATACGAGGGATGGACGGTCTAGGGGGAACCAGCGCGGGCCCTTTGGCGCGCGAGGGGAGCGCGTTCACTCTGGACAGGAGAAGAAGAGCGGTCAGTGAGCGGAATAATATGAACATCATGGACGGCGATGAATGTAGAGGAACTGGAGTGCGCGAGGAGAGATACAGGTCGCGAAGGGCGCCGTCTTATACTCCCTTCGAACATGCCTTTCCGTCGCCTGCTCCATGACCGTATGCTCATGAACGAGCATGCATGAGGCTCACAGAAGACGAAACGTTACGTGGTTCCGCCGATGCCGAGCTTAGGAACCGCCTCGAAGGCGCTCCGTACGGCGCTGTAAAGCCTCGCGGCGCACCATGATCACAAGGACGCAGGTCAAGCAAGCAGTAATTCCCGCAGTGCCAAGGACGGTATCTCCGTCGAAGTGGCAGTCAAGCAAAGACGCGACGGATTTAGAAGCGGTGCGTACCATGTGACAGAAATTGCCGTCTCGTCCGATGGCACACCGAGGAAATCCTGTCACGCACACCATTGGTCAGTGCTCTGGTATTCATATCACAACTTGTCCAATGGATGCTTGCTGAAGGAAAAACCTATGCCTCGCATCTTCGGATCTGCAAAGGCACACGTCAGGAACAAGGATTTCTAGAACACAAGGTACTGGAACGTACGAGGGACTTCACGGGGCTTGATCGCGAAAACGTAGCACAGGACCCGTTCTCAAAGACCAGAAGAGATAAGGATCGACGGTTCGAAAAGCACAAAGTAATTTGGCCATTTCCGGAATACAACAGCGGTGGCACTAGTGGGGCTGAATATAGTGGTTAGTTGGAACCCAGCCATGTTCACGTTACCTCCGCGGTGCTAAATTAAGCTAAGAGCCCACATGAAGGCCAGTGAGCTTAGTGTTCGGCGAAAACAGCGCGCCGAAAGACTCTTCGGAGGCGATAACCAGCGGGGTCAAGCAGTACACATTATCATTGAGCGAGCATAATACTGCAGGGCGGAGCACCTAGCAAGGAATTGGCCATGGACTAAGAACCATGCCTGAAGGACGAGGAGCATGTGAGAGGAGAGACGACTTAGAAGGGCAAGAAAGTATGCGGCCTCCAACAACGAAGGGAGCAGTTGTACGCTGCGTGACCACGACATTCTGCAGTCGGCGTGATTATCCACTGCTTCATGTACGCCACCGCGGTGTCCTGCACGCGTTTGACTGACGCGCCCGCGACGCCCTGTTCGATAACCATGTCCGAGCAGTGAAACCCGTCGGAAAGTGACGATTGGTAGCGGAAACGGGACCTCGTACACGATCGCTTGTACAACTGCTGATGATGCATATCCAGCAGCGAACACCCCAGGATGGCTGCGAGGCAGAGGTCAACAATCGTTTCCTCAGAAGCCAACCAGAGTTGAGAATGGATATGTATCATGCACGTGGTCATAATGTAACTGGGAAACCGCTTCCCAGTATCGCGATTCTGAAGAGGGCTGCTCCTTAAGCGGAGGTGCAACGAAGAATGCTTCAGGGCGGGCGTACCTCACGATCTTCATAATGACCGGTTGCGAGCTGGAGGTTGTTCAGGAGTCAGGACATCCGAACAGGCAGATGAGAAACGGACATACGTGTCTAGTAGTAGTCGCCGAAGAACTGCATGCGGACCTCGAAGGGGTCCATGGTCGCTCAATGTTTTACGGTTCAAGCCGGCAGGGTGGCATTTTCAAGTCGATCCAGAGGCTCTGGGCAGCGATGGGAGGTGAATATTGCTCGAGCAGGATGGTGGGAGAGAGGAAGTGAGGCAGACGGTTGAAGCTTGACGCTCGAGCGATAAATGATCTTGATTGTAAGTTATCTTACGTCATCAGCATCTATTGATGAGCATTAGTCGTGACTCGTAAGGATTCTCTCCCTCTCCCCTCCCTGAGTCCCTCTCACTCTGCTTCGATAGTCTCCAGTCTACGTGGTCACACCGTCGGCTTCCACTCCGATATCCACTGCTTGATGTACGCCACCGCGGTGTCCTGCACGTCTTTGACTGAAGCGCTCGCTGCGCCCTGCTCGATGATCATGTCCGAGCAGTGGAATCCGTCGGACAGGAGGTGCGGTTGCAGGTAGGAACCGGAATTCGGAGACCCCTTCGCGGCGACCGTCGCCTCCCTCCAGGGATCGCCTGGTTCACATGGTGTGAGAAAAACAAACAGACCGCAGACGGTTAACAAGAAAGCACTCACGGTCCCCATTGACGAAGACGATGTGCTCAGTGCTTGTGTTCCACCCCTGGTACGCTCGGTTCACGCCGTCCGCGTCCGGGGAGGCAATGTTGGACGGGAATGCTCCAGGGAAGCTGTATCCACATTCGCGCTAATTGATCCATGTAACTCAGTATTGGGGGAACAGTGGAAGCAGTCGAACGTACCCCTGCATATAACGGTGTCAAAACGCGCGAGACAATCGAGGGCTGCTCTTGCGGCGGGCCGTCAAACCAGAACCCGAATTGCGTGCAGCTTAAAGCGGCTTCTCGTGAGCGTGGGCCACAGTCGAGGAGAGTAGATATACTCACACTAGCCACTGCCAAGACCGATCGGCTTGGCCTAGGGAGGTGTTCATCCAGTATGGCTGTGAAGTGTCGTGGGCACCCAGACAGGTCCTGCTAAATAATTGTGAGCAGTTTGAAGTGTATTGAAGGGGGAAAACGAAAACCGACTCTACGTCTCGGGTATTGCACACTAAAAATTTATAGTTAGAGCGGAAGGTGATGGTGTAGGGGACCACGCACACTCTGAATGGTAGGCTGTGTGCAAATATGAGCCCCATGCTTGAAGCGCATGATCGAGTCCCCATCCGGAAGCCGGAGCGCTGACACCGTTTTTCACCTCTAGAGCGTCGCAGAACTGGTAGAAGGCCTGGTTCGGGCCGCTGGCAGGCTGGAGGTTCTGCCAGTGGAACAGGGCAGATCGCACTTGAACGAGGTTGAGCATTCGTCAACTATTCTACGCGCGCATTGTGGGCTGTACTCACAGGCCGCTGCGAAGTATTCGTTTTCACTCGACGACCCCAGGCCAAATGACGCCTTCAGTGCGTTGATCGCTGTCGCATTATTGGAGCCTATGACGGAATCGACGTGCGCGATGACGGCCTCGACGTCTGAAGAGCAGTTCGCTGGCATGTACTCCCGAATGGGTTCGAAGTATCCCCAGAAGTCGCTGTAGCCAAGTGTGACGATTAGTACACATCTGCTACATAGCGGGAAGGTGAACTCTTACACGATGGCTTGCACAACCGCTGAAGATGCGTATCCAGCAGCGAACACGCCAGGATGGCTGCGAGACAAATGTCAACCATTTACTCATAAACCAACACGACGAAATTTATGTGTACCACTCACTTGGTCATAATGTAGCTCGTCAGCGCACCGGCATAGCTTCCGCCTACGAGAATCCACGGTTCGTTCCCCGGTGCGACCTGGATTCCTCCAGACATCGGCTGCTGCTGCACGTTCTGCGCGAAATACCCTGCATCGTCGCTCGCATGTTGGACGCGGAAGTTGCCCCCAGGCATCGGCAGCTGCACGTTCTGCGCGAAATACACCACGTCGTCGATGGCCTGCTGCACGGTGTGCACGTGGAAGCTCTCGACAGAGAGGTCGTCGTACGGGTTCGACTCGCCGAAGAAACGGTGCTCGAGCACGACCACCGACCCTTTGAGCTCCTGCGCGATCCGACCGCTGATCGTCGTGTTCGTCAGATATCCGGTGTACTCTAGAATACGCACGTCAGCATGGGGATCATTGTGGGGACATGCGCGACATAGGCTTGACGGAGCGCACCGTCAGCTCAGCACATACCAGATGCGTCTACTTCTCCCGTCATCATGAGAACGATAGGCCCGCCTACGGAGCGATCAACAACGTCAGAAATCACGTCCGACGGCATGGTGGCGTACGACGCACCTGGCTCGTAGAACTCTGACGTGTGGTAGTACCGCTGCTTGAACGTACCAAGGCCCGGGTTCGTGTGGTCGATGAGCTGGTCAAACCAATAGGCCTGGGCGTAGTCAGACAGCTGTGCGCCATTGCGATCGAATACAGAAACCCCCCGGGCTTCGATGGGCGGAGCAGAGGGTCTCGGAGGTATCAGAGCAGGACCTTCGTCGTAGGAACGGCTCGCGCTGACGCTCAACAGGAGCAGGGCCAGCGGGACTAGCGAGGTGAGGATGAGCATTGCGCACTGTGACTGGTGTAGATTGGATGGGCCTGGACGACGTACCACTGCGATGGAGAGAATATATAGTCTCTCCAGGCGCTGTGCAGTACTCTCGAGGCACATCAGCAAAAGGTCACTTTCCTGACGGTTCCTAAGCCCCCCTGAGGTGCCTTCCAAACAGTTCAGAGCACGTCAGGCTCGAAGACAGGTCTGCCCAGAGTCTGCCTTAGAACCTGACGGGACCTCGCGCTCATGGCCCGGCACTCCGTGCATCCGGAAGGCTCAGGGACCACCAGGAAAGTGTGCTTTTGTCGAGATTCAGGTGGCACAACGTCTACCGTATCACACAACATGAACTCGTCAGGACGTTCGCATAGTAATGCGCACAATTCGCTACCTAACGTGTAGTTTCAAGGGCAAATAGGCGAGCCCCCGAGATGAAGGAGTGCCGCCCAACTAGCAGGCAAGCAGAGAAGACGGTATCCTGTCCCAGTCTGGACGTGGTTAGCATGCATGGATAGATGCTGTTGACGGATGGTGGAGCTGTCGAGGATTGTACATCGGACGCCGGAAAGATATGGCTGTGCATGATTGAAGATCATCCCCACGCAAGAGGAGAGCGAGCAGTTGAAACGGCATACTCTACATGAAGTGATGAGGGGTAAGACAATGATAGAGACAAGAAGAATGGGGAGTGCAATCACATATTAGTGTTCGCATTATTTACAGCTACAGCTGTTTTCAGAAAGACAGGCCCTCTGGAAGAAAACTCGTTCAGGTCGGCTAGACAGCTGAACGTCGATGGGAGCCCCAAACGCTCCGGTGCCCTGGCCCATTGACAGTTCCCGGCGGGCGCTGCGCCGACGTCGCAGTCGGACACTTGAATGGATCACCCAGCGCGATAACAGCGGCACCCCGCTGGAACCTGGGACCTGGGCACCGGAGCGTCCGGAATCTCATCGACGTCGGTTGTCTACCTGACCTAGATGTGGTTTTGGCGAGAGGGCCTATCGATCTGAAACCACCTCCAAGTCAATTTATGCGAAGTATAATGCACGCACCATCGAAATAGACGAAGCAACTACAGATCGATGAGATTTGCTGCCGTCGCTGCGATTCGTGCCGTCAGGGTTAGTGGACCCATATACTACGATGATTGCATCATCATAACTCACTCTTCGCAGATTGTCCGCCGTGGGAGATGGGCCAGCCATCGCCCTCGACCACCGACACCCTAGGACTGAGATATGCTCGGTCGCGGAGGCAAACCGCTTCCAATGATCGCGATTCTGGGGAGCGATGCTCCTGAAGTGGAGGCGCACCGTCAATTCCATGCAATTCCCCCAGACCTATCATATCGTCCCGTGAGCGTGATCATCCTAAGGGTCGCAACAGTGGTGGTCAGTAAGCAAGTCGCGTGTGCCAGGAAACTACAGATCTCCTTGCCCCCCTGAACTCCAGTAGACTACGGAACGCATCACACCACCGTCTGCTCGTGGAACATGGTATAACGCGGAACGTTGAGCCGGGGGCAGTCAGCGATCTTCCGGCACTCCTCCATGATACAGGCCCACAATCTTTCTCCGCACCACGAAAGATGTGCTTCACAGCGTACCCCCACGGTCTTCGTTACGGACTGTTGCGAGCCGGATGTTGTTCAGGATGTCCGGACAGACAGTTCAGGAACGGACATACGTGTCTAGTGGACGCCGAAGGAGCACCGCTGCATGCGGGCCTCGAAGGAATCCATCAATTATACTTCAAGCCGTCATGGTAGCGTTTCTAAGTCGTTCTGGACGCTCTGGGTAGCAATGTGAGGTGAGTGTTGCTCGAGCAGGATGGTGGACGAAAGGAAGTCAGGAAGACGCTCGACGCCCGAGTATAGGCGTTTATTGCGAATTATATTACGTCATCAACCTCTATTGGTGAGCAATAGTCGGCCTTTCAATCGGGTAACTTGCTGGTAATTGACCATATAGTCCGACGTCCCCATCTTCTTCCCCTCTCCCTCTCCCTCCCCTCTCCCTCTCCGTCTCCTTTGAGAGTCTCCAGTCTACGTGGTTACGCTGTCGGCTTCCACTCAGATATCCACTGCTTGATGTATGCCACCGCAGTGTCTTGCACGATCTTGACCGACGCGCTCGCTACGCCCGCCCTAATGATCATGTCCGAGCAGTGGAACCCGTCCGAAAGAAGGTGTGGCTGGAGGTCCGAACCGTTATTCGGAGACCCGTTTGCAGCGACGGTCGCCTCCCTCCAGGGGTCGCCTAGTTCACATGGTGTGAGAAAGTGCGAACAGACTACAAACAGTTGAAAGCAAATGGCTCACGTGTCGCACTGGCGAAGACGATATGTTCGGTCTCTGTGTTCCACCCCTGGTACGCACGGTTCACGCCGTCCGCTTCCGGGGAGGCTATGTTGGCCGGGAATGCTCCAGGGAAGCGGTATCCACATTGACGCTGACTCGTCCAGTTAGCTGAGGACCAGCGAAGATAGTAAGCGTAGTGGAAGTACACACCTCTGCGTATACGGGTGTCAACAGACGCGAGACAAGCGAGGAATGCCTTTTAGGCGCGCCGTCAAACCAAAACCCGAACTGCTTGCAACTAAAAGCAGCTTATCGTGAGCGCACGTCACAAACGAGGAGAACGGGCACACTCACGCCAGCCACTGCCAAGACCGGGCGGCTTGACCTGTGAAGGTGTACGTCCAGTACGGCTGTGAAGAATCATAGGTGCCCAGGCATGACCTGCGGAATAGCCGTCACTGATTGCAGGTTGCTTGAAGAAGGGTACAAGCCGCGAAAACTGACTCTGCGTTTCTGTTGCCGCAAACTAGAAACAATGAGCTTAGAGGGCAATGCGACGATGTAGGGGCCTGAAAGACAGTAAACACAACACACTTTCTGCATAGTAAGTCGACTTCCAGTATGAGCCCCACGCTTGAAGCGCATAAGCTAGTCCCCATCCCGAAGCCGGAGCGCCGACACCGTTCTTCACCTCCAGAGCGTCACAAAACTGGTAAAAGGCCCGGTTTGGGCCGCTGTAGGGCTGCAGCGCCTGCCACGAGAACAGGTTGTATTGCACTTGAACGAGGTTCAGCACTTGTCAATTATTCAATATGTGCGCGAGTTTTCAGGGAGACTCACAAGCCGCTGCGAAGTCATCGTTGTGGCTCAACGCCCCCAGGCCAAACGTCGCCTTCAGTGCATTGATTCCGGTGGCGTTATTGGAGCCGATGACGGAATCGACGTGCGCGATGACGGCTTGGACGTCTGAAGAGCAATTCGCTGGCATGTGCTCCAGAATGGGTTCAAAGTATCCCCAAAAGTCGCTGAGCAGAGACGTGCGCCGATTAATGTCCATCTCCTGGATAGTGGAAACGTGAGTTCATACACGATTGCTTGTACAACCGCTGACGAAGCGTATCCCGCAGCGAACACCCCAGGATGGCTGCGAGGCGATGTCAGCCATTGATCAGGATTCAGGACCAACCACGCGAAATGAGCACTTGGTCATAATGTAGCTCGTCAGTGCGCCAGGGTAGCTTCCGCCAACGAGAATCCATGGCGCCTCGGCCGGCGGTACATTGTCGCCGCCAGGCATCGGCAGCTGCACGTTCTGCGCGAAATACACCACGTCGTCGATCGCCTGCTGGACGGTGTGCACGCGGAAGCTCTCGACAGAGAGGTCGTCGTACGGGTTCGACTCGCCGAAAAACCGATGCTCGAGGACGACGGCGGACCCTTTGAGCTCCTGCGCGATCCGGCCGCTGATCGTCGTGTTCGTCAGATATCCGGTGTACTCTAGAATACGCACGTCAGCATGGGGATCATTGTGGGGACATGCGCGACATAGGCATGACGGAGCGCACCGTCAGCTCAGCACATACCAGATGCGTCTACTTCTCCCGCCATCATGAGAACGATAGGCCCGCCTACGGAGCGATCAACAACGTCAGAAAATACGTCCGACGGCATGGTGGCGTACGACGCACCTGGCTCGTAGAACTCAGACGTGTGGTAGTACCGCTGCTTGAACGTACCAAGGCCGGGGTTCGTGTGGTCGATGAGCTGGTCAAACCAATAGGCCTGGGCGTAGTCAGATAGCTGTGCGCCATTGCGATTGAATACCGATACTCTCCGGGCTTCGATGGGCGGAGCAGAGGGTCTCGGAGGTATCAGGGCGGGACCTTCGTCATACGAATGATACGCGCCCACGCCCAACAGGAGCAGGGCCAGCGGGACCAGCGAGGTGAGGATGAGCATCGCGCACTGAGTAGACGCGAGGAGGTTGTGGGCCTGGAGGACATACCGACGCAATGGAGGGAATTTATACACTCTCCAGGCGCTGTGCAGCGCCCTCGAATGTAGGTACAAGGTGCACTGTACCAGACACACTCGAACTGGGGAGGTCATTCCCATGGGTGAGCAGAGCTGGACACAATCCTGTAGCAGTCGGGACTTGATTAGCACGGCTGAATGACGGTGCATAGCGCATCATGGAACAATTGTCAAGGATTGACGTTTGAACAGACGCTGCCAAGGTATGGCCGTGCATACTCGAAGGTCAAGCATCTCGCAAGAGAAAGCGAGCAGCCGAAACGGCACAATCTTCCCGGCTATCGCTGCGATTCGTGCAGTCAGTGTCAGTGGACCCGTAGACGAAGATGATGCAACTCACTCTCCGCAGATCGTGCGCGATGGGAGACGAATGGGCTGTCGCCCGCGACCGCCAAGTCGGCCACAGTGGTGGTCAACGGTAATCTGCGATTCGTGCAGTCAGCGGACCCGTAGATGAAGACGATGGCATCGCAACTCAACTCACCGCAGATTGCCCGTCCTGGGAGGATCGGCTGTGGTTCGACAGCGTACGCTGGTCAGACGAATCCCTTGGAAATAGCGTGTCCTCCTCCTCGACCGCCAAAGCGACGCCACGCATGCGCTGAAGCCGTGAGAAGCGAGCACGCACACGCAAGTGAAACCCGCCTGCCATTTGTGGGAGGCATACACAAACTTTGAGCATCAAGAAGAAAAACCTGCAAACGACCATGAACCGAGCGAAATTAAACCGATTCCGTCCGACCACACCGCGCGTGGCGTGCGCTGAGGCGCATACAGTCCATTCCACGGAATCATCTTGTCCAACCCCGCACACCTGCGACCGATGGAGGCCAAAACAAATCCGCACTGCACATTCCCGCAAAACAGCAGAACACAAAACAAAAAAACACACCTCGCACCTCAACATCCCCCCATTCCCCCCAACCATCACCTCTCAAGACAGATCCATCGCCTCCCCCTCCCCCTCGTACCCCTCCCCGCCCCCCACATAATACCCGCCGCCGCCACCAACTGCGGCGGCAGGCGGGAAGCACAGCGCGTTCTCCTCCGCGACCGCCTCGTCGTCGTCCTCGTTCCACTCGCTCGTCGTCTCCCACTCGTTCTCGAACTCGATGTCCACCGTCAGCTCCCCGACCCCGTCCCGCTCGTCCGTCAGCGGCAGGAAGCTCGCCAGGCCGCCCCCCGGCGGCGGGTTGTGCGACACCGGCTGCACCCAGCGCCGCTCGCGGAGGCGCTTGTGGCGCTCGCGGTCTTCTTCCATCCGTTTCTTGATCTCGAACGGGTCGAAGGCCAGCGCGGCCGGGACGGCGGAGGAGGTTGAAGTCGAAGTTGAGGTCGAGGTCGAGGTTGTTGCAGCAGAGGCGGAGGGGGAGGTGGAGCAGGCGGAGGGGAGGGAGGCGGATGCGCGGCGGGAGTCGAGCGTGGTGAGGACCTCGTCGAGCTTTTGGTGGTCGATGACGCGCTTGTTGCGCCAGCTCTCGAGCACCTGCGCGCGCACGTCGGGATGGGTGATCAGCATGGGGAAACGCGATATGGGGGCGGGGAAGAGAGCAAAGAGCGCGCACCTGGACGGTGCTCATGAAGTTCGGCATGCCCTGCTGGCCGGGGGGCACGACGTAGTCGACGAGCTTGGTGAGGTCGCGCGAGACGTAGTCTACGTACGACGACGAGCTCTGGCCCGTGTCTCGCGTTGCGCCCGTGTGCGGTTTCGCGAGGAGGCACGTCTCGCAGAGCGAGTCGAGCAGATATAGGATGTTGATGCGGCTGTTCAGCGTACCCTGCAGAATATGGTCAGTACTTGAGCAGCTTCGGGCACAAGCAGGACGAGTTTGCAAACGACTCAAGTTATTGCACAGAGTCTTGAGGAAGGTCAAAATTGACTTCCACGAGGTAAAAGCCGGGGCAGGAAGCTACAGAAACCGTCCGGAGGGGGAGATACGTGCAGAATATAGCTCGACGCGAACCCCAGCAAATTATGGAGCACACAACGCCACCATTTGGCTGTGGAGCATGGCGCAACATCGCACTTTGAGGTCGGGAACAGTCGACGAGACGCACCTTCTGACACTCCTCGACGATACAGTCCCACAAGTCTTCTCCACACGACGAAAAGTACTTCAAAGCATATCCCACGATCTTTTTGATGGACTGTTGGGAGCTGGAGGTCGTTCAGGACGTCCGGACGGGCAAATGAGGAACGGACGTACGCGTCTAGTCGCCGGAGGAGCGCAAGGAACTGCATGCGGACCTCGAAGGGGTCCATGGTCGCTCAGTTAAGCCGTCTTAACGATATCTTCGAGTCGAACTGGACGCTCCGGGCGGCGACGTGGAGTAATATTGCCTGAGCAGGATGGTGGGCGAGAGCAAGTTAGGCAGGTGTGCGCTTGACGCCCGAGCGATAAGCAAATCTTGTTTATTCAGACTATTGTTACGTCATCAAACTCAAACCTCTCTGTTAATTAACAATAGTCGGCTTTTGAATCGGGTAAGTCGCTGGTAAGAAACATAGTTGGTCATCGTCTTCTTCTTACCCTCTCCCTCCCACACTCCCTCTCACTCTCCCGCACTCAAAATGGCCACCGAAGAGTGCGTATCTCCGTTGCATGCTCTTCCCCTCTGTGGGTTCTCGCCTCACACTCAACGCCCTCCGTTCCGCTGTACAGACCAATGCAAGCCTCGCCCGAGCCCGTGACTGCGCCGCCCATCGAGACGGAGAAGACGAAGAAGCGGCCGCGGCTGGACATGGCGGTCGAGCCGCGGGAGCGCAAGCGGGGCAAGACGGCGTTCGGGATGATGCTGAGCACGCTAACGAAGGCGAAGAACGAGGACAAGGAGCGGAACCAGAGCGACGCGGTGCGTCTCCTATCGTCCACTTGTTTCCTTCGCGCGCTGACCGTCAAGCCTTGCATTGTTGTTGGGTTGATTGATGGGTTTCTTGGATTTGGTTTCGGGTGCCGATGCTCATTGGCTTGGGTCGCGTTGGAACGAGTAGGCGAAGAAGCGGCAGTTGATCGAACAGAGGTTACAGGATAAGCTCCGGAAAGAGACTGACTCCGTCAGACGTGCAGAGGAGGCGAAAAAGGACAAGACGAGCGCGAACCGCAAGGAGGAGGACCTGCAGCTCAAGGACTCTATCGTACGTCCTGTGACCTCTACTCTTCCACCTCGCCATCCCCGAAACACGACGTATTCCGCCCATCCTCCTTGGACGTGTAATGTGAATGTTGATGATACGGTCCGGTATAGCACAAGCTCCGCAAGGCACGGCTACCCCTGCTGTCGAACTTCCTGCTGACGTCGGACGTCATACCCGATCTCGAGTCTGATGCACCAGCGTCGACAAACCCGCTCGCTGGTCCGCCAAAGACACGTCCGCCAGCATTGTATTACCTCCCTGTGAAGCTGCTCCCATCACAAGAGGCGTTCCTGCAGAGACGCAAGACAGAGGTACGTCTCTAGACATGGTGCTGTGGAACAGGACCCTGACGGGTCGATGCTTGATGTATCTAGGTACAGGAGGCAGCCGAGAAAGAGTGGGACGCGTTTAAGACGGAGCGGACGGCGGGCATCGAGGAGATCGGCCGTCTCCGCGAACGCGTCGCGGACGAGGAGTCGCGCCGGAAGGTCGAACGGCGCGAGGCCGCAGACGAGAACGAAGACACGAAGATGGCAGACGGGGGCGAGGGCGACGACCGGGACAGCCTGGAGTCGCATAAGGGGGCCGTGAAGATGGAGGGAGTGGTCGACGGGGTGGAGAAAGAGAAGGAGAAGGAGGGGAAGGAGGAGGCTGCGGTGAAGGAGGAGAAGAAGGCGGACGTGACGCCGACGCCTGGGCCGGGGTACGACGACGATGCGGTTGAGTACTGAGTGCTGGGAATGGTTGGTGGCAGGATTGTGGAGGGGTGGACTTGGGATATTTAGCTGTAATGTGTTACATAGTCGCTAGCTAGAGCTAGTGCCCGGTGTGCGTGCTTTGCTGTGCCTCGAGTCGTTTGTGGCAGTCCATGTACCTCGTTTGCTGAGCTGGTTGTATATGGTCCTTTCTCAATCCAAACCTTCCCGCCTTCGGCTCATCATGAACTTCCCCGGATTACGCACGTGTGCACGGTGCCTGCTTCCGCGTCCCGCGACGCCACTCTTGGAGCCGTCAGCGGCGGCGCTGCATCTGTGACCTGAGCCTCTTGACTGCCAGTCCCTTGCCTCAAAAGCTCCTCCTTCCTTGAGCATTCCCAGCACGACGATTCACCTGGTCTCCAAAGTTCTAACCCTCTGAATACCTCGCATTCAGGATGTTCACTTTTCTGCCTCTGCACCTCGTCGTGCTCGCGTTTACCTCCTATGCATCCGCAGCCGCGTCCCTCACGTCCCCGTCCGAGTCCCCTTCGGCCTCCGGTACAGGCAGCATTCCTTCCCTGTCGCTCAGCCTCTCGTTCACCCCTACCTCCTCTGCCAATGCCAGCGCGACAGGGGGCTCGTCTTCCGGCGCGAACATGAGCGCGAGCGCAACGTCGTCCGCACAGTTCCCGAGCCTCAGTGGCTTGTCTATATGCGGTGAGTCCCATTATCACTTCGTTCTGAGCACCAGCATCGGCATGAGAAACTGAGAGGTTCGTAGCGAACGATTGTCTGGGGCTCGCGATCGCGCAGGACAACTGCACGAGCATCGTCGACGTCAACTGCTATTGCGCAAAGTGAGTGTACTGTGTTAGTCCTCCGAGTCAAACGCGTGCACCGCCGGTGCTGACGGATCTCCTGCTGCGCACCCCGCCCCCGCAACCCCACACTCGTCCCACTTTCCTTGCGTCGGCCGAATCAACCTCGTGCAGCGCGACACTCTTCGCCTCTGGCCTCGTCGCGTGCCTCTCGACCTCCTGCCCGGGCGATCTCGGCGTGGCGGAGAGCATCGCCGAGCAGTTCTGCGCGCGCGCGTCGACCAGCACCTCCCTCTCCTTCCCCTCGCCCACGCCCTCCGCAACGTTCTCGAACCCGTTCACGTCCTCCTCCGCGCGTGCGAACAGCTCGGCGGCCGTCCCCAGCGGGACTGCTGCTAGCAGCTCGGCGGGGAACGGCGCGGGGTCGTTGAGCGCGGCGAGGTATTCGTGGCAGACGATCCTCGTTTGGGCGGTGGGGTTCGGTGGGGTGCTGATGGGATGGTTGCTTGGGTGAGCTGGAGTTTGCATGACATTTGGGCGTGAGTTGGGCGATATGAGGGAGCGATGGGGCCATCGGTGTGTCGGACTTGGATCTTTTACGGCCTATGGACCGCTTACGCTCGTTCAGCTGTGAGGGGTTACCCTCTTCATGGACTCGATACCAGATACCACTCCGTGTTTTGCCGGGGCACGCTGTGTATATGACCCGTTTACGAACTGTCGATGCATTCCTTTCCGCGTTGATCTTCCCTGCTATGTATGCCGAAGCGCGCCATATACGTGAGTGCGAACGGCATTCGTTGCTTGCCCATCTCCGTATTCTGACCGCCATATTAGGTTCACGTCGGGTTCATTGATAGGTTCGATGCACCCTGTGGGTGTTCAGCTCAAATGTGCCATCTCCGCGTCCTATTCTTACGTCCTCCATGCTTCCCCACGACGCCTATGCACCGCCTTCAAGTTGGCTCCCCTTTCGTCTACATGGGAAGCTTAAATCCGGGCGGACCAGATACATGCGTACACGGCTTTCACGGCTACGGTGCCACCACACGTTTAGATGTTAGCGAGGGCAAACACGCGAAGATAGATTGTGGCACGCAACAATCGTCCCGCAAGCACTGGGAGGCGATGAAGACTTCGATTGCTGGCTGATCATGTCCAGGCCGCTCACAACAAGTCCTCTCAGGGTACCGAATTGGAGGAGTGGCCTTCTTCAACCGTCTCCTTTGGGTCTCGTCGTCGCAAGAGGAGTACCCTCTGCTCCGACCGCGAGCCTAACCTCGCCACGGACCACAGACGTATTGCCTTGCACAGGTGTGTCAGTGTGTCGGGATTTGATCCAAGTAAGTTTGTTCTTGCGCGCATGTGGTCCGGTGCCAGTCAAACGTGCGCTTGTACCGTGTACCGTCTCCACTTATTAATAACAGCCGGCATGCGCAATGCAGACTCTCATCGATCTCATCCACATACGCCCACCTCGCCCCCCACCACATCTCGCCCACCTCGCTCTCCCCGCCCTACCCCTCGTCTACCGATCCCAACCCACCCGAGCTTTCCTCGCATCTTCCTCGCATCCGTCATGTCTCTCAAACTCCCCTGGGAGGTCATCGAGCGGGTCATCGAGCATTCCGACGACACAGCTGCGTTGTGCAGTTTCGCCCTCACATGCAAGCAACTCCATCCCTGCAGCATCATCGTCCTCTTTACAGATGTTGAACTCGAAACAAGGCGCAAGTTCTGGCTCTTTTGCGACATCGTTAAAGCCAAACTAGACGTCCGGCCCTTCGTGCGCTCTATAACGATACCTTCTCGGCTCCTCGCTCCCTCTTTGCTTGTCATCCTCCCCCAGATCTCCGCGCTGACACTTAAGCCTTGGCACGGACCTATGCCATTTCACCCTTCTACACTCCTGTGCTGCCACCGTTTCGGAGTCAGTATTCGGACGCTGAGCATCGAGGGAGGGGAATTTCCCTCGCCATCCGCTTTCTGCGGAGTACTCTCAGCGTTCCCCAACATACACCACTTGCTTTGCCATTACGTGGATGTTAAACAGCAGGAAAACGATGCAAGTTTGGATCTATGGAAGGAACGACTGCCTCGACAGCTGAAATTGGGGACAGTAGATGTGAGTGCCGTTAATTTTTAGCACGTTTGCTATCCTTTAATGCATGATCTCTTGAAAATTGAAGGTTAATGGTATGAACACGGATCGGCTGTTCGTACTACTATCTGAATTGACTCGGTCGACTGTTACGGAGCTCAGCTTCGATGTTGGGGATTATAATGGTGCGTGCTGCCAGTTGAGTCCATGGTCACAATGAGATTGTCATTGACGTTGCACGTGGTAGTCATCCCCGCCATCTCGCAATGCACTGCCCTGCGCTCCATAAAGCTGCGGGTGTTTGTTAACACTGAACTGTCAATCCAGCGCACCATAGAGATCCTAAAGTCCCTTGAAAAGGCCAAGAGCTCTATCGCCGTCGCAGTGGACCTGGACCTCAGGTTGATTGGGATGGCATACCATGCCGTATCCTCAGATCCTACGCTGTGGCCTGGGCTGGAGCAGGTCCTCCTCAGTCTTCCCGGGTTAAACCTGACCTTTTCGCTACCACGCCTAAACGTTCGCAAGGATCACTCGTGGCCGGAACTTTTCGCAAGATGCATTCCAAACTTGCACGGACATCAACCAGATGCATTCACTTTCCCATCGTGTACGTAGTCCACAGCCCAATCAATCGTTGTGAAAGTTGACCGGCTGTTTAGCGGGTAAACCGGGCCACGACCACGTCGTCTGCGGCCTCGTCATTTCTGCGGACGGTCGCTGGGTAGCGACTGGGTCTGACGACTCCACTATCATTCTATGGGATCCAAATGACGCATCCATCATCCACGAATGGATTGCTCACTCCGCATCCGTCCGTGATCTCGCATTCTCGCCCGACAGCCGATACCTCGCATCCGCAGGAGCCGAGAGCGGTGAGGTCGCCATCTGGGACCTCACTTTGGGTTCGAGTCCACCACCTCGAATCGCGACGCTCAAAACAGGGTCCTACGTCCAGAGATGCGTGTGGTCTCGCGGTGGAGCCATGATCATGTCCCACGATCGTGGTACCGGCACTCGATTCTGGGACGCACGCACCTTTCAGGAGCTGCACAACGTTCATACACCACAGATCGACAAGCCAAAATTCATCTGCATTTCCCCGGACTTTCAATGGCTTGTGATTGGTGATGGCCCTAACGAGAAACCTCGATTCCGTCTCTGGGACGTTACCGCGGCCTGTGAGGTGAAGATATCTGTTCCCGCCGGTGTCCGCCAGACGGCGGCCGAATTTGATCCCACCAGCACACTCCTCGCCCTCGCCACCCGCGCAGCCTCAGATCCCTCTCGTGGCAAAGCCACTCTTGCAGTAGCAGTGACCGTCTGGGATGTGAAGACTGGAGATGAGCTCTGTGTCCTTCGGGGGCATGCGGTTGACGTAGAGCAGCTGGCCTTCTCACCAGACAGTCGGTTGCTTCTGTCAATGTCGCGGGACAACACGGTGGTCTGGGACGTGCGCACGGGGACAATGTTGGTCTCGCTGGAGGAACAGAGCGAGGAATTCTTCTCGGGGTGCTTCTCTCCGTGCGGCAAGTACATTGCATCGAGGTGGGACACTGTGAAGCTGTGGAGAGTCAGCGATGGACGGTGCGTGGCGACTTTCGACGAGCATACCCGTGAGGTCTGGCATGTCGCGTTCTCTCCGGATGGACACATGTTGTGGTCTGGGTCAGAAGATGGGACTGTGTTTGGTCGCAATGTACGCGATTTCATTGATCCGGAACGAGCTTACAAGTTGAAGTATACGTAGACTGACGCTGTCGCCCGATGTTCCATAACTTCTGTTCATGCCTTCCAACTTGTTTACCAAACTTCCATCCTTCGAGATTGTACTACCAACCTCTACCATACTACGGTGAAAGAGCACGTTGAGTGTATATCGAGACAATAGATACATACCGACCCCAAAATGTACATACACACAATACACCTTCCACACGAACCCCCCTCGGCTGCGCTCATAATCCATGCCAACACGCTCCAGCCATCCCTACGTGACGCCACAAACTATAACGACCCTTCACGACAAGACCACCGCGCCCGCAACAATCAACACCACCCCCAGAACGATCGAGTGCGAAGATAATGTCCCCCGCATGCTGACCTCATTCCCATTCCCACTCCCGCTAATCAGCGTGCTGCTACCTTGCGTGCTTGTCGCCCCACGTCCTGAGCTGCTCCCAGTCGACTGCGACGTCGCCGACGCTCTAAACGGAGAGCGAGCTGATGAGTTAGGTGCCTGTCCTCACCGCGCAGTCAAACGAGGGCATACCGGTACCGGTGGTTAAGGATCACGGAGCAGTTGCCCTCGCAGTCTCCGAGGTAGATCCCTGTGACGATGCGAGCAAGATGGAGATCTTGAGGCAGAGACCGACGCCGACGTCGAGGAGGCGCTACCCGGGATCAGTAGAACGCCTGGGCATTGCGTCATACATGGCCTCTAACGACCAAAGGCGGAGGTGCAGGGACAAGAAGAAACACGAAGGAACTTTGGGAAGCATGAAAGTCTGACGTACTGGAGCTAGTCAAAGTGGTGATCCTGGATGAGAAGCTATGTGTGAAATCAGTTTGGTCCGACGAGGCCTTTCAAGACATGCCACGCACTGACCTGTTTCTGTATGTATGCACACCATGATACAGGTGATCTCGCGGCCGTCGAACCAAGGTGCGGAGCTTGATGAGGAAGTGTAGCCCGCCCACCAGGGTATCTTGACATGCGGGTGGCAATTGACGATTTGATCCTGGACAGGTCAAAGTCAAAGAGGCCGTCGCGCACCTCTTTTTTTTTTTTTTTTTTTTGGAACAGGTTATGAGATTCAAGGGGAGAGTGCTACACACGTAACCATGTAACTAAGACCTCATCGAATCAAACCGATATCCAGCGTTCAGTTGACAACACATGTGCCCCAGTGGCTGTATGGCTGGTCCGCACCCGAAGGCAGCGAGCAGAACCACCCTCTATACAAACAACACCCCCCTAAGACAGTCGCGAGCCCCCTCCGTGCTCCGACCGTGCAACTCCGATCGAAAGCAGACCAACGGCGGGAGGTGTCATGTCCCGTGGCCGGAGAATGTGTGGAATGTGGATGCCACCAAGTCGTCATATCTCATCAGAGAATGCGGACTCAGTGGGTGGATATAAATGCCCTCGGTCCTTGAGATGTGTTGAGCATAGTGGGGATACCACTATGGGGGACAACTACACGCAGTAGTCACGCATACTTACCTGGCTAGAGAGGGAGAGAGGCTTGTAGAAACGAGTGGGGAGAAGAGCAGGAAGAGCTGTTGCTATTAGGGCCAATGGGGGCCGTATATATACTACATGGAAGACTGTATTAGTAAGAACTATACAGTACCAGAACGCACTGCCGGTACACTGATATGTAGGCAGTGCATCACATGAAACGATCATGTGTGAGGCGGCTATACAGCGCCTGTGCTGATAGATGAGATATCGGGCTGTGCCGATATCTATGTACGCAGCTATGCCATGCAACGCTGTGCACGGCTATGCACATTCAACACTCCCCCTCGCTAAGTACGCACTCGCAAGTACGCAAGCGGATATGGCGCTTTAAGCTGCCTTAGGGAAATGCAAGCCAAGATGGGGACGAAAGTGGTGGAACTTCACGGTGCCCAAATTCTTGGTAAAAATATCAGCGGGATTATTAGTCCCTTCGACATAGAATATGTCGGTGATACCTTGATCGTACACTTCTCGAACATAATGGTAACGGATGTCGATGTGCTTCGACCTTGCTTCCGTGACAGCATTTTGTCTGATGTGTATGGAGCCTTGGTTATCTCCAGATAGTGGTACGCAACCGAGGTTGTAGCCAAGTTCAGCAAGCAAGTTGTGAACCCAGACTACTTGGCGACTACAGTCGCTCATTGCCATATACTCAGCCTCAGTGGAGGAGAGGGCAATGGTCTTCTGTGCACGTGAAACCCACGAGAATGCACAGTTCGCTAACTTCAGCATGAAGCCGGTTTGCGATCGTCGAGAGTGTGGGTCAGAAGCCCAATCACTATCGGTTGCGGCAATTAAGCCGAGCTGAGAATCGCCGTTGTAAACCAAGGCATAGTTCTTGGTACCGACGAGGTAGCGGCAAATGTGCAGTGCCTTGCTGAGATGATCCTCGGTCGGATTTGCGGCATACTGTGCCAATTTGGTCACAGCGAAAGCTATGTCTGGCCTCGTACCCAGCATGAGGTAGAGTAGAGAGCCGATAACTTTCTGATACCTGGAGCGAAGCTCCGGTGTAGCTTGTCCTGTGTTGGGGGCAGGTATGTAACCTGCAGGGAGTGGAGTTGAAGACAGTTGCGCGTTTGTCATGCCACAGCGGTCCAGTACTTTCTCCAAGTATGCACGCTGATCTAAAAAGATCTTTCAGCCAATGCGAGTAATGCGCATGCGCAGAAACTCTTTCGCATCGCCTAAATCGCGACATTCCCATTTCTTCATGAAGCGAGCTTTGAGTAATGCTACAAGCTTCTTGTCGCGCCCACAGAAAAGCGCATCGTCAACGTAGACGATTACAACTACCATCGCGCCATCGGAGTGATGTTTGTAGATGTATAAACCTGCATCGTTGGTGAGCCGTTTATAGCCCATCAACTTCATGGACTCAGACAAGGTGCGCCACCACACTAATCCTGCCTGCTTAAGCCCATATAGAGCACGCTTCAGTCTGAAGACTTTGTGCTCAGAGCCAGGGATGCGAAATCCTTCTGGCTGCTCCAGGTAGATTTCCTCATCCAGCTTGCCATACAAGTAAGCACTGCGAACATTGAGTCCTGAGATGTGCCAGTCCTCGAGTGCTGCAAGTACCATGATGAGACGGACTGTCTCAAAGCATACAACCGGAGAGAATATCTTGTCGAAGTCCTCGCCTTCGACCTGGGAGAAGCCTTTCGCTACAAGTCTGGCTTTCTTACGACCGTCAGTTTTGACGTCGAATACCCAGCGGTTTTTCACGACCTTACATCCTTTCGGACGGTCGACCAAGTCATAAACATCGCACCTGCGAAGGGCCTCTAGTTCTTCGCGGCAAGCGGTAAACCACTCCTTTTGCTCAGCCTTTGGTAGACTGGTAATATCACGGTAAGTCCACTCGCGCACATTGGGCGGTGAGACTTTCTCCCCCTCATCTGGTGGAATTGCTTTTGCAATAAGGTATTGGATGAGATTAGCTCCCCCTTCCCGGCATAGTTGTGCCACATCAGTTCTGGCTGCATGCAAGACATCTTCGACTTCTTCTGACGAGTGACCTGATGACTCTTCTTCAGATTCATCTTCATCTTCATCCTCGTCGTCATCATCATCATTGTCATCATCGGGGTCTGAGTGGTCTGGACTAGGAGCGACTGGCTCAGGTTGAGGAGGGACAAATGCAGGTATTGGGTCTGAACCCAAGTCCTCCTCTTCCTCATCGTCACTACTACTAGACAAGACTACGGGAGTTGATTCCCGATAGGTGCGCATCGAAGGTGGAAGTGGAACGGGTGGATTGCATTCAGCAGATCGCTGTCGTGATTGTGGAAGTGATCGGGCATGGCTAGGTCCAGGAACCTGTTCATCCCTTGAAGCTGGTGGGGTCCGAGAGTGACTCGGTTGCTCACCAACCAACTTCTTCCACGATCCCCGTTTCTCAACATTCTTAAAAATGTCTATAGAGTGTCGTGATTCACCATAGACATTACCTTCGCGAACTGGTACATTCCGCTCCCTCCCAGACCGTCGTGGTGCAACTGGCTGTTCAACCGGAGGAGGTTGCGGCAGCAAAGGGTGTTGCACTACTGGTACATCTCCTCCGCGCTGTGCGCAAGGTTGAGGAGGTACAGGGGGTACAGCCGGAGCTGGTGCATGCGCTTGGCCTTGCGCATTTCCCTTGCCCTTTGTGGAAGGTTTTCTGGGAGGACGACGTTGCTCTTCGTCATCATCAGGGAGTAAAGAAGGGGTAGTTGCCTGGTCCGCAGGTTCAACTGGTTCGGGCGCACTCTGCTGCCCATGTCGCTTCTTTTCATGTGTGCATTTTGGAAACAAACTTTCATCAAATAGCGCTTGAGCAGCTGTGAAAATGACGTTGTTTGGTGAGCGCATAAACTTATGATTGTGGTTACCAGCACCGACACCAAGATAAATCATCAGCTCCGACTTGGGCGATAATTTATTCTTGCGGACTTCGGGTGGCAAAAAGATGTATGCACCACAACCAAAGATGCGTAGGTGACTGATGTCTGGCTTTGTACCATTCAAAAGTTCATAAGGTGTCCACCATTCAAGGCGACACATGGGGGTCCTGTTGTACAGGTGCGCTGCGTGTTCGAAGGAGAATTCCCACCAAGATTGAGGGATGCAGGCATCGTGCCGCATTGCCTTGCTCTTGTCCATGAGCGTATGAATGATTCGCTCAGCACGGCCATTCTGTTGATGAATATGAGGCGCGCTAGGGATGATCTCGATGCCTCTGTCTTTGAGCATGTTGTTGAAGGCGTGTGATTTGAGTTCGCCTCCAGAATCTGATTTCCACTTGATTATTTTCGCATTGAACTGCATCTCGACATATGAGAACCATTGTCGTGTAGCCTGCAGTGCATTGTCTTTGGTGCGAAGGCAAATCGCCCACACATGTGACGAGTAGTCATCATAGAGTAGGATTGCGTGCTGGTACTTGTGGTACGATGGCACGGGGAACGATTTCAGATCAACATGGATCAGCTCAAAAGGTCGGGATGCACGCCGATTGTCAATCGGGTGTGATTGCGATGGCATCTTGCCTTCAGCACATCCACAGCAAATTGAGTTCTTTTTGGGAGTCTCGACAATTGGACACTTCTCAGTGTGTTTCTGAAGATGTCTCAACACATCGTCTGAAGGATGACCTAAGCGATGGTGAAGAGTTTCATGATCTACGCCTTTCAGCGCAACCATGTTTCGTGCCTTTACAGTCTGCGTATAAATCACATAGATTGTATCACCAACATTGCGCAGTTCAAAGGAAACGACGCGCTCATTATTGCAGTAGAGTGAGATCTTGGTGGTAGTAGCACGCGCCGACATCCCGTCTCGCAGAAGAGCACCCATTGAAATGAGTTTGTTGGTGAGACTTGGAACCAAGGTGACATTCTTCAGCCTTAAAGTTCCGCCTGTCTCCAGTAATAGGAAGACAGTGCCTTCCCCAGTCATATAGGTTACGCCATCAGCAGTGTTGAGTGGCAGTTTGGTCTTGTAATAGCGAAAATCAGCAAAATCACCCATAGAATGGGTGAAGTGCATTGATGCTTCTGAGTCGAGCATCCACATACTTTCGTCACGGTTGACAATTGATTTCACTTTCCCCTTACACTTCGTGCACACTGCATACGTAGAGCGGTGAGTACATGTATTATCTTCTGTAGCCACTTGTAATACAGGTGTAGCTACAGGTACGTGCGATACATCTACACGACGAGAGGATCTTGCGACACTAGTCACTGCCAATTTAGGCGTGCTGTCAGCATACAACTCATGGTGTAGTGGGGAAGGGACTGACCATTGACGATCGAAGAACTCCTCGACGTCGTTGTCCTGCTCATCTTCACTGCTGAGCCCGAGGGACACGGTGTCCTCCATGTCGATGTCCTCAACGACCGCGCCTATGCGCTCCCTGAGGTGCGGCCTGATGCGCTCCTTGAGGGTGCGCCGGCGGCGCTTGGGCTCGCGGTCCTCGCAGTCCGAGTCCTCACCACTGTCCACCTCGACAATCCGTGCGCTGCTGGGGCCCACGAGGGGTGTTGGGCTGCGCGATACATCCGGGCTGGTGGTGCAGGAGTCCTCGCTGGGCGTAGGCTGTAGCATGGGTATGGGTAACCCGTGCGGGTCAGCACGGGTTTTCAGCACGGGTACGGGTACGGGTCGGACTCGGCTAACCCGAGGGCAAACCCGCACCCGCGGCGCGGGTTTGCGGGTACAGGCGCCGATATAGGCGCCCATGCTCTATCTCACTATTCCAGGTTCGTGACGGTTCTACTATGCCCGTTGAGTGCAACTAATCTTGACCGCTTACCTTGCAGCGACTTCTGTCGACATCAAATGTGTTTTCAGCCGAGGCCGCCTGTTACTTAGCCATGTTCGCAGCCGCATGAACGCTGAGATGACTCGGGCAATCTTGTGTGTTGGCGCATGGACATTAGCAGGTCTCGTCGACGCCCACGATGCTTGCAAGGCTGCCCAGTTGCCTGACGTCAAGGATGGCGAGGGGTTGGACTTCGAGATGTAGCTGCAGCTGAAGCGCGAGCTCAGCTATGCATCTAACCTAGCATAGGTAGTATCCAGTTCTACATGTCCAGGACCGGGAAGAGGGAATGCAACTGTTTTCTATGGACCTCCCACCCACACATATGTACTCCATGCTGTGAACCCACGTACAAACCCGTCTGGTCGACCCGTACCCGCGACACCCGTGACACCCGGCGCTAAGACCCGCAACCCGCGGGCACCCGCGGGTCGCGGGTATGGGTTTTTCGCGGGTCCGTGTCCAGGTCAGGTCTCGGACACCCGCGGGTTCACCCGTGCTACAGCCTAGCTGGGCGTCGTGGAGAATTCCGGCGATGAGCGCATTGAGTGCGGCTCTGTCACCGGCGTCGGGACGGGGTTCTTGAGTGCGTCCTTGTTGACGCGGCTGTACTGGCCGCTGGCCATGACGAGCACCTCGAGCATCTTGATGCGCTCGACAGTTGGCTCCACGCCTAACTGCATCGCGAGGGCGAACGCACGTGTGAGCGCAGGGTACTGGTGGTTGGGGCCGGTCTCCACGCAGACGGGCTTGTGCAGGAGCGCGCGTGGGTCCTCCAAGTGTGGCAGCGTGCCCTTGGTGATGGTAGGGAATTCAGCGACGTGCGCGATATGGGCATGCTAGTGCGCACCTTGGTGCTGCTGGAAACAGCCGCGTCCTCCGCACCTGCCACGATGGCCTTGACCTTGCTGCTGCTGCCCCTGAGGGCGCTGCTGCTGGTGCTGCTGCCCATGAGGGCGCTGCTGATGCTGCTGCTGCCCTTGCAGGCACTGCTGCTGCTGGCAGAAAGTGGGGTCTTGCGGCTTGCGCTTGACCGCACTGATCTTGTTTGCACTGTCACGCGGCTTCTGCTGGTGGTGCCCCTGGCGCTGCTCCCAGTGCATAATGACGCAGTTGCGCACCTCGTCGAAGGTCACTTGGTGCACGGCAGGGTTCGCCGCTGTGCCAGTGATCCCCGAGATGTAGACCTGGATGACGGGGTCCATCGCCGGCGGGAGCTTTGAGAGGAGGATCATCCCCTTGATGTGCTTGGCGACGGTGAACTGGTTGGTCTCGAGGGTCTGGAAGTGCGCGCGGAGCTTGTCCATCGCGGGGATAGGGTTGCTGTCAGCAGGGATGGTGATGCCCATGGCAGCACGGAAGTCCTGGTAGATGACCGGGATGCCAGGCTTCCCATAGGTGTCCTTGAGATGGTCCCACACCGCCTTGGCAGTGGTGAGGGAATCAATCGCGGTCCCAATGCTTTTGTCGAGACGGAGACGCATGTCGCCACGAGCGGCAGCATCGTCCTCGGTCCAGGTGTCGACCTTGTCCTGGTTCGACCCATCAGGGAGCAGGGTCGGCAGGGTCTTCGTCATGGGGAGAGTCCAATGACGGTTAGACTGGAGGTAGGCCTGCATAAGCGGTGCCCACTCAAGGTAGTTGGGGCTGGTGAGGACCGGGACGAGGGAGGTGAGCTTGTTCGACAACATAGCGATCAATGAGGAGATTGAAGTCTGGCCAGAAGAGACTAGTCAGTCATCGTTCTGAACGACATTGAGAAGAGAGAAATGCTGGCAGCATATACCGGCATAGGTTCCCCCTCTGTGGCATGGCAGGCAGCGATCAAGCTGATCGCGCCACATCCAAGCCACCATCATGAGTGGCCGGCAGCGTATGATCACGCCTGATCCAACATGGATAGTCTGCCATCACGGCGACAAGGGATAGATGATAAATGTTATAAAACGAGGGTTTGCCAGGTAAGCTGGTGAGGAGTGAAACGCAGCCAGCAATGAGCGGCGCAGTATCCACAATGTCGACCAGGGCTCATAACCTGTTGAGCATAGTGGGGATACCACTATGGGGGACAACTACACGCAGTAGTCACGCATACTTACCTGGCTAGAGAGGGAGAGAGGCTTGTAGAAACGAGTGGGGAGAAGAGCAGGAAGAGCTGTTGCTATTAGGGCCAATGGGGGCCGTATATATACTACATGGAAGACTGTATTAGTAAGAACTATACAGTACCAGAACGCACTGCCGGTACACTGATATGTAGGCAGTGCATCACATGAAACGATCATGTGTGAGGTGGCTATACAGAGCCTGTGCTGATAGATGAGATATCAGGCTGTGCCGATATCTGTGTACGCAGCTATGCCATGCAACGCTGTGCACGGCTATGCGTGTTCAACAAGATGTTTGCAGAAGGTCTCAAACTGGGGGTGAAGAACTGCCTCCCATCCAACACTCCAAAGGCAGAGGACGTCAGGGTGGAGTGGTCGGCGGTGAGTGTAGTGGATGAAGTGAGTTGCGACGTCCTGTGGGGACAGTTCATCTGCTGCACATTGTAAGGCTGGCAGGAGCGGGAGGCGAGCGCGCAGTGCATTGTTGTGCACTGAGGCATTAGCGATGGTATGAATGATGGCACTAACGGGGCCAGGGAGGAAATCCTCATCAGCTGAGGGATTGAGTGGGCAGTTGGTGAAGGTGAATGCCAAGTGGTTGGCCGCCAGGAAGGCGAGGAGCTCCGGAAAAGGGTTGAGCTCGTTCAGGAAGCCCGGGTGGAAGAGCTCTCCATGGAAGTAGCATGGGCAGTCGAAGAGGATGTGGTGGTGTGACTGGATGGGGGAACCCAAGGTGCTACAATCGCAGGTGAAACGTTGTCACGCGAAAGTGTGGAAGGTGCAGCGGTACTCGCCAGTAGGAGCGTGGCTGGTGGCCGCACGTGCCATGCGGGAGAATGTGATGATCGAAAGGTGGCCATACTGTCGTATGATCGACTTACCTGACATGGGGAGGAAGGTAACTGGATAGGCAGTGGGGATCCAGTGCATGCCCCAGTAGGCATGGTGAATACATGGTTGTTGGAGGTCAGAGTGGTCAATGGCCATGTGTGTCCAATCCTGCCAGGTACAAGTGGTGATGCTGTGTTGCGCGAAAGCGAAGTGAGTGACCGGGGAGGATAGTGGGGAAGAGGACTCATCGAGTGACTTGCGGAGACCCGATGCCAGGCCATCCGCTTTCTCATTGCCTTTGATGCCCATGTGAGAGGGGCACCACGAGAAGGAGATGTGATGCTTGGGGCAATGGTTGAGCCACCGAGCAATCAAGGAGTTAATGGAGATGCAAAGGGGGTCACCAGACCCGGTCTGAAACCAAGAACATATAGTAGAGATAGAGTTCATGAAAAACATAATGTGAGATAAAGACTGGTGCAGGACGAAGTTCATGGCGATATCGAGTGCTTTGAGTTCCACATTGTAGGCGAAACCAAGGCCCACGGGGGTCATGAGTTGGGATGAAACAGAGAAAAGGTGAGAATATGAAACGTATGCAGCAGCAGAGGAACCACCAGTAGGGAGTGCAGAACTGTCCGTGTAAATAACAAGGGTGTCTGGGTCAGAGTGAGCAGCGGTGATGCGTGGTTGTAAAGTATGTCAGATCCAAGAGTGTATGGCGTTGCCATCTGACTTGATGGGGGGATTATCAAAATAGAAGTGTAGGTGACTGGAAAAGCAATCGATGGGGCGACAGCCAGGATGGCAAAGGGGGTGAACAGGGTTGTACGTGGGAAGTGGAGGGAGGGACTGTTTCAAGGGAAGCGAGTTGATGGACAATGTCGCGCTGTGATAAAGGGGGTTTTTAGGGGGCTTGGGAGGGGGGAAAAAGGCAGAGTGCAATCGTTTACGTAGTAATGTAAAGAGAGAAGGAAATAGGTTACGAATCAGGTGAGTAGCATAAAGAGTGTGAATGCGAAGGCAGTAAGACTCCTGGAGTTTAGCTGCAAAAAAGTGTATGGGGAGTACACTGGTGAGAATGTGAAGCACGCCGACTGGGGTGGTGGAGAAGCACCCAGATATCCATTGAAGGGCAATGTGTTGGGTGGTGTGGAATGGCTTCATGAGGTGTTTGGCGCCTTTCTTGCAGAACCAGACCTGTATGCCGTAGGTCAGGATGGTTCGTAGGCATGTGACATAGAGTAGTCGACGTTGCGTGGGGGCAAGGCCACGCTGTGACGAACCAAGCATTCGAAGAGCAAGTGCCAAGGACGTGGTGCGTTTGACAGAGTGGGTGGCCTGTGCCTTCCAGGAGAGGCATGAGTCCATGATGAAGCCGAGGTGTGTGATCGTGGATGCAGCCACGATAGAGACCGGGGGAAGGCCCTGGGGGTATATGGTGATGGGGAGAGTAGCATAAGGGACTGAGCATGATTATGGGAGAGAATGAAATGGATGAGAGATGTTTTTTCGTGCTTGATGACAAGACCAAGGTCAGTAAGGATGCGAATCGTAAGTAGGTAAAGTTCCAATAAAAGGTTGATGTTTTCATGAATGGAAGGGGACGACACCATAAGGTTGCCGTTGTCTACATAGAGGTGGGCGTATGAGAATCGATAACATTTGGAGTTGTAACAAAAGAAGGAATAGAGAGAGTATAAGAGAATGGAAGCCAGTATGGCGGAGAATGTGGGGGAGAGCACTGAGCCTTGGCCGACACTGACACTTGGGATGATGAAAGAGGGGGAGGAGGCAGATCCGAAATGGAAGGAAGAGGAGCGTGGTTGTAAGTAAGCAGTGAGCCAAGAAATGAAAGAGGGTGGGAATCCACGATGGGCACATGTAGTGAGGAGGAGGGAGTGGTTTATTGAAGGGAAGAATTGTGCAATGTCAAAGCCAGACTTGTGGGGTCAAGCCCACAGCATGATGGTGAAGGTGTTCTTGTCTTTGCATGCATCGTGAAGCTTGCATTCGAAGAAGGCGGACTTGGCATAGTGAATGGATTGCTGGTATTCGTGGTGTGCCTCAGCACATCGGCGCAGGTCAGCTGCAGAAACACGGTGTTCGCTGGCATGATGTTCGCACACCATCAAAGCACAGGATGCATTGTGAGTTTGGTGAGGGGTGGTCTTGCACAGTGTGGTGAACAGCTTGTCGTGGGCAGTCTTGACGTCATGGTTGTACCACAGCTTGTAGTACACCAAGGGGCATCTGGGCTTGGTGAATGATTCTCACGTAGTTGTGACAATCTTGAAGAGGGTCACAATTGCATCTTCGAGGTGCGGCTTGGAGTCGAGGGGGATGAGGGTGGGGGTGTTATGTACAGTAAGGGGTAATGTAATGTCTGGATAGAAGAAACAAAGTAAAGCGTCAGAGAGAGCATTATGGTAATCTAGGAGATCGTCAGGGGGAACGCCCGGGGGGCCAAAGAGGGAGTGAGGCTCGATGGAGAGGGATGTGTGAATGATAGCATGATTGGAAAGGCCACGGCCGTGGCAGTCAATGCTGATAGTGTCAAGGAAGGAGGGGGAGTCAGGAACCCAGACAAGGTCGATGACGGACCCGCGAAGGTTGGTATTGTAAGGTACATGGGTGACAATGTCAGGGGGGGAGAGGAGACGTAGGTCCCAAGTGTCGAGGAAGTTGGTGAGGGAAGACAGGATGGAATGGGGAGATTCGTGAGGGTAGGAGGGGTCCCAGTCCTTGCTATGTAAATTAAAATCACCACCTACGCAGTGAATGGAGGGTGGGAGGCATGGGCCTAAGGAGGAAAGGTGGTCAAAAAGAGTGGCCGGAGAAAGACAGTCATTGTATAAGTTAAGGATGTAGATGGGGGACTCCCACTCTGACAGTTGGATGTCAAGGAGCAGGGTGTCCTGAGAGGTGATAGAGGAATAAAGGAGGACACAGTGTCGTGGCAGTCTGTTGTTGACGTAGCAGACTACACAGGGGTGAGGCTTGTGTTTGCCCTTGACCAGAGGCTCAATGAGTTTCCAGTTGAGGTCAGCCTGTGTGCCAAAATAGTAGTCATTGTCAGTACGGTCACCAGGACCGGTGCTACCATGTTTGCTGCTGGGCACGGGTATGGCCTTGATCTTGCCATACCAAGGTTCCTGTATACATAAAATGTCCGTTTTCTTAGTAAGAGAAGAAAGGAGGGTTGAGACTTGGGCACGAGAGCGGTTAGCATTATGAAAGGTGACCGTCAAGGCTGAGAAGGTTGTGTGTCGGGTGTGAGAGTGTGGTTTAGACATGGGGGAGGTGGGGGTGGGGTCTGCGATGTGAAAGTCAGTAAGAAGGGATGATAAGTCATCCATGAGTGCATCAAATGGGTCATCATAGGGAGGGGAAGATGTGAAGTGATTGAGATCAGACATTAAAACCCATCCATCCCAGCTTGGGGAGGTACAGGAGGAGCAGCTGAAATATCAACACCATGTCGGACCGGGTGGATGTCATATTGGTGAGGAGCGTTGGCGACGTGTACGTGGACACCGAAAGGATGAGTGGTCTGGCAGTGCCTGCAGAAGGACGCCCGTGAGGGCTGGCTGGGGTGGTACTAAACGTTAGCGAACCCATCAGCATCCTGCGCTATGTGCGAGGCACCAAGTGGATTGGGCTGATTAATGGGATTACGGCAGGAGATGTGGATACCAAACTCATGCCAGAAATGGCAGGAGCGGCAGTAAGGTCCAGAGGTGGGGGGCCAGACATGCAGGCCGAACTTGTGAGAAACACCGCATAAGCGGCAGGGCACAGGCAGGCCGAGCTGGCATGCCATGTCAGGGTTCTGTGAAGGGCAGTTAATGGAGGAGAGCCATTCACGACAGCGAGGGCACAGAGGGGAAACAGAGGGGTGGTTGCCCCCGCAGTTGGCGCAGGTGGTGGGAGCCACAGGGGCGACTGTGACATGGTCGAAGGTGCGATGGGGTCCGGTGCACTCAGCACACTTGGAGACCGCACGGCATGCCTGAGTGGGGTGGTCAAGGCCCTGACAGTTAGTGCAGATGCGAACCGTCTGGTGGGTAGGGCAGAGGGTGGCAGAACGGTTACCGATGCTGCGGTCGAACTCAAGTGGCTTATTGTGGAGAAGGCAGGTGTGGGGGAAAAGCACGGATGCCTTCCTGATGTCGATATAGAGGGTGGCTGCGTCGGGGGATGGTTGAAGCAGCCACTGGGCCACTGTAATGTGCTTTGAAGGAATGGAGTGCCAGGGGGAGGAGGCTGCAGCGTGGGCTGCCACAGTCCTGGCACACATCAGTGGGTCGATGTCCTGCATCTCCCCAGTGAGGAGATGGATGCGGGCAGGGAGAGAGTGGACAGCAAACGATGTGAAATACCTGAAGTGGTCGCTGACGAGGTTGGGGACCTTGAGGAGGCGAGAAACCTCCTGGTCGAGGGAGGCCGCATGGTGGGTGTCGAGCTTAGTGGTGGTGACTACTGACAAGGTGTAGCCAGTGGGGCTCCAATGTACAGCAGTCACTGCAAAGTCAGCAGCCGCGAGGTGATGACGAATGTTGGCCTCCGGGGTGCGCAAATGAATAGGGAAAGCAGAAGGGAAATGATACTGGCAGGCCATGTTATGGCCCTTGGAGAGAGCACCAATTTTTGAATTGACGATCTCGTCCACATTGACGTGTGGTGGGCCACGTGCCCAGGCGGAGGGGTGGGCAGGGGAAGGTGTGTTGGTGGTGGGGGAGCCAGAGGGGTGGGAGGAGGACCAGGGGCAGGGTCAGGAGTGACCAGCCAGCTGGGGAGGGGGGGATTAGTGGTAGAGGGCCCCGACTGGGGCAGGGACGATGGGGGGGGAGTGGGGAAAGGAGCAGCAGGGGCAGGGGCAGAGGCAGGGACAGCGAAAGAGACCCCAGCCACACAATTCCAGCATAGTACACTGTATATACTGGTCAGCCGGAAGGGATAAAATGACATAATTGCTGTTGGGCCGGTCAGGGCAGGCCTGTACACTGTAGTCAGGACTATCCACTGGCTGAGCAGTCTGGCTATCATCAAGACTAGCCACCGACTGTACAGTATTTCTATAATCTGTTTTCTAGGAGTGGACTGTCATTGTTTTGACCCTTTATATGTGCCAATTAAATCTACCATTCAAATACACTTTAGTGCACATTGATATGTCTAGTATTTATCCCACTATGGAAGATGCAATGGGGACCCTAGGTACAGAAAGATTCCCCCATATCTCCACCAGTTCTTTACATAATTGTGTGCTGAAGGCTGGGTTGGAATCATGATTTTTATCTGGTTCCAACAGGCCCTTGATTGTAATGATGCACCTCTTGGTTGCTGAGATATTGTGATTTTATTCTCTCCAGGCAGGAGGAGAGGTCACTATATCTCAGCAATCAGACCTCAGATTGCCTTGCTTTCTGTTCCAGCTCATAGCTACTGATTCTCAGTGCATGGGACCATTATTTTTGGGCTACTGCACCACCTGTATGTATGTCAGCTATGCAGGCAACTACTGCTTTCCGGCCATGCAGCATAGCCACATACATACATCAGCCGGCCGGCTGGCATGCAACCTTTAGCTGAGGTATACTTATTGCTTTGCACAGAGCCACACTAATATCTTTGTGGCTAGGTTTTATTCACTCAGAGCTCACAAACCTACATGAATTCTCTGGAGCTGCACTGCATATCAGGTAAGTAGTGACCTCCAGCTGGGTAGCATTGCCCCACACACATACCCACCGGCCGGCATGCAATCTTTAATACAGGTATGCATCTTATTGATGGCTCCAGAGCACTTTTGTTTGATTGGTGGACTCAGACTTGTATTTTTCTCTGTTACTATCAGACTCACTGGTAGAGATCATTTTTGTGTTATAACCAGCCACATGGCATTTCTGGCAACTGGTTCACTCCAGCCATGCAGCATCAACACCTGAAACTGCAGACCAGCTGGTGTGTGTTGTTTTTATACTAATATATATGTATCTCCCCTCTTCAACTCTTTACTGTGTTATCTGACAGCTCTGAATGATATTCTATTGTTCTGGAAATATTTATTACCATGCATTAGTTCATAATCCCCCACCAGAGTGGGGTCCGGTCAGATGGCATTGGAGGTAACCCCCTACATCCGGCCATATGCAGTGTGTATACACAAATGCCACCCACCCGGGATGTGATGTCCTGATATGGGCATACTGTTTCACTGGTCAGTATATCACTGCATAAATCACTCACCCAGTGATTGCAGGCATCTGCACTTACTGTTCAGAATTGCTCTGGGATGCACTTAAGCACCCCATTCAGCCCAGCTCCCTTCTATTACATTGCTAGCCAAGCTTAGAACAGCTCCGGAGGAACCAGATTTTATCAGAGCTGTCTGGAATTTTGTACACATGTTTACCCATATACTCTCTCACATTTTCCAAAGCTGCATCCCCTCAGACCTCCGCATTCCAAAGTTATCTCACCTGTGCCAGTGTCCTACCCTCACCTGTGCTAGCCAAGCTTATGACAGCTCCGAAGGGGTCAGTTTTTATTGGAGCTGTCTGGAATTTTGTATGTATATTTGCCCATATATTCGTTAACATTCCTCAAAGCTACATCCCCTCAGACCTCCGCATTCCAAAGTTATCTCACCTGTGCCATGTGTCCTACCCTTACCTGTGCTAGCCAAGCTTATGACAGCTCTGGAGGGGTCAGTTTTTATCGGAGCTGTCTGGGATTTTGTATATATGTTTGCCCATATACTCTCTCACATTCCTCTAAGCTGCATCCCCTCCAGTTCTCATGTTCCCAAGTTATTCTACCTTTGTGTTGTATTCTGCCATTACCCATCTTCCTTAACCACTTGCATCTCATACTCCCTTGCTCCCTGCAACAGCTGTGTCATTGTTTGCCTCAGTATTTACTTTATCATGTGATCAACCCTGCATTCTGGATATTGCTCTGAAATTGCTCCAGAGTGACCAGAGCACATTGGTGTGGAATGAGCAAAGTGGTTTACCATCAATATCTGTACTGCATTATATTGCCTCCATACATTAAACATCAGAAAGTGTCATTGAATAGTGCTAAAAATCACCTTTCCAATGCATCTGAGATCATAAAATTCTGTTAAGATTCAAGGAAGATATGAGGGAAAGGGTGGTATATGCAGTGTTGGTGCTAAAGGTTGAACTCAGAATTGGCTGCACAGCTCTGTACTTGTTTGTTTCAACTGGCCTTCTAGCACCCTTTTCCTCATATCTCCCTTGAATCTCAACAGAAATTTATGATCTCAGATGCATTGGAAAGGTATTTTCCAGCCCTATTCCATGGCACTTGCTGATTATTTGTGCATATAAGCAATATAATACAGTGTAGGCATTGATGGAAAACTACTGATAAGGATGATGCACTGGAGTGCATATTGCGATAAGGAATTTCTCTTTTGATCTGAATAGTACTATATTGTAGTAACATATAACAAAAGAGATCATGAAAAAAGACTGACTTTCTGGTGAGATATTTGGGAAACAATAGTGGGTAAGACTGCTATAGAAAGGTAATGCTATTTCATTGGTTTGAACAGTTTTTGGACTATGAAAATTGGTACATGGCTTTTTCTATATATCTGCTATATATATACAAAGTTTCAGGATGAGGCATCAAGCGGTTGTGGCAAGAGAAAGGTGGCAATATTGGAGCAGGAGGAGGAGGAGGTAGGGGTATTCTAAAGTGGTCAGACTAGGACATGCTATATATCATTGGAAAGCCCTGACCCACCCCTTTCCAACAGTACCAAGGGGACAGTGATAGGTCTACTGAATTCTAAGATATGGGCCTGGGAATATTCTAGTGGCTGATTAGTGCAAGTCATTCCTAGGCACTGCTAGGAAATGCTGCCCAAAACAAATGCTATATCCAACATGTACTAATTCATACCTATCATATGCAAAAAGAACAAAGAGAATAGCCTTAGAACTGACCAACCTGCAATACCATCTTCTCCTCAATACTGTATAGGCCACATCAATAGGTGTAGTGCAGCTATCAGCACAATATTGGTGTCATCTGATTTGCCCTATGAATATAAACATACTGCAAAAAGAACCAAGTCAATAGCCTCAATACTGAGCCCACAATAGACCCAGGAGGTATCCCTGCTGTATTGCCCCTATCATCCACCTACCCTTTTAGGTCATCAAAATCACAAAAAAAGCGCCCAAAATAGCACAGCATATCAGACTGATAAGGAAACAGAGATAAAATCAAGATTAGATATTCTGATGCACTTAATCTAACAGTGCTCTGAAGCAGCTCTTGGAGTGGCTCCCGGAGTGATTCTGGAGTAATATCTGAAAGTGCATGTACCTTTAACAGTGCTCCGGAGCAGCCCCGGAGTGGCTCCCAGAGTGATTCTGGAGTGATACTACACTGGCTGGATGATGTTCACAGTCATATATTCAAATGGCCGGATGGCATACCCACTCACAGATGGTGACCGGCCAGACATCAGAGAGTGACTCCAGAAGATGAATGCACATCTGCTGGACAATAGTAGCAGTGATGATGATAGCCCAGCCAGATAGTAGCTGCAGCTACTATCCTTTACTGGACAGATGGTGGCTGCAGCTACTATTCATTTTCGGCCGGATGGTGGAAGCAGCTACTATGCAGCTCTGGCTGAATGGTAACTGCAGCTACCATCAGTCACCGGCCAGTGATCATACATTAATAGCACATCCAGTTATTTACACAGGTAAGTAGAATCAATGAGTACACTATGAGGTATATGCAGAAATGTAATCTAAAGATAAGCATGGATGGTAAAGGGGCACCTTTAAATTTTGAAGCCCACTGGCCGGATGGCAGAACACAGGATGAAATCGACAGCGGCCAGGCAGCACTTGCAGTGAAATTACAGGTGCCGGCCGGCGGTGGCTCGACAGCAATTATGACATTTTATCCCCTCCGGCTATCTTACAATTGTAATGATTTTAGTGGAATGGTCTGCCCCGGCAGCCGGGGCCTTTCCCTTACCCTTGGTTTTCCTGGTGGAGTTGGCCAGCACCTTGAAGTGGTTGACCATGTGGTGGGCACCACCGCAGGTGGCACAGCGGGCACCAGCCATGGAGACCGCCCCGGAGAAAGGGGTGGGGTCCTGGAAGAGCTGGGTGAGGCGGGGAGAGGCCGGTGAAGGCCCATCCCCAGGGTGAGCATTGTGCGGGGAGTGCATCGAGCCGGAGATTCCGACGGAGGACACACTCTGCATAGGCGAAGGGGGAGAAGGAGGGCAAGTGAAAGGGGGGGACTCACAGATGATGCAGGGTTCAGGGGTGGGGCGGGGTGGGGCAGCCGCAGCCCACTTCCCCATGCCGCCAGTGCGGAGGTAGTCGATGTAGTCGTTATCGGGGTTGTTTAGAGCTTGGAGAACACAGGTGCGGAATGTGCATGCGAGCTGCATGGCAGATTCAAAGATGTGAGTATGTGCCCATGAAATGGCAAGGAGAACATGAACAGGGACCGCAAGGTAGCGCACAAGCGCAGCTGTGTCCAAGCGGTTGAGAGAAGAGAATTGAGGACATTCAAACAGGAAAGTGGCGACAGCCTCAACGAGGAGAGAGCAGTCGTGTGGGGAAAGGGATGCAAGGGCCCCCAGTAGGGGTTCGGGAATAGAAAGGGAGGCGGAAGAGTCGGGGAGGACATGCTGGGAGAGCGCAGAAGCCATAAGTAAGTAGGCGGTGTGGCAAGCGGAAGGCTCAGCGGTAGCGAAATTGTCTATATCAAAGACACGGTTAATATCGGAAAGGACAGAAAAGTGCTCGAGCCGGGAGAGATCGGAAGTGGAAGGATACTGCTGAGAGAGCGCGTTGAGCGCATGTTCGAGACAGACAAGACGGATGGTCTTGTTGTCGAAAGCGAAAAAGGGAATGTCGGTGATATTGAAGTCAGGGTCGTCGGTGTGGGGGGACCAATCATTAGAATAATTGTCGGATAGGCGGTGGCAATACCGCGAAAGGGGCGGTAAGGCAGAGAGGTCGCGGGAGGGTGGGGGCACGGACACGGGCGGGAAAGGGTCCGGGGGGGAGGGGACACCCGTGGTGGAGGGAATGGGTGCAGCGTGGCTAGACTGCATGCCGGACGAGGAGGGCCGTCGCGCACCTCAACGAGAATATGAGAGACTTACGACCGGAGGCCATCATCGTGTATCTTTGTCATCGGTGCCGGTGCCGGCTTCGTGCAACATTCCCGAGCCTTGTTGCCGGCTTCGTGAGATTGATGCGATGGTGTCCACGCGGGTTTGGCGTGAAGCGAAGGGGGCCACTTGACGGCGTTGTGTATTGAATGGCGCGCAAGGGATGGAGATCTAAACGAAAGCGAGTGAGTATGCTCAGCGCGATACGGCGGACTCTGGGTTACATGCGGGTCAATATAGGGTGGAATGGGGTGGATGAAAGTTGCATGCATTGAGGGAAGACAATCCACAAACATATACACACATACGTAGCACTCATACCGACCCTACATCCCCTGTAGATGCCCATACAGCCCCAGCCATGGTCCGAGCCTACCCCCGCATCCAGTATTTCAATTCCTTTGCGATGGCGGCTGAAGGACGGTTCCGGGAAAAGGCGAGAGAGAGCCCAACACACCGAAATCGATGTGTAGACCAGAGACGGGCCCATCATGGCCGCATTCCCAGCCTGAAGGTGCCTCCGCGACAGAATGCGCCGTTTGCAGCGGTCGAGCAGCAGCGAAAACGAGGATGGACAGATGAGAAAGCGGGCGTGGACGGCAGCGAGAGACTGAGCGAGAGGGTGGACGAGCCGCTGCCAGACGCGTCGGATAGGCGAGCCGCGAGCGATGATTGATTCGCAAAAGCAACATGAGTGTCACTTGGCCGGTCTCCTTGTCGGTCTTGCTGCTGCTCGCAATCATGTAGTTGACCGTGCCGGACATGAACAGCTCGGAATGCCATGCACATTCGAAGTTTCTATGGGTATGGTCGTGGCATGAGCACAGCATCCGCAACTCACTCAGTGGCTTTCGTCGACGAACCTGATTATGTCCGAATCATTATGTGTCAAAGCGTTTCGAGGCTAGTATAGCAATCAGATAGACCAGGGATATGAATGTTTGTCGGAGGAAGGAACAAATCCATGGAGGGCGAAGACATCAAGTTTGGATTCGAAACACTGCACCTGGTCCTGCAGCAGCCTCTCGATCGCGTCAATCGACGCGCACGGCCGGCCGAGTGCGGGGCGGAACTTGCCAAACCACGTTCTCCGCTCTGTGCAACCATTCACTATCACTCATTGGCACGGCGGGAGTGGAGGGGAAAGAGAGCGCGACGCACCAATTATGGTCGATGAAATACCGTGCACGTCTCTAAACCGTGGATATCCTCGACGGATCCTGAGGTGCTCCAGCGATATTTTGACTGCAACCGGCGCGAAGTTCGCAGACAAGCCTGACATTATCCCGCCATCAGTTCAATGTAGCTTCCAGACAATGGAAATGCTCACGGAATAGAACCTATGAAGGGCAGTTCCCCAAAGCGTCTGCCCCGTCTGCCCCCGTCGTCCGTCCGTCCACCTCTCGACATTCGGCGCTGACCACTGACAGCGACTGCTACCCGTTCTCATTCTTTGAGAATGTGCATCTGTGTTAGGTCTGAGGCGTGAGGAGAGGTGGCGGGCGTGGAGTGTGATCCACGAGGAGCCGCCGGCGGCGATGCGCGCAGCGAGGTCGGGTGTGAAGGCAGTATGAGGTGGATCTTGGTCCAGATTGGGACAGGAGGGAGTGCGAGAGGGGGGACACTGCGCGGAGGTTAGCCAAGTGCTGAAAAGCCAGGGCATTCAACCAGCATCGCGAAGCGAACGAAGCGAGCCCGATGACACCCACAGTGACAATAGACTATATGGGCTGGACCGCTGACTGGGGGGTGCATTCAGCGGAACGTATACCCGCAAAGACCAATAAGGTGAGGCTATATGTGCAGCTATGACTCCATACATGCAACGACACCCGGTCGACAGATGTCTCCTTAAGGCAGTAGATGTATAAGCAAGTCAAAATGAAACATGCTTATTCTACTGTGCACGAAGCTCGACAAAGAAACGAGAATCGCAGACGAGCATGGATGAACGTACCCTCGAAGAGTGGTCAATCCCTCTTCGCGAGAAAATATCCGCCTTGCCTTGCGACGTTCTGCAGACGTCCAACGGTCAAGTCTACCGATCTTCGAAGCCACGATCAGCATCCTCTCCCTCTCAACGAAGATGCATCCACGCACCTATACGTCTGCCTTAACAACCATTATCCACCCCGCGCGCACGACAAGCTCTGGGTCGTTCCCACAGAGTCCCACCACTACAGGCCGGCGGACGAGGATCGAGGAGAGCTTGCTCTGTCGAAGCTGGTCGAAGGAGGCCATGTTCGTCGTCGATGTCCTGAAGATGGTCGCATGCAGCGTCGAGCGCCGAGATCGGATTTCGTCGGTTCTGAGAATGCCATGCCTTGACAAGTCCTTGACTTCCACCCACTCGCACTCTACGTCGACATCGTTTGGACAGATTCCTTGACTCGCCTGCTTTCGCCTCTTGTCCGGCGGTGTAATGACGGCGCGTATCGGATTGCACATTTTGGCAGTCCAGAAACGCCAGTCATGGTGTACGTAAACTACTTTTTCTCCGCTCTCGCTGCCTCACTGACGATTCTCGGGCAGTTAATAATACACTTACAAGAATGGCTCTGATATGCACATAATGCTGGTGCTTCCAGTGTCTCGACTTCGAGTATGGGCCTCATCGTGCTCCCTATGCCGCTCCGGCGTACCTCCAAACCGCGTCCTAGTTCCCGTCTGCCTCTGGGACAAGCCTTTCTTACGTCTTCGCCAGCTCGACAGGGGCGCATCTTCCGGCGCGAACATGTGTTCAGCCGCAAGTGCAACATCGTCTGCACACTCCGGGCTGGAGCCTGGATGGCTTGTCCATACGCGGTGAGTGCCAACTTCATCGTTCAGAAAGAAGGAACTTGGAGACTGGTAGCGAACAATTGTCTAGGGCTCGCGATTGCGTAGGATAGTATCCGATCGAGGATCATCAACGTGAACTTCTGTGAGTGTTCGTCCTCAAGCGCGTACACGGCCGTTGCTAACGGCCCCGCAGTCCCACCGTCTTTGTGTCGCCATCAAACTCGCAGTTCGACGCTCTTCGCCTCGCACCTCATCGCGTGCATCTAGACTTCGTGCCCAGGCCCGGCGGAGACCATGCCGAGCAGTTCTGCGCGCGCGCGTCGACGAGCCCCTTCCTCTCCTTCCCCTCGCCCACGCCCTCGGTGACGTTCTCGAACCCGTTCACGTCCCGTTCAGCCCGTGCGAACAGCTCGGTGACCGTTCTGAGAGCGACCGCCGTGAGTAGCTCGGTGGGGAATGGCTCAGGGTCCTTGAGCGCGGCGCTGTGTTCGCGGAAGACGATCCTCGTTGGGGTGGTGGGTCTCGGTGGAATGTTGTTGGGCTTGCTGCTTGTGTGAGCTGGAGCTTGAGATTTGGTCTTAAGTTGCGGTGATATGGGGAGGCGGTGGGGCTATCGGTGTGTCGGACTGGGATATTTTTCGACCTACTGTGCAGCGCTTACGCTCGTTCAGCTGTGAGGGGTCACCCTCTTCGTGGCCCCGATACCAGATGCCACTGCGTGTTTTTCCGGGGCACGCTGTGTATGTGACCGGTTTATGAACTGTCGATGCATTCCTTACCGCGTTGATCTTCCCTGCGATGTATGCCGAAGCGCGCGCATATACGTGAGTGCAATCGGCATTCGTTGCTTGCCCATCTCCGTATTCTGACCGCCATATTAGGTTTACGTCTCGTTCATCGATAGATTCGATGCACTTTGTGAGTGTTCAGCTCAGATGTGCCCGACTACGCGTCCTATTCTTACGACCTCCATGCTTCCCCACGACGCCTATGCACCGCCTTCAAGTTGACTCCCCTTTCGTCTACATGGGAAGCTTAAATCCGGGCGGACCAGATACATGCGTACACGGCTTTCACGGCTACGGTGCCCCCACACGTTTGATGTTAGCGAGGGCGAACACGCGAAGATAGATTGTGGCACGCAACAATCGTCCCGCAAGCACTGAGACGCGGTGAAGACTTCGATTGCTGACTGATCGTGTCCAATCCGCTAACAACAAGTTCTCTCAGGGTACCGAATCGGAGGAGTGGCCTGCATCAACTCTCCTTTGGGTCTCGTCGTTGCAAGACGAGTACGCTTTGCTCCGATCGCAAGCCTAATCTCGCAACGGATCACAAACGTATTGCCTTGCACGGGTGTGTCAGTGTATCAGGATTTGATCTAAGTAATTTTGTTCTTGCGCGCATGTGGTTCGGTGCTAGTCAAACGCGCGCTTGTACCGTGTACCGTGTCTACTTGTAAACAACTGCCGGCATGAGCATTGCGGACTCTCATCGATCTCATCCACATACGCCCGCGTCGCCCCCCACCACATCTCGCCCACCTTGCTCTCCCCGCCCTACCCCTCGTCTACCGATCCTAACCCACCCGAGCTTTCCTGTCGTCTTCCTCGCATCCGTCATGTCTCTCAAACTCCCCTGGGAAGTCATCGAGCGGGTCATCGAGCATACCGTCAACAGAGCTGCGTTGTGCAGTTTCGCCCTCACATGCAAGCAACTCCATCCCCGCAGCATCATCGTCCTCTTCACGGATGTCGAGCTGGAAACACGGGACCAGTTCTGGCTCTTTTGCAACATCGTGAAAGCCAGACCAGACCTCCGGCCTCTCGTGCGCTCTATAACGATACCTTCTGAGATCCTCGCTCTCTCTTTACTTGTCATCCTCCCCCAGATCTCCGTGCTGGCCCTTACGCCTTGGCGCTTACCTATGCCATTTCACCCTTGGACGTTCCTGGCCTCCAAGTGCTTCGGAGTCAACATTCGGACGCTGAGCATTGAGAACGCGGAATTTCCCTCGTCATCCGCTTTCTGCAGAGTGCTCTCGGCGTTCGCCAGTATACACCGCTTGGTTTGCTCTTTCGTGCGTATTACACAGAAGGACAACGATACAGGTTTGGATCGATTGAAGGAATGTCTCTCTCGACAGCTGAAATTGAGGACGGTAGAAGTGAGTGCCATTAATTCTCAGCACGTTTGCTAGCCTTTAATGCATGGTGTATTGAAAATCGAAGGTTAACGGCTGGGGAACGAATCGGCTGGTCGTACTGCTATCTGAAGTGGCTCGGTCTACTGTTACCGAGCTCAGCTTCACTGTCAGAAGCGAAGGCCGTGCGTGTTGCTAGTTGAGTCTGTCGTCACAATGATATTGTCATTGACATTCCACTTCGTAGACATTGCCGCCATCTTGCAATGGACAAACCTGCGCTCCCTAATGCTGAAGGTGCCGGTTGATACTGAAGCAATCCAGCGGACCAGAGAGATCCTAAAGCCCCTCAAACAGGCTCGGAGCTCGATCGCCGTCGCAGTGGACTTACACCTAGACGACATTGCGACGGCATACCATGCCCTATCCTCAGATCCTACGTTGTGGCCTGAGCTGGAGCAGATCCTCCTCAGTCTTCCCGGGTCAAACCTGACCTTTTCACGACCATGGCCTTTCAACGTTCGCAAGGATCACTCATGGCCACAACTTCTCGAAAGATGCTTTCCACGGTTGCGCGAACGTCAACCGGATGCATTCACATTCCAATGGTGTACGTAGCACATAGCCCAATCAGTCATTGTGAATGTTGACCGGCTGCTTAGCGCGTAAACCGGGCCACGACGACGTCGTCCACGCCCTCATCGTTTCTGCGGACGGTCGCTGGGTAGCGACCGGGTCACAGGACTCCACCATCATTCTGTGGGACGCAAACGACGCATCCATCATCCACGAATGGATTGCTCACTCCGCCTACGTCCAGGATCTCGCATTCTCGCCTGACAGCCGGTACCTTGCATCCGCAGGTGGTCACAGTGGTGAGGTCGCCATCTGGGACCTCACTTTGTCTTCGAGTCCACCACATCGAATCGCGACGCTCGAAATAGGCTCGTACGTCCTCAAGTGCGCGTGGTCTCGCGATGGAGCCTTGATCATGTCCAGGGATCGTGATACCCGCATTCGATTCTGGGACGCGCGCACTTTTCAGGAGCACAACCTTCATACACCACAGATCGACAAGCCAAAATTTGTCTGCATTTCCCCGGATTTTCGATGGCTTACGATTGGTGATGGCCCTAACGAGAAACCTCGCTTTCGTCTCTGGGACGTTACCGCGACCCGTGAGGTGAAGACATCCGTTCCCGCCGGTGTCCGCCCGACGAGGGCCGAATTTGACCCCACCAGCACACTCCTCGCCCTCGCCACTGACGCACCCTCAGATCCCTCTCGTTGCAAAGCCACTGTTGCAGTAGCAGTAACCGTCTGGGATGTGGACACGGGAGATGAGCTCTGTGTCCTTCGGTGGCATGAGTTTCATGTAGCGCAGCTGGCCTTCTCACCAGACAGTCGGTTGCTCCTGTCAATGTCGTGGGACAACACGGTGGTCTGGGACGTGCGCACGGGGACAATGTTGGTCTCGCTGGAGGAACAGAGCGAGCATTTCTTCTCGGGGTGCTTCTCTCCGTGCGGCAAGTACGTTGCATCGGAGTCGGACACTGTGAAGCTGTGGAGGATCAGTGATGGACGGTGCGTGGCGACCTTCCGCGAGCATACTCTTTTGGTCCGGCCTGTCGCGTTCTCTCCGGATGGACAGATGTTGTGGTCTGGGTCAGAAGATGGGACTGTGTTTGGTCGCAATGTACGCGATTTCATTGATCCGGAATGAGCTTGCAAGTTGTAGGATACGCAGACTTACACTGTTGCCAGTTGTTCCGTTACTTCCGTTCGTGTCTTTCGACTTGTTTACCAAATTTCCGTCTTTCGAGATTGTACTACCAACCTGTACCATACTACGGTGAAGGAGCACGTTGAATGTACCGACCCACGGACATCCTGTACGTAGATACAAATACCGCCGGACCGCACTCGATGTTCATACCAACTCACTCCAGTCATCCCAACAGGACGCCACAAACAATACCGACCCTTCATGACGAGACCGCCACGCCCGCGACAGCCAACACCACCCCCAGAGCGACCGTACGCCAAGATATTGCCCGCCGCGCGCTGGCCCCTTCCCGCTCCCGCTCCAGCTAGTCGGCGTGCTCATCGCCACGCTTGTCGCGCCACTTCCAGAACTACTCCCAGTCGACTGCGACGTCGCTAACACTGTGCACGGAAACCAACCCCATCAGTTCAGTGTCTATCCTCACCACGAAGTTGAACAAGTACGTACCAGCACTGATCGTAAAGGACGGTGGAGCACTTGCCGTCGCCGTCGGCGTCACCGATGTGAATGCCTGTGACGACGCGGCCGAGGAAGACGGGAAGCCTGAGCCGGACACCTAAGGCCGACATCAAGGAGGCGCTACTCGAGATCAGTGGGACACCCAGCATTGCGTCAGATGTGGCTTCGAAGGAGCAAAGACAGAGTATCAATGATGAGAAGAAACGCAAAGGAACTTGCAGAAGTGCGAAAGTCGGACGTACCGGAGCTAATGGAAGCACCAGTCCCAGACGAGAAGCTCGTGGGGAGGGAGACGGTCGTGTCTGTATGCGCGAAATTAGCATGGTTCGACGAGACAATTCACACATAGTACGGAGAGCTTCGGAGGCACGATATGTACGCACCGCCGACTTCTTTACACGCGGTCATGAGCGTCACCTGGCCGATCTCCCTGTCGGTCGTGCTGCAGCTCCAAATCATGCAGTCAACCGCGCCGGGCGTGAACTGCTCGGATTGACATCCAATATTTCAATTCCTTTGCGATGGCGATGAGGGGAAGGCTCCCGGAAAGGGGGGGAGAGAGCGCAATGCACCGAAATCGCTGCGCAAACAGGAGACGGGCCCATTATAACAACATTCCCGGCCTGAAGGTGTCTTCGCGCCAGCATGCTCCGTTTGCAGCGGTTGGGCGGCAGCGAAACCGAGGACGGGCCGGCGAGAAAGCGGGCGTGGGCGTGGGCGGCAGCGAGAGACTGAGCGAAAGAGTGGACGAACAGCTGCCAGACGCGTCGGACAGGCGAGCCGCGTGCAACCAACGATTCGCAGCCGATGGAGGACGAGTAAGCGACATGAACGTCACCTGCCCGGTCTCCTTGTCGGTTGTGTTGCAGCTCGCGATCATGCAGTCGACCGCGTCGGGCATGACCTGCTCGGAATGACATGCACAGTCGAAGTTTCTGTCGATATGATTGTGGAATGAGTCCAGTGTCTGCAACTCGCGCAGCGACTTCCGTTGACAAACCTGATCGTGTCCGAGTCATGATATCTTTCGAAGCGTTTCGAGGCAAGTATAGGAACGCGATAGACCGGGGATATGGATGTTTGTCAGAGGAGGGTACGAATCCGCGGAGGGCGAAAACGACAAGCTTGGATTCGAAGCGTCAAGCAGGCGGCCATCGCTTCACCTTGCCCCACAGCAGCCTCTCGATCGCGTCAATCGATTCGCACCGGCCGAGTCCCTGCAACCATACACAGTCACTCATTGGCATGGCAGGAAGTAGGGGGGAGGAGAGGGCGATGAACAATTGATGGTCGATGAAACGCCGCGCACGCTTCTGAACCCTCGACGGATCCCGAGGTGCTCCAGCGAAATTTTGACCGCATCCGGCGCGACGTTCGCAAATAAGCCTGACGATATATCCACCATCAATTGAATGTAACCCCGACACAATGTGCCTGCTCGCTGAATAGAACCTACCAAGGGACCTTCCCCAAATGCGTCTCCCCGACCACCACCCGATCTGCGCCCGTCGTCCATATACATCTGCCCACGTCCTGACATTCGTTGCTGATCAGAGACACCTACCTCCATCCGTTATTCTCCGAGAACGCGCATCTGTTCGAGGGTTGTGGCATAAGGAGACATGCCGGGCGCGGGGTGTGATCCAGGACGCGCGTTGAGGCCGGGGAAGAGGGCGGAAGTATTGGCGGAACCGGATCCTGGTGGAGAAGGGGATCGGGATGGAGGAAGAGACCGCTGCAGACACTGCGCGAAGGTAAAAGCCGAGTGCTGGGGGAGTGACTTCGAGCCCTTGCACCGAACGATCGTTGCCGCACAAAAGAAGCGAGCAAAATAGCACGATTATCGACAGCAGACTGTGTGCGCTGGACCTGCGCTGGACCACTGACTGGGCGAGCGCTCGGCGGAATATATGCGCGTGAAAATGAGCATGAACGATGTTGACAAGGTATATGTACAGGTGGGCCTGCATATACTTATGCAACGACGTACGTCAGATCAAAGATGTACAAGCAAGGACAGGTGTTTATTGTGTGGTGCACGGAGCCCCGGCATGAAACAGACTACATATCAAACAGGATGGATTAACGTACTGATGCCCTCGACGAACGGCCAATCCTTGTTCTCGACCACGTATCCGTATCTGCCATAATGACCTTCCCGTGCGACATCCTGCGCACATCTATGGTCTGCCGATCTTCGAAAGCACAGTCAGCATCACTCCCACTAAACGCAGACGGATACACGCACCTATAGCGTCCCCCTTGTTACCCACCGTGCCATCCTGTACGCAAGACAAGCTCCGGGTTGTCCCCGCAGAGTTGCACCAGTACGGGATCCGGGATGGGTCTTGCAGGCCGGGCGCGTGGAAGTAGAGGTATTCTTGGTCGTTGAGAAGCCGTTCGGGAAGGACCATTCAAGAGTAGACCAGGGACGCTGGGGGACAAGGCTTTGAAAGAGCAGTCGCCCTGCGATGTGAGGCAAGGAAAGACTGCCGCTGAGGGAGACCATGTTCACGTCAATGCACGTGGTCGAACAGATTTGCCGGCTCGGAGATTGCCGCGTCGCTGGGCGTTCCCACAACGAACAAGTCGACTCCGATGACGGTGACTGCTAGTTGGGCACCATAACATCCCTAAAGTCATTCCTTTACTCGTCCAGTATCGCCTCTCTTCCAGGCACATAATACCAGCGTGTATCTCTGCTCAGCAGGGCCGGAGCGCAGACTTTGGCCCGTCCTAAAACCCCCGACGGCCAGTCTTGGTGTAAGTAAACTGTGTTTTCTCCGCTCTCGATGCCTCGCTGACCCTCGGGTCGTCAGTGATATATTTACAAGATGCGACTAGTGCTGGCGCATTCAGAGTCTTGAATTACACGACTGGTCCTCCACACCGTCCTACTCGTCATTGTAGGCAAATACGTAAGCACGCTCTAGAACTCCAATCGTCAACATAACCTCGCAGCCTCACAGAAGGCTAGGACAACTCCGACTCACGGTCATCAGGTTGGAGAACGCAGCGACCGGCCAAGAAACCCGTCCGCGAGGGACGCCAGCTGAGCCTCGAAAGCTCCAGCTCCTCAGGATGTCTCGCACACTCCCAGTAAGACGGTTTCCCCAGCCTCCAGAGGTTGAAACCCTCTGAACACCTCGCATTCAGAGAAATTCTCTGCCTCTGCGCCTCGTTGTGGTCGCGTTTCCCTCCTATGCCGCCGCTGGGGCGTCGCGAGCGCCCAGTCCGAGCCTCGCCGGCCTCCGGTACAAGCAGCATTCGTCCCCTGTCGCTCAGCCTCTCGTGCACCTCCGATCTCTCTCTCAGCGGGGGCGCATCTTCAGGCGCGAACAGGATCTCGGCCGCGGGTATAACATCATCCGGACAGCTCCCGAGCCTGGTGGCTTGTCCATTAGCGGTGAGCTCGTCGTTCTGGTGACACTAGTATCAGGAATTGAGTATTTTCCTGCAAGAAAACTGTCTGGAGCTCGCGATCGAGCAGGACGATTGCGCAAGCATCGTTGACGTGGACTGTTGCTGTACAACTCTCGTCCTCAGCGCTGGTGTTAACGGATCACCTGCTGCGCCCCGCACCCGTCCGGCTTTGGGGACGTCGGTCCATTCACGACCTCGCGCAGCGCAACGCGCTTTGCCTCGGGCCTCGTCGCGTCGCGTCCGGGCGACCTCAGCGTGGCGGAGAACTTCGTCAAGCAATCTTGCACACGCGCCGTGGCGAGCACCTCCCTCTCCTTCCCCTCGCCCACACCCTCGGCGACGTGTTCGAACCCGTTCACGACGTCCTCCTTAGCGCGTGGGACTAGCTCGGTGACTGACCTGCCGCGAATACCTCGCCGTGCTCAGAGACTCTATGCCATTGCCCGCCGAGCTGCTCGCAGCAGTCGAGCGGCAGGTCATACTTGCGCGACCGGTGGGGGTGGGCGGGGTGCTGTAGGGATGGGGTGAGATGTGTGTCGGATTTTGATCTTCTACGGGGCTACCAATCGCTTACGTTTGTTAGCCGAGAGGCGTTACCCCTTTCATTTCTGCTTTCCAATTGCGGCGTCGCAGACGGTTTGTCTTCCTTTAGATGTATGTCGAATCGCACATGTATGTATGTAGGTGAGTCGGAACAGTGCTCGTTTCTTTCCTTATTCGAGCCTTTGACGGCCATACTAGGCTTTCGTCAGGTTCTTCTGATAGCTTCCATGCACCGTACGTTTAGTCAAACCCCTCTCCAGAATTGGTCGAGACCACGGTGTGCACTGCCTGGTGAATGTTCGGCTCAGATGTCCTATCAAAGGTTCTTCAGAATATTCGGATTAGGAGCCGCGTTCCCTAGTAAATCCCCCTCCGCCCTATGACTACACGGCCTATTCTCCAGAGGTCGACCTCCAATTACAAGTACAGGCATACACATCTTTCGCGGATACTGTGCCATCATACGTTCAGCTATCTAGCGACAACGAACGTGGAACGGAACAATCGCCCTCCGCCGAATGCCAACTGAAGCCCCAAATAGCAAGTGCGTTCCGGACACCCAATTAGAGGAGTGGCTGCCCTCTTGCTTGTGCTCGTCATCATAAGGAAAGTCAGTGCGTGATATGCTCTGCTCCGATGGATAGCCTAACTCGGCAGCCCCCAGACATATTCATCTGTCATTGTCTTCGGTGGACTGATATCTAAGTTTGATGTCGTGTGCGTGGTTCACTCGCAGCGAAGCATGTTCTTGTACCTTTCCCCTTATATCCCGGCCAGTCAATGCAGGCTTCCATCTCCGCATACTCGCATCGCTTCCTATCAGTCTCGGCGCCGACGTGGCTTTTCCCTCCCTCTCTCTCCCTCTCTCCGCCTTGTCCCTCGCTCCGTCCGCGCCGTCCCTCGGTCTTCCAGCCTCCTCCCTCGGTCTCCCTGTCCTGGACCTCGTCTACCGATCACAACCCACCCAAGCGTTTGTGCCGTCTTCCTCACATACATCATGTGCCTCACACCCCGAGTCCCCTGGGAAGTCGTCGAGCGGATCATCGAGCATTCCGACGACACGGCTGCCTTGCGCAGTTTCGCCCTCACATGCAAGCAACTTCATCCCCGCAGCATCATCGTCCTCTTCACAGATGTCGAACTCAAAACAAGGGACCAGTTCTGGCTCTTTTGCGACATCATGAAAGCCAAACCAGACCTCCGGCCCTTGGTGCGCTCTATAACGATACCTCCTCCGATCCTCACTCCCTCTTTGCTTGCCACCAGACTCCCCCAGATCTCCGCGCTCGCCTTTAACCATTCACGCTACAGCGGACGCATGCTATTTCACCCTACTACACTCCTGTGCTGCAAGCGTTTTGGAGTCAATATTCGGACGCTGAGCATCCAGGACGCGACGTTTCCCTCGTCATCCGCTTTCTGCAGAGTACTCTCAGCGTTCCCCAACATATACCGCTTGGTTTGCAAGTCCGTCAATGTTGAAGAGACGGGTAACGATGCAAGTTTGGATATATTGAAGAAACGTCTATCCGGACAGTTGAAATTGAGGACGCTAGACGTGAGTGCCGTTAATATTCAGCACGTTTGCTAGCCTTTAATGCCTTGTGTATTGAAATTTGAAGGTTTACGGCATGAGAACAGATCCGCTGGTTATACTGCTGTCTGAATTGACTCCGTCTACTGTTACGGAGCTCAGCTTTAGTATCGGAACCGATGGCGGTGCGTGTTGCTAGTTGATTCCGTCATTGCAATGATATTGACATTGAGGTGGTAGATATTCCCGCCATCTCGCAATGGACTAACCTGCGCACCCTAACGCTGCGTGTGTGGGTTACAACTAAAGCAGTTCAGCGCACCATAGACATCCTAAAGGCTCTCAAACAGGCTCAGAGCCCGATCGCAGTCATAGTGGACTTGGACCTCGTGGCGATTGAGACGGCATACCATGCGCTATCCTCAGATCCTACATTGTTGTTTGAGCTGGAGCAGATCCTCCTCAGTCTTCCCGGGTCAAACCTGACCTTTTCCCTACCACGCCTGAACGTTCGCAAGGATCACTCGTGGCCGGAACTTTTCGCAAGATGCATTTCAAACTTGTGCGGACATCAACCAGATGCATTCACTTTCCCATCGTGTACGTAGTCCACAGCCCAATCAATCATTGTGAAAGTCGACCGGCTGTTCAGCGGGTAAACCGGGCCACGACGGCTTCGTCACCGCCCTCGTCATTTCTGCGGACGGTCGCTGGGTAGCGAGTGGGTCTGACGACTCCACTATCATTCTGTGGGACCCAAACGACGCATCCATCATCCACGAATGGATTTCTCACACCGCACCCATCCGTGACCTCGCATTCTCGCCTGACCGCCGGTACCTTGCATCCGCAGGTAGCCACAGTGGTGAGGTCGCCATCTGGGACCTGACTCAGGCTTCGAGTCTACCGCGTCGCATCGCGACGCTCAAAACAGGGTCCTCCGTCGAGAGATGCGCGTGGTCTCGCGATGGAGCCTTGATCATATCCTGGGATCATGCCCCCAGCACTCGATTCTGGGACACGCGCACCTTTGAGGAGCGACACAATGTTCTTCCACCACAGAGCAGCCGTCAGTATCTGATCTGCATATCCCAGGACTTTCGATGGCTCGTGCTTCGGGATGCGGGGTCTGGTGTTTTTCTCTGGGACCTTACCGTAGCTGAGGCGAAGTTATCCTTTCCTGCCGATGTCGTGGTCGGCACATTCGATCCCACCAGCACATTCCTCGCCCTCACCACTCCCGGAGTATCAGATCCTTCTCACGGGAAAGCCGCTGTGCCGACCGCAGTGACTGTCTGGGATGTGGAGACAGGAAATCAGCTCTGTGTCCTCCGGGGGCATGAGGCTGGCGTAGGACTGTCGGCCTTCTCATCCGACAGTCGGTTGCTCCTGTTATCGTCGGGCAACAAATCGTTGAAGGTGTGGGAGGTGGGCATAGGGACAATGCTCGTCTCGCTCGAGGGACACAGCAAGAATGTCTCGAGGGGGTGCTTCTCTCCGTGCGGCAAGTACGTTGCATCGGGGTCGCTAGACACGACGGTGAAGCTGTGGAGGATCAGCGATGGACGATGCGTAGCGACTTTCCGCGATCATACCAGTTGGGTCTCGGATGTCATGTTCTCTCCGAATGGACACATGTTATGGTCCGGGTCAGTTGATGGGACTGTGTTTGGTCGTAATGTACGCGATATCATTAACCCGGAACAAGCTTGCGAGTTGTAGGATACGTAGACTTACGCCGTTCCCAGGTGTTCCATAACTTCCGTTCATGCCTTCCGGCTTGTTTACCAAACTTCCATCCTTCGAGATTGTACTACCAACCTCTACCATACTACGGTGAAAGAGCACGTTGCGTGTATATCGAGACTATAGATACATACCGACCCCAAAACGTACATACACACAATACACCTTCCACACGAATCCCGCTCGGCTGCGCTCATAATTCACGCCAACACGCTGAAGCCATCCCTACAAGACGCCACAAACGATAACGGCCCTTCACGACAAGACCACCACGCTAGCAACAACCAACACCACCCCCAGAGCCATCGAGTGCGAAGACAATGTCCCCCGTGCGCTGGCCTCGTTCCCGCTCCCGCTCCCGCTAATCGGCGTGCTGCTACCTTGCGTGCTCGTCGCCGCACTTCCTGAGCTGCTCCCGGTCGACTGCGACGTCGCCGACGCTTTACACGGGAAGAAGGCCCAATAGTTCAGTGTCTGTCCGCTCTTCAAAGTAGAACGAGCACTTACCGGCACCGGTGGTAGGAGTTGATATAGGGGGAGCCGTGGCCGTCGCCGACACCGAGTTGGTTGAGGGTGAGGACGCTGCAGAGGAAGGGGAAGAGGAGGAGGCCGGCACCGACGCCGACACCGACACCGACACCGACACCGACACCGAGGACGAGGCGCTACCGGAGATCGGCGGAACGCCTGGAACACAGTGAGAGAATGGGAAGCATGGCGTCAGACACGGTGTCCGAGGAGCGACGGCAGGGAACCAAGAACGAGAAGAAGTACGAAGGGACTTTTGGAAGCGTGAAAGCCGCACGTACCGGAGCTAATGGAAGTGGCAGTCCCAGACGGGAAGCTCGTAGGGAGGGAGACGGACGTCCCTGTACGCACGAAATCAGCCTGATTCGACGAGACCATTCACACCACACGCAAATATCTGACATGATACGCACCGACCTGTTTGCACGCGAGCATGAGCGCCACCTGACCGGTCTCCTTGTCGGTCGTGCTGCAGCTCGCGATCATGCAGTTGACCGCGCCGGGCATGAACTGTTCGGAATGGCATGCACAGTCGAAGTTCCTGTGGGTTAGGTTGGGGAGTGAGTTGAGGATCGACAGTAGCTTCCGTCGACTAAGAAGATGAGTTTTTGAGGCGTCTCAAGTCGAGACTTGCGCGCGCCAAGCCGAACCGCCTAAATCCGCGCATGAGACCGACAGCGACGCGGAAGACGTTGCGGCGCAGGTTTGCATTGTCGACGAGGAAGCTAAGCGCGACTGGGGCGGCGGAAACATATATAGGTCAAAAGAATTGCTGGTGAAGAGTCGTCACCAAAACGGTGGACTCGTCCGGAGGACCGGACTTCCACTATCTGACGGTGGTCCACCTCCCCTTCCACTGTCCTCGCCAGCAAAGCGTGTCCCTTGTGACCTACTCGACTCGTGTCACACTCGCCACCCGCCGCCACTGGCCGCTCGATCCGCACGACCAGGTTGAGGCCTCGGCGGAACTGAGTGAGCTCTCCTCCTGCTATGCCGTGCGCTGCCCGACTGCATGCCGGATCCGCGCATCTCCTCCAGCGCGTCCGTCACGCCGCGCTACGCCAGCTTCGAGCAGCGTGGGTGTACGCTCTGAATCCAGTTTCGCATCGCTTCGCGTGAGGCTGCTCACTCGAGCGCCGCGGTGATCTCACCGGAGACGCACTGGCGGCACTACGACGAGCTACAAGAGTCATCGTTCGTGCAGAAAATTGAGAACGCACGCCCGCATCAGGATCGTAGGAATGCCGATAGCGCGCTGTATGCGGGCGTAGTCGCCGAGTCGTGCTCATATAGAATGGAACGTGCTACTCCCTGCCAGTACAAGAGCAGCACCCACTACAACGTACACAGCCTACAGGATGCGGGCAGATAACACTTTGTAGAGCTTTGTACGTACGCCCATCCTGATAAAGTTCGCACGTGCATCGGACGCAAAGGCAAACGAGAGGCGAGATCCAGAACGCATCTCGAGCCCGGGTCCATAAGCACGTCCAGCGTCCCCTCGCTGACACCGAAGACGACCCCCAAATACACGCAAAACGCAAAACGGGCACAGACCATACCCGACCGGCCAAACGGGTACTCACAGACTGTCACCGCATCCGATCGCCTCCTGGGACACCAGCGCGCACTGCTGGACGCAAAGCGGCAGCCCGATCTGCCTTTTCGACTCGGATTCCCAAGCGAACGCGCGCGCGTCGACGCCGAGACCGAGGGCCTTGGCGCGGCTTGAGCTGCTGTCCCTGCGGAGGCCGGTTGACCAGGACCAGAGGACGAGGAAGAGGGAGAGGAGGAGCCAGCGGGGCTGCTGAGAGATCACACTGACAGAAAGCGGCATGAGTGAGTCGTTAGTCGTGAAGTCGTGAGCCCGAGCGGGAGGTGGAGCTGTGCTCAGAAAGATGTGGGAGCGGGAGTGAAGAAGACGTCAGACCAAGGGCCCAGCGCGAGCAGAGTGCTGCCAACCTGGGGCGGGGGAAGGGCGACGGTGCTATATAGGCCCCGAAACGCGACGCAGATTGACAGAGCGATCAGAGGAAGCGTCCGCGGCCTGCAAAATTCAATGTTTACTCATCGCGACGCCCCGAAGGGAAGGCTCCGAAGCGCAAGACTCACCGATCACCTGTCCCCCTCCCCGCACCCGCCCTCGAGGCTCGACCCGCGGGCGCGAGCGCACTCCACCGTAGGCCCGCATGGCAGCCATCTTCCACGCAGCAGGGCACGGCGTTCGCGAGGGAAGAAGGCCATCAGCTGACTGTCGCCCTGCATCCTCGTGAATGTCCCGACTTGGAATGATACCCACCCATCACACGGCGTCATCGCAGACAGAGAAATGTTTGGCGGTACTCGGGGGCAGCATTGGGGTTTCCGAGGTGGGTATAGCGAGACGATGGACCAGGGATACGGCCATTTGTCGGAGCAGGATACAAATCTGTCGAGGGCGACGAGGACCAGTTTAAATGGGTTCGAACTTGAAGCGTCAAGTAGGCATGTGGTGGCGCGGCAATCTCCGAGCCACCCGAATCTTATCTCTTCCCTCGGCGGAGTTCGACCGGTGAAGCTGGCTGCCCTTGCTCCAGTACGGGTGCATATATCTTGAAGACTTGAAGGCATTGACGGCGAACATGGCCTCCCTCGACCTCTCTTACATCGCAGCCCCGATGGTGAACCAGAGCGACCTGCCCTTCCGCATCCTCGTCCGCCAGTACAACGCCTCTCTCGTCTACACCCAAATGCTCCTTCCCGAACGTCTTCTCAACGACCAAGAATACCTCGACTTCCACAGGCGCGGCCTGCAAGACGCACCAGATACACCGGTAGTGGTACAACTCTGCGGAAACGATCCCGAGGTTGTCGTGCGCGCTGCACGGACAGTGGTTGACAAAGCGGACGCGATAGGTGCGTATATGCGTGTCTGTTGACAGGCAGAGGATGCTGACCGTGGCTTCGAAGATCTGTAGACTTGAACCTTGGATGTCCGCAGGATGCCGCACGGGAAGGTCATTATGGCGGATACCTTCTCGAGAAGAAGGATTGGCCGCTTGTCGAGAGCATCGGTACGTTGATTCAGATTCACCGTTCGTTGCCTGCCTCGTTTCTTTGCCCGGGCGTTGTATAACCGCGTTTCATGTGGCCTTGCTCGCACATACGCATTCATGTTTAATTCGAGAAGACGTCTGTCGACCAGATGCTGCCGCATATAGGCCTGCCGATCCGCGCATATAACTCGTCACCTCGTCTGTTCACGCGCATATAGTCAGCTCAATGCCCTCCCAATCAGCAGCAGGGCGCATATAGTCGGTGGTCATTGTGTGTGCCTTGTTTGTGTTTGTTCCATTCGCTCTGTGGTGCTGGTTGAATGCACTGGCTCGAATAAACTCCTCAGCACTTAGCTTACCTCCGTGTAGTGTCCGCCCTCTCGCACTCCCTCCCTGTCCCAATCTCGACCAAGATCCGCCTCTGCCCAAATACCGCCCTCACGCCCGACCTCGGAGTGCGCCTCGCAGCCGCCGGTTCGACCTGGATCACCCTCCATGCCCGCCACGTCTCCGCGCGCCGCCGTCGCCAAGGCGCAGCCGACCTCGAGCAGGTGCGCATCCTGAAAGAACGAGTTGGGGTGGGCGTGCCGGTGGTCAGCAACGGGAACGTCAAGACGTGGGCGGACGTATGCGAGAATAGGAGGACGACGGGCGCGGACGGCGTCATGGTCGGGGAGACGCTTTTGGGGAACCCTTGGTAGGTTCTATTCTTGGTCTCTAGTAGGTATATGAGACTGACGACGGGAACGTCAAGCTTGTTCGCGAACGTCACGCCCGATCCGGCGAAGATCTCGCTCCAGTACCTCGAGATCTGTCGCGAATATCCCGGGACGGCGACTATGCAGACGATGCAGACGCATGTGCGGCATTTCGTCGACCACCAATGGTTCGTGCGCTCTCTCATCCTCCCGCCGGGTTAATAATGGAGTAATGTGCGTGGAATATTAACTGCAGTGGACGGAGACCGTGGTTCGACAAGTTCCGCGCCGCGCTAGGTCGATGCGAATCCATTGACGCGATCGAGACCCTGCTGCGGGTCAAGGTGCAGCGATGGCGAGGGCTCGCGCCCCTGTCGCACGCGGGTATGGACGACGTGGAAGACGTGGCAGACGACGAGAGCGACCCCGACGGGGAAGGAAGAAGAGCCGAGCGCGAGGCGAGGGCGGAGGACGGGGATCGGGACCTGGAAGACATGTTCGCTGATCTGAGCGTTCTGTCATAGCGGGTAGACCGGATGGTGTCAACCGTCAATTTTCCTTGTCGTTAGAGCGAGGTGAGTTTGCTTGACGTCGGGTGATCATCTGGGATATGCGAAAGGGGCTGAGCAGACCGAAGTATTATTATCGTTACAGTGCATGATCGTCGGGTATGATGAAAGTATGGCTGTCGTCTTGCCAGGGAGACCAGCGAGGCGCCGTTTTTGCGTCGTCAGCGGGTCGGGTGTTCGGGTGCGCATCGGACGCTTCTTCTGCGAGTTCTGTGCTAAGTCCGTCTGTATGCGATGTCGCTATAGACCGCGTGCTGTGCTTGCCCGATCCTGGGCTTCGATTCTTCATTCGCATAAAGTTGACATGCACGCCTTTCGGAAGTCAACGAAACCCAGACAGGCTTCATGACGACGACCGAAGACGAGGACAACTGACGTTATGCTTTTATTATGGACGTCAGCTCGTCAGGAACATGAATACTGCAGACATACTGCGGGCAGAACGGTGGTGGCGCTATAATAAGTGGCCCTGTCCCGATGTTCGACGTTCGATGTTCAACTCTCCTCGCCTGTGGCCATGGCACCAAGCATCCAATCTGCCGTTGTCGGCCTCGGTGCCTTCGGTGAGTGTTTATTGTTTGAGACATCCAGGGCGCTAACCTCGAATGGTGTGGACGTTGGATCACTTACAGCCACACCACATAGGCCGGCAATCAAGGTGAAACGACGATACATCGCCGACCTATCGTCCGTATCTGTCGAGTCTCCTCCATTGTCCCTCTTTACCGACTCCCATGTCGAACTGAAGGCCGTCGGAACAAGTCGGAGTGGATAACTCGCGATGCCTCTGGCCAGGTGCTGGATACGGCCGTTGGGAACTCCGAGGTTCCCGGAGTTTGGCCCGTCCTCAAACCGCGGTTTCGGATTGGCTGTCATATTGGAGTGTCCGGCGCAAGGCACTTGTTCGGCTGGACGATCGGGCGGGTGAGTGGGGCGCGTAGACATGGGCGATCGATGATCGAGCGGGCGTCATTCTTTCGCGTAGAGTCCTGCTCACAAGGGAAACAAAGTTGGTAACGGTATGACGCGCGCGACTACTTTGACAGCGCGATCGGGAACAGTGTTTTTAACAAGAATGTCGTTCGAGGGCGCGTTGCCTGTATACTGTACGGTGCCACGCTGGGCGTGTTGTCGACCGACACTAGCGGAACGGTTTGACTGCGTGCATGTCATTAGGCGTGTCCCGAGTCCCCACAGATGTGTCAAACGTTCAAACTTAGCAGGACGGCCGTGCCAATGCCAATGACTCCTGACTTTTGCTGTTGAAGTCTGTCAAAGAATTTCTCCGCACGAAAAGGGGGGCGGCTCCACCGGACGGAGCAGCAACCTTGCTACATGTATGTCTCTGTATGTGTGTTTTTGCACAGCCTGTCGTCGTCTCCCTCAAACTGAATTCCCCACTCCCACTGCGAATCGAGAATCGAGAATCGAATTGGAAGCAGCGACATATAGAGATACGTGTGAGGTTGCGCCTCGAGGACGTGCGCGCCGGCCCGCGACGTCGTTCTTCTCGCAATGCCGCTCCAGAAGGTGCGCCATTTTCTCAGGAGCGTGCCTGCGGCAAGTCCATATGAGGCTAAAGTGCAGCTGTTAGATGCCGCGGCCGGGCGCTGGGAACGGTCAGGGGAGACGGGAAGCGGGGGGCCGGGAATGGGGAGCCGCGCGTGGTGTCGGATCTGGAGATCTGTCATAAAGGATAAATTACGATGCGCGGGCACACTGGGGTGGTGCGGTGTCTGTATGGATGGATGGATTGAATTAATCTAATCGCTCGCGGGGCGCGGGGGTGCCGGCGGACGTGTGGTGGATGGCCGAGGGTCGGTGCGGTCCTGGGTTTGGGGTGAGTTTGCGTGCGCGATGCAGAGTTCAAGACAGGACGCACCGGGGGAGCAGGGAGAAACAGTGCGTGGGAGAGGGCGACGGTGCGCGTCGTCGTCGTTGCGAACCGCGGAGGAGGTGGTCAAGCGAGGCCAAGGACGAGGCGGCGGGCGGTGGGAGGGCCGCATGGACGCATGGGGAGCTGTCGTCCCTGACAGATGGTTTAATCTCGCCGCGGGGCGTGGTGAGCAGTATCTGCTTACGCCCTAATACGTCACCGTCACGCCCTTGGACTGCTCCGGCCGGCATCTATCACCCCCCGACGTCGGCCGGCTGCGGAGGGACCCTGAACACCCGTCCGTCGCCTTGGCTCTCGCGCGCAACGACGACAAGGAGTAAGTGCATGTTCATAAACATCCGATGCGTTTAGAAAGAGACTTGCGACATTCGAAGAGCCAGCTTGGATAGCGAAGGGTGCCGCAACGATAAAGGTGGAATGGCATTGAATCCCGCGCTGAGGCCGCAGAGGTGTCCCGAACTAGTCACTTCGGACAACAGATGTCCAATTGCAAGTCCAGTCCTAGAGCATGCCACGCTCCGCGCCCAGGAGAAGATTATCGGTGTTTCGAACAGCAAAGTCTACACTCTCTCCGTCTTTAAATTCGTCAACCGCAATCGACCCCTTCACCGATTGTCCTGTAAGTCCAGCTCGATGAACTGTTTCAGAGTCGGCTGGCATCGCAAGAGTGAGATGGGCATGAGCATGCTCAGCGGTGGCGATTATTGCCACGAGAAGATCCGGGTGTACTACTTACTACTTACTAGCTTCATGGTTCGATGAATGATTCGCGGCGGGACCCCAGCCGTTTCGCCGTCGCCGCGCCGCATGCTCGTCCTGAATGAGAGGCAGAACCGCGTACCTCGTTGCATATATCGTGATTAATTCCGCAAGCACAGTGATTGAGACGAGAGGAGCGGACGGCAAGCACTGTCCCTGCGTGAACGCAAACGCTAAACTGGAGAGCCGCAGCGCGCGCAGGCGCTACTGTTGCCAAACGCGGTAAATGAGCCGGGGAGGGCGGCCGGAGAGTGTGACCTGAGCGTGACAGGCGGTGTGATGACGAGGGTCGAACAAAGCAAACGGATTGGGCGAGCCGACAGCAGCCTTCTCTTGCCCTTCCCGCTCAACGTCCCCCCCGACGCTCTCTGACGACGTCCTCCTCTCTCCCACCTCCCTCTGCGAGCTCTGGACGACAACGACTCTGACGACGAGCTCTGGACATCCCCCTCTCCTCCGTTCTCCTTGCCTCCGACCATCTCCCACCAACACAAAGACCACAAAGCCGTCCTTGTCCTCCCTTACCCCCCCGCCTGGGCACCCACCCCCAATCCGGTTCCCGCTCCGCAGGCGAGCACACAAGCACCAGTCATGGGCAACTGCGTGTCGACCCAGGACCGCGAGGCGCAGATGCGCTCCCAAGAGATAGACCGGCAGATCGAGGAGGACTCGCGCAAGCTCAAGAAGGAGTGCAAGATCCTCCTCCTGGGCTCGGGCGAGTCGGGAAAGAGCACGATCGTCAAGCAGATGAAGATCATCCACCAGAACGGCTACACGCCCGACGAGCGCATGACCTACCGCCAGACGATCTACAAGAACCTCCTCGACTCGGCCCACCACATCATCACCGCCATGCGCAAGCTCTCCCTCGACTGCGAGGACCCCGCCAACCGCGCACGGCTCGAGAAGATCCTCGACTACGCCGTCAGCCCTGCGACGTCCTTTTACTTTGCCGAGGACATGGCCCAGGCCATCTTCGACCTCTGGAAGGATCCCGTGATCCCCAAGATTATGGACCACAGTAGCGAGTTCTACTTGATGGACAGTGCAAGCTAGTGAGTGGCCTCATTCGTGCTGCCATACCCTCCGTCCCTTCCCCCACGGTCTCCGCACGCAAGCCCTGCCCTGCCAAACTCCCTTTCTTTGGGCCCAGTTGCCGAGCGCTTATCCTTGGCTGCGCGCGTCAGGCCACTCAGCGGGGTGTCGGACAGTGGCGAAGCGCAGAAGCTGACTCAAGGTTTTCTTCCTAGTTTCTTCACCGAGGCGCTTCGAATAGGAACGCCAAACTACGTTCCTACCGAGACGGATGTGCTACGGGCGCGAGCGACAAGTAGAGGCATCACGGAGACAAGATTTTCATTAGGGCCCTTATCGTGAGTTTCTCCCGCCTGTCTCGGACCTTTCCCGTGATACACTGCTCGTGGATTAGCCCGCGTGTGTGTCTGTGTGCGTCCGACGTCGGGGGTTGCTAACGCGCTGCGCAGAATACACATGTTCGACGTGGGTGGACAGCGGTCAGAGCGGAAGAAGTGGATACATTGCTTCGAGAGCGTGACGAGCATCATCTTCTGTACGGCGCTGAGCGAGTACGACCAGGTGTTGTTGGAGGATCGGAATCAGGTGCGCCCCCACTACCTAATTCGGTTCGCAGCCGGCTGCGATCTGACATCTACCACTATTCTCCTTCCCGGATGACGCAGAAACGAATGGCGGAGTCCCTGATCCTTTTCGAGTCGGTCATCAACTCGCGATGGTTCCTCCGGACCTCGATCATTTTGTTCCTGAACAAGATCGACGTGTTCAAGAGCAAGTTGCCAAAAGTGCCCCTCGAGCGGTACTTCCCCGAGTACACGGGCGGGCCCGACATTAACAAGGCGGCGAAGTACATCTTGTGGCGGTTCATGCAGGCGAACCGGGCACGACTGAGCGTGTACCCACAGTGAGTGTCCCGTCTAGTGTCGTTGTCTTCTGTCTTGGTTTGTTCGGCGGCCGTGACAGTGTTTGGCCGCGTTCGTCTTTCGATGGCCATCTCTACATTCCTTTTCCACGTTAAATTCTGTTCGTCTGGTTGCGTTGCCATGCTCACGATATGTTCCCAGTCTAACACAAGCCACGGATACATCAAATATTCGGCTTGTGTTCGCAGCAGTAAAGGAGACGATACTGCAGAACGCACTAAAGGACTCGGGGATTCTCTAACCTTACCTTCCTTTTCGTTTCTCTTTCCTCGTTCGGTCCTGGAGGGGTGGATGGTGTTTAATGTACTGTCTGTTTTACCTGGTGAGTCCTTCCTCGACATACCGACATTTCCGTGGCGGTGCTGACTGAAACTCCCCTGTCCTTCGTGTCGTACAACCTCCCAGGGTCCTCGCATCGCATCTGCATCCACTCGTTCACGTCTGCGCCATCTCATCCTCGATCTGTACGCATGCTGCATCTCTCACGTCCCAATCTCGTCCCATCCATCCATGATCTCCTATCGTTGTTGCTTTTGTATGTTGTCGTTTAACGCCCCCGCATCGCCGCCATCTACACCCTCCACCTCCCCCTAATCATCCCCCGCCACGCCCGGACATATAGCCCGTCGACGTCTGTCGCGCGTACGTCTGGGCTGTCTGCTCGACATCCTGGCAGGTCGGCCTTATGCGCGCCGCAGGCTCTGAAGCTTTCCGCGCGGGCGCCGACTGCGTCGTGCGTCGCCTTCCCGGCTGCTGTCATGGTCGCTATGGTCGCATCACCCGCCCGTCGTCGAGTATGGTCCCGTGGCGGCCCCCAAATGGCATCGTGGTCAAGTTTGAGCAGGGCCGAAGGAGCTCTTTCCTGCGACGCGTCGTCGTCAACTGGCATCCGTGTCATCGCATGCTGATGTTATCGGACGTATACCTCCGCCCGCTCCATCAACTGGCCTTCCGACGGGCATCTGCTACTACCTGACAGATCCATGACGTCGGACGCCTTCCGTCGTTTCCTCGGAAGGATCTGCCCATCGGAGACGTTGCGGTTGCGTCACAGGGCCGCCACTCGCACTCGGAGCGCTCGGAGCTACGACGGCGGAACCTTCAGCTTCAAGTGTCGGGCCACCGCAACTGCCGCCGTTCATTTGACCTCTTCCACCGTCTCGTCGCTCGTTGCTCGATCCGACCATTCATCTTGCTGTCCACCCTTTCCCCGTGTTCTTGATTGTTTACTTTAAGACACTGCTTGCCTCGGGTTGCTCGTTCCCCCTCATCCAGTGTGCCTCCCTCCCTCCCTTCTCCCTTTCCCACTTGTCCCCTGCTCCCTTACTCCCCAACCCTCTGCTTACTTGCCGCTTCATATTTTCCGCCGCCCCGTGCATACGCGTACCTCACCTCATCGACCGTCTCGTCTCCGTTCTGCCCTGGTCCTGTCCGCATCTACTCGTATCTTATTTTACATGACCTCATTCATGACCGTGTTACGCGGGCGAGGCGCCGTCGCACTTGCCCGTCCCCTCTACGCTCTCGTCATCCCACACCTCGCGCACGCTACGACTAATCTCTTTCCTTTCTCTCTCCTACGTCTACGTACAGTGCACCCTACTTACGCCCCCACCGCTGTGTATAGGAGGAATGTCGGGCTCGCGCGACGCGAGGCGCGTCGGTTGCACGTGTACATATATGCGCACATACAGTATACAGCATATAGCGTACAGTACGCGCGGTGCCGAGTGCACAGAGCGTATGCGTGTAGTAGGTTCTGCTGAGCGGGTGTGTTCTCGGCGTGCACAGTTGTGCTTGCGTTTTGGTTTGTCCCTCTTTCGCGCGATCGTTTTGTCTCGAGTTCGGCCGCGGTTCTAGCTGCCTACAACGTTTCGCTGCGGCTGGTGATCCATCATGCATCATCGGCCTGGCTCACGCTACTTTGTATGTGCGTCTCGAGTGGATCGTACGAGTACTTACGTCTTGCTTTATTGCAGAGGCGGGGGCACGGGACACGGGTGCGTTGCTTATGCTTCTCGATTGTGTTTGTCATGGGGTACATCTGACGCTTTTCCATCATAGGTACTGAACTTCATCGTCTTCGCTTTATCGGAGTCGGTCACGCCTCTGTCGCATGTTAGGTATGCGTTTACGTCTGGAGTGCATGGCCCGTCCATTTCAGCGCGATGACAGAACCTGGGATTCGTTCCACGCATTATAGGGGTGCTCAATTTCTTTTGGATGCTGGACGTTGGACGCACTCAAGCTCGTTTGATGCCAGCCGTCGCGCTTGTCCTCGACGGTCCCCGAGCGCTCCCCCCCGCGCAAAGTAGCTGATAAGGAGGCCGCGGTAGAGACGTTGGAGCGAACGGACGGAAAGACTGACGCTGATACCTCGCCATACGCGGGATGCTCGGCTAAGTCCATCACCTCCATCAAACGAGCTCTGAGTCAACGTCCAGCGTCCAAAGAGATTGAGCACCGTACAGGGTACGTTCGTCCTTTTCGAGTCGGCAACTCTCTCGTGAGAAGTGGACCTCGTGGAAAGCGGAACGACGCGGTATGCGGACGTCGCAGTACTTAAGTAGTCTACGGCTCCACTGTGCTGCGTTCGTGCAGACTCTAGCTGCCCTGTCCGGTACTTGTACTTCCTCAACCATCTCCGGTCGAGCACGCAAAGTCGTTATTGTAAGATGGCATGATGAGAGCCTGTCAGGAATCCGACCCGACTGATAGGCTCTCATTTTGAATAGACACACTCCTTCGAAAGTTGCCTCAGGCCTGGGCCATACCCGATCATCGCACGCCGTAATGCTCGCAACCTATCTTCACGCTCGGGCGTCTCAATCACCCTTCGAGGCTTCGACGTTCACTACCCCCGTAAGTAATTCTACTCGTTTGGGCCGGAGCAGTCATGGACCATCTAAAAATGAAAAGCAAGATGATTACAGATAGTCAGGAACGCGTACGAGCCTTTTCCCAAGAGCTTGTTGACCTGACCGTCGATCACGTCTCCCACCCTCGCTGCGCTTCCTGCGTGTTCCCTCGTTGCGAAGGGATGGCGGGAACGTGTGCAATGGCGGATTTTCGGACGGCCTCAACTGTATGATCTCGCTCAGCTCAATCTCTTCCCCAACGCTCTCCGCGCATATCCACCTACCACGTCGACACGCTGGTCATCCAGCGATGGATCAGAGACCGGCCAGACACACCCAGTATTCCCCAAACAGCCTCGAGGTTCTGTTTCCTACAGTCATTGGCCATCTCCTTCCGAAATTATGCGGCATACGACTCGGGGGGCTAGTGTTTGCAATGTCAGATGAGGTGCCGTGGGGGGGCAAGGATCCGGCCATACCAACTGCTGCATAACTTGCCTATCCGTCCTCGTTTCCCTCCGCTGCTGTCCCCTTTTTCTGGAATCAAGGAGCTGGAGCTCGCCTTCGTCGTGTTCCCGTCATTCAATGACCTCGCGCGAATGCTTCATGCATTCAAGCAACTCCGGACCCTCCGTTGCGGCGACGTCGAGCGGACGAATCCGGGAGTTCGTCTCCCGGCTTTCATGACAATGGAGACCACGCGGCGTGGCTCGAACGCATTCTTACCGGTTTTGGAGAGCCTCTTGGTGAGTGGGCCTTCATTCAAGCGATACGTTACTCGATGACCGCTTCAACGCCAGATCTCATTACAATTACAGATATTCAGGAATAGGCCAACACGGAGTGGGACGGCTTCTGTCCGGCCTGGCACCCACTTCGCCCTTTCGTCAGTTGAGCATCCACCTCCCATACACAGACAGGCCCTACCGATCTGATCCTTCAGGTGCGCATTTCTCAGTCTGTCGCTTCAGAAGCTCCGGCCAATGTTCATCTCTCTGTATCTACAACAATTCGGTGGACCCCGCTACAGGCAGACCATAAGGATTGTATTTGTCTCCGTTTAGATACCTAAATGAGGTCTCCATCCTCGGCATAACCCCGGACTCGGATCACGAAAGGCAGCTCCCCGTGCTGTCGCTGCTTCACGACATGCTGGCATTCTGGAAGGCGCCTGCCCCTCGCTCTCTGTCGCTCCTGATAAAGCCGGGTTCGTATTGGGAACCCGGAAGGCTTTACACGAAGCGCGACCACGTTGCTTTCCTCACAGAGGTTTGAAGAACGGTCGAGGAGGCTTGCATCAGTGGTGCGTGATATCGCGATCGGATTTGCGCCGTGAGCCGCCGCTAGACTGACTTCTGGTCGATGCTCATTACGCGATCCAAGATTGCCCTTCCACTGCGCTCTCAATTTGCCTGGAAATCCCAAGTAGCGATAACACGCCGCATGGGCAACTAGAACGCGGAGCGGCCGAACGATATCCTACAGCGTCGAAAGCAGGACGGCTGACGGTCGAAGTCGACAGAGCTGATGGGTGTTGGGCTAATACCAAGTTAGCCCCTCGATACGAGATCGCAAACTCATCTCTCGATTGCAGAATACTGGAATCTGGACTGGGGGAAGATGGTCGATGATGGGGATACGGTCGACAATGGTGGTACTTGGTCTTGAGCTCTCCCAGAATAGTGAGAACCCTTATCCCCTGTCGAAGCGTTGCGACGTTGGATGGTTTATCCCCTGTACCATGTACCTTGACTTGGCATACGATCGCTCTGGGGGTGGTGTTGACTGTTGCGGGCGCGGCGGTCTCGTTGTGACGGCCTGTTATTGTTTGTGACGTCTTGTGGGATGGCTGGAGGGTGTTGGTATGAATGTTGAGTGCGGTCCGGCCATATTTGTGTGTGCGTACAGGATGTCCGTGGGTCGGTACATTCAACGTGCTCATTCACCGTATTATGGTACAAGTTCTCGAATGACGGAAGTTTGGTAAACAAGTTGGAAGACAGGAACGGAAGTAACGGGACACCGGGGGACAGCGTAATTCTACGTATCTTACAACTCGCAAGCTTGTTCTGGGTCAATGATATCGCGTACATTACGACCAAAGATAGTCCCACCATAAGCTCCAGACCACAACATGTGTCCATTCGGAGAGAATGCGACATGGTAGACGAAACTGGTATGCTCGCGGAAAGTGGCCATGCACCGTCCATCGCTGACTCTCCACAGCTTCACCATGTTGCCGTCCGACCCCGATGCAACGTACTTGCCGCACGGAGACAAGCACCCCGTCCTGACATAGGAGCTGTGTCCCACGAGCGAGAGGAGCATTGTCCCTGTACGGAGGTCCCACACCTTCAACGTTGTGTCGTTTGACGCTGACAGGAGCAGCCGACTGTCGGATGAGAAAGCCAACCGTTCTACGTCACCCTCATGCCCCCGAAGGACACAGAGCTCATCCCCTGTCTCCACATCCAAAACAGTCACTGCTACTGACATAATGGCGTTTCCCCGAGAGGGATCTGAGGCTGCGCGGGTGGCGAGGGCGAGGAGTGTGCTCGTGGGGTCAAATGCGGCCGCCGTCGGGCGGACACCGGCGGGAACGGATGTCCTCACCTCACGGGTAGCGGTAACGTCCCAGAGACGAAACCTCGCTCTGTTAAGGCCATCACCAATCGCAAGCCATTGAAAGTCTGGGGAAATGCAGACCAATTTTGGGTAGTCGACCTGCGGTGTATGAAGGTTGTGCACTGGCAGCTCCCGAAAAGTGCGCGCGTCCCAGAATCGAATGCCGGTGGAAAGATTACAGCACATGATCAAGGCTCCATCGCGAGACCAGGCGCATTTGTAGCCTCCTTTGAGCGTCGCAGTTCGACGTGGTGAACTCGAAGCCTGAGTCAGGTCCCAAATGGCGACCTCACGACTGTCGTCACTTGCGGAGGCAAGGTGCCGACTGTCAGGCGAGAATGCGAGATCACGGATGGATGCGGAGTGAGCAATCCATTCGTGGATGATGGATGCGTCGTGTGGGTCCCATAGAATGATAGTGGAGTCGGTAGACCCAGTCGCTACCCAGCGACCGTCCGCAGAAATGACGAGGGCGGTGACGATGCCGTCATGACCCGGACTACCCGCTAAAGAGAAAGTCAACTTCCACAATGACTGCTTGGGCTAGTATGTGCTACGTACACGATGGGAAGATGATTGCATCCGGTTGATGTGCGCGCAACTTCGGAATGCATCTTTCGAGAAGATCCGCCCACGAGTGATCCTTGCGAACATTCAAAGGGCGTGGTAGGGAAAAGGTCAGGTTTGACCCGGGAAGACTGAGGAGGATCTGCTCCAGCTCAAGCAACAGCGTAGGATCTGAGGATAGGGCACGGTATCCCGTCGCAATCTGGCATAGGTGTAAGTCCACTGTGACGGCGATCGAGCTCTGAGCCTGTTTGACAGGCTTTAGGATATCTATGGTGCACTGGACTTCATGGGTTGCAAATTCTTCAACCTGCCCCCACAGCGTTATAGAGCGCAGGTTAGTCCATTGCGATATCATGGGGGAAATATCTATCAAGTGAAATGTCAATGACAATATCATTGCGATGATGGACGTAAATAGCAACACGCACCGGCATTGCTTCTGATACGGAAGCTGAGCTCTGTAACAGTAGACCGAGTCAATTCAGATAGTAGTACGACCAAGCTCTCCGGTCCGTCAACCTTCAATTTCCGATACACGCTGCATTGAGTGCTAGCAAAGCGGCTGAAATTTGACGGCACTCACATCTACTGTCCTCAATTTCAGCTGTCGAGGCAGACGTTCCTTCCATAGATCCAGACTTGCATCATTATCCTTCTCATCGACACTCACGAGCTTGCAAACCAAGCGGTGTATGTTCGGGAACGCTGAGAGTACTCTGCAGAAAGCGGATGGTGAGGGAAAATACGCCCCGTTGATGCTCAGCGTCCGAATATTGACTCCAAAACGCTTGCAGCACAAGAGTGTAGAAGGGTGAAATAGCATACGTTCGCAGTAGCCGAAATGGTGAAAGGCAAACGCGGAGATCTGGGGGAGGGTGGCAAACAAAGAGGGAGTGAGGATCCGAGGAGGTATCGTTATAGAGCGCACCAAGGGCCGGAGGTCTGGTTTGCCTTTCACGATGTCGAAAAACAGCCAGAACTGGTCCCTTGTTTCCAATTCGACATCTGTGAAGAGGACGATGATGCTGCAGGGATGGAGTTGCTTGCATGTGAGGGCGAAACTGCACAACGCAGCTCTGTTGACGGTATGCTCGATGACCCGCTCGATGACTTCCCAGGGGAGTTTGAGAGACATGACGGATGCGAGGAAGAGGCCAGGAAAGCTCGGGTGGGTTGGGACCGGTAGACGAGGGGTAGGGCGGGGAGAGCAAGGTGGGCGAGATGTGGCGGGGGGCGACGTGGGCGTATGTGGATGAGATCGATGAGAATCCGCAATGCGCATGCCGGCTGTTATTAATACGTGGAGACGGTACACGGTACAAGCGCGCGTTTGACTAGCACCGGACCACATGCGCGCAAGAACAAAATTACTTAGATCAAATCCCGATACACTGACACACCCGTGCAAGGCAATACGTCTGTGATCCGTTGCGAGGTTAGGCTTGCGATCGGAGCAGAGCGTACTCGTCTTGCAACGACGAGACCCAAAGGAGAGTTGATGCAGGCCACTCCTCCAATTCGGTACCCTGAGAGAACTTGTTGTTAGCGGATTGGACACGATCAGTCAGCAATCGAAGTCTTCACCGCGTCTGAGTGCTTGCGGGACGATTGTTGCGTGCCACAATCCACCTTCGCGTGTTCGCCCGCGCTAACATCTAAACGTATGTTGGCACCGTAGCCGTGCAAGCCGTGTACGCGTGTATCTGGTCCGCCCGGATTTAAGCTTTCCATGTAGACGAAAGGGGAGTCAAGGTGGTGCGTGGGCGTTGTGAGGAAGCGTGGAGGACGTAAGAATATGATGTATAGTCGGGCACATTTGAGCTGAACACTCACAGGGTGCATCGAACCTATCAATGAAGCCGACGTAAACCTAATGCGCAAGCAACGAATGCCGTTCGCACTCACGTATATGCGCGCGCTTTGGCATACGTCGCAGGGAAGATCAACGCGGAAAGGAATGCATCGACAGTTCATAAACGGGTCACATACACAGCGTGCCCCGGCAAAACACGGAGTGGCATCTGGTATCGAGTCCATGAAGAGGGTGACCCCTCACAGCTGAACGAGCGTAGGCGCTGCACAGTAGGTCGAAAAATATCCCAGTCCGACACATCGATAGCTCCACCAACCTCCCCATATCACTGCAACTCAAGACCAAATCTCAAGCTCCAGCTCACACAAGCAGCAAGCCCAACAACATTCCACCGAGACCCACCACCCCAACGAGGATCGTCTTCCGCGAATACAGCGCCGCGCTCAAGGACCCTCAGCCATTCCCCACCGACGTACTCGCGGCGGTCGCTCTCAGAAAGGTCACCGAGCTGTTCGCATGGGCTGAACAGGACGTGAACGGGTTCGAGAACGTCACCGAGGGTGTGGGCGAGGGGAAGGAGAGGAAGATGCTCGTCGACGCGCGCGCGCAGAACTGCTCGGCGATGCTCTCCGCCGGGCCCGGGCACGAGGTCGGGATGCACGCGATGAGGTGCGAGGCGAAGAGCGTCGAACTGCGAGTTTGATGGCGACGCAAAGACCGTGGCATTGCGGGGCCGTTAGCAACGGCGGCGTACGCGCTGGAGGACGAACACTCACAGAAGTTCACGTTGATGATCCTCGATCAGATACTATCCTACACAATCGCGAGTCCTAGACATTTGTTCGCTGCCAGTCTCTCAGTTCCTTCTTTCTTGAAGTTGGCACTTACCGCGTATGGACAAGCCATCCAGGCTCCAGCCCGGAGTGTGCGGACGATGTTGCACTTAAGGCTGAACTCATGTTCGCGCCCGAAGATGCACCCCTGTCAAGCTGGCGCTGGCGGAGGCGTAGGGGTCGGGGCAAGACGCAAGGATTGCTTGTATCAGAGGCAGACGGGGACTAGGACGGGGCTGGAGGGACGCCGGGGCGGTATAGGACGCAAATGGGAGCACGACAAGGCCAGTCCTCGAATTCGAGACACTGAAATCACCATCATTAGGCGTACATATATTAGTGAATTGTCAGCGAGGCAGCGAGAGCGGAGAGAAAGTAGTTTACCTACACCATGGCTGGGGTTTCTGGACCACCAAAGTTCGCACTCCGGGAATTATGCTGCTCCGCAGGGATACGCGCTGGCGTTATGCCGCTGGACAAGAGACGACAATAGACGGGTAAAGGAATCAGTTCAAAGTATGTCGTGTAGTGAGACTGGTCACAGTCGTGGTCGAAGTCGAGGACTTGTCGAGCGCCGAGCAGCATGACATACGCCGAACCAACGAAATCCGATCATCTCGGAACTCGACTGTGCACACGACCATCTCCGCGGCATGGCACAAACTTGGCTTCCTTCGACTTCCCTTGTATCATAGAGCGACCTCCCCTCGATGCTCGTCTACCGACCTTCCTTGTCTCTTCTCAAATGTCCCTTCCCGAACAGCTTCTCAATGACCGAGAGTACCTAGAGTACCTAAGGCGCCCAAATAATTTGATCGGCTGAGACAGGTGAAGCGCGACCATTTTGTTTTCCTCGCAGAGGTCGGAAGAATGGTCGAGGCTTTGCGTAAGATCGCGACCTGCGTCTGCCTGACCCAACAGCTCATTGCATACAAGATTGGCCTGCCACTGCGCTTTCAATCTCCCTGGAGATCTCAAGTAGCGATAACACACCGCGTGGGGAACTAGAACGCGCAGCGGCCGAACGATTCCCTGCAGCGTCGAAAGCGGGACGGCTGACGGTCGAAGTCGACAGAGCTGGTGAGTGTTGGGCTAATACCTAAGTCACCCTCAACACGAGATCGCACGCCATATCTTGATTGCAGAATACGGGAATCTGGACTGGGGAATACGGTCGACGGTGGGAATGCGGTCGAAAAGGGAAATACTTAGTCGTGAGCTCTGCATTCATGCTCATAGATTCGTGAGGATGCCCATCCAGGGCCAGTCGCAGCATTGGATAATTTGTCTGTCGTACCATGTATCTAAACCATGCCCGGCTTCTCACGCCGAGACCTGCATTTCCCACCACCAGAGGATCGCCCTTCTCGGATTGAACTCGTCAAAACCGCCACCTCCAGTGCTTGCATTCATCGAAGGCTCCAGGGATGATGTGCCAATCCGACCGCCGTCCTCAGTCGAACGCGGCGGTGACGACGACGCCGACCACATCCGATGGTGCGTTCTACATGATGGCGACATTACATTAAGATCAAGAACGTATAATATCAGCTTCATGTGAAACGGAGAGGACGTGAATCGGTACCTGGCGAGCGAATATGTGAATATACTGCTGAGCCGACGGCCGAGTGCCTAAAGGGATCCCTAAAGGCGAGTCCAAGAGCGCGGGCGGGTTTGGCGGTGTTCGGTTGTACATAGTGTTCATGGATTCCCGTCGTCTACCGGATCCCACCTAAAGTGACGATGATCTTCTGCGATGGAAAGTGGTTTCGTTTTGAACGGCTTGAGGGCAATTCGAAGATCAGTATCACACTCACCGGCGCGGCATCTATGGGTTTGTATGATGAGTTGTCTTGCTTTCGACACCATAGGGAATCGTGCCGCTGCTTCCCGTTCCAATTCGTCGAGCGGAGTCTCTGCGTCGAATGGAATCCTCAAATGAACATACAGAGAAGTAGGCGGCCGGCCTTCAAGGTGATCAATATGCAGCGACAGCACTCTGCGGAAGAGGAAGTACGGGCCACGTACTGGAGATACACGCTTCCTCGACCATTCTTCCGACATTGGCGAGGAAGAAAAGGAAGTTTCGTTTTGTGTAACTCGTTTCCTGATCTGGACTTGAGTAGAACGGGGACGGGTGCATCCACAGCGATAGAGAGCGAGGGACGGTCACGTTCCAGGATGCTAAGATAATGCCAAGCAGAGATAACAAGGCATGTTGCTCTTGGCTACCCTGGCGCGGGGTTATGTCGCTGACGACGAGCTCCTTTAGACTTCCAAAGGGCGACAAATCCAATACTTGCTGTGTCGAGCGTCCGCTTAAAGCAGGGTCTACGATATGCGAGACAGAAGAATTATGAGTTTAGATTCACAAAGGCGCAGCAGATGTTGAATGTGAATGACAAACCTGGATATTCGACGTATAAGAGCATTGTACAGCTGAAGGTGTACCGGCGAAGAGATGGTACCAGTGCTAGGCCAGAGAGGAGCCGTCCCTCTCCATATGCACCCATTGCCAACGTCTTATCAATTCGATATAAGTCAGAGGAAGGGACGAATTCTCCAAACGAGCACACACTCACAGAGAGGGTTTCCAGGCTTGGCAGAAATACACCAGGACCCTGCGGTGTGCGGCTGGTGACGGTTGTCATGAAGGATGGGAGGAGGATACCAGGAGTGAGCCAAATGACGTGGAAGCAATCTAGGGTCCGGAGTTGCCGAAATGCGTAGAACACTCGAGCAAAATCGTTGAAGGTTTGGAACATGACACTATCCAGATGAAGCTCTGAGATGTTGGAAAAGGAAGAAAGCAGTAGCGGAAAACGAGGATGGAGAGGTAGGTGATCTGACAGCCGCCGGTTCGATATGCCCTCAACTGTTTCCTCACTTGGTCCCGCTACGTCAAGCTTCAAGCAGCGCAAGTTCGGAAGGAGACCTCCTAAAACTCCAGGAAACAGGACCTCCACACTGTTGGGAAGATATTTGGAGAATGATACGCCTTTTATTTGTTTTCGGAGAAGGGTTAGCGTGTTGACGTGCTGTGATAGATGCGGAGAGATGCGGAGAGCCTTTCTGAACAGGTGGAGGTGGGCCACATCGTCCAGAGTGACCCATCGGAAAAGATGCCACTGGGAACGGACTCGCCATCCCCTCGCGACAAGCGAACCCGCACAAAGCGCACCTACGGCCGTGGCATCGTCGGGGCAGAAGAGGTGATCGATGATGAGCTCGATGAGCTCTTGGGGGCTGTACGGCGTGGGATGATCAACCTGCTCATGCACCCATGCGAGCGGCCGGGGAAAGGATTGGTCAAGCACGCTCAGCTGAGGAAAAAGAGACCAAGCGAGTGGTACGAATGGAATCATCGACTCGCAGTGTAGAATACCGCAACACGGGTTTAGTTTCGAGTCGTTACAGCCGACTCATCGAACAGCCAACCATCCTGCTGAAGAGCGACTACTGCTGCCACAATCTTGTCCTTCGGGACCAAACAGTAGTCCGTGTTCCTGGAGTACGATGATCAACTCATCAAGCATAGCGAGGAGTCGTGCTTCCGTCATCTCACCAGGTCGAGATCGCGAAGATGCCAATGTCCGCCCGCTTCAAAGGCTCGAGCAGACCGCTCAAAATGCCCGTCAGGTCTGTCATAAGGCAGGTCAAGCGTATAGCACACGTCCAACGCAAGTGAACTTTCTGCTTACCGAAAGGCATGGGGCCGGCGATCTTGACACATCTCCACTCGCCTTCAGAATCGTTGTCGCCAGTACACTGGCCTACGATGGATATCTCCTCCGCGGTGCGCGTGATCGAGAGGAAGGGCTGCGGTTCCTCTGAAATCCTACGCAAGACGTCTGCTGGGAGCTCGTGTACCTTCCGGACGTAGAACAGTCCGGGAAGGACGGAGAGACGGAGGGAGGGGTGTTCGCGTGTGACGCTCATCATCGTGGACGGCGTCGACGATCAACTAGTTGAATGACCGGTTGCGTGAAGAGGCGCGCAGCGAAAAGCATTGGCGCGCCGCGTCTCAGAAGGACTGGGCGCATGTCGAACCGGAGCCAGGAACATCACGCGACTTGAACTGCGCGGCAACTTGATGGCTCATGACGAACAAAATCTCCTCAACGGCACAGCTGCCCTTGGAATGTAGGCGGTCTATATCCAGGAATAATATAAAGCAGAGGACCATTCTACGTTAGTAGCATATCTTCAAACTTCCAGGAATGAAATCCGAGTCAAGATTCAGTCATTTTCAAGGAGGAAATAGCGGTCCTGACTCTCGTGGAACATCTCCAGCATCCGATCGCGACCGAGCTGCTCCACCGCCCGCGCGCCGCCACACAAGTCCGCCAGGTCGTCCGCGTCGTCATCCTCCTCCGTCCGGAACGACTCTGTCTCGTCCGAAAACACCGACGTCGCGTCACCCTCCCCGTCGCTCTCGTACCCGCCCGAATTGTCCCTCCGCTCGACGCCGTCCCCGTGCGAGTACGTCAGGTCCTCCTGCCGGAAGTCGTGTATCACGCCCCACGACGTCTGCAGCACGCGCGCCCCGGGAAAGTCGTACACGCGCTGGCCGTCGTCGCCCACCGCCGCCCGCGACACGACGGCGGTCGGGTGACAGATGAGCGGCCAGTCGACGCTCATCGCCGCGCCCCAGCCCGAGCGCGGCATCGTGCTCAGGATCCGGAGCTTCTCGAACCGCGGGAGCTCGTTCCCCGGCGCGAGCTGGTACCAGCCCGCCTTGAGGATGTGTGGGGGCGGGTGGTGGCCCCACACGTCGAGGAAGCGGAGCGTGGGCGAGTGAACGGGCAACGGCGCGCGGTGCCAGGTGGGGATGACGAGGTGCTCGATGCGGGGGCAGAGCGCAGGGAGGCGCGCGAGGCCGTCGAGCTGGGAGACGTTCCACGCGAAGGAGCGGCCGTGGCGGAGGTGAAAGTAGGTGAGGCGCGCGCCGTGCGCGGCGAGGAGCGGCTCGGGGAACGCGTCGCAGCCGAGCGCGGTGAGGAGGCGGAGGTGAGGGAGAACCCAGCGCTGGGCGACGTATTGCTGGAACGCGAGGTGGGAGGCGTGGATCTGGAGCTCTTGCAGGACGGGGAGCGTCAGCGTTGGGTGATCGAGCAGTCTGTCGGCGGAGTCTCCAGAGTCCTCCGCAAGTGCGACCGCGCCGAGTTTGAGCACAGCCAGGTGGTGGGCGGCAGATAGGAACCACTGGAGGTGCTCTAGCATGGACTCGTTCAACGTCAGCGTGAGGTCGAACGTGCGGATGCTCGAGGCGAGGCGACACCTGAGCAGTCCTCCGACGGAATCGAAATCACGATCGGCCGCTAGCAGCCAAGACGGGTTGAACATGTCCCATGAGTCGAGATCCGATGGGTCGTCCATGAACGGGAAATGAGGATGGGGATGGAACGAAAAGGATCGAAGGCTTGTGCAGCGTTGGAGGATCAAGCGCAAGTCTTCGCGCACAACGTCCGCACACGGCGCCCAGATCACGCATCCGTCCATGCGTATCCGCCGCACTAGCGGTGCCAGGTCATGCCGAGCATTGGAATTGTAGACCGCCGCGGAAGGTCCGAGTGTACGCGCCAGGGCAGGGATTTGGCCCATGCGTCTGAAGACGATATCTTCGTAGAGGACCTCGGTGGCCGGCCCGAAGAAAGTCTTGCATGTGAGCACGAGAGCTTTGCGCGTGCGGAGCGCAGCTAGCCAGGGGTTCCTGGGACCTGGTATCACAGAGGGGTCGTGCTGGTAAAGAGGAGGCACCGTTGCTTTGAAAACATGGAGTAACAGTTCGGGAGGCAACCGCAGGAATGGGGAGGGTGTTCCTAGAGGGTTTAACGAAGAGTCCGGTTCCTGTACTGGATTAGTTAATGATGAAGCTCGCCTTTATGCAACGCACAGCCTACCGGGTGTCGCTTGTCTTCGATTGGGGCCAAATAGCATGGATGAAGCGTGCGTCGCTGAGCGCAGGACATTTCTTGGGCGATCATTGTCTCCGCCACCGATGGCATAGTCGTAGGACGTGTTGCTTCTGGCAAATCTGATTAAGCACTCGCTGGTAATGAGTGTTTGACATACGTGACCTTACTTACCGTAAGTACGGTGACTATGGACCCCGGAAAGACAATGGTATGTACTCGGAGGAGCGACGGTTTGGGAGTAAAAGGTCAGAAGGCCAGGGGCAGTGCTCGCGTGGCTTTGCGTTTCAGATCGACAAAACAGGCAACAGGCACACACGGACGAACTCGTTCGCGGAACGGCACTGCACTTCCCTCCGAAGTCTGCATTTCGCCAGAATCACCCTGAATCACCACGAAGAATCTAAGACTCACGCAATCCTATGGTCGAGCCTCGAGATATTTGGTGCGAGGTTGTGTGTAGTAGCTGCGATGTCATCTAACTGTATTATAGGATCTCGCTCGCAGCGGCTCAGGTATCCCATTGCAACGTCGAATTCAGTCAATCGCCATCGCAGCGGTCTCAAGACACTTCCGATCCCAATCTATATGGTATAGTGCTCTACGTGTACAACCATGGGGGTACTGCTATGAAACGCCTGTCGACCGACTTCGAGCTCTCACTGCTTGCCGAAGGTCTTGAAGCGGACGCCCTCGACGGGACCGAACACCTTCTCGCCGGCGGTCGCGGACGGCTTGCCGAACACGAGCTGTGCGACGAGCGTCCAGGACGAGGGGAGATCCCAGGTGGAGTGTACCTGGGACGTGATGAGCGGGTTGTAGTGCTGGAGCGACGCGCCGAGGCCCTCGGTCTCTAGCGCGGTCCAGACGATGTACTGGAGGATGCCCTGCAGACGGTGCGTGTCAACTCGTGTCGGTTCAAACGTGCGGAAGGATAAGGGGGGTGGGAACGGGGAAGGATACGTACGGAGGCGTGCTGGGACCACTGGGGGAAGCGGTCGGCGTAGATCGCGAACTTGCCCTGGAGGTCCTTGATGACCTCCTCGTCCTCGAAGAAGAGGACGGTGCCGTAGCCGTTGGCGAAGCCCTGGATCCTGCCCTCGGTGGCCGGGAACTGGTCAGCGGGCACGATGCCCTTGAGCACGTTCAGGGTAATCTCCCAGAGCTTCTTGTGCTCCGCGCCGAGGAGGAGGACAGCCTGAAACGGAAAGTGTCGTCAATATCGGAGGCTTGCGTAAGCGAACAGGCGGGGTAGGAACGTACACGGCTGCTCTGGCTGTTGAACGAGGAGGGGGCGTGCTTGACCGCCTCGGCGATAATCTCCTCGATCTTCGCGTCGGGGATGGTCGACTCGGGGGTGAGCGTGTAGATGGTGCGGCGCGTCTTAACGGCCTCGAAGAAAGCAGCGGAGCCAGACATTATGGTACGGTACTGGAGGTGAGAAGAGGGGGATGGACCGGTTGCTGATAACGAGGCGTTGGCAGGAGATACGAGGCGGCGTTGGGTGAGGGAAACCAGGGATCGGGAGGCCCTGTTATATAGCGAGGCAACCGACGAGAGACCACGCATCATCTTTGAGGCTGAAGGCGTTATCTGCGGGAGATCTAAGCATGACAGTCTCACCCGAGTTCTTCAAACCTTTGAATGATGCCCTCTGTGGTCAGCGTGAGCGTATTCTGCCCAGCTTGTACCATATGCTGATGCTGACCAATCTCGTCGTGGGAGAAGATTTCCACGCAGGTAATGGTTTTGCCCCAGAGCTCATTCATGACTGGTCGGTATCACGTCAGCGTTGCCTTAGCTGACTGACCAGTGACCGTCGGTTGCGCAACCGTTTCTCTATCTCCTCATCTTTGATGTCTTAAAGGTTGTCAACGGACAGTATGCATGCCCGGCAGAGCATTCAATGAATACCGATATTCGCATCGATATGATCGATATGCTTGCAGTAAGTTGTAACCCGTCCTGAGCCCACCGAATAAATTTGTGCTGGAACCAGAAAGGCAACTGTATCTGCACAACCGTTACATTTGTTTCTTAAAACTGTTCCCTTGGATCCCCGACAGATTACCCTTATAACGTCAGGTGCAGTAGGCGCAATCTGCAACGGCAGATTCACATACAACGGGGCAGTGTCGGCGGCTAAAGTCTGAAGTCCTTGCGAGGGCTCAGGCTCAGGACTGGGTCCTTTGAATGTGTCCCTGAATTACCAAGCGGCGGTCATCGTGTTGAAGTAACGGAGTAGTGATAGTGTGGTAATCAGCCGCCAACATACGTCAAGACTTCGTGAAGGACCCATCTGACGCAACGTGGCCCGAGGAAGGGAACCCTGTTCCGCTGTGGCCGGACAGGACGTTAATTTGGATAAGTCGAAATTCAATGCCTGAATACATGCCTCGCTTGTTGTAGATGGAACGCTTATGTAGAACAGCAAGCTGGAGCTAGTTAACCATACATCGGGAAAATGGATCCAGAATAGGCAGGATCGGCCAAACCGTCCGTCTGCAACATGTCTCCACATCCGTCCGAGCGTTGCTAGAACTGGAGTGGTCCGAATGGCACAATTCATTTTGTGTGCCCGGGCACAAAGACAAGAACAGAGGGTCGAAAACTTCTGGCTTTGCCACTAAGCATCTCCGAGACGATATGAAGGTGGAACCACGTTGAAGTGCTTGATTACGCAAGGGTATATTTCTCTGGTCAGCGTCTCAAGAGGCGGTGTTGCTTGTCATCCCACTGATGACAAAGGTTTCCAAGCATTCCCCGCAAGAAACGGACGGATTGAAGTGGGGGTGTTGATCTAATTGCCGTTGTGTGGTTATATTGGCCCGAGTGCCATCGATCACTGGCATGTCTCCATAACCCGACTTGAAAGTTACTGTGTTGCGACAAGTTATTGCTCTCCGGTAGACGAGTTAGTGTAGGGGGTCCCTACCTGCAGTGGCATCACCCCCTTCCTGGAGGCAGACCCAATGGTCTTCCGATGACTTATTTCTTACATACCGCCTGCTCCGAGTCGCGGTGGTGAGAGAGCGCAACGATGTCTAGCACTTGCAGCGCATCAGCGTCCCGGTATATAAATAGGTCGAGTTAGCAGCGATATATATATAGCGAAGGCGTTTGCGGCGCCTGATAATATACCGATGCATAGAGAGAGTCTGTCCACTACTAGTAGGTTCTGGGCCCCCACGAAACATGACCGCCACGACCGGATTGAGCGGGCGTCAAAGCCAATAGCGTCTGATCCTAACAAGAACAAATACGGTCGGGCCGGAAGATTCGCCGAGGAAGATCTGCGCCCAGGACTCGGACGGTCGTCGGACTCGGACATCTCGTCATGTTCGCCATCCAACAGCACTTCATGCCCATCCTTGTTGCCTTCGTACCACCACCATGTTCTCCGCCCAGCTTCGACGCCACCTAGCTCGCACACGAGTAGCACCGTCTCGCTGGTCGTCCACGTCAGCATCCTCTAAGGCGCCGTCGACGTTCGGGAGGAATTTCCGACTATTCGCTGGCGCCACAACACTAGCGACCACTTCGTACTACCTTGGAGCCCTCTACCCCCCAGAGTTCGCGCACTTGTTGTCACCACGGTCTGCACCACCACCTTTGCACCCCGACGACCCCGCGGCGCTCGTGCACATCGCCGAGCTCGAGGACCAACTTCGACATCTGCCCACGCTCGAGGCGCACCGCGCCCGCGACGACAAGGACGAGTGGTACGAGACGAGGCCGTACGTGAACCTGCCCGAGGAGCGGCGCATGAACAGCTTGACCGCCGGCACGCTCAAGGGTCCCGGGAAGCTCGCTATCCCGCCGCTTGTGCGGGCGCGGTACGACGCTAAGGAGAACTGGGTGTTCATCCATGTCGGGCGGGCCCTGTGCGGGCACGAGGGCGTAGTTCATGGAGGGCTGCTGGCGACCCTTTTGGATGAGACTTTGGCGCGAGTGGTGAGTTGTGCTTCTTGCTACCGCATCCCAATGCTCGTCTCGTCACCATACGTGATGGACTGCTGTCGCGCGCGCGGTATAAAGCAGGATGACGTACTGCGAATGAAGTCAAATTGCGCAATGAAAACAGCAAGGATAACCTTCTCTGTTTCTACAACATTCACATGACGTTGTGGATTCGACAACTCCGTTCTCTTCTTCTCTCCACACGTTCCGTGACTTTTGTAAGAGAAAGTCGGGGAAATCAATGGGTAGTCATCTTCTGTGGCAATTGCGCTCTGCGACCGCGTCCCGAAGCCTAGTGCCATTCTCATGGAGCTGAGTAGGCCGATTGCATTGGCGCAGCGATTCTCGGGCGACAAGTCATAATATCCGAGGACTGCTGCTAGTCTAACCCGTTATGTCTGGTGCCCGATTTTCACTGTATAGTCAGTGCAGCACAGCGTACGACGGCTCGGTTTGGCCGAAGGCGAGAGGCGTGGCGGTGGTTCGCCATGCATCAATCACGCAGTGCGGCGGAAGCTTGGTCAATCACCGCACGGAGTTGTCCCCGATCTAACTTGCTATTCCCAGGCGCTTTTGAACCTCCCCGAGAAGGTTGGCGTAACAGCAAACCTAAACATCAACTACAAAGCACCAACGCGAGCGGACCAATTCATCGTCATCAAGGTTCGTCTGGAGGAAGCCCAAGGCCGGAAGTCCCGCGTGTCTGGCGTTGTAGAGGACATGTCTGGCACCGTCCTCGCGGAGGCGAAGTACGCTCCGCTCATCCTCCCGTTACTGTCTACTGATAACATCACACCTCCCCAGTGCGCTATTCGTTCAACCGCGGTACGCGAAGCTACTCAATTCGACTGCGGTTCGACACATGCTCGGAGAGCCGTCAACGTCAAAGGAGCCTGGTGCTGGTGCTTCTGTTCCTGTCAAGCTCCCTGGTGGTGCGGAGATTCTCGTAGATGCCAAGCAATGAGACAGGTTTCCCGGCTTGAATGGGATGATACCATATTACACCATATCGTTTCTTGCGCTCACTTGCGATATAGATACGGATGCCTTCTTGGAATGCGCGTGATGGCTCGATCAAGGTTTCGCTCCCTCAAGGCGAACAGTGCCCGGCTTCGCCACAAGCAGTAACAAGGCACGATTACGGCATTTGACTTCATGATGGCCTTCGAAACGCAGTCAGATTGGCAATCCCACAGGCTCCACTTTGCCAGGGCCAGAGCTGTGCGGCAGTGACGTTGAGTGTTCACCCTTGTTGGTCTTGCCTCTCTCCTTGTGGTTCACCGGTGGACATCGCAACGGGTGCGAGAAGCCTGGGTGTGATTGTTCTGTGCGGCGCCGCCGGTCGATAATCCATTGGTGGTGCCAGTGCGCAGCAAAGCAGGGAAGACCCCCACGACGGGCGACTCCACCCGCCTTCCATGCCCTTGTCGCGAGACCAGGCTCCACGGAACGTGTTCATACGTGAATTGGTTATTTGCCTGTCGCAGTACTTATACCCTCCCCTCCGGTCCAGGAAGCGGGCAACTTTCGTCTTCGTCTTCTACTACACGACCACCGCGTCCTTCTTTCTTTCCATCACTCCAACATCCCCTCTGCCGAAATCATGTTTGCAAACACCAAGCTCGCCGTTCTCTCCCTGGCCCTCGCCCTCGCCAGCGTCGCCGCGCTCCCTCAGGGTACGTCCCTTCAACGTGTTTCTCTTCAACCCGGTATCTGACATGCGTCTACGCCCTCTCAGTCTCCTCATCCGTTGCCACGACGGACACCGTCATCGCGTCGAGCAGCGCAGCCACGGACACCGTCATCCCGTCCAGCAGCGCGGCCACAGACACCATCATCCCGTCCAGCAGCGTGGCCACAGGCACGGTGGCTACCGCGTCCTCCAGCGTCACCGTCGCCGTGCCCACGGCCTCCGCGAGCCAGGCGTCATCCGTCGCCACCACTATCGCGACCGTGAAGAGCTCTGCTGCGGGGTCGGCTTCGGTTTCTGGAGCGCGCTCCTCGGCCACGGGATCGGGCACCGCCGCGGCGGCGAGCGGTAGCGGCAGCACGGGCACCAACTTGAACGGCGCGGCGTCATTGGGCGCCACGGGCCTCACGTCGGTCGGCGTCGCTGTCCTCGGCGTGCTCGCGGGCGCGGGGCTCGCGTTGTGAGTGGGGCGCACGATCGCCATGACGGACTGGATGTTGCAAAAGACGGACGTTGGACTACAGTGCTGTAGCGCTTCTTGTTGCGTCTTTCGTGCTTTGTTTGCACTCGGACTTGCTATGTCGTGCTATATACACCATACTGCGTCATGTACTGTCATGTACGTACGTGGATAATGTCTTGTTGAATTGTGCCTTGTGCGCTCTGTCCTCTCGATGGAGAGGTGTTCGGGGGTTTGCCGCCGGGTCTGCGGCCCGAAGCGCCTTTTCCAGAACCATCACCGACCCACGATGGGCACGGCCCGATTCGCGGGACAGGAAAATGCTCGGAAAAAGATACCCCAAGATTTCCTTGCCTCGACATATCCTCACATTCTACACGATGTCGACACGTTGCGTTTCCTTGCCATTTTCCACGTGGGTCAGGAAAATCCTCGGGGAAGGATACCTGGCCGCCGGAAAAGGCAGAGAAAGGATGCCTTTTGGGGGGGGCACGATGGGAAAAGGCAGGGAAAGGATGCCTTTCCGTGCCATTTCTCCCCCCTTTCACGTGACTGGGGTCAGGTAACCTTTTCGGTCTGCGATAATTCACTTGACCAGTTATCATTTCTCCCCAGGGAATGATGAGTCTTATGTTCCGGCAACAAAATCCTGGGCAGCCTTTTTATGAGCATTTTCCGGTTCTGCGAATCGAGACCTGCCTGTCGTGACCAGTGTTCACCACCACTGTCGATTCTTGTTCGGCCCATTCATATACCTCTATATGCGCCTCAGCATTCAAATATTCACCGCCAAGCCTGTTACGTGGAACATTTCTCCATGAAGCTATGCAAAGGCTCATCTCAGCATGGGACTCCTTGAACTCGTCATCGGTCGCAAGTCGATCGGCTGCGAGCCCTCATTCAAAAAGGTTTATTTCCCGGTCCTGAGTCAAAACTAGCAAGCGAAAGTACGTGAAGATAGAAACACGCCTATGCCGCGCTCACCTGGTCTGGATGCAGTGATTTGAAAAATCATAGCCACACGCTCTCAGGACGATCAGCCTGACGGTCTCTCCTCGCCATCATGAGATCGCAGCGTCCTGCAGTACTCTGCAATTCATAGCCTAACCCGCCAACGCCGCCGTGGATCCTCGTCAGTCTATGCCGCCCCGCCAACTTGCACTCTCCTGCGCTTGACCCTCGAACTCGCTCGCTATGTCTGGAGGCAAACACCCTCGATCGGGCGGTGGAATCCTTGTGCAAAGGCTCTCGTCACGTCTTACACAAGCACTCATCCCGGCAGTCCTGTATGGTGCGCGCATACTTGAGACGTCTCGTCCGAAGCCGTCCATCTGACCCACGTTCGAATTCAGGCGTATTCGCGCTCCTCACCCTCACCTGGTTCTGGAGAAAGTGATGGTCTTGCTCGTTGAGTCCGGTATCGCGTATTGCTTGCTATGGGTACGTGGCTCACCTGCATGCGGGCTCTTCCAGGACCGGTAGATCCTCGTCGTGATCCTCATGTCCGGGCTGAACAGCAATGCTGTCGGCGAGAGCACGTCGCCCGACTCGTTCTGGCAGTTGTTCGCCGTTGCTCGCCGTGTTCGTCCAGGACGCGCTCATCGTGCATTCGCATCCTACGTCCCTCCCTTGACTCGACGGGGCGCTGACACAACCTCGGGACCTAGCAGGCGATATATCCGACGGTCATCATCGTCCTCGTCGGGCTCAACAGGTCGCAAGTGGACAAAAAGTTCTGGACGTGGCGCGAAGCTCTCAGTCACCCTTACTCGTTGCGGAATAACCACTCCCCCGCCCCTTTCCAGAACTGACGTAAAGCTTCGTCCGATTGATATGCATCGTCGGCAAGGACATAATGGACATGGTGTATCGTAGCGCAAGTGTTCTATCAGTATGCATCCTTAGTAGCGCGTCGTGTAGTCACTAGAGGGACATCTCCAATTCCCTAGATTATAGTTGGACCCTGCCACCACGTAGGTAACAGGTCGCAATATATCTATCGAGACCGTACAGTACCGGGGCGGATCGAGACCAGTCGCCGTATCCATCCTCCAGACATTTTGGCTCTCGGCAAACGATGTTGAGAACCGACGGCGGATGAGGGTACTTACGGACATTCAAACAGAACAGTTCTCCATCTTCCACGAATCTAATGAATATCCCCTCGTCCGTAGGTCGGTGTGGAAATTGAGAGGTCGGCCATAGGATCGCTCAAGGAGGTTGGTTCCGTCCTGCTGAGAGCTCGGCATCCACTTACAGAGGTAGCAGACAGTGACCTACAGCTACTCTCATTCGGGATGCCGGCCGCGTCGCAGCGATGCGCATTTCCGCTCAGTGCGACTCTTCAGCTCCGTCCAGAAAGTGCACGAGCTCCCAGCAGATGTCTTGCGTAGGATTGCAGACCAGCCGCGGACCTTGGTCACTCTTCAGCCAGGATGCCGTGGTTGGCTGTTCGACGGGTCGGCTGCAACAACTTGAAACTAAACCAGGTAGGTATTCAGTAGTAGGGATGCATCCCTAGTGGTACTCATCCACTCTAGGGATGCATCCGAACACGGATGATGGATGCATCCCTCCTACACGACTTACTGTGCATAATGGATGCATCCAATGATACACGGTAAGTCGAGTAGAACAGATGCATCCAGACACAGCGCCAATCTGTATGCTTGCTCGCATCACCACTGTTCGCCCGAGCGTGCAATTGCCCAATCAATTAATGGCTTTTAAAAAAGCAAACACAGGATTCAAACCCCTGCAGTCACACCAAACAGTCACCACAAGTAACCACTGCGCCAACAAGACTTTACATTGCTTGCGTTGGCTTACTCTATGTCATGAAATGCTGAGGGAAACATACGTTTTTAGAGCCCGGATGGCTGTATAGTGTCCAGGTAGCATTGCATTGGGTTGTGGCTGCCTAAAGCTAGCTCCTGCGCTCTGAAATCCATATCTTGGCAAGTTCCTGGTCGATTTTGGTCGATTTTGGCCTGTTTGAAAGCAGTATATTGCCTGCTTCTAATGGGGTATAGTACATGATGATTGGTAACCATTTGGGAGAGCTGTATGCGAAATATTAGGCACACAGGGGGGAGGAGAAAGGTACTGGAATACTGGCTGTTCTATCAATTGGACATAGGCGTTATGGGGCTCATTGGAAAGCCCTGAATCATGGCTTTCAGATGAGGTATAGAAATCCGAGGGGACGCAATGTGGGACAGAGATATCTTGGTGAGAATGAGATAAGCGCCGGAATACAGGACTCACCTTCCTGGAATCCATACAGGTGACACAGCGACCGCAAATGGAGGTTCCCATGCTCTGAAGACATGTATATATTGGTAGCAACAAAAACGATGCAAATAGGAGGTCTCAATCCCGAGATATGCCCACCTGTCCTCCTGGTAGGAGGAGAGGGTCAGCATATCTCGGGAACGGATGGACAGATTCCTACGGTCAAGGCCTCGTTGGAACCGCATTACGAATGCGGTTCCAACGAGCCCTTTCGCGAACAGATACGTGCAGAATTGATCGTGATACATACCATTCTTTACCTACTTGAGGCGATCATTGTATCCCTGATAACCCAGTCAATAGCTCACTTGATAATACGCTGTTGGACGCATTGGAAACACCTTAAAACCACGAACGAAAAAAGCCTAAAACAAATGAAATCAGATTAGTATTGACCTCAGAACAATCCCAAGAACCTCTGCTACATAGTGACCTTGCCTATAGGGAAGAAACATGGTCGAAGTGTTGGTTGGCTGACTTACAGTCTATAGATTGATTGCTTACAATTGTGTAAAGGCATGTTAGTTCAACAGTTAGATGGGCTGATGCACTTGATGGATTGGTCGAGGTCGGCGGTTCAAACCCCGGTTGGTGCTTTTGGTCGAAATATTGGCTGTTTGATGGGCGCTTGCCACAGATGCATCCGTCATCCGCATTCGGATGCATCCCTAGAGTGGATGAGCACCGCTAGAGATGCATCCGCCCTACTGAAGCTGCTCAAACCAGTGTCCTAATATCCCGGGCCCACATCAGTCGGTGATTTCATGTCTATTTTTTCCTCTGCTGAGTGTGCTTGACCAATCCTTTCACCGGCCGCTCGCATGGGTGCATGGGCAGGCTGATCATCCCACGCCGTACAGCCTCGACCCCCGGCCGGGCGCCTCAGCATCATAGATGAAATCCGAGTCCCTCCTCACCACCTCAATCCGCCGCAACTGCTACTTCGCGAGTTACTCCCTCCCTCCAAGGATCTATCCTGATCCGCAATTGACCATCAAGATGAATACCGATCCTCGGGGACCCCGAAGCCACACCTTTCCACTACCCCAAGAGCTCATTGAGCTCATCATCGACAACCTCTTCTACCCCGACGATGCCAAGGCTGTAGCTGCGCTTTGTGCGGGTTCGCTTGTCGCGAGAGGATGGCGAGTCCGTTCCCAGTGGCATCTTTTCCGATGGGTCACTCTGGACGATGTGGCCCACCTCCACCTGTTCAGCAAGGCTCTCCGCATGTCTCCACATCTATCACAGCACGTCAACACGCTATCGCTTCTCCGAAAACTAATAAAAGGCGTATCATACTCCAAATATCTTCCCAACAGTGTGGAGGTCCTGTTTCCTGGAGTTTTAGGAGGTCTCCTTCCGAACTTGCGCTGCTTGAAGCTTGACGTAGCGGTACCCAGTCCGGAGTCGGAAACGGCGGGACCCAGTGAGGAAAAGGGCATACCGCCCCGGCGGCTCTCAGATCACCTGCCTATCCATCCTCGTTTTCCGCTACTGCTTTCTTCCTTTTCCAACATCTCAGAGCTTCATCTGGATAGTCTCACGTTCCAAACCTTCAACGATTTTGCTCGAGTGCTCCACGCCGTTCGGCAACTCCGGACCCTGGATTGCTTCGACGTGGACTGGCTCACTCCAGGCATCCTCCTCCCATCCTTCATGACAACCGTCACCAGTCGCACACCGCAGGGTCCCGGTGTATTTCTGCCAAGCCTGGAAACCCTCTCTGTGAGTGTGTGCTCGTTTGGAGAATTCGTCCCTTCCTCTGACTTATATCGAATTGATAAGACCACAGCAATGGGTGCATATGGAGAGGGACGGCTCCTCTCTGGCCTAGCACTGGCACCATCTCTCCGCCGATATACCTTCAGCTTCCAATGTATACTGCACTCATACATTGATCCTTCAGGTTCGTCGTTTGCGTTCAATATCTGCGCCTTTCGAAATCTATACTCATAATTCTTCTGTCTCGCATATCGTAGACCCTGCTTTAAGCGGACGCTCGAAACAGCAAGTATTGGATTTGTCGCCCTTTCGACGTTTAAAGGAGCTCGTCGTCAACGATATAACCCCGCACCCGAATAGCCGAGAGCAACGTGCCTTGCTATCACTGCTTCGCAATGTCTTAGCGTCATGGAACGCGGCCGTCCATCGTTCTCTATCGCTGTGGATAAACCCGTCCCCATTCTACCCAAGTCCAGATCAGGAAACGAGTTACACAAAACGAAACTTCCTTTTCCTCCTCGCCAATGTTGGAAGAATGGTCGAGGAAGCATGTATCTCCAGTGCGTATCCCGAACTTCTGCTCCCGCAGAGTGCTGTCGCTGTATATTGATGACCGTAAAGGGCGGCCGCCTACTTCGCTGCTTGTTCATTTGACGGTTCCATTCGACGCGGAGACTCCGCTGGACGAAGTGGAACGGGAAGTAGCGGCACGATTCCCTATGGCGTCGAATGCGGGACAACTCACGATCCAAACCCGTAGATGCACCGGTGAGTTGTCGCGCTGATGCTCGAATCGCCCTCAAGCCGTTCAAAACAAAATCACTTTCGATCACAGAATATGATCGTTGCTACAGGTGGGATCCGATCAATGATGGGAATCCATGAGCACTATGTACAACCGGACACCCCCAACCCCCCAACCCCACACTCTTGGACTCGTCTTTGGAGATGCATTCCGGAACTCAGCCGTCGGCTCAGCTTAAGCTACCGCATATTTACGTATTCGCTCGCTAGGTACTGACTTCATCGGACGACGTCCTCTCCGTTCAACATGAAGCTGATGCGTTCCTGATCTTAACCCAGTGTCGCCATCGTCGAGAACGCACCATTGGCCATGGTCGGCGTCGTTGGCACCGCCGCGTTCAAGTCAGGGCGGCGGTCGGATTGTCACATCATCCATCGAGACTTCGATGGAGGCAGGGGCGGGAGGTGGCGCTTTTGACGGGTTCCGACTTTACATCCATCTCCTTGCCACTTCCCCTGTTATTAGCATAAACGCAGCCCAGGTGGTTTTAGCTTCTGACCTACCCATTCGAAACGAGGGCAGCGGACAATGGCGACTTCAGGCGCCTCAGTCTCGTTGCCTCGCCCGCCCCGAGTGGCCTCAGCAATGCCGCCGGTCCTCATGCAAACTCCTTTGTCTTTCCTCTAAACTTGAATAAGAAGGTTCATGAATGCTTTTAATTCGAATTGGAAAAAAAAAACAGGCTTAAGCTGCCTGAATGCGGCCGGCTGGGTGCATTGGGTGCACTGATCGGTCAATACGCTCCCAGAATGGACTCTAGAACCTGATATCGGTACCGCATGCATAGTTGATCGCTAACGCCTTGCGTCCTTAATAACCTGGGGCTACTCGGCGCCGAATGCACAGCCCCCACACTCCTTCAATCCTGTCCTTTATCCTGAAATTCGCTCGTGATGTCTGGAGGCAAAGACTCCGCCGTCCGCTTCTCTCTGTCGACCTCGTGGGGATCCGTTCTTCAGTTGCTCTAGCTCCGTCTAGTGCAAGCCCTCGTTCCGGCAGCGTTATATGGTACGCATACTTGAAACCTCTCGTCCGAAGTGGTCCAGCTAACCAATGTTCATCCCTCAGGTGTATTCGCACTCCTCACCCTCTCTTGCTTCTCTATCTGGACATTCATTCAGTATCATAACTGGCATGCGGTTCCTCCGAAGCATGAGTCCATGTTGACCTGCAGCTGCTCCACAGTTCGTCAAACGGCCCGGCGCGGACTGTCAGATACATCCTCGGCTTCACCCTCTTTGCACTACGGGCCACTACGGCATTCCTAGTATTCAACACTTCCATAATCACGTACTATATCCTCTCGGACGAGTATGGGTTCTTCAATGCACAATCCTCATCAGGTCTACTAAGCTTTGACGGTGGCAATGTGTTGCGATACCTGAGCTTGGGAGACTGCGGCGGGACTGCCCCCTTGACGATCAACGTGAGTCATTCCCCTTGCTATATGGGATCCTTGTTCAAGAGCGTAGACCCCAACGAGACCGTCGGCTCATACAGGTCTTCTTTGCGGATGCCATCGTATGGTGGAGGGCGTGTGTGCTGTGGCGCGGCAATTGGCCCATCCGCATTCTCTGTCGTTGTGCTGCTGAGTCGAGTCGCTGCTCGAAATCCACTTCACCGTCCTCGCATTCGTACACAAACATCATGAAGATGTGTGAGAGGATATCGGCATTTGATAGGGTGCGATGCATCTGGGATAACGGGGTATCAGCACAGCTCTCATACTGTCATTCTATGCCAAACTCACGACGACGGCTGTCCTCCTCGTGAACCGAGGGCTGTCGACTCTCAGGCTGAGCCTGAAGTGTGACCCGTTTCGCCGCAGTCGACACCGAGATGGTCATCAGCGAAGATTAATCACAGATAGTGATCATAAGAAACAGGAAAACCTTGACAGAAATGATCCAGGAAATCGCCTCAAAGGGATCGACGTTCAATCCGCCTCCAACGAGAACAGCCGAACGTTGTTTGTACGTGTTAGGATCAGAGGCTATTGGCTTTGACGCCCGGCCAAAGTTGGTTTATCTCCGCTCGACTACTTCATCAGACTCCATCATGCTCGTCAGCTTGAAAGCTCTCTGACATCCGTCGCAACCCTCCCACATATTGTGCATCCCAGTTTTTCTCTCCATCTTCAAGAAGCAATGCAATCTCCCTCTGGATTCTGACTGCCTCAACTCCTGACGTTCAGGAGCGGCAGGGTGTGAGGCGAGTTCTCCTGTTGTGAGCTGTGAATAGTATGATTGATGGAATACTTTGGACACAACCATAGAGAAGATATCGACATGTGTCAATCAACGTCCATTTTATGTCCTCCTGACTTCGCGACCTCTGTGTAGCCCAAAGTATGGAGAACGTCGAAACGGGGTTATATACATCTCAGTCTCCCCGACATTTCACGGATTTCGTAGGACAACGCCCGAGTAACGCTAAGTGTTCACTCGTTTTCTATCTCTTAGTCCGCCGGCAAACGACATCTCGAAGAGAGCGATAACATCGAGCACATCGCTCTCCTTCGAGATATCTGGGGCCGGGATAGGGTGATTTGTACCAACCCTCGTTTTGCATTGCGGTATGCAGATAAAGTGCTCTTTCGCACCACACCGACTGTTGATCACTGTATCATCTGTCATGGCCTGTCGCCGTTTATATATATACCATCCCCCGGTTGAAGGCAGGAGTATCTTCCATCTTTCTTCCCACCATCCGACCACCGAGTCGTTCTTTTGGTCTCCGGCGTTCTTCACCCCCAACACCATGCTTGTCAACGCCAAGCTCGTCTTTCTCTCCCTCATTCTCGCCTGCACTGGCGTTACTGCCGCTCCGCCGGACCCCAGTGCTCCGCCGGACGCCGGTTCGTCGAACGTTGCGGCCCCTACAGGTACGTTTCAGTGTTCCCCCGCATCCCTTTCGAACGCTTACTTCCCTAACTCGGTATTTAGGACAACCACCCGTCGGTGATACTTCTGTCGCTGTGCCCGGCGGCACCGATCCCGCCCCTCCGGAAGCGTCCGCCACGGTGCCCGCAGATCCCACCGCGGCGCCTGCGCCTGGAGGCGGCCCCAACCCGCCAGTGACTCCGCCCGCCTCCGGTGGGGTTCCACCTGGACCTGGTGGCACCCAGACGGCCCTTCCAGGTCCCAAACCCCCCGCAGGAACGGGCGCTGCCGCCAGCTCCGCTGCGCCCGCCAGTACGTCGCCCAAATCAAGCTCGGCAGCACACGCGACGACGAATGCGGCCCCGTCCCCGGAGAGCAGCTCGAGCCACAGCGGTGCGATGTCGCGTGGCCCCCCTGGGCTCATTTCCGTCGGTGTCGCAGGGCTCGGTGCCCTCGCGGGTGCCTGGTTCGTGCTGTAAGCAGCGGCGGACGACGCGACTCGGATGGCGCGGGACTTTCGAAAGACTTTGAAATAGGACCTCATAGACAGCTGTTGTGTGACTCGACACCTTCCTCTTCATACGACACGTCTTCCCTCATACGTCTACGGCGCACATCGGTAGATAATGGGTCTTGACTCCTCACACGACATTCCCAATAAAACGGCCCTTACCCTCCCTTACCCTAGAGATAAGATAAGATAATTCGCCATCGGACGCCACTCGGTACAATGTCGGCGGTTTGGTTCGAACTCGGACTATGTACTGCGGCCAAGCTTTGCTCCTTCTCCTGTCTCGTTTCTCGCGCGTGCGCTGCACTCTGGAAATGTTTGGAATGAATGCCTTCACATGCTTTATTCTGGAAACGCGAGCAACGATCCAAGTTCTCGGCAACCAGCGGCAGGGAACGAAAAAACCTGTGAGGGTCGAGGGGTTCGGTATGCATTACTGGTGAGTCTCGTTTTTCGGCAGAATCCTACACGCTATCGACTCTGTGGCGCAATCGACTTCACCAGACTCCCGGAAGCAGAATATGTTCCAGTCATCCCGCGTGTCTTACGCTGCCAGCGGGTCGCCCCTGAGGCTGTCTTATCTTCAGCTTTTTTTTGTCACTCGGGAAGCGATCCATGGCCGAGGGCCTGCGTTTACTTCCCCTCTCTATGGAAACGCAATCGATACCCTCTGATATGGATTCTTGTGATGCTTCGTCACTTTCTTACTCACCAGGCCTTGGCAGAAAATGTTTGCCCACGTCGTACCAGCGCCATTCACATCTTCGGAATGTGCGTAGAGGCTAGTCACTGGACTACTCTCCCTATTGCGGTCTCCAGCGACGGCAGCCGGGTGTGCAATCTTGTGCGGGCTATTTACGAGTTATCCCTAGTCCGTTCTTATATTTACCTCAACTCTCTCATCGTCCTCACGAGTGAACTGTCACAGCTTTCTCCAAGAATCGTCCCCATAAGTATCTAGATGTCTACCGATCTCAAGCTCTCTGGACAGTGGAGGATGTATCTACATTCCGATACCTGTGCGTACATTCAAAACCAAGGTACAGGGGCACGAACGCACGAAGGTCCAGCCTCGAATGGTCCATTTTTGTCGAGAAACCCCTCGCAATGGCACAGGCAAGTGCTCAGTTGCTCTAAATATGCAAAGTGCTTCAACGTTGTAACATGTAGTGTGTCCTCATACCATAGAAGCGTTCAATCCAAGCCAAGTCCAAGCATCGCTTTTGTGTCCGATGATTTCGGAAACGTTCGCGGAGCTGCCTAGGTGTCCGCGGCATCGGCATTTACCATCGATTACTGCTTACTCGTTGGCGAGAAAGGGGCTCCCAGTGTCAGCAACGATTTGAAGCGCCAAGGGGCTTGTCACCCCGTTCTGAAGAAGGCGTGCGAACCGCCCTAGATGTGATCGAGACCAGAGGCGGGCGCGTTTGATTCGGGTCTCGACCGGGTCGGTCGTACGCCTGACTATCCGCGCGTTTGTCTCCCCAACCCGCTCATTCATCTCCAGCATCGTCCCTCTCAGTTCGCTCCTGCTATCGGGCTCATTGTGTCGTCTGGACTCTTCATCACTCCTCGAACCCGGCCTACTCAGTTACCGGCGGCCGGCCTGCTGGAACAGTCTAGGGCGCATCAATGCCTTGGACCATGCCCCGACGGCCACCAATGGCATCTTGGCCGCGAATGCCGCACCCTATTGGATTCGATGAACGGCGCACGACAGCTTGTCAGGACCGCCGTATCGAGAATGCTGACCCAGATGCTAACCACAGTCCCGCGGCCACCAGTCTCCATTTGGTAAGAACGCGGCACCCCTGTCTCTCGCTCCTTGGTCAGCGAGAGCTGGAGCTTGATATAGAGTTCGGCAGCACAACCGATTGTGCTTCCGCGCCCTTTCCTCTTTCATTTCAAGCGCGTCTCGCTGGGACCGAGCTCGCCTCCTTCTGCTCCTCCACCTACGCATACGGCGCGGTTCCGTTCTCCAGGCCGCACGAACGGCAGGCCATGTCAGCCTCACTCGCGCACCCGAAGCTCGACGCGCTCCCAGCGCTCGACATGGAGTCCGACCGACTGGCTCGCGCGTGCGGCCAAGGCCCGTCCTTCTCGACCAGGTCTTCTCTCGCGCAAGTGCAAGACGTTGCGGACATGTCTAGCTGGCCGATGCGACCGCGCGCATCTGAACGGACGGGGGAGGCGTCCTCATCGATGCTGCAGGGCACCCCTCCGCAGTGGGAGTATCCCGACTTCTCTGGCTCAGGATTTGGCTCTGGTTCAGCGCAGGCGCGAGGCATGCGTCCGCGACCACACTCAGTGCGTGTGCCAACACGAGTGTCTCCGGCAGCCCCTGTCCCCCATCGCCCTCGCTCGTTCTCGCAGCCGGCCGCGATCCCTGTTTTCTCCCCCCCGACCCCGCGCTCGGTGTTGCGCTCTCTGCAGGCCGTTCTCGAACAGGAAAACACGCAGCTTGGAGATTGCCTCGATGTGCAGCCTGTACTGGAGCGCTGGGCGATCCACCGTCGCCTGAGCTCGGGTCTGGGCCCAGAGGGCCTCGAGGGCGTGTCTGAAAGTACGTACAAAGTCCACAGCTACCTTCCAGAAAAGAAGAGAACGCGCATCGGCTGAGCGCACCTACTTGCAGAAACATTCGGGGCCCCGGTCAGCGTGGCAGTCAAGTGTGCTTCGATGTCAACCGTGCTGGGCGGTTACCAGCACCCTATTCCTTGGGTTGTCTACGCTTGCATCGAGGAGTTGAATCGCACAGGTGCGTGCATTCTCGTTACTCGCGCTTTAGTCACGACTGACTCTTGTCTGCGCCGCATCCCAGGGATCTACCAGCCTGGCCTGTTCCGTGCCGTTCCACACCGCTCCCGACTGGAGACGCTGATCGCTGGATTCGACTGCCACGTTCCATCTTCCAATGGATCCCCATCTCCCTCCGATCTAGAAACGCTCTGTCCTCCGTGCATGCCTACGGCGTCCATCACGCGTGCGTCGCTTCGGAAGGAATCGATGGCGGACATATGTGCGCTCTTCAAGTCGTACATGGGTAGTGTCCCTGAGCCCCTCCTCGACGAGAACATCACCCGTGCCTTGCATCGCTTCTGTGTCGTTCCTTCCGACATGCGTGAGGAGCAGAAGGCAGGCGACCAGAAGAAGCACGGTTATCGCGAGAGCGGCGGTTACTTCTTCATGCCCTCGCCCATCGCTCATACACTGCCTGCTAGCCCCGCGCACTTGAGGACACGCTCCGACCCTGTTTCGCCCACCTCGCTCGCCCCTTTGCTGATGACGCCGAGCGAGAGGCGGTCCGTGGACATGTCGCTCGAACTGTCGCAGATCAAGATTGCGCAACACCTCCTCCGCCTCTCCACTCCCCCGCTCTGCTCGCTCTTCGCGTACCTATGCGCGTTCTTCACCCAGCTCCCGCTCTCTCCGGACAACGGCATCACGCTCGAAGACGTCTCGCGCATGTTTGGACGCGCTCTCGCCGGCGGCCCGCTCCCGATGCGTCACGCGGTCCTCCTGTGGCTCCTGGAACGATGGCCGCGCGTCGCGGACGGTCTCTTCAACATTTGTCCTGCAGAGTCCGACGATAGCGGCGACCATCCGGCGTCGGCGTACCCTGCCATCAGCCCTGCGAAGACACCCAACCTGGACGTCACGGCGCAGCCTCAGCCGGATGCTATTTCTCCGACGTACTCGATCTCCGACGCGTCGATCATGGAGGCGCGGCGGGGCTCGGTCATTTCGCTGGACGGCGCGGAGTCGGTATTCACCACGTCCACCGTAGAGAGCGAAGGGTCGCATGGGATCCGTACCCCGTTCAGCACCGAGTTCGCTCCGCTACCGCTCCCAGCTGTCCGGGAATACGAGTTCGAGCCGGAGTGGGAGGAGCCCCAGCCTATGCATCCCTTGCTGGATGGGAGCGCCGCGGAGGATTTAGTCGGTCACCCGTACGCTCGGATTCACAGCCCAGGAACGAGCTCTCAAGCAATCTTTGTATTCGGCGAGTCCTTCCCTGAGCCATTTATCCGCGACCCTGCGGCTGACCCGTATGACTCTCTAGACGATGCCTTCGTCCCGAACGCGTCAAATCTCAAGCGTCCCGCGAACTCTAGGGGATCCTCGAACGGCGCGCGATCAGCATGTGTGTTCTCTCTCGTTGATTTCGCGACAGGGTACTAGCGGCTAATACGGTCCTGCTTTCTAGCTCCTGGTTCGCCGCCTCCCGAGTCCGATTACGAGAGCGCTTCTGCTTCGGTGATCCCCTCACGCTCGGCGTCGCGCGCGTCGGGCGTGTCTGATGGCACGACCAAGTACTCTCCGGCATCGCCAGCGTCCACCACCAGGATGCTCGACTTCCGTTTCCCGGACACGAGCCCGCGCGGGCTTTCCGGTGTACGCACGCTTCCCGGTCGTGATCGTGATCGTGCCCCGGACCGCGATGTCGAGTCATGACCTTTCGCTTCTACTTCAGAGTAGTCGTATTCACGCAGGTGGATACACGGTCACCTTTCGTTCATCGAGTGGTGCGCAAGGACGAATTCGAACGTTCCCGTGCGCCACGGCTCCCTCTTTCTTTCCTTTTACTCTACAGGGTTTCGCAGGCGACCTATGCCGTCCTGCGATGCGGGTGATATAAACGGGAACTAGAACGCATCGTTTCTGCAGCTCTGTCGGTCTATTCGGTCACCGCAGCCTCCTAATGTCTTCTTTATTCACGACATCGACACCCTCGTTTCCCTTCTTTGCCTGCCCTTCCTTCCTTTCGGTCCTCTCGTCTCCTCTCGTCCTCCCTCTCACTGTCACGCAAACACGCACACATCTATCGCGCATCCTATCCTATCCTATCAGCATCCAACGCATTCATCTCTAGACAGACACGGACCTCGAGTCCGTGCGCACGTCCGATTATCGGTTCTCGGCCTCCTCGTCCGCCTTCGCTACTCGCCTCGCATCTTGTGCCAACACTACTTGTAATCCTGGGGTTCTGTGTGTATCGCTACGTCTTCCGTCCATCGCCTGGTATTATATACGACGCTGCCGCCGCCGTGCCTTGTTTGTATCTAAGTATAGTATAGTGCTTATTGTACCCTCGCCCCCTCGCGCTTGTCCTGCTAGTTACGGGGTCGATGTTGTCGGGACATACTGGAAATAAATGTCAAGTCCACAGGGCGGAGAGTTGTGCCTGGTTGAGTTGTGCCTGAAGGCCTGAAGCTGAAGCCGGGAGTTGGTGATCATAGCCGCACCGGAACTTGAGGGTCAAGGCGCTTCCGAGTCCAACCCATCCCGTGTACCATGGCGCGACTCATCGACGGCCTCCTCGAAGGCATCGGCGATGGTACTCGAGCTCCCTTGGGAAGTGATCGAGAAGGTCGACACTATGCCGCTTCGCTCTAGCAGCGATCCTTGGAGCGTGACAGCGTCGCCGTCCTCGTCACCTATCCTGAGCTCGCGAGCAACAAGAAGTCGTTTCGTTTTGCGACCTACCTGAGAAGCCTCAGCTTCGGTCCCACGTCGTATCCGTTACGATGTCTCTGAAGGACTTCTCACCGTTCCCCCCGCTGTCCATCCTTCCCAACCTTACCGACTTGCTCTTCGATGGCCGGTCTCTTCATACTTTTCACTGTCGCGTTTCATCGACTCTCATGGGCCGCCATTTCTAAGCAACAGGAATTCGGACCACGAGCATCCGCAACGTGAACTTTTCCGGATCTAGAGTCCTCAAGCTCACGCCATCTTGCGTACTCTCCGCATTCCTAAACTTGCAAGACCACACCTACATAACGTGACTAGTGCACCTCTTGAATAGGGCTCTTGTCGCCCTATCGAGCGCTCAGTGGATCTTACATGCCCAAGAATTCTATCATGCAGTGAGCCTTCCTCGACTTCACCAGAGAAAGACAATGTAACTAACTTCACGCCGTAGCATGCAGTGGCCCCTGCCGTCACTCTGAGTCTATCTACCTTCGGGCCTCCGGTAACCGATAGTGCATTGCATGCCTTTCTGGATGGAGCGCAAAACATCGGACCCGTTACTGATGCCTTGCGAGTTCAGCTCCCTGGACGCGTAATACAGCAAGTAGCGTCCAGGCTTTCATTTTCGGAAAGAAGAGGCCCCAATATTATGAGAACCGGAACGCTTCACTGCACATTGGCCGTCTGGCGTAATGGCAACGCGTCTGACTACGATAGTGTAATCAGGAGATTGCAGGTTCGACCCCTGCGATGGTCAGTTCATGTTGTCCATGACAAACTTTTGTGTTCAATTCCAAGATGAAGACCAGACGAGTCCAATTCCTTCCACCGGCGCATGCATTGTCCTTTCATCCCAGAATGTCTGTGAGGACTCGCCGATGCCTTCGACGGTCCCAAAGTGTCTTCCCGTTGCTTCAGGAAAACGGTGTAACACCCACGATCGTTGCCAAGCAGTGTAAGTGAGTGGATCGTCGAGCCATCAGCAGAAGACACTGACAGGCTTCTTAGCTGGCAAGGGAGGGCATGGCGCTGAGTAGTCGCCTTCAAGATCTCAGGCAATGGCAAGTTGGTTGCCAGTGCCTCCGCAACAATGGCGAGCTTGAGATGCACATAAGTTAGCCATCATCTGTGTGCGGGGACCTCGCCCGGGCCGTCCCGGCCGTTTCACTGGACATTGCTTCTCATCGAGTCGGTCCAACGGGAGGATCGCCCATTTGGTTAAACCGTCCTGGATCGTAATCCTCTGCCAGCCAACCCGTAGCTGTACCCCGGACGAGTAAGAAGAGAAGGTGTTCAGTGAGCAAACATTGTACGCCGCACACGTCGCTAAGATCATCGAACACAGGTGAAGGGGATGGAGGGAGGGAGTAAGTTCCTGAACGGGAGTAGCCACATACTGGGGTGGACATGCCTGCCCACTTCCTTCGACGGCGGATGATCGCGGCGGGCGGTATATACATGGCGGGTCCACAAACATGTGGGTATGTATGTAGGGCATGTGAATACTCTCTGAGACGTAGCGATCGCGACCGGGCAAGAGGCACACCGACATCACGGATATTTGGGCCCAGGAGATTTTCGTGGCTACGACGATGACAGGAAGGCAGCAGCTTCCGGAGAAGCCGCGAGCCTTGGCTTAGAAATTGACGATGCATCTTCGTCCTTCGGATTCGTCCATCCGCAGACGTGCCTTTGTGGCCACCCATGCATCCATCCATCGGATCCACGTCATCATCTATATCAGGTGCACCAGATACAGATTATTCTGATGAACTTACAGGGTAGGAAGTTTGATTTGGACCGCTGAGGCCGACGTTTCAACAGCCTGCGCTTCGTTCGTGCGTCTGCTGCTGCACCTTCGGATGAAGTTGGAGTCGCATTTCGCATGTGGCTCTCGCAGCTGTCAATGGAGCTTCAGAAGAGACGGGCTCGTAAGTTGAGAAGGTGGTGATACCCCATGCGTACAGGTGTGGATTCGCAGCGTCTAGCAAAGACAATGAACGTCATATATGGTTACGGATGATTCAGGCGTGGCCCGACCACACCACCTCCCAGCGGCCTGAGCAGCTAGCTGGCGAGTCAATGCCTGGATGTCCACCGCGGAGATATACTATAGAACGAAAACGTAAGGCAAGGCATCACGAAGTTACTAAACGTCGTTGCTCACCTCGCATCTTGTCGAGACCACAAGGGTGGCGTGAACTCTCTATCTCCGCCAAGAAGCATGAAACCTTAGCCTGGATATTCGAATACCATTTGATGACCGGCGATGCACGAGGCAGGGTTCCCCGCAAGTGACTAGTACCGGAAAGTGGCGTCGACGGCAGATCCTTGCCGGTCAACCTCTTCGGTGATCTACTGTCTGTCGTGGGCGGGATCGTGTGGAGGCCGGGCAAATGATGAAAGCGGAGGATGAACTCACTGAAGGGGGAAAAGACATGTCAGGGAATGGGTTAAGTTTAAAGAGGGGTGCCTGTCAAATGTCTACCTGCAACGCGGTCTAGTTGGAGCGCCATGTCATAGGTATCCTTCGTGCACAGCGTTGAGTTCGAAGAATGCTGTCCGCAGCTGCAAACGTTGAGCGATCGTGAAGAGCGGGATTAAATAGATGAGTGGGGGGCACTGGCAAGCAGCTGGCAAGTGTCGAGAAGCCGATATCACCGTTGCCGTAAGCGTGGGCAGGGGCGAGATGAGAATTGAATGGACGGCGCCTATGGCAAATAGTCTATAGCCTCACCTTGCCCTCGTCCGGCATGTATGAATATCGAGCTAAAGCCGCTATCGCACGTGTGGCCTTGTTCGATGCTAGTGGTGACAGTGGCAGCTCCTAACGTCACACGCACTCTAGAATTGCCCTGTCTCGATTCAACGCTGGTATATATATGCGCCCCTTGCCCGTCTCCCGTCCCCCGACTCTCCCCCGGGTCTCTGTATCTTTCACGTCCTCCGTCCTGCGCCCTAACGACTCCGACGACCTAATCGCGACCCGTTCCCAAACATGAAGTTCAACGCCCTCGCACTCTTCGTCCTCGCCGCTGTCGCCGGTGCGCATGCTCAGACAACAAGTGCCGCCGTCCCAACGTCTACCGCGGGCATCTCGCCTTGCGTCCTCAACTGCGTTAGTCAGGCCGCTTCTGCTGCCGGTTGCTCTGGCATGTGCGTACTCGTTCTTTCTCAACCCCCTTACCCGCCCGCCGCCCGCTCTCCCTCCTTTTCCACCCTCAGTCCCTTCCCCCGCCGTTCCAGTCTGCCCCCGATGGCCCCTGCACCCCATATCAGACGTGTCCGAACACCCCACCGCGTGAACCTGCGCTTGTGACCATCGCACTGACGTCATCCTCTCGACCCGCAGTACCGACCTCAACTGTGTCTGCACCAACACGAACTTCCAGCAGCAGGCTCGATCTTGCCTCGAGTCCAGTTGCTCCTCTGCCGACGTTCAGGCCGCCCAAGCCCTCCAGTCGGCCGAGTGTAATGCCGGTGAGTGTTCCATTCCTGCTTTTGCCCCGTCCCACGCGCCGTGCTTCGAACCCATTCAGATGTCGCCCCAATTGTGTGCGCCATCAGCTCTTTCCGTCCCTCTCTCTGAACTGCATCCATTCGTCCGTGTGATGAGCCGCGGCCGCGGCCGTGGTTCGCGTTCTCGCCGCACTCTGAGAGGCGTCCACGCGCCGCTTCCACGTGATCCATAGAGATGGATGGGACGCGGCCCCGCGCCCCCGCGCACCCCATGATCCTCCATCGCGGCGCACCCCCTCGCCTCGTAATTCCATTTCCTCCTTTCAAATTCCATTCGACGCCCCCTCGTGCTGCAACTGACCCTTCGCTGCAATATCACAGCATCCTCGGCCATATCCTCAGCCGCCTCCTCCGTCACGGCACCGGTGGCCTCCTCCATCTCGTCCCTCTCATCCAGAGCCTCGAGCATCTCGTCCCAAGTCGCGAGCATCTCGTCCCACGCCTCGAGCGTCTCGTCCCGCATCGCGTCGGCGACCAACGCCGCCGGCGCGCTCAAAGCTGACTTGGGTGCCGCCCGTGGCGGTCTCGTTGGGGTCGCCATGGCCGGCCTCGGTGTCGTCGCCGGCGCAGCGTTCGTTCTCTGAGCGGGGATGGGGATGGGGATGGGGATGGGGATGACCCGGTCGGGCCGGGGAAAAGGAGTCAGGAGAAAACTTCAGTAGAGGAGCTTCGATTTCGTATTCGCTCCTGGAACGTTTGCGCTCGCGATGCAACTACTCTATCGTGATTTTGTGATATTTTGGGCTTGTGGCTACATTGTATGTGTATGTATCTCGACGAACGGGGGTGATGGGTGTCCAAAACGCGTATACCCTATAGTGGTTATCTTGTTAGAAAGGGGTGATTTTGCCCGGCGTTGTGGTTCGCTATTCCTGTCCACTCGTGCTATTTTTACTGGTCGCCGCCAGCCTCCTACATTGTCCCGAACTTATCTCGTTATGACGCCGCCGGTGCGCTCTTCGCAGCATGATGCGCCTCGATCGATTGCAAGAAAAAGGGACGTGCGCACGCGATGCTCCGAGAGACACGAGCCCATGTACGCCTCCTTGAAGCTGCCGTACATCGAGCGCGTCGTCCGGGACCGGGCGCGGGTAGTACGGGTCGTTGGCGAAGAACACATCGACGAGCTCGGACATGTCGCCGTCGTCCCCGTCAAACGCACGCATCCGGAATCGGGCTTGAGTATAGCAGCGGCTCCCGTACTTAAACGTGTGGCAGATGGTGATAGGAAGAGAAGACGCCCGCCCGACTTGGACGGAGGAGGAAGGTGAAAGGTGAACATGAACACGCACCTGGTTGAAGTCGATCACGTACGCCTGTGCCGTCGCGCCGTGGTGCGGCACGCCCGCGAGGACGTACTCGACGTCGTGCGCGTCGAAGCCCGCGCGTAAGTGGATGAGCGCGAGCATCGCACCCATCCCCGTCGCCAGCTCCTCCTAGGTCCCCGTGCTCCTCCCAGGTCCCCGTCCTCGTTGGCTTGTAGACGGAGCTGGTCGTACCGCGCGGCGAGCGGGAAGTTCGCGGGGTTTACGAACGCCGACATACGGGGCAGGAGGGTCTTCCCGAACTTGGTGACTGAATAAGAACGGGCGTCAAAGGCAATGGCTTGCGATCCTAACAGGAACAAACACCGTCAGCGCGGACCACCGTGATCATTGTGATGCATGGTGGCGATCGACCGTCAACTTGGAAAACTTTCCTCGACAAAACTCTTGGGACAACTGGCCACATCGTTTCTCGCAATGTACAACATGCAATCCCCTGGCCTTCATTCGGTGGAAAGGAGCATGGCGCGCGCACCCGGCGATCGGTACTATGATCCCCTCAATGCGAATGTATCCGCTGCGCGACCTCGGTCTTCGCCAACCGCCAACCGCGAACAGTTCGCTCTCTAAAACTCTCCCCGACGAGTCACGTATCGATATGGTGGGATAACGTGGGCATCAGCGAGCCATCAAGGCCTTGTGGCGGAAAGCTACGAACCTGTTGAGGTGAGTGCTCTCAATGTTAATTTTGCGTCAGCTTTGAGAACTCGCGACGGTCCCGACGAAGAGGAGCATGCGGAGAGCAAGCTCCAAGGATTATTGTGTGAATTAAGCTCCAGAAATGGGATTGCGAGAAACATGGCGGAATCACTCTCCCATGTCCGGGATGGTATTTTCACGCTCGTCTCCTGATTCCGCCGGATGTTGTGCACTCTGTGAGGTCGCAGAGCAAAGCGGAGAATACCCAGGGAGCTCAATACCGGCACCCGGCGTTAAGAGGCCGCGCTAACATACATGTATGTCGGCGGCGGCGGCGTGTCAGAGCGGGTGAACGATTGATGGATGCTCCACGATTGCCTACCGTACTGAGCCGAGTACTGTTAAATCGAAGCGCATCTTGCGCCATGCATGCGCTGATCAGGGCGGATTCGGAGTACATTTAACCAGCATCGAAACAGGTACCGTTCGGACAACTCGCATGGAGCAGACCGGTTCTCTTTCCCTCCGAACGCCTGCAGTACAGCGAAATGCTTGAGTCGGCAAGAGACGTCGTACACGGCGCTCGACTTCAGCATAAAGCGCGTCGCACCTCAACACGACAGTCGGCGAGCACCCGCATCTGAGTATCAAGCACTCACAGCATGAAGTCGCTCCTCCCTCTCGCCGTCGCCTTCCCCCTCGCCATCGTGCCGGTCGTGACAGCGGACAACGTGCCGGTCGGTACGTGGGTGCGCATCGTCTCTGACTATTTCCGTGAGCTTCATCCCGCCTGCTCCGGATGCAACCCGCTGACCGTCTGCGTGGGCAACAGAGAGCCCTGGGCTTGTCGTCTCCATCCAACCGCCCCACAGTCCGGGAATCCCCTCCGGTTCTCCGCTCGTCATGGCCGTCCCCGGAGATCTGTCCTTTACGGACTTGACCGTCTTCATCCTCCCGAACGGGCTCAACGGTGGCAGCCAAATTCGGACGGTCCATAGTACAGGAAGCAACAACGTCCCGTCCTGCATCACGTCGCACGGAGCGCAGAGCGACCCGAACCGCATCGCGACTGTGGAGAACTGCAATGGCAGCGATCCCCTGCAGACGTGGGGCGTTAATTCATCCAATCCGACCATGGTCAGTCAGAATGGCCTGTGTCTCACCAATCCGGGCGACGTCCCGAAGGCTGGCAACCAGGTGCGTCCATTTGCTCGTTAGGGGGAAAGGTTCAATGAACAGGCGAGCTGATGTGCATCACGCCAATAGCTGACCATCGTTCCGTGCGACGCTCAGACGGTGACCGGGCAGCTTTGGAATGTCATTGTCGCCAAGTAGAGGCATGCGGATTGTGATGATCAGATAGGAATCTCTGAATTGACTCGGACAGCGCGCGTCGGTTAATTGTGTAGTTTCGTGGACAGTTCCCAAGTTGTATGATGCTGTGCAAGTTGTGGACCAACGTACCTCTTGTGAACCACTAGGAAAGTGGAACCGTCATACGTAGTGTTGGAGAACGTTTTGATCTTATCTGAGTCGAAAACGCATGAGCGAGTGTGCGAGGGTCTCGGACATCATACCGTCTATTCTGGGCTGGGTGAACGGAAAGCGAGTTCAAGCGACATCTTCTCCATGTTCTTCGCTTTCAGCGTTTGATGCATTGACGGCGCCACGGATCGACAGTGCTTTGATGCAAATTTTGGGAGGATAAGAATGATTCGTTCTAATGGATGGTAAATTGGGGGTCAGGGACAAGGGGATGATATGAAACTACTCACCACAGCTGCCTACATTCATGGGAGAAGGAGACGACATAGAACTACTCACCACAACTGCCGTCAACGCCAGCGGTCTTAACATACAGCTCGCACCACCCCGCCCGGTGGGGCTGAGCCGGTGACACCCCATCGGGAGGATCGTCATTGCTCCAATCTCCACTCACTCCAATTCACGCGGTCAAAGCAGATTCGCAGCCGGGCAGGCCAAGTCAAAGTGAAAGGCTATAAGTACCGCACTCGAAGGGCTTCGGGATATGTACAAAGGCAGGTAAAACCTTTCGAGACAATTCAACCTAAACGTATACGAACGGCGTGAACTCACCATATGAAACCATGCGGGTGACCATCTACGAAAATACTCGCCATTGCAACTGCCTCTGAATCGCGCCAACCTTGGAGTCTCGGTACACCGCTGCGCAAGCACTGGGGCAAGAACGGGAGCATCGAGCTTGAGTGCTTTTTGCGCGGCCAAGAGAGTTTGACTTAGCACCAGCGACAACCTGGCGGCAATTGAGAATCTAGACAGACATGTTTAACACAATGAAGCGAGGTGTAAGCATCGCAGAAATGGAGGGAGGCGTCCGTCGTTGTCGTCGTCGTCCAAGAAACTTAAGCGCCTAACCTCTGAGTCCTCGAGGCTTGCTCGTCGTATGTACACTATCAACTTTATTAATCATTATCAATCGCTACTCGACACACTCTTCACACGCTCCCCAATGATCTGAGGCCTGTCCTTGCTTTCGTTAACCCCTCTCGTCAGGGCTCGGTCTCTTCGCCAGATGGTCTCCGCTGAGCCCGTTCCGAGGCGCGAATGCACCCGCAGCTGCCACAAATGGGACGCGTGTAGTAGAACACCGTCACAGGTCGACAATCCCGTCTGGAGCTTCCTGAGCGATAGGAGAGATTCTTGCCATGTCCCGGCCGACAAATCGTGAGGGGTGAGTGATTCATTTTGCTAATTCTCCTCTCCTTGTGTTAACCTCGCACGCCGTCCAGCCCCCGCTATGGCCATTACACCCGATGATTCCCAGAATCAAGCCAAGGTCAACTTACCAACTTGCAGTCGCCCGCATCAAGCCCCATCCATTTCCTCAGGCCCAAGCGCACGACTCCTGACTCTACCGACGTTCACCTCGCGGCTGCTCATCGACGTCGTCGGCATCCTAGGCCCAACGACACCTTTGCGCTCGCCTCCAGACCATCGCAACCCTCTTCCAAGCTTGCGGAATCGCAAGCCTTGGCTGGAGTTGGGAGAGTCGTACGGGATCGCCCCGTTTCAGGGTGGTTGGTAACTGTGCTGTGAATCCCCCGTGCAGGTGCGTTCACTCGCTCTCCTCCCTCCCCGTCCCGGTCCATCCGCCTCCCGTTCGTCCTTTATGAACGTTCTGGAGGCAAGGTTGAGCAGGTAGCTCTGCACCGATTCCTGTGGATGCGGCCTGATGCGTCGGCTCAGAGCATCTCGCCGCATCCGTATCGAATGCGGGAACAATCGCGATCGTGGGTCCTCGGCGCAGTTGCTGGGTACTACGTTCACCGTCCAGCGCGCGTAGTATGTCCGCCTTCTAGTGTTGGAGAGCCCCCGTCACGGAGCATCGTGGTTGGGACGTGTTCTTTCGTCCTTCGGGCCCCCCGAAGCATGTGTCCTCCTCGAGTACTTTACTCCAGCGTCATAATCACAGACTAATCGTGTGCTTACAGCGTTCGAAACTACTTGAATTGCGCAACGCCGACGGTGCTGTGCTTGCGCCCAGCGCTCGAGTAAGTGTCCTTTTGACGGCCTCTGTTACGCGATGTCGCTCATGGATTGCAACATCCTTTCGTCAGCAGTCTGGAACATGCGGGTCCGTGCTGTGCAAGTGCGAGTGTGCGTCCACGCTGCCGCGCTGAATTCAAGGCTCTGGTTTCCGCCTCACGCGCCAGATCTCCTGACGGGCTCGCTCAGACCTGGCTCCTCCCGCGTCCTCCAGCCGTCGAGTCAGTCTCGACACCCTGTACATCGCCTTCGCTCATTCTGGTCATCCGGCGGCAACGTCAGAAACTGTACGGTCCTCGGCTGATTCTGCAGCACGTGGCGATGGATTTGCTCTCCTCGCTTCGGTGCTCGTACGACGACATCCGCGGGGGTCGCGCCGCAGAGGGTGCGGAACACACACGGTCCACCCGTCTGAATCGTGCACGCGGAGCATTCTATACTGCATTCTCAAACATATGTTTCTTTCGATCGGCCTTTTGGACACCACCACGATCAGGAGGGCAATTGGGCATAGCGGCCGGATCGTTCTCAAGGTACGTAAGTGGGGCAATGTGTTCCGAGGCAGGAGGTGCTCATCTTATTTCGCCGACAGGGGTGGATCCAAGACGCGTCCGGCCTGCTTCCAAGTCGTCGGGCATCCCGTCGATCCCACCATATAACATGACTTCCCCTCAGCCTCATCGGTGCACGCACTCCGGTTCCGGTTCATCCGAGCAGCATCGCTTCCTACATCCCCGCGATGGTGTCCGTTCTGGAGTCTTAGACGTCAACCCTCGGGTATCCACGGTGAACCCGCGGTTGAACACGGCGCGTTCGCACCTAGTGCGAGCCTAGGACTCGCTTTCCGAAAGCACAAAGCACATGTCGGGCACTTTGATCGGATTCCTCGTCCTTCTCGGATGAACTCCGAGGAGCGAGACGTCGGTTTGGACGTTATCCGGGCCCACAGCTCTGTGAACGACTGGTGGTCTAGGTATGTGCGTCGCTTCAGGCCTCAGTTGGAGGTCACGAGCCTCGGCCCTCAGGAAGGAGGTCTATCGGTGGGGCATAAGGGTGTACTGTACACGGTGGAGGTATGACTGCTATCTATCGTACACGAGCACATATATACTGGCGTCACTTCGAACAGCGGGATGAGGCGAAGTATCGAGGGCGTTATGTGGATTTTCGTCTGCACTGGATCGGAGAGGGTCGTACGAAATAGGGAGTGGATCGAATCACACATCGCGAGACCAACACAGAGAGACTGGATAAGCAAGGGACAAGGAAGGCGAGACGTGAGGACGTACTGTACATGGCGGATGACTGCTAGCTATCGTACACACGAGCATATATATACTAATGTCACTTCGAATGGTAGAGACGAGGGGAAGTACAGAGGCGCGATGTATGGGTTTTCGTTTATGTGGTGTATATACGGACTGCGGTGGATCATAGAGGGTCGTGCGCAATTACGAGCAGATTGAAACACCGAACGCGAGACCAGGACAGATAGACTGGACAGGCAAGGTACGAGAAGGGATATGAACAGTGAAACTGGTACACATGACTTGGAATTGAGAGTGAGCGGATGGGAGCAGGCGACTTGGCGGGCGAGCGCCACCCTGCGAGCGAATCAGCGCACGTCCGTTGGCATTCGTCGAGGCGGCATCATCACCGCTGGCCAGAGCGAGATGTATTGTTGATCGCGGTGGAACTGGTGGGCTTGTAGAGGAGGGGAGATAGGGTCGCAAGCATAAGGGGAAGGGGTGCGAGGATGGGTGCGCTGTTGTGATGTCTGTGATGGTCCCCTTCGCTCTGGAATACGATCACTGGGCATGGGGTTTTGGAGGGGAGGCCGTGGTAGTCGATGAAAATGGATGGGATATGGATGGGCTTTTGCCTCACTACCGAATCCCTTGGAGTCCATCAGCATTGTGAATTGTGTCTGTGAATTGAAACATCCCCAATACCTTTACGCAATGCACTGCCGACAATCTTCCACACAAATCGTGAATTCGGTGCTACTGAAGGGATCAACAACAGAACAAGCAGTGTAACAAGCCTATGAAACATCTTCCTTACGTGTGTTATAGCGCATCTCAAGCTTTCCCACCCTTGCCCATGTGGGAAAGCAACCCTTGATATCAGTCCACCACCCCTCCATCTGATCCTCCCAGTCGTAGACAAGAATTATTACCCGACACGGCACACTTTGGATGGTATCCGAGACCTCGGTGGTGGATGCTGGTTGGAGGGTGCGCAGCCAGTCCTCAGCAATGGTATCCATGGTGCGGAGGATGGACAAAAACTGCTGCTTGGACATGTCTTCAGTGTAGTAAAATGCGCCAAATTGGAGGATGGAATTCTGTGACTGGGGCGTCCACGAAGTGAGCATCGCCATTAGTGCGCCAGTGGAACTTGGATCTGTTGCGAATTCTAGTGTGAGGATAACACACAATACCTTGAGTGCCGAGCATAAGCTTAGGTTGAGTTCTTGCGATGTTGAGGGGGCACTGTTCTCTATTACAACAATTAGGCTCTCCTTTCTTGCTGTGGCTTAGAAATTGAAGAACACATACCATGGACAGGCTCGCTGTTTAGCAGAGGAACTGCGATGTAGAGTCTTGTAAGACTCGGTCCACATGCTGATATCAACCTTTCTGCCCCGTGCATTTCCATCTCTTCAATCTCAAAATACAATGAGTTCAATGATGCAGGGACAATGTACTTTTGCATACCTCTATATGTCGAAGGTTTGGTGCAAACGTAGGAATGGTACGCTTTCCATTGACTGGCTGCATGAAGGCTAGAGGACGGCCAAGTGTGACCCACCACACAGCCCCACACATCAGGCTCTGCAGGTTGGGTATGGAGTGGACCATCCGTGTGAATTCAGTAAAGGAATGGAATGTGGTGTTCCGCAAAGACAGCTCTGAGATAGCAGTGAAAGAGGAGAGGAAGTGGTGGAAGCGGGAATGAAGGGGGATGCATGGTAGATGCTTTGTGTTCTGTGAGGTTGATATGCTGGGGTACCAACTCGAAGATTCCAGAATGTGGGATATATTTAGTGTGCGGATGTTGGGCAGCTTTCTGGAAAAGAGTGCTGGAAATAGTGAGAGTGTGCTTGCTGTGGTGTGCAGCAAGCGTCCGGTGAGAACGATTTGGTGCACGTAGCTGCGAAGATGTGGTCTGTTGTCCAATACTGCAGAAAGGCTTTGGAGGGCGGTGACCTTGGAAAGGACGATCTTGTGGAACAGCATCCTCTGCGCACGAATTCGCCAATCCCTGCAGACGAGGGAGCAACTACGGAGGGTGGCCATGTTCTTCATCTGGTCGCCAATGACCGCAGAGTCGAGCGTATCGATGATGTTTTCGCAGACTTCGACGGGAATGTAGCGTTGGGATGGATCGCGATGGTCGTCATCTCCAGGAAGGAGTTCAGCCATTGGGAGGAGCGAGGGAGTGTGCTGGAGGTGCCGGTGAGCGAGGAGGTGAACGCGAGGGGCGAAGGCTGCAGATCCGAGGAGATGCTATCTTTCCCCTCGGCCAGACAGTGCGAATCACTCACGCGGTCCACCCGGGAATGTCGATCGGAAAACGTGTGGCCTGGACCAGCGCTTCTGCGGTTTCTCATTGAAGTTCTCTGTCATCGATGTACGGAGGTCCGGGTGGACCGAACATGACACCCGCATCGGTCTCACCGCCACAACCGCGACCTATCACTATCCACGAGGAATATGAACTGTGCGTATATGCATACAGGTTGTAAACGATTCACTACGGGGGTCATGCGGGCGCCAATCTCGCCAACTCGACGGCTGTCCGTCACGTCTTCTTCCTTGGCACGGTGGCTTGTTGCGGATCGCACTCTCGACATGGATACGATTCAGTGGGGATTCCGTTGGGCGCAAGAAGGCTGCAAGAAGGTCGCAACTGCCGCAGCACGCGCCATGGGATAGACGAACACGAACACCTACGTGGGTAAGTACTTGTGGTGCTCGGACGGAAGCCCACCGCCTCGATGGCTGTTCTCGCCCTTCGCGATTGCGTCTGCGAATTCCTAGGACACAGCCATGGGCATCCGGATACCGGTATCATCCCCTTGGCCTTGCTGCTAGGAGCGAGAAGAGGCGAGTATGGGAGTGGGTGCATGAGTCTGGACATGTGGCGACGTCGCCGGCTGTGGTCACTCCGGAACGCCATGCGATTGAGAGCCGGCAGCACATCTTCGTGAGCTGTAAGATGCTGTCTCCCAACTACCCACTCGGCGACACTCGATCACTTTCGCCCGGGCTGGCGTCACGGTCGGCCTCAAGGGATCGAGTTATTATTCAAACGAACCGGCATAATCTCCACCTCCATACTAGAGCGGGATTCGGGGCCCTTGGAAGAGCGTGGGCCATCGATCATGCCAGTAAACTGACATATCATCAAATATTAAAAGTGAGGGACTCTTGAGGATGAATACGTAGGCAGACTGACCTTTCGAGAATGTCGCGCACAAACCTCCCACCGCCTGAGCCTTCCCTCGCTTCCATCGATCCCATGTATGGTGATTTCCGCGTTCTCCATGTTGTCGTACCTCTAGAGTTTCTCAGTGATGGGCCCCAGTGCGCGAAGGACCTCGACAAACACCGCGCACACATCTGCGGGATCGTCCTGAGTGCACAGCCTACGAGATAAGGAGATATTTCGTTAGATCGAGTTTGAACACGCACCAAATAGGTAGGGCACGGGGAGCTATGGGGATCGTATGCAGGCGGTGGAGCCGTATACAACGACACTTGCAAGTTCGACGCCTATTAGGCGTCTCCCACTTGCAAGTGCCGGGCATAAGCGCCAGAAAACACAGCCACCTTCTCACGAGTGGCGCCCAGAAAATCACCGTAAAACTAAGAGCGAGCCGGGTTCGAACCCCGTGCCCAACAAATGAGCCAGGCGCTTTAACAAGTAAGCTAAGTGGGCTTTGACTTTGGTCATTGTTTGAGACTCATATACCTTTTGCGCCAGTGCCTGGCTGAATCTGTCCCACGTACTTGCAAGTTGGGCAACTTGCAAGTCTCCTGCCACCATCCCATCAGTCCCCTTCGAATGCGTGCCTCCCATCCGCCTATCCCCCTAGGTGCTCTCGCAGCCCTTGCTCCGCCATCTTTCTCGCTCGTCCCGCCGCCTGCCATCTATACCGTCTGCCACTGTCTATCTTGTCCCGCCTGCCCCTATGCGCTCACACCAATAGGTTTCATCAGAGCAGTACTGTTTAGTGCACTGACCCTCCCTCTGTGTGTCGTCGTACCCATCCGCCTTCATGTTCCAGATATCAAAGCTAACAGGATCTGCCTGCAGACCCCAACATCGACCTTTAGACCTCCTCCTCGCTGGGCTCGAAACAATAGTCACGTTCAAGTTCGCATATCACGCAGCCATCCAACTCGGCGCCGTCCTCCTCCAGACCTCCCCCACCCATGGTCCGCGAAGCACGAGCATGGCTGAGGGGCCGCTATCCCACACTCACATCCAACACGCTCGACTCGGTGCGTCCTTGTCCTCATCCAGACTCGGTCGTGCCTCACCATCTCAGCTGCAGATCCTCTGGCTCTTCTCGCCCGAGTTAGGAGCCGCAGATACATTGAGTGGCGGCCAGTTCTTTGCCGTCCTGAAGCTTGTGTCCCATGTGCTTGATGGCAAGGAGATGGACCCCACCCTCATCTTCGTCCAAGGTGTGTTCGTGTCTTCTGCTTGCTGCGTTCCGACTGCAGTCCGTTCGAGCATGACGCTCCACCCTATATGTCTTCCACGGGTCCCCCCGCTGCAGTCTGTGCCCGCAGGTGTGGCTGTTTTCCCTGGTAGTGGTACACGTCCTGCGGACAGCAAGATACCCCCATTACCCCCTCAGAAGCCACCCGTACTGCTGCCTCCCCGACATGTATCTATGAATCAGCAGCAGCCGCAGGCAAATTGTGAATTGCCTGCACCTGTTCCCACCATCCTGCACACGACCTGCAACGTCGCGATCCCACACATGACGAATACTCTTATCCAGCAATCTCTGCAGGCGACGTGAATTGCACAAAGTTTGAAGCAAAAGCTCGAGCAAGAGCGCATCATGAAGGAGCAGCTCCGACTCGAGTGGCTGAGGACAGCGCATGCGCAGCATTAGCCCCAGCGAAAATGTGAGCTCTTCTGCTTCGTCTGCTGGATCTACGCTGACCGTACCACAGTTCGCAATCCGGTCCACAATCCGGTCCCCAAACTACCGCCACAGCGGAATCTCAGCCCGACTGCCTCGACCGCCGCTCCTGCCTGATCTTTCGAGCAGGTCGCAACGGCTTCTCTATTTCCTCTCAAGCGTGCGGCCCTGATTCTGGCTTCTACGAATGGTGCCGCATCTGAACCACCCCAGCGACGGTGCATGTCATCGCCAACTAATACCCCACTGAGACCGCTCTCAGAACTCCCGCCCGATCCTCTGCCAACGCACCCTGACCGCAAGCCCTCCGCACTTGCGCTCGGCATAGACGTGGATTGTGCAACGCCAGCGAGCGCGAACGCGTCTCCCTGTGTTGGCCGATCGCAATTTCTGCATCATTCCTCGCCCCCACCGGTGCCGCCACCGCGGTGTCGGAAACGGCCAGAAAGCGCACAGCTCATGCCGATGTCCTCATCTTCACCCTTTAACTCGCCGTTTGAGAAGCTGCCGACGCCGCCGCCATCAAACCTGCACCTCTCGCGGCACCTCTCGCTGTCCTCGAACAAGCGCAATCTGGACAGGGAGTGAGAGCGGGACAGGGAGCGCAATTGGGAGACGTTCTCGGACTCGCCGCTGGGGACGACGCTGCAATGGACGGAACATCGTCGGAAAGGGGAGGGCCGACGCGTGGACGTCGGGAAGGGGGCGCGAACGCCGGACACGAGGAACCTGGGCTGAGGTGGGTCAGTCGAGGGACGTACTTGCAAGTTTGCAGCCCGAGGATGGCTATGTATTGCCTAAACTTTGTATCTATATCAAGTGGTGATAGTCTAGTGGATAATGTGATCAGTGATTAGCGGTGGAGACTGCATGCACGGGGTTCAAGCCCGGAAGTGACCCTTTTTTTTTGGAAGCGCTTATCTACTTTTTTTGCGCTCGTGATGGTTGCCGGTGAGGCCGACCGACGAGCAGGAGGCGGGCCAATGGCGGGGAGGCCAACGAGGACGGTAGAGGCCGCTATGGGGGTGAGACGAGGTGAGAATGTGGCTGTGTTTTCCGGCGCCTATCCTGGGGACTTGCAAGTGGGAGACGCCTAATAGGCATCGAACTTGCAAGTGTCGTTGTATACTCTACGGTGGTGGATGCAATCCGTTCGAGTCCGTTCGTCTGTATATCAGCAGATAGATTCAGGAGGGAGGGCGGGGCGTGTACAAGAATGCAACGCACAGAGTAAGTACCGTTATGTCCTAAACGTTGGGGAAGAATCTCATTCTATCTCTCTCGGTGCCTCATGTGGGGAGCTGATATCACATCACCAGTATGGCGATGAGCGCAACTGAGGCCGTTCTTGACCAAACGGAGGCTGCCTTCAAAGGGCAGCCATAGGAAATTTGGAGCAGGGCGAGTTAACTTCCGTGTTCGCCGGAAGTCCGAGCTGAGGACAAGTTGGCGCGGGAGAGGGACAGTGCCATCAGCTGAGGCCATACTTCAGGAGGCATGAGAACGCGCATGTGACAAGCACATGATCGTAGGAGCCGCCGGGGTCTCTTGTTCCTTGCAAGTCCTCTCAACGTGGTCAGGCTGTTGACAGACTGGTGGACACTCTGATCAGGCCCGCACCTTCTTCCGTGGTATATCATCCGTTCAGACCCATCCAACACCCCTCACGGTCGCAACCGTTCCACCGGTCTCTATCGGTGCCAACGATGGATCCTCCTCGTCAGGACCGCCCTATAACGGCGCAAATGTCAGTGTGTATTCTTCCACTCTTAGGATTCTCACTGACCATCTTTGGTTGCTCACCATGCAGGTGCTGTCGCTAAATACGAACACAGATGGAAATGAGGATAGAGTACCCACCTTAGCTGTCTATTCAAGCGATTGAGCCAAGGCAACAAGACTGGCGTGATGCCCAGGGGACAGGATTGGCAAGTGCGTGATTGCAATTTACGTTCTCTCCATTTTATATCGTGTTGTGTGATGGCTATGCTGTCAAGCTGTTTCCCTGTCTTCCATCGCTCCCGCCCACAAGTCACCCTCGAATTCCCTGAGGTCCGACTCCGCATCCAATCCCCCGGTCTCTCAAGATGCCTTTCCTCTGATTTGAGCATTCCGGCCTCCTCATTTTCGACGACCGTCAATGTATTCTGTGGACTGCATCCGCCATCACATTTTTAGTGGACCATCGCCTGCGTCCCCTATGCATCCTAGCGTGGACTTGTCCTCGGACATGCCTCTTTTTGGTCATCGCAACCCTCTTACCATCTTCCCAGCGGACAGGCCTCGACTGGAGTCAGGAGACTAGTGTAGAGTCTACACACCCACTTGCAAGTGGGCGGTATATTATACCGAGCGCACTTGCAAGTGCGCAGAGACGCCCAGCCCCTCCGCCGCGTGACCCCTTCCTCAGCCGCCCGCGTTCCTTCCCTGTCGCCCCCGTCCTATTACCTCCCGCCCAGCCTCCGTAAATAAGTTTTTGGACATGAATTTATCACGTAGGATGCTTGTATGTATTTTTGAAATACTAGGGAGAAATTTTCAAAAAAATATCCATGAGTCATGCTGGAACCAAAGGCCACAAGTACTTCATGAATACGACAGTATGTACCGTTCAGCCATACAGCTTTACTAGTTGTGGGAGGACGAAATAATAGAACACGTGGATGGGCTCCTACGCCCTGATGCAAGTGACTGCCCGCACGGTGTCAGGGTGCCAAATCCGCGGCGTCGCTCGCGTATTGACCTTCGTCCCGCGAGAGCGAGCGTCTCCCGTGCACGCCATCAAGGCACCAGGAAGGATGACGTCCTCGTGCATGAGCCGCGTGAGGTTGATGACGCTGATCGCGTGGATGTCTCTGTGCATCGGGGCGGGACTTGCATCAGGGCGTAGGAGCCCATCCACATGTTCTATTATTTCGTCCTCCCACAACTAGTAAAGCTGTATGGCTGAACGGTACATACTGTCGTATTCATGAAGTACTTGTGGCCTTTGGTTCCAGCATGACTCATGGATATTTTTTTGAAAATTTCTCCCTAGTATTTCAAAAATACATACAAGCATCCTACGTGATAAATTCATGTCCAAAAACTTATTTACGGAGGCTGGGCGGGAGGTAATAGGACGGGGGCGACAGGGAAGGAACGCGGGCGGCTGAGGAAGGGGTCACGCGGCGGAGGGGCTGGGCGTCTCTGCGCACTTGCAAGTGCGCTCGGTATAATATACCGCCCACTTGCAAGTGGGTGTGTAGACGGCTCGACTAGTGCAGAGTACGCCGCGGCACCATGTTTGTCGGCGCGCGTCATTCCGACTCGGACCTCAAGGTGAGTCCATTCGTTCCGCTCGCCTTGCATTCTAGCGCGCACATTCTGTATGCAAACGCATGCACTCCCTTCTACCGCTTATTCGTTGGTGGGGTCGGGAAGGATCCATCGTCTCGACTGTCGCTAGTGTGGCTTCGCAGCTTGATGTGGCATGTCGTGCTTTGCCTATCCTCGTCGAGTGCATCGATCCGTGATCGAGGGTCGTTTCTCGACGGCAGAGCAGTTGCAGGGAGGATTGTGAAGCTCCTACGTCATGAGTTTGATATTTCATTGCGATGCACTGCGCGGGAGGCCGCCCTGGTCTTTAGTTCACCAGTCGTGTCGTGTCTCCCGTATCGCGCATCCGTCCTCAATGTCGTCACAACTTACTCGACCTGTACGTCAGCACAATGCGAATGGATGCAGTATTTCTCGGATCGCGAGGTTGATATTTACAAGAAGGGATTCTTGGTGTATTGCGAGCCTCTTCCCTCTTCCCCCATTCACCAGCCCTCACGATGGCCTCCATCCAGTACAAACTCATACCCGAACACCTTGGTATTGCGCCACGGTCGATTTCCTTGCGAAAGCTCTCCCTTCGGGACGTGGATGTCGTCCCCCAGCACATCGTTGACTGCGGCACCAGCGTTCTTGGAATTTCTCTGCCCGCGACCTCGTCGCATCCGCTGCCCCGACACATGTCTTTCAAGTCTCTCTCGGGCAAAGCGCCACTGGACACCGCGACGAGAGCCTCGCACGACTGCTGGCACTTGCCAGCTGTCGGCTTGTCGCGTTCGACATTGCCTGGCTGGCGTTGCACCTGTACAAGCAATCTGGGGTGGCCGTACACTGTGTCAACCTCTCGACTCTCTTCTCGATATTGACTGGAACGCCGGATACGCCCGCGGAGCTGGCGTTGAAGAAGCGCCATTGCGACATTAATCGGCCCCGCATACATGCGATATGGCACAGTAATGAGGCGGAGGATGTTTGTCTCTGAGCATGGCTGTTGGCAGTGTACGTTCCTCCTTCTGTTTGAACAGCCGCATTGCTGATGGCGTATAGCATAGCCGAAGCATCTACAGATGCCATCTACAAGGCTTAGAGGGTTGACACGGGCAACATGGCCGACTCTGACTACAATGTCTCGCAGAGCTGATGACAAACGTCACGCTCCTCAAGGCAGAGAAGCCTACACCCATAGAGAACGATTTCGAGAATGTGGCATTCGACGAGGACAGCCAGCTGGTCCGCAACGCCCGCTACAACACCCGCATCCGCCAGAGCAAACAGGTGCGTTTGCTTGTGTCTTCCGAAGCCCTAGGAGACGGGTACTCGAGGCGGCCTCATTGCTGATGGTCATTCAATCTATGTGGACAGACCACAGTCATTGTGGAAACTTGAAGATGAGCGGGCACCGGATTACGGGCCACGCCGTCCACGCGGAGGACAAGGAGACAGGTGTCAAGGTGCATGGGGGAAACTTGCGTGGACAGGTCGAGCGCATCCACGTCGTTTGGCATGAGGAGCCGACGCACTCGGAGCGGGCGCGGGATGAGCTCATCCTGCGGCTCTTGAGGGGCAAGATACCATCGCTCACGCAGTCGCAGTTAGTGTGTGCATTGTAGTTCCCTCGTCAGAGTCCGTCGGCGCGGACGCATGTCGGTGTCCGGGCATATGACGTCTGGAGTCCGCTGTATGATGCGGCTTTGAACGTCTCTCTGAAGGCTGTGGTCATCTACAGGCTTGTCCGATTGAGCGCCTGCTTGTGGGTGAAGTTTCTCGGATCGTCTCGTTCCAGTTTATGGTGAGTTCCATGTCGATGGTTGACCGCAAGAGATGGGGACTGATCCCAATTTTGCCAGCATCTGCTCCACAAGTTCACTCGCCTGCACAAGGTGTGCTTGTTCAGCGATCCAAAGCAGTGTTGCGTATCACCAGCCCTCCATTTGCTTCATGCCGCGATTGACATAAGTCGCCCAGCTCCTCCATTCAGCACAACCGCACCGCTCATGAAGACGATCTTCGACTTGCGGCATTTCAAATCCTCTGCGTACTTCCTCAACACGCAGTACCGGATGCCGGTGATCCTCGGCGAGTTCATCTCGGAAGAAGCGTACAACTCAAAGCTCGATCACCGATGGTAGTTGTGTGCGGTTCATCAATGTGCGCAAGGGAGCGGAAGAGTCTGCCGGATCGAGCTGGAAGGTAAGCATTTTCCCATTTCTGCTGTCACGATGGCCGTCGATAACCGGTACCTGTTGCGTGACGCCCAGCGTGGCGCGATGGCCCATGGCCAATGGCTCGAGAGCGAGAACCTGCCATGGGAAAGCGTATATAACGTGGATAGTTTCCAGGGCATGTCCGCATGACGCTCATCTTCCTGTGCTCAACTGTTCTAGGCCGCTGATTTGTCTCGCTGACAGGCCACGAGGTGGCGTACGTGATCGTGTCGACTGTGCGCACCACCCGCACGGGATTCCTGAACTCGCTCAATCACATGAACGTCATGGTCACACGATGCCAGACGGGTATGGTCATCGTCACGAACTGCCATTTCCTGAACGATCGTGAGCGGGAAACGCTGCTCAGGAAGCTTGCGCGGCGCTGGAACACCTCAAGCAACATGTTGGTCGACGCGCTTGTGCTGTCGGATGGGCGAGCCAACCTCCCTGGGCTGCCAGGTACGGCGGATGCACTCGTTCTGGGTGTCTGTGCCAGCGCAGTGTGGGGTGTCCCGACACCATTCCCGACGTCCAGAAATCATGCGGACGCAAATCCGTCTGCAGGAACTACGTGTGCCATCGTGTCCGCCACGCTGAGCCGTCCTGTGGTCAACATCAATTCCCTCCTGGAGCACTCTTCATCCCCCGCCGCACCAGTCACTCACCCGTTAACCTATGAGAACATAGAAGTCTCTCATGGAAAAGCTTCCGGGATGAGCTCTATGAGCATCATTGACGGAGAAGATGCTTTCCCTGCGCTCGGTGATGTGCCGTCAAAGAAAGGCGCTCCCACTCTGGGAAGGTGGGGGAAAGGACCGGAAGCTTGCAGGCTGTGATTATCTTGGTTGCGGGGGGCCTTTCGACCCGTGGCTTTGTACGATTGGTGTATGTCTTTGGCATAACACTGCAGCAGTTCACCTTGCTAGAGTACCGTATTCACAATACTTGGTTGACTTGATAACAGGGCAGGAGCGACACTGGGCTTTGGGCCTCTGTTTTACGAACCGCAAGATGGAACGATCATTTATCGAAGGGCAGTATTGAGCCGATTGAGGGAGACTAATCGAGAGTAGCCGCAGGGTGCTACGTATGATCATGAAGTTGGAAGTGCCCGCCAGGCCAGCATCCGCTTGCTGTCGTCGGATCTGATGATGTTCATCGCGCCATCCTCTGTTACACAGTTCGTCATTACGACACCCTCATGTGCGCCCTGTGTTCCGGGGTTCCTTGGAGTACATCGTCCAGATGTACCGACCATTCGGATTTTCTGAGCGAGTATAAAGTCCCTGCACCATGGCAGCTGGCCTGAGGGAGACTAACACATACCTCGCATCAAGAATCCATGGCTCCCCACACCAAACCCCTCGTTCTCATCCTCAGCAGTACAGGCCAAGCTCGCCGCAGTGTTGTCCAAGGGCTCGTTTGTTGAACGCGCATAGCTTAGCATAGCAATGCATAGCATAGCTGCATACACAGATATCGGCACAGCCCGATATCTCATTCATCAGCACAGGCACTGTATAGCCGCCTTCCACATGATCGTTTCATGTGATGCACTGCCTACATACCAGTGTACCGGCAGTGCGGTTTGGTACTGTATAGTTCTTACTAATACAGATATCCATGTAGTATATATACGGCCCCCATTGGCCCTAATAGCAACAGCTCTTTCTGCTCTTCTCCTCACTCATCTCTACAAGCCTCTCTCCCCTCTAGCCAGGTAAGTATGCGTGACTACTGCATGTAGTTGTCCCCCATAGTGGTATCCCCACTATGCTCAACAGGTTATGAGCCCTGGTCGACGTTGTAGATACTGCGCCGCTCACTGCTGGCTGCATTCCACTTCTCACCAGCTTACCTGGCAAATCCTCGTTTTATAATGTTTATCATCTATCCCTTGTCGCTGTTATGGCAGACTATCCATGTGTTGGATCAGGCGTGATCATACGCTGCCGACCACTCATGATGGTGGCTTGGATGTGGCGTGATCAGCTTGATCGCTGCCTGCCATGCCACAGAGGGGGAACCTATGCCGGTATACACTGCCGGCATTCCTCTCTTCTCAATGTCGTTCAGAACAATGACTGACTAGTCTCTTCTGTCCAGACTTCAAAACCCTTATCGATCATCATGTCGAAGGATCTCATCGCTGCCATCCCTCTCCTCGCCAGCCCCAACTACCTTCTGTGGGCACCGAAGATGAAGGCTTACCTTCAGTCTAAGGGTTGTTGGATTCTTCCGATGACCAAGACTAAGCCTGCCGGCACTGGCACTGACCAGGAGAAGATCAACTGCTGGGAAGGTGAAGATGCCGAAGCCCAAGGCAACATCCGTCTCTGCATCGACGACGCCATCAGTACCGCGATCGCGTCCAAGGACACTGCCTTTGAGATGTGGAACTACCTCAGGGACACCTATGGCAAGCCTGGCATCCCGGTCGTCTACCAGGACTTCCATGCCACCATGGGCATCACCATCCCTAGTGACTCCAACCCCATTCCTGCAATGGACAAGCTCCGCGCTCACTTCCAGACTCTCGAGACCAACCAGTTCACCGTTGCCGAGCACATCAAAGGGATGATCCTCCTCTCGAAGCTCCCATCGGCAATGGACACCATCATCCAGGTCTACACCTCGGGCCTCACCGTGACAGCAACCACTCCTACTGTTCAACAGGTCACCTTCGACGAGGTGCGCAACCGCGTCATCATGTACTGGGAGCAGCACCAGGGGCGTCACCAGCAGAAGCCGTGCGACAGTGCGAACAAGATCAGTGCAGTCAAGCGCAAGCTGCAGGACCCCACTTTCTGCCAGCAGCAGCAGCGCCTGCAAGGGCAGCAGCAGCATCAGCAGTGCCCTTATGGGCAGCAGCACCAGCAGCAGCGCCCTCAGGGGCAGCAGCAGCAAGGCCAAGGCCATTGTGGCAGGTGCGGAGGACACGGCTGTTTCCAGCAGCACCAAGGTGTGCACCAGCACACCCACATCGCCCATGTCACTGATGTACTTTCCGACATCACCAAGGGCACACTGCCGCACCTGGAGGACCCGCACGCGCTCCTGCGCAAGCCAGTCCATGTGGAAACCGGCCTCAACCACCAGTACCCGGCGCTCATGCGTGCGTTTGCCCTTGCAACGCAACTAGGCGTGGAGCTGACCATCGAGTGCATCAAAATGCTCGAGATGCTCATCGTGGCCAGCAGCCAAACCAGCCTGGCCAACGAGGACATGCTCAAGGACCCCGTCCCAATGCCGATGACAGAGCCGCACTCAATGCGCTCATTGCAGGCATCCTCTACGATGCCCAGTGTGGACTCCCGCACCGCCAGCCTGGACATGTCGCGCAGCCCAATGCCCCTCGTGGGCCCCAGCAGCATGCGGATCGTCAAGGTGGACAGCAGCGAGGACTCGGACTGTGAGGACCGCGAGCCCAAGCACCGCCAGTGCACCCTCAAGGAGTGCATCAGGCCGCACCTCAGGGAGTGCATAGGTGCAGTTGTCGAGGACGTCAACATGGAGGACACTGTGTTCCTCGGGCTCAGCAGTGAAGATGAGCAGGACGACAATGTCGAGGAGTTCTTCAATCGTCAATGGTCAGTCCATTCCCCACTACACAATGAGTTGTATGCTGACTTCACACCTCAACCGGCAGTGACTAGTGTCACAAGTCCCTCTCATCGTGTAGGTGCATCGCGCGTACCTGTAGCTACACCTTTATTATCAGTAGCTACAGACGATAATAAAAGTGTTCACCACTCTACGTATGCAGCGTGCGCAAAGTGTAAGGGGAAAGCGAAATTAATCGTCAACCGTGACGAAAGTATGTGGATGCTCGACTCAGGAGCATCAATACACTTCACCCATTCTATGGGTGATTTTGCTGATTTTTGCTATTACAAAACCAAACTGCCACTCAACACTGCTGATGGCATAACTTATATGACTGGCGAAGGCACTGTCTTCCTACTACTGGAGACAGGCAGAACATTAAGGCTCAAGAATGTTGCCTTGGTTCCAAGTCTCACCAACAAACTCATTTCTATGGGTGCTCTCCTGTGAAACAGGATGTCGGCGCGTGCTACTACCACCAAGATCTCGCTCTACCACAACAATGAGTGCGTCGTTTCCTTTGAACCACGCGATGTTGGTGATACAATCTATGTGATTTATATGCAGCCTGTAAAGGTGCAAAACATGGTTGCACTGAATGGCGTTGACCATGAAACTCTCCACCGTCGCTTAGGTCATCCTTCAGACGATGTGTTGAGACACCTTCGGAAACACACTGAGAAGTGTCTGATTGTCGAGACTCCCAAAAAGGACTCGATTTGCCGTGGATGTGCTAAAGGCAAAATGCCATCACAATCACACCCGATTGATAATCGGCATGCATTCCGACCTTTTGAGCTGATCCACATTGATCTGAAGTTGTTTCCTGTGCTGTCATACCACAAGTACCAGCATGTGATCCTACTCTATGATGACTACTCGTCACATGTGTGGGTGATTTGCCTTCGCACCAAAGACAATGCACTGCAGTCTACATGACAATGGTTCTCATATGTTGAGATGCAGTACAATGCGAAAGTAATCAAGTGAAAATCAGATTCTGGAGGCGAACTCAAATTGCACGCCTTCAACAACATGCTCAAAGACAGAGGCATCGAGATCATCCCAAGTGCACCTCATATTCATCAACAGAATGGCCACGCTGAGCAAATCATTCATACGCTCATGGACAAGAGCGAGGCAATGTGGCATGATGCCTGCATCCCTCAATCTTGGTGGGAATTCTCCTTCGAACACGCAGCGCACCTGTACAACAGGACCCCCATGTGTCGCCTTGAATGGTGGACACCTTATGAACTTTTGAATGGTACAAAGCCAGACATCAGTCACCTACGCATCTTTGGTTGTGGTGCATACATCTTTTTGCCACCTGAAGTTTGCAAAAACAAATTATCGCCCAAGTTGGAGCTGATGATTTATCTTGGTGTCGGTGCTGGTAACCACAACCATAAGTTCATGTGCTCACCAAACAACGTCATTTTTACTGCTTCACAAGTGTTATTTGATGAAAGTTTGTTTCCAAAATGCTCACATGATAAGAAGCGATGAGGGCAGCAGAGTGCGCCCGAACCAGTTGAACCTGTGGACCAGGCAACTACTCCTTCTTTACTCCCTGATGATGACAGTGAGCAACGTTGTCCTCCTATACAATCTTCCAAAAAGGGCAAGGGAAATGTGCAAGGCCAAGCGCATGCACCAGCTCCGGCTGTACCCCCTGTACCTCCTCAACCTCATGCACAGCATGGAGGAGATGTACCAGAAGTGCAACACCCTATGCCACCGCAACCTCCTCCGGTTGAACAGCCAGTCGCACCACAACGGTCTGGGAGGGAGCGGAATGTACCAGTTCGCGAAGGTAATGTCTATGGTGAATCACGACACCCTACAGACATTTTTAAGGATGTTGAGAAACGGGGATCATGGAAGAAGTTGGTTGGTGAGCAACCGAGTCACTCTCGGACCCCACCACCTTCAAGGGATGAGCAGGTTCCCGGACCTAGCCATGCCCAATCACTTCCACAATCACGACAGAGATCTGCTGAATGCAATCCACCCATTCCACTTCCACCTTCGATGCGCACGTATCGGGAATCAACTCCCATAGTCTCGTCTAGTAGTAGCAACGACGAGAAAGAGGAGGACTTGGGTTCAGACCCAATACCTGCATTTGTCCCTCCTCAACCTGAGCCAGTCACTCCTAGTCCAGATCACTCAGACCCTGATGATGACAATGATGATGATGACAATGAGGATGAAGACAAAGATGAATCTGAAGAAGAGTCATCAGGTCACTCGTCAGAAGAAGTCGAAGGTGTCTTGCGTGCAGCCAGAACTGATGTGCCACAACTATGCCAGGAAGGGGGAGCTAGTCTCATCCAATACCTTATTGCAAAGGCGATTCCACCAGATGAGGGGGAGAAAGTCTCACCACCCAATGTGCGTGAGTGGACTTACCATGATATTGCCAGTCTACCAAAGGCTGAGCAAAAGGAGTGGTTTACCGCTTGCCGCAAAGAACTAGAGGCCCTTCGCAGGTGCGATGTTTATGACTTGGTCGACCGTCCAAAAGGATGCAAGGTCGTGAAAAACCGCTGGGTATTCGACGTCAAAACTGATGGTCGTAAGAAAGCCAGACTTGTAGCAAAAGGCTTCTCCCAGGTCGAAGGCGAAGACTTCGACAAGATATTCTCCCCAGTTGTCCACTTTGAGACAGTCCATCTCATCATGGCACTTGCAGCACTCGAAGACTGGCACATCTCAGGACTCAATGTTTGCAGTGCTTACTTGTATGGCAAGCTGGACGAGGAAATTTATCTGGAGCAGCCAGAAGGATTTCGCATCCCTGGCTCTGAGCACAAAGTCTTCAGATTGAAGCGTGCTCTATATGGGCTTAAGCAGGCAGGATTAGCATGGTGGCGCACCTTGTCTGAGTCCATGAAGTTGATGGGCTATAAACGGCTCATCAACGATGCAGGTTTATACATCTACAAACATCACTCCGATGGTGCAATGGTAGTTGTAATCGTCTATGTTGATGATGCACTTTTCTGTGGATGCGACAAGAAGCTTGTAGCATTACTCAAAGCTCGCTTCATGAAGAAATGGGAATGCCGTGATTTAGGCAATGCGAAAGAGTTTCTGCACATGTGCATTACTTGCATTGGCCGAAAGATCTTTTTAGATCAGCGCACATACTTGGAGAAAGTACTGGACCGCTGCGGCATGACAAATGCATGACCATCTTCAACTCCACTCCCTGCGGGTTACATACCTGCTCCCAACACAGGACAAGCTACACCGGAGCTTCGCTCCAGGTATCAGAAAGTTATCGGCTCTCTACTCTACCTCATGCTGGGTATGAGGTCAGACATAACTTTCGCTGTGACCAAATTGGCACAGTACACCACAAATCCGACCGAGGATCACCTCAGCAAGGCACTTCACATTTGCCGCTACCTCATCAGTACCAAGAATTACGCCTTGGTCTATAATGGCGATTCTCAACTCGGCTTAATTGCCGCAACTGACAGTGATTGGGCTTCTGACCCACACTCTCGACAATCGCAAACTGGCTTCATGCTGAAGTTAGTGAACTGTGCATTCTCGTGGGTTTCACGTGCACAGAAGACCATTGCTCTCTCCTCCACTGAGGCTGAGTATATGGCAATGAGCGACTGTAGTCGCCAAGTAGTCTGGGTTCACAACTTGCTTGCTGAACTTGGCTATAACCTCGGTCGCATACTGCTATCTGGAGATAACCAAGGCTCCATACACATTGGACAAAATGCTGTCATGGAAGCATGGTTGAAGCACATCGACATCCGTTATCATTATGTTTGAGAAGTGTACGATCGAGGTATCACCGACATATTCTATGTCGAAGGGACTAATAATCCCGCTGATATTTTTACCAAGAATTTGGGCACCATGAAGTTTCACCACTTCCATCCCCATCTTGGCTTGCATTTCCCTAAGGCAGCTTAAAAGCGCCATATCCGCTTGCGTACTTGCAAGTGCATACTTAGCGAGGGGGAGTGTTGAACGCACATAGCTTAGTATAGCAATGCATAGCATAGCTGCATACACAGATATCGGCACAGCCCGATATCTCATTCATCAGCACAGGCACTGTATAGCTGCCTTCCACATGATCGTTTCATGTGATGCACTGCCTACATACCAGTGTACCGGCAGTGCGGTTTGGTACTGTATAGTTCTTACTAATACAGATACCCATGTAGTATATATACAGCCCCTTGGCCCTAATAGCAACAGCTCTTCCTGCTCTTCTCCTCACTCGTCTCTACAAGCCTCTCTCCCCTCTAGCCAGGTAAGTATGCGTGACTACTGCATGTAGTTGTCCCCCATAGTGGTATCCCCACTATGCTCAACATCGTTGACTCGGGCCACATTGTGCGCCCACCCGCTGCGCTTCCCCTGGCAGCATCCACACTTGCGTGCTGATCTCGAGTTCTCCTTCGTAGCACATTGCCGCACTCGTCCGCCCGGCGTCCCTCAGGAAGCCCAAGATTGAGGCGCTGCGCGCACTTATCCGCACGGGCGACCTGACGGACGACTTTGAGACCCTCAAGGTGCACCAAGACGCCGTGAAGATCCTCATCGAGAGTACCTCGGCGAAGGTATGGCCGATACCAGCAGAGTCGAACACAACCCCCGTCTGCCCGTCTGCAGCGAGGTCGCCTTCCCCGACTGGTCCGGGGGCGGAGGGTCAGACGGCGGCTGGCTGGTGGCGTCGTCCAGGAGGTACGACACCAAGCTGCTGCACTTGTCGATGTACGAGTCCGGCGTCCACTGGCCAAAGATCGTCGACGCGCCCTCGTACCGCTGCATGCTATGCGATTGATGTCGAGGGTAGCCGAGTGCATAGGAGCCACTCGGCGACGTGCAGGTCCGTATATGATCCCTAGATTATGCGTGATTGATTTCAGTCCACGACTCGTATCACACGATGCGTGGTTGCAGCACCGATCGCCCAAAGAAAGAAACACGCACCGTCAGGTCCTCCCACTACCGCACAAATGCTCCCTGTCCCCCCTTCCCCGTCATGTATTTAGGCATGGTCTGAGGTCGCATCGCCGTACCTTGACGAATGACGGGACCTCCGGCTGTGGGTCTGCTTGCGCGAGGGCATCACGCGTCGCAGCTGTGACATATGGCAGATCAAGCTCCGGCACGTTGACGAGGTTCGCCTCGGAGAGTTGCATGGGAAATATGGGCTGGAGCGAGGGGCATCTACTTCCAGAACGTGCTGAGAGATATGCGGGTATCGGGGGCGTAGGACAGGTCAAAATCAACGGATGTGACCAGATCGATGGGTGTCGGCGGGAACAATGCATCAACGCGCGGTGGAAAATGGAAGGCAGTCGACGTAGAGCTGGGCGAATGGTTGCAGAACATGGGCCAGTTCAGAGGGCGGAGAGCCGTCGCTCGAAGCCGTGCATGTTTAGCCAAAGACTGAAATAGAGAACGCCATAGACGTAAGTGAAAAGTAGACATGCCAGGCTCAGCACACTCACCAATTCGTGAAATGTCCCTCCACGCACCCATAATCCACAGCTAACCATGTCATTCATGCCCACAGAATCTGCCGAAGAATGGGCCGGAAAATAAGCGTTGGATGCCAGTAGTCGGGACGAAGGCGACGGGTACCGTCAGGACCTGTCCGATGTAACGAAGAAGGCATGGTGGAAGGAGGAGACGGGAATCCAGGCAGTAAACCAATGGTCGAGTTACCGGAGAAGACAACAGTGAAATCTTGCAGAGCTGGGTAAACGCAGACAAGGAACTCGGGGATGTGTGATGGACGTTGGGAAGAGGTAGTCCCGGCTAAGACCGTCCATGTGAGAGAAGGATGTTGGAGAAGATCAGGGACCTTAAGGGAGTGCAGTCGAACAGTTGAGCTCTTGAGGCCTTCAAGTTGGGAGAGGACGCGGAGACTCGGATTGGAATCCGAGAGCATCGAAGCGCGCGAAGGGACAGGGACCGGGCCGAGCCTGGACAAGTTGCCGATATTCAACGCTGCCGCTTCCTGCGCTGTTCCCATCTGCCTGCGACTGTCGAGGACCTCTCCAAAGCTCGCTCGTCGCACCAACGGCCACTAGACATGCTCTGAGGCCCGCCCTTGTCTTCAGCAACCACTCTCCTGTTATTTTTTCTCGCTCTCGCTCTGCCAGCTGGCGGTTTTCCCTTGTCCGCTCTCTTGGTGAATGCCAAATGTCAGGTCCGTCCCTCAACAGGTCCGACAGAGAACACCAACGTATATGTACCGCTTACACTCACAACGGCCAATATGTTCCTTCCTACTGCTCATATCATCCTGGCACCCGGCCTGCCACCGGCCGAGTCGGTATGTCCTCTCATGACCCACGCCCTCCGCCCATCTGCCCAATCGGTGTATATGTTAGTATCATTCTTCAATTTCTTTCTGGCCTCCACTGACCTCGTTCGGTTTTCAGGCGCGAACGCAGCCGCTACGAGTATCAACGGGAACTCATTTGCCCAGGACGCGGTCACAGGTCGACAATGACAATTTCAGGCTTGCAGAGCGAGATCATTGCCGTGCATTGGGGGAAAGATGGGAAGGGGTGAGTGATGTGTTTTGCTAACACCTCCCCATCGTGCTCACCATACTCAGCATACTTGTACCTGTCGCACCGGCACCTCCCCGAACCAAAACCAAGGTCCACTTGCCAATCGGCAGTCACTCACACCCATTTCCTCGCATCCAAGCCCTTCGGTCTCTGCTTCCCGCAATGTACATATCCAGAGTCTCCATTATCTCCTTCCGACTCTACCCACCCTCCAGTTCGCTGTCGCTCATCGTTGACATCGACCACATATTATACGCCCACAGCGGGTCTGCGCTTGTCTTATCGACAATCGCCCCCCTCTTCGTACCTTCCGGAAGCACATCCCTTGGCTGGAGGTCCGAGGTTTGCCTGGGGTGGGCCTGTACCAAGGCGAATGGGAGGTGTGGTGTGGATCCCTCGTCCGGGTGAGTTCATTCGTCCTCCTCCCGCTCCATGGCCGCCCATCTGGCGCACACCCTTCCGTGTTCCTTCGTCACGCGTCTTCCCGACGGAAGGCTGGGCAGGACGCAGCGTATCCATTCTTGTCGACGCGGCCGGACCTGTCCACTCCATGTGCGGGCACTCAATCTTGTCCGCTCGCATTGCGTGCGTCCCGATCGCAATTCCGGAATCCGAGCCCGGTTTCTGGCTGGTACGCTTCATCTCCGGGACGCCTCGTATGTCCGCGTTCCAGTTTTGAAGGGATGCGGTGACGGTGTATGGCGCAGCCGCTGGCGCATGCTCCTCTGTCCATCAGGCCCTCAAAGCATGCATCCTCATCGTTTGCCCTACTCTCGCGTCATTATTGCTTCCTGGCCTGGTACGCTGATAGCATGCCAATGAAACCTGTACCTTTCCGCGCATCCATGGCGAGCTCGCGGTTGAACACGGCACGTTCACACCTGACGTGAACCTAGCACTCGCTTTCCGAAGGCACAAAGCACATATCGGGCACTTTGATCACATTTCTCGTCCTTCTCGGACGAGCTCCGAGGAGCGAGCCATCTTTTTAGACGTTATCCGGAATGTGGATATACGAAAAGGCCCGCAGTTCTGTGCGCCACTGGTGGGCTAGGTATATGCGTCGCCGGAGGCCTTAGTTCGAAGACGTCACGAGCCTCGGCCCTCAGGATAGTATCCTGTCCAGCGGCCAACCACCGGTTCGGGTCTCATTTATTCTTCTGCTTCCGCTGACTGAGGAAGGAGGTTGATCGGTGGAGCATAAGGGAATACTGTACACGGTCGAGGTATGACTGCTATCTATCGTACACGAGCACATATCTGCTGATGTCACTTCGAACAGCGGGACGAGGGGAAGTATCGAGGGCGTTATGGGGATTTTCGTCTAAGTGATGTATATACGGACTGCACTGGGTCGTAGAGGGTTGTACGAAATAGGGATCAGATCGAATCACACATCGCGAGACCAACACGGAGAGACTGGATAAGCAAGGGCTCGAGAAAGGCGAGACGTGAGGACGTACTGTACACGGCGGATGACTGCTAGCTATCGTACAGGAGCATATATATATACTGATGTCACTTCGAGTGGTGGAGACGAGGGGAAGTACAGAGGCGCGATGTAGGGGTTTTCGTCTATGTGGTGTATATACGGACTGCGGTGGATCGTAGAGGGTCGTGCGCAATTGTGAGCAGATTGAAACACCGAACGTGAGACCAGGACAGAGAGACTGGACAGGCAAAGGTATGAGAAGGGATATGGACGGTGAAACTGGTACACATGACTTGGAATTTAGAGTCTGAGCGGATGGCAGTAGGCGATACCGAGCAGCTTGGCGGGCAGGCGCCACCCTACGAGTGAAATCGGTGCACGTCTGTTGGCATTCGTCGAGGCGGCATCATCACCGCTGGGCAGAGAGAGATGTACTGTTGGTCGGGATGGAACGGCGGAAGGGAGATAGGGTGGCGAGCGTAAGAGGAAGGGCTGCGAGAATGGGTGTGCCGTTGCGATGATTGTGATGGTCCTCTTCGCTCTAGCATCAGATCACTAGGCACCGGGGTTTTGGAGGGGAGGCCGTGGTAGTCGGTGAAAATGAATGGGATATGGATGGGCTTTTGTCTTTCTACCAAATCCCTGGGGGCCTATCAGCGTTGTGGATTGCATCTGAGAATCGAAATATCCCCAATACCTTAAGCTGGCCATGTCATGCCCGATTGACAATCCCTTTTGTGTCATCCTTCCTGAACACATATTGTGAGTGGTGCGCTTCTGAATGTGTCAGTAACAGCATAAGCAGTGTAGACAGCCTATTGAGAAATACATACGTGTGAGATACTTAATGCTAAGCTTCCCCAACCTTGCCCATGTGGGAAAGCAGCTGTTGATATCGCCCAACCACACCTCCCTCTGATCCTTCCAGGCATAGACATCAATTTTTACCCCAAATGGCACACTTTGGATGGCATCCGAGACCTCGGCGGTGGATGCCGGTTGGAGGGTGTGCAGCCAGTCCTCAGCAATGGTACCCACAGTGCGGAGGATGGACAAAAATTGCTGCTTGGACATATATCCAGAGTAGTGATATGCGCCAAATTTGAGGATGGAATCCTGCGACTGAGGCGTCCACGAGGTGAGCATCGCCATTAGTGCGCCAGTGGAACTTGGATCTGTTGCGAATTCTGGGGTGAGGATAACAGCCAATGTCTTGAGTGCCGAACATGAGCTCAGGTCCAGTTCTTGTGCTGTTGAGGGGGCACTGTTTTCTATTACAACAATTAGACTCACCTTTCTTGCTGTCACTTAGAAATTGAAGAACACATACCATGCACAGGTTCTTCAGTGGTGTTTACCGGCTGAATTGCGATGGCGACTGTTGTAAGACTAGGTCCACATGCTGATATCAACCTTTCTGCCCTGTGCATTTCCATTTCTGTAAGCTGAAAGTACAATGAGTTCAATGGTGCAGAGATAAGGTATGTTTACATACCTGTAGACGTCGAAGGTTTGGTGCAAACATCGGAATGGTACGCTTTCCATTGACTGGCTGCACGAAGGGTGGAGGACGGCCAAGGGTGACCCACCGCACAGTCCGACACACAAGGACCTGCAAGTTGGGTAGGGAGTGAACCATCCGTGAGAACTCGGTAAAGGAATGGAATGTGGTGTTCTGCAACAACAGTCCGGATATAGCTGTGAAAGAGGAGAGGAAGTGGTGGAAGCGCGGATGAAGGGGGATGCATGGTAGATGCTTCGCGTTCTGCGAGGTTGGTATACTGGGGTACCAACTCGCAGATTCCGGAATGTGGAATACATCTAGTGTGCGGATGTTGGGCAGCTTTCCGGCAAAGAGTACTGGAAATAGTGAGAGTGTGCTCGCTGTGGTGTGCAGCAAGCGTCCGGTGAGAGTGATTCCGTGCACGTAGCTGCGAAGATGTGGTCCGCTGTCCAAGACTGCGGAAAGGCTTTGGAGGGCGGTGATGTTGGAAAGATGAATGTCATAAAACATCATCCTCTGGGCACGAATTCGCCAATCCCTGCAGACGAGGGAGCAACTACGGAGGGTGTCAATGTTGTTCATTTGGGCTGGCATGCTGTCCGAGTATAGCATGTCTATGATGTTTTCGCAGACTTCGACAGGGATGTTGTGCCGGGCCAGCTGGCGGGGATACGGGATATTGTCGTCTCCAGAATTGGGTTCAGCCATGGGTAGGACACAGAGAATTTGCTGGAGGTGAGTACGCAGGTGGACGAGGAGTGGAGGAGTTGGTACAGACAGGGAGTGTGCTGGAGGTGAGTGAGGAGGAGCATGCAAGGAGCGAAGGCTGTGGATACGAGGTGATGCTATCTTTCCCCTCCGCCAGACACGCCGAATCACTCACGCGGAGATGTCGATTGGAAAACACGTGGCCTCGACCAGCGCTCCTATGGCTTTTCATTAAAGTTCTCTGTCATCGATATACGGAGGTCCGGATGGACCGAGGACGACACTCGCGTCGGTCTCACCGCCACAACCGCGGCCTGTCACTATCCACAAGGAATATGAACTGTGCATATATGTATACAGGTAGTAAATAATTTACTACGCTAACAGTCCGGGCACACGTCAAGGACGGGGTATCTGAGTCAAGGGATCATGCCATCGCACCGCCCTCCGCACTGCATCCACCACGCACGGGTACCACCCTTGCTTCGCAGAACACACAGCAGGTTCTCGTCCACGCCCAAACTCAACTAGGTGAGCAACTATGGACCACAGGAAACCGGCCCCCCGCGGGCGGCGGTTCCACCGCGTGCGCCGACTGTACAGAACCGAGAGGGGGTCGTGCGAGCGCAAGTCGCGCCCACTGGAAAGCCGTCCGTCACGTCTTCCTCCTTGGCACGGTGGCTTTTCGTGGATCGCACTCTGGACATGGATACGATTCGGTGGGGATTCCTTTGGGCGCAAGAAGGCCGCAAGAAGGCCGCAAGAAGGCCTCAAGAAGGCCGCAAGAAGGTCGCAATTGCCTCAGCACGCGCCATGGGATAGACGAACACGAACACCTATGTGGGTAAGTACTTCTGGCGCTCGGACGGAAGCCCACCGCCTCGATGGCTGTTCTCGCCCTTCACGATTGCGTCTGCGAAGTCCTAGGACACAGCCATGGGCATCTGCATACCGGTATCATCTCTTTGGCCTTGCTGCAAGGAGCGAGAAGAGGCGAGTATGTCCGGGAGTGGATGCATGTGCCCGATCATGGAGCCGCATGGCGCGTTGTGGTCGCTCGGAAACACGATGTAATTGAGAACTGTCAGCGTTTCTTCGCGAGCTGTAATAGACCGTCCCCCAAGTACCTACTAGGTTCGATCGCTTTGGCGATCTGGAGCTACGATTGCGGTCGACCTGGTTCTACAGCGTCCGACGAACGTGGATGCATACTCGCGACTCCATCTGGTTCTTCGGGATTTTGATTGAACGCAATCTAAATGGCGATGCTCACCTCATGGAAGCCCCAGTCGCAGGATTCCCTCCTCGAATTTGGCGCACATAACCGCTCTCGAAACATGACCGAGCAGGAATTTTTGTCCATCCTCGGCACTGTGGGTACCATCGCTGAGAACTGGCTGCGCACCCTCCAACCGGCATCCACCGCCGAGGTCTCGGATACCATCCAAAGTGTGCCATGTTCGGTACAAATTGTTGTCTATGGCTGGAAGGATCAGAAGGAGGGGTCGTGGAGCAACATCAAGAGTTGCTTTCCCACATGGGCAAGGTTGCGGAAACTTACGATGATCTATGGCCCACGTATGTATATATTAATAGGTTTTCTACACTGCTCGTTCTGTTACTTACCCATTCACCAGCGTCCAACTCACAATATGTGTGGAGAAAGGATAACACAAAAGACAATGTCAATCAGGCATGACATGGCGAGCTCAAGGTATTGGGGATATCTTGATTCTCAGACACAATCCAGAATGCTGATAGACTCCCAGTGATTTCGTAGCAAGACAAAAGCCCATCTATATCCCAACCATTTTCATCGACTACCACGGCCTTCCTTCCAAAACCCCTTGTTAAGTCATCGTATTCCAGAGCGAAGGGGACGATCACAAACATGGCAACGGCACACCCATCCTTGCACCCCTTCCTTTTACGCTCGCCGCCCTATCTCGCTTCCGCCATTCCACCGTGACCAACAGTACACCTCTCTCTGCCCAGCGGTGACGATGCCACCTCGACGAATGCCAACGGACGTGCACCGATTTCGCTCGCAAGGTGGCGCTCGTCCGCCAAGCTGCTCGGTGTCGCCTACCCCCATCCGCTCGCGCTCTGAATTCCAAGTCATGTGTACCAGTTCCACCGCGTCCATATCCCTTCTCGTACCTTGCCTGTCCTGTCTCTCTGTCCTGGTCTCGCGTTCGGTGTTTCAGTCTGCTCGTAACTGCGCACAACCGTCTATGATCCACCGCAGTCCGTATATACACCACATAGACGAAAACCCCTACATCGCGCCTGCGTACTTCCCCTCGTCTCTACCTCTCGAAGTGACACCAATATATATATGCTCGTGTACGATAGCTAGCAGTCATCCGCTGTGTACAGTACGTCCTCACATCTCGCCCTTCTCGCCCCTTGCTTATCCAGTCTCTCCGTGTTGGTCTCGCGATGTGTCATTCGATCCGCTCCCTATTTCGTACGACCCTCTCCGATCCAGTGCAGTCCGTATATACATCACTTAGACGAAAATCCGCATAACGCCCTCGATACTTCCCCTCGTCCCACTGTTCGAAGTGAAGCCAGTATATATGTGCTCGTGTACGATAGATAGCAGTCATACCTCGACCGTGTACAGTATTCCCTTATGCCCCACCAATTGACCTCCTTCCTCATTCCGCAGAAGTGGACAATTGAATGAGACCCGAACCGGTGCTCCCCTGCTGGACAAGATACTGTCGTCGAACTAAGACCTCCCGCAACGCATATACCTGGCCCACCAGTGGCGCACAGACCTGCGGGCCTTTTCGTATATCCACATTCCGGATAACGTCTAAAACGACGGCTCGCTCCTCGGAGCTCGTCCGAGAAGGCGAGGAATCTGATCAAAGTGCCCGATATGTGCTTTGCGCCTTCGGAAAGCGAGTCCTAGGTTCACTTCAGGTGCGAACGTGCCGTGTTCAACCGCGAGCTCGCCATGGATACGCAGAAAGGTGCAGGTTTCATTGGCATGCTATCAGCGTACCAGGCCAGGAAGCAATAATGACCCGAGAGTAGGGCAAACGATGAGGATGCATGCTTTGAGGGCCTGATGGACAAAGGAGCATGCTCCAGCGGCTGCGCCATACACCGTCACCGCATCCCTTCAAAACTGGAACGCGGACATACGAGGCGTCCCGGAGATGAAGCGTACCACCCAGAAACCGCGCTCGGATTCTCGGATTGCGATTGAGGACGCACGCAATGCGAGCGGACAAGATCGGGTGCCCGTACACGGAGTGGACAAGTCCGGCCGCATCCGCAAGCATCGATACAGCGCGTCCTGCCCAGCCTTCCGTCGGGAAGACGCGTAACGAGGGAACACGGAAGGGTGTGCGACAGATGGGCGGCCATGGAGTGGGAGGAGGACGAATGAACTCACCCGGACGAGGGATCCACACCACACCTCCCAATCGCCTTGGTACAGATCCACCCCAGGCAAACCTTCGACCTCCAGCCAATGGATGTGCTTCCGGAAGCTACGAAGAGGGTGGCGATTGTCGACAAGACAAGCACAGACCGGTTCTGGGCGTATGATATGTGGTCAATCTCGACGATGAGCGGCAGCGAACTGGAGGGTGGGTAGAGCACATGGAGGGAAGCAGAGACCGAAGGGCTTGGATCCGAGGAAATGGGTGCGAGTGATTGCCGATTGGCAAGTGGACGTTGGTCTTGGTTCTGGGAGCTGCCGGAGCGACAGGTACAAGTATGCGGAAACGGCTGGGCGCCGCGGAGTATGGTGAGCACGATGGGGAGGCGTTAGCAAAACACATCACTCACCCCTTCCCAATGCACGGTAATGGTCTCTTATCGACCGCGTCCTCGGCAAATGTTTCCCCTCGTAGCGGCTGCGTTCGCGCCTGTAAACCGAACGAGGTCAGTGGAGGTCAGGAAGCAATCGAAGAATGATACTAACATATACACCGATTGGGCAGATGGGCGGAGGGCGTGGTCATGAGAGGACATGCTAACTCCGGTGGGGGCAGGCCGGGTGCGAGGATGATATGAGGAGCAGAAAGGAAGATATTGGCTATTGTGAGTGTAAGCGGTACATAAGTTGGTGTTCTCAATTTCGGAGCTGCAGAGGGACGGACCTGACATTCGGCATTCTCCAAGAGAGCGGACAAGAGAAAGCCGCTAGAGCGAGAACAAATAACAGGAGAGTGGTTGCTGAAGACAAGGGCGGGCCTTAGAGCATGCCTAGTGGCCGTTGATGCGACGAGCGAGCGTTGGAGACGTCACCCTTGACAGTACTCGCCGCGGGCGGCGACGAGGCGGCGATGGCGACTTGTCCGGGCTCGGCCCGGTCCAGATCCGGTCCTCGCGGGCGCTTCTGATTTCCCTGCTGCTGCTGCTCTCTCTCTTCGCCCTCAGCAGCCCTCAACGAGCTCATGGTCGACTGCACGACTGTACTCCAACGCCCCTGGCCTTCTCAGATATCCTCTGGGTTGCCCTTATTATTCTTTCACGTGTGCGGTGTGGCGAAAACTAGCTCTTTCGAACCTGCGTCTACCCAACTCTGCGCGCTGTCGTCTACGCCGATAGGTCGACCATTGCTTTGCAGCCTGCCAGTTCACTCCTTTCACGCCGCCTTCCTTCGTTACATCGGCCAGGTCCTGGTACCCGTCGCCTCCGTCCCGACTACTCGACTTGCCTCCAACGCTCCGAGTGTTGTTCTGGCCCGTTCTTTAGCGGATTCTGTGGGCTTCAGCAGCGTGGTTAGCTGTGGATTATGGGTGCGTGGACGCACGTTTTACGAATTGGTGAGTGCGCTGAGCCTGGCACGTCTACGTTTCTCTGACGTCTGTAGCCGTGGTCTTTTTCAGTCTTTGGCTAAACATGGACGGCGTCGAGCGACTGCTTACCGCCCTCTGAACCGACCCATGTTCTGCGACCACTCACAGATCTCTACATCGACTGTCTTCCATTTTCCACTGCGCCTTGATGTCTGAATCTTCCCGCTAACACACATCGGTCGCATCACGTCCTTCGACTGCGACCTGTCCTACGTACCCGACACCCGCAAGTCCTGTACTTCCTCAGCTCTAGGACATTCTGGTAGTAGATGCTCCTCGCTCTAGCCCACACTTCCCATGCAACTCTCAGAGGCGAACCTCGTCAGCGTGTCGGAGCTGGATCTGTCGTGCGCCACAGCGGAGAAAATTTGATACCGTCGCACACGCAAACACACAGCCGGAGGTCCCATCATCCGTCAAGGTACGGTGATGCGACCCCGGACCGTGCCTGAATACATGACGGCGAAGGAGGGACAGGGAGCATTTGTGCGGTAGTCGGAGGACTTGACGGTGCGTGTTTCTTTCTTTGGACGATCGGTGCTGCTTGGGCCGAGCGGGCTAAGACCACGCATCGTGCGATATTCTGTTGAAGTCGTGGACTGAAATCACGCATAATCTAGGCATCGTATACGGACCTGCACGTCGCCGAGTGGCTGCTCTGCGCTCGCCTACCTCGCGGTCACTACAACCCGCTATGATTGTTGTCCTGGGCGATGATGCGTACGTCGTGATCGCGGGATCGGCGAACATGTACGCGCACTATGTGGCGACCCCCTAGGAGCACAGCATGCAGCGGTACGAGGGCGCGTCGACGATCTTCTTCCAGTGGACGCTGGACTCGTCACATCGACAAGTATGGCAGCTTGGTGTTGTACCTCCCGGCCGACGCCACAGGGCAACCGCCGTCTGACCCTGCGCCCCCGGACCAGTCGGGGAAGGCGACCTCGCTGCAGACGGGGGTTGTACTCGACTCTGCTGGTATCGGCCATACCTTCGCCGAGGTCCTCTCGACGAGGATGTCCACGGCGTATTGGTGCGTCTTGAGGTCTCGAAGTCGTCCGGCAGCTCGCCCGTGCGGATGAGTGCGCGCAGCGCCTCAGTCTTGGGCTTCCTGAGGGACGCGGGGTGGACGAGTGCGGCGATGCGCTACGACGGAGAACTCGAGGTTCGCACGCAAGTGTGGATGCTGCCAGGGGAAGCGCAGCGGGTGGACGCACACAGTTGCCCGAGTCAACGAGCCCTTGGACGACACTGCGGCCAGCTTGGCCTGTACCGCTGAGGATGAGGACGAGGGGTTTGCTGTGGGGAGCCATGAATTCTTGATGCGAGGTATGTGTTAGTCTCCCTAGCAGCGACTTTATACTCGCTCAGAAAATCCGAATGGTCGGTATATCTGGACGACGTACTCCAAGGAACCCCGGAACACAGGGCGCACATGAGGGCGTCGTAATGACAAACTGCGTAACAGAGAGGAGGATGCGATGAATATCGTCAGATCAGACGATGGCAAGCGGATGCCGGCCTGGTGGGCGCTTCCCACTGTATGATCCATTCCATCTCGCGGTTTGTAAAATAGAGGCCCAAATCCCAGTGTCGCTCCCGCCCTGTTGTCAAGTCAACTAAGTATTGCGAGTACGGTACTCTAGCACATATGCCAATCGTACAAATCCACGGGTCAAAAGCTATCCTCGTGGTTGCATCCCCCCGCCACCAAGATAATCACAACCTGCAAGCTTCCGGTTCTTTCCACCACCTTCCCAGAGCGGCAGCGCCTTTCTGTTACGGCACATCACCGCGCGCAGGGAAAGCATCTTCTCCATCAACGATGCTCAGAGCATTCATACCGGAAGCTGGTCTGCGAGAGACTTCCATGTTCCCATACGTTGACGGGCGAGTGACTGGTGCGGCGGGGGACGAAGACTGCTCGAGGAGGGATTTGATGTTGAACACAGGACGGCTGGGCGCGGTGGACAGGCATGCGTAGTTCCTGCAGACGGATTTGCTTCCGCACGATTGCTGGACGTCGGGAGTGGGGTCGGGACACCCCAGCACGGGTACCCAGAACGGCTGCATCCGCCGTGCTCGGCGGCCCAGGGAGGTTTGCTCGCCCGTTCGACAGCGCGAGCGCGTCGATCCACGCCTTGCTCGACGTGTTCCAGTGCCGCGCGAGCTTTCCAAAAGTTTCCCGCCCACGATCGTTCAGGAAATGGCGGTTCGTGACATGACCATGCCCGTCTGGCATCGCGTGAGCATGACGTTCATGCGATTGAGCGAGTTCAGGAATCCCACGCGGGTGGTACGCACTGTCGACACGATCACGTACGCCGCCTTGTGGCCTGACGGCGAGACAAATCAGCGGCCTAGAACGGTTGCGCACAGGAAGATGAGCATCATGCGGACATACCCTGGAAACGATCCACGTTATATACGCTCTCCCATGCCAGGTTCTCGGTCTCGAGCCGTTGGGCGATCGCGCCACGCTGGGCGTCGTAAGGGAAAGTGGAGGTGCTTGTAGTAGTTCTTGACGATGTTCACTGTCGCGTGCACGTCTTCTGTGTTCTGCACAACAGGTACTGGTTTTCGACGGCCATCGCTGACGGCAGAAATGGGAAAATACTTACCTTCCAGCTCGATCCGGCAGACTCTTCGGCTCCCTTCCAGTGCGCCAGTGGAACTTGGATCTGTTGCGAATGCTGGCGTGAGGATAACAGCCAATATCTTGAGTGCCAAACATGAGCTCAGGTCCAGTTCTTGTGCTGTTGAGGGGGCAGTGTTCTCTACTACAACAATTAGACTCACCTGTCTTGCTGTCACTTAGAAATTGAAGAACACATACCATGCACAGGTTCTTTAGTGCTGTTTACCAGCGGAATTGCGATGCTGAGCACTATAAGACTAGGTCCACATGCTGATATCAACCTTTCTACCCCGTGCATTTCCGTGTGTTCAAGCTGAAAGTACAATGAGTACAATGGTGCAGAGACGATGCATTTTTACATACCCCTAGATGTCGAAGGTTTGGTGCAAACATCGAAATGGTACGCTTTCCATTGACTGGCTGCACGAAGGGTGGAGGACGGCCAAGGGTGACCCACCGCACAGTCCGACACACAAGGACCTGCAAGTTGGGTAAGGAGCGGACCATCCGTGCTAATTCAGTGAATGAATGGAATGTGGTGTCCTCCAATAACAGTTCCGAGATAGCGGTGAAAGAGGAGAGGAAGTGGTGGAAGCGGGAATGAAGGGGGATGCATGATAGATGCTTCGTGTTCTGTGAGGTTGATATCCTGGGGTACCAACTCGAAGATTCCACAATGTGGGATACACTTAGTGTGCAGATGTTGGGGAGCTTTCCGGCAAGAAGTGCTGGAAATAGTGAGAGTGTGCTTGCTGTGGTGTGCAGCAAGCGGCCGGTGAGAGTGACTTCATGCACGTAGCTGCGAAGATGTGGTCCGCTGTCCAATACTGCGGAAAGGCTTTGGAGGGCGGCAACGTTGGAAAGATGAACGGCATAAAACAGCGTCCTCTGCGCACGAATTCGCCAATCCCTGCAGACGAGGGAGCAACTACGGAGGGTGGCAAGGTTCTCCATGTGGGCCCTGATCAACCCCGAGTATAGCATGTCGATGATGTTTTCGCAGACTTCGACAGGAACGTTGTGCCTGGCCAGCTGGCGGGGATACGGGATACTGTCGTCTCCAGGAATGGGTTCGGCCATGGGTAGGAGAGAGTGTGTGTGCTGGACGTGAGCAAGGAGAACGCAAGGGGCGAGGGCTGCGGATCCCAGGAGATGCTATCTTGCCCTTCTGCCAGACACGCCGAATCACTCACACGGTCCACCCGGGAGATGTCGGTCGGAAAACGCGTGGCCTGGACCAGCGCTCCTGTGGGTTTTCATTAAAGGTCTCTGTCATCGATGTACGGAGGTCTGGGTGGACCGAGGATGACACCCGCGTCGGTCTCACCGCGACAACCGCGGCCTATCACTATCCGCGAGAAATATGAATTGTACATACATACATGTATAGGTTGTAAAGGATTCACTACGCTAACAGTCCGGGCACACGTTAAGGACGGGGTTATCTGAGTCAAGGGATCATGCCATCGCACCACCCTCCGCACTCCATCCACCGCGCACGGCGGATACAAGCCTTGCTTCGCAGAACACACAGCAGGTTCTCGTCCACGCACAAACTCAACTAGATGAACAACTATGGACCACAGGAAGCCGGTCACTCGCGGGCGGCGGTTCCACCGCGTGCGACGACTGTACAGAACTGAGAGGAGGTCGTGCGAGCGCAAATCGCGCCCACTCGACGGCCGTCCGTCACGTCTCCCTCCTTGGCACGGTGGCTTGTTGCGGATCGCACTCTCGACATGGATACGATTCAGTGGGGATTCCGCTAGGCGCAAGAAGGGCGCAAGAAGGTCGCAACTGCCTCAGCACGCGTCATGGGATAGACGAACACGAACACCTTCGTGGGTAAGCACTTCTGGCGCTCGGACGGAAGTCCACCGCCTCGATGGCTGTTCTCGCCCTTCGCGGTTGCGTCTGCGAATTCCTAGGACACAGCTATGGGCATCCGGATACCGGTATCATCGCATTGGCCTTGCTGCAAGGAGCGAGAAGACGCGAGTTTGTCCGGGAGTCGATGGATGTGCCTGGCCATGTAGCCCCATCGCGGGCTGTGGTCGCTCGGAAACTTTGTCTAAATGGGAACCGTCAACGTTTCTTCGTGAGCTGCAAGAGGCCCTCCCCCAAGTACCTACTAGGTTCGATCCCTGTGGCGATCTGGAGCCGCGATTGCGGTCGACCCGGTGCTACGGCGTCCGATGAACGTGGATGCGTAATCGCGATTCCATCTGGTTCTTAGGGATTTTGATTGAACGCAATCTAAAACACGCACAGCAGCTTCAGACTTTCATCTTTTCGAGTGCACGCGAGCATAGATGTACCTGTTCGGAATCCAGTCCTGCGCGTTTGTCCGCGGCTGGGCAGGAAGGAGCTAATGCCGCAGGCTTGACTTGACACAGCCCCGTTGCGCAGAGGGTGATGGAGAGCGATCAAGAGAGCGGGACAGGGGGACGCGCACCACGATTATTCTGGCCTCGTGCGTTGCGTGGACAGAATGCTGGGTACCCGACACAGAAACGGCCATCCGTCACAAATCTATACGGGGGCCCATATCGTCAGTAGACTCGTAGTAAACAGAATATAAAGGCAAGACTTTACTGCATGATCGCCTACAACTCGGCCAGGTTAGCGTTCGGGGCGGCGCTGGCAGTCACTGGACTGAGGACTCGGAGGAGGTTGACGTGGACCCACTGCCACATGTTGAACGTTTCAAGGACAGGTTCCAAGAGTGGTCCTGCAGAATACCGCGCCTGAGTGGAGACGACTTGCTGAGGTGCAAGGCGAGACCGTTGCGATCCGAGTCGCGCCCTCCGGATTCCAGTGACGATTCCGTGACCCTTGGAGACAACGCGGTCACATGACCGCGTTCTACGAGTTAAGACAAGGTCAGGCTGCTCAATTTATCGCTGAATCCAAGTGCGAAACAAACGAGTGATATCATGGGGTGGATTTGCCAGCCATTCGAGGCGAGGGTGCGGAGGAGGCATCGAAGCGCGTCAGAAGTCATTAAGGTTTAAATGCACGTCCACATATTAGCGTTACGTAAGCTCTCCTTTCCATGGACACCGCGTGCGACTCGAGTGCTAGGACAGCTTCAAGTTCCCGCCCCCATCTCTCCGTCCCCGCCTCCGCCCTCCAAGGCCGATTACTGCCAGCACAGGACGACAAGATGGCCGAGGACTCAACTGTCGCTCGATTCGTGCCGCAGTTGCCGATCGAAGTCTGGCAGCTGGTCATGGAGACTGTCTGCGACGCGACCAACTACGAGACGTTCTACTCGAATCAGACCGACTACCGTTCCTGGGCCCTCGTCTCCCGCTCCTGGGCTCTCTGTGCGCAGACGGTCCTCTTCCGTGCCGTCGAGCTCGTCGACACACCGCGGCTGCACCAGCTCGTGGCCCTTCTCGATGCCGCGCCGCACCTCGCCCCCTACGTGAGGACGCTCCGGGTGTACACCCGGAACCTCCACACCCGCGACAACCCCTTTGCCCTCCTCCCGACCATACCCCACGGTCGGCTGCCGAACCTCAAGTCCATCCTCCTCACGCGGATTACCGAGCAGGACACATGGCACCCTCATGCGCAGCACCAGCCGAGCTCGAAGGAGCTCGCGTACATGCCCCTCGACCCCAGCCCCCACTTTCCCATGCAGCTCTCGGCGCACTTCGCGAGCGTATCGGAGCTGTTCCTGTCGTACGTCACGTTCGAGACCTTCGACGCCCTCGCACAGGTCCTGCACGCGTTCGGGAACCTCAGGCTGCTCTCGTGCCTCGAGGTGCGCTGGTGCGAGCTCGGGCCTGTACCTGAGTGCCTGGAGGGCGGGGATGGAAAGGAAGCGTTTCTGCCAAAGTTGGAGGACTTGACGGTGCGTCCGGGTTTTTAGATCTGCGCGCTCTTTACCCGGGGCGACCGGCCTCAGTGCGATGCCTCGCCTCGCGCCACACCCGGCTCTGAGAGTCAGTCCCGGACTGACAATTGTTCGCCCTCTCTAGATAGCATACATGGACATGCACGGCGCTGAGCGGCTCCTGTCCGCCCTCGGCCGCTCTGCAGCCCTCAAGGAGCTCTACGTCGACTGCCCGCACTACAACCCGCTCGGCTTCTGGAATGACCTTCGTAAGTGCCTCCCACCTCGTCTCATCTCCGCTTTCAAACCGTCCCCTATATTCCTGTAGCGTCCGTCGACCCTGCGACCGGCGCGCCCCTGGGCATCGACCTCCGCGCGTTCCCGGAACTCGCGTCCCTCTGGCTCGCGCTCCCATACCCGCGCTACTCGTGCAAGGATCTCCCCGAGATCGTCGCTGCGCTCTTGCGCTCGTGGACCCCTACCCCGACCGCAGCTGATAGCGACCCTGCGGCGCGGAGGCCGAAGCGGAAGCTGACGCTCACCCCATCCTACGAGTCGGACTTTGCACGCTTCGAGTTTGCGGACGTCCTGCGTGCGCTGGGACCGGTCATCGAGGAGGTCCTATGTGAGGAGGAAGAGTCCGAGGCGCGCGAAGATGCCTGCGGTGGCGCAGAAGCGGAAGCGGAAGCGGGCGTCGCGGTGGAGGTGTGCGTCGTGGATAAGGAGGAGAAGCGGGATTGGTGGCGTGGGGAGGCGCGCGCGAGCTTCACGAGGCTGAGCGCGAGGGGCAGGATCGAGGTCAGCTTCGAGAAGTGTGAGTGCATGCTCTGGAATATCGTCCTGCGCTACGATCCTTTCTGGGAGATTGGTTGCTGACTACTTGGGCGACCCATAGCCTTCTGGCCGGAGGCGCACTGGCAGGACTATGCAGAGTTGCGCGAACCATCGGTCGTGCAGCACACGCTCGAGGCGGGGGGCGACGGAGGAGGAGGGGAGGAACAGGGACACGCGCACGAAGATCGCGCGTTCGGCAGCGAACAACCTGGGGTCCAGGTTATGCCTCCGTCTACGCCGCCGCCTCGACAACGGTCGACACGGTTTGGCCATTTACGGCCGATCAAGGTGAGTTCGCGCGAGTCCGTCGATGGGCACCGACTAACTGCGCATTATCGTTCATAGAGGGCATTGAAGGTTGTGCGACGGAGCCTTTTGAAGCTCAAGCTCTTTCCGCGTCGGTTGCCGTGGCGGAGGAAGGACGCATCGAGCCACGCGCTCGGTACATGACCACTTCACCTCGTATCGCTGTACGATGTCGCGGACACCACGTTTGGAATTTCGGACCACCATATTCCTGTTGACAGGCCATCGGAGACCTCCACGCTTTTGTTTACATTTCCTTCAGTCTTGAAGAGGTTTCTGGGTTACTACTCAGTGCAGCAGCGTACGCGGTGTCGGACACTGCATTTTTGGATGCTTGATTGGGCCAGTGAGGAACCATGAACGGATTTACTTGTATGTATACTGATGTGTGTATCGATAGAGAAGTTTTGGGTTTTTGGATACCGCACTTGCATCCTCCCACTTGCCCGTCGTTGTCCTGCAAGTGACGACAGAAGGCAGGCGGTGCGTGCATACTCTGGCGTGCTATGATCGGATGATCGCGTGGCATTGCTCCTTCACCTTGCGTCGTGCGTCGTGCGATTTTTGTTTCCTGTCCGCGGGGTTCGAGTACGACCTCAAGTCGGCCCCCATGTATGCTCGTGGGGTATTCCATCATACATCGTGAATGTATGTGCTCGCCGGGTAACCGATCGAATGCAGCTGACAGCATGCGGCAGACCAGACAGACGCGATACGCGTTCTCGCGCTCGCGGCGACGACAAGCATCACACCTTCACCTTGCGAGCTTCTTTCCACAGTCCAACACCAATTACCTGTGGAGCTGAGTTTGTAGTCCTCAAGGTGTGTCCGAAGAGCAACGTTCTGTCGTGCTGTAGGCCTCCAGACTGGAGTGGAATACTGGCACCGACCACGGTTGGCCTTGCCTCACCTTTCTAGTCATGTGTGTATGCCACACGAGGCTTGCATCCCCTGGAGGGTGATTTGCAATCGGGTTGTCGGATCGTCTTTGATCAGACTCAAATTCGACCGCTAACAGCCCCGGGAATCGTCCCTGGACTTTTAAAACTAGGATCTATTCGTGCGTGCCATGACTATCCGAGTGCGATGGATAGAGCGGACGAGTAAACCCAAAGCTATTGATACCTTGACCAGAGCGGCGATGGTTTCGGAACAGCGGGAGATCGCGATCGTCCCCGTGAAAAGCGGTGTCATCGCGATGCCGCTACTTATACATATGCGTCTTCAGAGCCCCCAAGCCCATGTTCCCTGCGGCACTCAAGGCTAGTACTCTCACCGCGAGCCGTCTTGTCAGGCATCCGAGTCACATCACAGCTGCCACTGATACTTCCCATCGTCTACTACTCAATCAAGCCAAGCACGGGATGTCCGCTCCGCCGCCGTTGCCTGCCTTCGACCGCGGGGCAAACCCAACGTACACCCAAAGCCCGAACACGACATTCACGTACGGACAAAAGGTAGATGCCACGGAAGACGGTAGGAAGTGGCTCGAGGGCGAGAAGGCCGGATGGACCGTCATCGATCCCTCGAAGGAGGAAGCGAAGTTGGTGGAACGCTCTCCATCGCGCTCTTATCAAACGCTGAGATTTCTGTCTTGTCCGCGCGTAATAGGAAGATCGTAAGTGACAACACTTGCGGTCGTACACTGTGCTCCAAATGGTACTGACTGGTTTGGACTACATACACAGTATGCCATTATGATCAGCGGGATCGTCCCCCGCCCGATCGCCTTCGTCTCCTCGATCTCCGAAGACGGCGTCCCGAACCTCGCTCCGTTCAGGTAACCCCCTCCCACGCATATACGCAGATACACGCCTTGACCGCCTCTCCAGCTGGTTCAATCAGGTGTCGCACACGCCGCCGCTCATCTCCGTCTCCATCTCGCAGCTGCCGAACGGCTTGCTGAAGGACACCGCGGCGAACATCAAGCGGACGAAGCAGTTCACGGTGAACATCATCAGCGAGCCGTTCGTCGACAACGCGAACGCTACCTCGCTCAACGCGCCCCCCGCCGTCAGCGAGTGGAACGTCTCCGGCCTGACGAAGGAGCCCAGCGTACGCCCGTTGTAGCGCAGCCTTGTGCAATCCACCTGCTCAGACTCACGCGATCGTTTCGCAGATTCACGTCAAGCCGCCACGGGTCAAGGAGAGCGCGTTCAGCATGGAATGCGAGGTACGACTGTTTCTGCAGTCCTCTCCCTTCCTGGATACTGACACGTAAGCTGGACGACAGCTATTCCAAGCGGTGGACATCGTCCACCCCGACACCGGCGTGCAGACTGCCACGCTAGTGATCGGCCTCGTCAAATACTTCCACCTCCGGAACGACGTCCTCAACGAGCGCGGCCTGGTGGACTACGCCAAGCTCAGGCCCGTCGGCCGTCTTGGCGACATCTCGTACGCACGCGTCGGCGACGCGTTCCGCCTCGCGCGCCCGGAGTGGAATGGGCCCGAGGGCGAGAAGATCAGGGAGTTTCTCAAGTCCGAGCCCAAGTCCACTCTGTAGATTTTATGGCGCAGGACGCGATCTGGCAGCGAGGTCAAGCATGCGATGTTATTATATTCGCGAATAGATGAGAAATGTACATGACTTTACACTTCAGGTGTTCTCCGGCCGGGCGATGACGACCTCCGTGCACGCCGCCAGCGCCCTCCTCCACAGCGCGCTCGGCGCCTCGAGCGTCCTCTGGTCGCCGACGACGACGAGCCCAAGCCTCGGCCGCGTCCACGCGACGTTGAGCCGCCGCTCGTCCTCCACGAACCCGATGTCGCCCTCTGCGTTGCAGCGCACGGTAGAGAAGACGACGACGTCCCCTTCCCGTCCTTGGAACCCATCGATCGTGCTAACCACCACATCCATGGCGCCAGGGATGGTCTGCCGCAGAAGCTGCACTTGCCTCGAGTAGGGAGTGAGCACCGCAATGGTTGCAGACTCGAGGCGCACGCGATCATGGCTGGCGGAGGAGGGAGACGGTATGCTTGACGAGGGCAACTTACCCGGCGTTGCTCTTTGACGACCTCCCGTAGTCCTTCTCGGACGTGCACGGAACGAAGACGACCGGACAGAGCCGGCCATCCTCAGTGGCCCAGGGAAAGGACGAGGCGCCGAGCGTGGCCGAGATCTCAGCCTCGCGGGGCGTGCCCGTCTTGAGCCGTCCGTCGTAGAACTCTTGCGACGGGAATCGCGCTACCGCTTCGGAGAATCGATATTGCACCTGTCACGATCCAGAATTCAGTGCGCGCGAGCGTAATCAAAAGAATCCGAGGCACATACCTCGAGCATGGTCCTTGCCATGCCGGGGTAGTCGTTCCCCGTCCACAGTCTCTCCAACAATCGCTGACGGCATAAATGGGAAAATGCTCACCTTCCAGCTCGATCCGGTAGACTCTTCGCTTCCCTTGCGCACATCGATGAACCGCAGAACCGCACACAATTGTGGACTGACTCGGGCTTTGAGTTGTACACCTCTTCCGAGATGAACTCGCCGAGGGGCACCGACATCCGGTACTGCGTGCTGAGGAAGTACGCAGACGTTTTGAAACGCCGCAAGTCGAAGGTCGTCTTCATGAGCGGCGCGGTTTCTTTGCTGAGTGGAGGGACTGCGCGACTCATGTCAATCGCGGAATGAAGCGAATGGAGGGCTTGGGATACGCAACACTGCTTTGGATCGCTGAACAAGCACACCTTGTGCAGGCGAGTGAACTTGTGGAACAGATGCTGGTAAAAATTGGGATCAGTCCCCGTCTCTTACGGCCAACCGTCGGCATGGAACTCACCATAAACTGGAACGAGACGATCGAGAAACTTCGCCCACAAGCAGGCGCTCGATCGGACAAGGCTGTAGATGACCACAGCCTTCAGAGAGACGTTCAAAGCCGCATCATACAGCGGACTCCAGACGTCATCTGCCCGGCCACTGACATGCGTCCGCGCCGACGGACTCTGACGAGGGAACTACAACGCGCGCACTAACGGCGACTGCGTGAGCGATGGCATCTCGCCCTGCAAGAGCCGCAGGATGAGCTCATCCCGCGCCCACTCCGAGTCCGTCGGCTCCTGATTCCAAACGACGTGAATGCGTTCGACCTGTCCACGCAAGTTTCCCCCATGCACCTTGACACCTGTCTCCTTGTCCTCCGCGTGGACAGCGTGGCCCGTAATCCGGTGCCCGCTCATCGTTTCCACAATGACTGCGGTCTGTCCACATAGATTGAATGAGCATCAGCAGCGAGGTCGCCTCGAGCGCCCGTCTCCTAGGGTTTCGGAAGACACAAACAAATGCACCTGTTTGCTCCGGCGGACGGGGGTGTTGTAACGGGCGTTGCGGACGACGAGCTGGCCGTCTTCGTCGAATGTGACGTTCTCCAGATCGTTCTCCATGAGTGTAGGCTTCGCCTCGAGGAGCCCGACGTTTGTCATCAGCTCCGCGAGACATTGTAGTGGGAGTAGGCCATGTTGCCCGTGTCGACCTTCGAAGCCTTGTAGATGGCATCTGTAGATGCGTCGGCTATGCTATACGCCATCAGCAATGCGGCTGTTCGAATAGAAGGAGGAACGTACACTGCCTACAGCCATGCTCGAAGACCAACATCCTCAGCCTCGTTACTGTACCATATCGCATGTATGCGGGGCCGATTAACGTCGCAATGGAGCTTCTTCCACGCCAGCTCCGCGGGCGTATCCGGCGTTCTGGTCGATATCGAGAAGAGAGTCAAGAGGTTGACACAGTGTACGGCCACCCCAGATTGCTTGTACAGGTGCAACGCCAGCCAGGCAATGTCGAACGCGACAAGCCGACAGCTGGCAAGCGCCAGCAGTCGTGCGAGGCTCTCGTCGCGGTGTCCAGTGGTGCTTTGCCCGAGAGAGACTTGAAAGACGTGTGTCGGGGCAGCGGATGCGACGAGGTCACGGGCAGAGAAATTCCAAGAACGCTGGTGCTGCAGTCGACGATGTGCTGGGGGACGACATCCACGTCCCGAAGGGAGAGCTTTCGCAAGGAAATCGACCGTGGCGCAATACCAAGGTGTTCGGGTATGAGTTTCTGCTGGATGGAGACCATCGTGAGGGCTGGTGAATGGGGGAAGAGGGAAGAGGCTCGCAATACACCAAGAATCCCTTCTTGTAAATATCAACCTCGCGATCCGAGAAATACTGCATCCATTCGCGTTGTGCTGACGTACAGGTCGAGTAAGTTGTGACGACGTTGAGGACGGATGCGCGATACGGGAGACACGACACGACTGGTGAACTAAAGACCAGGGCGGCCTCCCGCGCGGTGCATCGCAATGAAACATCAAGCTCATGACGTAGGAGCTTCACACTGCTCTGCCGTCGAGAAACGACCCTCGATCACGGATCGATGCACTCGACGAGGATAGGCAAAGCACGACATGCCACGTCAAGCTGCGAAGCCACACTAGCGACAGTCGAGACGATGCATCCTTTCCTACTCCACCAACGAATAAGAGGTAGGAGACAGTGCATGCGTTTGCGTACAGAATGTGTGCGCTAGAACGCAAGGCGAGCGGAACGAATGGACTCACCTTGAGGTCCGAGTCGGAATGACGCGCGCCGACAAACATGGCGCCGCGGTGTACTCTGCGCTAGTCTCCTGACTCCAGTCGAGGCCTGTCCACTGGGAAGACGGTAAGAGGGTTGCGATGACCAAGAAGAGGCATGTCCGAGGACAAGTCGGCGTTAGGGGATGCAGGTGATGATTTATTGAAAATGTGATGGTGGATGTAGTGCACAGAATACATTGACGGTCGTTGAAAATGAGGAGGGCGGAACGGTCGAATTGGAGCAAAGGGATTTTGAGAGACTGGGGGTTTGGATGCGGAGTCGGACCTCAGGGATTTCGAGGGAGACGTCTGGGCGGGAGCGATGGAGGACATGGAAACAGCTGGACAGCATAGCCGTCACACAACACGATATAAAATGGAGAGAACGTAAAGTGCAACCACGCACTTGCCAATCCTGTCCCCTGGGGCATAACGCCAGGCTTGTTGCCCGATCGCTTGAATAGACAGCTAAGGCAGGTACTCTGTCCTCATTCTCGTCCGTGGTCGTATGTAGCGACAGCATCTGCATGCTGAGCAACCAAAGATGGTCAGTGAGAATCCTAAGAGTGGAAGAATACACACTGACATTTGCGCCGTTATAGGGCGGTCCTGACGAGAGCGTGACGGGAGGATGGTGGAACGGTCGCGACCGTGACAGGTGTTGGAGGGGTCTGGCCAGATGATATACCACGGAAGAAGGTGACTCCCGGGCCCTCAAGGCCTCAGATGTCAGATCTGCAGAGCGTCCACCAGTCTGTCAAGAGTCCCCGAGAGGACTGGGAGAGGACTCGCATGAAGGACCCAGCGGCTTCTACAATCATGTGCTTGTGACATGCGCATTCTCACACTATTCTCACCCCTGCGAAAGCGGGCCTCGGTTGATGGCACAGTCCCTCTCCCGCCCCAACTTGTCCTCAGCTCGGACTTCTGGTGAACACGGAAACTAGCTCGCCCTGCTCAAAATTTCCTCTGGCCGCCCTTTCAAGGCACCCTCCGTTTGGTTAAGAACGGCCTCAGCTATGTTCATCCATACCGGCGATGTGATCTATCATCTCAGCCGGAGATACAGCGAGATTCTTGCCCAAGGTTGAGTGAGGAAATAATGGTACTTACCCGGTGCGTCGTCCTCTCGTACACGTCCTGCCCTCCCTCCTGAATCTGTCCGCGGATATACAGACGAACGGACGCGAACGGATTGCATCCACGGCCTGCATACGATCCTCATAGTTCCCCGTGCCCTACCCATTTGGTGCGTGTTCATACTCGATCTAACGAAATATCTCCTTATCTCGTAGGCCGTGCACTCAGGTGAAACTTGACCATCCCGCAGATGTGCGCCTGGGGTTTGTCGAGGTCCTTCACGCACTGGGGCCCATCGCCGAGACACTTCAGAGGCACGACACCATGGAGAACGCGGAAAGCACCATATGTGGGATCGACGGAAGTGAGGGAAGGCTCAGGCGGTGGGGAGGTTTGCGCACGACGTTCTCGAAGGGTGAGTCTGCCTACGTATTCATCCCCGAGAGTCCTTTGACTGTTTATATTTGATGATATGACATTTACTGGCATGGTCGATGGCCCGCTCTCTTGCAAGATCCCCTGATCCCGCTCCAGTATGGAGGTGGAGAATATGCCGAGGCTTTTGGACACTCACTAGCGGTAGTGAGTCTGATTCTAGTAGACGGCCTGGGAGTTGGTCGCGTCGCTGACGATGACGAACTGCCAGACTTCGATCGGCAGCTGCGGGACGGATCGAGCAATTGTTGTGTCCTCGGCCATGTTCTCGTGCTCTGTTGGCAGAAATCGGCGTTGGAACGTTGAACTCGAAGGGTGTGTGCATGTGCGTCGCTCGCAATGGCACGCGGTGTCCATCGAAAGGAGAGCTTCTGACGCGCTTCGATTCCTCCTCCACATCCTTGCCTGGAATTTCTTGCAAATCCACGCCATGATATTACTCGTTCGTGTTCCACTTGGGTTCAGCAGTGATCCGCCGACCCGGCCTGAACTTCTCATCACTGGTAGAGCGCGGTCATGTCACCGCAATGGACTGGATGGGCATCTTATTACTTGGACAAAGTCGTCTCCGCTCTGGCGCAGTATCCTCCAGGACCACTCTCGGAACCTGTCCTTGAAACATGCAATATGTGTCGGCGGGTCCACGACAACCTCCTCCGAGTCCTCAGTGCAGTGACTGCCAGCGCCGCCCCGAACGCTAACCTGGCCGAATCGTAGGCGATCATGCAGTGAAGTCTTGCCTTTATAGTCTGTTTACTAGGAGCCTACTAACGATATGGGCCCCCCATATAGATTTTTGACGGATGGCCGTTTATGTGTCTGATACCCAGTATTCTGTCCACGCAACGTGCGAGGCCAGAACAATCGTGGTGTGCGTCCCCCTGTCCCGCTCTCTTGATCGCTAGTGCGTGCCCCTCTCCCGCTCTCTTGATCGCTATCCATCACCCTCTGCGCAACGCGGCAGTAGCTCCTTCCTGCCCAGTCGCGGACAAAGGCGCAGGACTGAATTCCGAACAAGTACATATATGCGCGGGTGTGCTCAAACGGATGAAATTCTGAAGCTGCTGTGCGTGTTTTAGATTGCGTTCAATCAAAATCCCGAAGAACCATGTGGAGTCGCGAGTATGCATCCACGTTCGTGGGACGCTGTAGCACCGGGTCGACCGCAATCGCGGCTCCAGAACGCTAAAGTGATCGAACCTAGTAGGTACTTTGGGGACGGCCTGTTACAGCTCACGAAGAAACGCTGATGGTGCTCATTTAGACACTGTTTTCGAGCGACCACAGCCCGTGATGCGGCTACATGGCCAGGCACATGCATCGACTCCCGGACATACTCGCCTCTTCTTGCTATGGCAGCAAGGCCAAGGCGATGATACCGGTATGCGGATGCCCATGGCTGTGTCCTAGGACTTCACAGATGCAATCGCGAAGGGCGAGAACAACCATCGAGGCGTGGGTTTCCGTCCGAGTGCCAGAAGTACTTACCCACGTAGGTGTCCGTGTTCGTCTATCCCATGGTACGTGCTGAGGCAGTTGCAACCTTCTCACGGCCTTCTTGCGTCCAACGGAATACCTACTGAATCGTATCCATGTCCAGAGGGCGATCAGCAACAAGCCACCGTGCCAAGGAGCAAGACGTGACCGACGGCCGTCGAGTGCCCTCTCGGTTCTGTACAGTCGTCGCACGCGGTGGAACCGCCGCCCGCGGGAGGCCGGTTTCTGTCGTCCATAGTTTCTTACCTAGTTGAGTTTGTGCGTGGACGGGAACCTGATGTGTGGTCTGCGAAGCAAGGGTTGCACCCGTGCGTGGTGGATGCAGTGCGGAGGGCGGTGCGATGGCATGATCCCTTGACTCAGATACCCCGTCCTTGACGTGTGTCCGGACTGTTAGCGTAGTAAATAGTTTACAACCTGTATACATATATGCACAGGTCATATTCCTCGCGGAAAGTGATACACCGCGCTTGTGGAGGTGAGGCCAATGCGGTTCTCATCCTCGGTCCCTGAGCACCCGGACCTCCATACATCGATTACAGAGAACTTTAATGAAAGACCACAGGAGCGCTGGTCCAGGCTACCCGTTTTCCGATGACAAGCTCCGACCGGGTGGACTGCATGAGTGATTTGGCGTGTCTGGCAGAGGGGAAAGATATATAGCATCTCCGACCCGTACTATCCGCAGCCCTCGCCCCTTGCTTCCTTCTCGTCACTCACGTCCGGCACACCCCCTCCCTCCTACCCATGGCTGAACCCATTTATGGAGACGACAATATCCCGTATCACCGCCAGCTGGCCCGGCACAACGTTCCTGTCGAAGTCTGCGAAAACATCATCGACATGCTATATTCGGCAACGATCCCAGCCCAAATGGAGGACTTCGCCACCCTCCGTAGTTGCTCCCTCGTCTGCAGGAATTGGCGAATTCGTGCGCAGAGGATGCTGTTTTATGCCATTCATCTTTCCGATGTCACCGCCCTCCAAAGCCTTTCCGCAGTATTGGACAGCGGACCACACCTTCGCAGCTACGTGCACACAGTCTCTCTCACCGGACGCTTGCTGCACACCACAGCAAGCACACTCTCACTATTCCCAGCACTCTTTGCCGGAAAGCTGCCCAACATCCGCACACTAGATGTATGCCACATTCCGGAATCTGCGAGTTGGTACCCCAGCATATCAACCTCGCGGAAGATGAAACATCTACCATGCATCCCCCTCCATTCCCGCTTCCACCACTCCTTCTCCTCTTTCACAGCTATCTCGGTACTGTTTTTGCAGAACACCGCATTCCATTCCTTTACTGAGCTCTCACGGATGGTCCACTCCCTACCCCACTTGCAGGAACTCGTGTGTCTGGCTGTGCGGTGGGTCACACTTGGCCGTCTTCCAGCCTTCATGCAGCCAGTCAATGGACATACCATTCCGACGTTTGCACCAAACCTTCGACATCTAGTGGTATGTAAAAATACATTGTCTCTGCCACGTAGAATTAATTGTATTTTCAGCTTGAATATGTGGAAATGCAAGGGGCAGAAAGGTTGATATCAGCATGTGGACCTCGTCTTACAACACTCTTCATCACAATTCCTCTGGTAAACAGTACGAAAGAACGTGTTCCGAATGGTATGTGTTCTTCAATTTTTAAGTGACAGCACAACAGATGAGTCTAATTGTTGTAATAGAGAACAATTCCCCCCCAACAGCACAAAAACTAGACCTAAGCTCATGTTCGACACTCAAGACATTAGGTGTTACCCTCACGCCAGCATTCGCAACAGATCCAAGTTCCACTAGCGCACTAATGGCGATGCTCACCTCGTAAACACCTCAATCACAGAATTCCATCCTTCAGTTTGGAGCACATCACTACTCTAAGTATATGTCCAGGAAGAACTTTTTGTCCATCCTCCGCACCATGGGTACCATTGCTGAGGACTGGCTGCGCACCCTCCAACCGGAATCCACGCCGAAGTCACATATACCACTCCAACTATACCCTGTGGGGTAATAATTGTTATCTATGACATGGCATGGTGGAAGCTTTGGATAGATTGTCGCACATGTAAGTAAGACATTTAGTAAGCTTTCTACACTGCTTGTTCTGTCGCTAATCCATTCAGCAGCACCAAATTCACAATTTGTGTGGAAGAAGGCGAAGACAAGGAGTATTGCCAATTCGCCACCGCCAGTTAAAGGTATTGGGGATATTTCAGTTCTCGGACACCACCCACAATGCTGATGGACTTCTGGGCATTTCCTAGGAAAATTGAAGCCCTCCATTCCTCATCCTTTGTCGCAGCCTCCTGCGGCCTCCCCTCACAAACCGACGCCCAGTGATCGTATTCCAGAGCGAAGGGGACTATCACAAACATTGCAACGGCACACCCATCCTTGCACCCCTTCCCCTTATGCGCACCACCCTATCTCCCTTCCGCCGTTCCGTCGCGACCAACAGTCCATCTCTTCGCCCAGCAGTCAAGATGCCCCCTCGACGAAAGCCAGCAGACGAGCACAGATTTCGCTCGAAGGGTGGCTCCCGCCCGCCAAGCCGCTCGGTGTCGACTACTGCCATCCGCTCTCACTCTGAATTCGCAGTCATGTGTACCAGTTCCACCGTTCATATCCCTTCTCGTGCATTGCTTGTCCAGTCTCTCCGTCTTGGTCTCGTGTTCGGTGTTTCAATCTGCTCGTAATTCCGCACGACCCTCTATGATCCACCGCAGTCCATATATACATCGCAAAGACGAAAACCCCTACAGCGCACCTCTGTACTTCCCCTCGTCCCTACCGCTTGAAGTAACATCAGTATATACATGCTCGTGTACGATAGCCAGCAGTCATCCGCCGTGTACAGTACGTCCTCATGTCTCCCCCTTCTCGTCCCTTGCTTATGTAGTCTCTCCGTTTTGGTCTCGCGATGTGTGGTTCAATCCGCTCCGTATTTCGTACGACCCTCTACGATCCAGTGCAGTTCGTATATACATCACTTAGACGAAAATCCGCATAACGTCCTCGATACATCCCCTCGTCCCGCTGTTCGAAGTGACGCCAGTATATATGTGCTCGTGAGTCGTGTACGATAGATAGCAGTCATATTACCTCCACCGTGTACAGTACACCCTTATGTCCCACCGATCGACCGCCTTCCTGACGACCGAGGCTCGTGACCTCCAACTGAGGCCTGAAGCGACGCACATACCTAGCCCACCAGTCGTTCACGGAGCTGTGGGCCTTTTTGTATATGCACATTCCGGATAACGTCCAAACAGAAGTCTCGCTCCTCGGAGTTTGTCCGAGAAGGACGAGGAAACTGATCAAAGTGCCCGACATGTGCTTTGTGCCTTCGGAAAGCGAGTCCTAGGTTCATGCTAGGTGCGAACGCGCCGTGTTCAACTGCGGGCTCCCCGTGGATACCCGATGGCTGACGTCTAAGACTCCAGAACGAATGGGGTAGCGAGCGGTGCTCCTCAGATGAACCGGAACTGGAGTGCGTGCACCGATGAGGCTGAGGGGAAGTGATGTTATATGGTGGGATCGACGTAATGCACAACGACTTGGAAGCAGGCCGAACGCGTCTTGGATCCATCCCTGTCGGCGAAATACGATGAGCACCTCCTGCCTCGGAACACATTGCCCCACTTACGTACCTTGAGAACGATCCGGCCGCTATGCCCAATTGCGTTCCTGATCGTGGTGGTGTCCAAAAGGCCGATCGAAACGAACAGATGTTTGAGAATGTAGTACAGAATCCCCCGCGTGCATGATTCAGACGGCTAGACCGTGTGTATTCCGTACCCTCTGCAACGCGACCTCCGCGGATGTCGTCGTACGAGCACCGAAGCGAGGAGAGCAGGTGCATCGCCATGTGCAGCAGAATCAGCCGAGGACCGTACAGTTTCTGACGTTGCCACCGGATGACCAGAATGAACGAAGGCGATGTACAGGGTGTCGAGACTGACTTGACGGCTGGAGGACGCGGGAGGAGCCATATCTGAGCAAGTCCGTCAGGAGATCTGGCGCATGAGGCGGAAACCAGGGCCTTGAATTCAGCGCGGCAGCGTGGACACACACTCGCACTCGCACAGCATGGACCCGCATGTTCCAGACTGCTGACGAAAGGGTGTTGCAATCCATGAGCGACGTCGCGCAACAGAGGCCGTAAAAAGGACACTTACTCGAGCGCTGGGGGCAAGCACAAGACCGTCGGCGTTGCGCCATTCAAGTAGTTTCGAACGCTATAAGCACCCACGATTAGCATGTGGTCATGACGCTGGAGTAAAGTAACCAAGGAGGATACATGCTTCGGGGGGGGGGGGGGGGGCGAAGGACGAAAGGACACGCCCCAACCACCATGCTCCGTGACGGGAGCTCTCCAACGCTAGAAGGCGGACATACTACGCGCGCTGGACGGTGAACGTACTACCCAGCAACTGCGCTGAGGACCCACGATCGCGATTGGTCCCGCATTCGATACGGATGCGTCAAGATGCGCTGAGCCGACGCATCAGGCCGCACCCACAGGAATCGGTGCAGAGCTAGCTGCTCAACCTTGCCTCCAGAATGTTCATAAAGGACGAACGCGAGGCCGATGGACCGGGGCGGGGAGGAAGGAGAGCGAGTGAACTCACCTGCACGGGGGATTCACAGCACAGTTACCAACCACTCTGAAACGGGGCGATCCCGTGCGACTCTCCCAACTCCAGCCAAGGCTTGCGATTCCGGAAGCTTGGAAAAGGGTTGCAATGGTCGGGAGGCGAGCGCAAAGGTGGCGTTGGGCCTAGGATGCAGACGACGTCGATGGGCAGCCGCGAATTGAACGTCGATAGAGTCGGGAGTCGTGCTCTTGGACCTGAGGAAATGGATGGGGCTTGATGCAGGCGACTGGAAGTTGGCAAGTGGACCTTGGCTTGATTCTGGCGATCATCGGGTGTAATGGCCATAGCGGGGGCTGGACGGCGTGCGGGAAGGTTAACAGAAGGAGAGCAGAATTAGCAAAACTGAATCACTCACCCCTCACGATCTTTCGGCCAGGACACAGCAAGAACCTCTCCTATCGCTCAGGAAGCTCCAGACGGGTATTTTCGACCTGTGACGGTGTCCTACTAAAAGCGTCCCATGCGTGGCAGCTGCGGCTGCATTCGCACCTGGGAACCGGACGGGCTCAGCGGAGACCATCTGGCGAAGAGACCGGGGAAAGAAAGGCCTTGGAGCGAAACGAATAAGACGAGAGGGGCTAACCAGAGTAAGGACAGGCCTCAGAGCATTGGCGAGCGTGTGAAGAGGGTGTCGAGTAGCCATTGACAATGAAGTTGATAGTATACTTTACGAGGAGCGACCCTTTGCAAGGACTAGAGGTTAGGCGCCTAAGTTTCTTGGAGGACGGCGACGATGACAACGACGCTCTCACCTTCCGCCTCCCTCCATCTCTGCGCTGCTTACACCTCGCTTCATTTTCTTAAACCTGTCTGTCTAGCTCGAGGCTCCCGAGAGCTTGCGCAGCGGTGTGCCGAGACTCCACGGTTGGCGTGATTCAGAGGTAGTTGTAATGGCGAGTATTTTCGTGGATGGTCAACCGCATGGTTTCATATGGTGAGTTCACGCCATTCATATACGTTTAGGTTGAATTGTCTCGAAAGGTTTCACCTGCCTTTGTACATATTCCGAAGCCCTTCGAGTCCAGCGTGCGGTATTTATAGCCTTTCACTTTGACGTGGCCTGCCCGGCGGCGAATCTGCTTTGACCGCGTGAATCGGAGTGAGTGGAGAATGGAGCAATGACGATCCTCCCGATTGGGTCTCACTGGCTCAGCCTCACCGGGCGGGGTGGTGCGAGCTGTATGTTAAGACCGCTGGCGTTTACGGGCAGTTGTGGTGAGTAGTTCTCTGTCGTCTCCTTCTCCGATGAATGTCGGCAGCTGTGGTGAGTAGTTTCATATCATCCCCTTGTCCCTGCCCCCCGATTTACCTTCCATTAGAACGAATCATTCTTATCCTCCCAAAATTTACATTGAAGCACCGTCGATCAGTGGCGCCGTCAAGGCATCAAACGCTGAAAGCGTCTGTAATCATTGGGTCTTGAACATCCTTTTCCCCTCGGAACGGAGTTCATTGGTATAGTCGACGATTTAGATGGCCAAAAATTTGTCCCCACGTCCGAGAGTGGCCGAAGGGCAAACATTTCTCCCGGTTTGCAAGGATGTACACCGCCGTTATAACGAACGTGGCAACAACATTCGAAGACTTTGATACGAACGGCCGTCTTGTTGCAGTTGCTCGCTGGCCAGCTAACCTGCGCTTTCAGTGGGACCCTAGCGCGGGTCCGGTGCAACACAACGGGTCCTTTAAGTGGGCGCCGGTAGTCGTGTAAAGCACAAGAAGGTTAAGGTGTGTCGACTCCACGTTTGAGCATTCCAACGACAGTCTTATTCAAATGCACCCAGATGCACGGAAAAGAAGGCGAGAACTTGGAGAAGATATTCGCTTGTACTCGCTTTCCATTCACCCAGCCCAGAATAGACGGTATGATGTCCGAGACGCTCGCACACTCGCACACCGTTTTCGACTCGGATGAAATCAAAATCTTCTCCGACGGCGCCACTTTGCTAGGGCTGTATTACGGTATGTTTCCGAAGCTCGTGTGAAATGCCTGGCAGCTTATAAAAGGTCGGCCCCCTTTGCACCACCCACAACATCACCACCATGACCTTCTCCGCCCTCCGAACCCTGCATACAGTCATTGGCTCCGCAATAGACGATATCGAGCGCGTCTACCGCGAGCGTTCGCAAAACGGTCCTCTCGAGTACCCCTCACTGGAGGAGCCTTACTACTATACCGCGCAGCATACCCCAGAGGACGAACTTGCCGAGGCCCTGAAAGGCGATCCAGCTGTCGCGGCCGCGTCGAAACGCATCGTCGCGGCATGTGCGCAGCTCGCGACCACGGTCAACAAGCCGTGGTATGGGTTGATGGAGGACGTTCAGGCTGTACGTTCTTGTTCCCGCCTCATCCGGTAACATTCCAGGTCTGACTCTTCCTACAGGGTCAGTTCTCTGCAGCCATCCGGTTCCTCGAAGCCGCCAATGTCGTCGAGATCCTGCGTGCAGCGGGCCCAGAGGGTCTGCACGTCCGGGAGATCCACCGCCTGATCTTGGATTTGCGATCAAATTCCAAGACCGCCGCCCCTGCAGACAGCGTCCCTCTGACCCCTCGCAAACTAAGTGCGTTCACCTTCTCTCGCCTGATAGAGCTATTTCTAAGGCTTATGCGGATGCGTATCGTCAGGCCATATTCTTCGCCTCCTAGCAACGGGCCACTACCTTCGCGAGGTGAAGCCGGACGTCTTCGCGAACAACCGCGCGTCTTCGTTCATCGACTCCGGCAAGACCGTCGCCCAACTGCGCGAAGCGTGAGTTGTCGTGTCGACTCTCAGCGCGTTTGGAGCAGCTCTCTGATTGGTTTTCAGTCCAGAGAAGAAGTACAAGGATACGGACGGAGTGGCCGCTTTCGTCGGCTTGACGTGCGTCGCTCATTGTGGTCGTCGTGTCGCTGACGCTGACGCTATCCTGGCGCCACTGCAGCGGAGACGAAGCGCTCAAGTTTATATCGTGCCTGACGGAATGGGCGTTGCCCGAGAAGCGCTTGGCCGGCCGCACGGACGTGAATTTTGACTATGGCGCTCCACCGCCGGAAGGCAAAGGCGAAAATCGCACCGCTTCCGAGGGAGAAATCGCTCGTTACGTCGCCCCGTTCAACTTGGCATTCAACACGCAGCTCGGGTTCTTCCCGTGGCTCGAGCTTCCGGAAAACGAGGGGAGGTTCGTGCGGTTCGGGCATGCGATGACGGGCACTCGTCAGTGGGAGATAAAGCATCAGATCCTCCAAGGTGCGGTCTCATTACCTCTCTGTATGCGCTGCATGCTGACACTGCTATCATTTACAGGGTTCTCGTGGGAGGAACTTCCCCCAGGTTCGGTTCTCGTCGACGTCGGCGGCGGCATCGGCGCGCAGTCCATCCTCGTTGCGCAAGCGCACCCGCATATCCACGTCGTAGTCGAAGACAGGGAGCAGGTCGTATCTACCGCTATTTCCGTGCGTCTTCCATGCCTTACCGCGTATCGGCGATGCGTCCTTACTTTATAGTATTATTAGGCTTGGGGACCGCAATACTCGCACCTGTTCGAGTCCGGGCGCATGTCGTGGCGCACGCGCGACTTCTTTGACCCCTGGCCTGCCCTCACCCTGCCGAACCTCGGTGCCGTCGGCTCGCCTACCGTCTTCCTCCTCCGGTTGGTCCTGCACGACTGGAAGGACGAGGATTGCCGCAGGTACATCCAGCCCTCTCTTTGAGAAGCGTACACTTCAAGTTCTCTTTCGCTGATTCCATCGGGGCTGCCACTTTTTTTTTAGAATTCTTTCCCAACTCCGTGCTGCGGCAGGCCCGAACACGAAGCTCCTCATCGGCGACATGCTCCTCCCGAACGCATGCGCGGACGCGGCGGCGTACGAGGCGGCGGACTGCTCCGCCGTGAGCTTCCCGTTCGTCACAAAGGATTCGCCCCTGCTGCCGAACCTCGGCGTTGCGAACATTCATGGGTACCTAGTGGACATCATGGTGCGTCTTCGATGCTCAGTATATGGCAGAGGGCTGAGATAGGCTGGTTCTTACCGCGGTAGATGATGGGCATGTTCGATGCGGGGGAGCGGACGGAGGACGAGATGGCGGCGCCGACGTTGTCGGCGGGTTGGAAGATCGTGGAGATTAGGAGAACGCCGGGGTCTATGTGGGCTTACACGACAGCCGTTCCGGTGTAAGGGAATTAGTGGAGTTGGAATGTGAGTACTTGTGAGAGATGACCGGCGCAGTTCATCTAAAACTGTCCCGAAGCCTACAGGAAAATGTGCCGTTGTATTCTACCGCTGGGTAGCATTGTCCTATGGGACATTTAATTCATTCAGTCCAGACATCTTTGGCGTGTCAAGGCATGTGCTGACAATTTACCAAGGATTATGTGTTGTTGTGCAAGAGTCATCGCGCACGCCTAATGCCCGCACTAGACAAGATTAGGGCCAAGTCTCTAATGCCAATATTAACCGGTCAGATCCCAAACAACCTCGCGCGGTTTCTGTGTCATGCCCTACCCCCACCGGAATAGTCCATTCAGCATCTCAGGAATGCTCTCCATAACACCACCTCGTTCCTTTCCACCAGGCGCTCTGCACTGACCACTATGAGCCGTCGCAAATCGGCCTCCATACTCTCCTCCAATGCCTGCACCACATCCTCTCGATCCCGCAGATGTGCACGCGGTGTTCGTCGAGGTCCTTCGCGCACTGGGGCCCATCGCCGAGACACTCGAGAGGTACGACAACATGGAGAACGCGGAAAGCACTATATGTGAGATCGACGGAAGCGAGGGAAGGCTGAGGCGGCGGGAGGTCTACGCGTGACGTTCTCGAAAGGCGAGTCTGCCCACGTATTCATCCCCGAGAGTCCCTTGACTGTTTATATTTGATGATATGACAGTTTCTTGGAATGATCGATGGCCCACGCTCTTGCGAGGGCCCTGGATCTCGCTCTACTATGGAGGTGGAGAATATACTGATTCTTTTGGATGATACCTCGATCTCTTAGGGCCGACCGCAACGCCAGCCCGCGCGAAAGTGATCGAGTGCCGCCGAGTGGGTACTTGGGAGAGAGCATCTTACAGCTCACGAAGACATGCGGCCGGCTCTCAATCGGCAGCAAGGCCAAGGGGATGATGCCGGTATTCGGATGCCCATGGCTGTGTCCTAGGATTTCACAGACGCAATCGCAAAGGCCGAGAACAGTCATCGAGGCGGTGGGCTTCCGTCCGAGTGGATGTACTTACCCACGTAGGTGTTCTTGCGCCCAATGGAATCCCCACCGAATCGTATCCATGTCCAGAGTGCGATCCGCAACAAGCCACCGTGCCAAGGAGGAAGACGTGACTGACGGCCGTTGAGTGGGCGCGATTTGCGCTTGCACGACCCCCTCTCGGTTCTGTACAGTCGTCGCACGCGGTGGAACCGCCGCCCGCGGGAGGCCGGTTTCCTGTGGTCCATAGTTGCTCACCTAGTTGAGTTTGGGCGTGGACGAGAACCTGCTGTGTGGTCTGCGAAGCAAGGGTTGTATCCGCCGTGCGTGGTGGATGCAGTGCGGAGGGCGGTGCGATGACATGATCCCTTGACTTAGATACCCGTGAATCGTTTACAACCTGTATACATATATGCACAATCATATTCCTCGCGGATAGTGATAGGTCGCGGTTGTGGCGGTGCCACAGACCGACGCGGGTGTCATCCTCGGTCCACCCGGACCGCCGTACATCGATGACAGAGAACTTTAATGAAAACCCACAAGAGCACTGGTCCAGGCCACGCGTTTTCCTATCGACATCTCCCTGGTGGAGCGCGTGAGTGATTCGGCGTGTCTGGCGGAGGGAAAAGATAGCATCACCTCGTATCCGCAGCGCTCGCCCATTGCGTTCTCCTCCTCGCTCACCTCCAGCACACTCCCTAATGGCCGAACTTCTTCCTGAAGACGACGACTTAGCGGACTCTCGCGAGCCAGCCCAACGCTATATTCCCGTTGAAGTCTGCGAAACCATCATCGATATGCTGTACTCCACGCTCATTCGCGAGCAGGTGAAGAACATGGCCACCCTCTGTAGTTGCTCCCTCGTCTGCAAGGCTTGGCGGATCCGCGCACAGAGGATGTTGTTCTACAATCTCGTCCTTTCCAACGTCACCTCCTTGCAAAGCCTTTCCGCGATCTTGGACAGCGGACCACATCTTCGCAGCTACGTGCACGAAATCACTCTCACCGGACGCTTGCTGCACACCACAGCAAGCACACTCTCACTATTTGCAGCACTCTTTGCCGGAAAGCCGCCCAACATCCGCACACTACGTGTATTCCACATTCTGGAATCTGCGAGATCGTACCCGAGTATATCAACCTCACAGAACATCAAGCATCTACCATGCATCCCCCTCCATTCCCGCTTCCACCACTTCCTCTCCTCTTTTACAGCGATCTCGGCACTGTTTTTGCAGTGCACCACATTCCATTCCTTTACTGAGTTCTCGCGGATGGTCCACTCCCTACCCAACTTGCAGGTCCTTGTGTGTCGGGCTGTGCGGTGGGTCACCCTTGGCCGTCCTCCAGCCTTCGTGCAGCCAGCCAATGGAGAGCGTACCATTCCGACGTTTGCACCAAACCTTCGACGTCTAGTGGTATGTAAAAATCCATTATCTCTGCACCATTGAACTCATTGTATTTTCAGCTTGAAGAGATGGAAATGCACGAGGCAGAAAGGTTGATATCGGCATGTGGACCTAGTCTTACAACACTTGGCATCGCAATTCCTCTGGTAGACAGCACTGACGAGCCCGTGCATGGTATGTGTTCTTCAATTTTTAAGTGACAGCAAGAAAGGTGAATCTAATTGTTGTAATAGAGAACACTGCCCCCTTAACAGCACAAGAACTGGATCTGAGCTCATGTTCGGCACTTAAGACATTGGGTGTTACCCTTAAGCTAGAATTCGCAACAGATCCAAATTCCACTGGCGCACTAATGGCGATGCTCACCTCATGGACGCCCCAGTCGCAGGATTCCCTCCTCGTGTTTGGTACATATTACTACGCTGAAGACATGTCCAAGGAAAAATTTTTGTCCATCCTCCGCACCGTGGGCACCGTGGCTGAGGATTGGCTGCGCACCCTCCAACCGGCATCCACCGCCGAGGTCTCTGATGCCATTCAAAGTGTGCCATTTTGGGTAAAAATTGTTGTCTATGCCTGGATGGATCAGAGGGAGGGGTGGTTGAGCGATATCAACAGCTGCTTTCCCACATGGGCAAGGTTGGAGAAGCTTAACATTGACTATCGCACACGTACGTATTTATCAATAGGTTTTCTACACTGCTTATGCTGTTACTGACACACTCAGCAGCGCGAACCGCATACCATCTGTTCAGGAAGGATAACACAAAAGCGACCAACAAGTGGGCATGGTATGCCCAGCTCAAGGTATCGGAGATACTTCGGTTCTCAGTCAATCCACAATGCTGATAGACTCCCAGCAATATCGTAGCAAGACGAAAGCCCATCCATATCCAAACGGATTTTCATCGACTACCACGGCCTCCCCTCCAAGACCCCAAGCCTAGCGATCGTATTCCAGAGCAAAGGGGACGATCACAAACATCGCAACGGCACACCCGTCCTCGCACCCCATCCTCTTACGCTTGCCATCCTATCTCCTTTCCGCCATTCCATCGCGATCATCAGTACATCTCTCTCTGCCCAGCGGTGACGATGCCGCCTTGACAAATGTGAACGGACATGCACCGATTTCGTTCGCAGGGTGGTGCTCGTCCGCGAAGCTGCTGGGTGTCGCCTGCTCCCATCCGCTCTCACTCTGAATTCCAAGTCATGTGTACCAGTTCCACCCTCCATATCCCTTCTCGTACCTTGCCTGTCCAGTCTCTCCGTCTTGGTCTCGTGTTCTGTGTTTCAACCTGCTCGTAATTGCGCACGACCCTCTATGATCCACCGCAGTCCGTATATACACCACAGAGACGAAAACCCCTCTGTACTTCCCCTCGTCTCTACCGCTCGAAGTGACATCAGTATATATATGCCCGTGTACGATAGCTAGCAGTCATCCGCCGTGTACAGTACATCCTCACGTCTCACCTTTCTCGTCCCTCTCTTATCCAGTCTCTCCGTGTTGGTCTCGCAATGTGTCATTCGATCCGATCCCTATTTTGTACGACCCTCTACGATCCAGTGCAGTCCGTATATACATCACTTAGACGAAAATCCGCATAACGCCCTCGATACTTCCCCTCGTCCCGCTGTTCGAAGTGAAGCCAGTATATATGTGCTCGTGAGTTGTGTACGATACATAGCAGTCATACCTCGACCGTGTACAGTATTCCCTTATGCCCCACCAATCGACCTCCTTCCTCATTCCGCAGAAGCGGACAAATGAATGAGACCCGAACCGGTGCTCGCCTGCTGGACAAGATACTATCGTTGAACTAAGGCCTACCGCAACGCATATACCTAGCCCACCAGCGGCGCACAGAGCTGCCGGCCTTTTCGGATATCCACATTCCGGATAACGTCTAAAACGACGGCTCGCTCCTCGGAGCTCGTCCGAGAACGACGAGGAATCTGATCAACGTGCCCCAAACGTGCTTTGTGCCTTCGGAAAGCGAGTCCTAGGTTCACGTCGGGTGCGAACGTGCCGTGTTCAACCGCGAGCTCGCCACGGATACGCGGAAAGGTACAGGTTTCGTGATCATGCTATCAGCGTACCAGGCATGTAAGCAATAATGACGCGAGAGTAGGGCAAGCGATGTGGAGGCATTCTCTGAGGGCCTGATGGACAAAGGAGCATGCTCCAGCGGCTGCGCCATACACCGTCACCGCATCCCTTCAAAACTGGAACGCGGACATACCCGGCGTCCCGGAGATCGAGCGTACCACCCAGCGACCGCGCTCGGATTCTCGAATTGCGATTGAGGACGCACGCAATGCGAGTGGACAAGATCGGGTGCCTGTACACGGAGTGGACAGGTCCGGCCGCGTCGACAAGAATGGATACGCCGCGTCCTGCCCAGCCTTCCGTCGGGAAGACGCGTGACGAAGGAACACGGAAGGGTGTGTGCGGCAGATGGGCGGCCATGGAGTGGAGGAGGACGAATGAACTCACCCGGACGAGGGATCCACACCACACCTCCCAATCGCCTTGGTCCAGGTCCACCCCAGGCAAACCTCCGATCTCCAGCCAAGGGATGAGCTTCCGGAAGCTTGGCGATTGTCGATAAGACAAGCGCAGGCCCATTCTGGACGTATGATATGTGGTCGATCTCAACGACGAGCGGCAGCGAACTGGAGGGTGGGTAGAATCGGAAGGAGGCAATGGAGACTCTGGACATGCACATTACGGGAAGCAGAGACCGAAGGGCTTGGATGCGAGGAAATGGCTGGTTCGGGGAGCTGCCGGTGCGACAGGCACAAGTATGCGGAAACCGCTGGGCGCCACGGAGTATGGTGAGCACGACAGGGAGGCGTTAGCAAAACACATCACTCACCCCTTCCCATATTTCCCCCAATGCACGGCAATGATCTCTTATCGACCTCGCTCCCGAAGCCCCAAACTGTCATTGTCGACCTGTGACCGCGTCCTGGGCAAATGTGTCCCCGTTGATACTCATAGCGGCTGCGTTCGCGCCTGAAACAGGAACGAGGTCAGTGGAGGCCAGGAAGCAATCCAAGAATGATACTAGCATATACACCGATTGGGCAGATAGGCGGAGGGCGCGGGTCATGAGAGGACATGCCACCTCCGGCGGCGGCAGGCCGGGTGCCAGGATGATATGAGCAGCAGAAAGAAACATATTGGCCGTTGTGAGTGTAAGCGGTACATAAGTTGGTGTTCTCAATGTCGGAGCTGCAGATAGACGGACCTGACATTTGGCATTCGCAACGAGAGTGGACGAGAGAAAGCCGCCAGCTGGCAGAGCGAGAGCGAGGACAAGTACCAGGAGAGCGGTTGCTGAGGACAAGGGCGGGCCTCAGAGCATGTCTAGTGGCCGTTCGAGATGCGACGAGCGAGCTTTGGAGAGGTCCTCGACAGTCGCAGGCAGCTGCAGATGGGAGCAGCGCAGGGAAGCGGCGGCGTTGAATATCGGCGACTTGTCCAGGCTCGGCCCGGTCTGGGTCCGTTTGCGCGCTTCAGCGCTGTCGGATTCGGATCCGAGTCTCCGAGTGGTCTCCCTCAAGGCAGCTCAAGGCCTCAAGAGCTCAACTGTTCGACTGCACTCCTTGCAAGGTTCCTGGTCTTCTCCGACATCCTATCGGTGGGACTCACATTCTTCTCTCACGTGTACGGTGTGGCGAAAACTATATCTTTCCAACCTCTCCTTGTCTGCGTCTACCCAACTCTGCAAGATTCACTGGTGTCTTCTCCGGTAACTCGACCGTTGGTTTACTGCCTGGATTCCCGTCTCCTCCTTCCACGATGCCTTCTTCGTTACATCGGACAGGTCCTGGTACCCGTCGTCTCCGTCCCGACTGCTGGCATCCAACGCTCGTTTTCCGGCCCATTAACACGGTTGGCTGTGGATTATGGGTGCGTGGAGGCACGGTTTACGAATTGGTGAGTGCGCTGAGCCTGGCATGTCTACTTTTCGCTTACGTCTATGGCCGTTCTCTATTTCAGTCTTTGGCTAAACATGCACCGCTTCGAGCGACAGTCTCCGCCCTCTGAACTGGCCCATGTTCTGCGACCACTCGCCCAGCTCTACGTCGACTGCCTTCCATTTTCCACTGCGCCTTGATGTCTGAATCTTCCCGCCAACACACATGATCTGATTACATCCTTTGACTTCGACCTGTCCTACGCCCCCGATACCCGCATATCTCTCAGCACGTTCCGGAAGTAGATACCCCCGCTCCAGCCCACATTTCCCATGCAACTCTTCGAGGCGAACTTCGTCAACCTGTCGCAGCTTGATCTGCAGTACATCACGGCCGCCACGCCTGATGCCCTCGCGTAAGCACACCCACCGCGGGAGGGTACTATCTTGCGTCAACGTGCGGTGGTGCGACCTCCGACCGTGCCCGAATACGTGACGGGGAAGGAGGGACACCGGACATTTGTGCTGCAGTCGGAGGACTCTTGACGGTGCGCGTTGTCTTTCTTTGGGCGATCTGCGGCGGTCAGCGTGCTGCTTGGGCTACGCAGGCTACATCTTGCATCGCGTGATAATGTGCTTGAGCTGTGTACTGACAACCATGCATAATCTAGGGATGGTACATGGACCTTCACGTCGCCGAGTGGCTCCTCTGCACTCGGCTACCCTCGACATCAATCGCACTCACCACGACCCGCTAGAATGGGTGTCCTGGGCGACGATGCGTACGTCGTGATCGCGGGTTTGGCGAACATGTACGCGCACTATGTGGCGACCTCCGAGGAGTATAGTATGTAGTGGTACGAGGGCGCGTCAACGATCTTCGGGCAGTGGGTGCCGGACTCACATATCGGCAAGTACAGCAGCCTTGTGTTGTACCTCCCGGACGACGCCACAGGCCAGCCGCCATCTGACCCTGCGCCCCCAGACCAGACGGCGAAGGCGATCTCGCTGCAACCGGAGGTTGTGCTCGACTCTGCTGGTATCGGCCATAGCTTCGATGATGTCCTCTCGGGTGTGTGCGCTTCGTCTCCGTACGCGTCTGGTGAGGCTGCTATTTCTGTGCTAACCCAAGAGTGAGCCCGGAAGAATGCATGACGGCATTCGATGGCTAACGATACCTTTACAGAACAACCTTCGTCTTGAACAGAACTTGCTCTCTGTCGATTAGCTGGTTGACGCTGAGTGGAACGCCGTCTGCTCAGACTTGCACCCATCGACGACCTACCAATAGACAACGACTAGTGCTGTGTGTTATATTAATCCTTTATTACTTGTACAGCCATCATTGGGAGACTCGCGCCGCAATGTACAGGTACCCGGAACTAGCACAATCGAGGACGGTGCTCCTGGCATGTCTCATTCTTCCTGGCCTCCGGACAATGTGCTGATCGAATGGTGATGCCGCCGGAACGTATCGTTTGACGTACTCCTGCGACAGCCAGCCCCTGATTGACAGCATCACGCCGTTCGTGGGCTACTTGAGCTTGAGCTCCGGTACAACACGCACAGCAAGCGGCGTGGGTTCGATTCCCTATCAGTGTATATCTCGATCAGCACCCAATCTTTTCTGCATCACTGTAAATGAAAGCCCCAGCACAGATTTTACAGACCCCGATCCCATAGCTGACCATGCAGTCCAGTAAGTTTAACACGCCGGACCGTCAGTTCATCTCGCCACGCAAGTTGATGCACGACTCGACCATCCAGCTCGAAACTGTGCACGCCTCCTAACACAGGGCGCAAGAGGGTTATTTACAGCGGACACATACATCTCCGGCTCGCGCATCTTTCCCAAAAGTCCAGCACACCGACGAAGGGGGTATACATGTATATATATACATATAATGATCACCGCGAGACTCCACTCCCGCTCTCGATATCGTACTCCCGATCCGTCGAGGCGGCTGCTTCTTTCTGGTCGTACGCCTCGAAGCTCGCCCGGTCGTGCGTCTCCGTCACAGAGACCTTGACAGCGAGCGGCCGCATCGGATACTGCTGCCCGCCGTGGATCGGGTGCGGCGTATTCGGGCCGCTGATGCCGCAATCCGCCACACGCCCTCTCGAGTGCTCGCTCGCGGACTCGTTCAGGCCGACGCGGATGATGATCAGCGTGAACGTTATGCCCTGCGACAAAGTCCGAGTCAGCGACACGACTGACTCGGTCGATCTGGGTGAACCGCACTCACGATGATGGGCTGCAGCGCGTCGAGGCAGATGTACTGCGCGTTCGAGCCGGCGACGTACGTCGCGAGCAGGGAGATGAGTGCGGCGGAGTAGATGGCCGCGGACTGGACGATGGTCTCGATGACCCCGGAGTGCGACAGGGTGGGGTATCCTGCGCTGTACTTCCGGACCCTGTGGTTGGACCAAATGATGCGGCCTGTGATGAGAACTGGGCAGAACGGCATCAGATCACGATACGACAGCGAGAGGGGGCGTAAACAGGAGGACGCTCACTCGTAGCAAGAACGTTGGTCGTAAGCGATAGGGCAAAGAACGAAGTTATCCAGGGAGGAAGGCCCCCGTCGAAGATCGCCCCGACCCCCTTGATTTGGGTGAGCACGACGCATATGCCATAGCCAGCAACTGGGTGAGGAGCGCGGTCAGCAGTCCGTTCGAAATGCTGAAAAAGTGAGGCCTACCGGCGGTGCCAGCCACAAGTGAAAGGGGTAGGATGAGGATAAACGGGTTCCGGTTGTACACGATGTAAAGCCGATAGGTCTGCATTGGCACGTTAACACATAGTCCGCCGACGAAAAGGCAAAGGATCGCACCACGAAACCGTCTCCAACCAATGTCTGCGTGATATATATGACTGACTTGACGACGTGCGTCGGATTGTTCAGCCAGCTGTAGAACTCGTCGGTGCCGGTCGGAGTGCCGCCGTGAGTGATAAAGCCCTCGATCGCTCGCTGAAGGTCGAAGGACAGATGCTGCAGGAGCACGGTTAACATGAGCCATTACGGTAGCATCTGCGCAAAAGAAGAGCACTCACAGCAATCGCGAGGACGAACATCGTCGTCGCCGTCGCCAACATCCACTTGTTCAGCCGCGAGCGGCCTTCGTGTTGCTCACGATACATGAGGATCCATATCGATATGAAGTACAACACAGCAAAGACCCCGAAGAGTAGGGACTCGAGGAACAATGACACAATCTGGAGGCGACAGCCATGAACGCATGCTTCGCGCTAGCGGCAGATCGCTGAACACGCACCTCAGCTTTTGGAAGGGGAAATGCATCTGTTGCCGACATGGTGGAGGGCGAGACGACTTAGGGGGAGGATAGTATAGAGCACGTCGAAGGGAACTGTAACACTGCCGGCGCCGGACGACGAGCTTGAGGTCTCTTGCGGATGCGCAAGGTCGGCGATAGATCACGAGAGAGGCTCGAGATGCAAGAGGTCAGTGGGGAAAGTCGTCGTACCCCGGGTCCTGGACTCTGTCCGTCAATGTACAAGGGTCTATATATCAATGAGCGTAAAAACAAGACGGCCGAGGCCGAAACCAGACAAGACCTCACAAGACATGAAAAACGAGACGTCGTCCAGATATGGGCGTCTAAGCGCCTACTTCCGGTGGCAGATGTTAACGGTGTCCAGCTTGCCAAGTTCCGCCAAGTACAGGGGAAGGAAATACTGACAAAATGTATTTCAGGTCAGGAGGAAGGCTATACAGAGCCATTGTGGTGAACCCGTCAGAGGAAGGTTGTCCAAACACAGCTCGGACATAACCATAAGGGACGTACATGCGGGGGACAATCCTGCAGCATATATAGCACACATACACAGGCGAGGCAATGCAACGATCCTTCAGCGCTCAGCAGCGTGCACTGCAGCTACCAAAGACCGTCGAAGAACGTCGGAGTGGGTTCGATATTCCTGTAAGCGTCCAGGTGTGTCAGCAAGAAAGGGGATGGAGTCCGAATCAGAGGATATCACTGCACAGAAACGATCCGCAGAACTCGCACATGTAAACAGCAGTCCGGGTCGCTGTCTTTCCCTTGGAGCACGCGACACAGGAAACAATGACCTGGCGACGGGCATCCGTGAACGAGGGTAACAGCAGGATGGAAGATGTCTCTCGACGCCGTTACGAGTCGTGAGGACTTTGCTCGGAGAGAGCAGAGACCCCAGAGCCATCATCCCGGAGCGCAGAAGTCCGCAGAAACATGATCACCAGAGAAAAATAGAAAGTGTGAGAGACAGAGAGTGAACGCACCTAGCATGCGAGATTTCGACACCCAGCCGGGAAATCTCCATCCACCCTTCTCATCTGGGTGCTGTCCCAGAGAAGTCCATCCAATCCGAATCTACCACGCGCGTAGAGCGCTTGAGTGCTGAGGTTTAGGTTCAAGGAGAAAGTGGAGGTGAGTCGAGGAATAGGTCTTCGGGAGGCCAAGCGGCATTCGACATGGCCTATAGCGAATCTGCGTCGTCTCTTGGTCCTACTGTGCTTGAAGAATGTCCAGTCAGACAGAGCGTAGAGCGAGCAGAACCTTGACGAGGTCAGCGGATGGTCAGGATCATGGAGGTAATGGTGAGGGAACGGAGCGCCGGGGGCTGCTCGTCCTCACCACAACCATCATCGTCATCATCGTCCTACCCGACATCCTGCGCACGCTTTCGCTCCTCCACAACCGCTTCGACACAGACAATACGCGTATGACGGAACGGAATGGTCATCTTCTGTGGGGCACGAACAGATTTTTCGAAACGAAGACTTAGTGACAGTGTGCGTCGTATCCTCAAGTTCAACCGTGCTTCCCCCTTCGTGCAACGGGTGCGTATCGGATTATTGACTCCAGTCCTTTCCGCCATGAGTATAGCTTATGGCAGCGGTGTAAAAGCTCCCTCTGGGGTGTGGGCTTGGATCGTCTGGAAATACAGACGCCGGGTACAATCCACTCGCCCGAGGACCTGGCCGGTTGCTCCAGGGTTGTTCACTTACCGCTCTGGAACACCTGAAACACACTAGAGAACACTACAGGAGCAGTGTCTTCCAATTTCGGTCGAATGGAGTATGGCGAGTCCCTCGGTTGTCGCTGACTGTGACCCTCAGTTGGCGCGCCGATCGCGGGCATTCAGAATTCAACATGCGCTTGCAGGGCTGGTGGGATTCGCTGATGATCCGAACACACACCCCGGAGGCGGTGGACGCGACGCTGGTTCACATCAGCTGTATTCAACGCGACAAGGAAGTACAAGGACAGGAGTCATCTGGTGCGCCTACGACGGATACAACACCGGCGTTTGCATCAGCTTCAAATGAATCGCACGGCACCTTCGGGGCCGAATCCAGCGATAGCCGTCGTTCTGTGATCACTCGTGGAAGACGATGTCGTAGCGGCGGGAGCGCACCTTGACTCACCGGTCTGGCTTAAAACCACCCTCCTCGTTCAGCACTGTATCCTTACTACTTTCACTCGCAGTCCCAACAATCCTCCTCGACATGTCGGGGCCAGAACCACAATGGGAACAGCACTCAGGCGCGACGAACGCATACACTCGGTACGTGTCATCCCATGGAACGTAGCTTTGATGCTCAGTCATTGTATGCAGACCTCTTGTCGCTTCAGAGATATGGACAGACCAATCAATGCGAATGCAAGACGGGTGAGTACCGTATTGAGCTCGGGTCGTGTTATTGGGTCTTAATCGCGAAAGCGGCAGCTTGAGCCAGTTCGCCATGGGCGTCCAGTTCACCACTACAATCCATGCACGCAACATCGAGGCTCGCGTGAAGGAAGCCGTAGTCAGGCTCCGGTGAGCGCATTGACCGCGAGGATCCACAAAACAACTAATTCAGTATTTGCATAGATTCGAGTGCCCGCTCGTAGCCGCGACCGTCGAGCGAGGCCTCCATCACCCCGAGTTCGGATCCTGGATATATGTGCCCCTCGCGAACGTCGACGCAGCGCGTTCCTGGGCCGACAAGGCCGTCTACTACCTCCCGGACCCGATCGACCCCGCGTCGTTCTTCAAGTCCACCGTCGACAAGCACAAGATCCCCTACGTTCTCGCCGACGGATCCGAGCAGTACTTTCGCGTCTACCTCACCCGCCCTGACGGCACGCTCAACAAGTACTGCCTGTTCTTGCACACGAGTCACTCGATTATGGACGCGAGGCCCGCCATGAACGTGCTTTCACTGCTTTTGGAATGGATGTCGACCCCGGGCTTGGAGAGCGTCGCGGACCTCGCTTGGGGCACGGAGCACAAGAACCTCCCTCCCGGCCCGGTCACCGTGACCGGCGGTCCTCGGGAGGATTGGGGCACCAAAGGCGTGGCGCTTGTGGAGAAGTTCACAGCGGCCTTGGCAGACTCGACGGTATGACCCGAGATGGCCATTCAAATGCGATATTTGACTGACTTTATGTGCAGCCCTCTCACGGCCTCGACTGCGACACATCCGGCGCGAGCCCCACAGGAGCACACCGACTCCTTATCAGGTTCACGGCGCAAGAAACCGCGAAAATCGCTCAGGCGGTCAAGGCGCTCGGATTCACGTTCTCCGAGCTGGTGGACGCGGCCCGCGCGCTCGCAACGTTTGAGCAGAACCCCGTCCCGGCTGACAAGATCGCTACTGCCACCCTGAAGGGCGGTAACCTGTACGCCCCCTGCACTCTAGTCCCTTTTTCGGTATCCTGACACCGACGCGTTCGCCTTGGGCAGGATCGCGATCACCGACCGCCTCCCGCGCACCGTCGACCGTCGGAAGCACGTCGTTTCCTGCTTCATGTTCACGCCCTTCCGGATCGACTACGCGCCCCTTGCGCCGCTCTCCGGCAAGGCACGGCTCGTCGCGGCGATGCGCCAGGCGAAGGACCAGTACGACGAGTGGCTCGCGGACCCGTGCCTCCCGCACCTCTTCTCCGTGGTCGCGCCGGTCCTCTCGCCCACCAGCGAGGTCGAGGGCGGCCCTGGCCCGTACGCGCCGACTATGACGAACGTGGGGCGGGTGGAGAACTACATCGCGGGAGTGTGGCCAAGGAACGCGAGGCCGGGCGAGGAGGTGGTGATCAGCGTCGAGGAGATGCATATGGCGTGCAGGATGGGGAGCAAGTGGTTCATCCCGTGAGTGTTTGGGTTTGTGCGGCACGTGTTGGGTGGCTGATGGTGTTGTAGAACCGGGCATGCGTGGTCGATGCAAGGACGGCTGTCGATCATGGTCCAGGTGAGTGTGAGCTAATCACTGTCCCCGCGGTGGCTGATGTTTGGTTGCAGGCGGCCAACGTCTGGGACAAGGACGTTTTGCATGACTACATTAATGAGGTCGCTCGACAGATAACGTTCATCATGTCCGAGTAGGCTGTGCGAAGAAGACTGGTGATGACCATGATGGACTGGTGAGGAGTCAGAACCTCGGTTGTGTACCTGTGAGCATGGCTGTTGACTGCGGCTTGAACAGAAGACGGTTGTGAATGAACATCGTATTACCCCTCGTGTTATACCACCCATGTTATAGAGCACGTATATTCGAACATTTCACAGAACACTCCTATGCTGCTGGCAACTTGTGTTAGGCCTACGCGACACATGACATGGCAAACTCTTGTCGGGTAATTCCCTGTTCGCCGAAAATCATGAAACGTTGGGCGGACGGCGGCGTGGAGGATTCAATCCTTGTAACATCCCCTGGAGCTGATCTTGCACTGGCTGGGATGTCGTAAACGCGACACTCAAACTCAAGGGGAGTCTGGTCGAGGGCCTCCAGAGTCCAGAGTGTATCTGAGACCATGAGGACCGGAGCAGAACCAAGGGCCATGCACTCGACTTGATTGCACTCAAGGGTGTCCAAGTTGGGAAGGGAGCAGAGCAGTCACACGAAACCGCTGAAGGACCGGAACGTCGTGCGCATTGGTGGAGGGTAATTATCGTCGACAATGATACAGATCGGAGGAAAACGCGAGGATGTCGGAGAGGGATGTATGGTCCATTGGTTGCGATGCTTTGGTTTACAGTTTGCTGTCCCCGTCAACCGATCCTATTACACGGATAACCAGAAGTTTCAGAAGCCCGTCTTCAAGAGTGGCGGGGAGCTGGACAGGAGCGTTGGCGGTCGTGTGCAGGGAGCGTTTAGTGATGATCACTTCGGACACATATTGTAACTGCAGAGATGGGGGCCAAGATCAAGGACTATGGCAAGCCAACGGGTGGAGAGAGTCAGGGCGGAAAGAAGTACCCAGTTTAACAGTACTCTTTGTGCGCGAGGGGGCCAGCCTCGACCAACGAGGGAGCAGTTACGAAGGGCTGCGGAGGACGGTATTTGGTGCCACATAAGATAGGACAAGTATATCTACGCATCAAGTGAGTGCTACAGGTCCTGCCCTCCGCCAGACATCTCAGTAATAATAGTACTGCAAGAAATTACGCCTCGATGGTTCGTGGTATAGCAGTCTTTCACCATTCTATCCTCCGATGACCTTGAATCTAACCGTACGGACTGTGTTCTGTTAAGAAAAGTATTTCTGCCCTCTCTCCATGGCTGCAAGCCCGTATGCCTTTCGCGATGAAGTTCGATTGATGTCGCCGGTTGAAGATCCGGGCTGTTCAAGTTGTGGGATATGATCTCCTCTACTCGGGATTTCCCCAGAGCAAGGATGACAATGATGCACAAGGGATATATTGCCTGTGGAGTTGTATCCCTGTCAGACGTGTACGCCAGGAACGGTGGAGCATGGCTACTTACCACGATTGGACCAAATGCTCCAACGGAAAACCTATATGCCCCGTTAACGAATTGTATTGTTGCCTCACTAACCGAAGCGTCAGTTATTGATACGCCTATAGCTTGACAAATGACGACTGTGACCTATACAATTAATGTGGCATTAGCAAATGAATTCGTGTGCATTATTCAGTCAAAGACGAGACTCGGACGCACCCAGAGGATGGAGAAGACTGTACCTGATTCGACGAGTATCGAAAGTGCCTTTAGTATGGCCCCGGATCCGCCCCCCAATCGTTGCTCTCCGAAGTACGTTCGAACCAACTTTCGGTGTTTCCTGTGAAAGAATATTGAGTACAGTTTAGCGTCTGCTAAATTTCGTTCCATACAAGGCCTTATATCCGATAAGAATGGTAGCAGAGAGGTTTGTAGCCAGGGAAAGGCCAGCAACAACAAGCCCATGGATATTCCCAAAGCGTGGTTGAAGGGGCGTGATCAAGGAGATGGTGGCCACCTGGGCTGCCGCCATTGAGATGGACGCAAAGGCTTGGATACTTCAGTATATGTCTCACTGGTCATCAATACAAGAGACTTACTGATTGTTGCAGCGAGAATCGTGGCACCGACGCCGTAAACAATCCTGTTCTTCCATACTGTACAGGCACGCCACCACACAATCCCATCACCGAGTATGACCTAGGAGCCACAATTAGGACGATGACACATACCGTGGGGCATTAAATCAAAGTATATACATTGAAGGCAAACATAGCTGTCATTATCCAAGACTGCTTGCTTACGAGAGAGGCTTGTCCGTCATAGTTGGGTGAGTACGAACTTGAAGTTGAGAAGGGCAACCCGGCAACCGCTTCGGCCAGAAAGTTTTGAAGGCTGACAGCATTCCAGAGGATGGAAGCCCAGTATGCAATGGTGGAAATGAAGAGCGCCATTGTGCTGGCCAGCAGGAATCTCTTGGTTGCTCTCGTAATTCCCTGTCGTCTGTGACCTATCAATTGAATGGAGAGTGCCAGCGAAGGAAAACAAAATTCAACTGACAACAAGGAGTATACAGAAATAATTGTGAGCACGGAAAGTGCACCTGTACATTGGTTTATCAAATCGCACGCCAAGCTATGAGTGCTCGCGAAGACGAACTCACCGAGAGAGAAGCTGGACAGTCCCACGATGGCGAGCGATCTTCTCAGAGTTGGTATGATATCCTCCACATCAACGACAGCTTGCCGGTTGCATTGAATGATAAGTGGAAGGTCGGTCATCACCGTTGTGCCAAGCGGAATGGTGAGAGCAAGGGGAGGGGTTGGGGGGTTGTTGGTTCTACTACAGAGACAACGGGAGCCTGTCAGTATTTAAGAGTCCTCCAGACGCGATGCCAGCGTTTGCTTGGCCGTATATCAAACAACGTCCAATCGAGAACATTGGCATCTGTCAATTCATGCGCCACTTCAGAACTGTATATTGTGAATCAGCATGCATAGTGCCAATTCCGGAGTCTGCGATCAAGTGGCGGTCACTGGATGACAAGGACTGCATCATCATCATGGAACAGAGATGGACTGGCAGATAATCAGAACGAGCAATGTGACGGGGCTGCGAAGTAGGAATGCGGATGCCAATTTTTGCAACAGGCGTAGTCGGTAAACGCTTGCCTCACTTACGGGGGTAAAAAGTGTAACGTTTTCCGTTCCGGCATGATGACAGCGTAGACAAAGACTCGGACCGGCGGTTTGAGACTCGTTGGTCAGCACAGATTCTCGATGGCGCTCGGAATGGAATAATTCCCTCGGATAGGTGTGATGATCACCTTCATCGGAGACCTGCTTTGCCTGAGCCTCAAGGAATCCATTAGTGAAAACGCATCCCCCACAGCCGCATGCCATATCTCTCGCCGCGTACAATACAAGTTCATCGAACAAGCACCACGGTTACCCAACGCGTCGTAACATCCTACAGCTTGTCTTCGTCGAAAAGCCCAAAGACGTTGTTTCTGTGCCACCTCGAAACCGCGCTGTGTTTCTTCACCTTCTCCTGCTCGTCCTCAACGTGCTCGGGCTCCAGGCCCTCCTCGTCTCCCCCATGGGCGCCGCTGTGCTGACCGTTCGAAGCCTTGTACACCGATCGGTCCAAGCTACCCTGGACGGAGCGATGGACGTCGATGAGGTGAATGAGCTCTCGCGCACCGCCTTTACTGCCAACGACACCAGCAATGTGCTCGAACGTCTTGATCGCGTCGCTACTCTCCCAGACGTCCCTCTTGAACTCAGCATCTGGATCCTCAGGCTCTGACGCGCTCTCCTTCGCCTGCGAATCAGCCTCCGCGCGCTTCTTCGCCTCGACCTCCTTCTTGTGCGCGAACGCAGCGAGGTCGTTCGCGAGCTTCGTGCCCTTCCGCAGCCGGCCGTTCTCGACAAGACGATCGAGGGTGTCCCTGAGTGCCTTCGCCTCGTCCACCGTGACAAAGCGCGGCGCCTTGTTCCGATTCAGGCCGTTGCTCATCGGCTGCATGTTCGGCAACGTGCCAGCGAAGCCGTTTCCGGTCACGGCTTGGAGCCAGTTGAACGTCGCGATCTCGAGCGGCGTGTTGCCGACGCCGTCTTCCATGCGGAACGCCTCCTCAGGGCCGGCACCGCCGACGAGGCGCACGATGTCAGAGTTCTGCTTGCGAGTAGCGATGTGCAGAGGCGTACAGCCATTCAGGTCGCGGAGAAGGAATACAGGCGCCTTGACCTTGAGGAGAAGCTGCACGGCTTTCAATCCCGACTTCTTGGCAGCGATATGGAGAGGCTGCCGCAAACGTTGTCAGTCTGGTAAGCTCAGGGGTGGAGCGAATACACTCACAGTGTTGAGCGCCTTCTTCGACTGTTGGATAAGCAATTGAGCCGAGACATCCTGAGGGAGCTTCTCGATGATGTGGCTGAGGAGCTTCAGGTAGGGCGTGGAGTTGTGCACAGCAAGGATGTGGAAGACATTCCACCTATGGCGTCCTTGTCAGCATGATACTGGAAAAAGCCTGTGTCATATTGGACGTACCCCCGAACATCTGTGCCGGTTGGCGAAACACCCTTGGACAAAAGGTAGTCGAACATCTCCGGCGAGCATCCCCAGTTCGCTGCGACGAGGATGTGATTGAAGCCGACGTAGTGGATGCTGAAGGGGATAAACATCAGGAAACAAAACTGCACGACCGAGAGCACGCTCACCGAGCCATCAGGGCATCCTGCAGTTGCGCCGGTTGTATGTCGATGACGGTTTTGAGAACCTCGAGCTTGTCGCCGATAACCGCCGCGGTGATGATCGACTCGTTGAGCGCGTTGCTGCTCCAGCCGAGCCGCTGCCCAATCTGGCCGTCGATGCGACGCAGGTACTGCGCCCTCTCGTCGCTGTGCGTCGACGCGTAGTAGCGGTACGCGGCCGAACCACGTTCGCTCGACAGGTAACGGACGCACTCGACGGCGCCGAGGTATGCGGCCTTCCAGAGCAGAGGAAATTCGTGAGTCTCCTCCTTCATAGGTGCGTTGGGGTCTGCCTTCTGCGCGAGGTCCTTGCGTTTCTTGCCGTGGACGTTGAGTCCGAGATACGTCTTGGGCGGCGGCTTCTTCATCTTCGTTCCCTCGGAGGGTTCCTCGTCGTCGTGGGTCTCTTCCGGAAGATCGATGCCTCCGCCAGTGCGACGAATGACTTCATCGAGCATATTGGGACGATCGTAGCTCATAGCGCCATCCAGGACAAGCGTCGGGAGGTCGAGAGGCTTGGGGAGTGACCGGTAGAGGTCCGCGATCTGGACGAATGCCTCGAAGTCGTCCTGAATGACTGCCCGATACAATGCAAAGCTGTCGGCATGCGCCTTGGTCTTGGGGTCAAGGTAACGATGCGTAGCGGTAAGCAGCCTCTCGGGGGACACGTCGACCTGAACCTCCGAGGGACGTTGGGCGATGTCGATGAAGTTGATTTCTTTCGGCTCGTCCTCGTCCTCGTCCATGTCGTCGTCTTCGCAAGATCCAGCATCGGAGTCATCATCGTCTACATAGACATCACGTTAGAGATATAGCTGGAAGCGCTACAGAAAGAACGCGTGCTCACCCAACTTGACTTTGGAAACCTTGAATTTAGGGGGCTTGGCGTCCATCGGCTTGTACTGCGCGACAGCAATGGCGAGCACCAGTCGCGCAGTTGCCCAGTGCCGATACTCCAGTGCGAGCGAGAGCGGAGTGACACCTGGGCCTGCGATCGGGGACACAGTGAGCACGTACAAAGATAATATCGAAGTGGGAGACTTACACGACCCGCTGCCGAACAGGGCTGTGATCTGGATGAGCTCCTGGCCGTCCTTTCCCTTCTTAGGGAGACACAGCTCCTCGATCTTTGCGTTATCGCCCCTGCAGCACGCCTCGAACAGCTCCTCGTAGAGAGCGGTCTGGTGCGAGGGGACAGCAACCGACGACCAAGGACCCGACATCTTCGTGAAGCTCGGAGAGCCTGCGCTCTGCCGCAAGTTATAGGGGACGGTGCTCTGGTAGTAACCTTCGGGCTTGGAATCCTGATCCGGATACAGCTGCTTCCACGTCTTCGCGCCGCGCGATACCAGGGCCTTCTCGAGCTGGTTGACGTACTCGATCGAGCGCCGGAGGTTCGTCTCAGTCGCTTTCTTCGGCGAAGCGGTGTCGATTCCCCGGGCGGCGTCTTCTTCCTCCCTGATCTTCATGAGACGCGTTCCCAGCTCTCCCTTCCACCCGTCCATCTTCGCGAGCGTTTGGAACGTATCCCACTCTTCATCTGTCCGGTCCTTCTCTAGCGTGGCGAGATCCTTGATCCCCTGAGCAGCAATCGCGCGGACGGCGTCGAGCATTGTTTGCCTACAGATGACATCGGTGTTCGCGCAGTAGGCATGTCGGATATAGAGGTTCACGTCCGCACCGAGCATGATGAGGAGCTCAGCAAGGTCGTTGCAGCTGGCTATCGCGCACTCCAACGGCCAATTCACGGATGCCTCCCATTTATTATCTGAGCTGAACCAGACGTTTTTCCTGGGAACACAAGATCGTGGCGGTCAGCATATGGTACCTCCGAATCGACATGATAGGCGTACTTGAGCTCACGCGCTCGGCTGACGTCCTCTTCCGTGAATGAAATCTTGGCACCGTACGCGAGGAGAATGGCGACCGTGGGCAGGTTGTGGTTAGCGAACGCAGAGACGATGGGGAACGTGGTCTGGCCATTGGACGACACAACCGGCGCGTCGATCACCGCCTTCGCGTTGGGGTCGCTACTCAGGAATGCCTCAACGAGCTTCGGCCTGTTGGTGCAGACGATCTTGTGGAAGATGGTGAAGAGGTCGTCGTCCGCCTGCGAAGACGTTGCGCCGCCTGCGAAGAGCTTCTTGACGACCTCGCCAGCAACGGCGGCGTCTCTCGTGAGGGCAGTGAGGGTGAGAGGATGGAACGGATTCGACCACCAACCGTCGAGCTTCGTCATGAGCGTCGCGTCAGCTCCCGCCGCGAGAAGCTCGTCAATGGTTCCGAGCGAACCAAAGACCACAGCGTATTGCAGAGGCGTGAAAGCATAATCCCAGTCGGGGACGTTGACATCGAAAACGTCCGGCTCGTCCTCCTCGTCTTCCGGGATCCCGCCGATGTCCGCCTTTGCCTCCGCCTTCGCTTTCTTCTCCCCGTCCTCCGACGACCAGTCGTCCTCACTGCTGTCCCGATCCTCGTCGCCATCTTCGTCTTCGTCTTCACCGTCGTCCTTTCCCTCATCTCCACCCTCATCGTCGTCCACGTCCATCTTGTCGTCCTTCTTCTCCACCTCCGCCTTCTTCACCGCCTCTTCTTCCTCGGCCTTCTCCTTATTCACCGCGCTGCGCTCGAGCAGCTTCCGCACGACTACAGGTAGATCGAGCTGCGCAGCGAGATGCAGCGCGGTCCGGCCGTCCACGATGCGCGCGGTCATGCGCGCACCCGCATCGATGAGGTCGCAAGCAATGTCGACCGCCTTGGCGAGGATCGCGATTTGGAGCGGGGTCCGGCCGACGTGGTCTCGGCGGTCGACGTCGAATCCATCCTCCGAGATGATCTTGGCGACGGTCGCACGGTCTTCGTTGACGATCGCCCTGAACAGCTTCTCGGTAGGGCCCATGTATGCCTGCTCGGCCCACTCGCCCTCGTCGATGGGGTTGAAGCTGCCGGAGATGCTCTGTCGACCGGGGTCCTCTTGCATGAACCTGGGAGGTTACGTGTCATCGAACAGCTCGGATATGTGTGGTCGTCGAATAGAAACGTACTGCACTCGTCCTCGGACGTATGACTCATCCTCCTTCTCTCGCAGATCCTTTTCCTCGTCGTCCTTCGGTTCGGAGCAGTACTAAGCGGCAAGCATAAACATTAGTCGTACTTCAGCGTAGGTATTGTTCCCTTGACCTACCTCGCAACAGTCCTCAAGACACTCCGTGAGTGTCCCGAAGAAGGCCGGATGACGATGCAAACGACGATCCTTGTTCTTCGGGTTGTACGGCGCTGCAACGGTGTCAGATATGCGATCCATCAGGACCCGGTAATGTCCTCACAGTTCATCCCAAGGTCCTACCAGTGTAATCAATCAGTCTACGCTCGAAACAAATTGATACGAAACACACTCACGGTCTGGTACACAAGCTTATCGATACGACGCGCATCCCACCCAGGCCCGTAGGGAATGTGGAGCGACTGGACGTCGTAGTCGTTCATCTCCAGCCCGCCGATGTCGATGTTCGCCTTGAGGTCACCCTTGAGCTTCTTCTTCCGACGGCTGTAGTCGACGTCCGCATCCGGGCGTGTGCGCAGCTTGCGGCGGTCGACCAGATAGCGCTGCCTGGCGTCCGCGTCTACAAGTCGCTCCAAGACGAGCAGACGAGCGAGCCCTTGAACGCGCTGGATGGATCGCTCGAAAATCTAAAGTCGAACGGCCATGATCAGCCTTAGCCAATGAGACAACAAGTCCAACGCAACGGCGACGCACCGTCGGGTCGACATCCTCGCGTCTCAACGTCGGCACGTACACCTCAAAGTCGCGCATCGAGTACTTTGTCAGCCGGACTTCGTACGACGGCGACCGGCGCGTCATGTCCACCGTGTTCGCCTGGCGCATCATCGCGACGACCGCGCGCGGGTTCGCCCACACCCGCTCCCCGTCGAACGCGCAGCACGGCGCGTCGACGTCGAACCCCGCCAGGATCTCCGCCGGCGAGCTGTAGAGGCGCAGGACGATCTGCACCGAGCGGTACGGGTACTGCGAATGGATCGAGACCGTGTGCTTCGTGCGCACGCAGGTGACGTCCCACGGCACCGAGTCGCGCACGGCCTCGAAGATGGCCTGCATCTTGACCTCGGCCTGCTCCGGCGTGAGGCCGTAGAGGAAGAGGTCGACGTCGGACGTCGGGAACGCGTTGTTGTGGAAGTACTTGCGCATAGCGCGCTTCGACACCTTGGCGGTCTCGGGGAGTGGCGCAAGACATGCCTGGACAGAGCCGCCGGCTGCGACGACGTTAGACCAGTCGGTGAGCTGCGAAAGGGAGCCTTCGGTGAAGATCGCCCAGTTCTTCTTGAACTCCTCGAGGCTGGCCACCATCGAGGGCTCACCGTCCTTGCGGCGGCGCTCTGCCGACAGCGGGAGGATGTGGTGGGCGTTCAGGTCGGTCTCGTCTGTTACGACGCGGGCGCGAGTCTTGCGGATGTCGTCCGGGGCGTTGAACACGTCGACGAGGCCGACGTGCAAATCGCGGAGGCGGGGGTTGCTCTTGTCCGTCGCCCAGAGCTTGCGGAGCTCGGCCTCATCCTCGAGCGATGGCTGGAGAGTTTGAGACAACACGTCCGTCGCAGCAGATCCTGGAGGCAGTTTCGCGATACGAGCAAGGAATGCTTGAGCTTCTGGGTTTTGCTGCATGTCTACGATGCGGTTGGGGTGAAGAGATCGACGGATGCGATTGGGAAACTGCCGTGTAGACAGTGATGGGGATGGTGGAGAAGCTCCAATATGGCCTTTATATGATCGGCCATATCCACTCGAGGTCGTTTGAGACGGCGACGTCGGGCCATCATCCATCAGGGACCGCGGTGGCACCCAGAACGTAAAAGGCTGTTCTACACGACGCGTGGCCGGCCGATCACGGGTAGCGTGAGTACAAATCTGGATAGGCGGAGAGCCTTATCGGGAAATTCCCGCCTGGACGCGACTGCGGCTGTGCCTCGTCGACGCCAATCACGGTCCAGGGCACGCGCGCCGCCCATCCAATTGACTCGCCCGACGTATAGACAAGAGCGGCCAAGTCATGAATCGTCGGAGCCGCGGTATCCTGGCGCAGAGGCCGGTGACTATGGAGGTTACACGCCGCCGCCCTCTCCCAACATTGTCATGACTCTCGCACAATCTGTGCTGTCGGACGCCTCACCGAGAGGTCATGATACGGCGCCCAGAATCTATTCAACCGCGCTCAGACACGCTGGGGCTTCATGGACCTGACTCGATAGCGAGCCAGACCGAGCAACCATCAGTCCGCCACGCATCCGTCGTCAGCTGCTATTGAGCAAACAGCACAACTCAAAACGCACCACCTTCTCCGAGTCACCACCTGATCTCCCGGAGGCTCAGCACATATCAACAAGTTACGTATTCAATATCATGGACGAACCAACAACATCCGGAACCCTCGCTACAATTATCCAATCGACTGCAAGCCAAGACTATCGTAGAGATGCACTACTAGATCATACCATACATAATAATCCGTCCAAAATATCCACGTCCACTGGCCATGGTCCGCCGCTCGCGAGTCACAATCACAGAATGGTGCACTTCGACGAAACGCTCCCCAACGCGCCCCACTGGTCCTTCAACTTCGCCAATGCAGACGACTCCGTCTTCCTAACGTCCCCACCGCGAAGCACGTCCGCCGCGTTGAACCCGGCGGTCGGCAACAGGCTGTGTCCGATGGAGTTACCGACCTTGAGGAGAGTCTCGATCGGCTCGTCCGAGTTTTTGATCAGGTCGTCGTCGAATCTACAATGAGAGCGCAGCCCATCAGGTTACATCACGCGTATAGGACGAAAAGAAGACGAACTGGATAAGACCCTTGGGGAAGAGCACGACGACAGTACTTCCGCCGTACGCGAAGTATCCTAGCTCGTCACCACGCTTCACAGTTGCTCCCTTGCTCGCCGTCCAGACGATGCTCCCGACCTATGAAATCAATCGGACACCTTCAACCCACGTCCGTCATTGCGAGAAGAACGCTCCTACCAGCATCGCGCCGATGGCCACAAACGCGATAGGCGCGTTCGACTGCGAGTGCGTCATGTACAGAATTGAGCGCTTGTTGTCGGTGAAAACATCGAATCCCGACTCATTTACTGCCTGAGGATTTACTAAAGATACATGCATTCAGCGCGTATGAACTTTGAACTGGGACGGAAGTCGCATACCAGTGTAGTACTGCCCTGGAATATCAGTGACATCCCCGATGACGCCGTCGATAGGGCTGTGGAAACGGTGGTAGTCCTGAGGGGCCAATCTGAAAGCATACGTGACATGAGAGAGCGTCCAGGTGGTCGCATGAGAGCAAGATGGTTCGCACCGGAAAATAGCTACGCTTCCTCCCTCGAACATGCGCGCCTGGTCCGACCCTGGTTCCACGCCTAGCAGCGTAGCTATCGAGAACTGGTTTCCTTTGATCCTATTCCATATTGGGCAGTCAATTATATGCGTAGGACAGAGTACAAGAGGAGCGTACCAAAACTGCCTTGCCGCCTCGACCGTCTGATAGACCGTCAGTCGAGAGTCTGCAGCACTACAGAACCCCAGTGAGTTATCCGCATCGTGAACCGATCGTGCGCCTGGTTTCAACTTCCTGGAATTGCGATCGTCAGCTTCTGCATATATACGTCTGAGCCAGATTCGGAATCCGATGCAACGTTCAACCTTCCACCTTCTGCTTTCTCAGGTGCGCGGCAATAGTTACGGCCCAGCCCGACCGGCATTGGGTGTACGGCGTAAACGACGTACAAACAAACGCACTATATACCGAACGCAACGGAAGGTTCCGTTCAATTGTAGTTGAGCTACGAGTACTCACCGATAGAAGAAGTCGTTGAAGCACTTGTACTTCGTAATATCAGGCTGCTCCAGTTCGTCAACGCTGATAGAGTATGTCTGAATAAATGAGGGGATGGACTTGACGGACTCCGGCGAATCGTAGACTTGGCCTTGCTACTTGGACATTCAGCCGGTGGTCCTCGAGTAATAGTGTATATGTGCGTACCCGGATCGAGAGGTCCTTCAGGATGGTCTCGACGGTGTGGTTGTGAAGCAGCTTGATCTGCGTACCGCCGTAGAACATCAAGTGCATGCCCAACCTACAAAATCCGGCATGCATATAGTTAGCCTGAGCCGACGAACACGCCGTCGGAGGCGAAGGGTATGAATGCGGCCAGCTGGAGCCAAAGCGCCGTTCCGAAATGAAACGGCAGCCTTCTCCTCTCCCTCCTCCTCGTCTGGAGCAAGTGAAACCAAGAGACATGACTACACTCACCTTGGGTAGATAGGCATACTCTCGAATATCTTCTCCCCTGTGCTCCGCACGATCACGAAGTTGCCGACATGGTACTGGTTCGCGAGCTTCTCGAGGCCCGGGATGAGCTTGTGGATGAGCGGAAAGCTCCACAGCTGGTGCATCGGCGCGTGTATCGACTTCTGCACATCCTCGTGCTCCTCCGCGTTGTCGATGAGTTTGTGGAGGGCATCGACGATATCCTTGTCCTGGGCGTCCGGGAGGTTGTCCGGGTGGATTTTCTCGATGGGCTTGGTTTGGGCGACCTCGGCGGGGATATGGGACATGGCTAGGGAATGGTGGGGAGCGTATGGGAAGGAGCGGGAGCAGGACTGAAGGGGGAGCGAGCGAGCATGGTGGACGGAATTAGCATCACTGTCGGCTGTGCCGCCATTGGATGCCTCTGACGTCGGTCTCCTAACCCTATTTGGCCTTCGCCTAATTTAGCGCGCCCCTGGTGTCTTACCACCTCCTTCAATTTCATCCGTTCTCCGTTCTCCAAGTTCGCAGCTCGGCTTTCTGCTCCCATTCGTCTCTCTCATCGGATGCGCTTCGAAGTTCGTAACGCTCGAGACTTCGGTGATTGTTAGGCTTTTATAGCAGAGTTTTAGACTTTCTCGTCACCGAGGATCGGTTGCGGCATTCCGTGGACCGTGGTGTGTTCCTGAGCTCGATATTCTGATCACGCTGTAACTGTAAGCAATCGGGTGCAGACAAACTCTACAAAACAAGCGCTTCCATATGATCGCACGCCCTTCACATCTCATCCAAGAACGCCTCCACCTCCCGACGCCCAACGCCATCCTCCTCCCACGCCGCCTGCAGCGTCTTCCTCAAAGCCTGCAGCTTCTTCCGTTTTCTCGCCCCGTCGTCCCCAAATGCGCGATCGAGCACGTCCCGCATCTCCGCCTTGACTGCCTCGATCGTGCCCACCGGCGTCCGCCCGTTGCGGTAGATCGTGCCTGCCCCGGGCCCGTTCCGGACCTCGATGAGCTCGTACGCGACGTCGAGCTCCTCCGCGAGATAGAACGCGTTCGCCGGCTGGTCGGCGCAGATCGGCCACACGATCCTGTTGAGAGAGTCGTCGTGAGTCGTACAGACACTCAAATTCGGATTGACGGGTGTACGTACGTCGGGACGCCCGCCTTGATGGTCTCGAGCACGCTGTTGTGCCCGCCATGCGAGAGGTACCAGCCCGTCGCCTACATATGTATGGGTGAGAGGAGCGCGACGGTAACAACAGCGGGAAACACACTCACCGGGTGGTCGAGGAGCGCCTGCTGAGGGACCCAGTCAGCCAATACCGCGTGCTTGTACTCTGAGATTCTCTTCTGCACTTCCACGGGCATCTCCTTTGCGAAATGTGCCCCGTAGCTCATGACCTGTATCACCAACAAAAAAACAGCACTAATCAGAGCCAACGAGGACGGACCTCGGGCATATTGCACGCACGAAAGGAATGTTCCTCTCTATGAGTACGTCGAGTACTGCCCACAGCTTGCTGGGGTCCGTTGGCCAAAACAGGGAGCCGAAAGAGAACTGCTGAAGAATCAGCTCGGAGACATCAAGAAATGTGACGGGTTCATCATACGTAGATGACCGACTTCTCGCCGTGAGACTCCAAAGTCTCGTCCAGAAACGTCTTGATCCTTTGCGCCCGCGGATCGCTCGATGTGTCCTCCTCGCCACGCGGAATCAGAGGGCCTGCATAGTACGCCTTACGCGACGTTTCCGCAAACCACGCCTTGAGAGCCGTCGTGGCCTCCGGACAATAGTCCGCGGCATCGAAAGTGATGAGCCCGTCCGTCCGTCGTATGACACTGCGAGAGCGCGGTTCAACTTTCTCGGTCAAACTGCGGCACAGGGCTCATGCTCACCTACTGGCCTTGAGGAGCATCCCACTGATCCAGGATGTCGGGAACTACGAACACCACGATGATGCAAGCACACGCTGACCAACGGGAGACGCACGTACGGACTGGGGGTTGAGCTCGTAGTCGTGCATGGCAGGATTAGCAGTCGCGTACATGACCCTGCCCGTGACCGCCATTTTCTAAAATCCGGCATCAAGACGTCAATACGCGAACAGCGACAGGAACGAAGATCGGCGCTGTATGCCCACCTCGTCCGCAATGGCGTCAAAGGAGACGCCCCTCTGCTCCGCCTCCGCCTTCACCTGGCCTGCGATGTCGGTCGTGAAGTAGTAGAAGAACGGCTTCGTCACTATCGGGCACCAGCTGTAAATCTTGACCGTGCCCGGGCTGTGTTTGCGGACCACTTCAAATGCGTCGGGCACGAACATCTGTGAGCGCTATCAGCACACCCCGATCCGAACGGCGCTGGGGAACACGACGTACGTCCAGGACGGCCACGGACGCTCGCACCGGGTGGGGAGGGTACCGCTCACCCGTCTTCGCGCATACGAGCACCTCGCCGTTGAGCATTGCTACGTACGCCGCTTCAAACGCCGCTACAACTTTGCTGGGGTCTGCGACGTCGTCGTTGTGGTCCAAAGCGATTACCCTGATGCGAGCGGACAACTTCTCCTCTCCAGGTAGAAATTCCCGCTTGATGTCAGCCAGGACGCGGTCGTAGAAGCTCGTAATCACGAAGAACGTCACGGTGACGTTCCTGAGCCTGACCATGCGTGCGGCGAGCGTGCACATCGTGCGCGTGTGTCCTAAAACAAACCCCCACCAGGTCAGTTGCAGCGACCAACAGATGATGCTCAGCGCAGACGTGACGTACCCCACATCTGCATAGGGAACATAATGAGATGTCTGCCCGTAGTGACGGTCATCGTGGTGTAGTAGACAGGAATGTGGGGTTGAAGTCGAGTACCCGACGCCGGTCTATTTATTCCATTTCACCCCCCAGGGATGCGCTCGGGGAGGTAGGGGAATAGTAAGACCGGGCAGGGTCTGCATCGCGTCGCAACTCGTTCCTGCCGCAGTCGGATCCTCCGTATCCCACGATTTTCAAACCAACCTGTCAGCACGAGCGGTAAGTAGTGACATCCCGGCGATCGTGGGTATAGGCAGGTCAATCGCCGTTCGAAGCCGCCGTCGCCACCGTTCGTACAAGGGTTCTAGAGTATTATCAAACGCTGAGATAGACCTAGCAGCGCCCGATGAGTGTTCCATTGTGTACCGTGCGGCGACGAGATGATAACCTTGCCGTTCGAGTGGTACAGTAGTGGGAGATGACAGAGTCCAGAAAGAATGGAGGATAGCCGGGAGCTAGATGGTAGACCGGAGACGTCAGATGTCGATCTTGGGATTGGCGGACCCTCGGCCTTCGAACGCTCGCTAGGTCATCGTAAGCACGACGATATCATCACCCCAGGACTATCGGACCCCAGAGTCAGCACAAAGGCGCACAGTGTGTCTGAGGACTCTGTCTGAGACCACTCACCAGTACAGTATGGTCACCAACGGACTTCTCACTGGAGCGCGCCTCAACGACATGATGTGCATCGTGCTGTACGAATAACAGTAAGGCGTGCGCGTGCAACGGATCATTCGTGAAATGTACGCTATTCACCGGAGGTGTATTTATGTCCGTCGGATGGATAAGCCAGGCGTCCCGCTCGTGAAGGCGGAAAGCTGACCGATCTAGACCGGTGAGATTTGCCAATGTTTTAACCTCCATAGACTGTGCAATCCCACACAAGCCGGTGAGAAGAATCGGGATCGTGTCATTGATAGGGTTAAGACAGTGTCTAAGGAACTCTGCGTATCGAAGGAGCGACTGAAGGAAACTAGTCGGTCAAGTCGAAGGGGAGGCCGGCTACCGTCGCGAACTTGTCCTATTCTCGAGTCCGGGTGAGGTAGCCTAGTATGTGGCGATTGTGCATCACCGACAGGAGACGAATGTTCAAAAGTTGCGCTGGCGCGCCAGATCGGTATAATGGCGATGCATTCCCACGGACGTCGGTGTCCCAGTATGGAAGGCGCTTCCAAGTCCGAACTTTTCTCATCTCCCGGCGCTCCCACCGTTGCATCGCTCCCTACGCACGACTTGACACTGTGACTGCGATGCCTGAGGAAATATTGATCCGGATGATGTGATGGGCATGGTTCGAGCAACGAAAATCCGTGATCATGGTGACTCTGCACTGGTGACTTTGGCGATGACGTGGATGGTACGGACTCATGGAGGGGGAGTGTTCGACGCCGATTCGCGCCGGTGAGTTGAGACCATCCGAGTTCCCCAGGAGCCTCGACGGGGAATCGTGCTAACAGTGTTTGCTTCCAGGTCCGATAGTAGCGTGAAATGAAACCCCACGACGAGATACGCTCCGACTCTTGCTGCATCCCCTCTCATTTTTTCGTTCAACGCTTCCCCGAGCCATCGAGTCCCGACTCGGTAGGTCGATAACGGTACATATACGAATCGGGACAAAGCTGAAACGGTATAGGTAGACACGACATACTGGATTGGATTGTATCGTATTTACGTTGCAAGTGACGGACGACCTTGGGATTCGTCAAAAGCCTTGGGGTACTTTTGCATATTGCATAGTCATTACAGCCGAGACGCATGCACTCCAACAGCGCATCTATCACCGAAATACGTCGTCTGCCCCCAAAACTTCGCTCCTCCATAGACTTCCTGGTTGCCCCCGCTGCGGTGTCGGTATTGCCCTCCGGTACGTCCCTTATGTACCCCAGACGAGTCGTCGGATGGGTTGCAACACAATCTCGTCTCGTCTCGAGCATCTCTTGGCCATGACACTTCATAGCATACACCTGCTCGGTTGGGGCGCGCTTGCGTGAGCCAAATGTACGTGGATGGGGCTGCTTCTAATGCTTAGCGCTCATATCTCCCCAACTTCTAGATGCTGGGCGGATCGCTCGCGCGGTGACACCATCGTACAAGGCCTACGGAACGAAGTTGGCCCTCTGCTGCGGCTATAAAACGCACATTCTCTCATACCATCGAATACATCTAAACGCATCTCTTTGACTCTCCTATATGTCCAGCGAGAAGCCTCTCGCGTTCATTGTCGGTGCGACAGGCTGGACCGGCACGAGCATCGTCCAAGGCCTCCTCAAGTCCGGCAATTTCGTACGCTTTCCTGGACCCCTATCCATCCATTCATCGTGCTCGTTTCACTCACCCCTCGCCCCAGCGCATCACAGCCCTCATCCGCCCTGTGTCCCTCACCATGCCCGCCACCCAAGAGCTCGCGGCCAAAGGCGTCGAAATCCGCGTTGGCGACATCTGCGACGGCGTCGTCCCCTGGCTCGTCCCGCTCCAGAAGGACCTCTTCGCAGCCGCGAAGGCTGTCGGCACCGTCCAACGTGTTGTCCCCTGCGACTTCGCAAGCGCGGGCGCGCCAGGCGTTCGCGCCTTGCACGACTTGGTGCGTCTTCTCTCCTATGTCCCTCACCCGGTTCGTGGATTAAGCGCTGATGATCGAGAACCCGACGCGCAGAAACTCGGTATCAGCGAGTACGTCAAGTCCCTCGGCCTCCCCTACACCTTCACCGACGTCGGCTGGTGGATGCAGCTCTGCCTCCCGCTGCCCCTCCGCTCTGATTCAGGCTCCAGCTCTCCGTCCACCGTCCGCGTAAGCCCGGGCGCGCTCAAGATGTCGGGCCACCTCTACGACGCGGGCGACAGCCGCACTCTGCTCATGAACCTCGACCACATCGGCATTCACGTCGCGCGCATCCTCGCCGACCCCCGCACGCTCAACCGGCTCGTGCAGGTGTGGGAGGACGAGCGCACGCAGCTCGAGGCGCGCGAGATCGGGGAGCGCGTCCCGGTAAGCCTTGTCCGCGCTCCCAGCCATTTGATGAACACTAATTCAAGACGCGTGACGCACAGGTCACTCGTGAGGAGCTCGAGTAGTGGCGCGCAGAGGCCCGCGAGGCCGTCGCGAAGGACCCGACGGACGCGCCGGCGCAGATGAAGCAGGGCATGAGCGAGTACATGCTCCACCTTCACTTCCTGCGCGAGAACACGCTCGAGAACGTGACGCCCCTCAGCTATCTCGACGCGCGTGCGCTGTATTCCGACGTCCCCGGCACACGCTGGAGGAGTACGCGGAGTAGTTCTACGCCAGGCTCCCAGAGCCCGGCGTGTACTACGCGAGGGAGCCGGAAATCAAGTTGCCTTAAGTACTTGTATTAGGGCTGGCCTCGGAGCGGAAATGTACTGCAATAGAGCTTTGATAGACCCTGAAAGTTTCGTTCCCCACATATATATATGAAGGCACCTGAACACATTAGAGAGCACGACGGGAGCCGTCTCACCGAATTCTGGTCGAATAGAGCTGTATTCAACGGGACAAGGAAGTACAAGGACAGGAGTCATCTGGTGCGCGTAAAACGGATACAACACCAGCGTTTGCACCAGCTTCAAATGAATCGCACGGCACCTTCGGGGTCGAATCTAGCGATTGCCGTTGTTCTGTGATCACTCGTGGAAGACGATGTCGTAGCGGCGGGAGCGCGCCTTGACTCACCGGTCTGGCTTAAAACCACCCTCCTCGTTCAGTTGGCCTCGGCAGATCCACTTTATCCTTCCTACTTTCATTCGCAGTCCCAACAATCCTCCTCGACATGTCTGGGCCAGAACCACAATGGGAACAGCGCTCAGGCGCGACTAACGCATACACTTGGTACGTGTCATCGCATGGAACGTAGCTTTGATGCTCAGTCATTGTATGCAGACCTCTTCTCGCTTCAGAGATATGGACAGACCAATCAATGCGAATGCAAGACGGGTGAGCACTGTATTGAGCTCGGATCGTGATATTGGGTCTTACTCGCGAAAATGGCAGCTTGAGCCAGTTCGCAATGGGCATCCAGTTCACCACTACAATTCATGCACGCGACATCGAGGCTCGCGTGAAGGAATCCGTAGTCAGGCTCCGGTGAGCGCAGCGCATTGACCGCGAGGATCTATCTAATTCAGCATTTGCGTAGATTCGAGTGCCCGCTCGTAGCCGCGACCGTCGAGCGAGGCCTCCATCACCGTGACCCCGAGTTCGGATCCTGGGTATATGCGCCCCTGGCGAACGTCGAAGCAGCGCGTGCCTGGGCCGACAAGGCCGTCTACTACCTCCCGGACCCGATCGACCCCGCGTCGTTCTTCAAGTCCACCGTCGACAAGCACAAGATCCCCTACGTTCTCGCCGACGGATCCGAGCAGTACTTTCGTGTCTACCTCGCCCGCCCTGACGGCACGCTCAACAAGTACTGCCTGTTCTTGCACTCGAGTCACTCGATCATGGACGCCAGGCCCGCCATGAACGTGCTTTCACTGCTTTTGGAATGGATGTCGACCCCGGGCTTGGAGAGCGTCGCGGACCTCGCTTGGGGCACGGAGCGTGACAAGAACCTCCCTCCCGGCCCGGTCGCCGTGACCGGCGGTCCGCGGGAGGATTGAAGCACCAAAGGCGTGGCGCTTGTGGATAAGTTCACAGCGTCGTTGGCAGACCCGACGGTATGACCCGAGATGGCCATTCAAATGCGATATCTGACTGACTTTATGGGCAGCCCTCTCACGGCCTCGACTGCGACACATCCCCCACAGGAGCACACCGACTCCATATCAAGTTCACGGAGCAAGAAACGGCGCAGATCGCCCAGGCGGTCAAGGTGCTTGGATTTACGTTCTCCGAGCTGGTCGATGCGGCCCGCGCCCTTTCAACATTCGAGCAGAACCCCGTCCCGGCTGACAAGATCGCTACCGCCACCCTGAAGGGCGGTAACCTGTACGCCACCTGCTCTCTAGTCTATTTTTGCGTATCCTGACACTGACGTGTTCGCCTTGGGCAGGATCGCGATCACTGACCGCCTCCCGCGCACCGTCGACAGGCGGAAGCATGTCGTGTCCTGCTTCATGTTCACGCCCTTCCGGATCGACTACGCGCCCCTCGGACCGCTCTCCGGCAAGGCGCGGCTCGTTGCGGCGATGCGCTAGACGAAGGAGCAGTATGACGAATGGCTCGCGGACCCGTGCCTCCCGCGCCTCTTCTCCGTGGTCGCGCCGGTCCTCTCGCCTACCAGCGAGGTCGAGCCTGAGGGCGGTCTGGGGCCGTACGCTCCGACGATGACGAACGTGGGGCGGGTGGAGAACTACACCGCGGCGGTGTGGCCAAGGGATGCGAGGCCGGGCGAGGAGGTGGTGATCAGGGTCGAGGAGGTGCATATGGCATGCCGGGTGGGGAGCAAGTAGTTCATACCGTGAGTGTTTGGGTTCGTGCGGCGCACGTTGGGTGGCTGATGGTGTTGTAGAACCGGGCATGCGTGGTCGATGCAAGGACGGCTGTCGATCATGGTCCAGGTGATCACTGTCCCCACGGTGGCTGATGTTTGGTTGCAGGCGGCCAACGTCTGGGACAAGGACGTTTTGCACAACTATATCAATGAGGTGGCTCGACAGATAACGTTTATCATGTCCGAGTAAGCTGTGCGAAGAGAACTGGTTACGACTACGATGGACTGGTGAGAACGTCAGCCTCAGTTTTTACATGTTAGCATGGTTGTTGACTGCGACTCGAACAGAAGACCGTCATAAGTGGGACATCGTATCATTATTCGTACCTCTCGTGTTATGGCACTCATGTTACAGAGGACCGTTATTCAAACATTTGACGGAACTCTCCCCATGCTGCTGCCAATGTTGCGTTAGGCCTACACGACACTCGTGACTCGACATGGCGATGGTCTTCTTACCTTCAGCTTTGTACGCTCGAAAGGTTCTCGCTGAATCTCGTCTGTCCATGTAATAGTATTGTATTCGTGCTGTGCTGATAACTAAAGTCAGCCCATGAAATTCCTGGAGAGCACAAACATACCACCTCGAGCTTCCAGGCTTCGAAGCACCAGGGCAAAGCGCTGTTGACATGACCGCTCCACTATACTGGCGTTCGAAAGAAGTACCGAGTCGAACAGTATTCTTTGTGCGCGAGGGCGCCAGTCTCGACAATCGAGGGAGCAGTTACGAAGGGCTTCGGAAGACGGCAGTTGGTGAATAAAATAGGACGAGCGAAGCATATACATCTACGCATGAGTGCTACAGATCTTTGCCCTCGGCCAGACACCTGAGTAATGATAGTACTGCAAGACATTACGCCTGGATGGTTTGTGGTATAGCAATCTTCCACCATTCAATCCTCGGCTGAACTTGAATCTAACCGTACGGATTGTGTTCAGTTAGATTGCGTATCCCTGCCCGCTCTCTATGGTTGCAAGCCCGCATGCCTTTCGCGACAAAGCTCAATTGGTGTCGCCGGTTGAAGATCCGGGCTGTTCAAGTCACGGTCGTGGGAGAGGATCTCCTCTACTCGGGATTTTCCCAGAGCAAGGATGACAATGATGCACAAGGGATATATTGCCTGTGGAGTTTATCCCTGTCAGATGTGTACCCCAGAAACGGTGGAGCATGGCTACTTACCACGATTGGACCAAATGCTCCAGTGGAAAAGCAATATGCCCCTTGAAGGAATTGTATTGTTGCTTCACTGACCGAAGCGTCAGTTATTACTACGCCTTGATAAATGACGACTGCGATCTATACAATTAATGTGGCATTAGCAAATGAATTCATATGCATTATTCAGTCAAAGAAGAGACTCGGACGCACCCAGAGGATGGAGAAGACTGTACCTGATTCGACGAGTATCGAAAGTGCCTTTAGTATGACCCCGGATCCGCCCCCCAATCGTTGCTCTCCGAAGTACGTTCGAACCAACTTTCGGTGTTTGCTGTGAAAAAATATTGAGTATGGTTTGGCGTCTGCTAAAATTTCGTTCCATACAAGGCCTTATATCCGATAAGAATGGTAGCAGAGAGGTTTGTAGCCAGGGAAAGGCCAGCAACCACACGCCCATAGATATTTTCAAAGCGTGGAATGGGTGTAGTCAAGGAGATGGCGGCCTCCTGGGCTGCCGCCATTGAGATGAACCCAAAGGCTTGGATACTTCAGTATATGTCTCGCTGGTCATTAATACAAGAGACTTACTGATCGTTGCAGCGAGAATTGTGGCACCGACGCCGTAAACAATCCTGCTCCTCCACACTATACACGCACGCCACCACACAATCCCATCACCGAGTATGACCTAGGAGACACGATTAGGACGACGACACATCGTGGTGCATTGAATCAAGGTATATACATTGAAGGCAAACATAGCTGTCATTATCCAAGACTGCTTGCTTACGAGCGAGGCTTGTCCGTCATAGTTGGGCGAGTACGAACTTGAAGTTGAGAAGGGCAACCCGGCAACCGCTTCGGCCAGAAAGTTTTGAACGCTGACAGCATTCCAGAGGATGGAAGCCCAGTATGCGACAGTGGAAATGAACAGCGCCATTGTGCTGGCCAGCAGGAATCTCTTGGTCCTTCTCGTCGTTCCTTGTCGTCTGTGACTTATCAATTAAATGGAGAGTGCCAGCGAAGGAAAGCGACATTCAACTGACAACAAGAAGTACACAGAAATAGTTGTGAGCACGGAAAGTGCACCTGTACATTGGTTTATCAAATCGCACGCCAAGCTGTCAGTGCTCGCGAAGACGAACTCACCGAGAGAGAAGCTGCACAGTGCCACGATGGCGAGCGATTCACTCATACTTGGTATGATATACTCCACATCAACGACAGCTCGCCGGTTGCATTGAATGATAAGTGGAAGGTCGGTCATCACCGTTGTGCCAAGCGGAATGGTGAGAGCAAGGGGAGGGGAGGGGTTGGTTCTACTACAGAGGCAACCGGAGCCTGCCAGTATTTAAGTGTCCTCCAGACGCGATGCCAGCGTATGCTTGGCCGTCTATCAATCAACGTCCAATCGAGAACAATGGCAGCTGTCAATTCATGCGCCACTTCAGAACTGTATATTGTGAGTCAGCATATACACGTGCCAATTCCGGAGTCTGCGATCAAGTGACGGTCATCGCAAAGCAGTACAGAGTAAAAAAGGACCTTCTGTGCGCGCGTGCGCCAGGGACGGCATACGAGGGCACAGCTGCGGAGGGTATTGCTGTCGTCAAGAAGGTCGCCAAGCAGGAAAGACTTCAACGTGTCGATAACGTGTTCGCACACCTCGACTGGGACATGTATGTCAAAGAGTCGAGAGTGCGCAGTCATCCTGAGAAGAACGCTGAAGCGACGCTGGACAGCAGTAGTCAGGAAATCGAACTGGACGGCTGACTGGTCAAATATCATCCGTCCATAGCTGCGTCTTCCAGGCGGCGGGCGCTCCAAATTAAATTCAGCAGCTGCCTCGTTAGATGCAAATCAAACCCAATAACTTGATCTAACCAATCCTAGTACAGTAAGTGGCTCAAACATGGATACTTTGACACGTTCAACTCGTGATACGCCCATACCGCCATCTTCAAAGGAACGCCTCGAACAGCTGCTGCCGCGCCGTCTCTAACCGCTCGCGTTTCTTCAGCAACTCCCCCCTGCGCTCAGCAATGTGTCGCGGTTCCTTGATATACTCGGCGCACTGCCTAATGGCGTCCTCGCCCCTATGCCTAGGGCCTTACGCAGTGCCTTCTCCAGGGCTTGCTCCCGGTCCAGACCGAGCACGAGCTCGTGATCAATCGCCATGGGAGCGATGTCCATGAAACGCTTATGCGCGACTGTCAACAGCATGTCAATCTATGGAGTGTGGGGCGATGTAGGTGAAAGCAAAGGGGAAGCATACCTTGGAAGTACGCCCTGACATTCGCCATGGTGTCGATGGCCGTCGCATATTCATCCTCGGGGAGCAAGTTCGCTAGGTCGCCTGGCTTTACCTCACGAAGCGCTATCTTCGAAAGCTTGCTCATCACGTCCATAACGTCACGTTGGAAGTCTTGCTGATTCTGGTCAGCGAGACGGCTCGTGAACGAGGCACGCAGTGGGTCACCGCCGGCGGAAGAAGTCGGACGCCAGCCTTTGTAATGACCCCGGAATGCCTTGACATAATCCGAATAGCACCCTTCGCTGAGCGTGCGAGGGCGCGACTCGAGGTCTAAAAGCCATCTCAGACGCTTGAGCGTCTCATCGTAGGCGTGGGTCAAAACCTCGCCCGCGATCGACCTATGTACAATGTGTTGAGTAAGACATGAAGGATTGGCCTGAGAGACGATGTGATACAAAGAGGGAGGACCTACATGACGCGACTTTGCAAGTTCGGGTATTGTTCGAACTGCTCAGCGATCAACTTCTTGACGTGCCTGACGAGGGTAGCGTGCACGTCGTTGAAGAGCTTCTCCGCGGGACCTTGCCAATTCTTAGTGATGGCAGTGATGTATTCTTGGGTAACAACGAAAGGGACGTGACCGGGGAGCTCGCGCGTCCTGGCCCTGTGTAGAAGATAGATAAGTCAACAGGAACTAGAGAACAGGAGAGGCGAGGCGTACTCATCCGCCCGCTTCATGACATCCTCAAGAAAGATGGCATGGGAGTCATCCGCCGGGATGAAGGGTGGACCCTCATTGGTTAGGAACGATGGTGGAACAAATCGGTGCTGGGACACGACGCTCTTTATGTACGGCCGGAAGTCAGGCTCCGTCGATCTGATCGCGCCACGGAAGGCATCAGACGAAGGCCGAATGGATTGAAGGAGCCCGTCCCCATTGGGCGTCCCTTCGAGGTACTTTCCTAAGTTCCTCGAAAAGCTGGAGAGGAGAGAAAGGACCTCAGACAGCACGTCAGAGGATGGCGGCTTCGGAAGGTCATTTAATTTCTTCTCTGTGTCTGCGAGGAGCTTGTCGAGGTTCTCTTGAATACTAGGAAGCCTGAATGTCACACAAGGTATCAACAATATGAATGCTCAGATGACGATTACATTCTTACCACATGGAGATGCAGTCACAAAGGACGTCACTGAGACGCTCCACGAGGTTGTGAGTGCCCAGGCGGTTTCGGTATTCGGAATCAAGCGCATTCCATGGAGGAGTGTTCGAAAAGAACTCCTTCTCCTTCTCGCGTGCTTGATGGTATGTGATTCCTTCGGCGATTGCGCGCAAGTCCGGCTGCTTCACACTGAACCATCCATGCGTTAAAGGCTCGTTCTGATTCTTGATGTATCGTATCCAGTCATCTTCACTGCTGACCTGGGCGCGGTCCGGTTTGGTGAGTACGCCTGGAAAGAAAAATATCGATAAGGAAGGAGAAGTATGGAGATGGCGTAAAAGTACCTATGGTCCTGGAACCGTCTGGATCGTAGCGCTTTGCCAACAAATGCGAGCCTTGGTTTTGGAAATCGGCTGCAGACGTAGTCACATAAACACTATCATCGTAAGTGAAAGTCATGAGCGTACTCTCGCACGTCACCGTGAGGAGAATAATGCAGCTTGGCTTGCTTATGTATGAAACGATCAGTTCCTTGACAAGCTCAATATCATTGGCGTCGCGTCCTGCTGCGATCATACCTAAATTCACGAGTCAGTGCAGGAATGCAAGAAGTGGGCGCACGAGTGTCATACCGGGAAGATCGCAAAAAGACAGGTCCTCGACATCCTCGCCTCTGATGTCGAGGGAGATGTAGTCTGCAGTGAACGCAGCTTCTTCGCCTCCACCTCGTTCATCATTATCCGAGTCCTCCAGGAAGAGGTTGTAGTCCATGCTGGGATTCAGTACGGCACGTTGCGCACGTCCAACCCTGTCCTCGACATCGTTCCTGTTGTAGATGATTTCCCCAAAGCGCTCGATCCTCGGTTTGCCCAACGCACAACCCTCTGCATCCTTGAGGAAATTCAACGACACAACACATTGCCACAGACCTTCGCAACGAGATAGACGACATTCAGTCGGGGATCTAATGAATCAGTTACTGAGTAATTTCGGAACGCAGAACTAAGAAAAAGACGTGATCCTTACCGAGTGCACGTTCCCGTGGCGCGAGGAAGCTTGATTCCAGAGATCGCCTCGATCAAAGACGATTTTCCGGCGCTTTGCGATCCTATGACGGCAATAACGGCCAAATCGGTGTCTCCTTGTATTCTGTGCGTAGACCCGTGGATTAGAAGGCGCTATGGAGAATCAAAGGAAGATGCCTTACCCTGTCTCACGGAGCTGGTTGATGACATCGAGCTTTCGCCGCCCGCTCGTAGAGAAGGCCGCATCAGACAAGCCGACGCCAGCAGTTTGGTCACGATGGGCGCTGTTGGACATGTGAAGATGTGAAGGAACGGTCGAACGCTTCTAGTCTCAACCCTCTCGCCATTTACAACAGGTTTAACGCTGGATCAAACAAAACATCTACGGTGCAGGTAAGCATTGCAGGAAACCAAACGCCGAATAGACTCACAACCATTGCTGCGGCCTGCAGTATATACCGCAGCATGATGCCTTCCACGTCTTCGTAACCTTGTGGAGGATTGGAATCGGAAACAACTCGGAGTACAAGCCGTTACTTGGTCGATACGCTAATGCACCACCTGTGATCCCACAAGCGAGGCACAACAAAGGAATGAGTTCGTAGAAGCCTAGCAAGCAATACTGATGAGAGACCTAGGCGAGATGGCATGATGCCTCTCACTCATCCGACATCGAACTGTCAGCCGCGGGAAGGGGTCCGACCCTCTTCCAGAATTGCGGTTCCAAAACTAAAACCATGAAATAAAAATAGATGGGAAAAGTGAACAACTCCAGTTGGACTACGGTAGTCATCACGCTTCCCTTCTGCGCTTCACCCTTCCTTTCTGTTGCCTGTGAGAGAGCAATGAGTAAACGCTCCCACTGAAGAACCCGCACGACCCACATGAACGTATCATTCTTTCTCTTCCGACTTTCCTTCTTGGCGATGTTCCTTTGAAGCTTTCTCTTCGCTGCAGCTGCAGGATCGACGGTGCTCTGAACGGAAGTCAACCACCGTCCAACTCTCTGCAGCATACATAGACACGTACCTGGATGACACGCGCGGCCTTCCGATCGCGGCGCACACTGACAACCTTCTGCCGGATGCTGTTATAGACATTCGAGAACTTCGTGGTGCCAACCTTCGCCTGTACAAGGTCTTGCAACTCGACCGCGACCGTCTTCAGCTCCTCTGAAACTCCTGGTGAGATCATCCAACAGTTATGAGACCTTTTCACCACTTACCCATCTGCGGGTCACGTATGGTGTCGTCATCGACGATGCGATAAATAGGGTTCAACATATGCATCAAGAAGTGTTCGACAAGCTCAGTGTCCATGTGAGACACCATAGCTGCGAACCACTTCAAGATGGACATCGGCTGCTGAGACCAGTCCGCCTGTTCCCAGCGATATCAACAATCGAATCGCTAGATCAACATCATGAAATCATACGAACCGCGTTCTTGGCTTTGCTGCGACGACGGATTAGCGAAGAGCGTGCCTGGTAAGACAATCTTGAGAATAGACGAGGAAGGGGATGGCGCTCTTCGTCTTCAGGATCATCGTCTCCAGCAACCTCACCGCCATCGTCCGAATCACGGTCGCCATCCACTTCAGGGGCATCCTCAGAGACGCCAGATGGACGGAACTCCATCGCGCAGAAGCACTTCCCAACGTAGAAGAGATTCTTGACGATCTGGAGGCCGAGTTGCTCGTCGAGGTTGTCGCTCTTCAGCTGCAAGCATAACTTCGTCGCAATCTCTTCCATACCCGCGCGCGAGAACAAGGACTCGTCGCTCTGCGGTGCTGCTACGGGAATGGCGGCAAAGAGAGTCCCGAGAAGCCGGCAAGAGGCTGTACGAACCCAAGTGTGAGGGAAGAGCAGTAGGGCGACCACGGACGGCCAATCAACCTTCCCATTCTCGGTCGCAAGCTCCGGACGATCTCGAAGAGTCTTGGAGAACACGAGTAGCGCGTGATACGACGTTTTCCATCCTTGTGCCAGTGCCCCGCCGTCATCGTCATCCACTGCTTCGCTCGCTGTAGCAGACGCAACAGACTCAAGTGCGAGCGCGCTGCGATGGACAAGCGCGTTCATGTCCTCCAACATTGCGGACATGTAGGGAGAAATGTCCGCTTTCAGGAAGTCGACGAAGAGCCCGTAGAGCTGCGCAGATACGCGAGTGAGTTGCGGTTGAGCATGCTGGGCGGCCCACGAGTGGACATGCGACATGATGACGTTCCGCTGGTTTGTCTCGAGGCGCGTCAAGAGCCCCTTGATCAGCTCAGACGCCATCTCCCGACATTTCGCAGATTCGTCGTTCGCGAGGACCATGACGAGACCGACGAATAGCAGATCGGAGTACTCCTGCACAAGCCCAGTCTCGAACTTCGCGAGCATCGCGGAGAGAAGTTCCATGACGGACTTCCGCCCACTCTCGTAGACATAGGAAAGGTTCTTGACGAAGAACGTCATCTGGTTCCTCAACCGGCCCTTTCCTTGTGGGTAGTCGAGGAGGAACTGGAGAAGAGCTCCGCGACACAGCTCCTGGACAGACGGAGACTGATTCGTCACCATGATCTCCGCGACCTTGTCCATGATGTCGTAGATCTCGGGGACGACAAAACGGCGGGCGATGATAGCGCGCAGCATCGTGAAAACGGCGGCTTGACGGGAAGGTTCCTCCAGGTCGGGGGTCAGAAGCTCCAGCAGGTAGACGAGATCCTTTTCCTTGACCTGAGCGCCCGGATGATCGCGAAGAATGGTGGCCAACGACTTGAACGCGGTTTGAATCGCCTCCGGTTCGGTGGACCCTGCTTGTTTGATGACGTCGATGATCTGCCGTATGAAGACGGGCAGCGACTTGTCGATCGACTTCAGCGGGCATTTGACGATCGCGGCGGCTGCCTTCAATCCGGGACCAACTACCTGCATGTGTGAAGAGTAGAGGGTGTTTCCGATGACGGTAACCATCGGTTCCAGTCGCGACATTACGTTCGCGTCCTTGAAGTCAAAACGACCACGCCGATAGGCCGTGTTAAACAACTCCAAACCGAAAACAACAAAGCTGCAGATACGTCAGTAGGTTTGCGTATACGAGCTCTGTCCCCACGTACCGGAAGGAGTTGTGGGCATAGTGATCGCCGTCCGACGCCAGACGGCGCTTCAGTTGCACGATCGCGTGATCCTTGCGCTTCCCGCCTTTTCCAACGCGCTTGACGTTCGGAACTTCCTGGAGAAAGCGTGCATTCTGACTGATGAGCGTATGGCAAAGTACCAGAAGTTCGGTGGGGATGAGATGGGCGTTGGAGTTCAAGCCGCCCGCGATGCGTCGAAGCAGTTCCTCGACCTGCTGCATGACCTTCAGCGTCTCCGTCTCTTGCATGATGTTCCGGATAGGTAGGAGGAGACTGCTGATCTTCGGTGGGGTGATGTACTTGGCCAACAGCGCGAAAGAATCGACGCCCTTCGACGACGAACCCCGAACTTCGCGCATCTTCGTCTTGAATCCTTCTGCTTGGACGTCCTTCCCAGATTCTCCGAATATGACCTCTGCGGAGACGGTCGCCACGTCGTTGACACAATCGTCGAGCTTCGCGAAGGAAGAAGCGTGATCCCCGGTAGTGACATGGACGAGAAGCGCATGAACGGAGTAGGCCAGCACATGAAGGTGGGGTCCTCGAAGCAATGCGCCTCTCATCTCGCGAATCAAGAGCGATAGATAGGAAGGCCCCAAGATGCAAGCGATCCGGCACAGCGTTTCCCTAACCAGGTCCCGAGTCTCCTGGGACTTGCTGCGGAGGGCCTGGCTGAGGACGGTGAGCAACTTCGTGATCTGCGCGTCACGCGAGTCCTGGGACAGATGCTTGGCGATCTGAACGATACCGACTGCGACGGGTATCCGAAGGCTGTCCTCGGTCTCGTCGCGCTTCTCCAAGTACAGGATCAGGCTAGGAAGGAGACGAGAGTTCACCGCATCCTGGATACGGGCGATCTTCGCAGCGTCTCGAGCGGGGTCAGAAACAGGCTTCTGCTCGGTTTCGGTTTCTTCGTCTTCGATCTCGGCATCCTCCATGGCCTCCGCTTCGTCCTCCCGGACTGCTTCCTCCATTGGGAAGTGAAAGCTGTCAAGGACGGCGACGATGGTGCGAACGTAGACACGCTCGGACGCATCCTTCTGCTTCGCGAGCTTCATGTAACGCTGCACGAGAGCGTAGTACGCACCCCAGTTGAGACGCCGTGCCATGGCACCCACAGCCTGGATGGCCTCGTGGACGAGGTGATGGTCGAGCGAGTCCGTAGAGACGATGTAGTTGCTGACGAGCGGGATGAACACCTCGGCAAGAGTCGCGCTGCGAATATGGCCTTGCTCGACATGCTCTACCAACCGCCGCATAGCGCGGTTGCGTCGGTGGATCTGGATGTGGTGAATGTTGTTGAAGAAGTTGGCCTCTTCATCTCCGCCGGCAAGCAAGACGCGCATCTCCTGCAAGGAGGCGATAGCTTCGCACCGCGCGACCGCATGGGAGAGGACGCTAAGGATCTCGGAGCGAACGAGCTCCGCCTTGGAGCGCAACCCATTCTTGAGACCAGGGTACAACACCTTCAGGAACGTCTCCTCGAATTCGCCCCGCTCGTCGGCCACAGAGTCGATGAATCGCTTGAGCGCCGTCCCGGCGTTGCTCCGGATGGTCAGCTCGAGCGGATCCTGGATGAAACTAAGCGAGTTGTAGATGACGGGCAGCCAGTCACGGCACGACAGCGACTGGTACAGCGATTCGTTCAGCTCGGCGAATGCGGTCAGCCGACGGTCGAAGTCGGGCTCTTCTAGACGCTTCACGGAGTAGGCGTTCAGAGAATCCAACAGTTTGGCGAGGGACTCGATCGCCGGTTGGATTTGTGCGAGGCTGTGGAAAGCCTTGACGAGAGCGAGACGTGCCTGCCTAGATCGTAAGGTCTGGAATAGCTGTGACAGCAAACCATACGCCGTGCCGTAAACCGCGCTGCTCGCGTCCGAAAGCTCCTGGATCAGCGAGAAGAGACTGCAAAGGATGATGATCATGTCGACCTTGATCTTCTCGGGAATGGCCTTGTGAGGCTTGCGGAGGAGAGGCGAGAAGAGCTCGAGAAGCATCGTAGCCTGAGTCGAGTCTGATAGGTACGGCGCGAGCTCCGAAAGGATTGTGATTTGTCGACGGCCCAAGACGTCGGTCACAGCGGAGACGTTGCCCTTCGAGCGCGAGACGAGGGTAGACAAGTTCGTCAGGAGGCGCGAGACATGGGGCTTGAAGACCGAGTCGAGGATGCCCTCGTCGGCAACGGCGTGAGATTGCAGTTGCTCGACGATGTCGAAGACCTTCGAGATCACCGCAGGCTTGACGTTCGTGGCGATGAGGCAATCGTACACCTTAGGCAGGGTGCTGTCGTCATACTTCACGAGATACGGGGCGTATTCCGGGCGTTGAGCCCAAGCGTGAAAGAGGTCGAGCAACGCCCCCGGAGCCTGGGTGTTCTCCACGTCCAGCGAAGGCAATCGAGGGGAGATCGCCACGTGGAATGTCTCGGACATGTACGACGTGAAGTCGTACGTGACTGGGCAGCGCATGAAGTCAGCAAGTCGCTTCAGCCCAAGCTGCCGAATGCTCCTCAGTGTCCGCAACGACCCCGTCGGCTCCTCGCGCTCTTCGTCCTCCGCGTCCGCGACGTCCACACCCTCTTCTGCGTCTTCATCAGCAGAACTGTCTTTTCCGGCGCCGAGAGAAGCTTGCGCGCATGCGACGAGGTCAAGCACGGCCGCGATGAGCGATGGCCAACAAGGGACCACTCGCGAGCCGAGGTGCTTGAGCAGATCTCCGAGCAAGGTCAAGAACCCGACCTGCTGCTTCTCGGATACGTCCTCCGGTACCGGACGTATCACGAACGAACCGCTATCGACCTCCATTGAGCGCTCCTGCCTCATCGGTTGGAGCATAAGGTCGACCAGCAACGTCAGTTCCTCATCCGAACACCCTGCAAGACAGGACAGGATCGCGGCCCGCCTGTCCGCTCCGCGCGTGCGGCCCCTTCTCTCCAGCATCATGCCGTAGAGCAGACGAATGATCACGTTGACAAGCTCGGGACGCTCGTCCGCGTCGAATTGTGTGAAGTCGAGTTGGGTGAGTTCGTCTCGCCACTTGGTATCGTCCAACAACAGCCGCAGTGAGTCCTCGTGAGGCACCAATCGAGCGGACTTGTACGCGAGCAGACAAGACAGCGCGAGTCTCTGAAGGCCGCGATCCGGGTGGGCGAGGAGCGAGACGTACAGCGCGCGCATCGTCTCTGTCGAGCGGAGCGCGTTCGGGTTGCTGAACTTCGCGAAGAGCTTCAGCCATGCGCTCAGCTTGTACCGCGGCAGCTTCGAGGGCGCGTCCGGCCCCGCGAGCGTGAGGAAGTGCGGGACGAGGTCGCGGTTGTGCTTCTCCGCGAGCGACGCGCACTCTTCGAGCACGGCGAGCAGCTGCGTCTCGTACGTCGTCGCATCAAACCGATCACCGGTGACTTGACTCTGTTCCAGTTCAAAAAGAGCGAAGCATCAGTGTATGATGCTACGAACCGCATGGATGATGAGGATCGGCACGAACCTGCACGATCGCATGCTGCGCGGCCGCATGGCCGACCCACTTCGCGAGCGCGCTGCGGAACTTGTGTGCGCTCGGGTCTCGCCACGATCGCTCGTCCTCCCAGACGTCGTCGCCCTGGTCCGCGCTGTCAATCAGCCACGCGGGACTCGAAATCGTGCCGATCGAGGGGGATGTCGCTTGTGTGACCTCGTGGAACAAAATGCCCCAGACCAGGTCACCGAATCTATTCGCCAGCGTAGAGAGAGCCGAGGCCGCGGGAGACCACAGAGGACGAAGATTGACCTTGAGCTGAGCTGCGACGCAGTCAGACATGCCGCGAATGAGGACGATCAACGGACAGACCAATGAGCCAACGCGCGCAGATGTCTGCCGCCATATCGTCTCCATCCTTCACCACAAGCGGCAACCTCCCTATGCGCAGTACGCGTTCGCGAACCCCCTGCACGTCTACGGAAATCTCCTCCGCCTGGAGTGCCTTCTTGAGCAGCTCGGCCGTGCCTTCGGACGCTTGAACGATGGGTGAACATAGCAGGCGAAGGGTGTTCAGTCGTATTAATCGCGAATGGGACAACAGAGAACTTTTGAGAGGCTCGTAAACCGCATCGAGTGGGAGAGCGGCAGACCCGGCGCGGCTGAAATGACGGTTAAAGATGGTTCATTGAAATATCAGGAGTCATTCGCACCTCGATCGGGCGAGCGGCGCCAGGCCCTCGAGGACCTTGCCCGACCAGGTCCACTTTTCGACCACACGCCTTGTCCACCGCGATAGGTCCACCGATTCCGCCCACTCCTTGACCGGACGCTCCGCGAGACACTGCGCACACGCGCCAATTACCCACGCCGAGTTGGCGTACGCCGCGTCGTAATCCGCACAAGGGTCTTCAGACTCGAGCTCCCGGTCGACAATGTTGACGAGGAGCGCGGTAAGGCTCGGGATGAGGTTCGACAGTCCGAGGACGTGTTCCAGCATTCGTACCTACGAGCTGGGCTGAGCAAATGGCGACTATTCCTGTGCAACTGATACGTACATTGATCTCCGAATGCTCCCAGGTTGAGAACGTCTTCTCGACCCACGTCTGGAAACGCTGCTTCCACACGATATCCATATCGCTCAGCCGCTTCTCGCGGTTGAGGGCTGCGAGGAGCTCCAGCATCTCTGCCGGATGGCTCTCCAACAGCTTGTGCGTTTTCGCAGAGACGTGCGGAAGCGCGACAAGCTTCCACCCGCCCCACGACAAATCCGACAGGGCACCCGTGAGCTCGATGCCGAGAAGAGGCCGCTCCCAGGCGCGATCGAAGACCTTGCGCGCATGTGCCATCCAGAGGGCCATATCGCCGGCGGTCAACGTGCTGGCGGCAAATTTTAGTAGAGACACGTGAAGGGCATCCGTGAGGGGGATGGAACCGTAGTCTGCGAGGAGCACCCCGAGCTGCTTGTCTGAGGGCGCGAGTGAGCGCGGACGACCAAGATGAAAAGATATGGAGGACACTTACGAGACATGCGAGACCCCTGACGTACCGAGCAGACGATGCTCGCGACCTCGAGAATACGACGGACTTGCTCCTCGTCCGCGCTCTTGACGACCTCCGCGTACCGCGTCACGACCACGTCCGAGACGGACGAGAACTGATCTGCGCTCTTACAATGGTGAATGAGGGCGGTAAAGACACGGCGAAGGAGGGTGAATGCTTCGTCTGGGGCTTCGGAGATGAGGTAGTACTCGACAAGGGGGGCGACCAAACTTGACGTAACCGTGTGGAGGGTTTGCGAGACGGACTTGGGGGATGTGAGGACGCGCGATAGGCTGGAAAGGATCTCACGCACCTTGCAAGCTGTCACGAATATCCACGCGCAGACATCGCCTAGTCCTCCACTCGAGCTTGAAGAGATAATGTTCACAGCGTCCCCCCGAAGAGAAACCTTGAGCCTGCGCAAAGTCGTGCCCCAGACCTCAGCGGCAGCGCGTTGCACTTCCGGATGACACTGAGGGAGTACGTCGCAGAATGCCTTCCAGGCTTGTCGTAGCAGCTCGGCGTCGACAAAGGGTACGAGCACGTACTTGAACACAGCAGAGAACGTCGCCAAGAGCGTAGTGAGAGCATCCGCAGAGAGAGAACGGGGAAGAAATCGGAGCAGTCGCTTGAGGACGCGAGGGTATTCCGGGGAGAGGGTTGTCCGCAGGTCGTGTGCGAGCTTTTGGAAGAGACTGGACGCACCTCATTCGCAAAAGATGGTAAATGGATTCGAAGGAAACACGCACTCAAGGATGGCTCTCAGCCCTTCGTCATCACTCTTCTCCAACGCTCCAAACCAAAGCTCCACGATCTCCTTCCAGTTGTGCAGCAGAAGCGGCATCGACGCGGATAGTGGGTCGGCATCATGAGCGAATTGGAGAAAGGCGGGAGCGAGATTGAGTTCTTGCCAATGCAGAAGGGCTTCATGAAAGTGAGAATCGTTGTCCTGCGACGTGATGAGTCTTTCACGTTGTTCCGTACCATCGTCTGCAGCTTACCGCAAGATCTTGGTCGAATTTTGTTTGATTGAGGGCAGACGGTAGGTGGACGCCTTTCAAAGCGTCCTTGTAGGACTCGTGCTGGATTACTCCGTCAATCTACCACCCGTTATGTTGTTTGGATCTCTACATACCTTGAATCGTTTTGCAGGACGTTCATCTGGATGAGAGTGCATCTCAAGTCCCGGCCAAGGGTGGAGGAGGAAGCGGAAAAATCCAGTAATACGCCCGGAGCTGGCAAGGCCAGCGAATTCCGCCAGTCTCCGACCGTAACCGGCGGATGCAGGAAGATTACGACGGAGGTAATCGGAGTTCGATTGAGATTTTAAGTAATTCAGCCTCCGCCGGCAGCAGCCGTTGAATTCCGATAGTACACATGGGATATTAGTGGCTGGACATTGAAGTACAGTGTACCGCAGTGGAATACATTGTCTTGCAGTACATTACGATGAACTATACTGATCCACATTGAGTTCCATAGAATACCAGTGGCAGTTTGAGGTGGGGAGCCTGGATGCCGCTGGGGCTCTCTGCGCACCTGCCCGCGATTGATAATTGAGTCAAGGGAAATCCACAGCACATGCGCCGAGTCGTTGACACCCTTGTGTCTGTCCTACCGGAACCCAAAGACTCGGAGCACCATCGAAAACATGCGGAGTAGAATGCTGCTAGGACGTGTAAGTGCAATGTTGATCAAAAGAAGATATAAAGGAGCGATACACATACCTTTGGACACAAATAAATGAATGAAACCTCGAGGCTGGGACGTCGCCCTCTACGAAAACACTAGCGCGGTCTAAGCGGGTATGGCGCCGAGAGCCACGACGACCGCCGTCTACGCGATCTTCGAGACCATGCCGAGGCCGGTGCGCCTCCGCTTCGGCAGGGGCACTTGCCGATCGCGCACGTCCGCGAGATTCTGCGGGACAGCCCCATCGTCCTCGGCGTCATCGCGCTTCCTCTTGAGGGACTTCGAAGCATGTTTTCGATGAATTGCAAACCAAGTGTTAATAGGATAACAAATGCTCACCTCGGATGTTGCGGTTTGCGCAGCAGCACTGGCGAGCTTAGCCTCGGTGACGGTAGCGGCCGCTTCCACGCAGAGGGCCTTGACGGTCTCTAGGTCTTCGGCCATCTGCTCACGTCTGCTGTTGCAAGGTGCAAAAACATGGTCTGAGCGAACGCGCGACAGAGGACGTCGAGACAAGCACACCTTGCAACATTTCCTTCGCCGCGCCAACCTCTCGCGTGAGCGACTGGAGGCGGATGTGGATCGACGACAGTTCGTCATTGCGTGAGTTGACATCAGTCTGCGTATCTTCCATACGCCCGTCGAGAGCGTCGAGACGAGCCTTGGTCTGCTCGACGTGTGTGGTGAAGACCAGCTCGTCGTTGTTGCGCGTCGCTCGGATATTGTCGATCTCATCCTGGACCAGGTCAGCAACGTACAAGTAGGACAGGAAACCAGGGATAGGAAAGGAGGTACTGACCCGAACCTCAGCGATCTGGGCCTCGATGGCTCTCGTGTCAAACGTAACACTCGCATTCATAGACTCGCCGACAGAAGAGACGGCGAGGAACTTGTCGACGATCGGCTCACTCACATTTGCGCAACCGAGTTCAAAGACGACATCGCCGTCGGCATCGGCATCGGGGAGCGGAGGGAGGTCCTCTGGAAGACTCGGGATAGACTCCCCGTCGCCGAATACCATGTCCACCATCTCGACCTCCGGACCCTCCTCGGCCGGAGGAGCTTCTTCACTGCCCTCGACGGGTGGACTCATAGCAACATCGGGAGGGCGTACCATAATCATCATCGCTGATCTCAATCATCTCACGCCGGCGGACCGGCTGCGACTCGACCACGCTCTGCTGGTGGGGCAGGAAGTCATTGGGGTGTGATGCGTCTCACTGTTAGTCACTGATTGTCACCGATGGTCACCGACACTCACCGGCATACAATGGAAAAGGGCGGGGCTCGATGCGTGACATTGGAACCCAGTGGTGGGTAAGGGTTCATAGCGATCGCCGTTGGTGGACACTGGCTGACGGGGAAGTACACTGGATGTCACAGGGCGTCACGCTGACTGTAATCACATTCAAGCGATGTCCACCGGGACCCACCGGATTTCACCGGCAATCGATGGTGGCGGACTGGCGATTGCGCGAGCCACTGGAATACACTGGTGGATCTCGCCGTACACTGCCGGACACTGACTTTGCTAGTCCCGAGCATATTACTCGAAAAATCTGGGCGCCAGGACTACATTCACACATACACTCGTTAAAATTCGCTCTAATCGTGGGAATATAGCTTGTTGGTCACAATTGATCTTCACAAACGGGCGGTAAGAAAATAGCGGGGGTGGCAGTGCAAGTATTACACCTTTTACTAACACTGATAATAAATCTCGTGAAGCAAAGACTTACCCGAGGCCCGACGATGCTGCGTGCTGCGCGGTACCGAGTTGGTCCTCTCACCTCTCCATCAAGACAACAGATGGACGTCCGCAATGAATTTCAGGTGCAGTTCCTTGTAGATCACAGATGACACTGATGGTTTGGCGACCGAGGCGTCAGGCGTCTCGGACCCAGAGCGCGGGACGTCGCGAAGCGCGACGCCCAGCGCATCACAGACGGTTATAGACAGATATATACCGACATCCGAGTTGCAGCACACGTTTCGACCCCCTCCGCTGTCGGGTCGGTGTTCTTCACATTCCTTTTCGTCCACTGTCCGTGTGTCCTTCCAGATATACACTTCGTTGTATTTTCTGGTATAAAACGGTGGGCGGCATCAGCTTCGGTGAGTTCTTCCTCAGAATCCGAAGCGTGTGATCTGACGGAGCGGATCCCTGGCATGTTTGAGTACAGGTATCTCGAAGGCCCCGTGAGGACTGGCGGTTCTCATTCCCCATCCACCATGTCGGCCCCGAGTGGTCCTTCCCCATCCCCATCTCCTTCTGCGACTCCCGGGTCCCACTCGGGCACGGCGCTCGGGCTCGGCGTCTCCCTCGCGGTCGTTGCGACAGTCATCTTGGGTGGTCTCGCGTACTACTTCGTTCGGAGACGCATGCGACGCAAGCAGGCCCAGGAGCGGGCGGAGGAGGTCTCATCACGTAGAAGGACATACATGGTCTCGGTCGACCCGTCGCACCTCGCGGCAAGGGTAACTCCATTCGGGGTCGGGGTGAACGCGCCAGACGTGCAGGTGCCAAAGTTCGGTGAGTATCTGCTTTTTCCCCTGCCCCTCTCTCCTCCAATTCTCTCCTGCGCCGCCCTGGCCATCCAGTATCATTATGGGCCCCGTTAGCAAGCGCCATCTACCTTAAACTTTGCAACACGTCCCCGCTTCTCTCTGCCTTCGCTTCGCAACGACTGCCGCTTCTTTCACTGCACGGGGACGTTTGACATGTCAAGGCAGTCCGTCATGCGGCTCCCAGATCCTGTCTGTAGTGTCGCCAGCACCTCTGTCTCGATCACGGGGACATGCTATGTCTGACCCAAAGGTCAACACCGCTTGTGTGGGCGCGACGTGAAGTTGTGGATGGCATCTTGCGGCTAGGGCAGATGCCAGGGCCCGTTGTTGGACGCTATCAAGAGGCTGGGGTTACGTTGTGATGTAGATCTCGGCCCCGCGTTATAATGCCATGTTGGACGTCGGACGCATCGCAGGTACGATCGCACCGACGTGCCGTGCGAACATCTGTTAAACATCCCAACAATGGTTCTTCGAAGCGCGTGTTCTTGTGCACATTCGCTCTCACCTGGACTCTACGCACACATGCGCTGACCATATGCGTCGTCTCCACAGTCCACAAACCCGGCGAGAACATGCGCGTCGCGTTCCGACGCTCCGACGGCGGCTGGTCGTTCCACGAGGAGTTGCGACCGAGCGTGTCAGTCGACCTCCAGCGTGAAGCGACGACGTCAACAATGTGGTCGCGCCCGACCAAGGAGAAGAAGCTCCGGCCAGGCGAGCTCACCACGCGCGGCTTCGTCGATCCTGACGTAGAGGGCAATCCCCCTCCGGCGTACTACCACCACGAGGGGAGCGTCTTCAGCGACAGCATCAGCAACGTCGCATAACTTCGTCCGTCCAACTCCTCATGCGCCCGTACACTCTTAATGCCCCTCACGTTACGTTCTGGATCATGCCTATAACCTACCCGACGCACGCCCACACCAAAGTATCGCGTCATACATGCCTTCTATGCGTATTTATCGCTCAATAATTGCCATTCGTCTGTATCTATATACCACCTACCCTTCTTATTCCCATCGCTCCGGTTGCGACGTTCAAGTTCACATTCATTCCTTTGGACCACGTCCGTTCCTTTCCTTTATTTATTTTACGCACCGTCTGGCTCAGCGCAGATGCGCTAATGTTACTTTTCCTCGCGCTGGCATTGGTCGAATTTAAGACGAAAAATCGTTACTCCTTGTTGATCTAGGGAACCTCCGCAAGGCAGCAGCATCAACGAGGACGACAAATGAGGACGCAGGAAGCCGCCGGTCTCGGAGATGTTCCGGAGGATGCGTTCCTCTCGCCTGCTACGCTTCTCCAAGCAAATTCGCGAGTGTGTGTGTGTGTGAGACAATATTCCGGGTCCCACACATTGGTGTACCGTGGGACAAACGCGCGTGTCCCTGAACTGCGAAAGACTGCGAATCGCCGTTCCCAAAATTGAACATGTTGCCTTCTTGCACTCGTTCTCGGCGATATCAAGCACACTACTGAACACCAGGATCAGCGCTTCAGCCATAGAGCAACACAAGGATGGACATGTTCGATCGTAAAGTGGAGCAGGTACACACTTTCAACAGTGTGCCGATGGCCCCGCACGGCGCGCCCGCTGAACGTCCCGTCCGCAAGAGGCTCGATCGGAGGACTCGCAGCTTGGTCTTCGTTGCCGCTGCAGCCATCGTCGGGTTCCACCTGGCAAAGCACATTCCACACCTCCCAGACTATCCGGAGCTCTACATTTACCCAGCTCCGACACCCAAGGAATTCGACTGGCAGTCGGTGAGCCTGCTGCCCGATGTCCTCGTCCTCGCGAATGCTCACTCAAGCTCCCACCCTCCATACGTACGTCTAGCTTGAACCCTCCACGGACATCCGCTGGACGTCCTGCTACGACGGCCATCTCTGTGCTCGCCTCCTCCTCCCCCTCGACTACCTCTCCGAGTCAGAAGACGCCTCCGAGCTCGGTCCCACTCCCACTCCCACGACGGTCATCGCACTACGCATGATTCCCGCCCGCGACCGCGCCAACCCCCCACGGGGCACTATCCTCATCAACCCGGGCGGGCCGGGCGGGTCCGGCACATCTCTGGTCGGGCGCGCGGGCGCGAACATTTCGACGATCGTCGGCGGCTCCTTCAACGTCCTGGGCTTCGACCCGCGCGGCGTCGGCGCGAGCACGCCGCGGCTCGACTGCTTCTCTAGCACGAGCCAGCGGGACATTTGGCTGACGCAGGAGGGGCACCGGTTCTTGAACGCGTCGGACGAGGCGCTACTGGGCCTCTTCAGAGCGCGGGCGCGCGTCGTAGGCGACAGGTGCGCGCAGAGCGAGGGCGGAGGGGAGGAGGGAATCGCGCGGTTCATGAGCACGGCGAGTGTCGCGACGGACATGCTGAGGATCACGGAGAAGTTGGGGCAGGACAAGCTGCTCTATTGGGGCTTCGTGAGTTTGTTGCTTCCCTCTTCGAAGCGCACCACCTAATACTGCGTTCAGAGCTACGGGTCCGTCCTGGGCCAGTACTTCGCGGCGATGTACCCCGACAAGGTCGGGCGCGTCATCATCGATGGCGTGTACGACGCGCAGAACTACCGCGACGCGCTCTGGAACTCCAACCTCGCCGACAACGAGGCCGTCATCGACTCGCTCTTCACCTATTGCCACCAGGCCGGCCCGCTCAAGTGCGCGCTGTACGAGCCGACGCCCTCCGCAATCCGCGAACGCTTCTACCGCACGCTCGACGCCGTCGAACGCAACCCACTCCCGATCGCATCGACGGAGCCCCCGGCGGTGCTCACGCGCAAGGCACTGGTCACCCAACTCTTCAAGGCCGCGTACAAACCCCTCGCGAGCTACGCCACCGTGGTCGACACGATCCGCGCGGTCGAGACCGCGAACCAAACAGCCCTCGCGACCCTTGCACCTAGCATCGTCGGCACAACCGAGTGCCAGTGCACAAACGGCCCGCCGGAGCTCCTGGGCAACGAAGCGTTCAACGGGATCGCGTGCGGGGATGGCGAGGCGCGCACCTTCGACGCCGACGCATACAGGGCGTACTATGCGGACCTCACGCGCGGCGCGCCGACGGCGGGGCCGATCTGGGCCGAGACCTACCTGCAGTGCGCGGAGTGGTCTGTGCGGCCAAAGTGGAGGTACACGGGCCCGCTCGGCGCGCAGAACACGTCGCACCCGATCCTCATCGTGCAGCCAAAGTACGATCCCGTGTGTCCGCTGGGGGACGCGCTTGCAGTGCGGGAGCGGTATGGAGGAGCGGGGCTGCTGGTGCAGAACTCGTATGGGCACTGTTCGCTGAGCGCGCCGAGCGTGTGCACGGGGCGGCATGTGCGGGCGTACCTGGAGGACGGGAAGGTACCGGAGGAGGGGACAATTTGCGAGCCGGACGAGATACCGTTCGTGGGCCAGGTGAGCGACGTGCGGGCGATGTCGGCGGAGGATGGGGAGCTGCTGGATGCGCTGAGGGGCTTGTCGGAGGTGGTGCCTATGTTCGGTGTGTATTAAGTCGAGGACGTTTCCGAGAGAACATCCTCGCACAGCACGACCGGTCGCAGAGACAGAACCCTCTTCTTCCAAAGCGAGTGTGTCATTGATACCGGCGAGAGAGTGCGAAGTAGATCGAACCAGAGAGCTATATCAGAAAGGGTCCACGGTCTTGACTATGGATGAAGAGAGTGACAAGAAGGGTCGAGCCGTGGTAGTCTGCATACCCGTGCTCTCGCGGACACAGGTCGATGTGCGCGATTCCTTCTGTTTCCCAGACCTGTCCATCCTCTTCCAAGCTTCAAGGCCAGTGCATAGTTCATAAATTGCGCCGAAGCCCGGGTTCCAAGAGGGGTCAAATCTATAAGAGTGATTAGGGGGCTCAAGACATAACCAAGTCAGAAATCCTCGAGCTCGCGTTGATGGGCGTATGCACCGTAGTCAGACGCTCGCACGATCCCAATTGTGATAGAACATGGCGAACTTGTTGTGTTCTTGGACGTGGCACAGACGTGGAGGTAACATAGGGCTATATAGACCGGAAAAAACAGGACGAGGTGGTGGTCTGAGGGCAAAGTCGCGCGCGGTGGGGCGCTGGCGCTTGTCGACGAAGACGTGAACCTCTTCCCCCACCTCGATATCCGACATGTCTCCCAAGTCGGCAACAAAACCGCCAACAAAGTCGAGCACGAACACGACCAAGCCCACAAGGACACGTCCGAAGGCCGCTCCGAAGCAGCCCCTACCGGTCGCAGACCGCCTCAAGAGGCTCTTCACGTCACTTTGCGCACAGATCGACGGCGGACATTTCGCGAATGCGATCAAGACCTGCGACAAGAGTGAGTGCATGCCAAAGGCTTGCGATGGTGCGACTGATGGAAGGACAGTTCTGAGACTGGACCCGCACGACCGCGACGCACTTCAGACGAAGCTCTTCCTGCTCCTCCAGACGGACCAGTATGCGGCCGCGCTAGCTATCACCGAGCTTCCAAACGAGAAGGGCGGAGATCACACCTTCGAGAAGTCGTACTCGCTCTACCGGCTGCACAAGGAGGTTGAGGCATCAGCCGCTCTGGGGGAGATCAAGGAGCAGAGTGGAGAGGACGAGGTGGACCGGGGCGTGTTGCACCTGGAGGCACAGCTGGTGCGTGGCCATCTCATCGTGGTGGACGTGGAGAGCATTTCGCCGATTGATTGCGATGGCGTGCAGGCGTATCGGCAAGGCTCCTACCAGGCCGCGTTCGATCTGTACAATCAGCTGCTCGATACTGCTGAGCCGGTGCGTGGTCTTTCTCGCAGTTCTTCTCAGGCGAGCATGCGATGTTGCAGTGGCCTTCATTTGTTTGATCTCAACCCATTTCTGGATCGAAACTCCGTGACACCCCGGCCCATTTGCCTCTCGTGTTACGCCGGGCATGAAGACCGAACCTTGTATGCCCTTGGCAGACACTGGCACGCTCACAGTGGCCTAAAACTTGTGGTCTCCACGTCGATTCTGCGTGTGCCGCGTCCACGTACTGGCTTCGAGATGACCTCATTCCCCACCCCACCGAGACCCGAAGATCATAGCTATGCCCCTTATTAAAATCGCCCATTACGAACCCTTGGGCTAACCATTGTCTATGCAGAACTCGGAGGAGCACTCTGACATCCTCATCAACCTCGAAGCGGCCCAGAAACACGTCGACTTCCAAACGTCCGGCTTCCTGCACGCCCTCGACGCCCTCCCGTCGTCCATCTCGGGCACGCTTCAGACCGCTCCCCCACCTCAGCAGTCGCAGCAGCAGGCCGCGTCCGTATCGGCGCTCGCCTCTGCGTCTGCTCCGGCAGAGGCACAGAGGTCGAAGAAGGTGCGGATGAAACGCGTCCCCAAGGGCGTCGTACCTGGGGTCACACCACCACCGGACCCTGAACGGTGGCTCAAGAAGAGCGAGCGGACCGCGTCTACACAGGCTAACAGGCGAAGGAGGGGAGGCGGTGGCGCCACACAGGGCGCGATGGAGCCCGCTGGGGGTGGTGGGCAGAAATCGGGTGGGGGTAAGGGAAAGAAAAAGAAGTAGCCGCAGGCCCGAGAAATTGGAGCGGTCAATGGAGGTGGTTGAAACGGGCGCGTGTAAGTGCTAGGCTAGGCGAGTGCATGTCCATTTTCTCCGGCGTCCTTCCATGACTGACACATTACGCGTGGACGTCTAGCCTGCAGGATATGTTCCGCGGGTTCAGTTAAGGTTGCCTCGTTGTGTACTTGCGTCGTGCCTCAATCATTATGGGTGCTGATCACAGCAGTCTCGCAATTACCGGTCCTCGTGCTGCGGGGGAAGGTTTGCGGGCGTTCGATGGAGTGCACGAAGATTGCTTGTTATCAATGCTACCCTTGTGCGTCGATTTTGTGGCGTCCGGCTCCGTCGACTTGGGCCGAATGGCCGTCGAGGAACGCGTTCTTGGCCTCGACATACGTCACGTGCGAAGTGCGCGTGGAATGCGCGAGGTCCGGGGTGTCCTTTGTGCGAGGTCTTCAGACGCGCAACATCGGTCCAGATGCGCAAACACTTCACGCCGCCTAACGGGAGTCTCGCACTTCACTTAATGAATCTCAGAGGGAGCCGCCAGGTGCGTTTCTTGCATTTACGCAAACCCGGGCTTCACTCCTCCAGCCGTTGCTATGGGTCCTTAGAAGGCTCATACAAGCGGTGAAGAGATCATCAACGGTATACCGCTGGACTCAAGAATGGGAAACGCACTACTTCGGGGATGGCAGCGTGCCCACAACAAGGTACGTTTCTCCATCATCTCCGTCCCGAAAGCTGATGGAAGTCAGGCCATCGTCTATTCGACATCTTCGCGAATCGCGATCATCCTTCCATTCTTAATGTCAGAGAAACCAGGTAGTTCAAGCTCTCACCGGCACCACCCAGACGCGGCATGTTCGCCATCAGTCCACGCCACTCTGCCTCGCGTTTTGGCATACAAGAGCAGACCGACAAGTGGGTGGAGTCCTCAGCACTGCGGTCTCCTCCTGAGTCTTCGAGCACCCTGATCTGCAGCTTCAGTAGCCCATCCACGACAGCCCACTAACCCGACAGCCCGACACCAAACAGCAAATATGTCTCACCACGACGTCCTCGGCGCAGTCATTCTCGCTCGTAACGGCGACCGCACGGAATGCTTCCAACACCCGGTCACCCAGAAGCCTAGCACCACCCGCAGCACCCCGCTCGGTGAGGTGCGTCTTTTCTTCCTTGAACATGTTTTACTCTCGGATACGCCGTTGTTCATAAACCTAATGAAAAACTAATCCATACAGGTCCAAGCCTACCAGCTCGGCCAGTATCTCCGGGATGTCTATCTCAACCCTGCCTCGTCCTCGCACATCCGGGGTGTCCACTCGGACCTCGTCGATCTCACCGAGGTCGCCGTCCGTGTCAAGGTTGGCGGCGAGGGCGCAGCTGTCTTCGACTCTGCCACCGCGCTGCTCCAGGGCCTCTTCCCCCCGAACCCGAACAACAGGATCACGCTCGCGAACGAGACGACGATCGTCGCGCCGCTCAACGGCTACCAGTACGTGCCCGTCGAGACCGTCGAGCCCGTCAACGACCGCTCGCTCGAGCCCTGGACCGACTGTCCGGTAAGTCCCCATCAGAGTGGAGGTAAGGACCATTGGGGCGGTGTGTGAACGAGGGCTTGGGTTTGCAGGCGTTCCAGAAGCACGTCACCAGGATGCACGCGTCGGCCAAGTTCCAGGAGGTGCAGAAGCAGGCCCAGCCGTTCTTCCACGCGCTCAAGGACTTTGCGTTCGGCCGGGAGCTCTCGCTCGAGAACGCGTACAACGTGCGTTTTCTTTTTTCATCGATGCTCGGCCATGCCGCCTCCACGTGCAACCTTTCTCACTCACCCATTCATTTTCTTTGGATAGGTGTGGGACTTCGTGTCTTCCTCGCTGATCCACAACAAGACCTACGCACACCGGCTGCCGCCCACGTTCATCGAGCAGGCGCGTGGGTTCGCCAACTTCCGCGAGGACCTCATCTACTCCGACAAGGCCATGGGAGGCATCGGAAACAGTGGGTTCTCCTGGGGATAGGTCGGTCTTTACCTTTGCTGAACATTCCTGCAGTTGCTAGCCGGACCGCGCTCAGCTCGATCCTCAAGGCCCTGCAGCGCATTGCGTTCAACGGAGACCCCCTCCAGTTCATGGTGATCGAGACGACGTACCAGCCCTTCATCTCGTTCTTCCACCAGACGGACGTCGTCCAGTCCCACCCCGAGCTCGCCGCCATCCGTAAGTCGTCTATGTCCGTCTCTTCGCCCCAACCGGCTCTCACGCCGGCATCCTTCTTCCCCCCTTGCCCTCAATAAATAAAAAAGCGGACTTTGGGTCCGCGATCGCGATCGAGCTCCGGCGCGGCCCGCCGCCGGACACGCGCGACTTCCTCCGGTTCAAGTTCCGGAACGGGACGAGCGAGGACTTTGAGACGATCCACGTCTTCAAGCACCGCGAGGACATCCCGCTCACCGAGTTCATCTACCGCCTCGAGAACTCGGTCGTCAACAGCAACCGCGAGTGGGCGCAGGCGTGCTCCGCCGGCTCCTCGACCGTCCAGGCCGCGCTCGGCTTGCCGGAGAGCGCGACGACGGGCAGCACCGCTGCGGACGCGGTGCTCGGCGTCGTCCTCGCGTGCGTGATGGTGCTGGCGCTGGTGTTTGGGGCGCGGTTCGTGCGCGGGAAGCGGTCGGTGCGCCTCCGGGGTCCCGAGGTGAGTTTTTGTTCGATGGTTGCTCCTGTCGTTCTGCGAGGTCGCTGACGATGCGCGGTGGTCGCAGGAAAACCTCTCCTCCGTGCCTTCCGAGATCGTCGTGCAGGGCCGCGACAACAAGACCGTCGCTCGCTACTGAGCGTTGCGCGCATGAAGAGAGAGGTTGTTCGTGAACGGACTGCGACAAGGAACTTTGATTTGCTTCGCGGGGGTGTGACACGATAGGACTGTGTTTTCTCGGTAAAACACTTGTGTATATTGCATCGCTCCGATCGCTTTGTATTTCTATCGAGCCATTAGCACGGTGGCTCGTTGTATCGTATAAATATATTCTTTACGTTCCGCTTCATCTTCACTGGACTCATGCCACACTTCGCGCGCGCGCGGGGCTGATCCGCGCCCGGTCAAAGAAACGGGATCTTCGAGCTCGAGGACGTGATCTGCGTTCATATATATGTGGGGAACGAAACTTTCAAGGTCTATCAAAGCTCTATTGCAGTACATTTCCGTTCCGAGGCCTGCAGCCCTACCCTTAAGGAAACTTGATTTCCGGCTCCCTCGCGTAGTACACGCCGGGCTCTGGAAGCCTGGAGTAGAATTCCTCCGCGTACTCCTCCAGCGTGTGCCGGGGGACGTCGGGGTACAGCGCGCGCGCGTCGAGAAAGCCGAGGCGCGTCACGTTCACGTTCGCGAGCGTGTTCTCGCGCAGGAAGTGGAGGTGGAGCATGTACTCGCTCGTGCCCTGCTTCATCTGTGCCGCCGCGTCCGTCGGGTCCTTCGCAACAGCCTCGCGGGCTTCTGCGCGCCACTGCTCGAGTTCAGATTGCGTCACCTGAGCATCGCCCGTCTACGTTAATGTTGGTCAAATGGCTGGTAGCACGGACAAGGCTTCCCGGGACGCGCAGAGCTTTCAGAGCGTCCCCATCGCCCGAGGCGCGCTCCTCGATCTCGCGCGCCTCGAGCTGCGTGCGCTCGTCCTCCCACAGATGCACTAGGCTGTTGAGGGTGCGGGGGTCTGCGAGTATGCGCGCGACGTAAATGCCGATGTGGTCGAGGTTCGTGAGCCGAGTGCGGCTGTCGCCCGCGCCGTAGAGGTGGCGCGACATCGTGAGCGCGCCCGGGCTTACGCGGGCGGTGGACTGAGAACGGGAGCCGGAATCGGAGCGGAGGGGCAGCGGGAGGTAGAGCTGCATCCACCAGCCGACGTCGATGAAGGTGTAGGGGAGGCAGAGGTGGTTGACGTACTCGCAGACACCGAGTTTCTGCGCGTCGGGTTCCCAGTCGTCAGTACCTAATCCACGAACCCGGTGAGGGACAGAGGGTAGAAGACGCACAAAGTCGTGCAAGGCGTGAACGCCTGGCGCGCCCGCGCTTGCGAAGTCGCAGGGGACGACACGTTGGACGGTCGGCCTTCGCGGCGGCGAAGAGGTCCTTCTGGAGCGCGACGAGCCAGGGGACGACGCAGCTGACGACGATGTCGACGCCGGCGAGGGCTTGCGTCAACTTGTCGACGCCGTCGGTGATGTCGCCAACGCGGATTTCGAAGCCTTTGGCGGCGAGTTCTTGGGTGACGGGCTTGGTGAGGGACACAGGGCGGATGAGGACTGTGATGCGCTGGGGAGAGGGGTGAGTTAGATGAGCATGGTGAATGGATGGATGGGGGTCGAGGAAGGCGTGCGAAATTGCAGGACTTGAGGAGGCCTTGGACGATGCTCGTGCCGGTCCAGCCTGTCGCACCGACAATGAACACGACAGGCTTCTCGCTGGACATGTTGCGCAGTGTAGGAGAGTCAAAGAGATGCGTTTCGATGCATTCGAATTATAGCTGCCGCAGACGGTCAACTTCGTTCCGTAGGCCTTGTACGATGGTATCACCGCGCGAGCGATCCGCCCAGCATCTAGAAGTTGGGGAGATATGAGCGCTAAGCATTAGAAGCAATCCCATCCACGTACGTTTGGCTTACGCAAGTGGGCCCCAACCGAGCAGGTGTATGCTATGAAGTGTCATGACGAAGAGATGCTCGAGACGAGACGAGATTGTGTGCAACCCGGCCAAATATTCGTCTGGGGTACATAACGCACATACCGGAGGGCAATACCGACACCGCAGCAGGTGCAACCAGGAAGTCTATGGACGAGCGAAATTTTGGGGGTGGACGACGTATTTCGGTGATAGATACGCTGTTGGGGTGCATGCTTTTCTTGGTTGTGATCACTATGCAATATGCAAAAGCAGGGAAATGGTGAGACGGTTGTGGTAGAATGTATGTATGTACGTGTACCCCAATGCTTTTGACGAATCTCAAGGCCATCCGTTACTTGCAACATAAATACGATACAATCCAATCCAGCATGTCGTGTCTACCTAGACCGTTTCAGCTTGGTCTCGGTGCGTATATGTAGCGTTATCGATCTACCGAATCGGAACTCGATGGCTCGAGGAAGCGTTGAACGGAAAGATGAGAGGGGATGCAGCAAGAGTCGGAGCGTATCTCGTCGTGGGCTTTCATTTCACGCTACTATCGGACCGGGAAGCAAACACTGTTAGCACGATCCCGCGTCGAGGCTTCTGGGGAACTCGGATGGTCTCAACTCACCCGCACGAATCGCAATCAAACACTCCCCCTCCGCAGCATGCCCGTACCATCCACGTCATCGCCAAAGTCACCTGTGCAAAGTCACCATGATCACGGATAGTTGTTGCTGGAAAACTTCGAAGCATCATGCCCATCGCATCATCTGGATCAATATTTCCTCAGGCATGCCAGTCACAATATCAGGTCAGATGTAGTAGCGCATATAGCAGGGAGCGATGCAACGGTGGGAGCGCCTGGCGAGGAGAAAAGTTCCAAATTGGAAGCGCCTTCCATACAAGGACACCGACGTCCGTGGGAATGCATCGCCACTGTACCGATCTGGCGCGTGCCAGCGCAACGTTTGAACATGAACCGCCTTCATCAAAGACATCCGCCAGCTGGTAGGGTTCGCGTCATACGACGAGCTAACTGTGCATGTATGCCCCGCTCGGCTCCCGATTATGTGAATCTGTTGACCAGCGTGTTGATCAGTGATACATTCGTCTCCTATCGGTGATGCAAAATCGCCACGTACCAGGCTACCTCACCCGGACTCGAGAATTGCACAAGTTCGCGACGGTAGCCGGCCAGCCAGATCGATTATTTACGCCCCGCCTCCTACTCGTATCGTTCGTGGCCCCATTCCTGTCAAATCTACCCCTCTGGGGAGTCTACCGTCGCTTGACGCGTCCCTGCGACTCACCAGCGAATGCTTGCGACATCCGACTACTATTTTCCAGTGGAACGCCGATGTGTCGCGAGCGTACTCTTCCTTGCCACCATTATCTCCTGCTCGTTCGCCACCCACGCAGGTTCCAGTCGCGACGAGTTCCCAGGCGCGATATCTCGGACGAAGGGGACGAGAACCAGCCTGTGGACGGACCGATCTACTTGTGTCACGCCGCTGAGTGATGGCGACATGTTCGGACTTCTCGCTCAGCGGCGTGCAGTCTGCACCGCTTGGCACGCTTGCGCTGGACGAGGTTCCTTTAGCATCCCCGATCACCTCCCACGCCGATCCCGTCGGACGACAAGCACAACTTCGACGATCTCTACCTCGACGTCGATCCCGGCCTCTCTCGACCGTTGCACCTGGACGACACGGCTGATCTGGAGCATGAAGACAAGGAGACTGTCCCGATGGAGGATTACGACCCGAATGAGGACAAAGAAAACATGCGTCCGTCTGACCGAGCGACCCACCCGCCGAAGGTTCTGGCTCCCCGGCCGACCTTAACACCACGCTCGAGCCGTTCCACGAAGAGACCGAGAACTCCGTCGTTCCAGTCCTCCTCGCCTCCGTCCAGACAGCGGGGTTCGATCAACTCTTGGAGGAAGCCTCGTCGTCGTCTGGGAACCCGACACACGACTGCGGACGCCGCACAAGCACCGCAGCGCGCACCGCCACTCGCTATTGCCCCTCAGACGGCGGCCTGTCTGACTCGCGCTCCGGAGCGGGGTCGATGTGCGACGAGTCGCCGGGCACTTCAAACCCTTCGCTACGCGCAGAGCGCTCGCAGCGCCGGATAAGGGAAAGGGCAAGGCAGGTCCGTCGAAGCCGCGCCAACCTCTGTCCACAGTCAAGTTCGAAGAACCGTACGCGCAGTCGCCGAAAGTCGCGGGGAAGAAGCGCACAAGGGCGGAGGCAAAGCCGGAGGAGAGGGAGAGCGAGGACTCGGACCCGAGGGCGGCGGTGCGGAGGCTCGAGGCGCTGCTACCGAAGCGAAGAAGCCGCGGGTGGCTGAGCCAACGAAGAAGGAAAGGGGCAAGGGCAAGGGGAGGGAGAACGTTTCTGAGAGCACGGACAGCGAGGATGAGAAGGTGGACAATGATTCATCGCCGCCGAAGCCACCTGCTCGTACAGCACGGGGGAGGGGTCGCGGACGAGGGCGAGGTCGCGGAAGGGCAGGTGCCCCGGTCACAAATGGGCACGCGACTGCTTCGTCGTCCAGGGCACGGTCGACGTCGCGAGGCCGGCCACCGACGTCGAAGGGGAAGGGGAAGGGGAAGGGGAAGGGGAAGGGGAAGGGGAAGGGGAAGGGGAAGGAACGTGCAATGGAGAAGTTGATCCTGACGAGGACAGGGTGCGTGATCCACCATTATGCTGTTGAGGTGGAACTCAGAGCTGAGGGAATCGTGATGGTCATTGCAGGAGAGGGCGCGCCGGCGTCAGGAACGGATCGAGTACTTCCGGAAGCTCCAGGAGTACAGCCTGGCGAAGGAGGACGTGTATGTGATCTGAGCGGTTTCGGTTACCGTCCATCTCGGTGATTGTTTACGATATCGGGTTCTTGTTTGTCTCTGGGCATAGGGGGTGAGGACGCCATTAGGCAGTGCGCCGAATATATCAAGGAACCGCCACACATCGCTGAGCGCAGGGGGGAATCGCTGAAGAAACGCGAGCGGTTAGAGACGGCGCGGCAGCAGCTGTTCGAGGCGTTCCTTTGAAAGTGGCGGTATGGGTGTATCACGAGTTGAGCGGGTCAAAGTATCCGTGTTTGAGACAATTACTGTACTAGGATTGGTTAGATCAAGTTGTTGGGTTTGATTTGCATCTAACACAGCAGCAGCAGAATTGATTTGGGGCGCCCGCCGCCCGGAAGACACAGCCGTGGACGGATGATATTTGACCAGTCCGCCGTCCAGTTCGATTTCCTGACCACTGCTGTCCAACGTCGCTTCAGCGTTCCTCTCAGGATGACTTCGCATTCTCGACTCTCTGACATACATGTCCCTGTCGAGGTGTGCGAACACGTTATCGACATGTTGGAGTCTTTCTTACTTGGCGACCTTCTCGACGATAGCAACACCCTCAGCAGCTGCGCCCTCGTATGCCGTGCCTGGCGCACGCGCGCACAGAAGGTCCTTTTTTACTCTGTGCTGCTTTGCGATGCATCCGCCCTGCGCAAATTCTCCGCAGTTATCGACGCCGGGCCCCATCTTGCCACTTACGTCCACGCTCTCAATCTCACTGGACGCTCTCTCCATACCACCAGAAGCATTCTAGCATTATTTCCCCCAGCCCTGCAAGGCAAGCTTCCAAACCTTGAGGAACTCACAGTCATACACATCACCGAACTCGACGCCTGGTATCCCAAGACCGTGTCAACGTCGACAACAACATCGGCCCAGAGGCACTGTCTCTCATACGTCCCGCTCCACCCTCGCTTTCCTTTCCTGCTCTCCGCTTTCGTCCAGATCCGTACCCTGTATCTGTTCGACATCACATTTCCATGTTTTAGTGACTTCGCCAGGATGGTTCACTCCCTCTCCAGCTTGGAGGCAATGATCTGTCGCGGAGTTCAGTGGAGTTCCCTTGGTGTTCTGCCGGCGTGCATGAAGCGGGTTGCAATCAGTGGACGGGATAGGAGTTCTTCGTCGAGCTTTGCGCATAACCTTCGAGAGTTATCTGTGCGTTCATTGCTTTTCTCTTTGACAGATCCAAGTAACACCCCTCTGTAGCTCTCATCGCTCGACATACATGGGACCGAAGAGGCTGATATCGGCATGCGGGCCTCGTCTGACAGCATTGTCGCTCAGCATTCCCTGCAACGTCGATTCAGAACAACTCCACTGTAAGTCGGATCAACGAATTTACCTACGTATACTGCAAGAGTGCGACTGACTTGTCGCTGCCTCGCAGCTGATACCGATCAGGAGACAGGGCCGGACATTGACCTGAGTCTTTCCTCGAACCTCGCCGAGCTACACGTCTGGCAGACTCCAAGGTCCACGATGGATCCACAGTCCATGGACACACTCAGAAGGATGTTCCACTCATGGAATGGTCGGAAAGCTGACCAAACCCTGAAGGTGTCTGCCGAGGATGGGCGTTCATTCACGCGAGATGAGTTTGTGAACGCACTTCGTGTATTCGGCGGCGTTATCGAGAACACTCGATGGGAAGAGGGTGAGGGATTGTATGGGGAGACCGTCGATACTGCAGACAAGGCAGATTGTTTGCGACAGTCGACGGTGGTTGTCGTGGTGTACGACAGGGACAATTGGCGAGAATGGTGGTGGAAGCACGTCCAGGAGTGCTTCCCGATGTGGTCGAGATCGGGAAGGCTTGACCTGGAATGCCTGACTCGTGAGTATCGCTACCCTCTACTATAGCTGTCATTTCCTCTTTCTGGAACTAGCTAACATGTGTTGTATATAAAGCAATCTACAACGATGAAATTTGGGCCGACGAGAAGGTCGGACAAACAGAACGTAAGCCTCTGCTGACTAGCTAGTATATAACATTGTCTATCACTTACACCACACTGTCAGAAAAAAACCATCCTTGTCCATTACCCCCGAGTGTGCTAGGGCTTCCGGCTGATGCATGAATCACACAGCTACAGCGATGTAGACGTATTAACTACGGGCTTCCGGAAAGGGAGAAAGGCGTCCATTCCAAGGCATGATGGCGGGGGATACATATCAGAAGATAATAGACGTTTCTGATAGTCTTGGGATAGGTACAACTATACGATGTCGAGGGTTTCCCTGTAAATGAACACAGGAGGTCATCACGGGGTTCTTCGCAAAGCCACTACTCCCACATAATGAACGTTATCTGCCACACAATCTCGTTGATGTAGTCGTGCAAAACATCCTTGTTCCAGATGTCTGCCCCCTGCAACCAAACATCAGCAACCGCGGGAACGATGGTAACTTCACACTCAGGCGCACCTGAACTAGGATCGACAGCTGTCCCTGCATCGACCCACGCATGCCCAGTGCTATCGATGCTCTCTCAGTCAGCCACCCAACGCGCGCCGCACGAACCCAAACACTCACGGTATGAACTACTTGCTCCCCACCCGGCATGCCATATGCACCTCCTCGACCCTGATCACCACCTCCTCGCCCGGCCTCGCATCCCTTGGCCACACCGCCGCGGTGTAGTTCTCCACCCGCCCCACGTTCGTCATTGTCGGCGCGTACGACCCCGGACCGCCCTCAGGCTCGACCTCGCTGGTAGGCGAGAGGACCGGCGCGACCACGGAGAACAGGTGCGGGAGGCACGGGTCCGCGAGCCATTCGTCATACTGCTCCTTCGCCTGGCGCATTGCCGCAACGAGCCGCGCCTTGCCGGAGAGCGGTCCGAGGGGCGCGTAGTCGATCCGGAAGAGCGTGAACATGAAGCAAGACACGACATGCTTCCGCCTGTCGACGGTGCGCGGGAGGCGGTCAGTGATCGCGATCCTGCCCAAGGCGAACGCGTCAGTGTCAGGATACGCAAAAATAGACTAGAGAGCAGGTGGCGTACAGGTTACCGCCCTTCAGGGTGGCGGTAGCGATCTTGTCAGCCGGGACGGGGTTCTGCTCGAATGTTGCAAGGGCGCGGGCCGCATCGACCAGCTCGGAGAACGTGAATCCAAGCACCTTGACCGCCTGGGCGATCTGCGCCGTTTCTTGCGCCGTGAACTTGATAGGGAGTCGGTGTGCCCCTGTGGGGCTCGCGCCGGATGTGTCACAGTCGAGGCCGTGAGAGGGCTGCCCATAAAGTCAGTCAGATATCGCATTTGAATGGCCATCTCGGGTCATACCGTCGGGTTTGCCAACGACGCTGTGAACTTCTCCACAAGCGCCACGCCATTGGTGCCCCAATCCTCCCGAGGACCGCCGGTCACGGTGACCGGGCCGGGAGGGAGGTTCTTGTGCTCCCTGCCCCAAGCGAGGTCCGCGACGCTCTCCAAGCCCGGGGTCGACATCCATTCCAAAAGCAGCGAAAGCACGTTCATCGCGGGCCTCGCGTCCATGATCGAGTGGCTTGTGTGCAAGAACAGGCAATACTTGTTGAGCGTGCCGTCAGGGCGGGTAAGGTAGACGCGAAAGTACTGCTCGGAGCCGTCGGCGAGAACGTAAGGGATCTTGTGCTTGTCGACAGTGGACTGGAAGAACGACGCGGGGTCGATCGGGTCCGGGAGGTAGTAGACGGCCTTGTCGGCCCAGGCACGCGCTGCGTCGACGTTCGCCAGGGGCGCATATACCCAGGATCCGAACTCGGGGTGATGGAGGCCTCGCTCGACGGTCGCGGCTACGAGCGGGCACTCGAATCTATGCAAATGCTGAATTAGTTCTTTTGTGGATCCTCGCGGTCAATGCGCTGCGCTCACCGGAGCCTGACTACGGCTTCCTTCACGCGAGCCTCGATGTCGCGTGCATGAATTGTAGTGGTGAACTGGACGCCCATGGCGAACTGGCTCAAGCTGCCGTTTTCGCGAGTAAGACCCAATAGCACGACCTGAGCTCAATACGGTACTCACCCGTCTTGCATTCGCATCGACTGGTCTGTCCATATCTCTGAAGCGAGAAGAGGTCTGTATACAATGACTGAGCATCAAAGCTACGTTCCATGGGATGACACGTACCGAGTGTATGCGTTGGTCGCGCCTGAGTGCTGTTCCCATTGTGGTTCTGGCCCAGACATGTCGAGGAGGATTGTTGGGACTGCGAGTGAAAGTAGTAAGGATAAAGTGGGTCTGCCGAGGCCAACCTGAACGAGGAGGGTGGTTTTAAGCCACACCGGTGAGTCAAGGCGCGCTCCCGCCGCTACAACATCGTCTTCCACGACCGATCACAGAACGACGGCCATCGCTGGATTCGGCCCTGAAGATGCCGTGCGATTCATTTGAAGCTGGTGCAAACGCTGGTGTTGTATCCGTTTTACGCGCACCAGATGATTCCTGTCCTTGTACTTCCTTGTCCCGTTGAATACAGCTCTATTCGACCAGAATTTGGTGAGACGGCTCCCGTCGTGCTCTCTAATGTGTTCAAGTGTTCCCGAGCGGTAAGTGAACAACCCCGGCGCAACCGGTGACGTCGTTGGGCGTGTGGATTGGACCTGGTGGCCGGGTTTCCAGCCGATCCAAGCCCACACCCCGGAGCGAGAGTTCACATCGTCGCCATAAGCTATACCCATAGCGGAAAGGGCTGTAGTCAATAATCCGATACGCACCCCTTGCACGAAGGGGGAAGCACGGTTGAACTTGAGGATACGACGCACACTGACACTAAGTCTTCGTTCAAAAAAGTCTGTTCATGCCCCACAGAAGATGACCATTCCGTTACGCCATACGCGTAAGCTGATTGTCTGTGTCGAAGCGATTGTGGAGGAGCGAAAGCGTGCCCAGGATGTCGGGTAGGACGATGATGACGATGATGGTTGTGGTGAGGACCCAGAGATCACGATCGCGCCAGCTCCGAGTTCTGTTTTAACGGCAGAATCACGCATCGCACACCTCGTCCTCGTCAGGATCAACTTCCTCAGTCGCACGTTCCTTCCCCTTCCCCTTCGACTTCGACTTCGGTGGCCGGCCTCGCGACGTCGACTGTCTCCTGGGCGCCGGAGTAGTCGTGCGCCCGTTCTTGACAGGGGCAGCCGCCCTCACGTGCCCTCGCCCTCGTCTGCGACCGGAGGGGAGTACGCGGACTTGGAAATGATGTTGGACTTTGCCCAGTCGTGCGCTGCCCTCCGGTGCTCCACGCTCTACTGAAGGGATGTCAGTCGCGAACGGAACGACACTTTGTTAGCGGGAGGTTCGAGGAATGAAGACCGAGAGTAAGGGCGCCTGCCAGTGATCAATTGAATCGTTGTATGCTTTGAGCGTCGATAAAGCACTATAGCTACATACCTTTGTCGTTTCGCTGATGGAAGAGATGGTCTGGGGGATCTCTAGCGATTCGGAACTGGATTAGAGGACGGACCGGACGGACATGCGGACCGACGGTGCCACGTGCCGTGCAGACTGCCTCGCGTCGAAGCACGGCCGCTCCTGTCTCTGTCTCTCGGCCACGGTGGACTTTTGAGTGTTTCTCTCACTTGTCTGCCTCGGTCACGTCGCCGTGCAAGTCATGCTCGACTTCATATATTCAACCTAGCCGCCATCAGCCAGACTGCCTGTCCCACACGCCCTCCTACCGCCCTTCAACTCAACACTGGCCGACCCGCAGTACCTGTACCTCGCCCGGTCGTGTTGCGCTGGCTGGATATCCACATACGTTCCTAGTTGCAGTTTCCGCTCTCCTGTCCCATGCCGATCCACCCGTAAGTACTAGTCCCCATCGCATTCTCGCTTTCGCTCACCCTCAATGCGCTCGAGCACAGTCAATAATTTCCGCCGTACTGTCCAAGACGCTTTGCATCAATCCGCTCACGCGACCGTAGACTACGCCAGGAGTTCCATGCGGACAGCATGCACGATCGAGACGCAGACCGCGAACAGCGAATAGTACGTACTCTACCCCTTGAACAATGCCTGCTGTGAATGAGCAGAGGATGCGGCGGAGCTCGTTGAGGGCACATCTTTGGGGCGCTTCCCGCTATCATCATCCGAGTCCAGTCGGCGTCGAGCTTCGCTTTCGTGAAGCAGGCGTGACTGGGTACGAGCGAGCTCCGACTGCCTGTCTCTGTCTCGCGGGTATCGGCCTGCCAGCGACGCGCTCACTCCACACCGATGCGCGCGTTCAAGGATCGTCTCCCAGCGGGGCTGTCGCCGTTCAGGCTATGTTTGCATGTCTTGCAGAAGATCCACGGCCTAGCCGCGCGGCCTGTCTGCCTGTCAGACATGATGTGTCGACCATCGGACAAGGGGAACTGTCTCTATTCCATTCGTGGCGCCAGGCTTCTCGATGGGCACGGAGCGGGTTATCAGGTCACTGGACCGGTCTTCTGCGGAGCTGGCATCGACACGTACTTTACACGTACTTTAGCTGAGCTCGCAATGATTACCTCCAGTGCTTCGCCCTCGTACGCTGGCATGTTCCTCAAGATCATCCTCCGTCCCTACGATCGCAAGCCTGTAACATTCAGGTGAGCGAGCCTTGCGCTTCGCGTACGTACCATTCGCCTGTCCAGTCTTACTGTTTCTCTCAGTCAACGTATAGGTTACTGTCAAAGCGGAGAACGCACCGCCGTAGGCGTGCGAGATGCCAGAATCGATAATGATGGCCTTTTCCCCGCACCTGGAGACGGTTTTCTCCGCCGAACATCAACTGCTATCCGAAAGCATGGACATGAGCGCGATACCTCCCCGAGCACATTCCCGGGGACACAATGGGACAAGTAGACTTGCGTCGAGGTGCTCGACTTTCCCCCACATTCCTCTCTACTATGCCACAATGACTTTCAGGATGGGCAAACATCTCGTCATGTTCCCCATGCAAATGTGGGTACGTCACGTCTGCGCTGGGCATCATCTGCTGGCGACTGCAGCTGACCCGGGGTTTGTTTTAGGACACACGCGCATGCTGTGCACGGTCGCCGCACGCACGGGCAAGCTTCAGAACGGGAGGCGTTGTCCGCTCGTGTCAAGGCAATCGCTTTGGAGCACGACGAGGACGCGGCAGACCTGGACAAAGTCGAAGCTACGTTTGAAGCAGCGTACGTAGCGATGCTCAATGGTGAGGTGCTTGTATGCGCGAAGACGAGCGAGCTGTGCCCTCCCCACCCAATGCGAGTGTCCGTGGCCATTCTGGACGTACGTCGCGTTCCCAAGCGCTGTTCAGATTGGGGTGTGCTGACAGCGCTCGCAGATGGTCGTCCCCGACACGTGTGAGGCGGTCCGCAAACACAATCCCACATGCGACAGCGAAAGTACACCGTCCCACGGAGACCACGGCTAGGTGAATGCCTGGAATGAGCTCGTCGGCGAATATGGAGTCAATCGCTCGCTGCCTTGGGTTGCTGATAGGATGCATATTTGCTGGGTTATCCACGACGTTCGCCCCTGCGGACAGGAATTCTTATGATCATGAAGTAGTCGCGCGGGCAACCGCTTGCCATCTACGCTCACGACACGGTTCTTTGCGCTTCTGTGGTCAGCGGCCTGATCTATGTGTCATTTTCACTCCAGCCAAGGTTTGAAAGGACGAGCTCTCGGCTAGCATCAGAACGTGGTGTACGGAGGGAGACCGTCGAACCACTGTGGCAGCGTGAAACGTCTTCGCTGGGCTGATAGTCCGCAGTATCTGTTGCGCTGTCCACACTCCCAGGAGTTTGTGCGCCGGGAGGCTGTTCCTGTATCGAGAAGTCGTGATCTAAGCTGACCACATTCGCGATGAATCACTTCTGTGATATCGCGCTGGTGCCACCGCCAGCAGTGAGTGATAAGACGCATACTCCACAATGCAGTACTTGATTCCAGGTCCTTGGCACTCTCTCCGGTTCAAGGCGGCAGCGGCGAGTACTCGTGTGCTTGCTCGCCTATGCGTTCACGGTCAAGCCGACTGCGCGTTGTCTGCGTGCCAGCCAGCGATAGGAAAGGATCTGTCAATGCATTCTGTAGAGAATTGTGTTGCATCGCGACCCCTGAGATGATCTCACATGTTGGATCGGAACGTAGGACGCACATGGTTCGCTGCCATCTCGCTCGAACACCTGGTCGGGTCGTTCTAGACGACAACAATCAGGACCACTTCGTGCTCCCTGTCATGTGTGGCTTGTTCGAGGTGATGTTGGTGGCTTCCGGGCATGGTCGTTTGGCCCACTTTGATACCTTCCCGAAGGTGATCCAGGCTCTGAATGAGCAGCACTCGAGGCGCCGCCGCAAAGGCCCTGTCCTCGGGCTTATAAAACGCTCAGCAACGAGCATTGGCACCACAAGTTGCTCTCTCATCTTCCTGCCTCTTCACCAACTGTTTTCAGGACCATGGCCTCTGTGGCAGCTGTGTCCACATTTTCTGATGCCGTTTCCGCTTTGTGAGTTTCATCAATTGCCAGGGTTTATCTGAGCTGACTATTCATCCCCGTCCGGACATGGTTATCGTCCCAAGACGGACAGACGAGTACTTTGGTACTGTGGCATTTGGTAAGTCTTCACCCTTGATACCGCCGAGCCTTGCTGATGCATGGCGCAACGCCTAGCCCTCGTCGCCTACGACTGGCTGATCAGCCTTGATGAGGAAATTCGTTGCTCCTGGAATTTGGCCGAGGGCCGAAAGCCCACTGTATCGACATTGATCTATATGATCAGTCGCTACTCGATTCTTATACAGTCTGCTCTCGGATTTCAAAGTATATTTCCTATGTCAGAAATGGTGCGTACTTTGTATGATTATCGTGGTTCTTGCTATAAATGGTTGCAATTCCCTTAGGTGTATGTTAAGATCTATCATCTGGCTGGATGCAGAATCCTTATTGAAAGACACTCCCAGGTGTCAGATAAATGGTCACATGCAATTCATATTAGCAACTATGTTCGCCTTCATCATCTCAGGTAAGTATGAGCGGCTTTCTTGCCACCCTTGCATGCTGAACATGACATGCCTCAGTCTTCGCAACAATTCGGGTCTATGCCTTATCTCACAAAAATAAATATATCACCATCTTTACATTCATCCTAGGTGTACCAGGATTCATTGAAAATGTATGTCAACTCAGTTGGTATCATTAGCCCCCCGGCTCTGAGCTTACTTGTCATAGATAATGGGCAGCACTTGGAATGATTTAAACCTCCCCAGTCCTTTCAACTGCAGTGCTGGAAATCCCATTTTATCAAAAATACCACCAACATGTGAGCACTCTGCCCTGGATGTTTGTTGGGCAATATTAAATGAGCTCAATGATTCCATTTAGTTAACCTGGCCACTGGGCTCTGTACAGTAGCAGTTAATATCCTTGTGGTGCTTGTAACATGGTATACCACACACACATCGTGGAGAATGCAGAGAGGGGTCTTAAACAGGCCATCACTTGTCCGTACTATGTTGTACAATGGTGCGTATGATGGCCTGCACCAAATCAGATATTAGCTGACCAATTTGGTGTGCAGGCAGTGTTTACTTCATGTGAGCTGACCTGTCCGGGGTCCTCCTCTCTCCCCCAACTCGATACTGATATAGTGTTGTGGTGATCAGTGCTCTCACTGCATTGTACATCCTCTACCTGGTAACCTTTGAGGCATGTACTGTACCTAAGCCTGTGTCCCCTGTGTCAGAGTCCTGACTGTGTGTTTATAGCAAGGGCCCAGTTCTTTGACTGCAGATATAATTAACATGCTCATCAATGCGTATGTCAACCCCACCCCCCTCTCCCATACACATTGATCTGCTCAAACTGCTGTTAAAGATTGACCTCCATACTTACCTGCCATTTCCTCCTGGACCTTCGGCAAGTGGACCGCTCTGCTTATTCCGCATCATCGCCCTCAGCCATCTCCTCGCTCAATTTCAATGCAGCTGGTTCCCAGACAGCAGCGGAACTCCCAGCATTTATAGCATCAATGGGCGAGCCTGTCCTCACCGGGATAAGCTTCATAGACTCCATAAGCGGGGATGAGGATGTAGCACCCTTAGATGAAGCAGTACCCAGCACTCAGGAGGAAGACACACCGACTCAGACGGGAGGCAACGATGACGTAGATGGCACGGGCATACCACAAAGCGGAAGTGCTTGATTACGCTGGCAGTGAGTTGAGGTCATCGGGTGTTAAGCGGGGACTTGCACTAACGAGTCACTTCGCATCTGCACACAGCGAGAGAAACCCTCTTGGTTAGATCTCCTCCGACTCGTGCTGCATCGCTAGGCACCCTTTGGTTCATATGCTCTCGCTTCTTGACTTGGCCGGGCCATAATGCTCAATGTGCAAACCTAGACAGACCGAAGCCGTTTGATTAGCCTGCCATATATATTAGACTGCGTTGTATCGTATTTATTCTTCGAAGAACATGCGTATTTATCTGAGAAAAATGACTGACGGATCCGTCAGGAGTACGTGCACCGGATAGACCCATTTGATGGCGCCGGAGGTTCATAGATTGTGGATAGATAGATGATAGAAATAGTAGATGGACGAAGGACATGGGGACGTCCGAGGTGCGGACCATAACACAGAGACACGGTGGACAACGCAGGCGAGATCACAGCGGAGATGCGTCAGGGAGTAGGGGGAGGACACGAGATAGCGAACAGCGACAGCGACGCAGAGACAAACAAGAACTCGATATCGTAACCAATCACCGAGATGGACGGCAACCGAAACCGCTCAGACCACATACACGTCCTCCTTCTCCAGGCTGTACTCCTGCGGATCAACTTCTCCATTGCACGTTCGTTCCCCTTCCCCTTCGACCTCGACGTCGGTGGCCGACCTCGCGACGTCGACCATCCCCTGGATGCCGGAGCAGTCGTGCGCTCAGTCGTGACCGGGGCACTCGCCCTCCTGTGCCCTCGACTCGTCCGCGTCCGCGACCCCTCCCCTGTCCCGCACGGGCAGGAGACTTCGGCGGCGATGAATCATTGTCCACCTTCTCATCCTCGCTGTCCGTGCTCTCAGAAACGTGCACCCTCCCCTTGCCCTTGCCCTTTCCCTTCTTCGTTGGGTCAGCCACCCGCGCCTTCTTCGACCGCTTCTGTAGCAGCGCCTCGAGTCTCCGCACCGCCGCCCTCGGGTCCGACTCCTCGCTCGCCCTGTCCTTCGGGCCCGCCTGTGCCCGTGTGCGCTTCTTGCCTGCGACTTTCGGCGGCTCGGCGTACGGGTCTTCGAACTCGAGCATCGCAAGGGGTTGGCAGGGCTTCGACGGACCTGCCTTGCCCTTTCCCTTATCCGGCGCTGCGACCGTTCTGCGCGTGGTGAAGGGCTTGAAGGGCTCGGCGACTCGTCGCGCATCAACCCCGCTCCAGAGCACGAGTCAGACAGGCCGCCTTCCGAGGGGCAATGGCGAGCGGCGGTGCGTGCTGCGGTGCTTGTGCGGCGTCCGCAGTCGTGTGTCGGGCTCCAAGACGACGACGAGGCATCCTCCAAGAGTTCAACAGTCGACGACACAGGAGAGGGGAGAATATAGGCGTTCTCATCTGAGCGTGAAGATCTGTAAAGTAATGGCAGACGTTAGCAATTGAATAAGACATTGAACTCTACCGCAACTGAAATGGGAATCGGAAGTCGGATACCAAGCCCTCGGGACTCCCTCAAACGAAATTCGAGACCCATGCAGCTCAAGGGAAAGACCACGAAACTCAGAAGGCCCAAGGAGGGTACAAGCATGACAAGGAACGCTGAAACGTGAAAACCTACCTTGATTTGGATCCCCAGCGATCAGAAGACTACATGCCGTTGTCGCCTCACTGGTGGCAGACCTGGTCGGTTCTCGAGGGGTCCGGAACCGTAGCCTAGGGATGGTGAGCACTGAGCAGGCGGACGGCGGCGCTGGGACGGCCGGGCGTGCGGACATGCGGACGGAGCGTGCCACGTGGATTCTGGCGCCGAGCGCCTCTCTCTGGTTGACCGTTGGCTGTTTCTCTTACTCATCGATCATCCTTAAAGCTTTGGCTGCTGGCTGCCAGGGTCATGTTGCCCTTATGCTCGAGTTTATTCTCGGCCGCCATTAACATTACTGCCTGCCCCTCCAGGTTAGCAGTGGACCGTGGTACCGCCCTCCCCCTCAATATGGTCCGCCGTCGGTCTCTGTCACTGCGCCCGGTCATGTTTCGCTTTCTCCGCTCTCCTTCCGACTCCCCGCCAATCCGCCCGTAAGTACTGCTCTCGATCGCATTTTCCATTATGCTCACCGACATTGCGTTCGCTCACAGTCACCGATCGCAGACGTACCATCCAACACCCTTGCCACGAGAGAGAAGCGACGTTGAGACGGGGCACGTCCGTCCTCCTTTCATGCCATTCGTTCGCCAGCCTGATCGCCTTCCTTCCCTCGGCGTTCTCACTGACATTACTTTTACTCCTTCCGACACAACTGATTTCTTGTTAGACTTGTTTCACCCTACACCCTGTCCCTGCATCCCAGTCGAACGCCGCGTCGCCCATCATCAATTGCGCGTAAGTTTCCCCAATCCAGACCATGCCATGAATCTGCGCCTTGGAACCTTTCTCTAAGACTGCCTTGAGGTTTCCCAAGGATTAACGCCTTCCGGAGCAGGTGAGTCCCTCCATTCCATCAAGCACGTCTTCCCGCCCGGCCGCCCGTCATTCACTTTTCGCCCATCCTGCGGCGCAAGCGTTAACACGGCCTCGCGCGCCGCACAGTGCTGAAGGCATGGCACTTTTCGATATTGTCACCGGAGCCAAGTTCGATGCTCCGAGTGATCAAGTCGCCGTCGAACTTATCTTTCGTGAGACAGGCATAGCTGAGTACGGGCGTGGGCAGAAGGCCTGTCTCCGTCTCGTCGAGATATGCCCGCCACCGACGCGCTCGCCTCTCGTCGATGTGCTCAAGGGTCGTCTCCCGCAGGCTGGAACGCCGTTCAGGTCCTGTATGCGTGTCTCGCGCAGCATCTATCCCGATCCGCGGCTTAGCGGTATCGCCTTTCTGCCTGTAAGACATGATCTGTCGACCCTCGGATGCGGCAGGCTGTCTCTTTGGTTTCGTGACGTCCGGCGTCTCGATGGGCACGGAGGGGATCTTCTGGTATCGCGGACCTGGCCTCGCTACGTACTCTACATGTATTGCAGTAGAACTCGTAATGATTACCCGCAGTTTATTGTCCGTCCCTCGGTATGTCCTGAAGATCAGCCTCCGTCCTTGCTATCGTGTGCGTGTAACTTGCAGGCGAGCGAGCGCTCCGCTTCGCGTACGGAGCACTCACTTGCTGGTTAACGGCGTCTCCGAGCAGCTGTATGCGAAAGTGGAAATGCACCGTCCTACCGCGACCGCAGCTAGTTGAATGCCTGTGATGACCTGGTCGGTGGATGTAGAGTGATTCAATCGCCGCCCCACGTTGTTGATAGAATGCACATGCGCCTTCAGAAGGCACATCCTAAGTCCTTGGCCAAAGGGACTTGCGAGGCTGGACGCGAATGAGCTGTGTTCGACCGTGACCTCGCCGCAGATGCCGACAGCTACCGTCTAAGACCCCAGAACAGACACCATCATGGGGATGTAACAAATGGTGCTGCTCGGAAGAACCGGCACTCGAGCGCGGATGGGTTTGATAAGGACGCGATGAGGCGGATGAGAAGTCGTCAGATGGTCGGGTTCATCATGGTGCAGAGTCCCTTGAAAGTAGAGACGACGCATCTCTGATCGGTCCCTATCACTACACTACGATGAGTACCTCCTGCATCAGCACTGACGGCTCAAGCGTACCTTGAGAGTAGTGAGGAGCGATCCGGGCGCTGCGCCGAATCCGGCGTCAGATGGAGCCGACCAAAGGCAAAGTTCCGCGGGGAGAACGCTCCCCACAACTCCGAACGCGCACGGTTCTTGACCGTATGTTTACTGCGCCTCCTGTGGCGCAGCCCCGGCTGCCGCTGCATGAGCACCGAAGCTAGGAGAGGAAATGGATGGACGCGCGGAGTAGAATCGTACAGTTTGAAACGTTCCTGGCGGGAGGCCAGGACGAGCGAAGGCGATGTACAGGGTGTTCGGACTGCCTCGACGGTGGGAGGATATGGGAGGAGCCAGATCTGAGCATTTCCGCGAGGAACTCCAGGGCACGAGGCGGACACCCGGGTGCTTGGATTCAGCGCGGTGTCGCGGATACTGGCGTGATGTACATTCCAGAAAGCTGACGAAAATGTGTTGCAATCCATGAACGACGTTGAGCGATAGATGCGACGAAAAGGACACTTACCCCGTACGCCCCCACCTCGGACGAAAGACAGCACGGCCATGTTGCGCGATGTCGCTCTCATCAAGACATGGCTAGCCTAATCTACGTACATTTGGCATTCGCGACCAGCCCAATGTGAAAGGTACGACTTTTATTTGAATGCTAGCAACGTACATACTCAGTAAGTAACGACGACGCCAGAGCAAGGCAAATGATGAGGATACATGTTTCTGGGTGTTGACGGAACATGCCTCTGCCACTGCGCTGAGCGATAGTACCTCCCCAGCACAAGAATGAGGACATACTACACGTGCTGGTCGGTCAACGTAACACCCCATAATGCGTTGAGGTCCCGCGATCGGGATCATAGACATTCGATAGTGGTGCCGCGAGATGCGCTGACCCTACATGTCAGGCCGCATCCACGAGAATCGACATAGGGTATTGTGCTGAACTTTGCTTCAGGAACGTCGATAGAGGACGAACAGGGAGGGATACCCGGCCGATGGGACGGGATGGGACGGGAAGAGAGTGAACTCACTCACCTGGACAACGGATTCACGGCACAGCTACCAACTGCCCTAGAACTGGGAGATACCGTGCGACTCTCCCAACTCCACCCAAGGCTTGTGCTTCCGCAAGCTTGGAAGAGGGTTGCGATGGTCGGGAAGGTGAGCGCAAACACATCGTTGGACGTGGGATGCAGACGATGTCAACGAGAAGCGGCGAATCGAAGGCGGGTAGAGTCTGGAAAAGACAATGGTGACGCCAGACATGCGCTTTGTGAAAAGGAGAGACCAATGCGCTTGGGTCGGAGAAAATGGATGGGGCTTGATGCGAGCGACTGCGAGTTGGTAAGTGGGCCTGGGCTCGATTCTCGGGATCCTCGAGTGCAATAGCAATGGCGGGGTATGGGCTGGGCACAGTACTAGAATGTTAGCGCGATATATCGCGGAGAGGACCTGGCAAAATGGATTACTCACCTTTCGGCCAGGACACGACAAAAATCTCTCCTGATAATCGCTCAGGAAGACGCCAAGGGACTACCGTACGGTTTCCTACTAAAACGCGTCCCATCTGTACTGGCAGTGACCGCATTCACGCCTGGAAACCGGATGTGTCAGTGGAGGCCATGACGTGGCGGAAGAATGATAGTAACTAAGCACTATTCGGGCAGATGGACGGAGGGGTTGGGCGATGGCCGACTTGGCACCGACCCACTGGCAATTGGGCGTCGCACCAGCAAAGAGATGGACCCGGGGGAGGGAAAGCCACTGTGAAAGCAAGAGATAGAACGAATAAGAGACGGGTTGACGAAAACGTTGACAGACCTTACACCTCCCTCGGTGGAGCCCCGAGGGCGAATGGGGACATCCCGAGACTCCGTCGGAATCGAGGCACGCATGTAACACGATCACGTGTGACATGCGCCTTTCTCACGCTGCTAGCGCCGTGCGGGACGCGATATTCTTTCCCTCTTGTGCTCGCCTTCGCCCCGCTTGCGGCCTCCTGCTCGCTCACCTCCTGCTCGCTCACCTCCAGCACACTCGCTCTCTCCCCCCAATGTCTGAACTCCTTCCTGGAGATTACGACCGTAGCGATCCATCGCAACGCTACATTCCCGTCGAAATCTGCGAAAGCGTCATCGATATGCTCTACTCCGTGCTCATTAACAACCAGATGAAGAACATCGCCACCCTCCGCAGTTGCTCCCTCGTCTGCAGGGATTGGCGAATCCGCGCACAGCGAATGCTATTCTATAACATTTATCTTGCCGACGTCACCGCACTCCAAAGCCTTTCCTCAGTCTTGGACAGCGGACCGCATCTTCGCAGCTACGTGCGCAACATCACTCTCACCGGGCACTTACTGCACACCACAGCCAGCACACTCTCACTATTTCCAGCCCTCTTTGCCGGAAAGTTGCTCAACGTCGAGGCCCTATATGTATTCCACATTCCAGAATCTGCGACATGGTACCCCAGCGCATCAATCTCGCCGGACGCGAAACGTCTACCATCCATTCCCCTTCATTCCCGCTTCCACCACTTCCTCTCCACTTTCACAGCCATATCCGAACTATATCTCACAAACATCACATTCTATTCCTTTACTGAATTCGTGCGGATGGTCCGCTCCCTCCCCAACTTGAAGGAGCTCATGTGTGTGTCTGTGCGGTGGATCACGCTTGGCCGTCCTCTAGCCTTGGTGCAGCCAGTCAACGGAAAGCATACCATTCCGACTTTTACACCAAACCTTCGATACCTGACGGTATGTAAAATACATGGCCTCTGTTCCATAGAATTCATTCTATTTTCAGCTTGCATACATGGGTGCGCACGAGGCAGAAAGGTTGATATCGGCGTGTGGCCTCAGTCTTACAGAGCTCAATATCGCATTTCCTCTGGTAAAAAGCACTGAAGAGCCTGTTCATAGTATGTGTTTAATTTTTAAGTGTCACCGTAAAAGGAGAGTCTAATTGGCGGAATAGAAAATGGTGCCCCCTCAACAGTGCAAGAACTCAACCTAGGCTCATGTTCCGCACTCAAGACATTGGCTGTTACCCTCATGCCAGAGTTCGCAACAGATCCGAGTTCCACTGGCGCACTAATGGCGATGCTCACCTCGTCGACGCCCCAGTTTCAGGATTCCATCCTCGAATTTGGCGCATATGACTACACTAAAGACATGTCCAAGCAGGAATTTTTGTCCATCCTCCGCACTGTGGGAACCATCACTGAGGATTGGCTGCGCACCCTCCAACCAGCGTCGATCACGGATCTCTTGGGTGCCATCCAAAGTGTGCCGTGTTGGGTAGGAATTGACGTCTATGGCTGGGAGGATCAGAGGGAGGGGTGGTGGAGTGATATCGAGAGTTGCTTTCCCACATGGGCAAGGTTGGGAAAGCTCAAGCTGGACTACGACATGCGTAAGGAAGATATTTAATAAGCTTGCTACACTAGTGCACTAACCCATTCAGCAGCGCCCAACTCACTATATGTGTGGAGAAAGGATACCACAGAAGAGACTGTCGATGGCGCATGACATTGCCAGCCCAAGGTATTGCAGATATTTCAATTCTCAGACGCAATCCGCAATACTGATGGACTCCCAGGCATTTCCTGGCGCTGGCCGGCGGCGCTGCTCGGCTTCACCCAATCCCATCTCCTCCCAATTCCAAGTCCTGTGTACCACATCCAACGTCCACATCCCTTCTCGCACCTTACTTGTCCAGTCTTTCCGTTGTGGTCTCGCGTTCGGTGTTGCGATCTCCTCCTTAGTGCGTATGACCCTCTACGATCCAGTGCAGTCCGTATATACATTACATAGCAGAAAACCCCAACATTGCGCCTCGGTGCTTCCTCTCGTCCTACTGCTCGAAGTGAGATTAGTATAAAAACGCTCGTGTACAATAGCTAGCAGTCATACCTCCGCCGTGTACAGGACTTCCTCATACTTCACCAATTGACCTCCTTCCGCCGTCGGCAGACAGCCGGCGTGACCCATAAGAGCGGACAAAGAAATGAGACGCGAACTGGTCCTCGTGGCCCTCACCCGCCGCCAGTGAGCACGATACTATCCCGAGGGCCGAGCCTCGCCACCTCCTCGAACGCCGTGCGGGTATCCTCTCAATTGAGTGTCACGAATACGGTACTCTAGCAAGGTGAACTACTGCCTTCTATGCACACCACATACCAGCTACATCTCAACAGCCATCCTTGCGGTCAAATCATCACAGCCTGCAAGCTTCCGACCCCTTTCCCCACCTTCCCAGAGCGGGACCGAGTTTCTTTGAGGGCACATCGCCAAGTGCAGGGAAAGCATCTTCCCCCTCGGTGATGCTCATAGCATTCACGCCGGAAGCTAGCCTGCGAGAGACTTCCATGTTCCCATCCCTTGACCGGTGAGTACCTCGTGCCGCCGGGGAAGAAAAGAGGGATTCGACGTCGAACACAGGACGAGTCGGTGTGGCGGGCATGATGGCACGCGTAGTTACTGCAGACGGATTTGCTTCCGCACGATTGCTGGAGGTCGGGAGGGGTCTCGGGATGCCCCAGCTCGCACTCGCACGCGCACCTGGCAGGACCATCCCACCCGCAGTGCTCGGCGCCCCAGGGAGGCTTGCTCGTCCGTCCGACAGCGCCAGCGCGTCGATCCACGCATCGCTTGATGCGTTCCAGTGCCGGGCGAGCTTCCCGAGCAGCGTTTCCCGCCCACGATCGTTCAGAAAATGGCGATTCGTGACGAGGACCATGCCCGCCTGGCATCGCGTGAGCATGACGTTCATGCGGTTCAGCGAGTTCAGGAATCCCGCGCGGGTGGTCCGCACCGTGGACACGATCACGTACGCCGCCTCGTGGCCTGACGGCGAGGAAAATCAGCAGCCTGGATTGGTTGGATGTGCGCATGTGGACGTACCCTGGAAACTGTCGACGTTGTACACGCCCTCCCATGGCAGGTTCTCGCTCTTGAGTCGCTCGGCGATCGCGCCACGCTGGGCGTCGTAAGGCGCGATTATGCAGAAGTCGAGATGCTTGTAGTAGTTCTTGACGATATTCACCACCGCGTGCACTTCTTCTGTGTTCTGCACAACAGGTACCGATTATCGATGGCCGTCGCTGACGGCAGAAAAGCGAAAATGCTCACCTTCCAGCTGGATCCGACAGACTCTTCGGTTCCCTTGCGCACATCGACGAACCGCACACAACTGCCGTCTGTGATCTTGTGGACCGACTTGAGCTTCGAGTTGTACACCTCTTCCGAGATGAACTCGCCGAGGGGAACCGGCATGCGGTACTGCGTGTTGAGGAAGTACGCGGACGGCTTCAGATGCCGGAAGTCGAAGATCGTCTTCATGAGCGGTGCAGTTTCTTTGCCGAATGGAGGGACTGCACGACTTGCTTCAATCACGACACGAGTAGAGCCGAGAGCTTGAAATACGCACGTTGCTTTGGATCGCCGAACATGCACACCTTCTGCAAGCGAGCGAACTTGTGGAACAGATGCTGCACAAATTCGAATCAGTCCTGGCCATAACCAACTAGCGTCGGACGAGCGCAACTCACCATGAACTCAAACGAGTCAATCTGAGATGCCTCGTCCACGAGCAGGCGCTCGACCGGAACAAGGTTGTAGATACCGCAATTGTCGAAGCCCGGATTGGACAGCATAGAGACCGTGCACAGGATGACGGTCGACTCCTCGAGCAAGCGATCGGTCAGGACCTTGTCGCCATTGAGCTCGTCAGAGCGAATAACCCGTCGCTCGATATCTTCATATAGATGTTCATGCCTGGACATGGAGCTCAGTGATCGATACTCATATCATGTGCAAAACGCAGTGCAGCAGCTCACCACTCGAAGTGGAACTCCTTCGACACGATCAGCTTAAAGTCGACGCTGTGCTTGATCAAGGTCCGCGCAATGTTTTTCACACCGACGTTGGACTGGGCTATGACCCAGGCTGGCTCACACGAACGGTCCCATTCTTCAAGAGCCACTGCGATGGTCCTCGTCTTTCCCGTCCCCGGTGGACCTGTGACGGAGAAGGTCAACTGACCGCGGTACGGGTTGAAACGCGCAGCTACGCACCATGAACAACGACCACAGGTTCATCGTCTGACCACATCGCCCGAACCACTTCCTGCTGAGCCTCGTTTAGAGCGGCAAACAACGGGCTCCAGATATCGTCCGCCCCGCCACTCCCGCGCGCCAAAGCCGGCCGAATCGGTGGGAACCACAATGCCCGCACGAAGGGCGACTGCGTGAGCGAAGGGATCTGGCCCTGCAAAAGGCGCAGAACGAACTCGTCCCGCGCCCGCTCCGAGTGCGTCGGTTCCTCGCGCCCAACAACATGGATGCGCTCGATCGTGCCACGGAAGTTGGCCCCGTGCATCTTGACTCCCGTCTGCTTGCCTTTGGCATTCACAGCTTTCCCCGTGAGGGTCTGTCCGCCGGTCGTTTCCATGATCACTGCGGTCTGTCCACAAGAGGTCAGCATCCACCATGAGGCGTGCGAAGCCCAAGGAGACGAGCGGCAAACGCAAACGCAAACACGGACGCAGACACAGACACAAACGCACCTGTTTGCTCGGCCGGACGCGGGTGTTGTAGCGGGCGTTGCGGATCACGAGCTGGCCGTCCTCGACAACCGCGACCCCTTCAAACTCGTTCTCCATCCGAGTCGGCTTCGCCGCGTCGAGGAGCGCAACGTTCGTCACCAGCTCCGCCAAGCATCGTAGATGTGAATCGGGCAGGTAGCCCGTGTCCACCTTCAAGGCGCTGTAGATGGCGTCCGTGGACGCTTCGGCTACGCTATAGATAGAAGGATCATCAGCAACGAGGCCGTTCTGTTCGAACCAAGGAAGAAGAAAGAACGCACACTGCTGACAGCCATGCCCGGAGACAAACATCCTCGGCCTCGTTCCTGTACCACGTTGCATGGATACGGGCCCGATTAACGTCGGCATGAACCTTCTCGGACGCCAGCTCCGCGGGCGTGTCCGACGCTGCGGTCGATATCGAGAAGAGTGTCGAGAGGTCGACGCCGTGGACACGGGCCCCAAATTGCTTGTACAGGTGCAACGCCAAACGAGCCATCTCGAAAGCGGCGAGCGGACAGCTAGCACTAGCCAGCAGTCGTGCGAGGCTGTCGTCGCGTTGTCTAGTGGCACCTTGCCCGAGAGACACTTGAAAGACGTGTGTCGAGGTGGCAAATGCGACGATGTCGACCTTGCCATCCTTTGCGACCCGGAGAGAGAGTCCGAGAACGCTGGCCTCGTAGTCGGAGATGTGCTTGATAACAGTGCTCAAGTCCCGAAGACTGAGCTTTCGCAAGGAAATCGACCGAGGCGCTATATCAAGGCGTGCGGGAATGAGTTCCTGCTGGATAGAGGTCATTGTGAGGGCTGAGGAATGGGGAAAGAGGGAAGAGGGAAGAGGCTCACAACGAACCAAGCAGCCCTTCTTGTACACGTATGCCACTCCTGACCTACATGCGGCGGACTCCTTCGAACCGTATCACCAGTCGCCGGCGTCAGAATCCTAATAAAGGGACACAGAAGTCAGTCTAGAAAACGACTCACCGGAGCAAAAATGGGGCAGTCGACCATGCGTTGCGGCCGTCTTGCTTCGGCAGAGTTTGGAGTTGCTGCTGCGGTAAACGGGATTGGACAGTAAGAAATGGCGCACATCCTCGATGGCTGTGCGACAAGTCACGGAAGGACTCGACATCGAGCTTAGCTCCTCGCGAACGAGGGAAAGTAGGAGAGTCACTGTCTATGGTGGGACCGCGTGCGCAGCAATTCCGCCGAGTACCGACGAAACAAAAACTGACCAGATGTATTTCCTGGCAGGACAAAGGGTATACAGGGACACTGTGGTTGCCACGTTGGGAGGTGCCAAAGGAAAGTTGTCCGAAAAAAGTCTGGACATTACCATGACGGACGTACATGTGGCCTGAAAATGGATAGACGATCCTGCAGTATATATAGAAACATACACAAGCGAGGCATATGCGACGATCATTCAGCACTATTCAGCGCTCAGCAGCGCGCACTGCAGCTACCAAAGACCGTCGAAGATGGGACTCGATATTCCTGTAAGCGTCCAGAAGTGTCAGTAAGAAAGGGATGAAGTCGGAGGATATCCCAGCATAGAAACTATCCACACAACTCGCACAGGTGAATGAAAGTCCGACTCGCTGTCTTGCTCTTGTCGCACGCGATGCAGGAAACAAGGACCTGGCGACGTGCATCCGTGAACGAGGACATACAGGGAGGGTAACAGCAAGATGGATACGAATTGCCTCCCGACACCGTTACGAGTGGTGAAGACTTTGCTCGGAGAGAGCGGAGACCCCAGCGCCATCGTCCCAGAGCGCAGAGGTCGGCAGAGACACGATCGCCAGAGAAAAACAGAACGTGTGAGAGACAGAGAGCGAACGTACCTAGCATGCGAGATTTCAACACCCAGCCAGAAAACATCCATCCACCCTTCTCATCTGGGTGCTGTCCCAGAGAAGTTCATCCAATCCGCAACCAAGCGCGTACGATGCTTGAGTGCAATCGTTTGAGTTTAAGGCGGAAGTGGAAGTGAGTCGAAGGATAAGTCTTCAGGAGGCCAAGCGATAGTCGGCATAGCCTATAGCGAATCTGTGTCGTCTGTTGGTCCTCCTGTGCTTGAAAAACGTCCATTCAGACAGAGCATAGAACGAGCAGAACCTTGAAGAGACCAGCGGATGGCCAGGATCATGGAGGTAATGAGAGAACGGAGCGCCAGCGCCTGCTCGTCCTCACCACCACCATCATCATCATCATCGTATCCGACATCCTGCTAACGGTTTCGCTCGTCCACAACCGCTTCGACACTGACAATAAACTGAGGCGTATGACGGGACCGAATGAACATCGTCTGTGGGGTACGGCGTGCCGATCGCGGGCATTCAGAGTTCAAACGTTCAACATGCGCCTGCAGGGCTGGTGGGATTCGCTGATGATCCGAACACACACCCGGAGGCGGCGGACGCGATGCTGGTTCACATCAGCTGTATTCAACGCGACAAGGAAGTACAAGGACAGGAGTCATCTGGTGCGTGTACGACGGATACAACACCAGCATTTGCATCAGCTTCAAATGAATCGCAAGGCAAGAGACAAGACACGACCGGCGCTGCAGAGTTCAGCGGGGGCTGCCGTTGGGCGCCAGATCCACGTGGCACACTCGGTCCTCATGCCCGCACGCCGTCCCAGCGCCGCCGTCCGCTCGTCCCTTCTGCTCAGTGCTCACCATCCCTGGGTTACGGTTCCGGACCCCTCGAGAACCGACTAGGTCTGCCACCAGTGAGGCGACAAAAGCCTGTAGTGTTTTATTGACCCAAACGACAGCCAAAAGGATGCAACGCGGATTCGATTGATCGCTGGGCAGTGAGACGTCGCCGTTACTTATCTCGGTCCCCATTCGTCGAGCCTCCTACTAACAACGTCTCGTAGGGGCTGTTGTAAGTCTGCGATATCCCTCAAGTACTGGTGGAGCATGGAGCATCGGAGGGCAGCCCTCGATCGGGCCAAGTCCCACATTCCCAAGTCCACGTACTAACTCTCCTCCCTTCTGGGTAAGCTCCTCCATTCGCATCTTCCATCACAAGCACACGGATCCTCTGACTTCTGCTCTCGCCCATCCTACAGCCTCACCCATACGCCCCTAGACCTCGCGAGAACCCAACCTCCCACAAATTCATTGCCTTCCCTCATTGCGTTTGCACCCTCCCTCGAGTCTCTCGGCACGCTCTCATTGTGCTGGTGCCCCGTCTCCCCCTTCGATACAGCGCTTCCCTGATGCGTCCTTCGGCCTGAGTCTTATGGGCCCCAACGCGCACTACGAACGGACACGTGTTGCAGGTTGACACGTCATGGACGTGTCGAATCTCCCGCAGTCCTCATGCTGCAAGAGGAGGGTACTGTGGAAGACACTCAGAGTCAGGTCGGAGCCATCTGCCAAGCAGCTTCTCCCAAGTGAGGTCGAGGACGACCCTGCAGGGCTGGAGCCAGAAGAAACCAACCGAAGCGAGGATGAGGAGATGGACAATGATTCGTCGCCGCCGAAGCCTCCTGCCCGTACAAGGGGGAGGGGTCGCGGACGCGGACGAGGGCGAGGTCGCGGAAGGGCCGCTGCCCCGGTCACGAATGGGCGCGCGACTGCTCCGTCGTCCAGGGGACGGTCGACGTCGCGAGGCCGGCCACCGACGTCGAGGTCGAAGGGGAAGGGGAAGGAACGTGCATCGGAAGAAGTGGACCCTGATGAGGACGAGGTGCGTAATCCATCATTATGCTGTTCAGATGGAACTCGGAGCTGAGGGAATCGTGATGGTCAATGCAGGACAGGGCGCGCTAGCGTCGAGGACTTCCGTAAGCTGCAGGAGTACAGCTTCGCCTGCGCTGTCCACCGTGTTTATATGCTATCCTCTGTGCCTCGAACATCACCATGTCCTTCGTCTATCTACTATTTCTATCATATATCCATTGATACAACCTCTGAACCCGCGGCACCATCGAACGCGTCCATGCGGTGCACGTAGTCCGGACGGGTCGTCAGTGATTTTTGTCAGATAAATAAGCATGTTCTTCAGAAAATAAATAGGATACAATGCAGTCTAATATATATGGCAGGCTAATCAAAAGGCTTCGGTCTGTCTAGGTTTGCACATCTAACGTTGTGGCCCGGCCAAGTCAAGAAGTGAGCGTATGAACCAAAGGGTGCCTAACGATGCAGCGTGAGTCAGAGGAGGTCTAACCAAGAAGGTTTCTCTCACTGTGTGCAGATGCGAAGTGAATTGTGAGCGCAATTCCATGCATAGGACTGATGACCTCAACTCACTGCCAGCATAATCAAGCACTTCCGCTCTGCAGTATGCCTGTGCCATCTACGGCATCATCGCCTCCCATCTGAGTTGGTGTGTCTTCCTCCTGAGTGCCGGGTACTGCTTCATCTGAGTGCGCCACGTCCTCGTCCCCGCTTATTGAATCTATGAAGCTTATCCCGGTGAGGACAGGCTCGCCCATTGATGCTATAAATGCTGGGAGTTCCGCTGCAGTCTGGGAACCAGCTGCATTGAAGTTGAGTGAGGAGATGGCTGAGGGCGATGACGCGGAATAAGCAGAGCGGTCCACTTGCCGAAGGTCCAGGAGGAAACGGCAGATAAGTATGGACGTCAATCTTCAACGTCAGTTTGAGCGGATCAATGTGTATAAGAGGGTGGGATGGGGTTGACATACGGATAGATAATCACGCCAATATTTGCAGCGAAAGAATTGCTTGAACTGTATCCTGGCTATACAAGCACATTCAGGACTCCAGCACAGTGGACACAGGCTTAGTTATGGAACATGCCTTAAAGGCTATCAGGGTGAGGATGTCCAATGAAGTGAGAGCACTGATCCTCTGGAAAAACCTCCCCAGGCTAATTTGGTAGAAGTACAACTAAAAAGTAGGAATTAGTTCTAAATTAGAGGATTAGTGACATTAGCTCTAGTGTAGACAGGTTACCCCATCTCTTAGCAGTATTAGGGATAAAATACCACTATAGTAGTGCTACAGTAGTGCTACTTTATCCCTAATTCCTCCTAATGGTTGCTAATGTAGGACTACAGGTTCAGTATCTCAGAAATTTGCTGGCTGTCCAGAACTTGCACACACAACATAGAAGATAGACATGAAAAGTATATATTGGCCATAACTAATACATTGCTGTAGCTACAGAGAAGCCGGGTGAAGCATTGACACTCCGAGGTGATAGTCACACCCGGGAGAAGTCAAATGGTGGCATGCCAGATGCTGTGCAGAGTGGATGGTACAATGGCCATGGGGGTGGGCAGCATTGTCATTGCCAGTGGTTGTCACCTCAAAGAGCATGTCTTCGAGGCTGCTGGCGGAGGCGCGGGAGCAGGAAGACCATCCACGTGAGGTTGAGCGGCCCCAGCAGCGCGAACAATGCTGGTTGGGGTAGGCGTAGCGAGGATCATAGGCGCGGGAGTGGGACAGGTGTGGGTACTGCTGGTCATGGGGGTGGACAGCGGCAGCAGCAGTAGCATGGACTGCGAGCTGAGGTTAGTGGTCGGGGCGTGGCCATTTACAAGGTATGCTGGATAAGGAGAGTTTGACAGCTGGAGAGGCAACAGCGAGCGATAGCGGCATAATGGGTGAATGGAAACATACCAAAAGACTGTACCACCTGGTACAGCTACGGTCATCTTCACGGTCGTTGCGGGGCCGCTTGGCGGGATGGGGTGTGCCTGGACTGGAAAGAGACCCATTGTAGCCGGCATCCATGCTTCTGGCATGGGGACACACGCGACTGGATGTTGCGCTCGGCAGCGGGGGCAGGGGGATGGAGGGGAAGTGCTGAGAGAATCTGAGCCTATGCGAGGAGGTGTGGGAGACATGGACGTGTGCGGACAGGATCTGGGGGAGCTGGATGGTGGAATAGACGGCATTGGGGACGTAGAAGGTGCTCGGCGAGGAGGGGATGGTACTTACAGGATGTGAGCAGCCTCGGGTTCACGGCACCCTTTCCAACCGCCGCCACCTGTGTGCTTCTCGGACCCCTCACGGCTGTGGACAGCCTGAACGGGGTTGAGGGAGACGTTGCGCTCCCGCTCGCGTTCGGCGTGCTCCTTGCGCTTCTTGGTGCGCTGCCGGCCGCCCCGAACACCACTGGTCCCCGTTCCCCGCTCCCGGAGAGCAAGACGATCGTCATCAAGATGAAGCGCGCTAAAAGAAGTAGAGACTTACGTTTAGCTGGAACCAAAATGCGACTGGCGACAAAAGCTGGGGAAAACATGGAGAGCGAGTTGGTCTAGCTGCTCTACGATAATATGCTCTCCTGTGGGATCCCAGCGAATCATGTGGTGGTTCTCTGACAGCTCGAGGCTGAACGCTTCATTAACACGACAGCGCGAGCAAGAGACACGTCAGGCGGACGTACGCATAGAACTTTGTAATGAAGGTAGCTTGTGGCTTCGTGGGTTGCTGCTGTGGCGTACCATCCGAGTTTGTTGGGGAGGCATCGTCCTGCTTGAGCGACTGTGATTCACGAGGGGAGGGCTGGGAAGACGCGTCAGTGGGGTCCGAGGTGGAAGTGGCATCTGGTGGTAGTGGTGGTACGAGAGGAAGGGTTGCCGGGGCGGGGGGGACACCTGGGGGGCGAGCTGGGATGCTTCAGGCGTGGTGACGAGGGATGATGACCACGCTGGAAGTGACAATGGGTGCAATACCGAGCTCCATGAGCATCCCACGGCTCGATGGGAGGATGACACGCATCCAGTAGAGGGGATCCACCGAGTCCGAATGCCGTACAGGGGGACCTGGGAGCAGATGAGGAAGATGAGGAGCATAATGGCAGTCCATAGCACCTTTTGGTTGAATGGGACCTGTCCCGCGGCAGTCAGGAGGGAAGATGTGGATGATGGAGGATGTAATGGTGAAAAAAACTGTCCAGGCGGGATGGTTGCGGGTGCTACTTACTTCGCGGTCTGGGGACGAAACCTCGGGGAGGATGGGCAAGAACGGACGGACGAGATTCAGGAACCGGACTGCGACGTTTTCTGGTGAGTATCCAGCATGTCAGAGCACGATGAGGAGACGTACATCCGCTCATGGTGGAAGAAAGAGGGCCAAGGAGTGGCTGGGGGTCAGCGAACGGAGGTGAGTTCCACAACAGGCACATCGCGCTTGAGAGGAGAGAGGTGACGTGGCGAGTGGGAGGAGAGGCCGAAGTCTTAGACGCTCGGTTTGGTGGCACGTCGCCTGTGGCGCCACCATGTTGAGCATCTAAGACTTCAACTTTCCTCCCACTCGCCACGTTGACACCGTCCTCTCCGCACCCACCCTCTCGCAAACCACCTCCTCTTCCTCCTCGTCCAGCACTGCCGCTATCATCGGCGGTGTCATCGCCGGGCTCGCCATCCTCCTCGCCCTCCGGATCATGCTGCTCGACTGCCCGCTCGAGTACAAGAAGGGCGAGTCACAGACGAACATCGAGATCTCGAAGGAGGCGGACTGGTCTAAGATACGGGAGAACGAGGAGGAGCCCAGGTGCGTCCATTCCCTGATTTGACTCCTCCAGCCCTGTTCACTCAGCTCCCACGAACACAGTCAGACTATGCCCAGCACTTCCTCTACAAGCCAAACGTGTCCGTGCTCCACCCAGTACGCAAAACAGATAACAACTGCGTCGAGCGCGCCGTCGGTGCCACGATCGTCAACCGCATTGACGACCTCCACGATGCCAATGTGGGCACCAACTGCGGGCTCTTCTACATCGAGAAGATCAGCCGCTACTCTGCCGACTGGCCCTCGGATGCCCTCGCTGCCCAGGTGTCCGTCGCATGCGTCTATGCCTTCACGACCGCGTACGGCGTCAGCTACAGTCCCATCGCCTGGATCCTCCCCTTCGAAGTCTTCCTGCTCTCTGCCTGCAGCAAGGGCGTCGGGCTCTCCACCGCGTCCTGCTGGACGAACAACTGTGCGTTATTTTTTTCTTTGTTTCTTCTCCCCCAGTGCTTCATTTGCCCTTCCTTCTTCCCCGTCCCCTCTCCTTGCTTCCGTTTTCCACGTCGTATATTCCGTCATTACTGACGCAAGATGGCTTTTCTCAGTCCTCATCGGGCTGCTCACGCTGGTGCTGATACAGCGCTCCGCTGGTATGACGTTCATCGTCTTCGCGGCCGCATCTGGTGCGGCCTGCGTCTGGTCGACGTGTTGCGTGCCCGAGACGGCCAACGTCTCACTCGAGGAGATCAACGCTGTCTTCGGGTCGAGCGCAGGGCGGGAGGATGTTGCGTTCAAATGCCAGGCGAGTCCTCCATTCTCTCTACTGCGATCCTAGATGACGATGACAAGGACAAGCCAAAGGCACACAAGAAGGGCTGCCGCAGGAAGATCAAGATCGAGTTCATGCAGGACAAGTCCAGATGTCATATCACCTTCTCAAAATGAAAGGCGGGCATCATGAAGAAGGTTAGTTCCTCTCTCCTCTTTCATCACTGATTATTCTGTCGTCATCCCTCACTCTCCCCCCTCGCCTCCTCCAGGCATATGAGTTCTCCACCCTCACCAGCATGCTTGCTTGTAGCTACTGCAATGTATTAGTTATACTCAATATACACTTTTCATGTTTATCTTCTTTGTGTGGTGTGTGCAAGTTCTGGACAGCCCAGTAAATTTCTGAGATACTGAGCCTGTAGTCCTGCATTAGCAACTATTAGGAGGATTAGGGATAAAGTAGCAATACTGTAGCACTACTATAGTGCTACTTTATCCCTAATGCTGCTAACAGATGGGGTAATCTGTCTACATTATAGCTAATGTCATTAATTCTTTAATTTAGAACTAATTCCTACTTTTTAGTTGTATTCCCACAAGATTAGGTGGGGAGGTTTTTCCTGATGTCATCACACCACTATATTAGTATCCAGTTGGGAAAGAGAGGAGGAGTCTGGATAGGTCAGCTCACATGAAGTAAATGCTTCCTGTACACCAAATTGGTCAGCCAATATCTGATTTGGTGTAGGCCATCATACACACCATTGTACAACATAGTATGGACAAGTGATGGCCCCTTTAAGACCCCTCCCTGCATTTTCCAAGATGTGTATGTAGTATACCATGTTATGAGCAGCACAAGGATATTATCTGCCATTTCACAGAGCCCAGCAGCCAGGGAAACTATAATGAAATCATTGCATACATTTAATTTTGCCTGACAAACATCCAGGGCAGAGTGCTCACATGTTGATGGCATTTGCCATGGTACAATGGGATTCCCAGCACTGCAGTTGAAAGGACTGGGTAGTTCTATCCCATTCCAACTGACACTCATTATCTATGACATGACAAGTAAGCTCAGGCCCTGGGAGTCAATGATACTGACTGAGTGGACATACCCTTTGAGTGATTTCTGGTACACCTAAGATGAATGTAAAGATGGTTATATATTTGTTTTTGCCAGATAAGGCATAGACTCGAATTGTTGCAAAGACTGAGGCATGTCATGTTCAGCATGCAAGGGTGGCAAGTAAGCTCATACTTACTTAAGCTGATGAAGAGGAACATAGTTGCTAATATAAATTGTATGTGACTATTTATCTGACACCTGGGAGTGTCTTTCAATGAGTATTCTGCATCCAGCCAGATGGTAGATCATAACATACACCTAAGGGAATTGCAACCATTTTTAGCAAGAACTATGATAATCATACAGAATACGCACCATTTCTGACATGGGAAATATAGTTTGAAATACAAGAGCACACCCGATGATGGTTGGGTAGCGACTGAGCATATAGATCAGTGTCGAGATGGTGGGCTTTTGGCCCCTGCCAAAATTCCAGAAGCAATGAATTTCCTCGTCAAGGGTAATCAGCCAGTCGTAGGCGACAAGGGCTAGGCGGTGCGCCATGCATCAGAAAGGTTCTAGGGCATCAAGAGTTAAGACTTACCAAATGCCGCGGTGCCGTAGTACTCTCCTGTCCGTCTTCGAACAACAACCACGTCCGGACGGGGATGAATGGTCAGCTCAGACAAACCCTGACAATTGATAAAAACTCACAAAGCGGAAATGGCATCGGAAAAAGCGGACACAGCTGCAGAGGCCATGGTTGTGAAAACAGTTGGTGAAGAGGCAGGAAGATGAGGGAGTAATTTGTGGTGCCAATGCTCGTTGCTGAGCGTTTTATAAGCCCGAGGACAGGGCCCATGCGGCGGCGCCTCAAGTGCGCTGCTCATTCAGACTCTAGATCACCTTCGGGGAAGGTATCAAAGTCGGCCAACCGGCCATGCCCGGAAGCCACCAACATCACCTCGATCAAGTCACATATGAAGGGAGCATGATGCGGCCCTGATTGTTGTCGTCTAGAACGACCCGACCAGGTGTTCAAGCGAGATGGTAGCGAACCACGCGCATCCGTACGTTCCGATCCAACATGTGAGATCATCTCAGGGCTCGCGATGCAACGCGGTTCTCCAGAGAATGCATCTTCGTATCCTGTTCTATCAACAGCTGGCATGCAGACGACGCGCAGGTGGCTGGACGATAGATGCGCATTTATGCACGCGCACGCCTACCCATCGCTTCTCCGCCTCTGCCACTAAAACCGGAGAACCTGTGAAGTCGACTCGGAAACGTATTAGTGTCTTGCATTGCGGCATATTCGTCCTATTACGCACTGATCGCGCGCGATACCGCAGGAAGATTGATCGCGATTGTAATCAACCTTGAACACCGCTTGTCGATATAGGAGCTGCCTCCCGGCGCACAAACGTCTGGTAGTTGCGTTTGGACAGCATACCAGATCTTGTGAGCTGCCGGCGCAGCGAAGACGATCCACGCCGCCCACAGTGGTTCGACCCTCTCCCAACGGACGTCCGGACGTTGGAATGCCGGCCGAGAGCTCGCGCTTTCGAACGCGACACCTAAGGGCGTGAAATGGTGCTTCGGTCAGGCGGCTCACCTCAGAAGCGCAAAGAACCGTGTCGTGAGCGTAGATGGCAAGCAGTTGCCGGCGCAACTAAAACTTCATGATCCTAAGAATTCCCGTCGGCAGGGGCGGGCGTTGTGGATAACCCGGCGACAAACCACCTGCAAATATGCATCCTGTCGGCAACTGGAGGCAGCGAGCGATTGACTCCACATTCGCCGACGAGCTCATTCTAGGCATCCAGCTAGCCGCGGTCTCGGTGGGACGGTGTATTTTCGCTGTCGCATGTGGGATTGTGTTTACGGACCGCCTCACACTGTCAGCACTGTCAGCACTCCCCGATCTGAACGGCGCTTGGGAACGCGACTTACGTCCAGAATGGCCATGGACACTCACATTGGGTGGGGAGGGCACCGCTCGCTCCTCCTCGCGCATACAAGCACCTCACCACGCTGCTTCAAACGTAGCTTCGACTTTGTCCGGGTCTACGGCGTCCTCGTTGTCCTCCAGAGCGATTGTCTTGACACGAGCGGACGATGCCTCCTGTTCTGAAGCTTGCCCGTGCATGCGGCGACCGTGCACAGCATGTGCGTGTGTCCTCAAACAAACCCCTGGTCAGCTACAGTCGCCAGTAGATGATGCCCAGAGCAGATGTGACGTGCCCCACATTTGCATAGGGAACATGATGAGATGTTTGCCCGTCGTGAAAGTCATCGAGACGTAGTAGAGACCTGGCAACGAGCTCGGCCGCATCCTCTGCTCATTGACAGCAGACGTTGTTCAACGGGTGGAGTACGTACTGTTCGCTGTTCGCAATCTGCGTCTTGATCGTGCATGCTGTCCGCGTGGAACTCCTGGCGTAGTCTACGGTCGCATGGGCGAATTCATGCAAAGGGTCTTGGACAGTACGGCGGAAATTATTGACTGTGCTCGAGCGCATTGAGGGTGAGCGAAAGCGAGAATGCGATGGGGACCAGTACTTACGGGGGGATCTGCATGGGATAGGGGAGCGGAAACTGCAACCGGGAGCGTATGTGGATATCCAGTCAGCGCAGGGCGTTTGGGACAGGCAGTATGGCTGATGGCGGCCAGGCATGAACAATTGAAGTCGAGCATGACTTGCAGGGCGACATGACCTAGACAGCGGCGAAAGGACGAGTGAGAGAAACACTCAAAAGCCCACCATGACCGAGAGACAGACTCGACAGGAGCGGCCGTGCTTCGACGCGAGGCCGATGCAGTCTGGAGCGACCTCCGACGACGTCCTCGACGAGCAAGACATGACCCGAACGGCACGTGGCACCGTCGGTCCACATGTCCGTCCGGTCCGTCCTCTAATGCCGTTCCGGATCACTAGAGGACCATCTCTTCCATCAGCGAAACGACAAAGGTATACAGTGCTTTATCGAGGCAAACGGAAGCTGAAAGCATGCAACGATTCAATTGATCACTGCAAGGTGCCCTTACTCTCGGTCTCCATTCGTCGAACCTCCCCCTAACAAAGTCTCGTTCCAGACTTTAGTTGCAGGTGTAGTTCGCGACTGGCATCCCTGCAGTAGAGTGTGGAGCATCGGAGGGCAGCGCACGACTGCCCAAAGTCCGACATTATTCCCAAGTCCACATACTCCCCTCCGGTCGCGGACGAGGGCGAGGTCCCCGGTCACGAATGGGCGCGCGACTGCTCCGTCAGTCGACGTCGCGAGGCCGGCCACCGACGTCGAAGTCGAAGGGGAAGGGGAAGAAACGTGCGACTGAGGAAGCTGATCCTGACGAGGACGAGGTGTGCGATGCGTGATTCCTCCTTTAAAACAGGACTCTGGATCTGTGGAAACAGAAGTTGTGGCACCAGTCCACGAGTGAGATGTGGTAGTGGGAACGAGGAGGAAAGGTTGCCAGCCTCACAGTTCGCCGCGGCATTGAGACGCTGACAGACAGGCGGCGGGGTATCGGTCTAATTCAGTCCGTTTCCGGATCCTGTGTAGCGTCTTCTAGATCTGCAGAGAGCTCGTAGTAGACTTCAGCGGCTGACTTCTCCACGTGCCGCTATCCTCTTGCGTAAATCAGTTCGCCATCCCGGTCAGCGGAGAACGGTAGCTTGGCAATCGGCCTCAGACTCGATGGAGGACACATATGACGGAGGTATAAATTCGCGCTATCGTGCACGAGGGTAAGGGAAGTATGCCATCGAGGAGTTGTTGTCCGGATTTTCGTGAATGTGATGCATATACGGATTACACAGGCATAGGGAGAAAGAAGACGAAATAGGTTACAGACGATGAGACTTGCGGAGAGGAAGCGGAATTGGGGTGTGGATGGGACCGCGCGAGACCGACCGGCTTGGCAGATGTGCGCCAGCTTGCAGGCGAGTAGATGTACGAGCGTCGGCAGTGGTGCGCATCCGCCAGCTTTCTTAGCGGTGACTTCGAAACTGAGGAGGGAAATGCACCGTCGGTAGCCGTGGGACAGGTGGTGGTGTGGCGGAAGGAAAATAGGGTGGCGAGTGTTAAAAGAAAAGGAGGCGAGGATGGGCAAGCCGGTGCGATGTTTGCGATGGTCCCGTTCGCTTGGGCATACAATCGCTCCAGGTGTGGGGTTGCCGCTGGGGTCGTGATAGCATATGGAAATGGATCAGCCGTGGAGGGCTTCGCTGGTCGAGTGGTCTGAGCTTTGTCGATCATGCGCGAGAATCAAAACAGCGCACAAGACTACCTTGAGCGTCAAATATCACGGAGCACTCGCACTCTCCACTGTGGAATCCTTTCTCCACTCATAATCACTATTTGTCGCTGTCGAAGGCCTCAGCAACAGAACGAGCAGCCCTGAAAGGCTATTAAATATCTACTTACGTGTCTGGTAGCTCATCTTCGCCTGCCCCAATTTTCCCCACGTTGGAAAGCAACCTTTGAGCTGGTCCCGCCACCATGCCCGCTGATCCTCCCAGTCATGAACCGCAATCACGACCCGAAACGGGACGCTTTGAACGGTATCTGAGATCGTGACACCAGCGGTGAACGCCGGTTGAAGGGTGTCCTGCAGCCAATCTTCAGCGACGGTACTCATAGCGCTAAGCGCGCCCAAAAATTCCTGCTTGGACAAAGTCGAGGAGTAGTCGTATGAGCCGAATAGAAAGAAGGGAGCCTGAACGCGAGGTTTCCACGATGCGAGCATTGCCCGCAGTGTGCTTGTGGAGCCTTCGAGGTCTGTCACGATATTCGGCATGAGGACGAGACGCAGCTGCCGAAGGTCCGAGCATGGGCTCAGGTCAACTTGGCCTTGGGTCTCCTCGGACGTGGCGTCATTCTCTGCGGTTTAAACAAATCAGGGAACAAATCAGGTCTGGTTTTGTGGTGGGAATTTGAAATGGGGGAACATATACCATGCGTGGCCCCCTCCCCCGAGCCGGAGTTGTCTGACCGTGGCAGAGGAACGCCAACCTCGAGGTGCGTCAAATTAGGCCCGCATGCTGATATCAACCTCCGGGTGCCGAGCATGCTTGTGTAGTGAAGCTGAGATAACACTTAATTACTTGCGTCGGAGACAATGTAGTCACGGAGTATACATACATGCAGGACTTGAAGATTTGGTGCGAAAGTCGAAATGGTACGCGCTATGCCATCGACGGGCCGCATGAAGGCGGGAAGAGAACCGAGTGTGATCCATCGCACGAACCGACACTGGAGCTGCCCCAGGGCTGGGAGGGAATGGACGATCCGTGCGAATTCAGTAAAGGAGTAGAATGTTGTGTTGGTGAGATAGAGTTGGGATATGGCTGTGAAGGAGGAGAGGAAGTGGTGGAAACGAGGATGAAGAGGGATGCGCGGGGGACGTGTTACGTTCAGCGAGCTAGGCTCGGTACTGGGAGGGTTGGATTCCGGAATGTGGAATACGGTCAGCACGTCGATGTTGGGCAGCCTTCCAGCAAAGGTAGCCGGGAAAAGCGAGAGGATGCTCGCTGTGGTGTGCAGCGAATGTCCGGTGAGAATGACTCTGCGCGCAGAGCTGCCGAGGTGCGGCGCGCTGGCCAAGACTGCAGAAAGCCTTCGGAGGGAGGTGATGTCGGAAAGCTGTATGCTGTAGAAGAGCATCCTCTGTGCGCGGATTCGCCAGGCCCTGCAGACGAGGGAGCAGCTCCGGAGGGTGGCGAGGTCCTGCATCTGGTCTCGGATTCCGTTCGAGTACAGCATGTCGATGATGTTTTCGCAGACTTCGACGGGAACGTTGTGCTGGGCTAGCGGGTGAGTATACGGGATAACGTCATCTCCAGGATGGATTTCAGGCATCGTAGGAGTGAGTGGAGTGAACGAGGACGACTCGATAGTTGAGCTCTGCACACGTCGAGATATTTCTAGTATCTCTGTGCCTTGCTTGAGCGGGGATCGTATCGCGAGAATTGAGAGTGGTTGTGAGGACGACGTGAGGACGACGACGTCGACTTTCGAGTCAGGATAGCTGAGCGTGGGAACGCACGTGTCACATGATCTGTTCCAAGTCGCCCTGCTGTCCTCCTCGTCTCCTCGACGCGCTCCTGACCCACTGGGCCACTCGCCAAGCTGGCTATGAGGCTGTTATTTACCCTCTCTGTTTCTCCACAGACGGTCTATCTTTCCCTATTTCCCCTTTTGGCACTGTGTATGACGTCATGCGTACTACCTGCCAGGGAGCGAGTAACTCAAGACAGGCAGGCTGACATTTTCGGCTCAGGGATTGAATGGACACTGGCATCTCCACGGTAGTATCTTCCCCGAAACCGCGGAGAATGAATAAGAACACTCACCACGAATCAAATCGCCCCCTATTTTGCTTGCATATGCCGCCGACGCTGACCCAAGAGCTGCTCGTAAAGCTCAGCCGCAAGACGAACAACGTTGAGGAGGTGCTTGGTCAGCGGCGAGTGCCGACATCGGACATCGTTGATGTTCTTCTCATTTCACCATGACCAAGGCGAACGTGGTTCTGACATAGGATATGCAGCCAGTAATGACCGAGAGCGGGGGTCGTTTGAAGCATATAAGAAGGGAACAGAGACGAGGATCAATACACGATCACTCACTTTTAATCCTCATCCTTCTACAATGGCCAACCAGAAGCCGCTCGTACTCGTTGTTGGAGCGACCGGCACCACAGGCAAGATCATTGCTGACGCCGTCCTCTCGTCGGCAGACTTCGTGCGTAATTCGCCAATCGACCCCAATATGCTCTGCTGAACACCTCATACATCCAGCGCGTGGCGGCCCTTATCCGTCCTTCGTCGCTGTCTAAACCTGCGGTCTCCGAGCTCCGCGCTTCGGGCGTTGAGATTCGCTCGGGAGACGTCTCCGACAGCGTCGAGGGCCACAAGAAGAGCCTCGAAGGCGTCGACATCCTCGTCAGCGCCGTTGTCCCCTGGGTGGTCAACGAACAGCGCGCGATCATCCGCGCCGCGAAGGAAGTTGGCGTCCAACGCGTCGTCCCTTGCGACTTCGGCACCCCGGGCAGCAAAGGCGTCCGTGCGCTTCATGACGAGGTGTGTCCTCACGACCCGCCAGAACTTCCTAGATCGACGCTAAACGAGCACTAACAGAAACTAGCCATACGCGAGTTCATCAAGGAGCTCTGCGTGCCGCACACGTTCATCGACGTCGGCTGGTGGATGGAGATCTACCTGCCCCTGCCCCTACGCAGTAGCGCGCCGCTGGCGACCAAGGAGACGACGTGGAAGATATACGGAGACGGCAAGGCTCGCAACCTCCTTACACACAACCAGATCATTGGCCAGTATGTCGCAAGGATCATCGTCGACCCTAGGACGTTGAACCAGGCGGTGATCGTGTGGGAGGACGAAGTGAGCCAGGAGGATGCACACGCCCTCGGCGAGAGACTCTCTGGGGAGGGGGACGCTCTGAAGGCGAAGCGGATTGTCGTAAGTTTCCCTTGCCTGCGAATCGAGTGGCGCAAGGACTCACATACGTGCAGACAACGAAGGATGGCTATCTCGCTCCCGCCGCTGCCGCAAAGGAGATCCTTGCGAAGGATCACAACGACGTCGATGGGCGCAGCGCCGAAGGCTGGAACGAGTACCAAGTCAGCATGAACGTGTTGGGAGAGAACACCCTCGAGAACGCAAAGAAGCTTGGGTACCTGGATGCTAGAGAGTTGTATCCCGACATCGAGCCTCTGCCGTTCGAGGAGTATGCGAAGCAGTTTTACAGCATGGAGGATCCAGGAGTCATTTGGGCAAAAATAGCCCAATGACTCCAGAGATACATACGGAGCGGGCAGTACTGTTCTGATGCGTCTCTTAGGAATGCAGTACGTGGTTAGTTTGCGTAATCTGAGTTGGATCGTTCTCAAACCATACCTGTCCTTATAGTATTGAGTCCTTGACCACGAAACGCGGTTTATCGGGTTTAAACCTTGGTTACACGAGGTAAACCGCCCGTAGCGTGCGGTACCCCGCTGCGGTACCTCTCGAACCGGCCGCGCCGGTTCGTGCGTTCCTGGTCTAACCGCGCACGCTAGCGCTGCGGACTCCCTCCTCGCTAGGAGTTAGGAGTTCGGGGATCGCGAACCTGGCTTACAGCGGCAGAGGCGGGATCCGCCGATCCCTCAGTTCTCTCTCACCGCCCGCCAGGTATGCACGCCGCAAGGTTCTGACCGCGTCGAACCTCACTAACTCTCTCACCGCCCGCCAGCGTTTTGTGTAGTAGTAGGAGTCGGATTTTGGTGTGCGAGGAGGAAGGCATGTGTAAGAGTGGGGTGCTTGCGGACGTATAGAAGCCAAGCGTCGGAGGACCAGCGGCCAGTGGCTTGAATGATGAGGGGCGACACGCCCGCAAGCGCAAGCGCAGTAGTACCGCCAGCGCGCATGGAATGGCCGCTGAGGTTGGAGGACGACGGGAGGCAGTGATGGAGACGGCGTAAGAACCATGCTCGAAGGGGAACGGATCCGTCGGCGCGCAGCCAAAGTTCTGAGCGACAGGGGAAAGAGAGGTCGCGGGAGGTGAGATAGGATGTAAATATGTGCCAGGGATCGGGTTGCGATGGGGAGGAAATTTTGCGGACGAGGATACAGTCTCCTTCGAAGAACTTGTCGGATTTGTGAGAAGGGAGGGTAAAGGAATAGTCGGAGTCGGTGACGGAAACGGATAGGCGGCGGGATATTTTGGTGTAGGAACGGTGAGCGACGGAATCGGGCCACGTGAGGTCTCCGAGACGCATAAGTGCGTGAAAACCGGTGAGGAGGAGGGTGAGGAAGAGGATGTCATCATGAGATGGGGTGGGAGGCAATTTGGAGGAGATGGAGTGGAGATCAGCATGAGTGAGGGGGGATTTGCGGTGAACAGGTCGACTGAAAAGGCGCATACACCCTTTGAGGGTGTTTTTGACGAGAAGAGATTTGCGGGCGTCGCGCACGGAGGGGTAGGCGGGTTCGAGGGCGCTGCAGACGCCAGAAAGGTAGGTTTTGACTGAACGGGGCTGGATGTGGTTGCATTCGTATACGACATAAAGGGATAAGGTGTTGGGGGTGGGTTCGATGTCGAAGTGGTGGGAATCGCAAAAGAGGAGGTAAGAGTTGAGAGCGGTGTTGTAAGAATCTCGGGTTTGAGAGTCGAGGGCATGCGTAAGGGCGAGGGCTCGCTCGTGAACGAGCCGTTCGCGCGACCACGGCTCACGGCGGTGAGGCCGTGGTCGATAGGAGGATGGCATTAGGTGGTAGCGACCCCCAACGCATCCTGAGGGGGTGTAAAGGGAAAGAGTCGAAGGCGGGGATCGAGGTGATGAGCTTTGGCGAAATTATGGCGAGATATGGCGTCCGCGATGACGTTGAGTTCGCCGGGAATGTGATCGATGCGGAGGTCGATGCGGTAGCGAATGCGAACGTTGATCGCGGAGATGAGAATCGGATTATAGGGTGGGTCTGCACGTAGAGTATTGAACATATGGACGGAGTTGGTGTTGTCAGAAAAAATGGCAAGGCGCGAGATGGAGCGGCCGGCGGCAATCCAGGCAGGTAGACGATGAAGTGCTGAGCAGATAGCAAGGGCTTCAGCGAAGAAAATGAGACACGGAGCGGTGGAGGGAACCGGAGCGTAAAAAGCGAGGTGAATCCAGGGAAAATAGAGGCCGAGGCCGGTAGCGCAGGCATCGACAAATGCAAGTTCGTCCGAGGGAGAGAATTCGATGAGGTCTGCAGGGGACCATGCGGTAGAGGATAGAAAGTGAATGCCAGGAAGTTGACGAACATGGCTCTCGAACCACAAGAGTTCATCGATAATCGACTTGTTAAGGTAGAGTTTGGCATTGCGGACTTCTTTATCGGCGATTTTGGCATAGAGGGACGAAAGAGCAGGCTTCAGCAGGGGATACACGTTGAGGGCCCAGTTGATATACCCAGCAACGGCTTTGAACTCGGTGAGAGAGCGGCGGCGCGAGGTGGACGAATCGAGGAAACGATGGATGGTGTCGAGGAGTTTTTGCTTCGAGTCTGATGGAAGAGATGCTGTAAGAGAAATGGCGTCGCACTGGAAACCGATGACTGGTAGGGAGAGGTCGGCTTCTTGTTTGGGAGGTTGGTGCGAGATGCCAAGTTCATCCCAGACGAGAAGCATGCGAGTCTGGTCTTCAGGCTTGTACTGGTGATACGAAGCATACCAAAGGGCGCGGCGCAAGAGTTCGACGCCATAATTGTCGTCGACGTAAACGGCGACGAGTTTCACGCTGCGCTTCATAGTAGCGATCCAAACAACGAGGGAGTAGAAGGCGAGCCAGATGCGGAGAGAGCTACGACCGCCGAAGAGATTGCAGCGGTCAACGTACCGCTCACCGTCGATGGTAACGATTTGCCGAATTTGCCAGTAGGGCGAGACAGGCATGCGGCGGTAAGCTTGTGAAACGTCAGATTTCCAAATGATGAGAGGTTCATGAGGAAATAGACGATGTAGACGACGGATATCTGCACCAAAAACTGGCATGCCATCGAGGATCGCGCCTTTGATCGACTCGGGACGTATCATGGAATTGAGGGAGTAATGGCCTGCGCTCTGGTTGTTGACGAGTCAAAGTTTGTCTGAGTGTGGCTTGGGGACAACGTGGATTGGCATGGAATACATCCCTGGAAGAAGGTCACGGCTGAAAGAAGGGGAATATCGACCCAAGGCAAGTTCTTCGTCGCGCTGCTCGCATAAAAATTGGCGTGCTCGTTCGTCGGAAAGAGGGGGTCGAATCTCATCCCAAGTATCTGGATAGTCGTCCGGTTTTTCATCGGCAAACGGCCAGAAACCTTCACGAAGGCCACGGCAAACGGAGAGGACGAAGGGTCGGTTGGGGTGATCCGAGAGGAGTGATTCAAAAACATCAACCTCCTTTTTTCCATTAGTCCTTTTACCGCTCGGCTGCTCCGTCGACCGTAATTTATCTGGGCGTCGCGGGCCGCGACCGCGGCGCCCGAGTCCCGCTATTTTTTAGTGCGCTCGAGTCCTCTTTCTTTATTCTCTCTCAATTTCTTCTATGGCTTTCACCCCTTTCACAGCGAAACGACACAAAGCGCGGGGCGTTTTATCGGGTTTAAACCTTGGTTACACGAGGTAAACCGCCCGTAGCGTGCGGTACCCCGCTGCGGTACCTCTCGAACCGGCCGCGCCGGTTCGTGCGTTCCTGGTCTAACCGCGCACGCTAGCGCTGCGGACTCCCTCCTCGCTAGGAGTTAGGAGTTCGGGGATCGCGAACCTGGCTTACAGCGGCAGAGGCGGGATCCGCCGATCCCTCAGTTCTCTCTCACCGCCCGCCAGGTATGCATGCCGCAAGGTTCTGACCGCGTCGAACCTCACTAACTCTCTCACCGCCCGCCAGCGTTTTGTGTAGTTTTGTATTCTCGCTACCCACCCTCCCTTTTATTTACCCTGTACCGCTCGGCTGCTCCGTCGACCGTAATTTATCTGGGCGTCGCGGGCCGCGACCGCGGCGCCCGAGTCCCGCTATTTTTTAGTGCGCTCGAGTCCTCTTTCTTTATTCTCTCTCAATTTCTTCTATGGCTTTCACCCCTTTCACAGCGAAACGACACAAAGCGCGGGGCGTTTTATTTGCCACCGTAGTGCCTATACACTGGGCTAGGCGCCTTCTTTCGGTTTATGCCGGTGTTTGTACATGTTGTCCCACAACCCGAATGCGGAACAGGCCGAACTTGATTTTCTGGCTTGTCTCTGGCCAACACATACGATGATCCTCGCCCATCGCTCTGTTTTAGCTCTGGACCAGTCGATTGCTGCAGACTCTCAGAGACCCCACGCGGCACAGGGGGAGACCTTGGGAAAGCACGAACACAAGTCCAAAGCAGGAACAGGCAGTCAGCTCCCTCTGATCCTCCAATATTGCTCGTCACTGCCCATAGGTGGCATGCCCATCATGGGCTGCGGCAGAAGCCACGCTGCGGTAGAGCTGCGGTAGAGCGTGTTCTCCATCCAAGGTAGCTCTAAAGTTTCCGTCCTCGGTGACGACAGCCCTGTTTGCTCGGACGTCAGGCCCAATCGAATGGGGAGGGCCTCACATATTAAAGGCGAAGCTGGATAGGTCTACAGAACTTCGTATCCTCACCGTCTTTGCATGCTCTCATCGATGGCTTCCACCGATCAGCCCGCTGGGGTCGGGCTTTCCGATTCTCTATACGCCTCCCGCAGGAGGCGCATGTTGGATGTTGTCAATGCTCTCCATCTGACGGGGTTCGCACCATGTCCTGTTCGTTTCATATTGTCCGTCCTGAACACTCTGTTAGCGTCCAAGTCGATATCGACCTGCCTGTTATTGCGGTAATTGGCTCGCAGAGCGCGGGCAAATCCTCTTTGATCGAGTCAATTTCCGGCATCACCCTCCCTCGCGCAAGCGGAACGTGCACTCGGTTCGTGTCCACAGCATATATCCGTTTTGCGCACATCGCTCACTCCCTTCACAGCTGCCCGACCGAATGCCGCCTTTCCTATTCTGCGCAGCCCTGGCAATGCGTCGTCTCCCTGCACATCCTCACCGACAAAGACGGCAGGCCGCTCGGGCACCCAAAGAACGAGCAATTCGGCGACGTCATCTACGACAAGGACCAGGTGGAAGATAGGATCGGGCGAGCGCAGCGCGCCATCCTAAACCCGAGCACAGACTACCGTCGCTTCCTAGAAGACGATGAACCCGAGGGCCGCGAATTAACGTTCTCCACGAACTCTGTCTCGCTCCAGATCAGTGGCGAGGATGTCCAGGACCTGTCGTTCTGCGACTTACCCGGTGCGTCTTGAGCGATGTATGGTCCGAACCCGCTCGCGCTCACATCTGAATGCTAGGGCTCATCGCCAGCGTGGGGACCGGAGGCAACGAGAGCGACATCGACCTCGTCAAGGCTTTAGTGTCCATGTACATCTCGAAGTCCAGTTGTATCATCCTCCTGACGGTCACGTGTGAGAGTAAGTCATCGTACTGTGTCTACCTCGTTGTTACCCACTTATGCGTATCCCCTCAGCCGACTTCCAGAATCAGGGTGCCCACCAGCTCGCGAAGAAGTTTGACCCGGAGGGGTTGCGCACTATAGGTCAGAGCTTCGATTTCGCATACCCGCCACTACTGTTTTAACTCATGCGCGATCACAGGCGTTCTCACGAAGCCGGATCGCATTCCTCCTGGCGAAGAAGGCAGTTGGCTCCGGTACATTTGCAACCAAGACGAGCCCCTCGAGCACGGGTGGTTTAGCGTGAAGCAGCCGGACTCCCGGGCCATCGCCTCGGGGATCACGTGGGAGGAAGCGCGCCAGAAGGAGCGCGAATTCTTCACTGCGAGCTCCCCGTGGAACGTCCTCGACCTCGAATACCAGAACCGGCTGGGGACAGGCAAGCTCGTCGAGCGTCTCAGCGATGTGCTCTCAGACTGTATCTCGCAAAGGTTTGTCGTGCATATACACGATGCTTCAGGGATAGGCCAATCGATTTCGCCGTTACAGGCTCCCGAACATTCAAGAGGAGCTGTACAAGCTCCTCTCAACCACAGACCAACGACTGACCGAACTCCCCAAGCCGCCCTCCTCTGACATTCTCTCTGAGGTCCTCTTTCTCCTGTCGACGTTCTCTAAGAGCCTCGGAAAGTATCTCGAAGGAACGACTAAGGCGGACGGACTTCTCCAGTCAATCCGGGGCCCATGCGACGTCTTCCGCAAGGCCATCCGCGCGACCGAACCGGACTTCCGCCCGTACAAGCGCAGCCTTATCAGGCGCAACCCCAAGGCTCACAAGTTCGTGCCGCCGCTGTTTCTCGCGAACGAAGGGTCGACGTTCGTCCCGGAGAGTGACGGCCGTGCAATTTTCATCGACGACGTCATGGATCGCGCGCGCGAGTACGTCTCCCCAAACTCCTCACTGTGCAGCAGTCACTATGTCTCACCCTCCTTCTCTCAGGGCGAGGACGCGGGAACTGCCCGGCCACATCCCATTCGTAGTTACGCAGGAGTACATCACGTCGATCATCTCGGGCTGGCAAGGCCCGTCGGAGACGCTCTTCCGGGAGGTCCACAACATCTTAGTCAAGCATGTGTGGCAACTAGTGGCAGAGCACTTCGCACAGTACCCGCTGCTTCAGAGCCGCGTCACGTACGCAATTCCCGTCCGTTTCTCAACATCGCCTTCTTACTCACAAGCGGCGCATCGTTATACAGCGCTATCACCACCGACTTCCTCGCCGCGGCCGCCGAGCAGACGCTGACCCGAATCCGGTGGTTGATCGCGCTCGAGACGCGGCCGCGCACGCTCAACGAGGCGTACTACTCGGACTATCACGACAGGTTTCTCAGCCACTACAAAGGTTGGCGGCCGACCGATCTCGAGGCCGACGATGACAATCCCCGCGCGTCGCTCACGAGCCGCCTCACGGACCACACGCTTGAGACGTTCCAGCAGGCGGTCAGCAGGGTGCTCTCCGGTCTCGCAGAGATGGACATCCATGGCACGAAGCCAGGCGACCTGGCGAAGCTCCTGCCGCCAGACCCGTACGACTCGGCTGTCGAGATAATGGCGAGTGTCCGCGCATACTTCCAGGGTGAGTCTCCGTGACAACCCGCTATTGCTCAGGCTTCGGCTGACTGCGTGCGGTGTTGCAGTCGCGCACAAGCGGTTCATCGACAACGTCCCGAACACGATCGACTACGAGCTCGTGCTCGGACTCGACCGCGAGCAGGCCCTGGACAAGGCGCTGCGCGAGGGACTCGGGATCGGCGGCGCGGACGCGCTTGCGCGCTGCGCGGAGTACGTCAAGGAGCCGCGCCACGTCACGGAGCGCAGGGAGGAGCTGATGAAGAAGCGCGAGCGGCTGGAGACGGCTCGGAGGCAGCTCACGGAGGCGTGGTTGTGATTAGACGGACGCGCCTACACCGCAGCTGCCTGGTCCGCTTCCCGGGGGCGCGTCAAAGAAAAGGGAAGGGGGATTCTTGTTGGTTGGTTTGCGGAGCGCATGGGCGTGTTGCGTGTTTTTGCTGAGTTCCATTGTCACGTGTTGTTGTCCACGTTCCAGTTCCTCATAGAACAGTCAGTTGGGTCACTTGTAGTATGACAAGCAGTAGATGGCAGTATGTATGTTTAGTTGTTGCTGTGCCTCTATTCTCATGAAGAGGACTTAGTACGGTCGAAGACGGTGTGACCAACTACGCATAACACAAGATTCAATGGGCATGTCTAGTAAGCGATGCTGACAAACCGTCTGCCACCGACGGAACGCACATTGTACAGCGCCTGGCATTTCCCGGGTCCATCGGTGTTACACTCTGCGGGCGGATGCAAACCCCCGCCGCGCCATCCGCCCGACGCGTAACCCCCGCCTCTCTGTTACACAGTTCGTCATTGCGATGCCCTCATGAATTACGCTCAGCCCTATGTTGCGGGGTTCCTTGCAGTACGTCGTCCCACCAATTGGATTTTCTGAGAGAGTATAAAGCCCGTGCCCCATGGCTTGAGGGAGACAGTAACACAGTGACACCTCGTACCAAGAATCAGAATCCATGGCTCCCGACAGCAACCCCCTCGTCCTTGTCCTCGGCGGTACAGGTAGAGCTGGCCGCAGCATCGTCCAAGGGCTCGTCGACTCGGGGAACTTCGTACGTCCGCCTGCCCCAGCATCCGCATCCACATTCTCGTGCTGACCTCGAGTTGTCTCCATAGCGCATCGCCGCACTCGTTCGCCCCTGCTCCCTCAGCAAGCCCAAGACCGAGGCGCTGCGCGCACTCGGCGTCGAGATCCGCACGGGCGAGCTGACGGACGACGCCGAGACGCTCAAGGCGCACCTCAACGGGGTGCGCATCCTCGTGAGCGCATTGCACCCGGCGGCGATCCTCGACCAGAAGCACATCTTCCGCGCCGCGAAGGAGGTCGGCGTGGAGCGCATCGTCCCCTCGGACTGGGGCACCGCCGGGGCGCGTGGCGTCCGCATGGTCTACGACCTCGTGAGTACTATCTTTCGAGTTGATCCCTCGTCGACGTCGAGTAGGTACTAGGAAATAACCAAGCCGGATGCTGACCTGGGTTCTGGCAGAACCTCGACATCCACGACTTCCTCAAGGAGCTCGGCGTCCCGTGGACGATCATCGACGTCGGCTGGTGGATGCAGATGTTCCTCCCCCTGCCCTCGCGCAGCACCATCCCCGGGCCGGCCTTCCTCAAGCCGTTCAGGTACACGATCGTCGGCGACGGCGGCGCGAAGAACCTGGTCACCGACTGGAGGCACATGGGGACGTACGCCGCGAGGATCCTCGCCGACCCGCGCACGCTCAACCGACACGTGATCGTCTGGGAGGACGAGGTGACGCAGAACGAGGGCCACGAGCTGGCGGAGCAGCTGTCCGGCGACGCGGAGTACATCAAGTCGCAGAGGATCTATGTGAGTTCAAGTCGCTTATTTGAAATCACCATGCGAGGAGCCGACTGACCTTTCGCCCCTGGATCAGGTCCAACCCGATCGGTTCCTCAAAGACGCGACAGCGGCGGCCGCTGAGGTTGCGCAAGCGGGAGCTCCATCGAACGTCGATGCCTCGAGCATCTTCGCCAACGCCGCGCTCGCAAAGATGGTGGTGAACCAGTACTTCCACAGCATGCTCGCTCTGGAGGAGAACACGCTCGAGTTCGCTAAGAAGCTCGGATACCTGAGCGTGCAAGAGCTCTACCCCGACCTCCCAAAGCACACGTTGAAGGAGTTTGCAAAGGAATTCTACAGCATGCCACAGCCGGGAAGCGAGTTCAACGAGTAGATATGGGGAGGTGTAGTTGACGCTGATTGGTGCAGTAGGCACGCTCGATGGGCTCTGATGTCAATGAAATTGCTCCGCTTGAACCTATAAGGTGTTCAAGAGATACACAGATAGTAAAATAAAGCAGGAGAAAACGTCCAAAGCATGCACAGAGCAATACGGGATCGTAGGTCATGCAGAGATCGTGAAGTTCGAGGAGTGACCGACGAACGGCGTGATGCTGCCAATCAGGGGCTTGCTATCGCCGAAGTACGTCAAACGGTACGTTCCGGCTGCATCGGGCTTCGATCAGTACAGTGTCCGAAAGGTAGTGAGAAGAATGGGACACACCGGGAGTACCGTCCTCGATTATCCAAGTGATGTTGACGGTGCTGGTCCCGAGTATCTGTACCATGGCGACGTGAATCTTCAAGTGATGGACTGGACAAGTACGTAACAAAGGAGGAAAATATGACGCACAGTACTCGTCCTCGTCCACTGGTAGGTCGTCGAAGGGTGCGAGTCTGAGCGGACGGCCTGCCACTCGTCGCCAACCAGCTGATCGACATAGAGCAAGGTCTGCTCGAGACGAAGGTTGTTCTGGCAAACGTATCATTAGTCACGGACCTCAACGTCGTCACGCATTCTGCCTTGACTCACTCTTGGGTTAGCACTAGAAATGAGCATTAGCTCAGCCGAAACAAGATCACAAACGGCCTGCACTCACCCAACGAAAGTCGCGATGGCAGCTTCGCCAGACGTGTACGGCGACGAGGTGCGCACGTCCGAGAGGACATCACCGAAGCTATGGCCGATACCAGCAGAGTCAAACACGACCCCCGTCTGCAGCGAGATCGCCTTGCCCGTCTGGTCGGGGGGCGCAGGGTCCGACGGCGGCTGGCCCGTAGCGTCGTCCGCGAGGTACGACACCAGGCTGCCGTACTTGTCGATGTACGAGTCCAGCGTCCACTGGCCGAAGATCGTCGACGCGCCCTCGTACCGCTGGACGCCGTACTCCTCCGGGGTCGCCACGTAGTGCGCGTACGTGTTCGCCGGGCCCGCGATCACGACGTACGCGTCGTCGCCCAGGACGCCCTCGGAGATGAGCCTCGCGCGGATCGATTCGCGGAGACGGCGCCCGGACATGGTCGTCAGCTCGCCGGGCATGATGAGCATGACGAAGTTGCCGACGCGGAGCATCTGGATGTCGACCGTGTTCGGGGACCACTCGTACGGGAAGTGTGCGAAGCCGGTGTTGAGGAGGATCGGCTTCGGGAACTGGCAGTCGATCTGCTGTTGAGTCGGGTACGGCGTGACGGCGCCCTTGACGAGTTCCCAGAACGGATTTTGCGAGTCCGACGAGTTGTCGCCCTGGATGAAGTCGAACGCGCCGGGACCGTCGCTGTCACTTTGGTGTTAACATCGCGTGTCCTGACGCAGTGAAGTGGACGACATACGTGGTTCCGCCGGCGAACGAGTACCCCATGGCAGGCGGGCATGTCTGGACCGTCGTTCCGTTCGGGAGCTGGAACTCGCGGAAGGACATGTTCATGTACGTGTGCACATACTTGACGGCACCGGAGACGGCAGGCAGAGACTGAGCCATGAGCGACTTCGCGCCGTCGACCTGGTACTGCGCGATGATCCGGTTCGACTCGAAACACGACGTGCGGAATCCGGGGCCGCTTGATCCCAAGAAATCCGTGAGTCGAGCGATTCGGTAGTGGATAGAAAACGAAAGACGTACCGGCCATGGCAGTCCTCAGTCTTGTTGCCGCAAGTAGAGTGATCGAACTCGCATGGCTGGCCATCCCAGGCCTCACCAGGCGACTCACAGAATGCACCAAGGCTATGCGAAGGTCAGCCGCTTGGTCAAAGAGAGAATCCGCAAAACCTACGTGTTGGGGCTGGTGTCGCCAACGTTCGCTGCACCACAGAATCAGCCGGTGAGGCGAGTGACATGCTCGAAATCACGCACATTGAGTGAAACCGGCAACAAACGTGTTGTTACCGGGCATAGAGTCCGGCTCAACCATATTCTCGTAGAGATAGGCAGCCATTCCCTTGTTATCGCCGCTGACCAGCGTGTTGTTCTGCGGCGGCGCGATAAGTTCCCGGCATCGGTGCCTCGAACATTTGATCTCACCTCGTAGAGACTCGTCCCATGAACGGCGAAGAAGCTAAGGAAGCCCCGCGCGTTACCACTTTCGTCGTCGAAACGAAGCAATGTCAGGTCTTTGTCCTGATCGTACTGGTAGCGCGCCCGTTCGTCGGCCGGATTAGCCAGATACGCGCTCGGGGAGCGATTGATGTTCCCGTCGACAACGGTCGTGTTGCCCAGGCTGAGCTTGCCAGGTGCCAAGTTATTGTGCGCGCGCTGGACCGCGAGGACTGTGCCGGCGACGATCGCGTCAGCGGTCTGCTTGACGTAGCCGAGCGCGGTGAGTTGGGGGAGCAGGTCCTCAAGGTAGCCGCCGACACCGCTGTGCTGGTGCGTGGAGACGAGAGCGATGTTGTCGTTGTTGTAGTACTCGGGGTACTGCGTGGAGAGCTCCTCGACGATCGAGCGGCGGATTCCCGTGTCACCCATTGCAATGTCTGTGACGAGCGGTGAGTCTCGTGATTCTGTCGGAATGGTAGGGAACTTGCCGGCGTTAATGAACACAATTCGGTTCGTCACGTTATTCGCGTCCGCGACGATCCATGCGCGGCTCCGTTGGCGCATATGCAGACCAGTGTCCGTCTGCGGGAGGGAGGCATATCCCTGGACTTAATGTTAGCCTCGATTCAGGCTGTGTACACAGGGAGCGAAAGATGTCGAGCAAAAACGAAATACTCAATCCAAGACCGTAGAGAAATCCATAAGCCACTTGACGTGTCTGTGACACCTCCAGCAAAAAAGACGGCGGGACAGAGATAGGATAGAGCTTTGACGGTATGGGCACAAGTATGACCCAAACGCAACAGGTCTACCTGCACGCATCCATAGCAGCTCTCGTGCAGCCTCTAACATTGGAAAGCACACGGCAGTCACATAGGGACTTCAATGCATTCGCAATGCCTGTACATTTCAGCGGCCATAAAAGATCAGAAAACATACAGCAGGCGTAAGCGGCTCGGGGAAACCTTCCTTGGACATCGCCAGCCGGATTGTTATCCCTTCCCGAAAAGCCCGACTAACATGTGCCTCCTCCAGACAATGTCAAACGAAAAGCATGTGCTCACCATCATATTTGTCTCCACGACCGGGCTAGTCAGGTAAGCCCTTAAGCGCACGACCGAAAGCCTCCGGAGGGGAAAGTAGCTACCCAGTGATGTCACCAATCCCTGTATACCGCTGAGGCTCAGCGCACTGCGTCCGTCTCCACAAGACTGAACATTGTACTCACCGAGTCCGAGGAGATACTGGCCCGCGACACCCTGCACACCCTGCGCACCATTCGTGAGGACATTCGCCGACGTGAGAAAAGCGGTCAAGCATAGAAGACCTTGCTGGAGAAGGAGCATGGTGGACCGTATCAAGCCCCAGAGGTCGGAGGGGAGGCTGGAGGGGTCAACGAGGTACATGGTGGGGGTGTAGTGGTGGGATATATGCGCGTTGGGTTGACCGTTGTCCTCCGGCGTGATGAAGGGAAGACTGTATCATGCGGTCGGTCTACAACTCCCGACAAGGCTCAGTGTCACGAGAACCGAATGCGGTGTGCTCGGTGGGCGAAGCAGCGCTGACGACGGAGGAGGCAAGGTCGATCAGCAAGGTCGATCAGCAGTGATCGACTAGCGCTACCGGCTTTTTGTAGCCCTCGAGTCCGAGTCCCATGACGACAGCCACATTGCCTCCGTCCATATCCCATCTCACTCCCAGCACTCAAACCCCTCTCGTTTCTCGCACTCTGTCACCGTCCAAATGTAGTGACGCTGTCCTGGAACATGCCACGTAAGTGGCTCTACGTCCGTATGGCGCATGGCAACAGGCTTTATGACAGTGTTCAAGTTATCGCTGGGATCTCGACCAGGACTCCCACACGGAAGCTACTAAGAGCACATGCTGAAAGAACGCACCTCAGTTCGCCTACTGACCTATTCATAGGTCCTCACAGATGTCGTTTACGGAAGTAGTAGCTGGAGGGTTCGGGTTCTCAGCAATCTCGTGGGTGAGTCGTTGATACATTGCCCAGACACGTGTGTTATTGCAATGGAGCCTTCAAGGCACCCAGACCTCTTGCACTAGCGGACGGCGTGGAGGCATGTAGATTTACGTTAGGTACCGCTTCACAATTTCATCTCCACCGGCAACAGACGTCAATTGAAGACATGCATCCCACATAGGGAACTCCCGTCATCCGCTGATCAAGTTGCCGGGAACTAGTTTGAAATTGTAGAGCCCTTCCGCGAGCTGCTCTTGCTTCTGCATATCCGGGATACAACTCCCTTACGCCCAGGTACCCGGCCCCCCACGCATTCTCCAACGTGTTTGCACCTCCGGCCGGTCCGGGATGCTCGTCAAAAAGTGACCGGGCTCAACACTCCGCTCCAGCGTGCGGATCCGCATGTCAGCAACCTGTACCCTTCCGTGATCTCGCGCGGATGAAAGCGATCCCTCGGATCGGGAGTTTCTGTGTGACGGTGCGCTCAGCGCAGAGGCCAGTACTCATTCATTTCCGTTTGGCGCGGTGCGCATTGATCCCGGTGAAGAGGCGGAGCCGCGCTGCGTCGTGGAGTGGAGCGGAACGCGTGGCCCTGGACCACGCAGATGAGGATGTTAATCCCCCCGGGCGTTTTCTTGTTGGATTCTTGACGTCGCCCGGGGCCCGCGGGAGGCTGCACTTCAAACTGACAATGCGCCTCGGTCAAGGGTTTGGAGACGGGCCGGCGCGACGGGCTGTATAACAAAGTGCGAGTCAGGCTGGCCTCACGGCCTAGACAAGACCGACGGACGCAGTAGTCGGAAGACAGCTGTCCGTTTATGGCACTGTCCTGTCTCTGACCAGGACGAGAGGCTTATCGCCGGTGGCCATGCGCTCCTGCCAGATCTTCCTTGCGCTGTGTTGCGATGATGGATACTCCTATCTATCCTCGCGAGCCTATCTGCTGCGTCCGCCGGCGAGCCAAACATCCGATACCTCCACAATTGTCTCGATGTTCTGCAGTGCACTCGGACGTCGGTCGAGAGGAGGGACGGGCCGAGGGTGTCCCTGCATCCACCACATAACGTGGATTAACATGAACAGCGAGCGCATCAAGGGATTCGATTACTCGTGGATCGCGAGTTTGGCAATGACAAAGAAGGTGACGGTTTGACGTTGTCCTGAATGGCCTCAAATCGAATGCTGACTATATGCTGCACCTCGCGCACGCCGTTCTCCAGGTCGCACACTGGATAATGTTCGACCTTGTCCTTATTTTCGCATCGACGACAAGACGAGTAATCGCGATTTCCCAACAGCACAGTACAAGATGTCGGCATGTGAGGTGGGAGCGACTCCACTCATATTTGGTGCACTGATCATAATGTACATGACCGACGTGTTACCAGCTCCACATCACCGTGCTTTTGCCCAAACGGCCCCTGGGTCCTCCATGCTGTAGAACCGCTTGGCGTACTCCTCAAACGACAGCGGCTCGATGTCGGGGTAGAGTTCTCTAGCATCCAGGTACCCAAGCTTCTTTGCGTTCTCGAGAGTGTTCTCCCCCAACACGTTCATGCTGAGTTGGTACTCGTTCCAGACAACGGCCATACGCGCCGCGATATCGGTGTGGTCCTTCGCAATGATCTCCTTTGCGGCAGATACGGTGGCAAGGTAGTCATGCTTCGTCGTCTGTGCATATGTGAGTTCTTCGCCCGTCCATTCTCTAGCGAGAGGCACTTACGACAATCCGCTTCGCCTTCAGAGCGTTCCCCTCCCCAGAGAGTCTCTCGCCGAGCGCGTGCGCATCCTCCTGGCTCACATCGTCCTCCCACACGATCACCGCCTGGTTCAGCGTTCTCGGGTCGACGAGGATCCTTGCAACGAACTGGCCGATGCTCTGGTTGTGCGTGAGGAGGTTGCGAGCCCCGCCGTCTCCGTAGATCTTCCACGTCATCTCCTTGATCACCAGCGGCGCCGAGCTGCGGAGGGGAAGGGGCAGGTAGAGTTCCATCCACCAGCCGACGTCGATGAACGTGTGCGGCACGCCGAGCTCCTTGATGAAATCATGAATGGCTAGTTTCTGTCAGTTCTCATTTAGCATCGATCTAGGAAGTCCGAACGGGTGGAGAGGACTCACTTCGTCATGGAGCGCGCGGACGCCCTTGTCGCCTGGGGTGGCGAAGTCGCAAGGGACGACGCGCTGGACGCCGACTTCCTTCGCGGCGCGGATGATGTCGCGCTGCTCGTTGATCAGCCAGCCGACGACGGCGCTGACGAGGATGTCGACGCCCTCGAGGCTCTTCTTGTGGCTCTCGACGCTGTCGGAGACGTCTCCCGAGCGTATCTCGACGCCCGAAGCGCGGAGCTCAGAAACGGCAGGTTTCGACAGGGAGGAAGGACGAATAAGGGCCGCCACGCGCTGGTTGCATGTGTGGTGTTCAGCGGAGCACGTCCGCGCAGAATTGGGGAACGCGTACGAAGTCTCCCGACGCGACCAGGGCGTCCGCGATGATCTTGCCTGTGGTGCCGGTCGCTCCGACGACGAGTACGAGCGGCTTCTGGCTGGGCATTGCAGACGGATGTGGGCGAAAGGTGAGTGGTTGCAGGCTCATCCTTGTCGCTGATCCTCTCTTATATGCCTATTCAGTCGTCACCCACGGTCGCATTCAAACGCCATAATCGCATCTGCATTGGTCCAGGTAGGTCTAGGACAACCTTCAAAATTGCCCGATGTCGGGGGACTTGCTGCTTACCAAGCACGTTCCAAGGGCCGTAAAATGGCCATGTCCCGGTACTTCGGCGGCCGAATAGAGTGACCGCGTCGGCCGTGATGATGGTAGACGTAGGCAGAATACTTTCTGGCTCCCCGCAGTGTCGGGGAAGAGGGTCAACTAGTATCTTACTCAGCAAGGGCGAAGATGTTCACCCAGCTCTCGTCTCATTTGTCAGATCTTACCCCGATCGCCGGCATACGAGCAGTCGTATTCGGACGATTGCGCTGCAAGTAACATGGGGATCCTTACTCTACTCTGCAAGACACACCAAGGATTTATTTGGCCCGACGTCCTGCCGGTAGCGTGTCTTCTCTACTTACATCGTCCTCGAATACCAGTCTCTAATCTAGTCCTCTCCAAGTTCCCCCAACTCTTCTGCACAGTCTGCGGGGACGGATCCACAGTCCGTGGTGTTGTGTATGTAGATTTCGGCATGTGTTAGTAGCGAATGGTTCTGACACGGTGTGCTCGCAGGACGAGAAGGCGTAAGTGTGCGTGAGAGAGCCGATGTTACAAGGCATGTTTTCACGACGAATATCGTACACAAACGTCTTGTACTGATACGATGTTCGAGCAGGAAGAAGTAACAGTCATCGTTGGGAGTGGGTCGTGAGTAATAGTGCGAAAGTAAGGTAGAGTATCTACAGGTTATTACACCAGACAAGCGACAAGCGCAGTCGACATAAATCCTAGTACAACCACCCATCAGCCCGTTCCGCGACATCGACAACATCCCGCCGACACCATCATTATTCCCCAACTTGACGACCTCCGACATGCTCCCCACCGTCTCCGTCGCTCCCGATCCCGCTCTTATGGTCATGGTCGTCTTCGTCGCCAAAGTAGTCGATATACGACATGTGGGCACCAAGGGACTCGAAGGTGTGTTTAAATACGATAGAGGAGCCGTTTTGGAGCGTTTGTGAAGACGCCGTGCCAAGCGCTCTGAGATTCGCTGACTGGAGGCGGAGGAGGAAACGGGAGATGAGAACCACAGAGACCCTAGATACCGGAATTGTACGCTAGGTTAGCGTGCGAGATCGTCTGGAGACAAGTAGAGATTTCCGTACGGGGTTGTGAAGCTCGTGATGTAGCTGTTGTTTTCTAGAACGTATATGTCCATCTACTCCCTCTCAGTGTTCCATTTTGGAATGGTCGGATGATGCGCTTACCGCAAGCACGGTGAACAGAAGGTGGAGGGAGTTGAGAACGGCAAGGACGCTAGATAACCACCCCGTCAGCCACGGCGGGACTACCTTTTCAGTCAAGGATGCGCAACTCACATAAAGTATATGGTCCCTAAGCATACCCTCGTTAGCATCGGGAGAGGTCTTGTTGTACACGGTGCACAGAGATATGAACATACCATCTAATAAGAGCACACGAGATAGCGTGCCCTTCTCTGGACCCCTCAGACGACCGTCGTAGCGTCGCGACAGCGTGATCCATGTGATGCCGACCATCAGACAGTCTGCTGCGATCAGGCAAGAACGAGATATAATCGTCACTGTTGCGTCGAATCATCAGCTTTTCAGCACCCTTTCGAAGAACTTTCGCAGTGCCCTACGCCTTGAAACCGACATTCAGCATGACGTTTTGCCACGAGCACAACGGGTAGGAACCGCTTACGTTTTTGTCAGGTCCGCGGGAGAAGAATCGGAAGCTACACATCCCCATGGAGGTATAATGGCGCCGGTCAGTTGAAACGCAAAGCGACTCTGTGACCTGTGTGAGCATTTATGGGAGGCGGGTCTGTAAGAGCTTACAAAATTGACACCCGTAGGCACGGCAGACAGAAGGAAGACAGTCAGACACAGGAGCCAGTTCCTGACGAATGCGTATGCACGCATCGCGGCGAATGCTGCAAAACGCTGTATCAGATTCAGTAGTGGACATGAGCGAAGTGAAACTAACCTCCCCAGACCAAGTACAGTAATAGCTCGATGGCAGAGGATGCTTGAATGCTGATCACACAGCTGTCCATATACGTTCAGCGGCAAGGAACCCGGTAAGATGCGATTTGGCAGAGCATACCTCTAGGAAAGTAGGAACATTAGCTGGTGTCTCGGAATTTGGTTAAAGTTGTTGATACGGCTGAGCACGCACCTCCGCCGGCATCGAGAAGTATGTTACAAACGTCCAAACGAAGTAGAGCGTGGCGATGTACTTGTTCAGCCAGAACAGCACCGCCGCGCCTGTGATTCTCCGGCTCCAAAACAGCCGCACCTCATCCCCGGTGGTGAGGAGCGAGTCATAGAGGCAAAACACTAGAAATCGCAGTAGCACGCGTCAATCCCGAGCAAAAAGAGTCTAGCTAACTGGGGTCGGACATACCGGCAGCAGCGTTGAAACAATGATTGCTGGTGATGCTGCGTGGTACGAACTACAATTTGAGTATGCCGGCGTGTCAAGAGCTGAAAGACTCACATGCTTGCGTATTCTGTAATGGTTGCGGCGGCTTGAGAGGAGGACATCTCAACGTAGCGGCACCGGTGGTCGCTCACAAGGATCGTAAGGAGATAGCGGCAGTCCGGGAAGAGCACTTATATCCGTTTCCGTAGAGTTCATTTACACAAAGACACTGACCGCAGGCAGAAGCGTTGGGGCTGTGTGATTGCGTTTGAGCTCCGCATGAGCATGCAGCCTACATATCTAACACACGTGTAAGAATCACCCAACCCATGACCAGTCGGAGTACTAGTTACGGTTGAAAGCTTAAGATTGAACTCACCGTAAATAATACAGTACATAGGCTTGCGGGGCTTAATGTGGCTTCAGTCATAGAGATTCCGTGCCGCGATGACAACGCTGTACCCTGGTCTGGCAATACGTACACGTCGGGTACTACATCCGCACCCCACCGCCCCGTTACCTCGCGGTGATTGCGTGCGGATGTAGTACCTTACGCCCGGCCACGAGTCAGAAGTTGCATCAGCGGAAGATTGCGCACGGAAGGGCAGATGCCAGCGCAAGCGCATTTTTCCCTTGAGAAGAATCAGATACAGTCCGAGCCCCACCAGACGAAGCGCGCACAGTGCCACCATTCCAAAACCGGTCATGAGAATGCTTGGATAGATGATCTCCGTCTCGGTAGGGCGCTGAGTCCTGAGGGTACTCGTCGTCATGAACTTGGTCGGGATCTGGACCGCGGACGCAGTTGGACTGGCGCCGTACGTACTCGAGTACTTGCAGTCCTGCCTCTGTATGTCTGGAATCTGCTCCCTTCGATGGGCGCAAAGGCTAGGCCAACCTGCCAGGATGTCAGCAACGCCAAGGACGCTGACATTGGCATAGAATTCGCCAAGGCCATCACGAACAGCGTCATTTGTACGGTCATAAACAAAGGCGCAAAGCCGTCATCCTGAGGCCTGTGCGGCGAAATTACACTGTTTGGAGTGGGGCGCGATCCGGACCTAACTGAGTGAGCACTTCGAACGGGGGAGTCGGTGTCCCTATTTGAAAGACGTCAGTATGCATACTGATCTCTTAGTATAAATGCCACACACTGCCGGTGTCATGGTATGGGCTGTGCGGGATTGCAGCAGCCAGTCTAGCGCGAGAGGCTCTCTCCAATTCAGCTAACTGTCGACGCCTAGCGCACAAAATCCGACGATACATAAACTCCGGAGTCCAACGGCGTCCGGTGCGCCTAGGAGAAGCCATACAGCCCGCGCATAATCGGAGTCAGCTCTCATCACTGTCGCTCAGATGACCGGAGACAAGCGACCAACTTACGTTTTCCGCGTCCGACCAGCTTGTGTTCTAATCGCAGCAACCCCGAGGCCTGGAGCCTCGGGAGCGCCGGCGGGCGGTACCTCTCGAGCGGCTTCACGAACTTACCCTTTACAACCACCGGTAGTACGTGCAAGATTACTCGCTGTTCAACCCTCCGTAGGTCACGCATGGTGGAGCCCCCGAGCACCAAGCTGCGAATTCGGACAGGTGGAGGAATGGATGCGTAGCGAGGTCTCTCCGGGTGCGTCGGATAAGGCGAGCTGATAACCAAAGTGTCCAAGGAAATCAGAGAAAGAAACTTCGCGAGGACGAAGGCAATGCCGCTGCAGTGGTGGAACGATAGCAGCTTGAGTGTGGCCAGAGTGCGTCGAGGGTCCTCCACGTGTTAGTCCAGTCGAGGAGAGTCGAGGTGGTCGTAGCTAGACAAGACTAGTCTGCGTAGATTGGTGAGTACGGGAAGTGTATATACTAGGAGCTGGCCCCGGGGATTGACCTGAATCCGCTGTATCGCCCCTATCCAGAGAGGCCCCACGACCTATCCAGGAAAGAGGTCTCCTTCACGTAGGCTGCGAGCTCGGGATGGGCGCAGAAGGACCGAATAAAGCTTTGGAGTCGACGATGCCTGATCGGGATGATCGTGAGGAAATAGGGGGACGCGATGCGGTTCCAAAGCCTGCAGGCGAGCATATAGCTCTAGAGGTGTCGCGACCCGAAAGCTTGAACAGTTCGAAGATGCCGCGAGGTAGCTCGGGGGGTAGTGTGCCGATGGGTCCAGGTTTGGGAGTGGGATGAACAGCGCGACTCAGAACACGAGCTAGCCTCAGGGACAGGCTTGGAACACAATCAAATATACATCTCTTGACGACGAAAAAATTGAACTCACAAAGAAGGAGGAAAATAAATATTGAGACCCGTAGGTCTACCACTCCGGGAAAGCGTGTCATCCTTGTGCAGGGGCCATGCTAATCTTCTCTGTATCGTTCCAATTTTTTCGTATGTCACCCCGAAGGGGACAACTTGCAGGGCGGGAGGAGCGATGGTAGCGGGCGAGTTCTGCATTTGGCTCAGCCCGCGGGTTTCAATTCCTCGGTGGCGCTCCGGACCGGTGGCCGGGAACATCTCATGCGTGGCGGGCAATGGCGGGCGCCCTCTTCCATCGACCCCCACAATGCATTGGGCTTCTGTTTGTCACTATACCTACCCTTCGTGCTAGTCTGAGATGCGAAACTGTCACCGTTGACGACTTACTACTATAAAGGCCTCGGCGGTCAACGACGATCAACAAGGAGAAGTTTTCGCGTCTTTCTTTGCGGTGAGTTGAACATCCTGACCTTCTCCTCCGAGGACCGACACTGACTTATGATGTGTCACTACAGATCAGCGGGAATGGGAGGCTCGTAACCGTCCGAATAATGCTTGAGGTTGAAAGGGTGAGCACAGATACATGCTACCCATGCAGTCCCTCGACTTCGTCGTCCTCAAGAGCTACACCCTGTGAGCCGGATGGCTGAGAATACGGTCCCAGACTTTCGATATCGCGGGGAGAGGCCGTCGCCATCGGTGAGGGTGAGGACATCAAGGGTGGGAAGGTCGGCGAGCGCATTTAGTCAAACTTTGCGGCCGACCATATCCACTGGAAGGCCACAGAGGATATCAAAGAAATGGGGCCGGGTGATCGACGGTGCGTTGACCAACTAGAAGCTCATCCCGGCGCAGCTCTACGCGCGCAAATCTATTCGTTCTGCCTCTGTTGTTATGTGACGGCGGAGCTGGATTCATTTCACTCTGCTGCTGCGTCGTGACCCACTCGGTGAGGGCTCCACAGAAGCCTCCAAACGTACCCTCGCCGCAAGCAAGTGGTGGATCGGTGCGCCTGGCAAGATCGCAAGACATGGCGTCGTTCAGGCGCCCTCCTCGGCAGAAACGTGGTACACCTCCCGTCTGTCCATTCTGTCACGGTCTGCGCCGTCCCTCGCCTTTCCTCCAGATAGCAGCCCTCATTGAGTTCCTTCCCTGCCTTTGCACCGGCGACATGATCCACCTCGCTCCCCCAAGACGCTCACCGTGACGGACGGCCTCAACGTGCTTGTCTCCACCACTGCCTTCGTCGTTCTCGAGACCACGCTCTGGCACGGGTACAGGGACTTCGCTGGGCTGGGGCGGCGTACGTCCTCGCGATGGTCTACTTCGTACTCGACGTGAAGGTCGTCCGCGCTGCGCCCAAGGCCTTCGACGCGCTCGTCGTGAAACGAACTAGGAAGGTGGAGGCGCTTGCGTCGAGCACGGCCTATTCACGTTTGCTCTTCCAGGACTTGAATAGCGGCACAGCGGGTTCCATCCATGCGTCTCCCAATCGTTCTCAGTTCCACACCCCCACCTTAGGTCGCTTGTTCTAGGATATATGCCAAAGAGCTTCGGATTGGACGATGAGTTCTGGGGCCTCGGAGTGCACAGGAAATGGACGGATCGCTCTGCAAAATGAGCACTATGCCGCGCCGCGCGGTTTTGCCAGTGGCGCGCTAAATCAATAAATCAAGGTTCAGTCCTGTGTCCAGCCAGCGTGGCCGCGCAAGCTATCGTCATCCCATCGATTGCGCAGGTCCGTCCTTTTTACGTCCACGACCTGGCGAGAGTCGAAGTGAGCATGTCTCTGCTTGCGTCTCGAGTGGTCCACTCACTAACACACTGCTTGGAGTAGCACATTTTTCGTCGTCCCTTGAGCCGACCTTGGTTCCGGAGAGAGGCCTAGAGAGGCGTTATGATGGAAAATGATAGCCTTTCTATCGGCGTGCTGCCGACGGAGCTGCTTCACACTATTTTCGAAGCCTTGGAGTACGACGAGGACCGCTCGCTGTCCTCATGCATACGCGTATGCAAGCTATGGTATGAAGTCGCCCGCCCTCACCTCTTCGTCGTCGTCGTCCAAGGGGGTGAAAGTCAATACCAGTTATCCGACTTTTGTCGCTCGCAGCTCGCGGCTTGCGTCAAGGAGCTACGGCTCTACGCCGATCCAGTCTTCTTTAGTTCCCAGGAAATCCTCGATATCAAGGAGCTGGTCTCGATACTGCCTACCCTCTCTTCTCTGCGCAAGCTCCACGTTGACCGTTTCAAAAACACGACGTCCGACTCAGCTTGCGGTTACGAGGTCAGCAAATCCATCCCACAAGCGAAGCTGTTTATCAACGCTTGCATCGAAGACCCCGTCACGTCCACATTAACCACTCTTCTTTCTCTCTTCTCTGTCGACACTCTCGAGGTTGTCACCGACAATTTCATATACTGGTCCGTCGATAGGCCAGAGCCTCTTGGCACTGCGTCCGCTACCAGCTCGATCGAGTTGCGCCATATCGTCATTGAAGATGCCATATTGTACTACAGTATCATCTTCCAATCCCTCCTTCGCCCAGGGACCGTCCAATCGTTTTCGACCATTTGCTGGGGCTACGACCAACTCTCTGCCGCTGGCGACTTCTTGCGGTCCGAACCGTCACGCAGCCTGTCCGGTCTCAGTTTAGTCGTTGATATTCAAGGCCGACGTATAGGTCAGCTCTCCGCATGCCTGCTATCTTGGTCGCTTTTGCTGAGTCATAGCCGCAGATGACTACCTGTTTCCCCCCCCCTGAGAAGACATCCTCCCCGAGCTGCACTAACTTCAATATTTCCGACTCGGATACTACTCCAGTGGCCGCTTCGAACCCCACACACGTCGCGGACGCATCCAACCGCTGCTCGATGCGCTTTCCTCCGGCCTGCGCGCGTTCGCCCCGCTGTTCTACCTTGCGCCGCCCTCCCACGGTTACGCCGCCGTTCCGGTGTTTTGGGACAACCTCACACGCGAGGAAAACCATAATTTTTTGTGCCTAAGAATAGGGGGAAAAATGTTAATGCGAATGTCACGTTTTGTCGAACATTTAGCCCCATATAGAACTTGACGTTTGAGATTTCTCCGAATGTTCACCCAAATTTGACGTTTCGGCCCGCATTCCGAGGCCAACAAAATGTGACAGAAAATGTCACGTTCTACGGAACGCAAAACATTGACGAAAACATAGAGTTTAAGTGAACACTTTAGGGCGACTATAATTTTGAATTTTCGGCTATGTAGAATGTCGGTAGAATTTCAAGTTGTCCTGAACATTGTCCGTGCCCGAAAACATCAAGTTCTGTAGGATATCAAATGTTAGTGAGAACATCAAGTTTAATGGAATAGAAAATAGTGTGCCCGCTCTCGACACGCCAAACACATGATAAGTGCCCACCAAGTGCCCGCCGAAACAAATATTTGCGCCCATTGCGTCGCGTTCGCGACGGTTACCTGAGCACACGGGCGGAACAGAGATCAAGCAATCACATTGTTTGTATTTACAACATCAAGAACTAAGTGTGCGGCGACCGCAACATCAGGATGAATCCACTAGACGAAAATGTCGGAGTTGATCCACGTCTCGAATGCCTCATCCGAATCGAACTGGTAGAGGTCATCCTCAAAGCCGGACATGGGGATCTTGCGGAACGTCGAGACCATCCAGCCGTAGAGCTCACGGACGCGGTCCGTAATGCTGCACAAACATGCTGTTAGTACTGCACATGAAAGACGAGGGAGAAAGAGGGGGATACTCACTAGAACACGTCGCACGAGCCGAAGTCGTCATTGACCGGCCATTTCAAGTACAGCGTGTGCTTGCACTCATTGAGGCTTTCGCCCGGGCCGATGAGCCAAAAGGCCGCGTTCGGCTTGTCCTCGACGAGGTGGAAGCCAATCGCAGCCATAGCCTAAAAGCGAGTTAGTGGGGCCGCAAACATCAGGAAAACCCTCCCCACCTAATCTGGTGGGAATACAACTAAAAAGTAGGAATTAGTTCTAAATTAGTAGGATTAGTGACATTAGCTATAATGTACACAGATTACCCCATCTGTTAGCAGCATTAGGGATAAAGTAGCACTATAGTAGTGCTACAGTATTGCTACTTTATCCCTAATCCTCCTAATAGTTGCTAATGCAGGACTACAGGCTCAGTATCTCAGAGATTTATTGGGCTGTCCAGAACTTGCAGACATCACACAAAGAAGATAAACATGAAAAGTGTATATTGAGTATAACTAATACATTGCGGTAGCTACAGACAAGCCAGGTGAAGCATTGACTCTTCTAGATGTTGTAATCTGAGAGGGTGCGACCATCCTACACCTGATGGGAGACATTCTCACCCTCATCCTTTGTGGCGAGCCAGAACCAATAGCAAGCCCGCCGGGGACGTGAGACAGGTGCTGCACAGGGACCAAGGTATGATTGATGGGGGTGCCAACTGGCATGGAGGAGGGGCGCTGGCTGTGGGGGGCATTGAGACAGGCCCAGATGAGGTTCTTGCCCTCTGGTTGGGTGACGAGGGGCTGGCGCTTTGCGGTGGTGAAGGTGTAGACGAGACCGGTCTCGGACACAACGACGAGGACTTCAGTGCCGGTGAGGGTGGGGAAATCATACACCTGGAGGAGGCGGGGGTCGATGGCGACATTGCAGATATCTGTGTGAGGATGGGCATGGAGTTGATGTATGTGAGCATGCGACGCTGAAACGCCACCACCCTAAGGGTGGCGAGGAAGGGAACCACTAACCATCGCCAACATGCTTGAGGGCACGGTCAACACCTCCCGCTGCTTCGTAATACGCAGGGCCGAGTTCAGCTGTGGGTGGGGGACGAGGGGAGGGAGACGGCGAGTCTATTGAGAGGTCGTGGTGGTGGGAGTGCGAGAGGGACCACGAGGACGGGGCGGAAGATAGAATGGAGCCAACAAGAAGGAGGAGGACGCTAGGGCGGGCGCTGTAGACATAGGGATACGGCCAATGCATCAACGAGGGAGACTCACATCGAGTAATTCCCCTATGCTAGTTTCAGCACAAGTACACTCCAGCATCGCAAGAAATCGCGAAGCCCGCCAGGTTCCCGAGGGTGAAAGAGCGAGGGATGAGGACGGGATGGGCGACGACGAAAGAGGAGAGAGGGACAAACCATCATCATGATGCCCGCCTTTCATTTTGAGAAGGTGATATGACGTCTGGACTTGTCCTGGATGAACTCGATCTTGATCTTCCTGCGGCCAGCCTTCTTGTTCGTCTTTGGCTTGTCCTAGTCGTCGTTGTTGTCCTGGCCGCTCTCGCTGGCATCGGGGTCGTGGATGAAGCTGTCGTCGTTGGGGACGACCTGGTCGAGTTTGTGGCGAGGGTACTTGTTGGACGAGGTGGAGGACGCCTGGGGGGTGAGCTAGGTGGTGATGAGGGATCCGCTCGATGAGAGAGGCGACGTGGCGAGTGGGAGGAAAGTGGAAAGTCTTAGACGCTCGATTCTGTGGCATGTCACCTGTGGCGCCACTGAATCGAGCGTCTAAGACTTGCCACTCTCCTCCCACTCGCCACGTCGCACCTCTCTCCTCGTGCTCCTCACCCATTTCCTCCCCCGCCTTCACCATCCCTGCTGCGCTGAACGCACAGAACCCCGAGCTTAATGCTACGCAAATTCACGCGGTCGCGATCTGTCACCTCCCATATTGCTGTGACGCCTGCGCAATGGCGTCCACGGCCCTCACCATCCTCGACGTCGGCCTCAACAACCCCAGCGTCATTGGAATCGACGCTCTCGCACCCATGCACGCTTTCAAGGGCAAGGCCGCCCGCTCGTGGCAGGATCTCCCCGCAGAGATTGTCAGGCATGTCTCTCATCTCGCTTATTGGTCTGCGCCGCTGTCGGGCCTAATGTCTCGTCCACGTCCAGGCTGATCATCACCTATTATCTCCTCGACCTCTCCACAAACGGCTGCATTCCAAAAACATGGGAGCCCCGAGAACTCTGGCCGCAGCACTTTGCATTCACCACCTACCACGACACCGTCCAGATGGCCTATCTCAAGATACTCGTCCCATGGTGGACGCACCATCGTGAGTGTCCATTTATGCGCCTCGGACCTTGTGATCTGCGCCATTCTCGTTCCCTCTTTTCCCTCTCCCTGCCATGCCTCTTCATTTCGACACGTCGACGCGTTCCGCGTATGAGTGTCTGTCTTCTCACCTGCTCAATTGCGGCAGTCGCACTCCCGAATATCACCCGAGCAAGCTGCACATCCCCGCATGCAGAGAGCAATGGTGTGCGGCATGACGTGAACCCTTCTTGTCGCTCTTGCTACCTTTGCAGGAGAGCTGCTGGAGTTGTTCGATGAGATAGATCTTGGCGTCGAGGTGAACACCAGAGGTGAGTCTCTCAAGAGCATCCGCAAGGGCCTCGCTTCCATTGTCAAGCGGGTCGTTGATCCCCTCATGGCTGGCAGTATCGCAGAGAATTTGCGAGCAAGTCCATGAACGGGGTGCCAGGAGTAATAGCGTTGCTATCCTTGCACACGCCCCGAGGGCAAGGTATGTTCACGCAACATGCTTCATGACTTACAATGCAACTGACCATTGGTTTCCCCCAGCTTCCCTTGGAGACTGAAGAGGACATGGTGGTGGAAATCTTTAACTGCACGAAGCGCGTCGTCAACATGATTCGTCCACGCAAGCTCCTCTTTATGGCCATTGGTATGTCTGCTCATGATCTAGCATGATCACTCCCACACTGATGATCCTCGCTACTTACCCTGATCAGCATCGTTTGCGCCACTGGGGCCACTCAACCTTGCGTGGGCGGTCCTCCTGCTCCCGCGCCTCCGCCAGCAGCCTCGAAGACATGCTCTTTGAGGCGATGACCACCGGCGACGATAATGCTACCCACCCCCACGGCCATTGTGCCATCCACTCTGTACAGCATCTGGCACACTACCATTTGACTTCTCCCGGGCGTGACTATCACCTTGGAGTGTCAACGCTTCACCTGGCTTCTCTGTAGCTACAGCAATGTATTAGTGATGTTCAATATACACTTTTCATGTCTATCTTCTACATGTGTGCAAGTTCTGGACAGCCAGCAAATCTCTGAGATACTGAACCTTTAGTCTTGCATTAGCAACCATTAGGAGGAATTAGATATAAAGTAGCACTACTATAGTGCTATAATACCTGCTATGAGATGGGGTAACCTGTCTAAACTAGAGCTAATGTCACTAATCCTCTAATTTAGAACTAATTCCTACTTTTTAGATGTATTTCTACCAAATTAGCCTGGGGAGGTTTTTTCAGAGAATGGAGGCTAGAGGCTGGAGCACGCACCGCGAGGAAGTCGCGCATGGACAGGTTGAGCCGTGCCAACCCTTCACCTCCCAGAACACTCATAATGGGCTGCAGAGTGTAAGTACACGAATAGTGGGCATAGAGGCAGTACATACCACGAATTTGGAGGTGTGCAGCGCCAGAATGGGCTTCAGAGTGGAGCGCGTCCCAGGGCGGAAGAGGGTGAACAGGGAGAGGAGAGAAAGAAGCTTGGAAAGCTTGTTGCAAAGCATATTCGAATGGGGAGAGGTCTGAAGTGAATGGATGGTGGTGGTGGAGCAGAAAGAGGCAGAGGAGTGAGTGGGTGCCGCCTAGGGTGTTTGCTGGCGGGCGCGAGAGAGTTGGGCCCAGGATTGAGGGTGGTGATCGCGAGAGATCAAGACTTGTTGACTGCTATGTTTCCTTATGTCACAGCGCTGATATATACAGCAGCAGGCACTCATGACATTCAATACAATGCAATATATAGAGTACCAGTTGTGTTGCAACAGTCTATGTCCATGTTTGATCCCTGTGCAGACATATGCCTATTTTAGAAGCAATGTCGGCAGAATACGACATATCGTGAACGGCGGTGAAACGGTAAAGGTACCCTGTGGTCGCGTCAGCCCTGTCCCTCGGAAGGACAAGTGCGACGTGTTGAGGGTGCGGGCCGTGGTGTTGTAACGCGCACGCGGACGCTATGGATATGTTGAGTGGTATGTCAGCAAACTTGGACATATCGCGGTCACGGGCAGGAGGACTTACGTACGTTTGGTTTACGGCTGTCGTGGCCTTCGGATCATCTGCTTGATGTCATTTGTGCTGTGAAAGGAGTCGTCAGTGGAGAGAGAGTTCGAGAGGCTCGGAGAGGCGGGCGCCGTAGACATGGACACCCACGGTGCCTAACCCTCAGCGCCCGCTCTTTCGCGACCGCGATGAACGTGCGGCACCACCCATGAATGCAAACCCTCTCACCTTCCGCCATCGCGCCCAGCGCAAGGATGCCGCTCTCCCTGTGCAGCCACTCCTCACTTCATAGCTTCGTCTTGAGCGGTTCCAAAAGCACATTCAGCAAGTCCGCCCGAACCGGACGGCAAGTACATCCAGTGCCGCTGCTGCGCACTTGCGCAAGTTCCACTCCGTCGACATCTCATCCGCGAACTCATCATTGTCGAAGTCATCATAGTCGTCATCGTCTGCATCATCGAGCTCCTCGCCATAAGCGCCGATGCACTTCGACGCGCTCGAGTCCTCGCCATTCGCCTCGTGCTCGAACCCGTGCGCCTTGCCACCGTAATGGCGCGGCTTGATGTCGGTCTCCTTGTCTGGCACCGCCGCGTCCTCCTCGTCGCCCTGCAGCCGCAGAAGGTCGTCCTCGCTGTACACCATGCAGTCGAGCAGTGTCGGTGTGACCTTGGTGAGGAGAGGGTGCAAGTACGGCGCGAGGTCTGGGTCCTCGAAGAACATGAGCCAGAATTCGCACACCTCGAGCGCGATGTTCTCGTTCTGGTCGCGGGTCGAGTACAGCATATATTCTGCGACATTGTTCATCTCTGGCATCAGCTTCTCCGGGCATGACGCGAGCAGGAGCACAAGCAACGCAGGAATGGGTGCACATTGACCAGACGTACGAAGCAACAATCAAGTGCGTCCACCAGCTGCTTGGTGCCGACACCCCCCGCCTCCTCCAGTCGCGCGTCCGGCTGATCAACGTCTGGCGGCCGATTGCACGTTAGAGGAGACTCCAGCCCGATATGCTGTATTCCGAGTCCGCTACACGATATTAAATACAACAAGTGAACCAAGGATGAGCCGAGCGAACCGTCAGGAGCGAACATAGAACAACCGACGGCGATACTCTCGTGCCCATGCGCGCAAAAGCGCTAAGCTGTTGGCGCCCACTGCGACAAAAGCACCACGAGTACAAGGCCCGTGAAATGGATGCAGAATACACCATGATGATATTTATGCGAGCTACCTAATCCTGATAGCGATGTTGTTAGTGTAGTGTACTTCTGAAGAGGAAAATTATGACAAACCTTATGCAACGGCAGAACGACCACGTCGCCTGTCGGCATCTTCCACCGGAGGAAATGGCAGATAACGCTGGAGAGTTCGACTAGTTCCAATGGACCGAGCTCAGAGGATCGAATTGTCGCTGGAAAGTCCGTGTAGTGCCTGAAAGGGTCCGTGCTGGAAGTTGAAAGATGGCGCCGTATGGCGAGCATGAAGCACTGGTCGACCTTGCATATGTACTGGATGGACCCGTACTCGGCGGGGGATGACTGCTCGCGTGGATAGTACATAACGAGGCTATTCCCAGCATGCGTAGACGACCTGGACAGCACGTAACCCTCGTGTCTACAACGAGCCACTAGGGTCACTTGATGGCACATGTCTGAAGAAAGTAGAGGGAGTAAGTCGGGTGGAATAGTCGATGGAGGCGCTGAGGCGTTTTGTTCATCGGTGCAGTGGGCGCCAGAACTAGCAGTATTGAAGTTCCCGAATCCGTAAGCTTTGTCGAAGAAGCATTTCACTTCACGGAGAGCCTCTGGGCAGTCATGCCTGTTGAGCCACCGACGGAGTTTAGCCGCTCTTAAGAACGAGTCTATCAAACTCGCTTCCAGTTGACCTGTCGGAGGCATCGTCAAAAATCAAGTATGTCATTTGTCTCATAACAGAACACACCAAATTTGTCATTATGAGGTATACGTTGCAAGTGTCCGATGAGACGCTCAAAGGGGAAACACCACCACGAGTATATGGGTCCAAACAAGAGCAAGAAATCGTATATATGGAATGCGACGTGGTTGTTCATCCGATCAGAGTAGGATCCACAATGGATCTCTTGAAGACCGTGAAGCCAATCCGCGAGATACGCACGGTACTTCTGCGCTCGCGTCTCGGACATGGTTCGTTTGCACAGGACGACAACTGCGGATACTAGGAGCATGGTGTTGTCGAGGATGCATCGGAAGAAAACGCCAATTTCAGGAGTTGGATGCGCGGACCCCTCGCCCCACAGAGTGATGAGAGCTATTGGGAGATAGACAGTGCACATGATTTTCCACTCGTCAGCCTTCAAAGTCCCAGCGGCCGCGTCACCAAAGTTTTGAGGAACGGAGCTTAGCCAAGAGGCCTTATTGCAGTTGTTAATTACGTCGCAAATGCGGTCAAGAACCTCCAGCGTCGCGATCTTCTTTGCATTTAGATTGACGGAGAGCGGCTTCGTCCGACGCTAGATACATGTGGTCAGGATTGGGCCTGTACGAAAACATGCAATACTTACCCAAGTCACAAGCGCGTCCACCCACAACCGTTTCATCATCTTTGCCTTGGAAGGGAGCTTGAGGCCACGCCCGACGAAACCCAGCACTTTCAAGTTCTTGCCTAGCAATCTCCGATGGAGATCATCCAGCCCATCCTTCTGTGCCTCTGTGCTGTCACCAATATGCTGACAAAGTGCGTGGTTGATGGCTTCCACTTGGCCGATTTCCTTCTCCGTGAGTTTTGCCTTCTCAGGCAAGCCTCTGTTAGCCTGGACGTCCATGGCAGTGAAGTGATGTTCGAAGGCGGGCGGAAGACATTCTCTTTCTTTCGCGTTCACGGATGTTAAACTGAGGATGTCGCGGAAATGGTAGGAAATGAGACCTTCGAAGATACAGTGCATAGAGTCGATGATGAGCTGACAGGTAGGGTCCCAGTAAGGTAATTGCCACAGTTCTGACCAACGAACTCCGTGGCGCGCGAACTCCTTGTCTTGCTGCAATGCATTTGTAGCATCATGCCATGCTACCGCATGTTCACGCATCTCCTTGGGATCCCGGGACACCCATCGCTTGAAGTCAGTGTGCCTGCACGTATTCTTCCCAGAACAGGTACAAACATGGCAGTAGATATGCGCGGAGTGGGACGCGAGCTGCGCTGTCTTGCGGGCAGCGACGAGATCCATGACAGCAGCGGCGATAGCTGACCGAGAGACACAACCATGAGGGTGCAGGGCAACGCGCGAATGGTGCGTTCCTCGCTCCCACGACTGGCAAAACGCGTCCACAACAGGTGCAATGTAGTGATTTAGTTCAGTGAGATGGGGCTCCCGTGGGCCTGGGATGATGGCGACGAGACCAATGTTCTCGGCTTTGTATCGAAGTTCAGGGGGGAGGCTAAGACAGGCTAGCGAGATGATGCAGCAAGACGTCGATGCGCCCCGCACCGACATAGTCTTGACGTTGAAGCTGTCAACATGAAGGGCGAACAGTAGGCACATCTTGTTCCCTCGATCAATGAATAGGCGATTTGATTCCGCATCGAACACGAAGGACCGGATGAATTGTGCTTGAAATGGCCCGCGGATGAACGAGGGAAGAGGTTCGTTGCACCAGATCTCGTCCATGGCATCGTCGCAGGTGGCATTGATAAGGCGCATGTTTGTCTCGGAAGAGAGAATACCAGCTTCATACTCCTTGAGATTGTGTACAATGTAGGGTCGAACAGGCTTCAGATCGCCGCATGCGCGCCGCTCTAACAGTGGTGTGTCGCAGATATCTCCGCCAGGTTTGGGTCGGTTGTTGCATCGAGCAGGATACACGGGGTCATCGCAGAGGTGCATGGCGGAAGGAGGGTAAATACAATGGCAAGTGGGGCACGCCGCGTACGTGGTAGTATGGGCAGAGAGGTTGAACCGCTGTAATGCTCCCTTGAGATTACTGGGGATTTGAGAGAGGATATTCTGCTGAAGGGGAGTCTGAGGTGAGCCAGAAGACTCAAAGGATAAACCCAGCAGGAATGATATGGACCGTAGAAGGAAGTCTGACCCATATCGACTCAGTTTGCTGAGAACGTTGAGCATGATCCCGAGGAACATGGCGATTTGGGCAACGACATGAGCGCGACTGGCAGGGATATCATAATGATGTTCTGAAAGTTAATGTCAGCTCCTTTGTTTTATCCGTCATACACATCACTTACTGCAATCATAAGGGACGGGGGCACTAGGGAAGGACAATCTCGGCATGAGATGTCTCAACTCGCAGATACGAGCATCAAGTCGTTGGAGTTGACCTCGTATCTCCTCCTTCTGCCTGTTCACTTCGCTTGTGTCCCGAGTGACACAACCAAAAAGCGAACGTAGCTCAGAGAATCGAATCTCCGCGTCCGTAAGCTGCTCCTCGGTGGGTGATGCAAGCGTGCGCTCGAGAAGTTGCACATCATTCTTGACATGCGAGAGCATGCGCAAGGCCTGCTCGGTAGCAATGTGAGCATCACGCTTGCCACCCTTGAACGGGGTACTCGCAACGCCGTGTGATTCGGATGCGGGGTCAGGGAGACAGGTGGGAAGCGGTACATCGAGCGCGATGTTGCGAGGGTCATGAAGTTGGAGGTTGGTGGGGGAGTTGATAATGTCACCCACACGAGGAGATTCGGTACGCGATGCGTCATTCGGGGGGGTAGAAAGTCATATGCAAGAGAAGCTCTCAAGCAAGTCTTCCACCGCGAGAGGACCGGGGGTTGGTATGGTGGACATCTTGACGACGGAACGAGCGGTCAACGTCATCTGTGATGGATTCAGGGAGTCTCCAACGAGAACAGAGGCGAATAGTTCAGTGGAACGTTCCTCAATTGACGGGAGGGCATGTCCAGAGGAATCGTCGGGATGAACCATGGATGGCAATGAGGGGTTGTGACCGGGGAGGAGTCGTTTGTGCATCTTGAACTGGAATCTGTCATGCCATGGCTTCCCTAGAGCCTCATCGACTGCGTCGATGAGGCAAGTATCGCACTGGCAATGCTTGAAGAACCGTGGCGACGGCATATCAAGATGACAAAAAAACCAGCAGAGACCACAGTTGTCAAGAGCAGGTAATAACCCAACTCAAATGATAGGCGAAGAGCAAGATACGCGAGTTATAACTCGACGCACAGGGGCCTTGAGGATAGCGGGGATGAAAGGTGGGGTGGGCGATGAAGAGGGCGAGTAATAACTCTGCCCGGGCTCCAAAGTGGCGGATGGATGGTCGTGATCGTTTCCATGGGAATAAATCTGTGGGAAACGAAGAACAAATCAGTTCCTATTCAATGACTTAGCGATGACTTACCGGGAGGTCGAGCCATTATACACCGCACCGTCCCAAGGTGGAGGCGCCGCAAATTGAACAAGCGTTTTCTAAGCGCCCACCTGATGTAACACCAAGATGAGCTGGATTTGGTAGGTCGATCGATCGAGAGACTTCACCTTGGAGTGGGCGCCTCCATGGCCTTGTTCTTTTTCCTCCGTCTTTGCCAACGTGCCAGGTTATGACCCGCACAAGGCGTCCCTCTGTCCCAGGTCGCTTGTCAACGCATTGGGTTATGACCCGCGCAAGGCGTCGATACTATGCCCTTGTTCCTCTTTGTCCCTCTTTCGCCACTTGCTTACCAACGCACTGGGTTATGACCCACGCAAGGTGCCAACAAGTTGTCGAACAAGGACTTCTCATCTGTGTATCAACACTTGAGATCCGGCGCATACCCGAAGTAGTCGTATTTGGTTTGTACCCTCGATGTGTGTAGTGCATGAGACTATGTTCATTTGAGTGTACGGGTACATGAACCTTCGCCATGTTAGGGTATGTTACAGCACAATGACTCGCCCGGTCCGCGCCCACTCACTGTTTTGTCAGCGTGCAACGAAGGCCTTCCACTCCTGCCAAGCCACCCAATCCGCCTCGTGAAATGGCTTTCCGGTGGGCACCTCATTGTTTGCCGCATGTGGGATATTACCGTCCCGCCGTACTGCCATCTGAACAGCAGTTACTGGTCCCTGTGAGCCGAAGCCGCCGGTTCTTACGTGCACAAACCAAGGAGATATGTCAGTCTGTTAATATCGTAAGTAAAAGGATCTTAGCTCGGACCGCAAATTACTTACGCTGAGTTCGAAGGTCTGGAAGATGAATGCGGTCGTCGCCAATGCCATCGTGAGCTGCACAGCTAAGGAAAGCAAGCGATACAAGGGCCACATCAACCTTTGTTTGGAGGAGACGGCGAACAGCTTCTTGCTCTGCCATATGGTGATGGTGCCCTCTTCACCCGACGACCCGGTCGCAACCACGGAATGTTCATCCCGATCGATTGCCTGCTCAGAGGTCAGTACCCCGCTGTATCAATCGATGCTTGAGATCCGCTCACCGCAACAGTCTGAACTAATCCCTTAGGTGCATGGTGCAACACATCTAACGGCGTGCCCGTCGTTCTGTCAAAGATATACACCGCCCCGTGATCGCTTCCAGCGACGACGGCCTTCCACCTCTCCGCGAAGACAACCTGCCTCGGCAGAAAATGGGAAGGCGATCCGGTCAGAAAGGTGCATAGGTGCATCCCAGTATCCAGATCCCACAAGTCAAACCCACTGGAGACATTGTCGAGGACGACGAGATGTTGTTTAGGCAGTAGAGAAGTGTGCCCTCTGATCCTTCTTAGCCCGATATGCTAAGTTTGGATCGTGATACACTTACATCTTGTGGCTTAGGCTCCTCGACTTCAGCACCTTCCCATCGCTACTGCGTAGTGTATGCCTGCATTTAAGTGAGTCAGTTAACAAATGGTACGATCGTCCAATGACTTACATCGCTCCGTCGTACATTCCGAATACAAGGACATCTCGTTTGCTTGAAGTGAACTTGACAGAACTCGGCACGACCCATTCCAGACGAACGGAGAAGATTGGAGTGACTCCTCCACGTCCGTCGTACTGGAAGACCTGGACAACGCACTTCCGTGTACCGACAGCAATTCGCGCGTCCATTCCATTACCATTTACGCATCCCAGAGCTGTAATCTCTACTCCGTCTGAAAGTTGCTTCCCGAAGACCTCGACGAAGCACTCCTGAAGTTGGCGGTGAGTCCAGTTCTTCATGATAAATCATACGATGTGACTCACACTCTTCGCCCCCTGATTTCAAAAGCACAGGTAGCCAAGTCCGGTACCATAACAGAGTGTAGGATACACGGCATCGCTCCTGCCAACCCACAACACCTTGGATACAGACCCCAAAATGTCACAGTGTGTGGGTGTATGGAGAGACAACTTGGTTCGTAAGTCCCATATCTTGACACCATCTCCTCCTTCGACGAATCAGTGACCTAAGTACTCTACTAGAATATTTAGCAACATGCTTACCTCCGCTTGCTAGGTACTGCCCGTCCTTCGAAAAGCTGAGGCTGTTTACGCCCCTCCCGGAATTATTGAAGGTTGCAACAGAGCGATAGCGTCCACCAGTGGACACAAAGGGATTCCAGTTCGACATCGAGACCAGCATCACAGGTGAACAGTGCTATGACGAGTGCATTTACAGGGGTATATGGGTGGCGGCATGGTTTATGAGTTGTGGTCATCGATGCAAAGTCATGAGCGGTCTCCGGGCAATGCGCACATAATAGAATGCACGCGTTGTCTCATATCATGAGAGATCACAATTGGGAATGGCCCGATGGCTGTATGCTGTATTGTATTCGCATTCGTTGACCCAGCTACCTAATAAGGTTGTAAGGTTGTCGTTGTGACTTTTAGGAAACAATAATGTACCCAAATCCGGAGGGCATGATTAGCTCCACCCATATCCGCTCACCCTTGTTGTTTCTCTCTCATCGCCCGCTGTCATCTCACGCGGTCGCCGCAAGCTATCGTTGCATGCTGTCGTCGCATGCTATCGTCGCGTGTTATCGTCGCCCGCTCTTCTCGTTCTCATTCCCTGCCCTCTCCTTTCGTGCTGGTTGTGTTATCATTCATTTTCCATCTCCTCACTACATTCCCGCCATGACTGTTACTGCCATCGCTGTGCCCATCTAGTACGAGCCCGGCTCGCCTCCTACCCTCCATCCTTTGCTCGTCTGTGAAACCGATATTCCTGGCTTGTGTCTCGACATTGAGCCTCTGTGTCGCCAAGAAGTCGAGATGTCAAAGGCCGTAATCACTCCGATTCAAGCTCGAAAGTCCGGAGAGAAAGTGGGGAAAGGAAAGGCTATCAGTTTGGAGGTCGTACGGTCGACAACTCCCGTTGAAGATCATTCTCGGTCCACACCATCCACCCCCGAACAAGGATCCATCAGCGATGGCGATGGCGACTCGGACAGCACCAGCTCTACAGAATCGGAATCCGAGCTGGAGTCACAGAAGGACTTAAAGATCGCTAAACCTCCTGGAGAGGTGGGTCGCCCAGGTAGGGGGGGCTACTCGCTTGAACAAGTCCTAGACTTGGCCCCCAGGCGCATGTCGGAGTTCAAGGTACGTGGTTGATTCCACTTGAATGCTCACAATCTTATGCTGTTTGTTAAAAAACTGATCAATAAACTTGTGGGTGAGCATCTCGACCCCACGCGGTCTGTGTCAGGCCAATCCATGAGCCACATGGCATTGGTGCGGGATAAGGTAAGTGTCCATGTCATCACCATTGCATCGCCGGTGGACCATTTACATCTATGGTGCTGTAGGCACTCAAGAAGTTCCCGGAACTTGACCAGTATGAGAATGTATGGCCGGTCGCAGACGCCATCAAGCAGCGCCTGAAGTACACATCGTCGAAAGCCTGAAAACACGCCTACGATGCTGTCGCTGCCGAGATGGGGAAGAAGGGGAAGAAGTCACAGCCGCGTCATCACGAAGGCGATTGAGAAGTAAGTACGATCAGTCACCTACATTTGTTACCAGGCTTCTTAGAATCACGCTTCGTTCAGGTGCTGCGATGGTAGATGGTTGTAGTTTTCGCATGTACCCGCATAAACGGTCAAATCGTACTTTACTTGCCTTGCTTCTGCCCGCTCACAGCGCCTGCGCACGTCACGGGAGTGCATGTGTTCGCCCGAGACTTGACACAGCTCGCATCCTCCCTCAGATTCAAGCAGGGCTACCGGGAGAAGATTGAGAGCGAGCTCGCCAAGATATGCGAGGACATCCTCGACGTCCTGAACAAGCACCCCATCCCTTCGGCCGCCTCGACAGGTCCAAGGTTTTCTATGCCAGTATGATGCCCCAAATACTTCCCGATTCTCCTTCACCTTCCTTTAGACCCATTTCTATGCTCAGCAGTGACGACAAGCCGTCGGCCGACCTACACAATTCAGACCTTACTTGGTTTGTTTCTGCCAGCCTTTAGCGCCTGCTCCGACATACATACCCTCTCGTCCGGTGAGACTCGACTCAACTCTTCTTTTCGACATCATACAACAGTAAAAGCTGATAATGCATCTCGGGTACAGGCTAATAAGTTAATTCCTCCCGGCCAGTCTCTTGGATCGCATTCCACGCACCACCTCCACTGTCATGGTCCGGGGAAGAGATCGAGATGTTACTGCAGTGTTCACTTTCGAGACGAATCTGGAATCTGAAGGTGAGTATTCTATACTACGTAAAGGTGCTGGTACCTTACTCACTTTGCGACTACCAGGTTCGCGACGACTGTGTCTCCGGAACGCATGTTGATGACATGCCCATTCCTCGAGCCAACCCGCATCACAACGATGTCGCCACAGAATGTGAGAGGGTAGCAGAGACAGGAAATGCATGGATTGGAGGGGAGGGCGCAATGTCTCTTGAAGAATACGATGTAGCGGTGCGTACGCGATCCATCGACAACAGTCACGATGCAGCCGTGAATGTAAGGTTGCACCCACGAATTGCCCACCACGCTCTCAGCAAACGGGTAACGGAGACGGCCTGTGCAGCGCGTTGTCACGCTGACTGGTCGAGCCTTGTTTTCAGATGATGAGTACAGGCGGGATCGCAGGTTGCGGTGGATAGTCTGGCACTATGTTATGGAAGATGAACATGGGTTGATGCACGTACTACTTACATTAGAGCTAGGTGCGACGTAGATGTGCCTGTTGACCATGGTGAAAACGTAGCATTCCGAAAATGGGTGAGATGCGACCAGCGTGAAGGTTGGTAGAGCAGGAACTGAGAGCGGGCGACGAGGGTGGGCGATACGAGCAGGCAAAAAGCACTCTCAGTATTAACTACCAGCTCTAGAGAGACGATCTCAGAGAAGAGAGCGGGGCCTGTGATTCACTATGTGGCAAAAATGGAAGTGTCCTAAAGCAGAGGGAGCGGCAAGACAATTAGCACAATAAACACATTGTGGCACTCACAGCATTCGGGCGTGCGGAGCAGATGCATGACAATGTAGCGGCGGAGCGCTGCAGGAAGAGTGACCTTAGTTGTGTTCGAGCGCACCGCAAACATCCACTTGTTCGATCATCGCACATGTTCGAGCGAGACCTTGGTAGTCGTGTCCAAGTGCGCGATTCCATAAACTGCACCTGTCCTACCATCGCGCCTCGCAATGCAATTCACTTGCTCAATGTAGCATTTGAGCGCAAGCTTCCAATTGTTTTGCTATTGTGTATGATTTTCAAGGTTCGGACGACGGCGAGGTTAGAGAGACGTCTGAGGCGCATATAAGCATGGCGTCGACGGACCCCTCACTGCAGAACACTCAACGTTGCGCAGCGCACATCTTGTAACACCTGGCACCTCATATCCTCTCACCGCGCAGCACACACACACCACTACTACCGCCACATCCACTCTTTCCGTACTCTTGCATCTTCCTGCGCTGTGCGCACATCCTCTCACACCGCTCAACATGTCCTCACCCTCTTCGACTCGTCGACTATGACCACTCCTACTCCTGCATCACGCCCTTCAGAGACCTTCGCCCAGACAGCCATGGAGGTTTCCCTAGATGAAGTTTCGGCTTCCGGCTCTGAGGTCTACATCACGGCTCACAGCACTTTTGACTCTTCTGACGATGAGCGCACGGACGACTCCGCTTATGCTACCCCGCCTGCCTACTCTCTCCGACCTCACACCACTCCTTCCATTGCAGCTCTGCTGATGCCGGGGACATATCAGCAGTCCTCACGTTCCCTCACTCCAATGTCTACGCACTCTGGCAATGACATCAACATCTCTTCTCCTCCAGAGGTGCCTGAGGAGAACTTCCCGATGGCCAAATCCGACTCCGGATGGAGCACGCCTAGAGCTCTCGCCACAACATCGTATCAACAACCTTGCAATGTTGAAGATGATGACGACGATGATGACGACATGAATGATCACGAGGTATCGTACTACCAGCTGATTAATGTCGTATCCAGCATACTCATGACACTTTCCCGCAGGACGTACGCCGTCAACTTGACGACAACATGCGTGTCGTGAGGCAGTGACGTGATGACACGCCAGGAAAGCGAGACCTTCGAGGCGAAGTCCACTACTGGAAGGAGGTATCCAAGCTTCACAAAGACGAGACGCGTAGTCTGAAGAAGGTAAGTGAGGTCTCTGGACATTTTCAACTGTCCATTAACACCACCCCACAGAAAATCGCGGATATCAATAATCATTGGCAGACAGTGCAGCAAACCAACAACCATACGGTCGACGAGCTAAAGCAGAAGATTGCAGAGCTGGTGACGTTCATGAACAACACCAACACTAATACTGCAGTGGTATGTACTCTTTGTTTATTGCTTCGGTTCTATGCTCATTGTGGTCGCATATAGCAAGTACAAGCCGAACAACTGCGTATCGAAACAGAGCATCAAGCTATCCAACACGCGCAGATGGTGCTCTTGACGATGCGGGCCAAACAGGAGAAGATGGCAGCGGATCTCTGCAAACAAGCAGAGGAGCTGGCGGAGAAGGCGGCTGCTCTCGAAAAGGAACGCACATCACTGGATAACCAGCAGGCCACCGTGTCTCGTCACTTGCAGCAGATTCAGGCGGGATCCGCTGATCCCTGCGATGCCTCCAACCGCACACACCCATCTCAGCAGACTGCCGCTCCTGCCTCATCATCTCGACCGACTCTTACGCGTCACCTCCCCCTTGCTTAGCCCCAGAAGACCGGCTTGTCGACTCGTATGTTTTTAGTGCCAGTGCCGGTGAGTTTAATCACCTAGTACATCCTGTACGTCGACATAAATATTGAAGTCATCTTTCAGGAAAACAGATCTCATGCCGAAAGGCCTTCTGACGCCGAGAGCGACGACGACGTGCCACCAACTCCTTCGCAAAATGCGAATGCCCGCCCATCAGCGTCCAACATGCCCGCCGATGTCGAGGATCACCACTTGACCACGAAACAGCTCTTGAATGCAGTCACCCACATCGTGCACGGAGAAGTCCGGGTCGTGCGCGAACAGGTACAGGCCATACGCGAACAGGTGGAAGCTTTCGAGAAGCAGAAGTCATCCCCGCGGCGTCGCCAGCGTACGTCTGCGACACCAGAGCCGGAGCCGCGAGACCCAGTTGACCACGAAACACGCCTTGGGCTCATGGTATGTCATTGCCCGATCCAGTTTCGCATTTTCACTAACTTCGCCTACAGCGACTGGTTCGTGCGCTTTACAAGGAGGAGTGCGGGATCGATGCGGACAAGGAGTGGCAGGCTCACCAAGAAGCTGATCGGATTGCCGTGGAGGCCTACAACACTCGAGGACAAGGAGCCCCGGACACTTCCACCATCGCCTTTGACATGTGCACCCCAGGCAGCAAGGTTTCTCCCTGGAACTCCATAATCTTCCAGCACCTCTTGACAGTATTCAAAGCCTGCAACCGGACCTTCATCGCCGAGAGCAACATTGAAGATAGCTACATTGACCTACTTATCCAGAAGAAGTTCAAGCGTGGTCGGCAAGCGTGGAGAAGAGGTCAACCCAAGCTCACGTCCACGGGCATCGTCGAGACTGCGGAGGAATGCAACGCTCGAGTCCTCCTTGAGGATGAGAAGGTGAAGAGAAGGGCTAGGGTCAATACCAGGCAGCGCAGCGTGGGTGCAATCCGTTGATTCGCGACTCAATCGTTGAGGCTCACAGTTATCTTTCAAGAAATACGACCGTTGCAACGAGGCGGCCACCAAGATGATCTTGCTGCATGTGAGCGACTTGTCGCAACGCACGACGTGGAAGTTCCTCCAGAAGGTCTTGCACCTCTTGGGGCCTGAAGGAATGAGCTTGGACGAAACCTGCGGAAAAGCGTCGGAGAGACTCTTCTGCGTCAAGGTGCTCGAGTGGCGATGCCCCATGGACAATCACATGGATATCATCGATGGCCAGCACATCGAGGATGGTGAGGGTGGCCCCCGAAAGGGATCTCTGCCGGCCAAGCGACTCTGGGATGGCACGATCAAGAGCACTCGCCCGCCTGTCAGATGACTCCCATATCCACTCTACAACGAGAAGTGGCTGAAGTCCTTGAATCCTCAGGAGACACAGGCGCTCTCTGTGTTGTCTGAGCAGTTCGAATGGATTCATTGCGTCATAGCCCTTGCTCACAACATGTAGATGGGAGGTTAAGATGACATGGGTACTCTGTGGACGACAATGGACATGTGTTTGTGTAGTGATGTATGAACGTGTAGCGTTTTATAATGTATCCCATATTAGGGACGTGTACTGCAGTGCCAACCAATGCCACGCAAGGACCGGATACATTTGAGGTACGTAGATGTCTATAATCAAACTCGAGCACTAAGTTAATGGCGATATGAGACCACAACACCAGTTTGGAACTGCCCACGGCAAAAGGGTGCACTCAGGCCTCACTTGATCCTCACGGCGCGATGGCCACGAGCTGGGACAGACTGCTCTTGACGTAGGTCTGTTTCTCGCCTGATAGTCTCTGGCAGAGGTATGCGCCCAGGGGTCCGCAAAAGGAGTACGCTCTCTACGAGGCGACCACAGGTGGCCTTAGCGGAAGGAATGGTGTGCATGAGCCCAGGTAGAGGAGTGAGGCAACTGGACGTCGACATAGATTTCGAATTCAACGAACTTGGGCTCGGGACGTGGACATGGTCACCCGTGCGCGAGAGCCGGAGGACGTGCGAGCGGGCGGAGGCAGGGAGGGCGGGGTAAACGTGTTCTCCTCCTGCTGTGGAGTTGCGCGATACCCGCTATGCTAGGGCCATGGCAGGTATCGCGAAACGCCACAGCATCATACGCTTGCGCGCCCGCCACCATGAAGCGCATCATTTGTGCAACAATTCCGACCTGTCTGACATGGTGCTTGGGTCCATCAACCCATTGGAAGGCAAGGTATTCCAACTCGTATACATGAGAAGAGCAAGTGATAACTCAGCTCAAAGGGCCCCCTAGCGAAGGAGCGAGTAATAACTCGGCTCGTCAGATCGCAGGAAAGAGCGGATCATAATCCAGCTCATCGGCCGCGGTAAGTACATTGCCTGAATATAAAGAGTTCAGTACAGACGATATGATGGGCTCATTACGTACTATTTAGATATGCATGAGGACGGGACAGTGCGACGGCAAAGCACGGGGGCCGGTAGATGGTAAGTGCTGGGTAAGCGGTGGGCGATGGGCGCAAACAGGACAAACATGACCAAACTAAAGCCACCGCACAGGACAAATATGACCAAACTAAAGCCACCGACGCGTCGGGCCTCTCTTCGAAACCAATTGCAAGTTCCTCGCTCGCCTCGAGTCTTTCATACGTGACGTGCCCCCTTTGCCTCCATCCGCTCTGCAGCAACATCGACTCTACACGTCTCGTATTCGGTTCCCCTTTGCTATCATCGTTCCGTCCCTCGTAAGTCTGCGGTCCACCCTGACTCACCTCACCATCGTCGCTCATCGTTGCCTGCAGCGCATCCCCATTCCCTCCATTCCTCCTGAGCAGAGTTATTACTCGCTCCTTGATTCGAGCAGAGTTATTACTCGCTCCTTGATTTGAGTAGAGTTATCACTCTCTCAGCTCTTGAACAGAGTTATTACTCATTCTATTCCCTCGCCTATCCCCTCACGCACTGGATAATTATCAAGGCACCGCTGCTGGCCTCCCCTTGTCTGTGACGGTCTTGTCGTACTGCTGTCAACCACGTCTAAACCTGTGAAGTACATGAATTGCATTGTTTCCCCCCGTTTACTATATTGACTCATAGTTGTAGCACAAAATGTCGTCGCTTCCAATGCTTTCCGGTGGGGCAACATCTCAAATGGGTCCCAGGTTCATTCACCTGCAATCCCAGCCTGACATCACACTAATCCTTCATATTTTCTAGTACAATTCATCCCTCTCGGACTTTCTGGTTCGAGAACCAGTGCTTCACCATTGTCAACCCATCGCGAGTCGAGTTCCTCCCGGGACTGCGTGTCGGCGACCCCGACAAACTCTTGACCGCGAGAGAGTTGCGCAAAGCATTGTGGGCCCTTGAAAAAGCCCCGGAGATGGCTTACATGCTGTGACGCTCCCATGCCGACTGCTCGCTGCTTGCCCGACTCAGTTGCGACCTTCGTAACCCACCGATCGGCGCCAACCCGAATAAATGCTACATTTTGCGTACAGACATCCTGACGTCCTGGCAAGACTTAGAACGGTGTCTTTACTTCGTCAGTGACACGTTGATGCTCACCATCAGCAACATTCCCGAAGCAAAGTTTCCTTTCAACACTTTCTGGCCCCTTCTGAGCGAGTTTGGCTATCAGAAGGACCATGCCAACTTCATGTCTGCCAGGCGGGCTTTCTTTGCCTCACGCGACACCCTCTTCCTCCTTGCTGCTCGGTGCACGCTTGCGGTTGCCCTCTTTCACTTCCGTTGTCCCGACGCCGATCCCCTGGTGTGGGTGAATGTGCTCTTAGAACGAGGTGTGCCCGCACCTTGGATCGATGCCCTGCATAGTAGCCCTATCACCAACCTTTCTCCCGGGCTCCGAGTCGGTGCTTTTATCGACCCTCTGCCTGATTGCACACTGTGGACAAAGCATGTCCCGTGCATGATCAAGGCGAACCTGCCGACATATATCGCATGGCCAACGTCGGGGGGAAAGCTTGACACTTCTCAGTGTGAGGGGGTCCTGAGAGCTCATCCCTACCTCCGCCCATATTTTCCTGGCTCAGCGGATGAAGCACCCATCATTCCAACCTCAGAGGGCAGGGAGGACCCTCTGACCCATTTCCGTTGGGACGACTTCCCTTCTCCTATCCATCCAACTTCAGCTTCACATCCTGCGCCTGTCACAGAGGCCTCCATGCCTATCCCTTCAGCTGATGAGCTGCGTCGTCTGCCCCACAGTCCAGGACAGCACCCAGGCGAGACATACGAGCAGTTCTTCCGCCGTAGAGAAGCTGGGTGGTGTAAGTACGAGGAGACTGAAACCAGCGAGCAAAGGGAGAAACGACTTGCACATGCAACGAAGGCAGCGACGTTCGCCTGCCCAATGCGTCCCTTGGAGACGTTTCTTTGAGTTGAAATCGGGGATATCGACGCTACCATCCCCTGGTATTGTCTCGAGTATGACTATAGGAAGAAGGTCCGTTTCAATGCTGTACGGGATCTATGGGCGATGTACCCGAACTCTCACAAGTGCTATGATCCGTACCGTGATGAGTGGGATATCTGCCCCAAGCTCTCCAACGACCCCATCGTGGAAGAGGATGATGACGACGACGATGATGGACCTTATGCACCGACACCCCCACACACCGCGCAGCCCTCCCAGGAGCCTCCGCTTACCGCTGTATCTCCGGCTACCATTGCTCAGTCATTCCTGGCTGACCTCCAACGATTTTATGACTGTGAGGATTTCGTTGGCCACAAATTTGTTCCCGAAGGTTTTGGAGAGGTCATGCACCGCCGATACGGTGTCGTTATGGGGGTGTCGCCTGCGATGAAGAGTGGAGGGACGCCCCCAGAGTATGTCCTGTTCAAACGCCAAGAACTGCAGAAGTATTTCGGCGTGCTTTCTATGGACCTTGATGAAGCCCACCTCCCCCCCCTCAGCAGGTTCCTCCGCTTTGTCTTGAAGCTTTCAGCAAACCTTGCAATCCTCCCCATCGTTTGGGACCTTAACCCCCGCTGCTCCCGATACTTGTTGGGATCGAGTCACCAGCATCCTACCTTGGGTCTCAGCCGCTGGACGCTATCTGGCGTTACGTACTATCGCATCACCTACGAGGCTGAGTCTCCATGTTGGTTCCACGTCATCGTGGATGCAACAATGGCCCTCGAGCTCTACCGTCGCCACAACATCCTCTCCCGTGCCGCTGCTATCTCCTATATGGCCCAGAAAGGAATCGCTTTCCATACGTTGTATTCCCTGTCCAGAAGGGATTCATTTTATGTCAGAATATCTCCCTTCGACGATTGTTTGGGGTGGCGCCTGTCTGGATTTCGGGCTACACGGTACGACTACGCGCAATACCTCAATGAGGCGTATGAGGTTCTTTGTCAGCCCCGAGGCTGAGCCGCATTGTTGCGCGGTGGAATCGTGTGGAGACTCGCTTTGGAAATTCTTGGGAGCGATGCAGTCGAACATGCTCTGGAAGGACCGTCTGACGACATCTACTACTTCCGCGACCAGTTCTTGCCTCGACAAGGGGATGCTTGGTATGATGATTGCTTGACGATCGGGGAGTTGAATATTGTCTGCGGCGTATACAAGCTACCTTCGAGTGCGTTTATCTTCACATTTGTATTGGAATATACTTACTGATGTTCACATAGGTAAAGGGTCCGAACCGGAACTACTGTCCTGGTGGCTGAGACCTCATGTTTTTGATACATCTGGTCTCGCATTCAGGTATTGGACGCCGTGGTGCGAGAATTGGTTCCAGCGATGTCTCCAGCATATCAGAGATGGTACGGATGGCCCTCTGTCAGCGAGGCAATGGAGAAACAGCATCAAGTTCTTCAAGGATGTCGTTCCACTGCGCGATGCCATGGAGGAGGCCAGTGTACAGTTTTTGTCGAACCACACGCGGGTAGTGGATGATGCGTAGAACGGTTGTATTAGGTACGTCTGTCCACAGCACGTCGACAGGTGAGACCCACTGATCTTCTTCATAGTACAAATGTCATGTGTTCTTGACGGATGAATTCATGTTGTTTTCTTGTCTATTCATTGGTATGTGCCTGCGAGGATCCGTTGCGGGCAAAGGGACATATCTGCGTGCAATCCTTCGCTGTCACAGAAGAGTGGGCACTAACAGTTTACATGCAGCGAAGGCGGGCGCCGTCATGACCACTCAACGAGGACACCCACGGCGCCCGCCTCTCGCACTCGGCTCCACTGACACATCCTTTGCGCAAATGTTATCTACTGGCGTTACGACTTGTTCTCGCAACAGGGAGGATGGATGGCTAGCATGCTGGCCGTTCTGGCCTCCATGGGCGGTTTCATCTTCGGTGTACGTATTTCCCCATTTCATCAGCACAAAACCTGGTGTATGCTCACCCTTATCCGCGTCTGAATCGCCACAGTATGATACAGGCCAAATCTCCGATATCCTGCTCATGGTCGACTTCCTCCTCCGTTTTGCCAGCTGCACCAACCTGACAGACACAAAGACCTGCTCATACACCCACGTCCGCGAAGGGCTCATTGTCGCCCTGCTCGGCGTCGGCACGCTCGTCAGCGCGCTCCTCGGTGCCCCGTAAGCCTCCCTAACCTCATCGCGCGCCAACGTTGTGTGGTGCTGACTGATTTCGCCCATGGCCCTTTGAACTTAGGATGGCGGACTTCCTCGGTCACCGGTACGTGATGAGCGTGGAGTGCGGCGTCTTCATGGTCGGCGTCCTCACACAAAACACCATGTTCCAGTCCTGGCAGCAGTTCGCCATCGGCCGTCTCATCAGCGGCTTCGGTGTTGGTTCCCTCAGCGTGGCGGTCCCGATGTATCAGGCGGAGATGGCGCCCCCGCAGATCCGTGGTGCGCTGACTGCTACGTACCAGTGAGTTTCGCTTGCGGTTCGTATCTTGAGGATGTGTTAACACCGTCTTGCTCGTCAGGCTCTTCATCACTTTCGGCATCCTCGTTGTGTGTAAGCGGACCACTTCACTATGCTGGTCGCGGTATGCTGATTGCACATTCACGCAGACTGCATCTCCATCGGAGCGTGAAACATCCCTGGCGCTGGGTCGTGGCGGACCGTGGTCGGCATCGGCTTCCTCTGGCCCTTGATCTTTGGCATCGGGATCTTGTTCATGCCCGAGTCACCCAAGTGTGTAACGTCGCAGCGTTCTGTCAGCCGCGAGTCTGACTCGGACTGGTTTCATAGATGGCTCACCGCGCACAGCTACTTCGACCAAGTGCGGCGCTCGATCGCGCTTGCGCGCGGCATACTCGAGTCGGAGGAGGACGAGGACCCATTCATCCACCGTGAGGTATGGTTGATCGCTTATCTGCAGTATGTGGCACGCATTGTGGGCTAACCTAATTGATGGTTTTGGTTTAGATCGAGGAGATGCGGACCGTCATTGAGAGGGAGAGCAAGGAGAAAATGGGCTGGATCGAGTGCTTCAATGTGCATCGCAAGCAGCTCTACTGGATGCTGCTCTCCGCAGCCTACGGGTGCCAACTACTTCTTCTACGTGCATTTTGTCCTCGCGTGTCCTTCTCTGTGTGGTTCCCGTGCTGATCGTGATATGACAGTACGGTGTGACGATCTCAGTCAGTCGGGATCAGTGACTCATTCGTGACGCAGATCATCCTCGGTGCCGTGAACGTTGGCTGCACATTTGGCGGCATGTACGTCATGGAGAAGGTACGGTTTACACATCATGCCAATGCGCAATTTGGATTGGCTCATGGTTTCCGCTCCAGTTTGGACATCTTATCCCCCTCATCATCGGAGGAGTGTGGCAGTCTGCTTGATTGTTCATCTTCACAGCAGCTGGTATGGCCAAGAACCCGACGACCGACCAGGGCATTGGTGAACGTAAGTGTCGTTTCTGTCCATTTGAGTGCCTCAAGTCCAATGCTCACGTTCCTCCCGTAGTGATGATCGTCTCCGCCTGCCTGTTCATCATCGGCTACGCCATGACCTGGGCTCCGTATGTTGTCCATCCTCGTCCTCGTCCTCATCCCCATCTTTTCCTCTCGAAGCTGACCCATTCCTTGAAGCGGCATCTGGATCATCATCGGCGAGACGTTCCCCACCCACACGCGCGTGCGCCAGGCCTCGCGCGCGATGGCGTCCAACTGGCTCTGGAACTTCCTCCTCGCCTTCTTCACACCCTTCATTATCAAGGCGATCGACTACCACTACGGCTTCGTCTTCGCCACGTACAGCCTCACCGGCGCGGTCATCGTCTATCTCTTCCTATACGAGTCCTCGGACCTCTCGCTCGAGGAGGTCGACGCGATGTACTGCGACCACGCGTGCATGCCATGGGGCTCATGCAACTGGGCGCCCGAGGGCTTCACATCGCGCAAGGAGTTTGTCACGTCGAAGGTTGCATCGGAGAAGCATGAGATCGGGAAGGTGGAGGACACGCCCGTGGAGCACGTTCGGGACAAGACGACTGCTGCTGGGGTGCCGCCGTCTGCTGTTTGAGAGGCACGGCGAGCAGAGGCGTGTTATTGTCTCCTCTTCAAGTCAACGACCTCCTCTGGATCAAGTTCTTGTCGCACCCTCCTTGCTTTCATATCTTGTGGAGTGCGAGATGGAGACACAGATCTAGAAATGTGATATCGGATACAGTCTAAACAGGTCTGAATATGCCACCAGCGTGCAGTCCGAGAGAAACATCGAACAAAAGTGCAACTCGTATCGGGTCACCGCTCCATCGATGCAAATCAACTTCCGCGAGTCGTGGCCCCGCCCATTGGCCTCAGCGCGCCTGCTCCCAATGTCCGCTCATCTCACACTCACTCCCGCATCCACACTCATACAGACACACTCCGCACTCGCAATACGCTCAAGCACGACGATGAAGAGGCATACATGAAGCTCATCTACCCAGGTGCCGTGCGTTCGTCGCGGTCACGAAAGAGCGGGCGCTGAGGGTTAGGCGCCGGGGGTGTTCATGTCGACGGCGCCCGCCTCTCTGAGCCTCTCGAACTCTCTCTCCACTGACGACTCCTTTCACAGCACAAACAACATCAAGCAGATGATCCAAAGGCCACGAAAGCCGTGAACCAAACGTACGTAAGTCCTCCTGCCCGTGACCGCGATATGTCCGATTTCGCTGACATACCGCTCGACATATCCATAGCATCCACGTGCACTTTACAATGCCACGGCCTACACCCTCAACGCGTCGCACTTGTCCTTCCGAGGGACAGGGCTGACGCGACCGCAGGGTACCTTTACCGTTTCACCGCCATTCGCGATATGTCGTATTCTGCCGACATTGCTTCTAAAATAGGCATATGTCTGCACAGGGATCAAACATGGACATAGACTGTTGCAACACAACTGGTACTCTATATATTGCATTGTATTGAATGTCATGAGTGCCTGCTGCTGTATATACCAGCGCTGTGACATAAGGAAACATAGCAGTCAACAAGTCTTGATCTCTCGCGATCACCACCCTCAATCCTGGGCCCAACTCTCTCGCGCCCGCCAGCAAACACCCTAGGTGGCACCCACTCACTCCTCTGCCTCTTTCTGCTCCACCACCACCATCCATTCACTTCAGACCTCTCCCCATTCGAATATGCTTTGCAACAAGCTTTCCAAGCTTCTTTCTCTCCTCTCCCTGTTCACCCTCTTCCGCCCTGGGACACGCTCCACTCTGAAGCCCATTCTGGCGCTGCACACCTCCAAATTCGTGGTATGTACTGCCTCTATGCCCACTATTCGTGTACTTACACTCTGCAGCCCATTATGAGTGTTCTGGGAGGTGAAGGGTTGGCGCGGCTCAACCTGTCCATGCGCGACTTCCTCATAGTGCGTGCTCCAGCCTCTAGCCTCCATTTGCGGCCCCACTAACTCGCTTTTAGGCTATGGCTGCGATTGGCTTCCACCTCGTCGAGGACAAGCCGAACGCGGCCTTTTGGCTCATCGGCCCGGGCAAAAGCCTCAATGAGTGCAAGCACACGCTGTACTTGAAATGGCCGGTCAATGACGACTTCGGCTCGCGCAACGTGTTCTAGTGAGTATCCCCCTCTTTCTCCCTCGTCTTTCATGTGCAGTACTAACAGCATGTTTGTGCAGCATTACAGACCGCGTCCGTGAGCTCTACGGCTGGACGGTCTCGACGTTCCGCAAGATCCCCATGTCCGGCTTTGAGGATGACCTCTACCAGTTCGATTCGGACGAGGCATTCGAGACGTGGATCAACTCCGACATTTTCGTCTAGTGGATTCATCCTGATGTTGCGGTCGCCACACACTTAGTTCTTGATGTTGTAAATACAAACAATGTGATTGCTTGATCTCTGTTCCGCCCGTGTGCTCAGGTAACCGTCGCGAACGCGACGCAATGGGCGCAAATATTCGTTTCGGCGGGCACTTGGTGGGCACTTATCATGTGTTTGGCGTGTCGAGAGCGGGCACACTATTTTCTATTCCATTAAACTTGATGTTCTCACTAACATTTGATATCCTACAGAACTTGATGTTTTCGGGCACGGACAATGTTCAGGACAACTTGAAATTGTATTGACATTCTACATAGCGTAAAATTCGACATTATAGTCGCTCTAAAGTGTTCATTTAAACTCTACATTTTCGGCAACGTTTTGCGTTCAGTAGAACGTGACATTGTCTGTCACATTTTATTGGCCTCGGAATGCGGGCCGAAATGTCAAGTTTGGGTGAACATTCGGAGAAATCTCAAACGTCAAGTTCTATATGGGGCTAAATGTTCGACAAAACGTGACATTGTTATTAACATTTTTCCCCCTATTCTTAGGCACAAAAAATTTTGGTTTTCCTCGCGTGTCACACGTTGTTTTGACCTCGCTGGGATCGACGAGCTCTCCTCTCCCCACGGTCGCGACGGGAGGTTTCCGTGCTTGCAAGAGGTGTCGATCGACGTGTTCTGGTCAGGCAAGGAGTTGCGGGCCGTGCGGGCGCCCGAGGAGTTTGACCCGCCGATCCTGGAGAGACTTCGTGCTTGCGGCTTGTTGCGGTTCAACCAACATCCGGACTCGGACGTCGCTGTGCCGGAATGTACGTATATGGCGGTTCGAACTTCTGTCGAGGACTGAAGCAAGCTAACGGCGTGGGTGAATGTTTTCAGGTACCCGATACCAGCCTCGCTTTGACTCCTTGGCCTGAATATTCGCATGTCTGCTGTGGATCCGCAGGTCACTAGGCGTGCGCGAAGAAAGTTGCGCTGAGGATGATCATCGAAAGGACGCGCTGTGTCACTCTATTTTTGGTAGCAAACCATGGAGGGAAGATTCCAGAACCCAACGCCGGAGGAACGCAGATGGTTCGAGAATGTGCCTCTGTAGCAATCATTCCGAGTCAATTCTGATCCTACGCCTGTTTCTGCGACGTCGCGCTGGGACGCCATCCTCGGGATCGTTGGGCTCGCGTCGAAATTGTTTGTTAATAAATAGACATCATACATTTGCACGGAAATCTTCCCCAAGCTATCAGCGCTCTGATCGTCCCTTGAACGACCCAGTCCGCATCAATGCTGCATCTCCGGAGGCCAGTACACGCTATCGGCGGCTGAAGTGCGCCCCAGAAACGCCATGGAGCCGCACGCAACGGTAAGTCAGCTTTCGCCACAATCACGTTGCAGGGACTCACTTTGTATAACCTCGGTAGCCACGTCATGCACGAACCGCAGCAATCCGGCGGCCTGGAGCTTGGGGAGCACCCGCGGGCGAGTCGCACTGCTGGAGTGCGCTCGAGGGGGGCAGGCCAATCAAGTCATGTATGTGCAAGTCGACCCTCTGTAAGTGAGGAAATAAGGCTTTTAGAGAATGACTCTGACCGAACCCCTCGCGCAGCTATCCCCCACTTCCACCATGCCCGCCAGGACGCGCCCACCAGCCTCGACCAACCCAGCGGCATCACCCCGCCCGCCACTTCTAGCATCGTCCAGTCCGTCCAGCTTCCGTCAGTGAGCGGAGATGCCACCTCCTTCCCGCTCATCCCCCCAGACATCTCGACCTCTACTCCAGAAGACGCCGCGCCCGCAGCACCCATGGGCTTCCCCGCCAAGCAGGACATCGACGCCGCCGCCACCACCACCACGACGTCGAGCGACCAGGGACGGTAGCAAATGCACCGTCGACCGTCACCCCCACTGAGATGTCGGCGGTGGAGACGGTCACAAGTCTGGTCTATCTGCCTGGCTCCGTCGTCCTTGTCACAACAACGGCGGCATAAGGTCTCGTTTGGGAGGAGGACAATGACTTCGACTGCTCTGCATCTGGAACGGACAATTGAAGTGTGCTTCATGTATTTCTGTGTTTTGCATGGCTTCGTTCTTCATGGACTTTCTTTCTGATATTGGCAAACGGAATGAACATCTGATTATTTTACATGACAAGGGGGAGCGTGAACGTACGCGATCTCGTCGTGCGGCCCGGACGTCTAGAACCTAGTGTAGATTCTGCTAGACACTGCATGTTGAGCATCGTCCTGCGGGCCCATGCATGAGCATCATGTATAAACGCACACAAGTAGCAATATACGCACCGTTTGTGAATCCCAGACTCAATCGTGAGATCAATCTCGACTACTTCAGAGCTCGTCATGCCCATACTCCGGCTCGAGAACCGCCCCTGAGACATTCGCGAACCAGGCACGTTGATCCTTCGGCGACGCCCATTCCGGCGAGTGGCCTACGCATTCACCAGTTTCAGCTCGAATGGAAGGTGGCAACGACGACAGAATTACCTCCAAAGAACGTCTGCATGTGAAGTCCTTGAACGCGGCCATCCGGGCCCTCGTGGGTCCGTAGAACAAGGCCGGTAGCGAGTAAGACTGACTCCCCGTTGATGTAGACCTCGATCTCGCCTGGCAAGCAGCAATGTGAGCAAGTAGGCAGGAGGAACATCGACGTGTGACGTACCATCCTCCTTCCAGAGGTTGTTCATCTTGACGCGCTGCGTGACCCGCGTCCACCGTCCGGGAATGAACTCGAACGACCCACGACCGACAGAGAAGCCGTAGTCCGGGTGCTGAATCGACTTCGGCGGTACGAGTAGGAGTCGTTCCGTGTTCCGCTCCGCATGCGGGAGGTACGCGTATAGCTCACCGATCCCGTTTTCACTGCAATTACACGCATATAGCCAGAGCTCGGAGACATTAAAGACACGGACTCACCGCCACATCAAGCGCAGATTGAAGCACTTGCAGCGATCCGTCTGCCTCCCACCCGTGCATCCATACGCAAAATCCCCAGCACCACCGTCTCCTTGCGTCATCAGTCTTGACCCGAGCAGAGCGAAAGGTTGAGAACTCACAGATCCCCGGTAGCTTCCCGCCTTTCGCGAACTGGAACCCATCCTCGAAGAGGACGCTGTACGAGAACACGACTTCGGCATGTTCCTCCAATGTCTTCAGAGCTTTGGCGAAGGGTGCCGGTCCGCGGAGATAGAACCCGAATCCCCCATGCGGGCTGGTCTTGTTCCCGGGATTGATGCTCCCTGCTGGGAAGACCGCCACCCATGCAGGCGTTGTCGCATCGCCTCCAGGGACCGGAACAGGAGGGATAGCGAGGTTGTGGGAGGTGGTGGAGGTAACCCTGTGCACGCCTAGTGCCTTGTCGTCCAGTCCGACGAGGGCGAGAGTGGGCACATCAGAGCTTGGATACGTTGTGAATCCTGTCGATATGCGGGGAGTGAAGAGGTGGGTCATATCCGGACTACATGAGAGGGAGGAGATGGCGGTCAAAGCGATGGTGGCGAAGAGCGCTACGGAACGCCATCAACGACGTGCCCTAACTTAGGGTTTGAACCTTGCACTCCTCCCTCTGTCTGTAACTTCATGTACGGCCTATGATGGTACGTACTATGCGAGAAGGCTTTTCCACGATGCATATTCCTGATATAATTAGTCCACAGATCCAATCCACAGCCTGTTCCGGTGTTACAGTGCAAGGCTCGTGAGTTGCTCTCGTACCTGTCTTCGACCCCATCCCTGCGTATGCTTAATTATGACTTATGATGATATCTCAAACTCCGAATTAATCCACAGGTGTTGGCCTCAATCAGCTCCGTGAGCAGAGCCATGGAACAAACCAACTGCAACCTCAGCCAGGTGAGTGTTCAGTCCGCATCATTGTTCCATGCTACAGTGCCACTTCCTGCGGTCAAATTGCGGCCGTCATCGTAAGGTACAATTCCGACCCATGAAGGCGTGGTCTGCTTGCCCGTCATTGCCCACCGGTTCCGAAGTTTACCGGGACCGCGCAGCCTTCGGCGGCCGCTCAATCTGCGCAAGCCCTAGTAGGTGATCAGCCATGGCCCCTGCGGCTGCTGTAGTATCCCTTGTGCCTTTACCCCATTTATGTCGGATTAAAGTGTTCTCGATGTTCGAGGATGCTGAGGAAATCTTACAGATGGCACACCACCTCGTTCCCTACCAGGGATGTGAAACCGGGGATCGCCACGAAGATCGGCACCAATTGGTATATGAATCAGTGCCGCATGCTATGTTACTTCCCAGCCGATCGTGGTATGTGCGGCTCATAACGACATCGCCGGACATTGCCCTAACGTTAGCTCCTACTACAGGACGAACCGCGACGTTCATTCCGTACCCAACTGAAGTTCTGGGGTGTTGATGCTGCATCTGTTATTGCCCAACATTTGTCGGTCATTATCTTCGCTGTGTTATTACCACGGACCAGTCGTACCCAAGGAAGGTGAGTGGTTAGAGTTTTGAATATTAATAGTCCCTGACATCCTGGTTTCCAATCCAGATTCTACTTTATCCATCCGCCGGACACAGATGCACCATTCGGCAGTGCAGTGCGCCGACACGAGGAACCGAAGCGTCGCTAGATTGCTCTATCCGATCGGCGGACGGCTAGTTCTTGCCTCGTCCTTATGAAGCCCCGCAGCCTTGCGTCGTTTCCCCACTGTTCAAGAACCCATCGGAGTCGTCTCCTCGTCTCGACTCACAATGTCTTCTTCGATTTCACCATCAGACCTTGCTAATCTGTCAGTGTCCTCTTCTTCGCTCGAGTCCAATGAGCCTTGACTGATTCTATCTTCGATTTCCTTCGGGCAGGGTCACAACGACGTACTGTTCCAACGCGTCGTTGAGTCAGTATCCAAATACTTCACTCCCCTTCCGAAGCCCGTACTGACCCCACGCGACGTAGTGGTCGTGCTATACGACTGGCTCCTCTGCTTCGACAAAGAAGTTGCTCTCGTGTGGAAGTCCCACCGCAGGTTCACGGCCGCTTCTCTCCTCTACGCCTTCTCTCGATACCTGCCCATCTTTGGCGTTCTCTGCTCTCTGGCAACGGAATTCCCTATGCCACAGTTGGTATGCTAGCCTCCTCCCTTCCTCCCTCACAGATACTCACGACCGATGTGATCGATGCGATATAGAGGTGCGCCATTATATTCCCGTGTACCGGATGACTCGGCTGACAAGTCGGTCTCCGAACGTCCGTCAGCTGCGAAGCGACTGCATGGATCGTAAGCCTCACGCAAGTCGGAGCCCGGCTCACTTTCGCAGGTAGTTGCTTGTCCCTCTTGGGTGCTACCTTGGCAGCACACTGACCCGATCTCCAGCCTTCTCAGCGGCCAGGGTGTATGCGCTGTCCGGACGAGCGAAAATATTGCCGACCCTGGTCTTCGTGCTGTCAAGTTTCGTATGCGGGGTTAACTTGGTGAGTGAAGCATCTGACGAAGACGTCCGGGTACTGACGTTGAGCGGAGATAGGCCGACCTCTTCAAAAGTCAACACATCGAAGCCCTCCCAAGCCCCTTGAACTGCAGCGTCGTCGATTCGGCTTCGGAAGAAGAAGCCTTCATGTAAGTCGAAACCTACGATCCCTGTATTACCATAATTAGCTTAACGTCCATTTCACAGATGTGAGTGGTTCGCACCTTGCAGGTCTTGGAAACAAGGTTGATCGTACCTATGGTTTCGTAGTCGGGATAACGTCCCGCGCGGCAATCATCGTGGCCGATACACTGGTCGTCCTCGCGACATGGTGGTACACATACAGTCTCTACCGGATGCAAAAGAGAACAAGGGACAATCGACGTCCATCGTTGGTCCAAATCATGCTCTACAATGGTGAGTGGACGCGCCGGCGATGCTCACATGCCGCGTGCGCTTGCTGATTCGCCTATTCAAAAAGGCAGCATATACTTCATGTGAGTGCGGCATCCGAGGTCCAAATGCCTTGGATTTCGCTGACGGACAAGCACCATGTAGCGTTCTCCTCACGTTGAACACCCTCCAGATGGTCCTCACCGCTCTTACCGTACGTTGTGCGCTAATGTACCGTATTTCGTGGCTCACGCTTCTACCAGGTGGATCAGCTCTTCTACTACACGAGCTACATGGTCATATTCCTCGACCCGTGAGTATTGAGTCTAAGAGACCCCGCACACCTGCCTGATCACCCATCATCACCTGCGCAGGATCACCTCGGTCCTCGTCTGCCGTTTCATCCTCAACCTACGTCAAGTCGACGTGGAGGCAGTGGCTGATTCCGCGGCCACTTTTACCGACGTCGAGTTCAATGCGACCCGGCCCACCAGCACTGGTCATAGCACCAGGATGACGACGCTTCCGCATTTCCTGGCGTCCATGGCGGAGCCGACGCATGTCGAGGAGGTCGGAACGGGATCGGATGAAGGCATGGAGATGACAAACTATGCTTCGACGACCAGCAACGACCTTGCCTGAGAGGAGTGGCAGATCAATGCGGAAGTCTCCGGTTGTTTGGAAGGGACAGGTCTAGTTCGATAAATTATTCCGCCATTACCATGTTTGACGAGAGTGGGTACTATACAATGCTGAGATCTTCAGGACTCCGATATCCAATCGTCAGCAGGGATTCCACGAACTTCCTCCTGAGCCCGGGGCTCAACCTGAGCGTTCGGCGCCGATAGATTCAGTCCCTCAAGCTCAGCCGCCCCTGCAAGCAAGTGGGAGTCAGCACATAACTTCATACACGTGGAAAGTACTGAACTCGGCCGGAACCCGCGGTACAGGTTCTACGAACCTTGCATCGCTTCGATGGCCGGAAAGGGAAGAGAACCGACCGACCGGGATCGACTCACAGTGCTGCGAAGCGGGGACATTGACGGTGATCGTCATGGGTTCCATGGACTCTTCATAATGCCGAAGATCCCATCGAAGGGACAGGACGTCGATGACGAGGTGCGCGAATCAGGGACGGGAAGACGCATGGCTGGGAGCATGTCATCCGCGATCCAGAAGCACGTTGTCCAGCAGGATATGGCAAGCTTACCGCCGCGATAGTGACAACGCAATGTTTGATTGCTGAGATGGAGTCTAGGGAAGTCATAAAACTAAAGCGCAAAGGCACAATTGCCGATGCGACGCAGCTGGCTTGCTTCACTTTGGATGAGACATATGATGCTGAAGGAAGAACGACGTGCTCATTTATCGGGCTTCGTCACTATTTGGGGCCGCACAGGGGCGCAAGACCAATCAGCAAACGCGTGCATTAGACTCAACCCGTTGGACTCACAGACTTGATCCCCAAACTCGTCAGGGAGCCAATGCCCCCGGAATGTCCATATCGGAGTCTCTATCGACCCAAAACCAATCTATCGGCTCGGGTATCTCGTCGTTCCAGAAACTGCGGCCGTCCAGCTCGTTTACGTACGAGGCCACCACGAACAAGGACCGCGCAAATACTCGCACTTCGCCCAGGATCGCCCCATAGCTCGCGGAGGTGTCGGTGCTAGAGATAGCGCGGCTCTGAGAGGGTCCCGACGTTGTCGACTTCGTTCGTCGCACCGTCAAAGCGGCGACACGCGGCGGCATTAGCGCTAGACAGAGGGGTACAGCGTGCTCGAAATATCCGTACCTGGAAACACAATTACATCAATGAAGAGTCGATCACAACCATGTGCCTTGGACGCTTGCGCGTATGCTGTGCTAGGACTTCAAAACGTGCAGCTGCAGACGAGGCAATGAGTACAGACAGAGGAGCAAGAGAAAGCTTGCCAAGCTACTCCGAATCAATGCATATGACATTGTAGCGCGATGGCGACGGGGGAACTCTAGTCACTACTCGACGAAAGCACCACGCCGTAGTAGACGCTTGGGGGATGACATCGAGGCCTGAGCCAGGCTCTCGGTCATCTCTATGAAGGTCGCAGAGACTGTCAAGAAACTTCGGAGATAAAGCTTCCTTCGAGCGTTGTGTCCCGCGCGAGGCTCGAAGATTCCATGCAAATTTCCAGCGAATTGCACTGTGCCACAGAAGGTCAGAGGTTCGCGGCGACGATTTCTGAGCCGTGTGGTCGGTACCTACCTTCGTAGATACGCACGAAGGAACCTAATCCCGGCGGAAAATTGAATAAATGGCTGAGATCTGCAGAAGTGATGACCTTCGGTGTTCGCTGATGCTCGAACGCTTGAGTGCGCGTAGTCAACGGTGGCAGTCCGGCATTCAAGACTCGAAGACGACGTCACGAAGACGTGCCCTTCGTAGACGCCGGTGCCTCGGAATATGGGCGGCTAGTTGCGGTGGTCCGTGCGTGGGAGTTTAGGGGCGGCTGGAGTCGGGGGCAATTGGAGGATGTCACACCCGCTGGTCGCGATCTGTCACCTCCCATATTGCTGTGACGCCTGCGCAATGGCGTCCGCGACCCTCACCGTCCTCGACGTCGGCCTCGACAACCCCAGCGTCGTCGGAATCGACGCTCTCGCACCCATGCACGCTTTCAAGGGCAAGGCCGCCCGCTCGTGGCAGGATCTCCCCGCAGAGATCGTCAGGCATGTCTCTCATGTCGCTTATTGGTCTGCGCCACTGTCGGGCCTAATGTCTCGTCCACGTCCAGGCTGATCATCACCTATTATCTCCTCGACCTCTCCACAAACGGCTGCATTCCAAAAACATGGGAGCCCCGAGAACTCTGGCCGCAGCGCTTTGCATTCACCACCTACCGCGACGCCGTCCAGATGGCCTATCTCAAGAGACTCATACCATGGTGGACGCATCATCGTGAGTGTCCATTTATGCGCCTCGGACGTTGTGATCCGCGCCATTCTCGTTCCCTCTTTTCCCTCTCCCTGCCATGCCCCTTCATTTCGACGCGTCGACGCGTTCCGCGTATGAGTGTGCGTCTTCTCGCCTGCTCAATTGCGGCAGTCGCACTCCCGAATATTACCCGAGCACGCTGCAACATCCCCGCATGCAGCGAGCAACGGTGTGCGGCATGACGTGAACCCTTCTCTGTCCTGCCATTTTACCATTCTCTTTTGTGTATGCGGGTTCCATGACCGGTTGGGGCGCTTCTGTGGACTTCATGCGCGCTCCGAGCGTAGTCCGCGAACGTGTTCCAGGCGGGGTCTTTGGTAATGGATTATTGTCACAACTCCAGTACTCAAGCCTTTCCGGACGACATTAATGCCCTCGAGCCTTTCACTGTGCATTCCAGTGCTGCGTTTAGTTCATTATCATGGTTCTGTTCCTCGGCTTGCGTCGCTGCCGCGTCGCAGTTGCCACTTGTTCTTCGGTGTCAATTGACGTCGACGCATGGTCCATCAGGCACTTCACGTAGATACGTCTTCCGATACGTTTTCATGCTCGTGGCCTTGCACGCAGTAGGACTCGATCATGCAGATATGCAAGCATCTGGCCGGTGATTCTGTGCGTTTTGACCCGCCTTCATCTATTGTTTTCGTATATTACACATAGTAACCTACCGAGTTGGGACGTGCACGTCGTCGGTGTTCATGAATCCAGCCCTCCATCACGCGTTAAACGACGCATGACGTACATCTCTTCCTCAAGCTCATGATCTGCGCGTTCTCATCTAGAGATGTTCTCTCGCTAACCGAACCTTTACAGTTGAAAACCATCCGTTCTGGAACAAGGCCGTTGCCGTCCTTGATCCCATGGGCGCCTACAGCCACCTTACCCTCATCCAACCCACGCCTACCGCCGGATCGAACTGCGCCGTTGCCCAGCGAATACCCATGCAACAACACTACAACAGCATGATCAACGCCTCGTGTCTCGTTTGTCGCATCAACTTCCCGTACAACAGCGAGGGCCTCGGCACCGGAGGCACGAAGCACGAGTCGGTTACGCCGTGGTTTGGCGGTATCCGTGTATGCAAGGAGCACATGAAGGGCGCTGCGTTTTGCGGCGTATGTTTACGAGAAGCGCCGAGGGTGGAACTGGACGAAGACTACGCACAAGGCCTGTCCGTCTGCTGCGTGGAGAACGAGGACGTGGAGACGTGGCCAAACGTGGAGGCGACCTGCCGCCCATGCCGTTATGAGCACTTCTGGCGAAGGGTCAGCATGCGGCCGCAGTGGCAGATCGCGGTGGACCAGCGACGATGGCAGACGCTTGACTGGGAGACGCGACAGTCGGTAGACTCCTTCATCGAGCTCGGCGAAGGGTCAATCAGTGACATCCTCCTCGTTGCCGAGGAGAAGCACTGGCTGCGGTCGTACACCAAGATTGCCGATATGCTGCAGCAGGCGCTAGCAGCATCGAGGTTCGCGTCGAGAGTGGAAGCGGGCGAGGCGTACGGCAGCGATGAAGAACTGAGCGAAGACGAGATGGAGGATCCGGAGATGCTGAGCCTGACGGAGGACGCGGGCGGTATTCGGGAGCTCGCGATCAATGACTGGGTCCGGAATCGCATCCTCGACGGCCACTGGATCAGCCCCGCCGACGACTTCTACAACTATATGAACTTTGGTCGTCCCCGATTAGCTCACGCGCGCCACCCGTGTCCGTGGAATCGCCGCGCGATCTACGAGGGCGCGCTCGACGACGGGCAAGGCGACGAAGCGCAGGAGCTGCCGCACCCGCGGCCGAAGACTCACGCCGTTCCCCATCCCCCCACCTACCCGCTGGCTCAGCAGACCTACGCCGCGTTCCAGCGGCAGATGCGCGAGATCCTGCTGCCGCCGATGCGAAATCTCGTCCGCAAATTCGTGGTGGAGGCGTCTCTAGATGGGTTCGACGCAGGGATGCGTGCGCACAACATGTCCATTGAGGATGTTGTCAACGAGCTCCGCGACGAGTCCGCGTGGTACAACGGCGTGAACTGGCTGGAAGTCCGCCAGAACCGCCTCGCGCTAGAGGAGGAAGATCGCCGGCGGTTAAGAGAACGCGAAAAGGAACGGGAAGAGGACGACTCTTCTTCTTCGTCGCGCTCGGGGGGGTCTCACACGACGAGCCCTGTCCTCTCGACGACGACCCTCCAAACGACTCCATCGCCACCGCCCGTCAACAAGGACGAGCAGGCTGCGGCGTCACCGATGGAGGCGGCCCCAGTCGCTGTGGCCGTACACTTTCCTCAGCCACTCTCACCGTTGTTGCAAGGGGCAGAGCTCTTGCGGCCAATACCGTACATACCTGTGACGACGGATCACATGCCACACTATAGTCGTGAGGCGTTCACCATAGTGCGTACCTGGGCTTCCGGTCCGTGCGTGGCTCTAGACTGACAGACCGACCCCTGCAGGTTTGGAAGGAGGCATGTGCACCGCTCTGGCACTGCCGCTGCTCGATATGCGAGCGCGCTGTGATGAACGCCAACATGAGCGCGGGCACCACGGTCCCAACGCAAGCACAGCTCGCGACCCAGGCCCAGCAACATCAGCAGCAGCCTCCACCAAGTCGAGAGCAGCCCCCCGTCGAGATCAAAATTCAGGAGGCCCCCATTCAGCCCGTCGCGGAAGAGGAGGAAGAGGACCTTGACGAGTCGGAAGACGAGTCAGAGCTCGTTGATGGCGAGTCAGAACGCGGCGAAGCGGACGACATCTCCTTCGTCGTTCCTACTCCTGCTCACCACCCTACCTCGCGGAAACGCCGCTCGTCGGACCTCGAACTTGATACGGAGGACTCGTTGTCGCACACCACCAGTACCGACAACTCCGAACGCTCCCGGACCCCGCCAAAAAGGATGCGAAGGGAGGGCTCGTACGACCACTCCGCGTCTTTGCCGATGTCCCCCTCTGTAACGTCCACAACGTCAACTTCCGTCCCCCCGACGTCAAGTTCGCCGTTTGGCCAACGGCAGCGGAAACGTTCGAGCGAAGAGCTCGACCTTGATGACGAGCTACCTGTGTCGGGCAAACGTATGAGGGCGGAGGAGCCACGGACGCCGTCTGTCAAGGGCATCGAGCTGGAGCTGGAGCCGCGGACGCCGTCCAAGGAGTTCGAGCCACGGGTGTCGAGACTGAGCGCGACGCCGGCGGCTGTGACGACGGTCACTGTGGGGCGAGAACCGCCTGTCGTTGCAGGCATCGTGCCGGCGAACTAGGTCCTCGGCGGAAGGGATGGAGGACGAGCGTAGTCTGCAGGGCAGAGGGGTTGGCGACGTCAGACATCAAGGCACCAACCAGGAAGGGAGGGGGAAAGAGGGGGAAAGAGGCCCAAGCATTGTTGATATACGCGACGCAACGACCGACCTCGTGGGTTCCGCGCGCCCGCTAGGGTGCATGGTGCCTTGGACAGCAACAGCCAGCCGGATGCGGATGGAAGACATTTTGGGTCCGCGCGCGCGCTCTTGTCACCCGGTGTTCGGTGACGCACACCACACGATAGGTCTCCTTGCGATCGATCCTCGCCACAGCGTGGAGATCTCGGAGGCAGACGTGCACAGCTGTCACTAGGCACCTGTTCCCCCTGGGCAGTTGCATTCCTCTTTCCAGAACCGTTTATCCAAACGATCTCTCATCCGAAATCTCACCTCCATCCCCCATCGTATCCCTGGAGATCTACCCGCGAGATCGGCTTGCTGTGTCGACATCAAGTGACGGTTGACGCTCTGTGGGGTGGATTGCACCCGAGCCGAGGCCGAGCATGTGGGCGTGCGCGCACGCCGCCGTGACTCCGTGTTCGCCTCTTCATGTCTGCCTGCCTTGTTATCGCGTTGTTATTTACGTTGCCGAGCCGAGACGTAGGCATGGACGTTGCCTTGGAGGGTTGAATATCAATTACCGAGGATCATCACAGGAAGTCGACGAAGACGAAGCAACAGCCATCTAGATGGAACCTGGGATTGCCGCGGATGGGTCGCGGGCCACACGCCACGCTCGCGGGTGACGCTGGATGACCGAATGTGGGGAGGGCTCCCTTTTGACCGTATGTTCCGCTTCTTGCGTTTGCGTTTCCTGTTTGACTGTTCGACTTTGTCCCTTTCTGATTTTGATGCCCGCTGTCCGGTTGGCTTCGCTGCCGTTGACCTTGGACACGATTCGCGGCCCGGCGTGCTGGGCTCGTGGCCTGTGTCCACTATGCGCTTCCCCCTTCGCTCATCTGCGCTCATCACGTTTCCTTGTATAGTACTGTCGCCGCTCGTCCACAATCTCCCTCGCCTTCTTCTCTCTTCCCATCTTCCCGGCGCGCTGTATCCCCGTGTTGCGTCCCTTCGCTTGCCGCTTCCCATCGCCGAGCACCCTATTCCCACTTCCTCGTTTTCCATTACGTCACGAATCCTCCGATTCTTCTCTTCATTTATTGGGCTATGGCTCTCCGTTCCTCGTTATTGGTGCTGTTGTTCTTGATGTACCCGTGCGCGTTCCCCATCCCTTGCCCATTGCCCTCCCCGGTCGCCTGCGTCGCTGTCGTCCATCGTGGTTCAACCCCGGTCCTCAGTCCATCGATTTTCGTCTTCGGCGCGCCTAAGCGGTTCTCGTCCTCTCTCGTCTGACGTCGTGCCTCCATGTCAAGCTCGCGGATCACCTCCTGCCCACCATGCCGCCTCGTCCTTCGCCTCTTCCATTCCAAATCGTCGTCCTCATTCCTAACCAATGCCGCCTAACTCACCCACCCTTCGTAACACTTTGACCGCCCTCGTCTCGCCGACGATCGAGCAGGTCAAATCGGACACCTCATCTCGCATTTCCCTGTTCATCCATCCGTTAACATATACACCGCTTTGAATCGTGCTTTGCAAAGTTGCAGTCGCAATTGGTTTCCGTTTTCTCTCGTGCCGTTTCGATTTTACATGCCCCATGCGCTCACCTCCGTCATCTTTCCCTCTGTCTGACCTGTAGCTATCTAGTTTTCGGATGATCGATTCCCTTCTAACTCGCACGCTTCGCCGCTCTACCTTCGTCACAGATGGGCACGGGGATAAGCCGGAGGTGTCACGGACTGCTAAGCTAGGTACACGCGGTGTAGATGGGGAGGTTGTAGAAAGTCTGTCGACGTCGGTCGGAAGTCCTGTATGATGTACGCACTCAGCACACACACACATACTCATACATACAATCTTCGGAAACCATGCATTTGTATCCTGTTCTCGTCGTCCGTTGTAGTTATAGTACGTACTAGCCCCGAGTGGGCTGTCTTCGTGTACTGGAATGCACTTTCGCATCGTGTTCTTGTCCGCCTGCTGTTTCGTGTGGCATGTGCCCGCCGCTCGCCATATGGTACACCGTGCGGCGTTTGAATTTGACCTGTGAAGGCTCGAATGAATACGAATGCATGCGGAGGTCGCGCGAGAGGCGATGTGGCGTCAGAGCCGCGGGACATTGGCCAGGCGGGCTGAGAAGGGCAGGCTAGATGGGCGTCAAACCTTGTTGGACCAGGTTGACCACTGACGGCGATCGTCGCGACGAGCAGCTTCCTGTGCACGCATCGCCCTCTGATATGAACCCCGCGCGCGTTTTCATTAATATGCGTGGGTATGTGCGATTGAGTGCGATACAAGCCTTTTGGACGGGGGCGGAAAGCGCGAGGCACTCTTAACCTAACCTTGCGTCCTCGTGGCGCGATCGATATTGGTGACTGGCAAGAGGGGCAGGACGGCGACGCGGGGGCGTCCGTATGGTTTGCCTTGCGGGTGGCGAATCTGATAACGTTTCGATCGTGTAGGTGGCTGTCTACTTGGCGTTTTTGTGTGTCGATGCTGATGTGTACCATTGCAGCTTGAGCTTGGGGGCATCTGGCAAAGTTCTCCGTTCCTCGCGGAGCACACGATGTGGCTCGGCTGGGGAACGAGGGATCACGACTGGTACGTGAACGTTCCCCGTCGGATCCGTCGTTCCCGCGAGTACATGATGACCAACCTGGCGGACCGGGTGCTACTTATACCTGCCCGCGTGACGGTGAACGAGCCTGTTGCATGTATGTCTTAAAGCCCCATCGCGTCAGGTTCTTTATGATCATCCATAATGATTAGGTCACATACCGCTCTATCACAAGTTTCGTATCGGACGTTTCAAAAAGTTCATGTTATCCATGTCGCTTCCAAAAGCATCGGCCGCAATCTGTTCTCGATGTCATATTGGCCGAGGTCCGGACCTGGTCGTGGGTTCGCCATCGATATGGAGGGCAGCAGCAACGGAAGCGCGAACGCTGTCGTATCGCAGGCAGCATCTAATGTCCACGGTCACCTGAATGCGCTTGAAGGGACGAGGATCACGAACCTTATGGTATGAAGATACTGGCCCTGATGCCTACTGTTGTCGAACACGACAAATCGACGAATGAGGTTAACAGATGCGGTTTCCCATCACTGTTGGGGGTTGATTCTGGGAAGGCACGGTAAAAGGCTGAAAATCCGGTGACGCTAGAGAGTTTAAAACTAGATAGAAGAAATCACTAAGTACTAGGGCGATTCGGGGGCCTTGCGAGACGAACTTCGCACCCGAGCAAGCGGTGATTAATGAAACGAGGATCTTCGTTCGCGATGGGACATTTTAAATAATTGCACGAATGAAAAATGCCTTGTCGTGGAAGTGGAGGCGATGGTCAAGTTGGCGGGAGGTGGCTCAACAATGGAGTCCGCCGAAAGGAGATAAGATTCGAAGGGGACAAGCGCCCAGCGCGTGGCTTCGAAGCAACCGCCATGTTGAACTGTTTCCCACTTCGACTGCGCACCATCTTCTCGAGCTCTGGCCAGTCAACTCTCACTCACCCTCGACCGAGGTTAGTTTTATCTCTGGGTTAATTGCTGGGGGTTTCAAGGCCGGCCTAGGTATGTATGTGTCAGTGGAACTTCGCTCCTGTGGCGGGGGGCATTCAGTAGCTGATGCATCCATTTCTCTTCCATTTTCAGGCTCAGCTTATCTCGCAATGACCAGTCCCGCATTACCCCTCGACGTGCTATTACTGATCGCGGAGATCTCCCCACAACGGACGGTCGCAAGGATGACGCGGACGTGTCGCGTGCTACGGGAGGGCGGAGCTAGGCTCCTCTTGGATGGTGGGGTGTCGCTCACCACCGGAAAGAATCTGATCTCCTTTTTGCGGTTCTTGAAGGCGGATCCGACCCCTCGCTTCCAATACCTCCGCTCCTTGGAGATCGCATGTGGTGAATTGCAGCCGAAGGCGGTGGACGCCCTCCTCGGATTGATCACACATCCTCTGTTGGCTCTGAACTCGCTGACATTGCGAGAGGCAGAATCGATGCTCAGATCAAAACAGACCCCTTCTCGACACTCCACAAAGGTTTCCGATCCGGCGATTCTTGTAGCTGCGTTTTCAGCGCTAATGACGCTTGAAAACCTGTCAGTCGCGCAGTGCGACCAACGCGCGTGCAGCCTGATAAGCACGATCCAGTCGCCTCTCAAGAAGATATCCATCGACTTCACGCCGCTCACCTCCTGGCACCGCTCCGACGATGCTGAAGACAGGAATCCCATCGTCCTCCTCGCGAACGTCTCCGATACACTCGAGGAGATATCCGGGTCCAACTTCGCCATGCACCCCCAGCACGTCCGGTACGACGTGGTCTACCCATCCGTCCGCAAGATCAACGCGTACAACAGCGAATCGGTCTCGATTCCGGGGACGCTGGCGTACATCACCGCATTCCCCAACCTGACTCACCTCTCGCTCGTCTCTTCGCATAGCAACTTCACGGGGTGGCTCGACACGCCTGCTCAACGCACTCTACTGGACTCGTTGCGTTCGTCCAATATGGAGAACCAGGAAAGGCACAAGCGGACCTGGAAACACCTGGAGGAGGTTTCGGGGACCACCTTGGACGTCCTCGCGTTGGGGCTGACCTGCCGCGTCCAGAGACTCCGGCTTACCGGAGCCATCTTGACCGGGCTCATCCCGCACGTGAAGACCGTCCTCAACGACACGCGACCCACAAGCCTGGCGATCACCGTCGCCGGCGCATCTCTGTTTCAAGACGAGACGATCGCCGGCGTGTTGCGGGAACCGTCTGCGCAACAGGTCAAGACGCTCGAGATGGAACTCTGCTTCTCCCCGTCCGAGGGCGAGGTGGACGTCCAAGCAGTGCTCGTACGTCGTCCCTCACTGGCAACCCCACTTGGAGAATGACGCACTGACCTTCGTTCGACTATCAGAACGACGTAGCGAGAACGCTGGCGTTGCTCCCCGTCCTCAGCCATCTCACTCTCACCCTCAACTGCGGCCTCCTCACCGGACCGATCCCATCCCACCGGTCGCGGTACGGGTGGTTCTGCCCCGCAGAGGAAGCCCTCGACGGGCTCGATCTCGAGGCGACCGGAGCGCTCTTCCGTGCCGCGATCCCGTCCCTGGAGGACGTCGCCGTGCACCTCTCCAAAGATCGCGCGTGTCACGAGTACATGCTCGGGGCCGTCGGAGACAGCGACTCCGTGGCCTCGTCCGGGAGCGGGTCGTTGGGTTCCGAGTCTGCGGTGGAGATGGAGGCGGACTTTGGCAATTTGTTGATGGAGGAGGATGACGATGGATGGTGATTGCTGGTGTGTAGAATATAGCGTACACTTCCTCCCTCTTCATCGATGTTGGGCGATGGAGAGGCAAGTCTCGAGAATGGATGCTCAAATCACTGTTGTCACCGTATTACGCATTAGGCAACTCAGACGCCTGCGGCCGGCTCGAGATCCCGAATAGCCGAATAGCCGGTCGCCAGCAAGCGACTTTCTATGATCCCCTCCTCCTCCTCCGCCCCCATGTCCTCACACCAGCTCTCCGATTCCGATTGATTCATGTCCTGGAGAATTTGTTGAACTGATGAAGAGGAAAATGTCGCATGTACGGTCCGTGAATTAGAGAATAGTTCCGCCAAAAGCTCAGTAGATTGTCCAGATAGCGCACGGCCGTCAATTAATATCTAGTACCAACATGCGACGCGACTAGAAGAAGTTAAGGACGAGTGCCATCTGAGGCTGGAGCGTAGGGTGGTGGGGTAGTTTCACTCCTCGGTCGATTTGGCGTCACCGTCTGCGAGCGTCTGTCAAGGTCAGCAGTTTTTACCGTAAGAAGGTTCCTAATATTGACACGGTTCCGTAAAATCCGATGGCTGTACATTCCGTGCGCTGCGGTTGAATCGATCAGGCCGTACTTTGCTCTCAACCACCTCTTATGAACATGACAAGTTGGGATCTCCAGTCGACCAGTGCCCAGGTAATGTCAATCCTCTGCTCAGCACTGCCATCGACCTGACTGTCGGCAAAGGAGAATGGCGGTTGGACGCTCCCCTTCGACATCCTGCCAGGTATCATGGCCGCCGCCCAACGTCCGACCATATCCGCTCTCATGAAGACCTGCCGCGTCCTCTACGCCGAAGGACCTAAACACCTGCTTCGCGGTGGAGTCGAACTCTCTTCCACCCGTCAAGTCATCCTGTTCGTGACATTCATGCTCGTTGAAGAAGACGTGTCCCGCTTCACACACTTTCGCAAGCTTGTGCTATCCATACGCTCCGTACCCTACCCCCCTGAGAGGGAGCTTCTCTACTATTTGGAGTACCTGCTTACCCACCCCTCGCTTTCCCTAGAGACTCTGGCCATTCCATACGCGGAATATCTTCTGGCGTGCGGCGGACCAGCGTTCTGCAGAGCCATCCGGAGCCTCACAACAGTCAAGCACCTCGTCACGCTTCGGACGGGCAGGGAAGGTGGCACGTTCATCAACGCCTTCGCCTCCACAGTCGAGTCTGTGACGATTGGTGTCGACCAGAACTCCCCTTTTTACATATCTGCGCTTCTTCCCTTCTCTGCCACGCTTCACACTTTGCTGATCAAGCCGGAAACCTACGTCTCCGCCGTTTCTCTCCTGTGGAACGTAGGCGTTAACGCCTTCCCCAACGTCCGCACGTTCGGCATCGTGTGCTACACACCGGTTCCCCACCTCCTCGACACCCCCGCGTTCTTCTGCGCGTTTCCAAACATCGCCCATCTTCAACTCATCCCCACGAAGCTCGACGTCGCGACTGGATACGAGTTATCTCCTGGTCTGGAAATTGCCCGTGCCTCCCGCGTGCGCGAGGATCTCCATAATCAGAGGATACAATACCGACACGGCGGAGCCACATCGTTGACATCGCTCACCGAGTGCTCTGGAGAGCTGCTTGACGTCTTCGCGCTAGCACTCGACCGCCCGCTTTCGAAGCTCTCGCTGTGGCAACGCATCGAACCGGGAGTCATCCGGGTCCTCCGGACGGTCTTGGAAGAGACTCGCCCGAGGCACCTTCGCCTGAGCGTCGCCAGGAATGCGACGGCGCCGGTCTTCAACGTTCTACGCGGGCTCGGCAACACGGAAAGTCCTGGTCCTAGGCGCGTCGATATCGACATCGCCGTGCACTCCAACCATCAGGCGCTCCGGGCCGAGACGACCATGGTGCGTCGATCGATCTCGTTGCTTTCGGTGCGGGGTCTAACGCGGTCACTCACAGGAGCAACTCTTCTCGGCGTTCTTCCCCCTGCCTGTCGGACTCATCGAGCTCAACGTTCTCTTCGTCATCCCGGCTCTATTCCAGCCCCACCCCGACCCGCTGTTATCCGAGGTTGGCCTCGCGGCGTTCGTGCAGACGGTGTCGGCCGCGGTGCCGTCGTTGGCCTTCACTTGCCGGGCGACCTACGGCGAGTTCTGCTTCGAGTGGCCAGACCTCGGCCAAGGCGACTACAGGGAGCAGGTCGTGTATGACTTCGACTATGACGACGCTGATGAGGACGCCGCGGCCGATTTCTCTGCTGAACTGGACCCGGCTTTCATGGACAACCCGAAATTGAAAACCGTTGGAGATGGCGATGTCGTGGATCTCGGTTTGGGAGAACTGCTTACGTTGAACGATGGCGATTAGTTTTGTCCGGGAGAGTCTATACGGCAAGCGACCTGGACGAGATGGATGGGTCAAAACGTTTGTGCTATTGGGCGTGTCACGAGGGCTTCGATGAATCAGATCTAATCCGCTTCTTTCTCGCCGGTGTGGTGGAGTCGGGCGAGCATCTGTGGTTCATATCATAAGGTTAGTGATCCTCGTGCATTCCGGTGACCGTGGACATGAGATGCTGCCTGCAGTAGAATGGCCTTCGTACGTCCGTTGCTGCTGCGCATCCTCTATATTGATAGCGGACCCCCAACTGACAATGAACACGACTCCCCGGGCACGTGCGCCATGGGCACTCGACGTGTTACCAACTGTTCGGGTGTCCATGACGCGCACAGTAGGCCTCAGCCCTGTTCTTTCGACACTTCGTCGTTGGCAAGACGTGAGGATGGGCAACCATCTCTCTGCTTCAAGGGCTTGTAGGACGCGCATTATTCTCCTGTTTGGACGTTGAGATTTGGGTCTTCGGCACCGGACGGACCTTGACTTGTGCGACGAACGCCTAGTAGGACGAATGGGCTGCGAGGAGTGACCGCGTGAAAGTGCAACGGTAGGGAGGGCTCAAATTTAGTCCATACATGATCGATACTGAATAACGTCTCGATATGTGTCAGCCTTTTGCCATACCCTAACCTTCCCAGAACCAACTGCGAACAGTGGTGGGGAACGGCATTTGCGCCCATCGTTCGTCGGTCGGTCGCGTGGGTGATCAGGATAAGGTTCGTGATCCTCGTGCGTTCAGGTGACCGTGGACGTTAAATTTGCGTAAGATGCTGCGGTTGAACTTTGGCCTTCGCACTGCCCTTGCCGCCGCCCTCCACATCGATGGCGGACTCCCACTCGACAATGAACCCCCAGGTATGACCATCAGTGATCAATATCCATCGCGCAACATTTTGACGTCCATTTTCAGGCTATCGGGGAATGGAGACTGCCCTTCGATGTCATGGCAGATATCATGGCCGTCTCCCGAGGGTCGACCATCTCGTCGCTCATGCGGGCCTGTAATACTCTCTACACCGAAGGACCGAAACATCTTCTCCGCGATGGAGCCGAGCTTGACACGGGGAATCAAATTACTCGATTTGCTAAGTTCATGCTCACCAAGGATACTTCCCGCTTTGCGTTCTTTCGGACGCTAACGTTGTCCTGCGAGAGCTTGTTGATCCACCATCAGGCGCCCCTAGTCCTCCTCCTCACCCATCCTTCTCTGTCGCTGGATACGCTATGCATCGAATATTCAGAGGACGTTCTAGGCAACTACGGTCTCCCCTCATTGCGGGATGCCGTGAGGGGGCTGAAGACCCTCAAGCATCTTGTAGCACTCCGAGCAGGACCACACACTCTCACCGTACTCGAGGCGTTGCGTTCGCGACTCGAAACGCTCGCGCTCGGTGTCCAACATCATGCCTTTTGCGACGTGTGGTCGACGTTGGTGCCGTTCTCGGACACGCTCCATACCTTCCTGTACAAACGTGGCAAGGATTCCGTTTCCATTGCGGAGGGATCCAATCGCTTCCCCAACGTCAGCGGCTTCGCCCTCGCCATATGCACATTGAAAGAAGATATCCCGCATGTCACCGCTCTGGGGCGAGCATTTCCTAACCTCACGCATCTCCAACTTCTCCAGGGGCCATGTCTACCCCCTCCTCCGAGCCCGGACTCGGATCTCGTCGCTCAGCTACGCGAGGCCTCTCGGGCCCAGCACAACTTCTCACACTTATGGCCTTCGCTCACCGAATGTTCGGGGAACCTACTCAGCGTCTATGCGTTGGGTCTCAACTGCGCCCTCTCAAAGCTATGTCTCTGGGGATACGTTGAGGAACGTTATGTTCCTATCCTTCGTGCGGTCCTTGAGGACACTCGACCGACACATCTTCAAGTTCACTTGCACACAAACGAGGCTGTAGGTTGCTTAGCCGATGTCCTGCGTGGGCTCCACCCGCGCAGCCCCCGTCGCCTCGACCTCAAGGTCGAAGCCGAAGGCCTGACGGATCTTCATCCTCTTTGTGCGAATTCAGAGCACATGGTATGCAAATCACGCCTCTTCGCGTTCTATATTTACCACTGGCAATGTCTGACGAACTGGATGTGCAGTTACCACCGAACTCCAGCACGCCGCCTGACATCGCGCTAAACGCAGGCGAGAGACTCATGGTTCGTGAATCAGCGTTATACAATACTCTTTGATGCAACATCTAACGATCGCTCCCAAGGTCCTGCTCTCCCCATTATTCGGGCCCTTTCCCCCCGGATTGGTCGAGCTCAATGTCATGGTCTTGTGTCCTCCGAGTCCACAGAGGCGGCCGTCAGCATCAGATGACATGTTTGCGGAACTCAAGCATAGAGCGGCCATCGACGCACCGTCCTCGATTCTTACTTGCGAAATCTCCCCCGAAGATGAGTATGAGCGGCCATACGGACCGGACCTCGGCCAATATGACGACGATGACGACGACAGTCAAACTGGTTTCCTAATAGTTGACTAGTATCCTGGCAACGAGATACGAACTGTTGACGCGCCAGACACGAACACGAAGAGGGCAGTCGGCAGGTATGTGTTCCTAACCATTCTGGGCGATAGAAATGCTTACTCGATGGCGCCCCAGGTATGCACACAATAAACCTATTCAACGGCACGTTGTGAGATTTGGTTTACTCGGAAAGGCAGGAACACACAGGGGAAGGGTTGTATCCACATCGTGTTCGAACAGCTAGATTGCTATTCCGAATCGTTGTGCGGGTACCGCTACGAATACCATGAAGGAGCCCTTTTCAAGAAGGATATTTTGCAGTGTCGCTTGCAGCCTGAAACCCTTTCTGAAAAGTGCGCTAGCGTTGGTAATTTGTATAAAGTTACCTCTTTCCTTTGGTTCGAAACGGTCAGACTCGGATGCGGTCTCTCTTGCCCAAGGTGCTGCGGCGGAATTGGTTCTCTGTCTCTTCCCCCACAGCCCCCCACTTCCGGATCCTGGAAGCGAGAGACGAACGCGAAGGTACGTACGTTTGGGTGGGCCCGACGGTTCTCGAACCAGAACAGAGTGAGCCAACAGGCTGTGTTGCAGAGAAGCGTTTCGATGGGGGGTGGCAAGGGTCCGAGCTCGGCGAAGAGGTCTGTGACTTGCCGCGTTGCGTAGCTTGGGGTTAAGCCCATGGGCAGTTCTGGTTCCAAGAACACATCGAAGGACAAAAAGCATTGGGCGATGGCGATCGTCAAATGTGTGAGCTTCGCAGGCAAAGCACATATGGCGGTGCAAGCGTTGCCGCCAGCACGGAAGAGGGAAAGATGTAGGAGGCTGGTGAGGGTGACAGGGCGCATTTGGTCTCTGACAGGAACTGCTCCGAATCGTGCAGAACTAGAGTGATCAAGGATAGGTGAGGATATACGAGTAGACTGGCCAGACTCCGTGACGCGTCCCCATGCCACCTCATCTCGTCGTCCAACCGTCCAGCGTGAAGCTTGCGCAGGAATTTGAAGCGAGTCGGACGCTCCGCAGCCATGAAGGACGCAAAGCTCCGCATTTGTTGCGATGAATGGATTTTGACATCACCGTGGAGGAGATGGCGAGGGCCTTCGTCGTGCAGAAGATGGCACGACTGCATGAGCGATGTGATGGCGGAGGGTGGACACCATTCCATGATCTCGCTGACGACATCGAGAGGAAGTGCAGGCTTCTCCATGTCCGTGATGAATCGCTAGGAGAGTATAGTATGTACATGTGAGCAAGCACGATACTGGTGGAGACGACGACTTACTAGTGCGTAATCCGCAAGAATACAACTTGGATCGCGAGGTGTTGGTGGTATCGAGGATATGATGCAATACGTATATCGCCGTGTGCAGTAGCGATGAGAAGTGAATCAAGAATCTTTTAGTCCGTCAAGTGGCTGCCTGGTAGCGAAAGGTTGAAGAAAATCAAGACGGCTGACCCATGCGAGAGGACTCCGTCGTATTGGTACTTCTGACGCCCGTAGCACCGGGGCGCCAAGGGCCGTTGAAATAGCCGATGCTTGCTGGCTTCCTCCTCGTGTCTAGGACGTCTCTATGTCGCAGTGGGTGTTGTCTCACTTGACCGTTCATCGCTGCGTGGATCGCGTTTCCCTTATGTTTGACTTCATGCCCCGCCGCTAATAACCAAAAAACGCCTGCCCACGCCACCCAAAAGCCTCCAACCACCCTGCAGGTTCAAGGTGGTACCGCCTTCAGACCTAGGCTTCCTCTGAACGCTGGCCAACTCGCGGTATTTTCCACTTCGCCCGGTCGTGTTTCGCTTCCTGGATGTCTATATCCGCTCCCCGTTGAAGTCTCTGCTCCCCTTACCTGTAAGCATTGGTCTCCATTGCATTCTCGGCTATGCTCACCGTCAATGCACTCACGCACAGCTTCCGATCATTGCCGTTCCGTCCAACCATGCGAGCAGAGAGTGCCCCAGGAGTTCCACGCGTCCAGCATACGCGATTGAGACACACGCCGCTGACAGTGAACGGTATGTACTCTCATGCTTCTACGGCGCTGGCGCTGCGAATGAGCGGATGATGTGGCGGAGCTCGTTTCCCAGCACACCTCTGGGGCGAGGGAGAGAAGCGAATGTCGAGACAGGCCATGTCCATCCTCCTTTCATACTTTCTGTCTGCCGAGTCGCTGTCCTTCCCTCGGTGTTCTCTCTCACAATGCTTTTATTCCCTGACACAACTAATTTCTTTTCTCAGACTTGTTTCTCCGCACACGCTGTCCCGTATCCCAGCAAGACACCACGTCGCCCACCATCACTTCCGCGCAAGTTTCCAGACCATTCTATGGACGAATCTGCGTGTTGGGAATTTTCTCCATGGTCGCTGCGAGGCTTCCCAACCGTCAACGTCGTCCAGGAGGAGGTGAGTTCGTCCATTCCACCTGACTCCCCTCAGCCATCCTTAGTTCGCCTCTTGCCCAACTTGCATCGTAAGCGTTGGGCTCACACGCAGTACGGCCTCGCATCGCGCTTTCCTGGATCATCACCTGAGTCGATACTCTGGGTGATCAAGCCGGTGTCGAACTTCTCTGTCGCGAGGCAGGCATGGCCGGCCTCGCTCTGCCTCGGGGCCAAATGCGCGCCAGCTACGCGATCACTCCGCATCGATGTGCGCGTTAAAGGATGGTCTGCCGGTGGCCTGTCTCGCGGAAGGTCCGCGTCCTAGACCCGCCGCCTTTTTGCCTGTAATACATGATCGGTCAACCATCGGACACGGCGGACTGTCTCTTTGGATTTCGTGGCGTCCGGCGGCTCGGTGGGTGCGGAGAGGATCTTCTGGGATCGCAGACCTGGCCTGGCAAGGTACTTCACATGTATTTCAGCAGAGCTTGTAATGATTACCCATAGTCTTTTGTCCTCGTCCCTCGGTACGTCCCTGAAGGTCAGTCTCCGGCTCTGCTGACGCGGGAGTGCAACCTCCAGGTGAGCGAACCCTCCTCTCCGCGTATGTAGCATTCGGTTGCTGATGAACGGCAACTCTGAGCAGTCAAATGTAAAAGCGCGAATGCACAGTGCTACCGTGACCGCGGCTGGCTGAATGCCCGGAATGACCTATTTGGTGAATATACATTCATCCACTCGCTGCCTCACGTTGTTGACAGAATGCATATCTGCAGGTCTTTTGTCGCTGAGTTATCCGCGATGGCAGCCCCTGATGGCGGAAATCATAAGGATTGTGATGTTTCAATCGCGCCAGCAACCGCTCGTCATCTACATCCTTGACGTCCTTTACGGTTCTGAGGTGAGTGGCCTGATCTACAGTGACTTACAAAACTGTTTCCAGAAAAGTTACTCCCACGCCATTTTCGGCATATCTCCGCAAGTACTTAACGTATGGACATGATGTAAAGTGCGTTTGGTAGATATACTTCTTGGCTTTCGATCGAGCTATATAGTATGCGAAACGGATGAAAACTACGGGAGATATCGAGTGCTCTTTGCACTCACTGCCTGGAAACAGTTTTGTAACTCTTCCCGGCACCACACATAATTTACTCATGAAAGGGCATGTACAGACAATTGTCAAATCTCTTGGTGGCAATGTTGTGTGTACTGTTTATATACATCAGTCCAGGCTGTAATCTCACACAATACATCTCACTTTCCTGCTATAATCATGCCTAAAGGTTTCCTCAGCAACCATTAACCAGGTCACCTCTCCTCGCTAACTAACACCATTCTATCACCTATATCCAGGTTAAAACTGGCATTGGTGGGAGTGACATCAGTAAATAATACTCCACACACTTTTCTGAGGTCTCTGAGGCCAAGGGTGGTCACCTATCCCTTTTTTTTCCGACTATCATATGTTATGTGGCTCACCTTATTAAGACTGGGATGGCCAATACCACTGTTCAGGTCCACAATTCTTATAAGGATGCATTCCTCAGGACTGTATGTGTCTATGTTATTCATTGTAGGCTGAAGGGATAAAGCACAATTGCAGTAACGATGAAGAAACACCTCTAACCTTCATTATGCAGCTAACCAACTAGTTTCTCAGCCTCTCTGCCCTCTTTTTCCACATATACTTCCTCTCATATGACCCAATTTTGTTCATATTAGTCTTCTCTGATAATATCAGCCTTATTCATTCCTTCATAGTCTAGCATTTCTTTGACAAAGTGACATTGTACTGCTTGGCCTTGTTTACAGTGTTGAGTTGAATGTGTTTCCTCATCGTTACTGCAATTGTGCTTTATCCCTTCAGCCTACAATGAATAACATAGACACATACAGTCCTGAGGAATGCATCCTTATAAGAATTGTGGACCTGAACAGTGGTATTGGCCATCCCAGTCTTAATAAGGTGAGCCACATAACATATGGTAGTCGGAAAAAAAAGGGATAGGTGACCACCCTTGGCCTCAGAGACCTCAGAAAAGTGTGTGGAGTATTATTTACTGATGTCACTCCCACCAATGCCAGTTTTAACCTGGATATAGGTGATAGAATGGTGTTAGTTAGCGAGGAGAGGTGACCTGGTTAATGGTTGCTGAGGAAACCTTTAGGCATGATTATAGCAGGAAAGTGAGATGTATTGTGTGAGATTACAGCCTGGACTGATGTATATAAACAGTACACACAACATTGCCACCAAGAGATTTGACAATTGTCTGTACATGCCCTTTCATGAGTAAATTATGTGTGGTGCCGGGAAGAGTTACAAAACTGTTTCCAGGCAGTGAGTGCAAAGAGCACTCGATATCTCCCGTAGTTTTCATCCGTTTCGCATACTATATAGCTCGATCGAAAGCCAAGAAGTATATCTACCAAACGCACTTTACATCATGTCCATACGTTAAGTACTTGCGGAGATATGCCGAAAATGGCGTGGGAGTAACTTTTCTGGAAACAGTTTTGTAAGTCACTGTACATGTCACTTTCACTCCTTTGAGCGGCGCGCAGTCAAGGTTCGAAGCAACGAGCTCTCGGCCAGTACCAGACGTCCCGGCGTATGCGGGGAGACCGTCGAACGGCTGTGGCGGCGTGAAACGTCTTCGCTGGGCTGACAGCTCGCAGTATCTGTTGCGCTGTCCAGATGCAACTGCCAGAGTGAATGTGGAGTTCGTGCGCCAGGAGGCTGTTCCTGTATCGAGAAGCGGTGTTCAAGGTTGACTATAACCACGGTCAATCGTCCTGCGGTATCGCTTGCGATCTGTGCGTAATAGGACGAATATTCCTCAATGCAAGACACTAATACGTTGCCGAGTAGACTTCGCAGGTTCTCCGGTGTTAGGGGCAGAGGCGGGAGAAGCGACGAGTAGGCGTGTGCGTGCATAAATGCGCATCCATCGTCCAACCACCCACGCGTAGTCTGCATGCCAGCTGGCGATAAGGCAGGATCCGGAGATGCGTTCTCTGGAGAATCGCGTTGCATTACGACCCCTGAGATGACCTCACATGTTGGATGGGAACGTACAGACGCGCGCGGTTGGCTGTTTACATTCTACTGGCATCTCGCTCGAACACCTGGTCGGGTCGTTCTAGACGACAACAATCAGGACTACTTCGTGCTACCTGTCATGTGTGAGTCATTCGAGATGATGTTTGTGGCTTCCGGACATGGCCGGTTGGCCAACTTTGATACCTTTCCGAAGGTGATCTAGAGTCTGAATGAGCAGCGCACTTGAGGCACCGCCTCAAGGGCCCTGTCCTCGGGCTTATAAAATGCTCAGCAATGAGCATTGGCACCACAAGTTGCTCCCTCATCATCCTGCCTCTTCACCAACTGTTTTCATAACCATGGCCTCTGCGGCTGTGTCCGCCTTTTCTGATGTTGTTTCTGCTTTGTAGGTTTTCATCAATTGCCACGGTTTATCTGAGCTGACCATTCATCTCCGTCCGGACACGGTTATGGTCCCAAGACGGACAGAGGAGTACTACAGCACCGCAGCATTTGGTAAGTCTTTACCCTTAATCCCCTAGAACCTTGCTGATGCATCCCGCACCGCCTAGCACTGGTCGCATACGACTGGCTGATAACCCTTGATGAGGAAATTCATTGCTTCTGGAATTTTGGCAGCGGTCGAAAGCCCACGGTGTCGATGCTGATCTATATGATCAGTCGCTACTCGATTCTCATACAGTCTGCTCTCCCACTTCAAACTATATTTCCTATCTCAGAAATGGTGCGTACTCTGTATGATTATCGTGTTTCTCACTATAAATGGTTGCAATTCCATAGGTGTATGTTATGATCTACCATCTGGCTGGATGTAGAATCCTCATTGAAAGACAACCGCAGGTGTCAGATCAATGGTCGGATAAACTTCATGTTAGGACTTGTGTTTCCCTTCATCGCCTTAAGTAAGTGTGAGCAAGCTGGCCACCCTTGCATGTGGAACATGACCACTCTCAGTCTTCTCAACAATTCGAGTGTACACCTTATCTCGCAAAAACAAATATATCACCATCTTTACATTTGTCTTAGGTGTACCAAACATCACTGCAGAGGTGTGTCCCAGTTGGTATCATTAGCTCCCTGGCTCTGAGCTTACTCATCATGTCATAGATAATGGGCAACAGTTGGAATGGGGTAGAACTACCCAGTCCTTTCAACTGCAGTGCTGGGAATCCTACTGTGTCGTGGAATAAACTACCAATGTGTAAGCACTACTATCCCCTAGATGTTTGTCAGTTGAAATTAAATGAGCACAATATTTCCATTATAGTTTCCCTGGCCGCTGGGCTCTGCGAAATGGCAGATAATATCCTCGTGCTGCTTGTAACATGGTATACTACATACACATCTTGGAGAATGCAGGGAGGGGTCTTAACGGGGCCATCACTTGTTAGTACTATGTTGTACAATGGTGCGTATGATGGCCTGCACCAGATTAGATATTGGTTGACCAATTGGGTGTGCAGGAAGTGTTTACTTCATGTGAGCTGACCTGTTCAGGGTCCTCTTTTCTCCCCCAACTGGGTACTGATATAGTGGTGTGGTGATCAGTGCTCTCACTTCGTTGGACATCCCCAGCCTGATATCCTTGAAGGTACATAACTAAGCTTCCATCCCCTGTGCTGGAGTCCTGAATATGCATTGATAGCGAGCAAACAGCTCTTTGACTGGAACTATTGGCAGCCTTATCTATCCGTATGTCAACCACATCCCCCTCTTCCATACACATTGATCTGCTCAAACTACTGTTGAAGATTGAACTCCATACTTATATGCCGCTTCCTACTGGACCTTCGTCAAGTGGACTGCTCTTCAGCTTATTCCGCATCATCGCCCTCGGCCATCTCCTCCCTCAACTTCAATGCAGCTGGTTCCCAGATGGCAGCGGAGCTCCCAGCATTTATAGCATCAATGGGCGAGCCTGTCCTCACCGGGATAAGCTTCATAGATTCAATAGGCGGGGATGAGGACATGGATCAACCAGAACCCGGTGCTCACGATGAAAATCCGCTGACTGAGACCGGAGACAATGGCAATGGGATGGATGAGACGGCCATACCACAGAGTGGAAGTGCTTGATTGCGCTGGTGAGTTGAGGCCATTGGTTTCGAGTAACCTTAGCGTGGAACAGCACTGACAGTTTGCTTCGCAGGTGGACACATGTCACAGAGTGAGCCGAACCCTCTCGATCAGCCACCCTGCTCGTGTAACATCACCTGTTATCCTTTGATAGATACGCTTCTGCTTCTTGACGTGGCCGGGCCATAACGCTAGATGTACAAACCGAAACGGTCTGATTAGCATAACATATATATTAGACTGCGTTGTATCATATTTATTCTTCGAAGAACATGCTTACTTATCTTACAAAAATCACTGACGACCCGCCGGGAGCACATGCACCGGACAGACATATTCGATGGCGCCGAAGGTTGACAGACTGCGGAAAGATAGTTGATAGAAATGGACGAAGGACGCTGCGGACCGTTCCACAGAGACACGATGGACAACGCAGGCGAGATCACAGCGGAGATGCGTCTAAGGAGTGAATAGCGAGTAACGAGAGTGAGGCAATGAACAAACAAGAAGCCATGATCGTAGCCAACCATCAATATGGGTGACACCGCACCCAAATCTTCAGATCACATACACATCCTCCTTCTCCAAGCTGTACTCCTGCAGCTTCCGGAAGTACTCAATCTGTTCCTGACGGTTGCGCACCGTCTCCTGTCATCACGATCACGATCACATCAGCTCCGAGTTCTATCTCAACCACAGAATCACGCATCGCGCACCTCGTCCTCGTCAGGATCAACTTCCTCAGCCACACGTCCCTTCGCTTCTCCCTTCCCCATTCGACTTCGATGCAGGTGGCCGGCCTCGCGACCATTCGTGACCAGGGCAGTCGCCGTCCCACCCCCCGCCGTTGCCTTCGTCCGCGCCCGCGACCCCTCCCCGAAGCCGCACGAGCAGGAGGCTTCGGCGGCGATAAGTCGGTATCCATCTCCTCATCCTCGCTGTCCGTGCTCTCAGGAATGTTCTCCCTCCCCTTTCCCTTGCTCTTCTTGCTCGTTTCCGTCACCCGCGCCTTCCTCGACCGCTTCGGTAGCAGCGCCTCGAGCCTCCACACCGCGCGTTCAGATCCAAGCCCTCGCTCTCCCTCTCCTCCGGCGCCGCCTGCATTCGCACGCGCTTCTTGCCTGCGACTTTCGGCGGCTCCGCGTATGGGTCTTCGAATTCGAGGGTCCCAAGGGGTTGGCGGGGCTGCGATGGGCCTGCCTTGCCCTTGTCGAGCGCTGCCACCGCTTCGCCCTTCGCCGTATGCGCGACAGGGGGCTCGACCACTCGTCGTGCATCGACCCTGCTCTGGAGTGCGAGCCGAAGAGGCCACCGTCAGAGAAGTGTGGGGTGGGCAGCGGCGATCGTGGGTGGCAAGGGAGCGAGCTCGGCAAAGAGATCTGCGACTCTTTGCGCTGGGTAGTTCGCACTGTGCCAATCCATTAAGTTCAGTTCTAGTCAAAATCAGAAGAACCCACCCTTGGCCGTCGATGGCGATCGTCAAATGTGTAAGCTTGGGAGGCAAAGCATGTATGGCGTCGCAAGCGTTGGCCCCAGCACGGAAGAGGGAAAGATATAGGAGGGTGGTGAGGGTGGACGGGGCACCTTTGTTCTACGACAGGAAATGCTCTGAGCCGCGCAGAACCAACGTCACCAAGGAGAGCTGAGGATATTTGAGAAGAATGGCCACACACCTTGACGCGTCCTGCAGCCTCATGTTGTCGCCTAACAGACGAACGTCAAGCTTGCGCAGGAATTTGAAGCGAGTCGGACGCTCCGCAGCCATGAAGGTCGAAAAGCTCCTTGTTTGTTGCGGTGAATGGATTTTGACACCACCGTGGAGGATATAGCGCGGGCCTTCGTCGTACAGAAGACGGCACGATTGCATGAGCGATATGACGGTGGCGGTTGGACACCGCTCCATTATCTCGCTCATGACATCGAGAGGAAGCGTGGGATTTTCCATGTCTGCAGTAAATGTCTAGGAAAATATATTATCTATGTCTGAGTAAGCACGGTACTGGCAGAGACGACCACTTACCGGTGCCACGTACTATCAATCAGCAAGATACAACTTGGATCGCAAGGCGTCAGTGGTATCCAGGATATGATATCTCCGTGTGCGATAACGACAAGAAGTCAATCGAGAGATATTCTAGTCTATCAAATGGCTCTCTGGTGACGGTAGCATGAAGAGGAAGAGCGAGGCTGCGCGGGCCACCCCAGGGGAAAGCCCCATATTTGGCAACTCTGACGCCCACAGCTCGGCAAGGGCCGGATAGCCGATCAAGCCTCTTCGTCTGTGCGTTATTTTACCCTCTTCGCAGTAGCTTTCCCTCCCCGACACCAGCTGCGTCCTCTTACGATCTTCTACTACAACTGGAATGCTTCTCGGCCGGAGTATGGCAACTCGCACCATCCTTTCGCAAATCTTTAAAATACATGTCTGTCCCCGGACTCTGCCCACCGCTCCGGGATCCGCAGCACCGCCAGCCTCGCGAACGCACTCCCACACCTCTACTCTCCATTCTCAGGATGAGGATGCCTTGAGGCGAAGAATGCGAAGACAATGGGTAACGACACTAGTTATCGCTCATGCCACAACTATGGAAACGTATGGCTACGAGGCAGGAAGACCCCACGGATTGACTGGAGCACGAGCAGATTGAGGAGCACGTTCTGGACTGTCTTACGGGGAGGGATCGTAACTCGCGACCAGAGGTACGTCCATGACCATACCCGATTCCATGTATGCCTCGAACTCCAGGGCCCCGCGGCCCGCGGCCTACTTGCGTCTTCGGCCTTGTCTCAGGGCTGGAAGCGCCACAGTCCTTTTCATCCGCCTTGCAGGATTCATCCGTTCATCGACTAGCTGGATTTGATCATGGTCATGGTAAGCACGCAGATATACAGTACAATATCTCATAATGCAAGAGCTCATAATGCATAAGTTCCGATAATGCATAACTTTTGGCGGGGACGGACTCCGTACGCGGGAACTTATGCATGAAATCTACTTCCGCATAATGCATAAAGTTTTGGCCGGTATGCACTACGGGATCTGCCATATATAGTTATTGCGGCGGGCGCCAAGCGATAAAAGTGGCGTGGGAGGTGAATTTCTCAGTCGTCCCACGCCATTCCACCTTAGCCACGGTCCTTCACCAGCTCATCCTGGCATCCGAAAGCCTCGTTGATGCCATCTAGGAAGCCTCACAACTCTGTCCCATAGGGCGGAAGCGATTATTGACCGCCTTCCAACAGATCATGGGTGTGGGAAGTCTCGGACCCCAAGCGCTAAAGGGATCTTGCGCCACGTGACCCATCCCATCCTGCATAAGACCTCATAATGCATACGAAAATATGGGGACGGACCGTATGCATTATGAGATATTGTACTGTACTCTTCTGTGCACGTTCGGATGCATCCGTAAAGTGCACGGATGCATCGGGCGAACTGACACTGCTCTTCTCAGAGGCGCGTTTGGGGGCCTGAAGACCATCAAAGACTTGCGCATATACACACCCGGAAAGGAAGCGAGCAGCCTCCTAAAGTTGCTCCCCTCGAAACTCGAAACGATCCGCCTTCTCCTTAACAGACCTTACGACCTGTGCGCCATGCTGGCGCCGTTCGACAACTCTCTTCGCACGTTGCAGTTCAAGTCGGGATGGTCCACTGCGGACGCCGGATCGGTGCCGGCCACCCTGGCGCACGTACGCTTTCCGCGTTTGCATACGCTCGGCATCGTCGAACTCGTGGACGGGTGGACGTCGGACCTCGTCGGCAATCCCGCGTTCTCCCAGGCTTTTCCCAGCGTTACGCATCTCCAGCTCATCCCGAACACGCTTGACGCAGCGACCCGAGACCACTTGCCCGGGAAGGCTGCGCTCGATCGACTCGAGCGACCGCGAGAGTGGTCCCGGCGAGCACAGCGTCAGGGTCGGTCTTTATCGTCCCTAAGGGAGTGCTCCGGACAGCTTCTCAAAGTGTACGCCCTGGGCCTCGACCACCCTCTTTCGAAGCTGTCGCTTTGGCGACCTTTAGAGGCCGACTTTTTCTTCCCTTCCTCCGCACACTGCTCGAAGACACTCGTCCGACGCATCTCCCCCTCAGCATCGTCGACGTCATCGACGAGGTGGTCGACATCCTGTGCGCACTCGAGTCGCGCGCTCCTCGTCGCGTCGACATGGAGATCTGTGTATGCCCCACGCTCGAGTCAGCGAGCTGGTCCCGCAAGGACGAGAATAAGCTGGTACGCATCATAACTCGCGCTTCTATTTGTCTACCCGAAGTCTGACGTCGACCACTCTAGGATCCCCTGCTCGCCGTTCTTCGCTTGCCACACACGGTAGCCGAGCTCAACGACCTCGTCAGCATCCCCGCCGAACATTGGGAATCCCTCTGCCCCATCTCCGCGTCCATGGGCCACTGCGTTGGACAGCGTGCATTGAAGGAAGCACCATCCTTGACGCTCATGTACCGATCCGTGTTTGACGATGATGGCGTTGACTGGCCAAACCTCGGTCAGGGTGACGATGATGATGACTCCGACTCCGACTCTCAGGAACGCAGTGTTTTGGAGCTTTCAGGCAAGGGTACGCCCGTAGCGCTCGATCCCCATTAGACGTCCGTGCGTGTACCGTAAGCATGTAGGATTACAACCGTCTTTCTACCACGAAGCGCACACAGGTCCGCGCACGCCATACCCCATAATATAATAAATCGACAACAGAAAGCGAATGTGCTACCTAAGAACGACGTATGTCCATGTAAATGCAAAGTCATCACAGCAGTGTAAGTACCGTTAAACACGAAAAGGTCCGTGCGCTCATGCTAGTAAGTAAGGGAACGAATGTACACATACATATCTTCTAGTCCGTCTCAGTGAGCACCTGCGGCGGGCTGACATCCAGACAATGGTATCTGCGCCGTGTTCGCGTCCCACGCGTCGGGGTACGCGCACCCCGAGATCGCGGTCGCTGCAGGCGCCGTGTCCTTGCTGTCGAACCACCCATTCCCGACGCTCGCCGTCACCGTCGCCGAGAACGTCGGCGGGGGAAGCGTCGAGAGCGTGCCCGTGCTCGTGTACTGCGGCAGCGCCGTCACGCTCCCGTCGGGGACGTTCGTGATCGCCGTCGGCGGCCACGCGAGGCTCGCCGTCGGGGCCGTGATCGTGCCCGCGCCCGCGCCGCCCGTCATCCACGGCTGGTACACGCCGTTGAACGCGTTGATGTTCGTGCCCAAGCTCGCGCACTTGCCGATCGCCTGGCGCGGGTCCGTGGGCATGAACCCGTTCTGGAGCCCGAGCTGGTACGACCACAGCGGCGCGCGGACGGAGTTGGTCGTCGTCGAGTTGCCGATCTTCCACGTCCAGAAGAACCAGTCGCCGAGCGCGTCCATGCTCGCGAGCGCAAAGTTCATGAGGCCCTGCTTCGTCGTGTCCGACCACCCGCTCGCGTCCTCCCAGTAGCCGCAGTCGGGGCCGTAGTTTGCCGTGCCGCCGACGCCGTCGACGTAGAGACCGCAGTCGTTGATCGCGTTGCTGAACTCGCCCGCAAGGGTGACGCCGAACGCGGTCCGGCTGGTGTTCATACCCGCTGCCCACGAGTGGCAGGCCTGGAGCGGCCACTGGCCACCGAGCTGGGTGCTGTCGCCATCAGCGGTGATGTTGACGGGCTCACGGTTCGGGTTGCCGTTGAATGCGAAGTATGGATGGGTATCTGGCTGGGGGATCAACATCAAAGCCAACGAATTTCGAATGGGGGCTCACCGAGGGCGAGACGATCAGCGCCAGAGAGGAAGCCAGCCCAGTTCGCAACGCCAGTGAAGCCGTCGTGAATGGTGATCATTGGACCGTTGCCGTCCCCAGTGCCGGTGATGTCGCGGAGCATCTCGTATGCCTTCAAGTAGCTGCGCAGCAAAATGAATGGCTGAATGCGGGAGAAGGACAAATTTGGTACTTACAACGTCTGCACCTGCGTCTGGCCAATGTTGTGAAGGAATGGCTCGTTGACCATGCTGAACATCGGAACGACGGCCCTCCATTCGGGTTGAGAAATGAACTCGGCAATGATGCGGATATAGTCCAGCGACCGCTCCGCATTGGCCATACCCATCGTGCCGCTCAGCCAGTTGATGGAACCGAGCTTGCCAGAGTGGTTGTATCCTGGAAGACGGCGTTTAGTGGAAACCTTGTCTGATAGACCAACGGCGTGCTTACCATTTTGCGACCCGGGCATAGTGTGGAGGTCGAGGTTCACACGAATACCGTACTTGCGAGCCCAACCGAGGACGCGAAGAATATACCTGGAAGCGACCATCAGCTACCGAAGAAAACACTGAGACACGGATACCTACTTCCAGCAAGTGCGGGCGAGGAAGGGCTCCGCGATCGTGGCCCCGGTCGAGTCGACGCCCACGTTGTTCCACTTCTCAATAGCCCAGAACGGGATCGGGAGCCGGACCCAGTTGAGCCCTGCGCCGGCGATCTGTGCAATATCCTCCTCCGTAATGAACGTGTTGTAGTGGTCCTCGATCGTCTGCTGCAGGTTGTCCGCGCCCTTAGCGGCGAGAGCCTGGCTGAGCGTCCACTCGTCGACGGCGTTCGGATTCTGCTCAAACAGGCTGGGCACGATGAACGGCTCGATGACGAACAGACCGCCGAGGTTGACGCCGTATATGCGGTCCACACCCCACTGCCAGGTCTCGTTGAGCGCAGGAGTCCACGAGTTTGCGCGCGCGGAATTGTCGAAAGGGTTGGCGGGATCGGACACCCCTACGGAAGAACCAGCGGTGAGTTATTGCACACGCGACGTCATATGAAAATATAAGCAGAGGGTGAGCACGGTAAGGCTACTCGAAACAGTATCGGATCGCCCATTCCGCGCGCGAACTCGCAATAGGAATTTCTGCGCAGCGCGAACATACCCCTTCTCCTGCGGCTCGCCCGTTCCACACCTCGAGGGTGCGTGTAAAGCACGCTGTCTCGGCTTGGAAGGTAGTTGCGCGCGAGAGAGGTCATGGGAGCACGTCGCGATCGGAAAGACACCGAATGTTGGCGCGGAACGCCGCCTTTCCTCCCTCCCGCGGTGGAGTAGTGACGCGCCAGGTAGCTGCATTTCATCGGTGGGGTCGCTTGCGATGACGCGCACAGTTACGCCCACCGCATGCACCAGGAGAGTCTCGCCGCGAAGCAGCGCTCCGACGTTTAGGGACGCCCACGGTTAGGGGCTCCTCTAAGCTGTGCACCCGGAGTGAAATGGTTCGCGCACGGGGTAGACGCCCTAACGCGCGAGTTCGAAACCAGGCGTGCCAGGGCGCGGCATACGGGAAGTGGGGAGAAAACATGAAGGAATAACACTCACAGTGACCCCCGAATGGGTTCTTGTAGACGAACGTCGTGCCATCATCCATCGTGACCGTACTCCCGTCTCCACCTGTCACCACCGCGCCCTGTGGCGCCGAGCCCGCCCCGTTGGTGCCCGGTTTGCCAGAGTCATTTGAGCCTGAAGTTCCGGACGACGATGCGGCCGACGTCGAGTGGCTATTCCCATGTTTTACGAAGACGACCGGGAGAACGACCGCGAGTACGACGACGACGACCCCAGCGGTCGCGGCCATCCAGACCCAAGGACGCTTGTAGAATGGCCGGCGCGCGGGTAGCGCGTCTTCGGGCTCGACGAAGGCTGCTTCCTTGTTGGCCTGGGCGAGGAAGGGAGACGACTCGGCGGGTGTGGAGATTGCAGAGCTGTCGCGCAGGAAAGGGCTATCGCGCACGAAAGGGTTATCGTTCAGCGCACCCGGGGGCGCGTTGAGGTACGCGGAGCTGCGCGGGGTGTCGACCGCGCTGTCGACGAGGCTGTCGCGGGCCGGGGGAAGGGGGATCTCGTACGGGTTCGGGCTTGAGGCCATCTTGTCGGCTGGGGGGACGTCGACCAAGGGACTTTAAGGCGGGGCGGAAAGAGTGTCGGGTGCCGCCGAGCGGAGAGACGTTGAAGACCCCGAGTACGAGGGCGGGGAATGGAGGGATGGAGGAAGCAGAGAATCACGCCGAGTCGAGCAGAACTTTATAAAGCTGGGCGACGGGCGAGGTATACTGAGAGCCATATAGCGCTCGGGACGCTCACATGGCAGTCTGCCTGCCGGTGGCATCGGCGGCGGCCATCCAGTGACAGAATCCTGAGCGCTCTGTGCGTCGGGGCTGTATCCAGTGTTGCTCCTATGGGGTTAGACCTCCAGCAGTGACGTGGAGCGATGTTGCATGGACGATCGCTAAGCGGTGCACCGAGACACCTCCTCGACGTCGAGCTGAAGAATGGGACTACTGTCCAAGGAAACGTGGGAAACGAGAACGAGCCTGCAGATTCCATTGATTCTGCCGCTTCCACCGCGGGGTCTATCCACATTGACCCAGCATCGACCACAAGACCCTCTCCTTGCTCTCCCGGGAGCTTTCTCGGCCTTCTCACGTCGGTTAGAGGGCCCGGCAGGATGACGGCGGTGACGGTCTGACCCTGCCGTCTTGCTGTCCCAGGTCGATCTCGATCTTGATTGCATTGAATGCAGGTTGCCGCCGGGACGCCTTAGCCGCGACAGGTCGCTTCGAGGCAGCAGCGACGGTGATGATTTAGTTGCGCATATATCCAGCAAGATGAGAGGCGAGAGCAAGTGGATGGCAAAGAACAAGATCGCTCTCGAGTTAGAAAACGTTGTTGTTAATCACTAAGTGGAGTTGCCGTGAATGGTAGTTGGCCCACGTGGACGAAAACCTTAAATTAATTAAGTACTTCGTGTCTCCCACCTCGCAATGCCAAGATGAATGTGATGGTCGCACATATCCAACCGAAGCCAAGACAGACACGGATAGTACGAGAGCAGCTCTACTTGCTTGGATTACTGTGTTGCCTGCTGAAAATGAAGGGCGACTGACAGGTACGATTCGCACACCATAATGCCGACTATGAGACCTGCCGCGATCAGTCCCCGAGTCCCAAGAGGAGCAGAAGCCTTCGACGCACCGGAAGGCTGAAGCTCATTGGATCAGGAAGTTGCGCCACGCATCTTCTCCCTAATCATCACCCCACTCCCATTTTTCTTCACCCGACGGGGTTTTGACAGAACTCGTCCGCTCCTCGTGTCCGAATCGCCATCACGTTCTTCACCTCGGAGATTCGGAAAATCCTGGTACGGCGACCCTAGAGCGACCTGCACATCGCACAGAGGAGATGCCCCGACACAGTCGCACAGGTTTTGGACATCCGCCTCACAAAAAGTAGACAGGGGCTGCGCGAGAATAAGGCTGGACGTCACGTTACACGGCCGCGCGCACCCCTGAACGCCATCCGAAGAAGAGACTCCGCAGGTCGCCAAGGAGAGGCCGTGGTTCCGCTTTCGGAGAACATTGATCGTCGGGAATCATTCCGTTTCTTGCCGCAGATAGCATAGGCAGCGGAAGGCTTCCGGAGGAATCGTACTGGAGGGTTGCTACATTTGGAAAGGCATCCAGTCATTTGGCCAAAAAACGACGCGAATTGGATACGATCTTTAGGATGTGTACGCGTATGAACGACATGCTCGTCGTTTGTCGAAGAACGTCAAACCCGCCAATATAACACCAGCGAGAGCTCTTCAAGCGTGTCTGACGGAGGCGCGAGCATGACAAGTACCTGATCGAAGGACGTAGGATGAAGGTAAGGCGCGAGCTGGTCAATTGTCGCAGAAACTAGCTTTGAAGGCGTTTCCGAAAGGCGGAGACAGTTGCAGGTCCTAGACAATGATCGCGTGGGCTCGGAAGGTGGTAGGGCTACTAGGCATCAAATTTGAGTCTGCCATGGTCGTCGATGGTGGTGAAGAGCAGAGCCCAACAGGGGACGCGCGCGAGGGCCGCGTCGTGCCCCCAAATGCTTCTCGGATTCCCATGATCTGAACCTTAACTAAAACTCGAACAGTGCTCCGGCGTGGAGTCCCTCGTCGAATAGTGCGTATTCATGGTCGTAGTCGCAGCTAGTCGTCACTTATGCAGGGGTATTCGCAGTCAACGCATGGTATTCGGCGGGCGGTCAAGCAGTTCTTGATTATCCGTAAGCCCGACAGCAAGAGGATATTTAGACTACTTTTCAGCAACCCATGCACCAAACTTGAGATCGAAGACTCGACGTAGCTGCCTCCAAGCTTCGAATGTGGATGCTTGTGTATCTGGCCTAGACCTACACATACGGGGATAGCACAAAGTGTGCCGAAGCATTTGTACCATAGATGATGGGGAGAAATGAATACCAAAATACGGAAGGTACGATTTGATAGTTCCTAACACTAGCATTGCGATAGCGTACTGATTACCATCAAAGCTAAGACACAGAATCTTCGGACGCACTTTGAGCTGATCACATCAGGCGTCGTGAGCCCCTTCGCTTCCCCAATCATCAACCCACTCCGACTCTTCGTCATCCGACGAATACGTCGCAGAACCCCACTCCGACTGGTCACTCCATGCCTCAGAATCATCGCCGTCGGAGTCCTCCCACGGGAGAGTTGGGAGACCGTCACAAGCTGGCTGGAGAACCACCCGCTTATCGCACGAACGACAAGCAGCGAGACGGTCTCGGATAGTTTCTAGATCCTCGTCATCCAGTTGCCACCCGGCGCCGAGGAAGCCACACGAGGACGCGCGTAGGATCAAATCGAAGGTTGTGATCTCCGGTGGCAAGTCCTCTATAGCGTCGCAGAGGCACTCCTGTAGTGATGCTTCATTAGCCAGAAACGTTTTGCGAAGGTCGGGGCACTCACCAAAGCGGAGGCCTTTACGCCATATGCACAATCCTCCTCCCCGAAAGAGAAGTTGACCCTCAAGGTGCGCAGCATATGCAACTCGGTCGCCCCGATCAAAGACACCACGCTCTCGAGGGTGTCGACGCTGAGAACGCTCAGCTCCAGTTCGGACGGCCGCCCGTCCATCAACGCCATCCGGAGGAGAACGAGGGCCTCCAGATCGTCGAACTGCGTCGAGATGTGCAGTTTCTGCACAGCCGTAAAAGCGGGGCCGAGGACACAGAGGCTGAGCAGGTCGCTCGAGCACTCGGTCAACATCGACAAAGAGAATCCGGCGTTCCACTGCCAGGCGCCGCTGAGCCCCTCGACAAAGGACGCGATTGTCGTCTGGGAGATCATGGACGATTGAGGCTTCTCTGAGGCGTTATGCTGGAGGATCTGTACGTTCGGAAAGGCTGCCAGCCATGCGGCAAGAAAACGGCACGAATTGGAGAGTATCTTGAGGACACGTACGCGAGGGAAGCATATGTTTGCCGGGTGCTCAGCGACGTCGAAAATTCCGTTCGCCACGAGCGAGAGCTCTTCAAGCGTGTCGGAGGAAGGCGCGAGCATGGCAAGCACCTGATCGCAGGACGTCAGGGGGAAAAGGGTAGGGTGGAGGTGGTCAATTGTAGCCGAAACAAGCATTGAAGGCATCTTCCGGAGGGTGACGACGGTAGCGGGTCCTACGCGATAAGCCACAAGGTGCCGAACACTCGCGAGGGTCCGAAGAGCGGCGCGTACCGGTGGGCTTGACGATAGCAACTCTTCCGCCTTCCCGAGGCTGAGAGAGTGCAGGGACAGCGCCGGACATTGCAGGAGCTCGACCAGACGATCAGTGGCAGCGCCACGGCCATCAACATCGAACGGACGATATTCGAGCGAACCCACGGCTAGGTGCAACTTGTGAAGATACCGGAAGCGGACTGTGCCTTCAGCGAACATGAATGCGGCGAAGGACATGATGTCGTGTGCAGTGTGGAGGGTGACGCCATCGCGGAGTAGACATTTGGGCCCTTCAGTATGGAGCATGTGGCACGTCTCCATCATGGACACGATGCCGGTTGGTGAGGAGAAGGCAATGATGTTCATGACGACATCGAGGGGTAGCTTCCAGATGATCATAGTAAGAACTGTGGACAACCATCACTAAACGCATCTCGCCAGAAGTGCGCAGAGTCCGACTTACTCGTAGTCAACGAGGATTCAAGGCGCTTCTGATCCGTGTAGGGACTAACCATGATTGGACACCCTGGCCGCTTTAAAAGAGGTCTTGCACTACCGCAGTACCCCAAACAAGCACGAAAATATCGACAGCAGATGTCGTTGCTTCGTCATCCTGCAGCAGGGGTTTAAACTGAGAAGATGTATGGCTGCATAAGGGGAGATTTCCCGTCTGCAAGATTGGTCCCAAGATCAGTCGAAGATAGTGCAAGCTCCCATGGTCGCTGCGTCGGGAGTACAACGGGGCCCCGCGATCGAACATACTCTCGAGGTCAAGAGTCACGAGGCCCAGAGGGAGGTATAGCTGCAGCACAGGGATATGCCTATCGAATAAGCACGTTAGCAAATGCGCCTGGCTACCGCGAGCGAGACTCCACCTCTTCCGATCCCTCACCCTTGATCCCTCTCCCCGCAGCTCCCAGTGCATTTCGATAGATTGATGCACCTCATTCGCGTCCCCGTCACGTATGCATACCTCCATTCCGAGGCAGCTGACACGTAACTCGGTCTCACGCATTTCTGCCGGAGTAACAGGTGCTTTTGCAGCCGTAAACGCGAGGGCGCATGTTGATCCAAGAATACCAGGGGATCACGACAACGAACCATAGTTAGACAGGCTTGCAATCCCCCAACGCTGAACGAACTACGGGACGCACGATCAGGGAACGCGGACAGAGCAGGATTATATCTGCGTGCTTACCATGACCATGGTCGAATCCAGCGTAGTCGATGAACGGATGAATCCTGCGAGGCGGTGGCGCTTCGAGCCCTCAAATGCTGTATGTTCAGTTGTGAGACAAGGCCGAAGACGCAAGTAGGGCGGGGCCCTGGAGTTCGAGGCATACATGGAATCGGGTATGGTCATGGACGTACCTCTGGCCCCGAGTTACGATCCCTCCACGAAAGACAGTCCAGAACGTGCTCCTCAATCTGCTCGTGCTCCAGTCAATCCGCGGGGTCTTCCTGCCTCGTAGCCGTACGTTTCTATAGTTGTTGCATGAGCGATAACTAGTGCCGTTACCCATTGTGCTTGCATCCTTCGCCTCAAGGCGTCCACGTCCTGAGAATGGAGAGTAGAGGTGCCGGAGTCAGCGAGGCTTGATTGGCTATCTCAGTGCCGAGCTGTGGGCGTCAGAGATGCCAAATATGGGGCTTTCCCCCGGTGGGGTGGCCCGCGCAGCCTTGCTCTTCCTCTTCATGCTACCGTCACCAGAGAGCCACTTGATAGACTAGAATATCTCTCGATTGACTTCTTGTCGTTATCGCACACGGAGATATCATATCCTGGATGCCGCCGACGCCTTGCGATCCAAGTTGTATCTCGCTGATTGATACGTGGCACCGGTAAGTGGTTGTCTCTGCGAGTACCGTGCTTGCTCAGACGTAGATAATATATTCTCCTAGACATCCACTGGAGACGTGGAAAATCCCACGCTTCCTCTCGATGTCATGAGTGAGATCATGGAGCGGTGTCCAACCGCCACCCTCATATTGCTCATGCAATCGTGCCGTCTACGACGAACGCCCGCGCCATATCCTCCACGGTGGTGTCAAAATCCATTCACCATAACAAATGAGGAGCTTTTCGACCTTCATGGCTGCGGAGCGTCCGACTCGCTTCAAATTCCTGCGCAAGCTTGACGTTCGTCTGTTAGGCGACAACATGAGGCGGCAGGACGCGAAGGTGTGTGGCCATTCTTCTCAAATATCCTCAGCTCTCCTTGGTGACGTTGGTTCTGCGCGACTCAGAGCATATCCTGTCGAAGAACAAAGGTGCCCTGTCCACCCTCACCACCTTCCTACATCTTTCCCTCTTCCGTGCTCGGGCCAACGCTTGCGAGGCCATACATGCTTTGCCTGCGAAGCTTACACATTTGACGATCGCCATCGACGGCCGTCAACGTCGACCAGGAGGAGGTGAGTTCGTCCATTCCACCTGACTCCCCTCAGTCATCCTTATTTCGCCTCTTGCCCAACTTGCATCGTAAGCGTTGGGCTCACACGCAGTACGGCCTCACCCGCCCCACTTCACTGAATGCATGGCACTTTCCGGGATTATCACCGGAGTAGATGCTCCGGGTGATCACGTCGGCGTCGAACTTCTTTGTCGCGAGGCAGGCATGGCTGGCCTCGCTCTGTCTCGGGGCCAAATGCCTACCAGCTACGCGACCACTCCGCATCGATGTGCGCGGCGTCCGGCGGCTCGATGGGCGCGGAGCGGATGTTCTGGGATCGCAGACCTGGCCTGGCAAGGTACTTCACATGTATTTCAGCAGAGCTTGTAATGATTACCCATAGTCTTTTGTCCTCGTCCGAAGCGCAACCTCCAGGGGAGCGAACCCTCCGCTCCGCATATGTAGCATTCGGTTGCTGATGAACGGCATCTCTGAGCAGTCGAATGCAAAAGCGCGAATGCACAGTGCTACCGCGACCGCGGCTGGCTGAATGCCTTGAATGACGTATTTGGTGAATATACAGTCATCCACTCGCTGCCTCACGTTGTTGACAGAATGCATATCTGCAGGTTTTTTGTCGCCGAGTTTTCCGCCACGGCAGCCCCTGCCAGCAGAAATCATAAGGATTGTAACGTTTTCAATCGCGCCAGCAACCGCTCGCCATCTACATCCTCGACGTCCTTTACGGTTCTGAGGTGAGCGGCCTGACCAACATGTCACTTTCACTCCCTTGAACGGCGCGCAGTCAAGGTTCGAAAGGACGAGCTGTCAGTCGGTACTAGACGTCCCGGCGTACGCGGGGAGACCGTCGAACGGCTGTGGCGGCGTGAAACGTCTTCGCTGGGCTGACAGCCCGCAGTATCTGTTGCGCTGTCCAGATGCAAACTGCCAGGAGTTTGTGCGCCGGGAGGCCTGTATCGAGAACCTGTGTTCTAGGCTGGCCATATTTGCGATTAATCTCTGTGGCATTGCGCTCTTTCCATCGCAAGCGGTGAGTGATAAAACGGGTACCCGACAATGCAGTACTTGATTCGGGGTCTATTTTCTTTTGACACATTCTCTCCGGTTCGAGGCGGCGGTGGCGAGTACTCGTGCGCTTGCTCAACACGCGTCCACGGTCAAGCCGGCTGCGCGTTGTCTGCGTCCAGCTGGCGATAGGAAAGGATATGACGATGCATTCTATGGAGGAGTGCATTGCAACGCGAGCTGTGAGATGATCTCGCATGTCAGATCGGGAATGTACCGACCTCATTGGCCATACCCAACCATACCGTTCGAGCGCCGTCGTTCTATGACAGATGACAACAATCAGGGCCGCTTGTGCTGAGTTTTATGGTTACTTTGAGATGATACTTTGGGCTGCGGGGTGTCAAACTCGACCAGCCGGCCGACATACCTTCCCGAAGGTGTTCCAGAGCCAGAGTCTGAATGCACAGTGCCCTCGAGGTGCCACCACAAGGGCCCTGTCCTTAGGCTTATAAAACGGTCAGGGACCAGCATTGGCATCACAAGTTGCTCCCTCATCTTCTCCGCCTCTTTATCAACTGTTTTCACAACCATGGCCTCTGCAGCTGTGTCCGCCTTTTCTAATGCTGTTTCCACTTTGTGAGTTTTCATCAATTGCCAGGGTTTATCTGAGCTGACCATTCATCTCCGTCCAGACATGGTTATTGTTCCAAGGCTGACAGAAGAGTACTGTGGCACTGCGGCATTCGGTAACTCTTGACCCTTGATGCCCCAAAACCTTGCTGATGCATCCCGCATCATCTAGCACTTGTTGTCTACGACTGGCTGATCAACTTTGGCGAGGAAATTCATTGCTTCTGGAATTTTGGCAGGGGCCGGAAGCCCACAGTATCGATGTTGATCTATATGATCAGTCGCTACCCAACCATCATCGCGTGCGCTCTCGCATTTCAAACTATATTTCCTATGTCAGAAATGGTGCGTACTCTGTATGATTATCGTGGTTCTCGCTATAAATGGTTGCAATTACCGTAGGTGTATGTTATGATCTACCATGTGGCTGGATGCAGAATCCTCATTGAAAGACGCTTCCAGGTGTCAGATCAACATTCACATACAATTTATATTTGTGGTTATGTTCACCTTCATCTCCATTAGTAAGTATGAGCTTGCTTGCCACCCTTACATGCTGAACATGACATGCCTCAGTGTTTCCAACAATTCGAGTCTATGCCTTATCTCGCAAAAACAAATATATCACCATCTTTACATTCATCTTAGGTGGACCAGTCATCACTGAACAGGTATGTCCACTCAGTTGGTATTATTAGCTCTCCGGCTCTGAGCTTACTTGTCATGTTATAGATAATGGCCAACAGTTTGAATGCGATCTATCTATCTAGTCCATTCAACTGCAGTGGTGTGGCCCCCATGTTATCGAAAATACCACCAACGTGTAAGCAATGTACCCTGGATGTTTCTCAGATGAAATTAAAAATATACAATGGTTCCATTATAGTTAACCTGGCCACTGGGCTCTGCACAATGGTGCAGAGTACACTCGTGCTGCTTGTGACATGGTATACTACATACACATCTTGGAGAATGCAGAGAGGGATCTTAAAAGGGCCATCACTTGTCCGTACTATGTTGTGCAATGGTGCGTATGATTGCCTGCACCATATCCAATATTGGCTCACCAATTTGGTGCACAGGAAGTGTGTACTTCATGTGAGCTGTCAAGTCCGGGACCCTCCTCTCTTCCCCAACTGGATACTCATATAGTGGTGTGATGATCAGTGCTCTCACTTCATTGGACATTGTTGGCCAGATAGCCTTTAAGGCATGTATCATAACTAAGCCTGCGTCCCCTGTGCTGGAGTCCTGAATGTGCCTTGATAGCAAGCAAACAGTTCCTTGGCTGCAAATATTGGCAGCATTCTCTATCCGTATGTCTACCCCATCCCCGGACCCCCTTTCTCATACCATGCATCGATCTGCTCTAACAGCTGTTGAAGATTGACTTCCATACTTATCTGCTGTTTCCTCCTTGATCTTCAGCAAGTGGATCGCTCTTCAGCTCATTCTGCATCGTCGCCCTCAGCCATCTCCTCACTCAACTTCAATGCAGCTGGTTCCCAGACGGCAGCGGAACTCCCAGCATTTGTAGCATCAATGGATGAGCCCGTCCTCACCGGGATAAGCTTCATAGATTCAGTAAACGGGGACGAAGACGTGGCACGCATGGATCAATCAGAACCCAGTGCTCATGATGAAAATCTGCTGACTGAGACCAGAGACAATGATAATGGGATGGATGGCACAGGCATAGCAGAGAGTGAAAGTGCTTGATTACACTGGTGAGTTGAGGTCATTGGTTCCGAGTAACCGAGGCCTCTAGAAAAACCTCTCCAGGCTAATTTGGTGGAAATACATCTAAAAAGTAGAAATTAGATCTAAAATAGAGGCATTAGCACATTAGCCATAAAATACATAGGTCCCCTAAATCCTTAGAGGTATTGGGGGCAAAGTAGCACTACTGTAGTGCTAAGATAGATCTAACACCCAGCACAGCTGTGTATTAGCACTTAATGTTAGATCTAATTATGCAATATTAGGCACTATTATACACTCCATTAGCAGAGGGATTATTTCCTTACTGGCAATGATCAGGTCACAACACCACCCACAAGGCTTTCAGCATTATGATATGTCATTGTAAGATAGCCATAACTACGCCAAGCTAATAAAGTAGGTAAATGATTAGGGATACTACTAAGGGAGCCAGATTATCAGGAGATTATTCTGGAGTACATGAAGATGCCAAAAAAGGAAAGTGCAGAGCTATAAGGTGAGATGACGTAGAGATGCTGGAAAGGAAAGTATCTAATGATGAGGAGAGACAGAGTTACACAGGCATGTCCTTGACGTTGAGGAGCGCTGTGGCAACCGTACGTGCACGTGGCGACGTAATAACACCACTAATGAGAACTGTATAAGTCACTGACACGTCAACCAAGCATTTACTTATGTAGCCTTAAGATAGATCTCGTGCATGAGCCTGTGATACGCTGCAAGGTTCTCATCCTTAATGCGGTTAAGCACATCAATGTGTGACTGGTAGGTGTCGAGAAAGATATTGGCCCGGAACTCTCCCGGCCGAGTATGAGAAGCCCGGCAGTCTTCGAGCGACACGTGAATCTAAACAGGAACTGATGTTAGAATCCGACAAGTAACACCTGTATATCAACTGTGCTCGAGAAGCTCATCACGAATGTGCCCAGATCCTCGCCCGTCCACATGTCGTGCACCACGAACTCCAAGCCAGACTCGAGGCCGGGAACCTCAGCAAAACCGAACGTCATCGTCGCCGCCTATGCCACCCATATCGAAGCAGAAAGCATGACTACGCACTGCAGTGCCAACAAGGGCAAGCATGGCCGCCGGGATCTCCTTCTCCAGCAGCACATCCGGCAACGATAATTTGAACTCGTTGGTGATCTCAAAGCCAAAGCTGGTGGGCGTCCAGAACCACACCTTCTGAATAACATTCGCAAAGATTGGCGGATAGTATGACATGTTGGCATCAACTCTTTTCTTCTGCAAAAACGTCAAGAGATAGGTGACTGGAACAACAGCAATGCAAGACATACCTTGTAGTTGAATGGATAAATATACCGCAACTCCGTGAATAGCCATGTGATCTTGTCATAATCGCCGGGATTGACATCATAAACAGCCTGTATAAGTTTGTCCGTCTCCTTCTTGACGGTCCTTCGCATATTCGAAGCATGTTGCGTCACCTAGAAAGGAGGAAACCGTCAATAGATGAAAAAAAAAACGGATGGATAAATAAATCTACAAGGGCGGCGAGGGGTTCAGCATAGTCTGCATCCTTTACCAACCGCGACTCTATGTCCTTGTACTTCAACCTCCTCGCAGACTTGAGAAGAGCACAATCAGCATAGTTCCTCGATACTGAGGGCCCGTCAGGGAAGGTGTTCCTGAGGCAGAGCATTGCCAGGTAGATCTTGATGGCTGCAGATGCAAATGTCTGGACGTGCAAAAACTGTCTGGTGAGCTTGAGCCCCCCATCGGCCGAAAACACGAGGTGGATCCAGCGATCTTCGTGATCAAGCTCATCAGGATTCACGTCGCTATCCTCTGGATCTGACTGAACTGCTTGGCCCTTTGCGACCGCACGGTACGAGACACGTAAGTAAGAGAAAGTGAGGAAGGAAGTGTACATACCTTGTGATGCTTCGCAGGCGTCTTGGCAGGGGCCGCGTCCGCCCATTCAGGATCCTGGAATGCAATTGTGAGTAGAAAATACCAATCCAGCCTCACACAGGACCCTGTCGCCATCCAGCATATCCGTGAAGCGCTAAGATCGACCTCTCGTCCATGACACAGACGGAGATCAACCTCCCCTTCATCATGGCCGATGCGACAGGCCCCAAGCACATGTTGCTGATACTCACCTCATTGATCTGCTTTTGCTTCTGAGAAATGCGTGGAGGGTCCTCGACATCCTCGCATCCGTGCAAAGCCTTCGCCTTCTGCCGGCCGGTCCCGCTCAAGCTCACCTTCTGCCCACTTGACCCGCTCGGGCTCGGCTTCTGCCCATTGGACCCGCTCAGGCTCGGCTTCTTCCCACTCGACACACTTGCAGTCATCCGGTGCCCACCAGACCCGCGCGAGCTTACCTTCTCCCCACCTGACCCCCTCGACCTTGCCTGCTTCCCGCTCGACATGCCCCGCCCGCCTGACCCATTCTGGCCTGTCCCGTGTCTGCCCGACACGCTCGCACTCCTCTGATGCACGCCCGACCTGGCTGCGACTGTGAAGATCAGACTAGGTGAACTCGAGGATGACATACTGACACACACTATTTCTTTGGCTTGAGGATTGCCGTTGCGGTATTGGGGGTTGCTGGGTCGGCCATGTCATTGCAGTTCATAAGGGAAAGAGAGAGTGAGGTAGTGTAGTCGTGCTCACCTGCTGGCTGCCCAACAGGCTCTGGCTCTTCCGATGCCCGCTAGATTTCCTCCCGTTCGACCTCGAGACATGTTGTGAGCTTCAGATGACCTTCAACTGTTGTAAATGACCATCATCGTCATCGTCGTCGTCGTTGTCGGCATCGCTATTGCTGGTCCTGGCCTTCTGCTTCTTGCTTGGCGGCGCTTGGGGCTGAGTCGACAGAAATGTGGTGAACGGGGGAGCGACGACAAATGTGAGCACGTACCGGTGAGTCCTCATCCCCGCTCACATCGCCGGCCGCCCTCTTCTCAACCAGCCTCCATCCATCTATCTTCTGGTGGTATAGGTGCATCTTGAACCATCCATGCTCATCGTACAGCCAGTTGAAATTGCCGATATTATTTTGCACAAGGTCGTGTTGATTATTGGAGTTGAGGACCTCTGGGTAATTGAATGGGGATGGCGAACGACGTGGGGAAAGGGTGTGATGATTGGCGTCATCCTCGTTGGAAGGTTGGTCTTTGTCAAGATGCATGTTGTTGCTGTCATCTGCCACTTCATCGGGCACGTCCTGTTGCTCATCGTGGGGCTGTTTCTTTCCATAGCATCGAATGACACAGCGGGACCTGTCCTGGTTTGCGACATGACCAGGAAACCTTGGTTCTGCAGCCTCCGGGTTGTCAGACCAGTCCTGTTCTTCCCTGTGGCTTCGGCGAGACACACCTTCCGGGTCATCATTGCCATCCGCCCACCAAGCAGACTTATATGAGACAAGCACAGAGACACTGATGTTGAGCATGGGGATCGAGAGAAAGGCAACAGATTAGCGCCGCCTCCTGTGGCACCACTCACCTCAAACTCGATTGCTGCTCGAATCACCTCCGGGTCTCCCTCCATCTCCAGGCTATCTGACGACTCGACACGATCCGCTTCTGCCTCCTCATCTTCGTTGTCTGTGCTGCTATCCTCTTCGCTATCTGTCGGTGACTTGAACACCTTCTTGAGCTTCCTGTTGACTTCGGACGGTGACCGGCGCAGGGTCTTGTTCTCCTGTGTGCCTGACGACTTGCTCTTGGGCTTCTCATCATCCTCGTCCTCCGCCCGAGTATCACTTTCTGGGCTTGGTCGCTGCAAACTGGGGTTGAGGTTGGGTGGCGGGAACTGGGCTGCCAGTGGCTCCCTCAGAGCCGCTGGTGAAGGGTTATTGTCATTCAAGCAAGGTATGTTGCAGAGGGTCATTCGGTTGAACTTACGGTTTACGGACTTTACTTTAGGTTTTAGCTTTGGGGCACTTGTCCGTGGCTTGTACGACTCCCATGCTAGAGACTCAAGGTGAGTATTATTGCGACGGTGTTCACCGCAGGATACAGGGAACTTCAGTCTGATCAGGGTCCACAAGCTGCATGGTGCTCCTCCATATTCGGTGTCATCCTCACCTCACACCCCTGGCACTCCTGATACTCCCGAGTCCTCAATGTTGACCTCGATGTCTCTGGCATCAAGTGCGCCGCCATCAACACCACTCGGTACGGGTCGTGTCCAGTGGGACAACCGGCACGCTGATCAACATCGACTCGCGGTCTGCACGGTGCTCCTCCATACTCGGTGTCGTCCTCACACCCCCGGCACTCCTGATACTCCCGAGTCCTCAACGTCGACCTCGACATCTCCGGCATCGAGTGCGCCACCTCAAAACCACTCGGTATGGGTCATGTCCAGTGGGACGACCGGCATGCCGATCAACATCGACTTGCGGTCTGCATGGTGCTCCTCCATACTCGGTGTCATCCTCACACCCCCAGCACTCCTGATACTCCCGAGTCCTCAACGTCAACCTCGACGTCTCCGGCATCGAGTGCGCCGCCTCAACACCACCCAGTACGGGTCGTGTCCAGTGGGACGACTGACACACCGATCAACATCGACTCACGGTCACCAACGACTGTGTCGCATATGCCTGGGACCACGAGTGCAACGGTCACATACGCTGCTACATGCAATGTCCTGGCAGTGTGCAAGAAGGCCAAGTGCGGCGACATCTTTGTGCATGCCACCTGCCGGGGCAAGTATAATGCTGCTCCCGGCCAGAGAGGAAGGTCTCCGGAGAGTGATATGCGTCATGTTGCATAGATGGATGCTCACCTTGAGATGCCCTGACTGCTGCAGCGCATTTCGCTACTCAATTACGTGAGTCATCATGAAGAAAGGAAAGATGTTTGCAAACTTATGCCTCCCCTTGTTTGAGCAGGGCTCCTCATCGCTACCAGCGGACCCAGCAGGATCGTCATCGTCGGAAAGAATTTGTTGTTGCTTCGGCATGGTGTCGGTCGGAGTGGGGGAAGGGTTTAAGAGCTGGTAAATTAGACATTGAGTGGAAGGAAAGGAATGGGTAAGTGAGTGGTGCTGTGCGCTGTCAATTGAACATGTTGCTGAAACCGTGGCCAGCTGGGGCTGGAGTATCCATGCGTGATGTTCGCAGGATCCTAACCGGTTATCCGATACCTCATGCCACCACAATCTCATCTACCTTTGTATTGTATTACTTCCTATTCCACTCACCTTTTTTGCCATGCCGCGATCCTACGAAACCCACAAATACACTCAACACTGTCCAGGATGCAATTCCTGGTTTACGAAGACTGGATACCGGAGTCATCTACAACAGACCACCAAGCCTCGATGCGTCACAGTTCGTGAACAAGAAGATCTATACAATTCAGACCCTCTGACTCCCCCAACCTCTTCGCCTCAGCCTCAACCTCCACTCAAGCATGACGAAGCTGAAGCGTCTCCAGTGGCATTCGATGGTGATTATTTCGGTGCGTACGACCCAGCTGATTTCGACAATTTCAGCGAATATGAAGGCGGCGATGGTGATGGGGCTGGGGAGGATATCAGTGAGGAGGCGGAAGGTGGAAAGGATCAAGGAGGGGACACAGATGAGGAGGATGAGCCCCAGGATGTGGAAGAACTCGAAGACGATGCTGAGGATGAGGACATGCTCAACTACGATGACGAGCTGGGCTGGGAGCCTCCGCCATACCCTCACCACGAAGAGAGCCCCAACCGCGAGTCCATCGAAGATCCCACTGAAGACTCCGAGGATGACTCTATGCAAGCCGCTCGACAATGCACGAATGCGCACCTCTGTGCGAAGACTCTAGTCGATCACTTTGGCGGGTGTGCAGGTGCGCCTATCACTCTGAACCCTACCGACAACGAATACGACCACTATTCACGTGCGATCAATGCCAATGCCAATAATCTGTACTACCCATTCAATTCATATATGGACTGGGTGATCGCAAAGTGGTCCAAGATGCGGGGGCCAGGGTCTACGGCGGTGTCCGAGCTGCTCGCCATTGAAGGTGTACGTCCTCCCCACAAGTCTCCCCTTTGTCCCGCACTTGTCTGTACTATCCCTCCCCTTCCGTGAGACCATTGGCCGCTGTATCCGGGCCCTCCATTGCCCGGCATGGCAGGGACATGTTCAGTGGCACCTTATAGTTATGGCGCTTCTGCCTGCTTTTCTCCATGTGGTGCCTATGTTGCATCCTGCGACTATGCGCAAGGTGCTCTTGTGGAGGATTAGCGATGGGTTGTGCATTGCGAAGGTCTCCGGCACAATCAGAGGCTCTCTCTGTGGGCGCAAGGTTCAAAGTTTGCTTTCTCTCAAGACGGAAAGTCACTGTGGTGCGGAACAGGGGATGGGACAGTGTTCTTTCATCATCTTTGTGACCCTCTGGTTCGAGTTTGTCCTACTCAGTGGTCTGCTGCTGTGTAATGCTAGTGACTGACTTTGTCTGTTTGCTGTTAGCTCGCGGATGTCCTCGGTCTGTCATTCAAGCACTTGCGGGGTCTCAATAAGATTATTGATGAGGAGCTCATTTCCGGTTGCCCGCGCTTCACACGCCGTGAAATCATTGTGGCGGGGGAAGCATTCGAAGTCTTCTATCGGGATGTGATTGCATGCATCCGTGCATTGTACAGTGACCTGGAGTTCTCGGGGATACTCGTATTTGCGCCTGAGCAGCATTTCACGGATGACGATCGGAGGGTCCGGGTATACTTTGACTTGCACACAGGTGAATGGTGGTGGGAAACACAAGTACATATGCGCTTTATGTTCAAATTGTAATGTACTCATGTTACCTCTAGGCTGAGCTAGAGAAACGGAAGCCTGGCGCCACCATCATCCCTATCATCATTTCATCAGATAAGACCCAGCTTACTGTCTTCGGAAGCCACACCACATTCCCTGTATACATGACCATTGGTAACCTACCTAAAGACATCTGCCGTAAACTGTCTTGCCGTGGACAAATCCTCCTCGCATATCTCCCCATTACAAAACTTCAACACATCAGCAACAAGGAAGCCCATCGACGCGCACTCGGAAACCTGTTTCACAAGTGCATGGCGACTATCCTCAAGCCTCTTGCCCGTGCTGGAGTTGATGGTATCAAGGTTGTCAGCGGCGATGGGGTGATCCGCCGTGGACATCCAATCTTTGCCATGTTTGTCAGCGACTATCCCGAGCAACTCCTGGTGACGTGCTGCAAGACTGGAACCTGCCTGAAGTGCGTGATCCCTCACAATGAGCTAGGCAATGACACAGACCTGGAACGCGAGCTCTGTGACCTCCAGAAGATCCTCGCAGCTGTCGCATTAGTCAATGGGCCCACAGTTGAATTTACGAAGGCATGCGTGGATGCCAGCATCAAGCCCATCCGCAATCCCTTCTGGGTGCAGCTCCCCTACATCAACATCTATCGCTCAATCACCCCTGACATCCTCCATCAAATCTATCAGGGCATCATCAAACACCTCATCAGCTGGCTCAAGAGCGCATATGGAGCGGAGGAGCTGGATGCTCGTGCACGTCGACAACCCCCGAACCATCAGCTCCACATGTTCCTGAAGGGAATCACGACGCTGCAGAACGTCACTGGCAAGGAGCATGCGGACATCTGTCGCCAGCTCCTCGGTCTTGTTATTGGTCTCCCTCTCCAATCCGGCATTTCTCCCACCCGTCTTGTGCGAGCTGTTCGTACCCTCCTTGATTTTTTATATCTTGCTCAGTATCCCGCTCACATGTCAGAATCCCTGGGCCTGCTTCAGCAAGTGCTTCTGCGCTTCCATGAGAACAAGGCCATGCTCATCGACATTGGTGTACGTGCCCACTTTCATATCCTCAAATTACACTCCCTCGACCACTACGTGCAGTCAATCATACTTTTTGGAACAACGGACAGCTATGACACTCAGTACATGGAACATCTACATATTGACTTTGCAAAGGATGCCTACCACACGACCAACCACAAGGACGAGTTCCCCCAGATGATGCTCTGGCTCGAGCGCTGAGAGAAGATTCTGCGGCATGAAGCCTTCATCCAGTGGCGCCTTCAAAACAGAGCCAAGGCTGAAGAAAAGGCACAGTCAAACACTGCGCATGTTCCCTCCAAACCATCCTCGCACTGCTCGACCTCTCCCGGACGGTCCTCCTGCAGTCATTCGTGTTCCCGTGCCTCCGCCAGCAGCCTCGAGGACATGCTCATTGAGGTGAAAACCACTGGCGATGACAACGCTCCTCATCCCCATGGCCATTGTGCCGTCCACCCTGCGCAGCATCTGGCACGCCACCATTCGACTTCTCCCAGGCACGACTATCACCTTGGGGTTCCATCACAGCATGCCTGGGTCCACGCATCCTCCACACTTGTTGGCTGCGGTGTCCTGGTCCCCGGCCAGATCGCATCTCCTGCTCGACCGACACTATCCCGCATCCACATTGCAAAGACTTCGAATGCAAAAGCCCTCCATTTTGAGGCTGCGATCAAGGATTATGGGGCAACATTCATCCATGATGTGCTCGCGCAATTCTTGGTCAAGTATCACAACCCATCTCTATCCCCTGCCGAGATCGAACATGCCTCTCAGTCCCTTTTCTTCCGCTTCACTACCCTCCCGGCATTCCACAGGGTCAAGTTCGTGCTTGAGGATGCGCAGCAGCTTGGTATTATGGAAGACCGTCGGGATGCTGCACACGCACGGCCTGCGCAGAGAAACAAACAGGGGAGGGTGGTCCCTGCTCGATTTGATATGGTGTTGGTGAATGAGGGTGAAGGCGGTCTGTTCGGGGTCAAAGGTGCACATCATCTACCTATTAACAGATGCTCCACGCTTATTCAAATGAAAGGTTATCGTGTGGGCCGGATACGACTCATATTCAAGCTGTCGAAGACTGCTTACCAAGAGCATTTGCCCGGTATCATTACACCTGGCCATCTGGCGTATATTGAATGGTTTACCGCCTTTACTCGGCCGGACCCTGTAAACGGCTTGTATAAAGTGTCTCGCTGTCGTAACAAACAGGGCGACTTACTTGCTAGTGTCATCGAAGTAAGTACAATCCGTCGAAGTTGTCACTTGTATCTGGTTTGCAGTAGTCAGATAGACCGAGCCTGGGCGAGTAGTACAGTCCTTGATGATTGTGAGGATTTCTGGTTAAATGTATTTAGTGATCAGCATATGTATATGACGATGGCGTAGTGTTATGATACATAGATTGACCGAGTTACAAAGTGTTCGAAACATCAGTCGCGATCCACGACTGCCGCCAACTTCCATCGTATCTCGTAAGCATCTCAACCGGTCGTTGGCTCTCTCTCGCTCCCATCTCGTGTCTAGCAAAATCCCTGCCCTTCACCACTCTCCACGGCTGCCTTTTTGATGCACCAGCAGACCTCTATCCTCAGACCACCTACACCTGCCACCTGTCCTATCACTCCCGGGACCAGTCATACTCGCTCTCCACCTCCACGTGTCCCGTCTCCTTCTCTCTCAGCAGTCCATCCCAGAGGGCCAGTCCACTGATGCGTCTTCCCAGCCTTCCCCTCGTGAATCACAGTCGCCCAAGCAGGATGATGCCTCCTCAACAAACTTAGATGGCACGCTGCAACAGCAACCAGCAAAGCCACAAGCTACCTTCCTCACGAAGCTCTACGGGTACGTCCACCCGACGTGTCTCTTCCTCGCACCCCTCAAGCCCTGGCTTCTCGTTCTCCTTCCCCCACACCTCCATCCAGCCACCCCCACCTCCAACTTCCTCGCCTGCCTTGCGTCCTCTCAACAAGGCCCCGACGTTGCCGTCTACACCATCACATTTCCATGCCTCCCAGGCTACTTCTCCGGTGTCAGCAACGTCTTCTTCGCCCTCGTCCTCACGCACTTCGATGAACGCAAAGCCCAACCGACGGCATCCAGTGACAAGTTGGACTCGGAGTCACCATTGTCGCGTGCGGTGTCGCACGCGGTAAGCAAGACGCATGCGATACTCGTGCTCACCCATGAGGCTGCAGCGATGCTCCCTGAGGACGGGCAGACGTCATGCTAACGACGCATTCAGCCTCCTCGAGCGGCCAAAGAACCACCACATGGTTCTTTGGGTTCCCGCAGGAGAGCATATCATCGTAGTGCGGCCAGAGCAACTCGCCTTCGCCTCCATGTTCTCCCCAGCATTTATCACCAGTCGCGTTTTGCTTCGAGTTCTCTCGGCAGCTAAAGGTAAGTCTCTACTTCTTTTCTATTCCACTCGTCTGCGGCATGGTTCCCCGCAACCCCTGACACCTTTCTCACGTGCCTTAGATCTATGGCTTCATGAGCAAGGTCATCATCCCTCGAAACGTGGACCCCCCTATAGACAATCCCGACGTGAGCACCTGGGTAAGCTCCTTCCCGCCGTATTACCGCTTTCCAGTAGCTAAATCGCTACCCATCCATAGCACATCCCACGCTCAACAGGCACTCACCACCGGAGGTCGTCGTACACTTCCACCGTTGCGTACCTCGCCGCCTTCCCAAACCGCTGCGCAAGAACAATCCTGAGGTCCCCCAAATTCCCCCGCCACGTTCAGCCATTGGTACGTGTTCACGTGCACGAGACGGATGCGCTTGCCGTGCGAGGGGTGAAGGAGCCTAACACGATCTCCACAGACTTGGACAGCACATTTCCGGCGTTCAGTGACGCATTTGACCTCAGAGCTGAGATCGATTACATGTTTCTGGACTCTACATTCAGATCTGGCATTGACAGCGACAACGTGAACGCGCTTGCGCCTGGATTTGCGGCAGGAAACGTGTTCGAGCCCGCGCCTGCAGCAGGAGGTGCATTGGAGAATGCTCCGGGAGGCGCGTTTCCTTCATATGCAGCAGGGAACGTGTTCATGATGCAACAGGGGAATGTGTTTGACCAGGCACAAGCACCTGCAGATGCGTTCACCCCGGGTTCGGCGAATGCACGAGCAACGATGTCAGGTCGGACGTTCCATCTGGGGAACGCCGATGCAGCAGTGTGCAACAATTTCTGGGGCTGGCTTCGAGTGTGAGTCAGCCACAAGTTGTGTATGAGGTTGGGGGACATGGACTCATCTTTGCTTTTTGGACTTTCGGTTTGTGGATGTGCTTGTGGATGTTTCGTGTCACCTCGTCTCAATACTGGTACCGGTACCCTGATCAGCAAAGCAATTGGTCCTTTTCTTCTGGCGTGTCGAATGCGCACTCGACAGGTTCACTCTCCAGCCTCCCGAACCCTTCCAGGAGCAGCTCAAGCCTCACTAGTGGTTGTTCTTCCCACCTCCAGCCTGCGACCATCAACACGTACACCTCATCGTACACTCCGATTAACTGCAACCACCACAGCGGGGGACCTGTTTCACCTGACAGCAGGCCGACCTCCGGGTATGGTATGTCGCTTTGGATGCTGACCATGTCGTTCCGTTTGCAGGGTGTTGGCTACAACTTGTGACGTGGATGCAGAGTTTGTGGAGTACTCGATACGGTCTCTCGTTTAGTGTTGTATAGTGAGAAATCTCATCAATGACGGAGGCATTTGCTTCGAAAGAGTGCTCCGATCGTGCTCCACCACTGCAGCCTCAAGAAGCTCTACCGCCTGCCGAATCTGATGTCGTCTCTGCCAATGCCGTATGAGGACTAGAGCGGGCACTTTGGTCACGATTATTCTCATCCCGGCTGGTTCTGTTAGTCTGTCCTTGTTTTGTCTACCCTCATACAAGTCATATGTGAATGCCAGTTTTTCGAGCAGTCATCAGGAATGCAAGTATAGCCAACTGATGTCTCTGTACCCATCGCTGTACTCTGAGCACCTATTGACGTCCATGAACATCTCCCCACCCCGCAGAGTAATGATGTGCTGGGTGCTGGTGAGATGCCCTGCATGCACAGCATGATCCAGCTCCCTCTCCCAAAACAATGGCATGTATAGTGTTAGGTCTCAAGTAGTGCAAAGTAGTCCTAACTAGTACAACTGCTGTTCCCTGACCAAGTGGTAGTGCATATTATTACAATATTAGTACTAATTTGATCAAATTAGATTGGTAGTATCTCCATTAGATCATAGTTGTACTAAAGGCGTTGAATTAGGTTGGGTGGGTTTTCCTGATGGCGTGGAACAGCGCTGACAGTTTGCTTCGCAGCTGGACAGGATGAAACAAGCCCTGGATTAGATCCCCTCCGACTCGTGTTGCATCACCTGCTATCCAAGTTCGATAGATACGCTTCCACTTCTTGACGTGGCCGGGACATACCGCTAGATGTACAAACCGAGACAAACCGAAATGGTCTGATTAGCATGACACATACATAGACTGCGTTGTATTGCATTTATTCTTCGAAGAACATGCTTATTTATGTTACAAAATCACTGACGACACGCCGGGAGTACATGCACCGGACAGACATATTTGATGGCGCCGAAGGTTTACAGACTGCGGAAAGATAGTTGATAGCAATGGACGAAGGACGCTGCGGACCGTTCCACAGAGACACAATGGACGACGCAGGCGAGATCACAGCGGAGATGCGTCTAAGGAGTAAATAGCGAGTAACGATAGTGAGGCAATGAACAAACAAGAAGCCATGATCGTAACCAACCATCAATATGGGTGACACCGCACCCAAATCTTCAGATCACATACACATCCTCCTTCTCCAAGCTGTGCTCCCGCAGCTTCTGGAAGTACTCAATCTGTTCCTGACGGTTGCGCACCGTCTCCTACGATCACGATCACGATCCCGTCAGCTCCGAGTTCTATCTCAACCACAGAATCGTGACGCATCGCGCACCTCGTCCTCGTCAGGATCAACTTCCTCAGTCGCACGTCCCTTTCCCTTTCCCTTCCCCTTTCCCATCCCCTTCGACTTCGACGCAGGTGGCCGGGCTCGCGACCATTCGTGACCGGGGCAGTCGCCCCCCCCCCCCCCCCCCCCCGCGCCATTGCCTTCGTCCGTGTCCGCGTCCGCGACCCCTCCCCGAAGCCGCACGAGCAGGAGGCTTCGGCGGCGACGAGTCTGTATCCATCTCCTCATCCTTGCTGTCCGTGCTCTCAGGAACGTTCTCCCTCCCCTTTCCCTTGCTCTTCTTGCTCGTTTCCGCCACCCGCGCCTTCCTCGACCGCTTCGGCAGCAGCGCCTCGACCCTCCCCACCGCGCCTTCGGATCCAAGCCCTCGCTCTCCCTCTCCCCCGGCGCCGCCTGCGTTCGCGCGCGCTTCTTGCCTGCGACTTTCGGCGGCTCCGGGTACGGGTCTTCAGACTCGAGTGTCGCAAGGGGTTGGCGGGGCTGCGATGGGCCTGCCTTGCCCTTGTCGAGCGCTGCGACCGCTTTGCCCTTCGCAGTATGCGCGACAGGGGGCTCGACCACTCGTCGCGCATCAACCCTGCTCCGGAGTGCGAGCCGGACAGGCCGCCGTCAGAGAAGTCTGGGGTGTGCAGCGGCGATTGTGGGTGGCAGGGGAGCGAGCTCGACAAAGAGATCTGCGACTCTTCGCGCTGGGTAGTTCGCACTGTCCCAATCGATTAAGCTCAGTTCCTTCAAAATCAGAAGAACCCACCCTTGGATGGTCTGCCGGCGGCGCTGTCGCCGGTCAGGCTATGTTTTCCTGTCTCGCGGAAGGTCCGCGTCCTAGCCTCGCCGCCTTTCTGCCTGTAAGACATGATCGGTCAACCATCGGACACGCCGGACTGTCTCTTTGGCTGTGCGGCCATGGAGAAACTTCCCAACACGTAGATTGGTCTAGCGCGCAAGTGATGGTGGGCGACGCGGTGTCTTGCCGGGATACGGGACAGCGTGTGCGGAGAAACAAGTCTGAGAAAAGAAATTAGTTGTATCAGTGGGAATAAAAGCATTGTGAAAGAGAACACCGAGGGAAGGAACAGCGACTCGGAAAACAGAAACTATGAAAGGAGGAGGGACATGGCCCGTCTCGACATTCGCTTCTCTCCCTCGCCCCAGAGGTGCGCCCTGCAACGAGCTCCGCCGCATCATCGGCTCATTCGCAGCGCCGGCGCCGTAGAAGCATGAGTACATACCGTTCACTGTCAGTGGTGTGCGTCTTAATCGCGCCTGCGGGCTGCGTGGAAACTCCTGGGGCACTCCCTGCTCGCATGGTTGGACGGAACGGCAATGATCGAAAGCTGTGCGTGAGCGCATCGACGGTGAGCGGTTGAAGGCTTTGGGGTGCCGTGGGCAGGCGTTTTTATTTAATAGCGGCCGGGCATGAAGTCGAGCATAAGGGAAACACGATATACACAGCGATAAAGGGTCAAGTGAGACAGCACCCAGTGCGACATAGAGACGTCCTACGCACGAGGAGGAAGCCAGCAAGCATCGGCTATTTCGGCCCTTGCCGCCCCGGTGTTATGGGCGCCAGAGGTACCAAACAGACGGAGTCCCGGTCTGGCATGGGTCCGCCGTCTTGATCCTCTTCAACGTTTCGCCAGGCAGCCACTTGACGGACTACAAGACTGTTCTCATCGCTACTGCACGCGGCGATATACCTGTCGCATCATATCCTGGATACCACCAACACCTCGCGATCCAAGTTGTATCCTAGCCGATTACGTACTGGTAAGTCGTCGTCTCCACCAGGGTCGTGCTTGCTCACATGTACATGCTATATTCTCCTAGCGATTCATCACGGACATGGAGAAGCCTGCACTTCCTCTCGTTGTCATGAGCGATATCATGGAATGGTGTCCACCCTCGGCCATCACATCACTCATGCAGTCGTGCCATCTTCTGTACGACGAAGGCCCTCGAGCGCCATCTCCTCCACGGTGGTGTCAAAATCCATTCATCGCAATAAATGCGGAGCTTTGCGTCCTTCATGGCTGCGGATGGTCCGACTCGCTTCAAATTCCTGCGCAAGCTTCACGCTGGACGGTTGGACGACGAGATGAGGTGGCATGAGGACGCGTCACGGAGTCTGGCCAGTCTACTCGCATATCCCCAGCTATCCTTGGTCACTCTAGTTCTGCACGATTCGGAGGAGTTCCTGTCAGAGACCAAATGCGCCCTGTCCACCCTCACCAGCCTCCTACATCTTTCCCTCTTTCGTGCTGGGGCCAACGCCTGCGAGGTCATACATGCTTTGCCTGCGAAGCTTACACATTTGACGATCGCCATCGACGACCAAGGGTGGGTTCTTCTCATTTGACCAGAACTGACCTTAACGAATTGGCACAGTGCGAACTACCCAGCGCGAAGAGTCGCAGATCTCTTTCTCGCTCCCTTGCCACCCACGATCGAAACGATTTTCTGGAACACATCGAGAAAGTTGTCCACTCCATTCTGGTCCGAGGGCCGTCGGGCACACCCCAATGTACGTACCTTCGGCCTCGTCTGTCGCGTCCAGAATCCGGAATGCATCAAAATCAACACCCTGGCACGCACTTTCCCCAACATCTCACACCTCCAGCTCCTGCCGAGCCAGGCCCCGCTCGAGTCTACGTACCTTGGCGACTCAGACCTGTGGTGGTTCCGGCAGGTCCGAATGGGTAACCGGGAAAGGCAGAGCCATCGGCCAGGCTTTTGGCCGGATATCGTCGAGTGCTCCGGGGAGCTCCTCATGATATACGCCCTGGGGTTCGCTGGCACCATTCCGAAGCTGCGCGTATGGAAGCTCCTGGCTTCCACAGCTTTCACCCCCATCCTCCGAACTGTGTTGACGGACTCGTGCCCTACGTCCCTCGAACTCAGCGTTGTCGGACTTCGCGTTCTGGAAGGAGTCCTCCACGTGCTCAGGGAATGCGACCCGCAGACCGTACGGGAGCTGAAGCTGAACGTCATCGTTTTCGCGGACCACGACAATCCACAGGATGCACTGCCCACTCTTGTCAGTAGAATGTCACCTTGGGTCTGCGTGCAATTGACTGACACATGTCGCTTTCTTAGGAAGATATCTACCTTGCATTCATCCCCATCCCTCGAGATTTGGCAGCCCTCCACGTCGTCCTGAGCTATGATGCCCCTCGCGCGGAGGAGAACGCCTCGATTGTCGCGTCGCCTCCGACCACCGAGGAGCTGACTTCGATCTCCAACCGCCTGTTGGCGACGTCGCCGCCGCTGAGAGACGCGTCCGTACGCCTCTCGGAGGGGTACGTTCCCACATGGCCGAACTTGGATTTCGACCGCGAGGATCCGTATGACTCGTTCTCGAACTCCCGCCGTTTCTTCGCCGCACAGTTCAGGCCGTATGGCAAAATCGTGTAGTCTGGGCATGGTGGCATCGATCAGAGGTAGAAACTAGGTGATCCGAAGCGATGAAATGACAGTGTGGATTTATATTTTGTTGTACTTGTAGTATAGCTTACGTACATTGTAAGCGCGAGATCCAGAAAGGTATCCATGTCCCCGAGACAAAAGAGCAGCTCCAGTAGATGAAGCAAACATCTTGGTGCCCCAGCAAGGTCAAGGAGCAGCGTTCTGCGAATCTTGACGACGGAGCGTACAGGACACCATGCTCAAAAATCGTCGCTCTCACCGACAGAATCGCACACGCATGACCTTGGGGCGCAAGAGTCTTCGACTGAAGCGACATTTCAAGATCAACGAATCCAGTGGACATCTTGAGCGAGACGTCACGAACATGGAATCTATGAGCAATTAGGAGGATTCCTGACTCCATATCAACGTTAGCGGGACAATAGTTGAACTCGACGCGCAACAACACATACCGGTTGAAGGAGTCCGAACCCCGAAGCCCTACGACGGAAGGACTGTATACGTAAAACAGATTCCATACCCGTGCCGACAACGGTTCCATGATACACCATATGCAGGCCCCGCGGGCAGACCTCGGGAATGACTTCCGGTACCATGTGATTGACGTGTGCTTCTCATTACGCAGTGCACTACTGAGTGGATAGACATTCTCGAATCGACGTCAGCACGGATATGGGGAGCTTCCATGGAGTAGAACGCACCCTGTTTGACGTCGCCCCTCGAGCCGCAATACCCAAAGTTCCGCAGGAAACGTCTTTTCCGGCAGCCTCGCATATCCGATGACGCGTCTGATGAGTCGGGCGTGACTCGTATGGTTAAGAGAGAACCGCCATGGCGGGCCATTGGTCCTGTCCGAGGAGATGCGCTAACGTAAAGGCAACATAAAGACTGTCCTTGTGTTAGCATGGACACAACGCCATGATGACCTACTCACGAGACAGGATGGGCCAGTCTTTGCTCGATGTGGGCCACAATGGTGGGGAATGCATTCTACAATGGCCAAACAAGTAATCAGCCGGAGTGCAGGGAAGCATCAAACGCTCACCCAGCGTACAGGTCAGGATCGTGTCAGTGATCTACACACGATGTTGGAGGTCATGTCCCGCCGCCCGCCAATGTTGTTTTAACTACTGAGCGAGCTCAGGGCTAGTGCTGGTCGTGCGGTCTGCCGTGGTGAGCGCACGGAACGTCCCATACTCCTTCAGGTCCTGTAGATTCCTCCGGCGTCGGGAGAACCGGGATACCGAACAGCAGACAGGGCTGTCAGCTTTCCGTGACATCGACGTCTTCTGGCAGGGCTACGTCCAAACGCGTCTAGGCGCAGACGTTGTGGCGCTGGGGGATGCACGCACGGTATCCTAGTTCGACGCCGTGCGGGACAGCATGAGCGACCGTCAACGGGCCCGAGCAATTCAGACATACCTCCCAGACACACAGTCAGCTTCCCGCCACATCGCGCCACGGAAATCCCGCCACCCTGTAGTGCGGTGCGGCGCATCGGTAGCTCCAACGCGGGAGAAGAGTCGCTAGTGGCATCATCCCAGCTTGCTGCCAACTTGCGTCCGGGACCGTGTGAGGGATCCGGCTTACGTACCGCACGTCCGTGATACTGATGTTTGCGCGTGTACGGATGTCGGTGTCTGCAAGCGGCAGTGTGCGCCTCGTCTGACCAGCGGCACCGCTGCGTTGACGCGAGTCGCGGTAGGAAGAGGTGCGCAATGACCAGGGGAACGGAGGCCGGTTCGTGACCGGAGGCCGGACGGCGGATATCTGGCATGGCGTGGGGCGATGCGACGGAATCGCACTCGGGAAGAAGCCGTGGTTACATTGGGCATTCAGCCGTCGAAATCCTTGTGAGAAGCCGACGGTGAGGGCCTCCGGCGCGTAAATAATCGACCCCAAGACATCCCAGGGTTAAAGCAAGCGCCCTCAGGGCGGCCTAGCGTAATCTGTCATTGTGGTCAGTCGAAGTGACTTTCTTGTGCTCAGGGATAACATCGCAGACCACGGGGCGGGGTGCTGGGGAAAGCTATTGTTGACAACCAATGGGGGCGAGGATGGCTGAGTGATAGTCGGAGGCTCAATAGCCTCATGGTCCTAGTGGCGGGTTCGTCGGTCTCGGGATCTCGACGCCGTTCCCTACTTGGCCTCCCAAGGTTCTTGTTCGGCGTGTGAGGGGACATACCGACGGCTCGGCACATCATGTTTCAGGGGTCTCCTCCGAGATAGAAACTTAGTTGCTTGCCAAAGACAAGCGCGCGCTGAGCCACTCACCACTGGTGCGGTGTGTGGAGTGATTTCTCGTATCTGCCAGAGACCTGAACGCAAAAGTGTGTCCACGCCACCGATGAGACCCGCGAACTTGTAAGTCATGAATCCTTTCTTGTAAAAAGTTTGAAGCCGGGTACGTACATTGTCTCGGATTTGTTTCCGCGTCTGCGATTGACGTACAAATGCTGGCAGTGCACGCGCACTGACGAACGCGTCGATTTGCGCCAACTATGCCCAGACTCGAGCGGTAACTTATGCTGCCTATTGAGGAGAGCATCCTCCGCTTCAACGTGATGTTGGTCCTAGACAGGAAAATCAAACACGAACGGCTGAAAGATTTTACCTAAGATAGACAGGCCCGCGAGCTGGCCAATGGCGGTCAGCATTCGCACGCTGCGCCACGACCACTGGGTCGGGCGAACAATAAGTCTTCGCTCCTGTGCCCCACGATGTGAACGTGCGTAGAGGTTGGGAGATCGCAAGGTGCGTGATCTCCTGCCGTGATGAGCGTAAGGATAAGGGGACGTCCCTCTCATTACGAAGCCCCCGAAGGAATGGCCTCTACGTGGCAAACCTGCGTGCTGCTGGCAGTGCACCCGAAGTCCGACACGAATGGTATACGACACCCCTGAGCATCATCCATCAATTTCATGCGGCAGATAATCGTACCCACTGTGTTGAACAAACGTCCGAAGACCTCGCACCGGCGAGATCCTATCGCCAGCGCGTACCATGCGGTACGGACTTGGTCAGCGGCAAATGATTTCGTCTTCGGTGCTGCGGCCATTCGTTGGTCTGGCAACCAGAGTGTGAGTATGGGTCAACCAAGAAGACATGATAAAGGCATTGAACACTTACCCGCTCCATCTGTAGACGCAGAGAGGGTTGTTCAGGCTGTCACCCTCTCCTCAGGCCGTCTGCCGAGGTATGCCGCTTCCGGAGCGGTCCGATAAGTCTTCAAAGCTCGCGACAGTGCATGCCCCCTCTCTTACTCTCTCCGGACTACGATCCTTGTTGTTATCCTCGTTGTTTCGCGCATGTCGAGGATCATCCTGGATCGTCATCATGGTAAGGGAAATTGTGCAAGAGGGGGATAGACGCCCACCCGGGGAATGCCGGAACGGCGTTGCCAGCGTGCAACCAGTCGGGCTCGAGTCGGGCTGCAGTCCTTTCCCTTCTTGCGACGATTCGCACCTCACCCGCAGCGTCAACCTTACTGGAAGGTCCCGCATCTCGTTCTCACAACTGACAAAGCTTGCTCCAGAATGCAAATGCACCATCCAAATCCGGTTTATTCACCGTTCTTCGGCCTCTTCTCAAAATACCACACTTCGCTCTCTAGCCGGCACGATCACCGACTCCCTGCAACACGCCGTTCCGTGCTCCTTCAAGCCCGACATCTCCTGCTGCGTTTGGATAAATGGATTACATGAAATGCGAGTTTGATGCTGGCGCCATGTCTGCGTCCTTCTCCCGCGCGAACCCCAGGACACCTATGTCCATCTCACCTGTCCATCTTCCGCAAGATCTCTTTCTGCCAGCCATGCGCGTGAATTGCGCCCGAGGGGTGCGGACGATCTCTGCTTCGTATCCAGACGGGCAATGCAGCTGCCCGCCGCTGAGATCCCATCGCCGGCTCCGGGCGCCCGCGCCTTCCTGTCCTTCCAGGTACGCCTTCAGATTGCCCTTCATGACGCTAAGGCCGTGGGCAAATTCATGACCGCCCAAATGGTCGAGCTGTGTCGCCTGTGGTCGACGGAACAGATGCGCCCTCGTCTGAACGCCCGCCGAGGGCGCCCCGTGGAGGAGAGGTGGAGCAAGGAACGGGAACGCGGTGCGGTGCTTCTCCCTCGACTCTTCGTCCTACGAACACTAACCTAGAGCCTTCTGGTACGATAGCGGCGCCATTGCCATTGGACACCTTGAGGGACAGCGCCAGTTATCCTTGTCGTAACGGAGGATTGTGAACAGGCCCCATCCACGGATTTCGGCCATGCGCTATTCTCTGTACTTCCCGCTTGTCCTGATGCAAGTCGGCGTTGTCGCATTGGACGCCTCCGTCTTCTAGTGGCGTTTATGTCGACCATGCTTTCCTCGGCCTCCTCGTGACCCCTTAACGTACACAGTGGCCGCATTATGGACCCCACTGCGAGTCAATGGACACAACTTGAATATGCTCCGTCCTCGTCCTAGAATCTCTTTCTACCGCCCAGGTGGGCGCCTGCGCTCTGAGAACACGCACTTTGTCATGTGCTATCATCAGGTACGTTTGCAATAAAGCGCATAGTACACATCGATGTGACCTGATACCGTAGCTACCCCTCTCCCTCTCTGGCACGCCAGAAGCGTATAAAATCCTCTAGAACCCCAGACACTATCTCCGCCATCTCAACGATCGAAACCTTGCAATTTACGATGACGGGTTTGGAACACCTCGAGGCGAAGAACTCGAGGCGGAGACAATTGGTGTCCGGCTCGAGTGCAAGCGAGAGAATGACCTGGCTGGGTCCGAGGGAGAAGAGGCCCCATGGTACGGCGCAGGACTCGCTCGGAGGTGCGTGGAGGAACGTGTTTCTTCGCGCCCTGCTCAATGATCAATTCAACGTTCATATTATGTACTATTCCCAGGCTGTGCGGTCACGCTGTCCCAAATCCATTCTCCCAAGCTAGCCTTACACGGTGCATTTTGAAAACGAACGCGAGAGGCTGCATCTCTATCCCTGACACGGGGACACCCCGAGGCCTCGACCGTCCATTCAGTCGTGTTCTCTCGACCCGGACCGCCTATACCGCCAGCCACTCGTAAACTTACCCGGCGCCCACGTCTCTCCCCTCCGATCTCGTGCTTTCCACATGTGCATAATGGCTAAATCACAGTCTATCGCTGTTCTTTTGCGCTCCGGCGGCATTGCGCCTTCTCGCGCGTCGCCCTCCCGCCTTCTCCCGTCCGTTCCACGGCCCTGGCATGGGCCTCCTCTGTATGTCTTGATTGCAGAAGGGCAAAGGCCCGCGAACGCCACGAACGCCACGAACGCGCGAACTGCGCGAATCACGCTACCGACCGCTCGGCAGGGACATCTTAAACTGGACCCGCGCTGCGCACACCGTCGCTCGCAATATTATTCGTCTTTTCACTGCCAGCACGCTTCCTCAGCGTCAACGCTGGAGCTGGAGCCGAACCTCTGAAGGCCCGAACCGACGCGCGCACGCTCCGGGACGCAGACGCATATTCACAGTCGCACGCAAGACGTTCGCGAGAAGGCCCGGGGACGCGGCTCGACTCGGTACTCGGAAGCTGGCGCCCACAGGCCCCGGCCGATGACGACAGGCATACACCCGCTCTCCCGGCGCGCGGCCGCCGATTTACCGCAGCTTATTCCGTACTGGGTGCGCTCTCGTAACCGCATTCCTGCCGCGTGCTCCCAGGTCAGCACTAGCATTACGCACGCGTTTCGCGCGTGGGCAGGGAGCCCCTTGGCGAGGGTACTGGATGGGAGAGGGGGCTTCCCAGAACTCTATTTCTCGTGATGATGCCGAAGTGCGAAGCCGCGCGTTGGCGGCGAAAGGGACGGGCGCGAGCCGTCCAGAGTGAGCAGGGACCCTTATCGAGGAGCAGGGTCCGGCGGGAGGTTGTGGCTTCGCGATGTTCACCGCTATGGCAGTCGTGGTTCGAGAACGATTCTGGGGGTTCGAGACGTCGAGGATGCGCTCCAATTCAGAGTGCAATATGGCCGCATATGTGCGGCTGTACGGCACGGGCTGGCGTGGGTCGCCCTCACGAGAAGTCGCGAAGCGAGGACATGGGCTGGGCGGGTGGTGATACCGCGGCTGCAGGCGGCTGCCCTTGGCTCAGGTCGTAGCGCGAAGTTTCATGTTCGACTCGGAGAGATTCCCGCGCGCTCGCTTTAGCAGGGGGGCTGTGGAGGATGACTGGGAAACGTAGGTCTATTCCCTGATGATTACGCACCCTGTGGTTCTTTCTTCACACCCGTGATACCAAAAATCTATGTGCATGTCCTGGTAGCTAGAACAAGGCAATGTTGGTGGGAAACCCTCATCTGTGGTACGTCGGGTTCACCCGAGCGGAAAGTCAGTTTGCCGTATCTGTTGAGCGGGACTTCCTCGACCCCAGTCTACCCAACTGCTAAGGAAACGAAAGCGACATACGCGAAGTGCTCCCGCAATGTAAATGAGGATCATCGGTGCTTTAAGCATCCCAGGTGCAATTGTAAAGGCTAACCGATCGCCCTGCTCTGCGGTCAGCGCCGGTCAGCCCTGACCGTACGCCTAAGGCTCCGAGGGATTCATAAAGGCGTCCGTCGCACATGCTCTCCGACAAACATACAGCAACCCACACGATCAGGCCACGCCAGCTATTCGTCGCGGTTGAGATCGCGAAGCGGAACGTCGCGTCGGGGAACAATGTCGGTAGTGGACGTAAGACGTACGCGTCCATGACTGCGATGACGTCGTCGCAGGACAAAGAAGCTCTCTACGCACGAAATGCGACCTACGATTGCCAATACGACGAAGGCTAGGACTCACGGTAACTAACACCGACAACGCGCAGACTCTGCGGGTTGCACGAACGCCGTGTGCAACCCGGACCCCCAGGGAAACGAATCGTGAAGATGGACTCGCATAGCATGGAAAACAGAACATAAAGCAACTCGACACCTCGTATCGAGAAAGGTGCAGGCACAGAACGTCGTCGACGCCATGGGCGTATGGGACACGCACCGAAGCGAGACTCTGGGACCGGAGGGCCTGCATCGCGAACGCAGAGGACTGCCGACGGCGGAACGAGCTCTTCGCATCATCACCCACATCTACGCCGTCCCCCGTCCGTCCGTTCCCCGCCTTCTATCTCCAGCCATCGCAGTTCGATGCCCTGTCGAACGTGCGCGAAGCCCTCCAGATACGACTACCCGATTAAGCTGTGGAGGAGTATTCGATTACGAGTCGGTCGGCGGTGCGCTGCGATTTGGCTCCGGTGTCGGGTGTCTGAGGCGCGGGCCATGTGGCGCATTGCAAAGATACAGATGGGTGGGGGTCAGACTGGCGGAACCGACGAGTAGCGGCACGGCACGGACGATCAGGTCGGAAGGGGGAAGCGTGGGCCTCATGGGTGCTGTCAGTGTCGAGGCCACCTCCGGAAAGTACTCCCTATTGTCCTCGCAGGTTGCAGCCTGAGACCCACGCTTGTGTTGGGCGCCCAGAGGTGGAACGCCTCGAACCGCTCTGACGTCGTGCACGCTTGGAAGCCGGACGCGCGCGATGACTCCGAGCCGCCCAGGACCATTCACGCGTATGGTCACAGCCCCTTGGTGTTATGAGGTAGGCGGTCTTCGCATTCAACAGGTGCAACGACGGCGTTGGTAACCAGCCGGGCGTGTATCGGACTGTGATATGGACAGGAACACGATCGCGGATGCGGACACGGTAGTGATAGTCGGGAAAATGTTTTTTCCGGGAAGCCAGAGAACCCATCGAACACCAGGCCCAGGAAGGCGGAAGCCAGAATGAGAGGGCGGCAGGGCGATAGAAGGATTGCTGCGGCTCGGTAGTACGTAGGATGCTGTTCGGGAGCACGAACGCCCAAAGTTTGATGTGGATGAGAATGGAAAATGGAATACGGCGTTCTGCCAATCTATGAGCGTTACCGCCGTCCGTTGTTGTAACAGGAAGTCGAATCGCCCATGGTCACGTACTTGGACAAGTCGCATCTATCTTCACAGACGACTTCTTGGTCGCAGCAATGCTTGTAGCCGCTATCATTGCGGATAACACTATCACTTGAGCGAGACGCAGAGTTTTCCGGGAGGAAATACTTGGGAATATATCTGGATAGATACATTTCCCATCAGAACCCATAAGTGACGTTGTGAACGGCGGAAACGGCTTTCAACATTTCAGGAATGATGCGCCCACCGTTGGACCTCTCCCGCATGCGAATCCTCTCATGAAGCTTGACATATGCCTGTAGCGTGAGGTTTAGTATTCGGCAGGGTTGACATGGCAGCCTAGAAGACGGGAAACACCACAATATACCGCCCACCGACGGTAAAGCGGAACTTTCTCAATCCTGGTAATTAAACGCGACCTCGATGTGATGTAAAAGCAGCGGGTCAGCCTGGGATACGGCATGTCGAACGCAGCACATACGCGTCAATTCTGCCTCCAACAGCGGCGATAGCTGTAGATTCGAGAAGTCATCCTTCCGAAAATTGACCGAGCGTTTGTTAGCTGCTCCATGCCGCTAGTATTCCCCAACAGGACTCACCACTATGCAAGGAGGAACCGTGCCGCATTGCGACCGAGCCTCGTAAGCATGCACTGAATGGAAATTTTCTGAGCACATGGATCGGGACCATCGTATGTGCCGGAGGGCATGTTTGTGCGGTTATGTGCCACGCGGTGCATCAAGGAGCGGGAGATCCCGAAGACGGCGTGGCGTCCCTCTAGAGGGAGGAAATTTTGAATGCGGGACCAATCCCATCTAACAAATTGATGAGCGAGGGATGGCACAAGTCAGAACGAATTTGGCTTAAAGGACAAGCCCCGAGACTCGGAGGGGAAAGCCTGAATTATAAAAAAAAAAAAACGCAACGTGGACGCATGAACGGTGTGCCACGAAGCACAATCTTTGTCTCCGGCGACTTACCAAACGCAAAATGCTGTGCCATCGATGAAGTCCGATTTTCTGGGCGAAGTGCCACGTCGAGTAGCCGTTTGTACCGTTCAGGCTGGGGTCCGGCAATGGAGCACTTGAGACTGGTCAGCGTCATATGGCTGCCCTGTTGGCGTGCAGAGTGATAGAACGTTTGACTATGAGCAAGAAATGGGGTTCAGTCAGATCTCTGGAGTGCAGCAGATAGGAACAAGGATACGAAAATCAACGAAGGGACGTGGAGGGAGCATTATGTCATGCCCGTCAGCTATGAAGGCGCTGGGCGGCTCATCGCTCGCGCCGAGCACCTGAGATCATTTCGTGTGGTCGAGAGGCGTGAGCGTTCCGCTGCCTGTACACCGTTCGTACGAACCTTGTTGAAAATCCAAACAGATGGGGGCGCGAGTGATGATTTGCTGATGACTCGCGGGCCGCCTTGTGTCTAAGGCGCATCACGGTGTCAATTATGCTGCAAGCTAAGATCTCCGGAATCTCTGGGAAATCTCGCAAGATCGTGGGCCAGACCCCAGCAAAGCTTGACTGATGGGAAAACATGCCACCGATCCCGGAATGCCAAATTCCCAGTTATGGTCGCGCTTCAGAAATATGAAAGTGAGATCGGAATTCGTCTGCCAAGGGTGGCACCGTCTGTCCGAAGGAGCGTCTAGAGGAGTATGAATCATTGTTCCGGGTTTCAGCACTCACCGTCCCACCACGATGCCGGAGCGTCCTCAATTTACAAGGAATATCGTTTCCTCCGGTCGCTTATTGCTATGATGGGTCGGTCGATCCGTTATTTCCATTTCCAAGAGCAGACGTACTCGCACTTCCTTTCGAAAGACGTAATGCGGAGAGGGTGACATGCAGAGGCGAGAGGCGAGGACGCTAACATGGGGAGCGGAGATGAAGACGCAGTGTGGACTAGCCAGATCCATCGGCGCCCCCGCCACGTGGCATGCAAGCGCCCCCGCAATTTGGCCCGACGTCGGTGGCGCACTGATCCTCTCTCCTCCGCCCCACGATGCTCACTGCCTCGACCACCGACGAAGGAAACAGGTCGAGAAAGCAGCGCATCCTCTTCCACAACTGAGGCACGGCGAAATGCAGGTACCGAGGCACACGGCACGGACCGCCGTCGAGCAATACGTAGGCACTGATGGGCTCGGGAAACAAACCCAGTTACGCGCCCAAAGATCTCAGCCCTCCCCATCGGTTTCTTCTCGCGCATCTCGTTGGTTCAATTCGACCAGACCGGCCCAGGCCCAGCATACACATGCGCCCTTAACCGCGCTGGACCCACCAGCACACACTCCGTCCATCGGACGCTACCTCACGACAGCTCACGACACCCACACCGCCCGAAACTGATAGCAGAGCACCCACAACTACGACCAACACCCCCGCAGTCCGCCACGGACAGGACATCGACGCGACGATCCATCCTCCGACCCTCTGTGAACGCGCGGCGCGGGACTGGGAACGGTGCAAACAGACCCCTACTGCGGGACCCCGGCACAGAGCTGTATCATACGCCGCGATCGTGGCGCAGACATATCACAATGGTCTTTATCCTGCGCGTGGTACACCCCGCCTGGCGATCTTGATCCTCACCCAGAATAATGTATCGGTGCGTCTTGTGGTGCTGGTTGATGAGTTCTGCGTTTGCACCACATCGCTCATCCACTCTGATTGCACTACCGCAGCGTCTTCCGTTCGGGACCGCTTCGTCTCCGCGGGCCGACCTAAGGTCGCCTGAGCCACTGGCACGCGGTCCACCCCTACCCCGGGTACATTCCGTCGCCCTCCCTCGAACCGCATCATATGCAGATTGCGAGGGCTGTGAGTCAGAAGCGGTATGTGCGAACGCCCGAGTGGTTACTGTCGGCGACTGACGTCAGTCCCACAGCATCCTGCATCCCTGCTTGACGTCCTCGTCGATCACATTGAGCACCAGTCGTGGCGGGGAGTGCTCCGCGCGTCATGCACTTGACAGGATGCACGGACGGGACTCCTGGATGATCGCACACGGGCCACACCGATCACTGTTAGACTCATCCCGAGCCCATCCTCCGCGCTTCCCGAGCATCCCGTGCCACAACCCACCTCGGGCTGTACGTACATCACAGCCCATGACCCGCTATCGCAGAACGGGAGAAACTCGAGACCCACCGCCCCATGAAACTCGTAGCCCGTCGGCCTTAGCGCAATTTAGGAGTGGCATGCTCAGTTGGCTATTCGACGCCTCTCTAACGCATAAAACCGATATCCCGTCCTCATTTCCGAAGGATCGAGCCTCACCTATTGGCGCTTCCCCCCGCTCACCGTTTTCTTTGTTAATTGCGAAGCGCCCTGTAGTAATCGCGACGCGAAGAAGCGCGAAGATCCTCGGACCGGTCTCCAAACCTGGCACGAGATAAGGCGCACAACCCGCGCTCCCGGCGTGCGTTGGTGTCTCGATCACCTAATGTATCTCGCAGTATGTTCTGCCGCGCGGTGCCGCGCCCCCCTCCCGCCTCCTCCCGCCCCTCATCCACCATCCTGTGTGGCTTCTGCCAATGCTCATCTTACGGCAGCGCCTAAAGTCAAAAACGGCGTTCTGGATCCAGCCCGCACCCTAACCTGAATGGGCTCCACGGACTCCGTCGATGCGCAGCCGCGCGCCGAGCGTCGAATCGCGTGTGCCGCGAACGCTACTGTTTCGGCGAGCATTGAACGGAGACACTGACAGATCTGCTCTGCACCCCTCCCCCCGCGTACGTACACGCTCACGGTGCGCCGCATCGCATCTGCACCGAATCTGCGCGCCGCACAACTCAATCCGCCGGGCATCTGCGGCAGCGCACTACGTCGCCCACGCGCCGAGTCGGCGCGCCTGAAGAGGACTAGTGGCGAAGCTGCCCGCCCGGGCGAGTTGTCCGTGTCAAATGGTCCAGTCCTGGGTGGACAGAACGCGACAGCGGGCTTCGACCTTGGACGATCAACGCCCGAAATTGTATGCGGAGGAGCGGCGCGTCCTTCTACGACCACCGCTAGCACGCTCGCGAACGACGGGACCGTGCGGCGCGCCCGTCGTCCGTCGCCCAATGTCCCCATCGCCGCCCCCATGTCCGCCATCCCGTCATCCCGGCATCATTTTCTAACTTGTGGCGGCCCCAAAGGCCGGGCTTCGCTGTTGACTTAGCTCGCGTATGCCCATCCTTGGTGCTCGCTCTTCGTTCTTGGCCCTTCGTTCTTGTGTCCTCCCCCGTTCCATCGACCCGTTCGACGTGATGGCGATGCGCAGAATGACGAAACCGATGCCAGTTCTTCGGCGATCGCGCGCGAAGCCGTAGAGTGGCATGCGCAGCGCGCGACGTACAACACGAGCGCTTGATATGTCCGCAGTTCTGATATTCAGCTGTAGTCTGTCTGTCGTTTGTGTCGACCCCCGGTCGTTCTTCCTGCTTCTTCTTCTCGCGGCCTCAGCGCGTCCCGTCCCCGGGTCCCGGTGATAGGCAGGGGCCCGCGTCCGTCGCACGAAAGGACCCTTGGAGGTGGGAGGACCGGTTGACTTGACTTGATTTACCGCAACGAGCCACTCGCGGCCCTGCTTCTGGTGGTAGTATTTTGTACTTACGCTCCACCTGCCAGTGCGCGGGGTTCGTTCGTTGGTCAATGTCAATGCATGCGTCGACGGCGAGAGACGCATATGACATATGTACGGGTCGCGGCGTGCGATTGGCCGTGCGCAGGGCCAATGCCTGCAGCCCGAGGTCGAGGTCTAATGCGAGTTTCATTGCAGGGGTATCAAGTCCCCTCGTTCCTTCATATAAAACGCGACTGATACCGCATACACGAGCGTTATGGGCCGGCGTTGGGTCGACGCCGGGGGTACGTGTGCGATACGTCCAGGTGGGTTGTTTAATAAACGAGATAGATTGTCCGCCTCGAACGCGCACTGTGTCCACTACGTGTCCGCGCGAGGGCTGCAAGCGGAAGGTGTGCGCACCACCAGCGAGCCAGGCGCGCGCGAGCCTGGCCAATCGGAACGGCGGGCTGCACGATTGGCTAGGGCAAGGCTTTTGGGCGGATGACGTAAACCCTGAGGGCGCTGGCCAATGGGAGGGCGGCCACGCTGGCAGCCACTTGTCTCACACCTCTGCTCTCGTCCCGACCTTCCACTTTTCACGACGACTTTATTGCTGGCCGGCGCTCCCTATAGAGGCTCCCTCTCAGGCTCCGTGCATCAATACCCTGGATATATGTGCAAATTGTCCTGGCCCCGCGCGCGAGACGGCGTCGGCTCGTGGCAGCGTGCGACCGGCTAGTGCTCAGGTTGTAGGTTAGGAGGTGCGTTAGCTCGACATGCGGTTTTCGTTCTCGTCCTTCCCTCTCGATACTCTATGGCCCTTATAATTCATTCAGCTTCTCGCGAACTCTATCATGACCGTATTCGGGGGTCGGGGTGTGCGACGAAAATACTGGACGTGGGCAGCCAGCCGCGCTCGCAGCCGCAAGGGAGATCTATTCATCCCTCTTGCTCGCTTCGAGCGAGAAGAGACAATTAGGCTGCAGATGGCGCGCGGACGCGTATCTGGCAGCTCTCCCCACCCCGGGCCCCCCTTCCCGTCTGCCGTCCGTCCGAGGATGGTGTTCATACATCATCGCGATCGCCGCTTCGTGCGGGGGGGGGGGGGGGCGTGCGTCGGCTCGAAGACTCAGATCCCACTCTCAGTTCTGCCTTCCCACTCGCGCGCGAGCCGAGTTCCTGGTCGGCGACGTGCGGATACGCGTAATGGGCACGTTCTGCTGAGAAGAAAGGCCGCGAGCGAATGGGAGGGTGGGGAATTGGGGAAGCCGTTTGTTAAATTCGGGAGTCCATTAAGGGGACGGTGGCGCGTATGTAGGGGTCCTATGCTGCCTTTCATGCCTGCCTGTCTGACTTTGTGCTAGTGGGCTAGCGGCAGATCTCGGATGTCAGGCTGCGGGGCGGGTTTGCTAGCCGGGCGCGCGATGTCCGTCCGTCGTTCGGGACGGGACTTGTGTGTTCTGCTTGGGATCCTCTTGGACCCTGGACGAGTGGCGATAGAACTTGAACTTGGAGGGGTTATGATGCTGATGCTGATGTTCGCGCTATAGAAGGTACATACAGGCCACGCCCGTCCTCCTGGGCTCTGGATGAAAGCGAGATGCATGGTGCATGGCGGACGCGTGCTGGATGGTCGTGTTTTCCGTGTATGGTGCGCACCTGATAAATGCGTCATGAGCCCAAGTTCCACGATCGATGATTGACCGACTTCACAGCCGGCCATCGAACCATGGGCCTTGTCAATGTCCATGGGCCCGGGATTCGGGCTGTGGTGGCCACGCACATTGGATGTTGTTCGCAGACGGACGGAAAGCAATACGATTGCAGATCCCAGTCGCACCGCATCGCCGCACTTGCTCCAGCCGCCCCCGCACCACCACCACGTCCCCATCCGGACTCGCATTCGCCTGCTCCGTCCACACCGTCACGTCTCACGTACACGAGAGTATCAGGTGCGCAGCGCATCGAGTCGTGTTGTCAAAGCTGTGCGCGCCTATTCCGTCTCGTGGCCTTCGGGCTTTAGCTGTCGCTCGTGGGCCGTGAGAGGGAATCTGGTGGCGCCAAGCTCGTTAGATCGCACTCGTCCGTTTGGGCTTCGGTGGGTCTCGGCACACGCGATTCGATCAACCTTAGCTCGTCCTGCCATGCCGAGGAGGAGGAGGACTGCCTGGCGTGGACTGTTGGTTCGCCGGGCTTAGAGCGCGGTGAGCGAAGGAAGGCGATGGTCCGGTCTAGCGGCGGCGGCGCCAGAGTGCTTGTGCACGGACGGTTGCGCGGGTGCGATGCGGATTGCATTTGCAGGAATGGCGAATCTGCAAGGAGGAGGACGCGGATCGGGCGGACGATCTGGGGAGGCCCGGCATGCAGGGCCAGGAGGACGCGCGGTCGATCTGGGAGAGTGATTGGAGGAATCAGACGTTTAGATTTGGGGACGGACGACACGGACGGAGGGCAGCTTGAGCCTTGCGGCGGGCGGGGCGGGATCGGCATCAGACGCGATGGGCAGGACGGGTCGCGCGGTCAGGCGTGAGTACTGGTGCAGTGACGGCGAAAGGGAGTCGAATCCGAGGAGGACGAAGCGAGCGGACGTGGGTGCGGCCGGAGGTGGGGCAAGGGGATTGCTGGATGTGCAATGATGGACCGGGCGTAGGGGGACTGCGTTCTCGGGCTGGAGGTGGGAGCGGCGATGACGGTGGAGGAGCGCTGGGGAGAGGTGCGTTCCGTTCGCGATGGCTCGCTCGCGGCCGGGCAGCAGTGGCAGGTGAAAGCTTCGGAAGCCTGGACGTGGGCGTTTGCGAGGCGCGCGTGTGCGAGTGGGCAGGGGTTGTGCTTGCCCTTGTGAATCTCGGTGCACGCGCGCTCGCGCTCGCGCCCGTGCGCCGCGAACCCGGGGCACGGCGTCCTTGAACTTGGTGGGGACGGCGGACGGAGAACGACGAGGGCTTAGGTAACGTGCGGGATCGTCGACTGGCGCGGATTTTCGCCGGTGTCGCAGCTCGCTCGTACGGAGGGCCCGACCGGGAGACAGGAACCCGAACCCGAACGTGCGCTGGGTACTTTACTGTGCTATGCGCACCGCTACTGGTGCAAATGAGCTTACACATTTGTGTCGATAGCCGGGAATTTGGCGTGGGACGGGACGACTGGAATTCCGCCCTTTGGAAGTGCTTCCCAGGTGGAGTGCCCGGTCGGCGCGCAGAGAGTCGGGTTCGGAAAGGGAAATTCGCCGTGGAAGGGGCGACTTCGCGTTCTGGGAGTGGTACTCGCTTAGGCAGTGCTCGCGTCCCGGACCGCGAGCGTCGTCGCTCCCGATGCTTCTTGTTGTGCTTCTGCTCGGAGTGCGTCCGGGTTCGGCGTGCGCACTTCTCTGGACGGACGCGGGCGGACGGCCGGGCGGGGCAAGGACGGGCTGGAGCGCAGCGGCGGGCGTAGGTCGGGCGGCGGAGGACTGGGGGCTGGGGCGTCCGTGGCGGGAGCAGTGGCAGCTGTGGGCGACTGGAGCCGGGAGAGCGGGCACGGACGCGGTCGGTGGCTCAGATTGGGTGCTGGTTCGAGCTTCTTCGGGAATTGCCAGGTCGAGCGATATGCCTTTCTCGCGGGCTTCTAGCGGCGTCTGCGGTGGACCAGTGCGAGCCGTGTGCGACCCTTTAATTAGCCCTATCCGAAATCCTGGGCCGGAGCGAGGTCAGATCTTCCACAAGCGCCTATCTCGCGTTTTCGTCCACGGGCGTCTGCGCGAATCCATAGCGCTCCTCCGCTGCCGCTCCTCCAAGCCTGCCCCAGTCCATATACCCTATATAATCGCCCCTTCTCCCTCCCGTCCTTCCCCGCCCTCCACCCCCGCCCCATCCCCCGCCATCCCGCCACCGACGCCCCCACCCCCCCGCCATGGCTCCCAATCACCGCGACAACCTCGCCGCGCACATCCACATCTCCTCCGCAGACGACCTCTCGTACTCCGTCTCCCCCTCCTCCGGCATCAATGACACCATCCAGACCATCGTCACCGGCCGCAAGTGCTGGAAGACAATGAAGGGCAAGGGCGAGGTCGTCTGGCCCCCATATCTCGAGGCCGCGCTTGTCGAAGGTGTGTCTTCATTGTCCAGTTCGCCCAAACTCTATCACGCCCCTGCCGCCCATTGCTACTGCTTCGCTCGCTATATGCGCCGCCCCCGCATATATGCGCATCAATCCCGCACTGTGCGCTGACAACGTCCTCCCGCGCGCGCAGGTCTCGAAAAATACCAGCCCGTCGAGTCGCGCACGTCCCGCTCGTTCGGCCGCTTCCCGATGCGGAACAAGTTCATCTCGGACTACATCTTCCAGGTCACCGGCAAGCGCAGGACTCCGAAGCAGGTCGGCTCCCGCCTCCAGCAGCTCCGCGACACTACCGAGGGCAAGCGGAGTACGTCCCATTTCTATTTTTGAGCCCAATTCTTGGCTCATCCTCGTCATCGCGCGTCGCGTTTGTCGCCCGCAACGACAGTCCTCCAACAATTGTCGAGCAGGCACATGGCCATGATGCAGCCCAAGTCCGCCCAGAACCAGTCGCGTACCGACGCCGCAGAGAACCGGCCATCCACCGCGGGCAGCTCTTCCTCGGCTTCCGCCTCCTCTGGCCCCGCGGGCTCCCCCAGCACGCCGCCCGCGCGTGTTCCCACCAGCTACGTCTGCATCGACGTCCTCCCTGACCCCGGAACACCCCCGCCCCGTCGTGCCACCCTCTCCCCAATCTCCTCGTCCCCTCTCGCAGCCGGCGCCGCCACCTCGTCCGCCATCGCCAGCTTCGTCCCCACCCCCTCGTCCCCAACGTCCCCCAGCTCCGGCATGGGCCTCGGACTGAACGCTTCTGGCCCTCGCGTCCTCCGCCATATCGATCCGACGGTGACGTTCATGTCCCGCGCCGCCCTCCAGGCGTACTCGAGCTTCAAGGTCACCAAGAACGGCAGTCCAACCGGGACAGCGCCTGTCCACAAGGAGCGGACGGAGCTCGAGCTTCTCTCCAGCAGCTGCATGCCCATGCCCCAGTGGTCCAGCGAGATCGAGTGCACCTTCCTTTACCGGACTCAATTCGTCCCCCGCTTCTGGGATTCGCTCTGCAGGGTAGCAGGTGAGTATATGCACCCTACATAACCATTACAAGAGTGCATATAGTTAACCGCCCACGATCGCAGACCCCTCGGCATACACCGTCCTTCAAGAGATCGTCCGCATGGGCGCCCCAGACGCCGAGCAACACGCCCCAGAGGACGTCCTCCTCTCGATCGTGTACCAGTTCAACAACGTCACCCAGACGCCGCCGCTCTCGCCCGACACCCCCACGTTCTCGAGCGACGCGAGCCGGCCGGGCACCGCAGGGAGCCACTTCTCCAGCGAAGGTTCGGTGAGTGCCCTTCCCCTCTCGCCCCACAGGCAATATGCCGAAGACTTGCTCATCCTTGATCGCGATCATTATAGCCCGAGACCGGGGCCGAGATTGACGACATGATGATGTTCAACTGCCAGCTCGATGTGCCTTCCCTCTCGCACAACATGCACAGCTCCTTCTCGTCCTCGCACCATCTGCATTCCGGGGTTGACGTCAAGACGCCTGCTCTCGTCCACGCTGACGAGGACGCGTACGCAAGCCTGCCTCCCACTCCGACTTCCCCGTTCGATCTCTCTGCTCCCGGCGGCGGATGGCCGAACCACCATCACCACCACCACCCGCTCGCGCCTCCCTCGCAGGACTGCGGAAGGGGGATGTACACCATGACTGGCACAATGGGCGCCGGTTTGGGAGGCGGCGACGTTGCCATTGCTGGATCGGGACAGTTCATGAACGTGAGTGGTCGCATAGTCGATGTACGCGTCCGCACGGGCTGACGCAGGCACGTTCCTCGGGTCGCAGAGCTTCATGGGAGCTTACGGGATGTGAGGCGTCTGCGTGCGAGAGCCTCACCATTGGCGCCGAGGCCCCGCCTTGGACCCGCACATGCTAGGACGTGGACGGGCCGAAGACAACGCTGACTGCTCGCCTCGCTATCAGCGCCGCGCCCTCTTCTCTTGCGCACGGGCGGCGCGTATACCCTCCTGTATGCCGCTTATGTGCGCTCGCCGGGCGCATCGCTTTTGCTTTCTTGGACTTCGCCTCGGACTCGGACTTGGATGGTGACGTGCTGGACGGAATGGAACGAGGAAGCCTGCGGTGGTGTATTCGATCGAGGATCGTGAATTTCCCCTGTGTGTCAACTGGGAAATCGGACGTTGCTTCTGTCTTCTTCGACGCACCAAGGTGTCCCTCGAGCTCCGCGCTCCCGATGAGCCCTTCCCATCCGTCGTGACGCCCGCCTTCAGTCCACAGTCGCCCCGCTTCGGTTATCATCTCTGCATCCGTCTCCTTGTCCGTGTCGTTTCCCTAATGCGTCTCGTCATCGCTCGTGGTTATGGTCCAACTGCTGCCGCTCGTTATCGACCTCCGTCTTTCGTCCGTCGTTCTTCGTTCTCCGTTCCCCGCCTTCGTCTATCGCCTATCACCCATCGTCGAGGCGACGTGTCGCTCGTTGGCATGCTGCATCCCCGTCTCCTGCTTGTTTTCGTCACCTCCATGTCTCTCGTTTTGGACGTTTCTTTGCGCTCGTTACTTCAAGCTACATATGTCGTCTCATCTGCTTTACTGGCCATAACAGCCTTTAAGGATCGCGTTACATTCGGACTTACTTGGAGCACACTCGCCCACATACGTTATCCTGTTGCATTACTATTAGTACACTCGTGCGCTGCTGTTTTACTAGTAACCCCCCTCCGAGTCGCCGTCTCGCTTACCGCTGTTTCGCGTTAGTGTATGCTTTTTCGCTGCTCATCATCATCATCATTCGTCTCTCCTCGTCTCTTTATACCTTTTCGTGTTCATCCATGCATTTATTTCCTCTAATCGCCATCGGAACCATCTCCCGTCTCCATCCGCACTCATACCTCACATCCACTCTCTCCATCTAGTTACCATATGATTGTGTATACCACCATCGCCGTCATATCTCTCACCGACTCTAACACACGGAGTTCCTCGCATGCTCTTATATCCCGTTCTTATATCTCTCCGCATCGCTTGTAATCTTAAACGGCTTGAACTATTTCGGTTTTCACCAATTCGCACTAGAGTAATCTTTTCAATCCCTTGCAATCGCCCCATTCCAACCGAGCATCAATCATCTCTCATCGTCGTCTTCGCCGGACCATCGGTTCTAATCGTTGTCTCGTTGGTTGGTTAGGAAAGTCGGAACTGAACACACCCCTCCCTCTCGCCTCCCCATGTACTTTAATACGCGTAATAATCGCATATTGTGTATATACGTAGAACGTTGCTTCTAGTAGTACCCGTACTCCGACGTTACGTGTAGGACGTAGTGCTGGTTCAAGAAGATATATAGCGTTGACATTGACGTGCACTCTTCACCGGTGCCACACCGAGCGGGTGATTGGGGGGTCGGTGCTACTATCCGACGAGCGTTCTCCGGGTTCATGTCCATGGCCGCGTGGCGCGCGCAGGGGGGGCACTCTCAGTCACGGTGGGGCGGTGGGGCGATGGAGAAGGGCGTGTACGTACGTTCGGTGCAGCGATGGAGGTGATCATCGGACAGCGAATTCGAAGGGGGGGGGGGGGGGGACCCTGTTGCTGGATATGAAACCAGTGGCCCACGGCCCACAGCTGCAGACCATGGAACTTCGCGTGGGTGCCAGGGGCGCGGCCGCGGGTTGTGGTTGACATTGGGGGGGCAGTCGTGATCGCCTGCATTGCAGGTAACATGTGCGCTTGCATACTTGCTCCGAGTCGTGTGTCGGTCTGGGCCTTCGGGCGAGTGGCGTGAGGCGTGGTGGTCCGAGCTCGGAGTGCTAGTCCAAGTCCGCTTGTTCGGGTCCCGAACCGTGGTGTCCGAGTCACAGCTCCGGGGTCGAAAACGCTGAACGCTGAACGTTGAGGCTGCCACAGCTGGCTGGTCGCGGACTGCCGCAGTGGGCGACGGTGTACTTGTGAAGCTGGGTGTGTGTGTGTAACCGCGCTATACAGCGGGCTTTAGATGGCCGGGCGGATGTGATCACGATCACGATTCGCGAGCGTCGAATCAAAGAACCACTCTCGCGAGGCGGGGGGTCGAGTCTAGTCGAGTCGTATAGCTTTTCGCACGGGCCGTACCTCGCGCGTCGCGTAATGCGATGTATATGTCTTAGGCTGCCCGCGCAGTGCCAGATCGCGCGAGCGGTGTGTTTGTTGGGATTTGCTTGTTGCTGCGCGCAGATTACAATTACCATTGGCGAGATCTTGCACAGCGCGCGCGCGGGGATTTGTCGTGGCACGCTAGTGCTGTTGTCGCGAGTGATGCCTCTCAAGAACGTTCTTTTCCGCTAGAAGCTTGTACCTTCGCCAAGTCGGCTTGGTAAGTCTCGCATTTTTTTGACAAATACGCATGTCTCTCATCTCGCGTCAGCTAGGACCACCAATTGCAATATGTTCGGCGACTTGGTTGCCCAGGCTCCCGCGCATTATAAAGCGATTATCCACACCGCGAACAAACCGGCGGCGGCTACGCGTACGTACGTGCTACGCGAGGTGTGTGGAATCGTCTACTGGTGTGTAAGGTTCAGGGCGGACGTGCCCATGCGCGCGACGATCACTCACGGCATACGCCCCTCCCCCGTATCTCCACGCCTCGAGGCTCTCCAACGCGACACGGTAGAAGGGTGTGCCTTGGACGCCCCAGGCCCGTCCGCGCAGGTGACCGCCACCCTCGGTTGTGGCGTGTTGGTCTTGTTCGCTACCGCCCGCCGTAAAGCCGCGCGGCGCAGCGGCTGGGTGGCCGCGCTGCGCAACGCAGATCAAAGTTCGCGATAGAAGTTTGAAGACGGAGGAAGTTGATAGCGAACGTGAAGAGAAACGGCGGGAACGAGTGGGCGCGAGCGAGAACAGAGAGAGGGAGAGCGAGGAAGTTGGAAGAGAGTGGCAGCTCTCTCGTCACCGGTGTCGTGCCGGGTGTCGTAAGCCAGAAGCTCGTCCCAAAATTGAATGCACCCGCTCTCACCGGGCTTCAGCAGTTTCAGGACGCGCCATCTGATATTCGAAATTCAAAATTGATTTTTGAATGGGCCCAGGCGCACACGCCCGCCGCCCCCTGAAGCTTGAAGCCACCGTCGAAGCCGAGCGAGCGAGCGAGCCCTGCACATAGTGACGAGAGACGAGCGAGCGCGGCGAGAGACCGGTCGGAGTCACTCGCCCCTTGACCGGGTCAACTTGTCTGTGTCTAACGTCCTGCTTTCGCCGACCCGTCTTGCGAGGATTCGGGATCCAGGACTCCCGGACGTTGAGGATGCCCTGATGCGCCCCTGTGACGTCGGTTCACGGCCGGCGGCGAGCCTTAATGATGCGTAAATGATGCGATCGCTCGGGATGTGTATAGCGGTTATTCGACGGGACGGTAAACGACTGCGCTTTGACAATTGCTAAGGGACAGCCACCTCCGCAAGGGGTAAACGCCGGGGCCGATGTCACTGCGAGGTTATGACAGCCTGCAGCCTTCTGTCCGCGGACGTCGTTTCGTCTCAACACGCACGTCCATGGGGCAGGGGGCGGGGCCGTATACCGCCAAGGGCGAACGAAGGGAAGGGGGAATAAGGATCTGCGAAACTTGACAGCCGGTGGGTACGAACGAACGAAGGAATACCAAAAATGCTCAACGCCAGGGTCGCGTCTGGAAAAAAACCCCTTGGCATCACGCAGCCTAGACCTCCACTTACGCACTGGCACCTGGGCGCGACTGCCACGGCTCGTCAGCTTTACGGCAAACCCATATGGGCCCTCTGCGGCTTCGACAAATGGTGCAGGTGGCAAGAAGCCACCCAAGGTGAGAATGTGCGCAGGGCCGCAGAGGCTGGACGGCGAAAGCGGCGTCGAGGTTTCTCCGAAGTTACCTACGCACTCTCACCTCCGGTGAATACCGTCGCTCGCCCTGCTGGCATTTCGAAAAGCCGTCAAGCTTCAGGCTTCAAGGTTCATGCCCCTGGCGCGGCTGACAAACGCGAAGACGCGAACGCACACCGCTGAGAGTTCGCTGCGGGTCGCGCAACCGGTTTGGTCCCACGTCCGGAACACGGAAGCAGAGAGTGGGGAATGGAGGCATCAGAGTGCACACACGCATATGCGTAGGGGAGAGCGAAGAAGGACGCGCTTGGTAACTCACGTTCGGAACAGTGGAGAGACGCGGGGAAAGCGATCAGCATTTGGCTCAGCCTCTTAGAGGATGCCATCCGTGGATTGTGGCTACGTTACACATTCCTTTACACGATCGCCAGATGGCGGGAAAACATATACCCATCATGACGTATGCGCAGGACGGGGAGACGCACCTCTGAGGGGCCCTTGGGTGGGACTGCGCCCGCGTCCGCGATGTGGGAAGGTTGGTGCCGGAGCGGCCCGGGTTGCTGCACTTGGACTGACAGCAGAAAGGTGCGCCGGCAGAGGTTCGGATACGAGCGTCCGATAGCGCGTGAACGATTGGGGGGAACGAGGAGCGAAATAATGGCGCACAACGAACCTCGGCCCTCCACGGTGACGCAGGCCCTTCACACCACCTGCGACATCGACATCCGATGGTGATAAACCGCACCCGAGCACTCCAAGTTACGATCCAAAGTCTGCCGCAGGTAGATAGGTGTAGGCGATGGCCAGAGCGATAAATACGTCCTGAAACAACAGGCTGGTGGGGGGGAGAGCGGGTGCGAGGAGCAGCGGCATCGCATCGGTGGCGGGAGCGAGTAGAAGCTTGGACAGGTGCGACGGTCGGGGTAGACCTTGAGCCTTGTCTTGCGAGTGAAAAGCTATCCACCAGGGCATATGGCAGGTGAAGATACAGATACGAGTGTGGGGAAAGGTGTAGGCTCCACGCAAGTATCGGGGGAAACTCAACCACTGGGCATAGGACATCCAGAAACGCCGCGGGTACTGCAAGCGATCCGCGGAAATTGTGCGCTAGACGACTGACGACTCTGCCACTCACCGCGGACGCTCGTGACGTGCCAGCAGCCGCAGAGCTAGGGAGGTAGGTTTGAACCTTTGACGATGTGTCCTCACGTCCACTTCCCGAAAACCTTGACCCCCTACGGCCCCCGATGACGAACGAGAGGTTTGAACAGTCCCAGGACTTCTCGCTGTGCGAAGCCGAATCCAGAGGCGGGGAACAGGGACAGCGAGGAGAATGGACCGGGTAGTGTCGGCGACAGAATCCTCTCTGCTCGTCTCCGGACGCGACATCACACATCTGGGAAGACAGAAGACGGGGTAGGTCCATGACGGAGGAAGTATCAAGCCAACAAGCCAGCACGGCAGGAGGAGAGGTGGTCGGAGAACGTCAGCAAGCAGAGAAGGCGCACCACAGGCGACATCGACAGGGCAGGAAAACCCCGCTCGGACATTACTGCGGTCGTAGAGGTGCCAGAGAAGGGCTGACGAGCAAGGAGGCAGGACGTGGCACTGCGGGGGACTCCGAGCGCCCTCCACGCTACCGAGTGCCCGAGTGCCGAGCAGCCAAGCGCCGTCGATACTAGCCATCGAACCCAAAGCCAGATCAGGCATCGACGCAAGCTACCGCGGTGTTGGCAAGCAGGGAGCGACGGACAGGTGCGGGGATTGGCTCGGTGGTTCGCCGACTATGCCATTCGAGGAAAGTCCGAGCCTAAATTGTCCGCGCCGACGCGATACGTAGGGCGGGGCGGGATGGCGGGAGTGTAGGTCGCGGTCTGTCTGGGCGGAAATTTGTCGCGGCCGGGCGACGTGATGCACGAGCGGACTCAGTGCGCTATGTCATTGATGACTTCTGAAGTTGGCTCGACGCCTTCCGCGCGCGGCAGGAACGATGGCGGACGGTGTGGCTCAAGCATTCGCAAAGCGCGAGGGGTAGTGATGATGACGAGTGGGAGACAGAGATGGAGGCTTTGGGGTGACATGTAACTGAATGGTGGATGTTGTGTTCTGGGCCCCGCGTAGGCCAACCTTGCGCAGTATTGCGAACATGATAGCATGTTTCATGTGCATCCTGTGACAGGATTAATCGCCCACTAGCCGACCAGGACGCGTGTTTGCACCTTCTCCTGCGTCTACTCCTCATTCCTAGGGCGAAATGTGGATTTGGAGCGACAATAGGAATTGCGCAATAGAGAAAGTGCACCCACAAACCCTGTCCGCGGGAGATAGGGTGCGACTTCAGGAGACAGGCAAAACGCCGCTCTCGTTTGTGGGATGAGCGGATTTGGATAGATTGGGTAGCTGCAAAAACGCCGTTCGTTGGGTTGGCAGATTCTGCTTCTCAAGCCTATGTATGGCGATGTGACGAGGCTAGGAGGAATCGCGCGAGCTGTTGCTGCGGGAAATGCGCGAAGACGGGTTCGAGCGAGTATCTGCCGGTTCATTTTAGACACATAATGATAGACGATGGGTACGAGTAACGACTGATCAATGCAAGAAGCAACAGAAAGAACGTACTTCGGCTTCGTATCTAGGCGGTGGCTACCGATATGACCGCGAGAGCTAGAACCTTGAGAACATCGGCGGTGTGAGCGTGCCCGGCACGCGGAGCACCGTGGAGAGTTCGGTCTCCTTCGCGCATTCGCGCTCCACCATGCAATGTATGCCTGAGACGCCGGGAGATCGAGGTTCAAGAGAAGAGGTACGCGCGAGTTCTCTCCATTCTCCCGTGAACTTCTCTTGGTCCGAAGTCTCTTTCCGGACCGCCCGCTCGGTCCGTTAGCACTGGACTTGGTCTTCTGGAAGTACATTGTTCCCACTGCACAGTGCTGCCGCTGGAAGAACGAGGCGTGGGTGCCGTCACGCACGAGCCAGCGATCCACCACGCGTCCCAGGTTCGACAGGGTGAACGGAGCGGCGCTGAAAGGATTTGGTAGTATGGGAACTTCGGATTGAGCACGTTGACACCGTATCAGAGATGAGAAAGAAGGAAGCGCACTGTAACTGAGTTCATGCCGACAATTAACAACGCCCTGGCTCTGCGGGGTTCTGCCCTTCCGACTCTTGCGGGTCAGTTTGCCACGCCTCCCTCATATGCCTGATTTTCGGGTCAGGGCTGCGAAGGTGTGGCATATATGCGTGTTCGACTTGACCTTTGTGAGTGTATGCGCCATGAATTCAAAGGGACTTACCATCTCATCGTGAACCTTCCTTCTGGATCTTGAACTTTATCGCAGATGTTCCCACAGCCATTGTGTAGGCTCCAGATTTCTATACGCGGTCAGCCCACGAAAATCATGAGGATGGACTAGGAGTGTGTGCCGAATATAGTAATCTTCTCTACCACCCACCGAGAACTGCACTCTAATCTGAGTATCAAAGGCAGCACTGTGTGCGCGATAAAAGCAAGAAGGAAGGTAGTTGAGTAGCAGCAAAAGCCTTCCGATGATGCAATCCAGAGCATATACACAGAACGGGCATATCCAGCGGACACCCAATGCCACGCACCTCCACATATCTTGAGGCCCCATATGGGAAGACCGCCAAGGAAAACGGATGCCATAATGACGAGCACGGAAACCTTGCGTCGTGTGCAGCGAGCAGGCAGAAAAGGAATGCTTTAATTCCACTCACTGGTCATGCGCCTTCGACGGCATCGATGCCGAGCGAGAGACTTCTTCCTGATCTGCCCTATTAAACCTTCCTTTAACGCCTCCGGTGAGTCTTTGCATGCCCATTGGAGCTTTATTTATGCGAATTTTCCGTTATTTGAGTCGAATAAAGCGCACATGAAGCCGCGAGGAAGAGGGTTTGTGGGGTGGTGGTGGTTGGTAGCCAAGAGGTGAAGACGGCGGTGCATGCCGGATTCGGCAAGGCGGCCGACCGGAGCCACGTGGCTCTGCTACTTTGGTTGCTCTTGCGGCGGCAAACCGCGGCGGGAAATTTGACCGGCGAGCATTTCTGCAGAACCATCGCTAATACCCCCACTCATCCATCTTCTTGTGCCGTACAGCAGGAAGGTTCTTTCAGTCAGCAGGTCGCCTTGCGCCACGGTGGCACTACAGAAGAATTGATCAACTTTGACACGCTGCGCCGGCCGGCACTCGAAAAAACTTCTACAACAATAGCTGGTGAATGGGTCCAAAGGCTGGGTGCTTGGTTCGAGGCGACAACGAACTACTGGTGAACCTAGTAAACTCGTAACCCACGCAATGAGCCGAGTCTCGCCTGTCGGTGCAGCAAATGGCGAGCACTTTCATCGTGAATTGCATGGTAGTCGTGTACAAGAGGCTGCACACTGAAGCACCGTACCTCCCTATGTTGTTCACTACTTGGACGCCGCATATCCGTCTATTCAGGTCCGCACTTTATCCGTGTTCATCCCGACTTGAACTGACGTTAGGGGACCGCATCGACATCCGACGCCCCCGCAGATTATGTCGACATATCGCTGAGACGATATCTGGCCATGACAGTGGCTTACATTCACGCGCATTGCGGTCATATGTGTAAGTACATGTACGCTTATAGATATCGACGCCCGACGATGATATTTTCGACAGTCGTTTAACTGAAGGCTTCTTTCCGAACACGATTCCGTCGCACTTTCCCTCACCGCCCTCAGTAATCGGTTCACCTGTCCAAACCACGGATTACAGCTGCATGTTGAGTATATACCATACGGTTGTAATCCGTACAACGACCAGTCGGATGCATGGATGCACCAGCTTAGCGCGAACATCATGCTTCTCCCGCGTTCGTCTTAGCTCCACGTCCGACAGTAATCGAAGCTGAAATCCTTGCGACTCTGTGGCGACTAGGCTCAACAGGTGTCGCACTCGGCCAGGGATTGCTCGGCACCGTCGATCGCCCATCCGCCCCTATCGGTCTCGTCTTAGGTCGCCGTTCCTGCCTCGACGCCGCGGGAGCTCGCGCTCGCATGTAGCTCGGCTTTTCAGACACAGAATGGTATTTTGCTATCCTTTCGTGCTCTTCGGTGGCTGATTCTCCAGAGACCTATGCTCGGTGCTCCGATGCCGGAGCCTTGTAGGGGACCCGAGGGATCATGGAACCCCTCGGCATTCCCGCGCTCAGATCCGGAGAATGCACTGCTGGAGTCCGACCGGCACTGGGTCTGAGGCCGCTCAATTGTTTGAACAACGTTCCTGAGGTGGACAGGTGCCGATAGATAGCCGAAACCATCGCCGTTCGTATGCCGGTTGAGACGTCTATGGTCCGTGGTCGTATCTTCCATGCGCTTGCCATCACGTCCTTTGTTGGCTCGTCTGCCTTTCTCAGCCTATAGGATGAAACTCGAGTATATGAAGTGGCCAATACCGGGTACATAATGAGGCACGCCGAATCCCGTGACGAAGCTCCCTGGACTACCGTGTCTCAGGTTCTTCGGCAGAATGCTCGTACGATAGTAAGCCAGCCGCGTAAGACACCGGCCGTGCGGTTCTGGTATACCATCGTTGGTGCATTCGCTGGCTCGGACAGTAGTGACCTGTTAACTATCCCGATCAAGACTAATGTATTAGACGCGTCACCGACTGAGTATGGCCCGGACATGCAGCGTCCCTTAGAGAACCCAGGTATTGCGGCTCTCCGCATCACGTCTAATACGGTACGTGATACTTCAGGAAGCCCCGCATAGAACCACTGACATCCAGTGTCATAACCCCCTACATCATGATGTCTGCAGGAAGCATCGCGACGCCCCTTTCGCTCTCCAGAGTCTGGTCTCATGGCATGGATCATGTTTTCCCAGCTATTTCACCACTCAAAGGGCATTGTAGGATCAATGAAATGGTTTGTGGAGACGTCAATGGGAGTTCTGTACTACAAGCATTGGTTGGGCTGACATCGGACTCGGAGTGCGGGGAGCGGTAGGAGGGTCGAGGAATATGATATACATACAAATCTCCTCTGTCTCGAGAGTCTTTCCAGCCTCATATTCCCTCATGTTCTAGTTCTGGCGACAAATCTTTGTGTACTGTAGTCGGCGCAATTTCGCACAGTTGTGTTTAGTTAGCAATATTACGAAGGTATACGAGAATCGGGTCGATGCCGTCAGTGAGCCACTTCAGTGTCAATACCCATGACGGTCGTGGCTATATGGAACTCCTGGACGTCTGGTCATGTCCAGCCAAGCATAGAGCCTCCGTGTCATCAGCTCTCCTTCGCGAACCACAACAATGATCGGCGGGAAGACAACAATTGGTGAATTGAGGAATTTGCCGTGTCCTCGTAGTCTCGCCGTTCTTATACAGGAGACTCTCCTCCATAAACCCCCGAGAGAAGGAGGGTACGGACTTCGGTGATCCAGAATGAGACGACCACATCATATCTAGTCTGATAGATGATGCGAAGCAGATCCGAATTTGCTGCCCATGCATAACCCTCGGAATAGTAACAGTATTGGAACTACTTTAGATGGAGAATACTGTCGATGGTATGGAGGCCCAAACCCCGTATATAAGTTAGACTCATGCAGGACTACAACTGGCTAGCGCATGAAAAGAATGGGAAAGGCTGAGTAGATACCGAAGAAACAGGAAAAGAACAAAAATATTACCTCTACGCTCATATGCCCCCAGGCTGGATTGAACAACCGACCTCACCATTACGAGTGGCGCGCTCTACCACTGAGCTATAGGGGCACCGGTAATGTAACCGGATGTATACACATGATCAATACTTGAGGATGAGTTCTTGCCTGCGTCACTCGATCATTTTCCTGTCGTAACAGCATGTTTTCCGACGACTCCGATGTCGAGGACGTCCAGCTCACCATCAACGAGCATTACGCGAAAGCGTACGAGTACCGCAAGGAGCGCGAAGAATTAGCCAAGCGTGCGTTCAATTAGTTCAATTTGTCTCGTTTTCATGCTGACCCAGTGTTGCAGTCAAGGAGAAGTATGGCTCGGACGTCGACGAAGACGAGGCAGATGAAGATTCGGAGGACGCTGAGTCTGAGGATGAAGATGGGGAAGAGCTGACGCCGGCCATGGACGCGGCCATCCTCCGCACCCTCGCACGCATCAAACGCAAGGACCCGTCGATCTACCTGGTGCACAAGGATGTCTTCGAGGGTGAGTCTTGCGCTTTCCACCTCATCCTTTGAACCGTGCGTCTCAGTGTAACGGGTGCTAGAGGAGAGGCAGCGGACAGGAGAAGTGCAGCTAGGCACCCGTGTAAAGAAGGACAAGGTACGTCTCGACTCTGTTCTCCTCGCGACTCCCCAGAAACGCTCCACAAGCTCAACTCATGATCACCACTGTGGTCTTACGCATACCATAGTCGAAACCTTTGACAATGCGCCAACATGCCCTCGCATCCGCCCTTGAAGACGCGTCCGGTTCGCGTTCGCCCTCCCCCGAGCCGCTCACGCACGTCCAAGAGCAGCAGAAGCTGCGCCAAGATACCATCGCCGCATTCCACGCCGCCGTCGACGGCCTCGATGACGAGGACGACCTGCTCGTTCCTCGCGAGAAGACCAAAGACGAGATCGAGCGCGAGGAGGAGGAGTACCGCGCCTTCTTGGAGCGTGAGGTCGGACACGACTTGGCGGAGATCATCACCGTGGAGGATGGTGGCGAAGAGGCGAAGAGAGAGGTTGACGGGGAGGCGGAAGCGGAGCCGAAGGGCGAGAAGAGGACAACAGAGAAGGGGAAGGAAAAGGCGAAGGCGAAGTCGGGGAAGAGTAAGCAGGATGAGGACCAGGAGTTTCTCATGAAGTGCGTATCCGTCCTGTTCTGTCGTTTGGCCGGCGCATTGGCTCATGCGGCTCGTTCGCGCCTGCAGCTATATCCTCAACCGCGGGTGGATCGACAAGTCCGCTCGCCGTCTCCCGACATACAAGGAGATCACCGGAAAGAGGAAGGCGAAGGCGGATACTGACTCGGAAGACGAAGAGCCTAAGTCTGAGGCAGACGAGGGGCAGGAGGACGGGCTAGCAGACGAGGACGAGTTTGACGATGTCGCGGACGCGTTCGAGAGCTCGTACAACTTCCGTTTCGAGGAGCCGTGCGTCTCTTTCCTCCCAGCGATGCTGTCGCCGGTATCTGGCTGAACTTTGATCACTATAGAGGCGGGGCAGAGATCGCGCGTCACCCGCGTAACCTCTCTTCGCTCGTCCGCCGAGAAGATACGACGCGCAAGGAAGCGCGTGAGAAGCGTAAAACACGTAAGGAGGAAGAGCTACTCAAGAAGAAGGAAGAAGTCAAGCGACTCAAGGCCCTCAAGCTCAAAGAGCTGCGAGCGAAGCTGGAGCGCATCGGCGTGGAGGGCGGGAAAAATCTGGAGGAGAGCAAAGGTGTGACTCTTCGTCTGTCCTCACTGCATGTGCGATAGCTGATGCCACGGAACGACAGCTCTACAAGAGCTGGACCTGGATGGAGACTGGGACCCCGAAGCGCACGACCGCCAGATGAGCCAGCTGTATGCGAACGGCGCGAGCCGGGAGGACGACATCGTCGACGACGAGAAACCGACGTGGGACGACGACATCGACATCACCGACATCGTCCCGCATGGACTTGACTATGACGACGAGGATGTGGGTGTGGATGCGGAGGAGCCGTCGGACAAGAAGAAGAAGAAAAAGAAGAAGAAAAAGGGCGCAGAGGGCGACGCGATGGACGATGGCGGAGTTGATGTTGACGAGATGGACGCGGACGTCGAGCGGGCGCCGCCCGCGTTCGATGACGAGGACGAGGAGTGGGACGGGACGGAGGAGATGCGGAAGCGGAAGCTGGAGGAGTACATGGACGAGGTGTATGCTCTGGACTTCAACGACATGGTACGTCTTGCGTCCTCCTTTTCCCTCCCTCCTCCCCTTGTGCGCGCGTCGACGCTGATCCTGCGTGCTGCGCGTGCAGGTCGGGGGTATGCCTACGCGCTTTCACTATGGGAAGGTCGAGTCCCAGAATTTCGGCCTCACACCCGCTGAGATCCTCATGGCGACCGACGCGGAGCTCAACACGTACATGGGCATCAAGAAGTACGCGCCGTACCGCAAGGAGGGCAAGGGCCGCAACTGGGACGCCCAGCGCGGCGCGCGCCTGAAGGAGCTCAAAGACAAGCTCCAAGAGCGCGGTCAGGGCAGGAGCAGGGCGGTCGAGCAGGCGATGTCGAAGACGAAGAAACGAAAGGGGAAGAAGGAGCGGATGCGGGAGAAGGCGGTCGCTTCGACCGCTGCGGGTGCGGATGACGCTAGAGAGGACGACTGGGAAGTGGAGAAGGCGCCGAAGGAGAAGAAACGGAAACGCGGTGCGTCGGAAGAGGCTGACGAGACCGCGGACGCGGAGGACACGCAGAATGGGGAGGCGTCTACGAAGAGGAAACGAAGGAGGCATCGGAAGACGGCGGCTACCTCGTCGACTGCATAGTTGAGCCCTTTCGTCTTTGACCAATATCATTATCCTCTTGGTTTGGTTTGTTGTCATTCCCTGTGCGCTAACTTGAATGCCTGGAATTCCCGAGCCGTCGACAGCTTGCGTAGGTGATCCCTTGTATTCCGTTTATGGTGCATAGAAGGAGCCTTTGTGCTGTTGCCACTCACTACGTCCGTGACTTCAGATAGGCATGGATAAAGGCGATTCATCGTGGCTTGCAAAGCCTTTGTCGCGCAGCCAGGGCCTATTTAACGATCCGCTCGGGCTCAGTGATTCGACACTCACTTCCCTCTCCTCATGAGACACCGGCACCGACTGCTTCCCTCTGTCTTCCCGTCTCTTTCTCTCATAGACAAACTTCTCATTTCACGCAGTGGCAGTGACTTCGCACTGGTCAACGCTCTCGCAGACGCGTAGGCCAGAGTGCGCCAACTCGTCTATCAGCGTCTGCAGAGACCGCGGTCGATGCGCTTGCTGACGAGCTCATGAACATGCTAGGTCTGCCGGAGAGCATGGTAGCGGCTCGCGAAGTCCCTGGGTCGCTTCAAGGATACATTCTTCGATCAACTCGCCGCGTCGCTCCACCTCGCAACGCCGACACAACCCGATGCCCTCTGCAACAAGCGAGGCTGTTTCGCGCAAGGTACACATTGCAATCCCCGTACACTGGCCGAATGTGAGTGGATGGTTTCACCGAGCGTTGTCTTCACTTCCCTGATAGACGAGCAGGATTCGGTCAGCCTTGGCGGACCAGGAATCCCGGCGAGCGCGCCAACCGACCAATCCACCCCCCCTAACCGATCGTCCCTTTCCAACCATCATTCTCACCGCGCGAGGGGACTACGCACGTTCTGTCTCGGGCCCCTTCCCCCAAGTCGGGGAAATGCGCAGAGGACAGGCGGTCAATCAGAAGCTGGACCTACTCCACGCAGATGCGTTGTCGGCGAGTAAGTTTAATCACAAGATTCGGAAGGTTTTCAAACGTCTGACTGCCTTTGAAGAAGCGCGTGCGATCATCACCAGAAATGAGACAGAGACAGAACCAATGCCACGAGTTTCCGCGCATGCAAACTTCGCGCGCTCGACTTCAGGATGGTCGCTGGGCTGCCACGTATGTGACCCAATACGCTGAAGCCGAACACCCGGGGGGCCCGAACGTCCTTTGCAACCTATCGAAGGGCGAATTCGTGCACGAGGACACGCTCACAGTGCTGAAGCACGACTGGCGGCCCGCATCGCTTGTGCACGCGATGCTGTCCCGTATCTGTTACTCCTCGGACGACAGCATCTCGATGAGGTGCGACAAGAAGTATCTCGGCCAGTTCGCGTCGGGCCCGTGGGCGGGAGACCGGTTCCGCATCGTCAGTGCTGAGGTGAACTTGGCACCGGCACAGGTTGCGAGGGTGGAGTGACGAGGGGTCCATGGATCTTGGACTTTCCGTGGCATCCACTGCCCGACGAATTGAGGCTCAGGCCCGACTCGACACCACAGCTCACCATCAGCGGCGCGGAGTTCGCAGAGATATCGGCACCAATGTCCAGTCTGACTCGGGAACCGACTCCGCCCTCGGACGAAGCTGGCGGTTCGAGTGACGACGACGTTGGCCCATCCATCCATTCGTGAGTTTCATCTCCTAGGCCTGTTGTATGCTGTACTCGTAGCTAAACAGCGTTTGCCTGGTGTAGCGTCGCGGGAAGACCATCTCCGATAAGGACGCCCGCAATTCGTCACCGTCAGCTCCATCCCGGCGCGCACACACACTATCAACCCTTCCCAGCGGGCAGAAGCTCGCTGAAGCCCCATCGGATGCTTTCACGATCGACGCATGATCCGTCGATGAACTCCCTCCCAGAACGGCAAACCACAAACTCATGGTTCGACTCACTCAGCTGCGCGCTACGGGCATTAAACAGGACGAGGGTGGCCGACGTCGAGTATGCGATCAGCTTGCTTACCTGAATTCTCCAGAATTCTCCGTCTACGGATGTCCGCGGTGGTTGGGTGGAGTCGAGCTCTCGCCCCATCTTCACGCCAACGTTCAAATTCACCCGGCAGAAGTCTGCCCGCAGCCTCGCGGAGTCCCCCTCCGACGAGGAGCGCTGGAGCTCGAGACGGCGGCTTTCAATCACCGCTACAGTGGCGACGGCTCGTGGAGCTCCTTCTATGTCTGCCCACGCTTGTAACAGGGTGCTCCACGCGCGAATCGGGGCCTTGCCATCGCCCTTTTCCTCGATCGTCACCGGCATCAACGTGCTGGTCGAAGGAGCCATCGAGTCGACCCTGTATCCGAAATTCGGGGCGCAGCTCCCGGTCATCCCTTCACTTTGGACGTCGGTGACCGCGCCCTGTCGACACGCCAGTCATTTTCCTCTACCCCACAACAACTCTCAACGTTTTACCCCTCGCTCCCTCTCTGTCAGAAATATTTGACATACGAACGGAGCTCTGGCACGGACTTCAAGATGCCCGAGGGAAACCTGGGTCGTGGAGGAACGGCCGACATGCCAAGTGCGTGACGCCGCTACTACACAAAGCCCGCTCAAAGGACTCGCCTTGAACGACTGTCGCTGGCAATACCTTCCCGCCTACTACCGCGGCTTCAAGTCGCTTGCCATCGTCTGCGGAACAGGGAAGGACACAGACAACTACTCATCTGGCGGGAAGGGGAAGCCGTCACCTCCAGGAGATCACCCTGAGCCATCCATACACCCACCTCGACACTGTGAGTCCACTGCAGCCTCTTTCCTCCTCCGTTTTCACCACCCCCTCCGCTCGCGAATGGGACTCACAAGGCCTGGTTGCTGCTTGACAGACTACAAACGTCCCCGGACGAGCTCCAGTCAGCGTCTTCATCTTGACGTTAGCCCATGGCGAGTCAGCACGCCTTCGCCACGGTCTCTCCCGCGCTCGCTCTACTGGCATCCCTGCGATTCAACCCTTGGCACGATCTCGAGATCGTCACCTACAATACCGGCGCGACCACGACCAGTCGGCTTCATCCCTATTACATACTACCTTCCATTCGCCGACAAAGAGAACGCTCTCGCCCTGCGTGACGTTCGCGTTCATCAAAGCCATCCGGAAGTACTTCATCGGAGCGTCCGAAGAAACGCTGTCACCGTTCGCCCCCCAAGCCCCTTCCATCCCGTCAGCCGTCATTGCAAGATCAACACCCGCATCACCTTCGATCAACCCCAGAATCACCGTCCACGCTTCGGCGCAAGGCTTCCAGCCACCAGTCCGTCGGTATCTCGTGGGCGCTGGCGGGTAATCCAGGAGCGCATGCCCAACGAACTCGGACGTACACATCGCGGAAGACTTTGGCTCCAAGATCGGTAGCGAAAGCCCTCCATGAACAAATTATATTTCCCCGCGAGCGTGTACTTCGGGAAGGTCAGGGTCCTTCCCGAAAGCCCTCCATCGGAGCCGTCTCTCCCACCGGAACTACCTGCGTGTGCCCTCTTTGATTGCCGTGCTCGCCCAGATGGTGACTACGGCGTCGACGGTGGTGGACGGCGCAGCTCCTGTGGTTCCCTCCGTTCCCTCGACAAGCTCCCCTCTTCACGTCGCTCACTCCCCATCCCGTGCCCCCGCTCCTTTCCCCGATGCGCCGCTCTTCCACGCACCTCAAAACGCCGCGGCGATGTCGGCCCATCTTTCCGTGCCATCGTCCTACCAGTTCTACGGGCAAGACGATCGTTCCCTGACGTCTACGCCAGACAGTTGGTTCGTCTCTGGCCCCGACTCCGGCGCCCTTGTCGAAGGGGACATAACAACCCCTCGCACCTCTCTCTCTCAGGCGGGAAGGATATCGTCGCAGACACTTCCACTTCTCCGATTCCCCATCACTATGCCGTTCAATCTGTACAAAAAAATAATTTTCTCGCACGCATCTGGTTCAAGTTTTGGGGCAAACGAACAAACTCGAGGATCTCGCCATCAACACCTGTGAATCGCTACTCGCACAGGAATCCGCCGTGTCTCCGTCTGGCTCCGTCGCCACATCGGCCGCCACCAAGCCACGCTCGAGAGTCTCACATCGTCCCTTGTCGAGATCATGGATGCCGGCGTCCAATTCCCCAACCTGCGCGCGCTGGACCTCCATTCCATCTCCGTCAACACGTAGTTTTCTGTGCCCCTCGAGACTGCGCGCGCCAGTGTCCCAACTGCGCGAGAGAACACTAATCTTATCAAGCTTCAGCTCGACCCCCGTCTTTGTGTCCTGGGGCATATCTATTGAATGGTGCGGTGTTTCTGGTTGTTGACGTTCAGGGTCTCAGGAGTCCGGGAAGTAGACTACTATTGAGTCACTGTAGGTCGTATAAAATAGACTTCAGTGAACCATTCCCCAGCGTGGTCGAAACCCCAGAGGGACAACAACGCCATCCCAGCTGAAGCCTGCCAAAGCACTGTGATCCGCAAGCGCAAACGTATTATACATACCAATATAAAGATAGTATCCACACGAAGAGATCGTAACGCCCTGAATGAATCCCAGATCATCCCAGTGAACACCTTGTGGCCACACTGTCTGTCCCTTCGAAACTACTGCGCGTTCCCGATTACCCCCTCCGCCAACCTTTCAAACCTCTCCCACTGCGCCTTCGGCATCTCGTAGCTCTCCTGTGGCCCAGGGAAGCTCCTCTCCCTCACCGCGTCCGCGTACGCCCGCACGCCGCGCCCGACCTCCCTCTCGACCTCGGCGAACCGCCTGACGAACTTTGCCTGGTGCCCGTGCCACGTCCCGACCATGTCGTCCCACACGAGCACCTGCCCGTCCGTGCCCGACCCGGCCCCAATGCCGATCGTCGGCGCGCGTCTCAGTCGCTGGGAGATGTACGTGCCGAGGACGTGGGGGATCGCCTCGAGCACGAACGCGAACGCGCCGGCCTCCTCGAGCGCGAGCGCGCTCCTGAGCACGTCCAGCGCGGACTCGGCGTCGCGCGCCTGCATCCGATAGCCGGAGAGCGCGACGTGCCGTTGGGGGAGGAGGCCGACGTGGGCCATGACGGGGATGCCGACGCTGGTCAGCCGGCGGACGGTGTCGACGAGCTCGAGGCCGCCCTCGAGCTTGACGCCTTCGGCGCCGCCCTCGCGGACGATGCGGACCGCGTTCCGGACGGCGTCCTCGGGGCTGGCGAGGTAGGTGCCGAAGGGCATGTCGGCGACGAGGAAGGGCGTGCGGGAGCCGCGGGCGACGGCGCGGGTGTGGTGGAGGAGCTCGTCGAGGGTGAGGCGGGTGGTGGAGTCGTAGCCGAGGCAGACCTGGGCGAGGGAGTCGCCGACGAGGGTGATGTCGATCCCGTGGGCCTCGCAAGCGCGGCCGGTGGGGAAGTCGTAGGCGGTGAGCATGGTGATGGGCGTGCGCGCGGCGCGGAGGGCGTGGAGGTGCGCGATGGTCACCTTTTGGCGGGGTGCGGGGGAGGGCGCGGGTCCTGGAGGACGACAGGATGTGAGAACGGACTTGCTGGAGTAGGCAACCTTGCTGTCGGACGGGGACATACGCCACTCGCGGGGAAGCACGCGACGTGGAAAACATGCGGGCATAGAGCCATTCCGCTCCAAGCGGGAAGACGAAGACCGGAAAGGGGGGTTACTCACCGTCATCCTGATTGTTTGGTGGCCTCGCGCTCATCCATCGCCGAGCGCAAACACGAAAGGTATATGGGTGCAGTGTGAATTCGAGAAGCCCTGTTGGGCGCTGTATACGCCTCGGCGATCTGAGCATGGTGGAGCGACTACGATTGCGACGTCCGGGTCCAAGTTAGGCGGCGGTCCTTCCTTGTCAAGGTGCTATATATCCTGTGAAAGTACGGAAAGGATATCAAAAGCCAAGGTTGCTAGATCGCAACAGGAGCAGAAGCCGCGCGGTCGTCGTGTGTGGGGCGGAGCAGCTGGGCTCCGAGCCGAAAAAAATGACAAAGCTAGTCTGCCCCACCGTCGGGCTCGGACAGCAGTCAGACTTGGCGGGATAGCTCGTGGATCGTACAAGACGCACGATTCCGGTGCATGGGTCACATAGCGTATGGCACGACTCTCAATTTTGCGACTCACTGTGTGGGGTGTCCGGGCATCCTGTTCCCCCTCCGATTATCAGATGCGGCCTTTCCACCACCCGGTTGCCGGTCAAGTTTGGGATGCTCGCGCGGTTCGGCTCTTGGTCGGAAAGGCTTATAGTGAGATGAAGTGGCATCACATGGATTAGACGTTGAATGGGAGAGGCATTGGGACTCCAACGAAGTCCGGCACGGAGGATTCGGAAACCTGGGCAAACTCCTTCCCCGTCCCCTTGGGGCTATAATATACTTGCAGAGACCACCAGTGAGACGCCCCTATAGCTCAGTGGTAGAGCGCGCCACTCGTAATGGTGAGGTCGGTTGTTCAATCCAGCCTGGGGGCACGGGCTTGGCTTTCGCGATGCATTTTAATTTTTTGAACCATGCTGAGCCAGTTCTCACAACGGATGTCCTCGAACCGAATACACCACTACGAGTCTTTGCTTATGCTACCCACCTGCTTTCCGACTGGCTGCTCTGGTTGACACACCATGCTGGCCTTTTTACCGTAGGCATGCAAATGTCCACGGGGAGCCTGCGCACTCTAGGGTTCCACGCATACGTATGCCGCCTTCCTCAACCCGTGCACAGCCACTCCGACCTCTCTTCCACCACCTGAATTGCCTGTTGAACACTGAGTTCTATGCTCATCTGCCGCTTCCTCCTGGACCTACAGCACGCAGACTGCTCCGCAGTGTCCACTCTATCGTCGCCATCAGTCATTTCCTTGGTCAACTCTGCAGCTGTTGCCCAAACAAGCGCGCTTCCGGAATTCGTAGCGTCGATGGGCCGGCGTGTCCACACTTGGACAGGGTTTATAGATTCAATAACCGGAGACCCGGACGTGGGGCGAACGGCTGAACAAGGGCCCGTTGTCGACTTGGACGAGAGACGTCGGAGAAGAGAGGACTGGACATGGAACAAAGGTCAGAGAGTGTCTGATTGCGCTGGCGAGTGGAGACTAGCTTCGTTCCCTAATGACCATGGGGTGGAATGGCACTAGATGGTAAAGGAAGCCTCCATTGATTCATACGCTTCCCCTTCTTGACCAACCTCCAGAACACCAATATATGCAATATACCAAAACAACACGTAAATGGCCCACTGCATCCTGCATTTCATTGCATCTTAATTATCATTGCCAAACTGATAACTTGACCCGGGATGCACGTTAATACGACGGCGCGGAAGTTCATAGATCGCGGAAAATAGTTGGTACAACTACCAGATGGATTGAGGACGTCTGGTATGTCTAATCCCCAGTTCCTAATACAGTAAAGAGCGCGAGAGCGTAGATGCGCTAGGGAACAGCCAGCAGCGAGAGCGACCGCTGAGGGAGAAGCGAGCTCGAGCAAGAACTGATGTCACAGCGAAACAGTTGGGATGTGGACCACGTGGATCACCGACATGTACTCCATAACTTCCTTCAGTTGCACGTTCCTTCGCATTCCCGTTCAACGTTCAACCTCGACGGTAGGTCCTTCCTCGCGATGTCCACCGTCCCCAGGATGATGCCCATGCGCGATCGACTCAGTCGTGATGCGCGCGGCCTGTATCTCCGGGGCTTCTCGCGGCGGTCTTACGTCTAACTATAAGTTTACGTGTGCTACGGAAGCGTGCGCACGTAGGTTCGGAGCGCCAGCTTCGACGCTGAGGAAGCGTTCGCGCGCGGGCTGCGAACGGGACCTTGCCAGCCGGGGGCAGGACAAAGACGAATGCGAACGATAGAGGGCAGCACGGATCCAGTATAATATGACCTTGCCGTGCGGTCGGTAGCGTGATTCGCGCAGTTCGTGCGTTCGTGGCCTTCGCGGGCCTTCGCCCTTCCGCAATCAAGACATACAGAGGAGGCCCTTGCCAGGGCCATGGAAAAGGCAGGAGGGCGACGCGCGAGAAGGCGCAATGCCGCCGGAGCGCAAAAGAAGATCGTTAGACTTTGATTTAGCCGTTATGCACACGCGGAAAGCACGAGATCGGAAGAGAGAGACGGGGGCGCCGGGTAGGTTTACGAGTGGCTGGCGGAACAGGCGGTCCGGGTCGAGAGAGCACGACTAAATAGACAATCGAGACCTCGAGGTGTCCCCGTGCCAGGAATAGGGATGCAGCCTCTCGCGTTTGCTTTTAAAATGCACCGTGTGAGGCTAGCTTTGGAGTATGGATGGGGGGACAGCGTGATCATACAGCATGGGAACTGTACTTAATATAAACGTTGAGTTGATCGTGCAGTAGGGTGCAAGGAAACACGTTCCTCCACGCACCGCCCAGCCAGCCCTGCGCCGTACCCCGGGGACACTTCGCCATCGGACCCGGCCAGGTCATTCTCTCGCCTAAACCCAAAGCCAGACACGCATGGCCTGCGTCCCAAGGTGTTCCAAACCCGTCATCGTAAATTGCAAGGTTCCAATCATTCAGATGGCGGAGATAGGGTCTGGGGTTCTAGAGGATTTTATACGCTTCTGGCGTGGTCGAGAGGGCGAGGGGTAGCTACGGTGGCAGGTCACATCGATACGTAGCATGCACTGTATTGCAAACGTACCTGATGATTGCACATGACAAAGTGGATGTTGTCAGAGCGCAGGCGCACGGCGGGGCGGTAGAAAGAGATTCCAGGACGAGGACGGAGCACGTCGTGTCCATTGACTCGCAGTGAGGTTCATAATGCGACCACTGTGTGCGTTAAGGGGTCGCGAGGAGGCGGAGGAAAGCATGGTCGACATAAACGCCACTAGAAGACGGGGGCGTCCAATGCGACAACGCCGACTTGCATCAGGACAAGCGGGAAGTACAGAGAATAGCGCATGGCCGAAATCCGTGGATGGGGCCTGTTCACAATCCTCCGTTACGACAAGGATAACTGGCGCTGTCCCTCAAGGTGTTCAATGGCAATGGCGCCGCTATCGTACGAGAAGGCTCTAGGTTAGTGTTCGTAGGACGAAGAGTCGAGGGAGAAGCACCGCACCGCGTTCCCGTTCCTTGCTCCACCTCTCCTCCACGGGGCGCCCTCGGCGGGCGTTGAGACGAGGGCGCATCTATTCCGTCGACCACAGGCGACACAGCTCGACCATTCGGGCGGCCATGAATCTGCCCACGGCCTCAGCATCATGAAGGGCAATCTGAAGGCGCACCTGGAACTTCGAAGGGACAGAAAGGCGTGGGCGCCCGAAGCCGGCGATAGGATCTCAGCGGCGGGCAGCTGCATTGCCCGTCTGGTCACGAAGCAGAGATCGTCCGCACCCCTCGGGCGCAATCCACGCGCATGGCTGGCAGAAACAGACGAGATGGACGTATATGTTCTGGGGTGCGCGCGGGAGAAGGAGGCAGACATGGCGCTAACATCCACCCGCACTCCACGTGATCCATTTGTCCGAATGCAGCAGGAGAGGTCGGGCTTGCAGGGGTAGGGAACGGCGTCTTGCAGGGTGTTGATGATCGTGCCAGCTAGAGAGTGAAGCGTGGTATTTTGAGAAGAGGCCGAATAACGGTGAATAAACCGGATTGGGATGGTGCATTCACGTTCTGGAGCAAGCTTTGTCAGTTGTGAGAGCGAGATGCGGGACCTTCCAGTAAGGTTGCAGGTGCGGGTGAGGTGCAAATCGTCGCAAGAAGGGAAAGGACTGCAACTTGCGACAGCCAACTAGCGCTGCAGCCCGAAGTGGGCAGTGCCGTCCGGCATTTTCCGACAGGCGTCTAACCTCGTCTTGCCCAATTTCCTTGCCGCGATGATGATCCTGCTCGACATGCACAACTCAACTCAACACAACTGCGCTAACAACACGGCCGGTCATAGGTAGAGGATACGAGAGAGGAGCGCAGTATCGCCCACCTTGTAGGCTTATCGGACCGCTCCGGAAGCGGCAAACCTCGGCAGAAGGCAGGATCTTGGCAGCCTGAGCAGTGTTTTTTGCGAGTTGTCTCTACGACGGCTAAGGGACGAGGTAGGTGCCCCAATATCTTTTTTATGTCATTCTTTCTGACTATAATTACACCCTAGTTGCAACCCCATCGGATGGTCGCAGCCACGACGACGCAATTATTTGCCGCTGGTCAAGTCCGTACCGCATGGTACGCGCTGGCGATAGGATTTCGCCGGTGCGAGGTCTTTGGACGTTTGTTCAATACAGTAGGCACGATTATCTGCCACATGAAATTAATGGACGATGCTCAGGGGTGTTGTATACCATTGGTGCCGGACTTCGGGTGCCCTGGCAGCACGCAGGTTTGCCACGTAGAGCCCATTCCTTCGGGGGCTTCGTGTTGAGAGGGACGTCCCCTTATCCTTATGCTCATCACGGCAGGAGATCACGCACCTTGCGATCTCCCAACCTCTACGCACGTTCACATCGTGGGGCACAGGAGGGAAGACTTATTGTTCGCCCGACCCAGTGGTCGTGGCGCAGCGTGCGAATGCTGACCACCATTGGCTAGCTCGCGGGCCTGTCTATCTTAGGTAAAATCTTTCGGCCGTTCGTGTTTTAATTTCCTGTCTAGGACCAACATCACGTTGAAGCGGAGGATGCTCTCCACAATAAGCAGCATAAGCTACCCCTCGAGTCTGGGCATGGTTGGCGCAAATCGAGGCGTTCGTCAGTGCGCGTGCACTGCCGCCAGCATTTGTACGTCAATCGCAGACGCGAAAACAAATGCGAGACAATGTACGTACCCGGCTTCAAACTTTTTACAAGAAAGGATTCATGGCTTACAAGTTCGCGGGTCTCCTCGGTGGCGTGGACACGCTTTTGCGTTCAGGTCTCTGGCAGATACGAGAAATCACTCCACACACCGCACCAGTGGTGAGTGGCTCAGCGCGCGCTTGTCTTTGGCAAGCAACTAAGTTTCTATGTCGGAGCAGACCCCTGAAACATGATGTGCCGAGCAGTCGGTATGTCCCCTCACACGCCGAGCAAGAACCTTGGGAAGCCAAGTAGGGAACAGCGGCGAGATCCCGAGACCGACGAACCCGCCACTGGCACCATGAGGCTATTGAGCCTCCGACCATCATTCAGCCATCCTCGCCCCCATTGGTTGTCAATAATCGCTTCCCCCGCCACCCCGCCCCGTGGCCCTGCGATGTTATCCCTGAGCACAAGAAAGTCACTTCGACTGACCACAATGACAGATTACGCTAGGCCGCCCTGAGGGCGCTTGCTTTAACCCTGGGATGCCTTGGGGTCGATTATTTACGCGCCGGAGGCCCTCACCGTCGGCTTCTCAAAAGGATTTCGACGGCTGAATGCCCAATCTAACCACGGCTTCTTCCCGAGTGCGATTCCGTCGCATCGCCCCACGCCATGCCAGATATTCGCCGTCCGTCCTCCGGTCACGAACCGGCCTCCGTTCCCCTGGTCATCGCGCACCTCTTCCTACCGCGACTCTCGTCAATGTAGCGGTGCCGCTGGCCAGACGAGGCGCACACTGCCGCTTGCAGACACCGACATCCGTACACGCGCAAACATCAGTATCACGGACGTGCGGTACGTAAGCCGGATCCCTCACACGGTCCCGGACGCAGGTTGGCAGCAAGCTGGGATGATGCCACTAGCGACTCTTCTCCCGCGTTGGAGCTACCGATGCGCCGCACCGGACTACAGGGTGGCGGGATTTCCGTGGCGCGATGTGGCGGCAAGCTGACTGTGTGTCTGGGAGGTATGTCTGAATTGCTCGGGCCCGTTGACGGTCGCTCATGCTGTCCCGCACGGCGTCGAACTAGGATACCGTGCGTGCATCCCCCAGCGCCACAACGTCTGCGCCTAGACGCGTTTGGACGTAGCCCTGCCAGAAGACGTCGATGTCACGGAAAGCTGACAGCCCTGTCTGCTGTTCGGTAGTCCGGTTCTCCCGACGCCGGAGGAATCTACAGGACCTGAAGGAGTATGGGACGTTCCGTGCGCTCACCACGGCAGACCGCACGACTAGCATTAGCCCTGAGCTCGCTCAGTAGTTGAAACAACATTGGCGGGCGGCGGGAGATGACCTCCAACATCGTGTGTAGATCACTGACACGATCCCAACCTGTACGCCGGGTGAGCGTTTGATGCTTCCCTGCACTCGGGCTGATTACTTGTTGGGTCGTTGTAGGATGCATTCCCCACCATTGTGGCCCACATCGAGCAAAGACTGGCCCATCCTGTCTCGTGAGTAGGTCATCATGGCGTTGTGTCGATCCTAACACAAGGACAATCCTTATGTTGCCTTTACGTTAGCGCATCTCCTCGGACAGGACCAACGGCCCGTCATGGCGGTTCTCTCTTAACCATACGAGTTACGTTCGGCGCATCAGATACGTCATCGGATATGCGAGACCGCCGGAAAAGACGTTTCCTGCGGAACTTTGGGCATTGCGGCTCGAGGGGCGACGTCAAACAGGGTGCGTCCTACTCCATGGAAGCTCCCCATATCCGTGCTGACGTCGATTCGAGAATGTCTATCCACTCAGTAGTGCACTGCGTAATGAGAAGCACACGTCAATCACATGGTACCGGAAGGCATTCCCGAGGTCTGCCCGCGGGGGCTGCATATGGTGTATCATGGAACCGTTGTCGGCACGAGTATGGTATCTGTTTTCCGTATACAGTCCTTCCATCGTAGGGCTTCGGGGTTCGGACTCCTTCGACCGGTACGTGTTGTTGCGCGTCGAGTTCAACTATTGTCCTGCTAACGTTGATATGGAGTCAGGAATGCTCCTAATTGCTCGTGGATTCCATATTCGTGACTCCTCGCTCAAGATGTTCACTGGATGGGTTGATCGTGAAATGTCGCTTCAGTCGAAGATTGTTGCCCCCCAAGGTCATGCGTGTGCGATTCTGTGGGTGTTGGCGACGAATCTCAGGTATGGTCTCCCCGACGCGCTGTCATCGAAATCCGCAGAATGTCTCTCCCTGCGTGCGGACCTTAATGCTTCACCAAGAGGTTTACTGATTGGGCTGGAGCTGCTCGTTTGTCTCATGTATCTTCGTGGATCTCGTGCTTTCAATGTACGTAGGCTATATTACAAGCTCAACAAAATATAAATCCATGCATGCGGTCATTTCATCGCTTCGCATCACCTCGTTTCTACCTCTGATTGATGCCACCATGCCCCGACTACACGGCGGCGGCCTCCGGGTTGAACCATGCGGCGAAGTCACGTTCAAGACTACATCATCCGGTAACTGCGGTACCTCGCGGTCGAAATCCGCGTTCGGCCATGTGGGAACGTACCCCTCCGAGAGGCGTACGGACGCGTCTCTCAGCGACGGCGACGTCGCCAACATGCGGTTGGAGATCGAAGTCAGCTCCTCCGTGGTCGGAGGCGACGCGACAATCGAGGCATTATCCTTCGTCTGAGGGGCATCATAGCTTAGGACGACGTGGAGGGCCGCCAAACCTCGAGGGATGGGGATGAATGCGAGGTAGATATCTTCCTAAGAAAGCGACATGTGTCAGTCAATTGCACGCAGACCCAAGGTGACATTCTACTGACAAGAGTGGGCAGTGCATCCTGTGGACTGTCACGGTCCGGGCAAACCATGACGTTCAGGTTCAGCTCCCGTAAGATCTGCGGGTCGCATTCCCTGAGCACGTGGAGGACTTGGAGAACTTCTTCCAGAACGCGAAGTCCGACAACGCTGAGTTCGAGGGACGTAGGGCAAGAGTCTGTCAACACAGTTCGGAGGATGGGGGCGAAAGTTGTGGAAGTTAGGAGCTTCCATACGCGCAGCTTCGGAATGGTGCCAGCGAACCCTAGGGCGTAGATCATGAAGAGCTCCCCGGAGCACTCGACGATATCCGGCCAGAAGCCAGGTCGATGGCTCGGACTCTCCCGGTTCTCCTTTCGGACCCGCTGGAACGAGCGCAGGTGTGAGTCGCCAGGGTACGTAGACTCGAGCGGCGCCTGGCTCGGCAGGAGCCGGAGGTGTGAGATGTTGGGGAAAGTGTGTGCCAGGGCGTTGAATTTGATATTTTCCGGGTCCTGGAAGCGAGAGACGAGGTCGAAGGTACGTACGTTGGGGTGGGACCGACGGCCCTCGGACCAGAACGGAGTGAGCCAATCGCCTGTGCTGCAAAGAAGCGTTTCGATGGTTGGTGGTAACGGTCCGAGCTCGGCAAAGAGGTCTGTGACTTGCCGCGTTGCGTAGCTTGGGGTTAAGCCCATGGGCAGTCCTGGTTCAAAGAACAGATTGAAGGGCCAAAGGGATTTGGTGATGGCGATGGTCAAATGTGTGAGCTTGGCAGGCAAAACACGTATGGCGTTGCAAGCGTTGCCCTCAGCACGGAAGAGGGAAAGATGTAGGAGGCTGGTGATGGTGGATAGGGCGCCTTTGGTCTCTGACAGGAACTGCTCCGAATCGTGCAGAACTAAAGTGACCAAGGATAGCTGGGGATATGCGAGTAGACTGGCCAGACTCCGTGACGCGTCCCGATGCCACCTCATCTCTCCGTCCAACCGTCCAGCCTCAAGCTTGCGCAGGAATTTGAAGCGAGTCGGACGCTCCGCAGCCATGAAGAACGCAAAGCTCCGCATTTGTTGTGATGAATGGATTTTGACACCACCGTGGGGGAGATGGCGAGGGCCTTCGTCGTACAGAAGACGGGACGATTGCATGAGCGATGTGATGGCGGAGGTGGACACCATTCCATGATCTCGCTCATGACATCGAGAGGAAGTGCAGGCTTCTCCATTTCCGTGATGAATCGCTAGGAGAATATAGTATGTACATGTGAGCAAGCACGACACTGGTGGAGACGACGACTTACTAGTGCGTAATCCGCTAGAATACAACTTGGACCGCGAGGTGTTGGTGGTATCCAGGATATGATGCGATAAGTATATCTCCGTGTGCAGTAGCGATGAGAAGTGAATCGAGAGTCTTTTAGTCCGTCAAGTGGCTGCCTGGTGGCGAAAGGTTGAAGAGCTGACCCATGCCAGAGGACTCCATCGTATTTGGTAGCTCTGACGCCCGTAGCACCGGGGCGGCAAGGGCCGCAATAGCCGATGCTTGCTGGCTTCCTCGTCTCTAGTACCTCTCTACGTCGCAGCGGGTGTTGTCTCACTTGTCCCTTCATCGCTGTGTGGATCGCGTCTCCCTTATGCTTGACTTCATCCCCGGCCTCTATTAACCAAAACCCCCGCCCACGGCACCCAAAAGCCTCCAATCGCCCTCGTGGTACCGCCTTCAGATCTAGATGTACAAACCGAGACAAACCGAAACGGTCTGATTAGCATGACATATAACATATATAGAATGGGTTGTATCGTATTTATTCCTCGAAGAACATGCTTATTTATCTGACAAAAATCACTGACGACCCGTCGGAAGTACGTGCACCGGACAGACGTATTCGATGGCGCCGGAGGTTTACAGACTGCGAAAAGATAGTTGATAGCAATGAACGAAGGACGCTACGGACCGTTACACAGAGACACGGTGGACAACGCAGGCGAAATCACAGCGGAGAAGCGCACCTTGTCCATGTCAGGATCAGGATCAGCTCAGCCTCGGTAGCACGTTCCTTCCCTTTCCCCAGAGCCCTCAACAGCGACGTTGACCGTCCGGTAGCCCGAGTCCTCGTTCCCTCTCCCCTTGTTGCCCGCGACCTCGAGGGGCTGTAGAAGTCTTCGAGCTCGAGCGCCGCTGGCCTCGCGGGTTTCGGCGAACTACCCTCACCCTTGTTCTTATCGGACGTAGCAACGGCTCTGTGTGTGGCGGAAGGCTCGACGGGGTTCGGCGAATCGTCGCCGATCCGCCGCTCCGACATTGGAGAAGTGCGTGCCACTGCGGCGTCGGCTGGCACGCAGCGCCATGGAGCCTGCGCTAGGCGGAGTTCACAGAGCCTAAGTTCGATTTGCAGAGGACAAGGAGGTCGCTGTAAGGAACTGTTCTCTTTCATGGGCAGGACCGGGGGCGATGGACTGCTAGTTCTCGTCGTTGAACATAGAGATCGAGGCTGGCCGTCAAGCCATCCGCGGAAGCCTGTTCTTCTTGGAGTCTTCGAGGGCGATGCGCGGCGTATGATCTTGTGTTCGTTCAGGTATTGATCGTCGGTGGTGTCTTCGTCGTCCAGGTCATTTCCGCTCTCGACACGAGACGGAGCTGGGTGAACCTGGAGCGTGATCCGTCACTGGGCAGCATTAAACAAGAGCAGCATGACATATTGGAGCCCACAACGCTCACCTCCGCGAAGAGGACTACATCGGAGAGCAACACAAGCACGTCAAACTTTTCCCGTTCCAACCGAAGTTAAATCGAGCCCCAGTCAGTACCTGTTCTAATCGGCGTCCGCGTCGGCTAAGGTACACTCACCTTCGTGACACTAGTAACGAATGCTAGCCATTCTACCCGTGCAGAGCGTCCCTCACTCTGCCTTGCTCGACGTAGCACGGCACTGACATCCAGAGCGCCCGTTCGTAGTGCGTGTCCAAAGGCGTCCGCGCCGTTCTAATCTGAACTTAGTAGGAAGATGGAGACTCACAACTCGTGCTCTTGATACGACAGACGGCGCAACCAAAAGGAACACGCACCGATGGGTTTGAGCGCGTCCGCAGGGGCGAGGGGTATACAGGCAATCGCTGCGATTCGTTATACGATACGAATGGAGGACGATGTCATGGGCGCAGAGGTGTACCTTGAATCTAAATCAGCGAAAATCAGCTATACGGTCGAGGACAGTGCAAAGACCACGAACGTCAAATGTAATCCTAGAAGCCACGGAGGCGAGCTAGGTAAGGACACCGTGATTGCATCTTCACCATCACGATCTCACTTCGACCTCGCTCCTGACCATGGTATCCTGAATGCACATACCAGTTTCACCCGTGCGCACCGATTCCTTGCTTCAAGCAACAAACCTCCCAAAGCAATTCGAGACTGGTAGTAACGATGCGGCTTCAACGTCGAGTTTGACAACGTGCGTGTTTGCGATGCGATAACTGAGTGGATCGTCTTGCCTTGGCGTATCGATGTCCACAGCTGCGGCAGGCATGAACAATTAGCATAGAGGGGCAGGAGGAAGAGAAGAGAACCATCATAGCGCCTCACTTGGAAACAATTGGCAACTGCGGGCGCCAAAAGGCACGTGGCCACAATCACAGGTGCGCCGCCAGTCGCGGTCGCGGCGCGTCCGCCCCCGACTCTAACCACCACCATTCTCCCCCCTCCTCGCGATAATCCGTCATGCGCACACGACGGCGGCCCGTCTTGCAAGACAAGACACCAGTAAACACGCCACAGAAGCCGAAACCGAATGCTACTCGCGCCGCGAAACCCAAACTTGTCCCTGTGGTGGAGATCAAGGCGAGAGTGCGCCGGAGCAATAGAGGAAAGCATGTTGATGTGGATCAGCCGATGGAGGTTGTCGATGAAGGTGAGAAATTAAACTTTTACTCGTGTTTGACGCGTCACGGACGTGTCCAATCGCCCATAGTCCCTGTGCCACAAGAGGAAGGTGCTGTGGAAGACGCTCAGAGTGAAGTCGGATCCATCCGCGAAGCAGCGCCTCCAAAGCGAGGTCGAGGACGACCCCGCAAGGCCAAAGCCCAGAAGAAACCAACCAGGCATAGTAAGGTCCATGTCACTCGTCCCTTTCCCCGTTACTAACCTTCAACCTTTCTAGATTCTGCGGTACCGCCGTCAGAGGCGTCCGCCTCGCTTCCTGTCGCCGGGGGTCCAAGCCAAGGTAAGTTGTTACTTTTTAGTGTTTCTTGGAATGTTTGTTTCCCGTCCCCCCCTTCGTCCTTCTCAATTTCGTGGACTTTCCCCTGGGCCTTGAGTTGCGTTTGAGGCATCCCTCGACGCGGTGTTCCACCAACAGTGCAGTTACGCGTTCCATTCACGCCGAGAAGTCATTGTTGACTCACCGAAACTGCTCGCCCGCTCGGAGGCTAGTTCTCCGACCGGAGGCCTTTGCGAATCCTGTCGCCGTGCACCTTCCTCTCCATCTCCACAAGGATCGCTGCGGAGATGACAACGGAGGACCTCATGCGTCTTCTCCTGTCCGGGTCGATATGGTACATGTCTTGGATATAGATGGTGAAAAAGCTGCAGGCACAATCAGAACAAGTTGGTTCTGCCTGGGTCTAGCCGTTTTCCCTACCCAATTCGGCCATCTCTCTTCTTCTTCCCAGACACCTGGCCTCCATTGAAGCGCGCGAAGGCTCTGTTGCGTGTACTCGTATCCAGCCTTCACGGGCATCATCGTCTTCATCCCTAAGTTATGCCTCATTCGAGAATCATGTCGCACACAAGCGCGCAACTGGGAAGATAAATGGCTGCATTGGATGGCAAAGACGGCTAGAACCATGCGGAACGAACCTGTTCTAGTTCACCACGACGCACTCAACATGGAGCCGCTTTTGAACTTGGCGTTCCTGCTCTTCCGCCAGCAGATCGCCGCGCACATGTACGACTTGCACGTCCATCCGTTTTAACTTTTGATTTCAATTCTCTTAAACTCCAACGCGTTATTCAACTGCTAATGTTTCACATCACTTTCCAGACCTTCTCACTGGAGAAGATACTGTCCCGGATGAGAATGCTCAGGTTCTTCCTTCTCCCGTCTCGCCCATCGTCGAACGTCAAGCGGCTCGCCCTCTCTTTCCCCGTGCACCATTCCACCATGCGCTACCTGGCTCGCATCCCCCGTCGAGGTTCCCTGTAGCGGCGCGTCATACTTCGCCTGAATCTGTACCTATCGCGGACGAAGACAGTACGGCGTCCGAAGCAGCCAGAGCGCTCATCTACACTCCCTCTCCTACACGCATCATCCGTGGCCCCATTCCTGTCGAATCTACCCCTCTGGGCCGTCTACCGTCACTTGAGGCGTCGTTGCGACTCGCCAGTGAACGCTTACGACATCCGAATACTATTCTCCAGTGGAACGCAGACGTTTCGCGAGCGTACTCGTCCCTGCCGCCATCATCGCCTGCCCGTTCACCACCCACGCAGGTTCCAGTCGCGACGAGTTCACAGCCGCGATATCTGGCCGAATTTTCCGACGAGGCGGACGAGAACCAGCCTGTGACCGGCCCGATCTATGTCAAGAGGGAGACGCCGCCGAGCGATGACGACATGTTCGGTCTCCTTGCTGCAGAGAAGAAGCTGAAGACTATTCGGCAGCGGCGGACCGCGGTCGAGTCTTCGCGTGCTCCAGGCGGCAGTCGTGCACCGCTCGGGATGCTTGCGCTCGACGAGGTTCCTTCTGCCGCTGTGCCCATCCCCGATCGTCTCCCCACGCCTATCCCGTCGGACGACGAGCACAACATCGACGACCTCTACCTTGATGTCGATCCCGTGCGCTCTGAACTATTGCACCTCGATGATGCGGATGATTTGGAGGACGAAGACAAGGAGAACGTTCCGACGGAGGATTACGACGTGAACGAGGACAAGGAGAACATGCGCCCGCCTCATCTCGCTCCCGACGCTTTGGGAGAGAACGACCCGCCCGCGGCAGGCTCTGGCTCACAGGCCGACGTTGACCTCACCCTCGAGCCGTTCGACGAAGAGACCGAGAACTCCATCGCGCCAATCCTCCTAGCTTCCGTTCAGAAGGCGGGTTTCGACCAACTCCTGGAGGAGGCCTCGTCGTCGTCTGGGAGCCTGACGCACGCACTCCGCACCCCTCACAAGCACCGCAGCGCGCACCACCGTTCGCCGCTGCCGACCCCGCACTTCTCAGACGGAGGCCTGTCCGACTCGCACTCCGGAGCGCGGTCGATGCGCGACGAGTCGCCGAGCCCCGTCAAGCCCTCTGTCGCGCGTCCCACGAAGGGCAAAGTGGTCGCAGCGCCCGACAAGGGTAAGGGCAAAGCAGGTCCATCGAAGCCCCGCCAACCCCTTGCGACGCTCGAGTTCGAAGACCCCTACGCCGAGCCGCCGAAAGTCGCAGGCAAGAAGCGCACACGGGCACAGACGGGCCCGGAGGAGAAGGAGAGCGAGGACTCAGACCCGAAGGCGGCGGTGCGGAGGCTCGAGGCGCTGCTGCCCAAGAGGTCAAAGAAGGTGCGGGTGACGGAGACGAGCAAGAAGGGCAAGGGCAAGGGGAGGGAGAATGTGACAGACAGCGAGGATGAGGAGACGGATAGCGACTCGTCGCCGCCGAAACCTCCTGCTCGTGCGGCACGGGGGAGGGGTCGCGGACGCGGACGAGGGCGAGGTCGCGGGAGGGCGACTGCCCCGGTCACGAATGGGCGCACGACCGCTCCGGCATCCAGGGGACGGTCGACGTCGCGAGGCCGTCCACCGACGTCGAGGTCGAAGGGGAAGGGGAAGGAACGTGCAATGGAGGAAGTTGATCCTGACGAGGACGAGGTGCGTGATCCACCATTATGCTGTTGAGATGGAACTTGGAGCTGAGGCGATCGTGATGGTCAATGCAGGAGAGGGCGCGCCAGCGTCAGGAACGGATCGAATACTTCCGGAAGCTGCAGGAGTACAGCTTGGAGAAGGAGGACGTGTATGTGATCTGAGCGGGTTCGGTTGCCGTCCATCTCGGTGATTGGTTATGATATCGGGTTCTTGTTTGTCCGAGTCTCTGCGTCGCTGTCGCTGTTCGCTGTCTCGTGTCCTCCCCCTACTCCCTGGCGCATCTCTGCTGTCGCTTTGCCTGCGTTGTCCACTGTGTTTATACGCTATGCTCTGTGCCTCGAACATCACCATGTCCTCCGTCCATCTACTATTTCTATCATCTATCTATGCACAATCTATGCACCCACGGCGCCATCGAATACGTCTATCTGGTGCATGTACTCCCGACATGTCGTCAGTGATTTTTGTCAAATAAATAAGCATGTTCTTCGAAGAATAAATACGATACAACGCAGTCTAATATATATGGCAGGCTAATCAAACGGTTTCGGTCTGTCTAGGTTTGTACATCTAGTGTTATGGCCCGGCCAAGTCAAGAAGCGGGAGCGTATGAACCGAAGGGTGCCTAGCGATGCAGCACGAGTCGGAGGGGATCTGATCGAGAGCTTGCTTCATCCTGTCCAGCTGCGAACAATCCATTGTCAAAGCCAGTCCGCATCGAGGACTCCAGGTTATTCGCAACCAATACCTCAACGCACCAGAGTAATCAAGCACTTTCACTCTGGGCTATTTCCATGCCATCCATCCCATTGTCATTGTCTCCGGTCTCAGTTGGCGGGTTTTCATCGTCAGCACCGGGTTCTGGTTCATCCATGCACGCCACGTCCTCATCCCCACTGATGGAATCTATGAAGCTTATCCCTGTGATGACAGGCTCGCCCATCGATGCTATAAATGCTGGGAGTTCCGCTGCTGTCTGGGAACCAGCCACATTGAAGTTAAGGGAGGAGATGGCCGAAGGCGAGGATGCGGAATAAGCAGAGTGGTCCACTTGCCGAAGGTCCAGGAGGAAATGGCAGATAAGTATGGAGGTCAATCTTTAACAGCAGTTTGAGTGGATCAATGTGTATGGTAGAGGGGGATGGGGTTGACATACGGATAGAGAAGGATACTCATATCTTGAAAGAAAGAACCGTAGTGTCTTGGCTATAAAAGCACATTCAGGACTCCAGCACAGGGGACACAGGCTCAGGTACATACCTTCAAGGTTATCAGGTTGGGGATGTCCAACGAAGTGAGTGCGCTGATCACCACACCACAATATCAGTATCCAGTTGGAGGAGAAAGGAGGACCCCGGACAGGTCAGCTTACATGAAGTAAACACTTCCTGCACATCAAATTGGTCAGCCAATATCTGATTTGGCGCAGGCCATCATACGCACCATTGTACAACATAGTACAGACAAGTGATGGGCCCTTTAAGACCCCTCCCTGCATTCTCCAAGCTGTGTACGTAGTATACCATGTTACAAGCAGCACGAGGATATTAACTCCCATTGTGCAGAGCCCGACAACCAGGTTGACTATAATGGAATCATTGCATATGCTTAATTTCACCTGACAAACATCCAGGGCAGAGTGCTCACATGTTGGTGGTTCATTCCACAATACAATAGGATTCCCATCACTGCAGTTGAAAGGACTAGATAGATTGATCCCATTCCAACTGCTGACCATTATCTATGACATAGCAAGTAAGCTCAGAGCCAGGGAGCTCATGATACCAACTCAGTGGAGAGCAGCTTCAGTCACTCAGAAGCATCCCACACGGTGCTCATCCAACCGTGGGATGCATCCGTAGCGTTACAGATGCATCCATGCACATTACGGATGCATTCTGTGATAGCCGCCCATCCAACAGCCAAATGTCTGAACAAAAGCACTACCAGGATTTGAACCGCTGACCTCCAGCAACCCAGTAAGCACATGAGCCAATTTGACCACTGAACTAACATGCCTTTTCCATTTATTTTAAGTAATCAATCTATATAGTGAAAGTCAGCCGCCCAACCCTTCGGCCATGTTCCTTCCCAATAGGGAAGGTCCCTATTAAGCATATGTTCTTGGAGCTGTTCTGAGGTCAATACTAATCCGATTTTGTTCGTTTTAGGCTTGTTTTGTTCGTGCTTTTAAGGTAGTTTCAACGCGTCCAACAGTATATTATTAGGTGAGCTATTGACTGCTCTATCAGGCATACAATGGTCGCCTCAAGCAGGTAAAGAATGATGTATATCTCTATCGATTCTCCACGTATCTATTCGTGCAATGGCTCGTTGGAACCGCGTTACGAACGCGGTTCCAACGAGCCATTGAACGTATGAATCCGTCCATCCGTTGCTGAGATATGCTGACCCTCTCCTCCTGCCAGGAGGACAGGTTGCCATATCTCAGGATTGAGACCTCTGATTTGCGTCAGTTTTGTTGCTAACAATACCTACATGTCACCAGTGCATGGGAACCTCTATTTTCCGCCGCTGCATTCCCTGTATACATTTCAGAAAGGTGAGTCCTGTCCCCCGGCGCTTACCCCATTTTCACCAAGACATCTCTGTCCCACAGTGCGTCCCCTCAGATTTCTATGCCTCATCGGAAAGCTGCGATTCAGGGCTTTCCAACGAGCCCCATATCGCCTATGTACAATAGCTATAACAGCCAAAATTCATGTCCCTTTCTCCTCCCCCCTGTGTGCTTAAAGTTTTGCATACAAGTCGCCCAAATGCCCGCCAATCGTCGTGTATTATACCTCGTTTGAATCAGGCAATATATGGCTTTAAAACAAGCCCAAAAAGACCAAAATCCACCAGGAACTCCCAAAGATACAGATTTCAGAACCCAGATGGCGACTGTCCATGTAACATTGCATTGCATGATGGCTGCCTTAGGCTAGCTCCCGGGTTCTGAAATCTGTATCTTTGGGAGTTCCTGGTGGATTTTGGTCTTTTTGGGCTTGTTTTAAAGCCATATATTGCCTGATTCAAACGAGGTATAATACACGACGATTGGCGGGCATTTGGGCGACTTGTATGCAAAACTTTAAGCACACAGGGGGGAGGAGAAAGGGACATGAATTTTGGCTGTTATAGCTATTGTACATAGGCGATATGGGGCTCGTTGGAAAGCCCTGAATCGCAGCTTTCCGATGAGGCATAGAAATCTGAGGGGACGCACTGTGGGACAGAGATGTCTTGGTGAAAATGGGGTAAGCGCCGGGGGACAGGACTCACCTTTCTGAAATGTATACAGGGAATGCAGCGGCGGAAAATAGAGGTTCCCATGCACTGGTGACATGTAGGTATTGTTAGCAACAAAACTGACGCAAATCAGAGGTCTCAATCCTGAGATATGGCAACCTGTCCTCCTGGCAGGAGGAGAGGGTCAGCATATCTCAGCAACGGATGGACGGATTCATACGTTCAATGGCTCGTTGGAACCGCGTTCGTAACGCGGTTCCAACGAGCCATTGCACGAATAGATACGTGGAGAATCGATAGAGATATACATCATTCTTTACCTGCTTGAGGCGACCATTGTATGCCTGATAGAGCAGTCAATAGCTCACCTAATAATATACTGTTGGACGCGTTGAAACTACCTTAAAAGCACGAACAAAACAAGCCTAAAACGAACAAAATCGGATTAGTATTGACCTCAGAACAGCTCCAAGAACATATGCTTAATAGGGACCTTCCCTATTGGGAAGGAACATGGCCGAAGGGTTGGGCGGCTGACTTTCACTATATAGATTGATTACTTAAAATAAATGGAAAAGGCATGTTAGTTCAGTGGTCAAATTGGCTCATGTGCTTACTGGGTTGCTGGAGGTCAGCGGTTCAAATCCCGGTAGTGCTTTTGTTCAGACATTTGGCTGTTGGATGGGCGGCTATCACAGAATGCATCCGTAATGTGCACGGATGCATTGGGCGAACTGACTCTACTCTCCCGACGGCGGTTCTCACGTCCGATGGTCACGCCACCCTGTGTGCAAAGTACTCCTCAGTCAGGATGCATCCATTATACACGATAATTCGAGTATAATGGATGCATCTGTTATACATGATCATTCGAGCAGAATGGATGCATTCATTCTGCATGGTAAGTCGTGTAAAATGGATGCATCTATCATCCGTAGTACGGATGCATCCCTAGGTTGGATGAGTACCACTAGCGATGTATCCATATGACTGAATACCTACCAGTGGACATACCTGTTCAGTGAGTGCTGGTACACCTAAGATGAATGTAAAGATGGTGATATATTTGTTTTTGTGAGACAAGGCGTAGACTCAAATTGTTGCAAACACTGAGGCATGTCATGTTCAGCATGCAAGGGTGGCAAGCAACCTCATACTTACTTAAGATGATGAAGGGGAACATAGTTGCTGCCAATATAAATTGTATGCGAACGTTGATCTGACACCTGGGAGTGTCTTTCAATGAGGACTCTGCATCCAGCCAGATGGTAGATCATAACATACACCTAAGGGAATTGCAACCATTTATAGCAAGAACCACGATAGTCATACAGAGTACGCACCATTTCTGACACAGGAAACATAGTTTGAAACTGGAGAGCATACTGAATGATCATTGAGTAGCGACTGATCATATAGATTAGCGTCGACACTGTGGGCTTTTGGCCCCTGCCAAAATTCCAGAAACAGCTGATTTCCTCATCAAGGGTGATCAGCCAGTCATAGGTGACAAGGGCTAGGCATTGCGCCATGCATAAGCAAGGCCCAGCGGCATCAATGGTGAAGACTTACCAAATGCCGCGATGCCGGTGTACTCCTCTGTCAGTCTTGGAACAACAACCGTGTCAGGACGGAGATGAATGGTCAGCTCAAAACCCTGGCAGTTGATGAAAACTCACAAAGTGGAAATGGCATCAGAAAAGGCGGATACAGCTGCAGAGGCCATGGTTGTGAAAACAGTTGGTGATGAGGCAGGAAGATGAGGGAGCAACTTGTGGTACCAATGCTCGTTGCTGAGGATTTTATAAGCCCGAGGACAGGGCCCTTGTGGCGGCGCCTCAAGTGAGCTGCTCATTCAGACTCTGGATCACGTTCGGGAAGGTATCAAAGTCGGCCAACTGGCCATGCCCGGAAGCCACCAACATCACTTCGAACAGGCCACACATGACAGGGAGCACGAAGTGGTCCTGATTGTTGTCATCTAGAATGACCCGACCAGGTGTTCGAGCGAGATGGTAGTGAACCACGCGTCTCCTCATGCTCCAATCCAACATATGGAATCATCCCGGGGCTCGCGTCGCAACGCAATTTTCCACAGAATGCATTGTCAGATCGTTTCCTATCGCCGGCTGGCACGCAGACAACGCGCAGCCGGCTTGACAGTGGATGCATAGGCGAGCACTCGCCGCTGCCACCTTGAACCGGGGAGAGTGCCAAATACACCTGGAATCGAGTACTGCATTGTGGAGTATGCATCTTATCAATCACCGCTGGCGGTGGCACAAGCGCGATATCACAGAAGAGATTAATCGCGAATGTGGTCTGCTTAGATCACGGCTTCTCGATACAGGAACAGCCTTCCGGCGCACAAACTCCTGGGAGTCTGGACAGCGCAACCGATTCTGCGGGCTGTCAGCCCAGCAAAGACGTTTCACGCTGCCACAGTGGTCCGACGGTCTCCCTCCGTACACCACGTTCTGATACTAGCCGAGAGCTCGTGCTTTCGAACGCGACACCTAAGCGCGTGAAGTGGTGCTTCGATCAGGCGGCTCAGCAGAAAGTGTAAAGAACGTTGTGGGCGTAGACGGCGAGCGGTTGCTGGGCGCGATTGAACCATCTGGCTTCCTCATAATTTCCATTGGCAGTGGGAAAGGCAAGCCAAGTCTTCCCCCGTCCCTAGTTCACCAGCTTCGACACGTGCGGCTGCAGCGCGGGAACCATTTGCAGCGCACTCGAACCTTAGCGGCGATACTGGCGCCGTGATGCGGGGAAAGACACTTACCACACTGATAATCCCGACCTTCTTATCCTTCCACCCAAAGACGACCTCTTGCCACGTGTTGTCGGCCGCGTCGAAACCCGCACTGTGGTGCAGGACGCCCTTGTATTCATTGAGGCCAGGGATGTCGGGCATCTGCCACCGACTGAGCGAATCTCGGGCCCCGATGCATAGTACCCGGACCAGCCGCGCTGCGATGCACGGCTAAGTGGAATGCGATGGTTGAATAAGTCGACGACATACCTTCGCTTCGAAGCTACTTAAGTTGATGCGGCAACGCGAAACGAGTCAGCACGCGCTCACGGCTAACCAACTGAAAACCGCACGGAATGCGAGGGAATATCGCAAGCCAAATCGCTGTTCTATTCCGTCAGTTAGAGAACGAATAGGAAAGGATCGCGAGACTTGCGGATATCCGTGGCTGAACCAGGCGTCACCGACACCCACGTTCTTCTCATAGATCGTAAGGTCAACGTTCGGAATCTTCTGCGGGAAGCTGTACAAGAGCGGACGTTGAGCGTAGTGTTAGCCACGGACACACTCGGCTAGCTCGAAGGGGCAGAGGCGTACCGAATGCCTGCGTTGCGGATAACTCGGCGACAAAACACCTGTATGTATGCATTCTATCAACAACGTGAGGCGGCGAGTGAATCACTCTACATTCACCGACCAGGTCATCACAGGCATTTAGCTAGCTGCGGTCGCGGTAGGACGGTGCATTTGCACTTTCGCATACAGCTGCTCGGAGATGTCGTTCATCAGCAACCGAATGCTACATACGCAAAGCGGAGGGCTCGCTCACCTGCAAGTTACACACCCACGATAGCAGGGACGGAGGCTGATCTTCAGGACATACCGAGGGACAGACAAAAAACTGCGGGTAATCATTACGAGTTCGACTGAAATACATGTAGGGTACGTAGCGAGGCCAGGTCCGCGATACCAGAAGATCCCCTTCGTGCCCATCGAGTCGGCGGACGCCACGAAACCAAAGAGACAGCCTGCCGCGTCCGAGGGTCGACAGATCATGTCTTACAGGCAGAAATGCGACACGGCTAAGCCGCCGATCGGGATAGATGCTGCGCGAGACACGCATACAGGACCTGAACGGTGTTCCAGCCTGCGGGAGATGACCCTTGAACACATCGACGGGGGCGAGCGCGCCGGTGGCGGGCATATCTCGACCAGACAGACAAACCTTCTGCCCACGGCCGTACTCAGCCATGCCTGTCTCAGGAAAGATAAGTTCGACAACGACTTGATCACCCAGAGAATCCAACTTGACTCCGGCGACAATATCGAAAAGCGCCATGCCTTCAGCACTGTGCGATGCGCGAGGCGGTACTGCGCGTGGGGTTAACGCTTACGGCGGAACAGGATGGGCGGGAAGTGAATGATGGGCGGCGGGGAGGGAAGACGTGCTTAATGGAATGGAGGGACTCCCCTGCTCCGGACGGCGTTGATCGGTAGGAAACCTCAAGGCAGTCATAGAGAAATTCCAAGGCGCGGATTCATGGCATGGTCTGGATTGGGGAATCTTGCGCGCAATTGATGATGGGCGACGCGGCGTTCGACTGGGATGCAGGGACGGGATGTAGAGTGAAACAAGTCTGAAAAGAATCAGTTGTGCCGAAGAAAGTAAAAGTAATGTCAGCGAGAACGCAGAGGGAAGGAAGACGATCAGGCTGGCGCACGAATGGTATGAAAGGAGGACGGACGTGCCCCGTCTCGACGTCGCTTCTCTCTCGTGGCAAGGGTGTTGGATGGTACGTCTGCGATCGGTGACTGTGCGCGAACGCAATGTCGGTGAGCATGACCGACAATGCAATCGAGAGCAGTACTTACGGGCAGATTGGCGGGGAGTCGGAAGGAGAGCGGAGACAGCGAAACATGACCGGGCGAAGTGACGGAGACCGAGGGCGGACCAGATCGAAGGGGAGGGCGGTATCACGCCCTGCTAATCTGGAGGGGCAGACAGTATTGTTAATGGCGGCCGAGCCTAAGGTCGAGCATAAGGGCAACATGACCCAGACAGCAGCCAAAGATGAGTGAGAGAAATAGCCAACGAGAGACAAGGCTCAACACACGAGCGGCGCTCCAAGCGGAAGCTGCCGTCGGGCGCCAGAATCCACGTGGCACACTCGGTCCGCATGTCCGTCCTCTAATGCGGTTCCAGATCGCTAGAGATCCCCCAGACTATCTCTTCCATCAGCGAAACGACAAAGGTATGTAGTGCTTTATCGACCCTCAAAGCATGCAACGATTCAATTGATCACTGGCAGGCGTCCTTACTCTTGATCTCTATTCGTCGAACCTCCCCCTAACAAAGTCTCCTTCCGTTCGCGACTGACATCCCTGCAGTAGAGCGTGGAGAACCGGAGGGCAGCGCACGACTGGGCAAAGTCCGACATCATTCCCAAGTCCACGTACTCCCCTCCGGTCGCAGACGAGGGCGAGGGTGCGTGAGGGCGGATGCCCCAGTCACAAATGGGCGCACGACTGCTCCAGCGTCCAGGGGACAGTCGACGTCGCGAGGCCGGCCACCGACGTCGAAGTCGAATGGGAAGGGGAAGGAACGTGCGACTGAGGAAGTTGATCCTGACGAGGACAAGGTGTGCGATGCGTGACTCTGCCGTTAAAACAGAACTCGGAGCTGGCGCGATCGTGATCTCTGGGTTTGTTCACGGGTCTCCAGGTCGTCGGCGATTCGTTGTAACACAATTATCTTCTGCAAACAATAAAAACCATACAATGCAGTGTAGTACATCGTGGCTAGTTAGACCGTTGTGATTTGTCTCTGTAGCGTCAAGAACCTGAAGAAGCGGGAGTAAATAATGCCTGGCTACGCAGCATGAGTCCGAGGGCCCGTCCCGAGCAAGCGCACTCTGCGGACTTGCGAAACAAACTGTCAGCGCCGTTCCCCGCCTAGGTCACTCTGACCCAATGGCCTCAACTTACCAGGACAATCAAGCACTTTCGCTCTCTACGGCTATGCCCGTGTCATCCATCTCATCATCGCCTCCTGTCTGAGTCGGCGGGACTTCATCCAGAGTGCCAGGTTCCAGTTCATCCATGCGCTCCGCATCCTCGTCCCCACTAATTGAATCTATGAAGCTGATCCCAGTGTGGACAGGCTCTCCCATCGGCGCTAGAAATGCGGGGAGCGTCCCCGTCTGGGATCCGGTTGCGTTGAAGTGGAGAGAGGCCATGGCCGATGGAGAGGATACAGTGGACGCTGCGGAACCATCGCCTTGTCGAAGATCCAGGAGGAAATGGCAGACGAGCACCGAGGTGAACCTTCAACGTCACGGGGTTCAGCAAATCAGTGGGAACGGGAAAGCCGAGGAGGGTCTGACGTACGGGCTGAGGAAGTTGGCAGCATGACCGAGTAAAGAATCCGGCGGTTGCTATGGAGGCACATTCAGGGGGGGTGCACGGGGTATGTGCAGGCTTGTATACATACATGATCGGATATCAGGTTGATGATGTTGAATGCGGCGAGACCACTGATCACCGCGCCGCAATCTGAACATCCAATTGCGTAAGGGAGGAACAGGAGGACTCACATGAAGTAAATACTTCCTGCATGCCGCGTCAGTTAACCGGCGTCTTATTTCGTACAGGCAGTTCTACGTACCGTTGTACAACATGGCACGGATAATTGACGGGCCTTTAAAGACCCCTCCCTGCATCCTCCAAGCTGAGTATGTACGGTACCATGTAACAACCAACACGATGAGATCTCCTGCGATCGAGCACGCATTAGTGGCTTGCGCAGCTATAATGGAACCATGCACATCAGTTTCGGCCTAAGACCACAGTGCGCGACGATACTTGCCCCTAAGGATTCACAGCCGATCAGAAAGGTTGGAAACGTATAAACGTGAAGTCCTCACCCAATCTGTAGCCCAACCAGCGAAGCGGATAGCTCGACTTGGCAATTGAATGGACTGGGTGCGACGAAAGCCTTGACGGTGTTATTAGTTGCCTACAACAGGTCAGCTTAGGAGATAGGCCCCGCTACTACTAACGTTAGTGACTGAGCAGACACACCTGTGCAACCAATGTCGGCACAAACAATAGAACAAACGTAACGATGGTGATACATTTGTTTTTGTCCGACAGGGCATAAACTCGAATAGCTGAAAAAACTGAGAAGCCTCGTGATCAGGACGGAGGGGAATCGAGGATCAAGAGCGTCGGTGTTTACTTGGAGGGGTGACTATGAACAGCATGCCTACGACGATTTGCATGCGAAGGTTGATGATACACCTACAGGTATCCGCGAGTGAGGATTGACTGTATCCAGCTATATGATACATCACGTACCCCTGAGGCTACGTCAATCATCTACGGACAGACGTTCGACAATCATACGGAATACGCACCCTCTCTGGCATGGGATAGATGCTTTGCACTGCGAGAACCAGATAGATGATGATAGGGTAGCGATTGCACATATAGAGCAGGGTTGAGACAGTGGGCTTTCGACCCTTGGAAAAGTCCCAGAAGCAACGAATCTCCTGGTCAAAGGTGATGAGCCAGTCATAGGTGACGAGGGCTAGTAGAGGTGCGGCGTGCATTAGCAATGTCCTGCGCTGCCAATGTGCTAGAATCACCCAATCCCGAGTAGGAAATGTAGTTCCCTGTGAGTCTACCGCGTTTGGACGACCACAATGGATAGTCAGAGCGAACAAAGGTTGTGGAAATTGTCGGAAACTCACAAAAAGGATACTGCAGCAAAGATGGCCGACTCGGATGGAGAGGCCATAGGTATGACTTGAATGGTTGGCGAAGACGGAGAGGAGTTTAGTGCGCGACTGTGGCGCCCACGTACATCGATGGCCGTTTTATGAGCCTGAGGACGCCCTTGTGGTTGAGCTGGGAAGCACAGCAGCGCCGCGGCTCGTTCAGATTCAATGGGACCGCTGAAACGGTCTGAATTGTGCCCCGAAAGATTGAGACCGAAGCGAAAATGGTATTATTAGCAAGGGGGACTGCAGTGCTTATTGGCTGCTGGACGTACATTGCCATTGAGTGAAGATGCCAAGGAGGGATGGCATTCCACACATCGCCGCCACCAAAAGATTGCCGTATCCGGATCACCTTCACGAGTACACCGCCACGATGCACGCGCACTATCATGATACCGAACCAACCGCAGGAAACGTCGGACGAAATAGTCGATGTCTAGAACGACGTGACCAGGTGATGAGGCTCGCAACTGGAAGTTTTCGAGAGCCTACAATGATCGGTGTTTTCCGAGCAAATAAGTTAATGCTTTGTGTTGTTCCCGCGACAAAAAATCAGAGCATGCAGATGCAAGGCCGGTGATCTACGATTCACAGACAGGATCACCATCTCAACGCGATCGAACCCTGAGCCTCAACAGGGGAGCGGGCGTGAAGGCGTGATCCTTCACCGCCGGCTGGCACACGGAAAACGTGCAGTCGGCGGGACGCGGGCAAGCGCACGCATAGAGTCACCGCTTCTGCCGCCTTGAACCAGAGAGCGTGCCAAATAGACCACCAGTGATTGAGTTAGTGTACTGCATTGTGGGGTCCTTATGCGGCGTATCACTCACCGCTTGCGATCGCACAAGAGCGATTTCACAGGCCGATCACTCGCGGATGTATGGTCAGGTCTGATCCATGTCCTGCCCTGAATGTGGCTTCTGGATAGAGAACAACCTCCCCGGGCACAAACTCCTCGTTCGCTCCGCTTGGCAACTTTGCTACGCACCGTTTCATCCAATCTACGGCCGTTGCGCCCTCGTGGCGTGAAACAGATCTGAAAGGTCCTCAGGGATGATCTTCCAGGCCGCGAAATGGTTCAATGGCCCGTGAGCGTACCCGGGGATGTTCTGGAACTGCCCGAGAGCTTGCGCTTTCAAAGCTCGTCTGCAATCTGCGAAAGTGACTGAACATAACGCTTGGTACGTTACATATCGTTGCGAATAGTCTCGACCGGGTTGCTGGTGGCGGGGGCTCGCATCGGGAATCACAGGCGCGCCCGCAACTTCACAATTCGGATACTGGTACTATTTCCGAGGGCCAAGGCGGCGCTGATACCTGGGCGACAAAACACGTGTATATTTTTGCGTTCTGTCAACAACCTGAGGCGGCGAGTGAATGAATGGCTGCATATTCACCCATCTGAAGCCACAATCCAAATATTGGGCTGGTAGTGGTCGCGGCGGAATGTTGGATTTGCGCCCTCTCAAGCGACTGCCCCAACATCCCGTTTATCAGGAAGCGAATGCTATATAGTACGTGAAGCGGCAGGTTTGCTCACTACCTGGATATTACGAGCATGACATAGCAAGGACGGAGGCCAATCTTCAGGGACATGCCGGAATGCGGAAGCGAAAGGCTGCAGGTGATCATTACGAGCTCTGCCAAAGTACATGTAAAGTACGTATCGGGGCTAGCTCCCCGAACTCAGAAGACTGCCCAGCGACCTGATAGCCCGCTTCGCGCCCATCGAAAAGCCTAGCGCCACGAATGAAATAGAGACAGTCCCCTTTGTCCGATGGTCGACACATCATGTCTGACAGGCAGACAGACTGCGCGGCTAGGCCGTGGATCTTCTGCGAGACATGCAAACGTGACGTCAACGGCGACAGCGCCGGCGGGAGACGATCCTGGAACGCGCGCATGGATCCTGAGCGAGCGCGTCGCTGGTGGTCGTATGTCCGCAAGGCAGAGACAGGCGTCGGAGCACGCTCGCACCCAGTCGCGGCTGCCTCACGAAACGGGGGATCGACACCGATTGGATCGCCCGGGATATCCAACCTGACCGCCAGACCGTGCAGGGCGCGAGCTTGTACATGGCGTGGGCTCAACACTGATGATGCATGACGCGCCAGAAGTGGGCGGCATGTTGTAGGGAGGGAAGACGCGCATGGTGCAATGGATGAACTCACCTTTCCCGAACGGCGAGCCGAGTGCACTAGTAGCAACCCGATGGTCAAGGAGAAACGTTGCAAAGCCCGGATTCACCCTTGAGGTCGGACAACTTGGGCGAAAGAGATGGTGGGTCGAAGCTACGTTCTACGAGGGTAGATTTGATTTTGAGAGGTCTTTTGACCGAATGGCGGCGATTGATGACTATGCGCAAAATCATTCATCGTGAGCATAACTGAGACTGCAATAAATATAGAGAGTAGAACAGTACGCACACACAGTGAGGAACCCGTCATACGTGCCTTGCATTCTAATGCTCAGCAGCCGGGAAGCGGTTTCAGGGTTGTCTGAAGACTGTGGGCAGGGAGAGCGATTAATCGCGGGTGGGCATGAAGTCGAGCTCAGCAAACATACAGCGGCCATGCGAGGACAGTGCAAGAGCGAGAGAAAATGAGGAGCAGCGATCTGGCAGAGACAGAAACACCCGCCAGTTCGGATCAGGGACGTGCTCGACGTTGGAGGGTGCCAAAAGCCACGTGGCACATTCGGTCCGAAGCCGAGTTGTGCCACGCCCGTCCTGCACTCAGGCTGGCAGTCCTGTCTTCGTCTTCCTCACCGTCACTCGTTCGAGGCTCGAGTTTGGATTACTAGAGATCCCTCAGACCAGGCCTTCCGTCGGCCAAGCCGAGAATTAGGTGTGTAGCCTAGTTTGTTCGACCGAACCAACAGCTAACAGGATGTGTCGCCGCCTCAGGCTACTGGACGTAAGTGCACCTTAATCGACGCGGATAATTCGGAGCAGGCGCTGACTAGAGCTTGAATGCAAGACGGTCGCCTGGTGAGCGTCATGGATTGTATCTGATTGTGTACAAGTTGACTCGCGGTTCGCTTGACATTAATTTACAGATCTTCACACTGCAGATGATGCTGTCCCAAACGAGAATGCCCCAGTTCTTCCGTCTCCCATGTCGCCCGCTATCGAGCGTCAAGTGGCTCGCCCTCTCTTTCCCCGCACAGCCTTCCGTCGTGTTCTACCTGGCTCGCATCCCCCGCCGGGTGGCGACGCCCCATACTTCGCCTGGATCTGTGCAAGCAGCCAGAGCGATCATTTACACCCCGTCTCCTACACGCATCATCCGTGGCCCCCATTCCTGTCCAATCTACTCCTCTGGGGCACCTACCGTCGCTTGAGGCATCCCTGCAACTCACCAACGCTTGCGACTTCCGAATACCATTCTCCGGTGGAACGCCAATTTTTCGGGAGCATACTCTTCCCTGTCGCCATCGTCTTCTGCCCACTCGCCACCCACGCAGGGTCTAGTCGCGACGAGACCACAGCCGTGATATCTTCGGATGAGGCGGATGAGGACGAGCCTGTGAACAGCCCGGTCTATGTCCAGAGGGACACGCCGCCGAGTCAGGAGACATGCTCGGTTCCTCTCTGCAGAGAAGAAGCTGAAGACTATCCGGCAACGACAGACCACGGTCGAGGCGTCGCGTGCCTCAGGCGGCAGTCGTGCACCTTGCGAGGTTCCTTAGGGTGGCTGTGCCCGATCGCCTCTCAACATCTATCCCGTCGGATGACGAACATTTGAACATCGACTATCTCTACCTGGATGTCGATCCCGCACGTCCTGGACTTTCTCATCTCGGAATGCCGAGGAGCTGGAGAACGTTCCGATTGAGGATTACGATCTGAACGAGGACAAGGAGAACATGCCTCCGCCTCACCTCGCTCCCTCCGACGTCCAGTGGATCAACCACCGCCGAAGGTTCTAGATCACCGGTCAATGTCGACGTCATACTCGAGCCGTTCGACGAAGAGACCGAGAACTCCATCGCGCAAGTCTCGCTGGCTTCTGTCCAGAAGACGGGGTCCGATCAATTGCTCGAGGAGCCCGAAGCATGCACTGCGGACTGCACACAAGCACCGCAGCGCGCATCACCGCTCGCCGCTGCCCACCCCACACTTCTCTGACGGCTCGCACTCCGAAGCAGGGTCGATGCGCGACGAGGGGCCGCGAAGGGCAAAGCGGTCGCAGTGCTCGACAAGGGCAAGGTAGGCCTACCGTAGCCCCGTCAACTTGTTGTGCGACTCTCGATTTTGAAGAGCCGTACTACGCAGAACCGCCGAAAGTCGTAGGCAAGAAGTGCACGCGAACGCAGGCGTCGCCGGAGGAGAGGGAGAGTGAGGGCTTGGATCCGAAGGCGCGGTGCGGAGGCTCGAGGTGCTGCTACCGAAGCGGTCGAAGAAGGCGCGGGTGGCGGAAGCGAGCAAGAAGAGTAAGAGGAGGGAGAACGTTCCTGAGAGCACGGACAGCGAGGATGAGCGGATGGATACCGACTCGTCGCCGCCGGAGCCTCTTTCTCGTGCGGCTTCGGGGAGGAGTCGCCGACGCGGACGCGGACGAAAGCAACGGCGCCGGGGGGGGGCGACTGCCCCGGTCACGAATGGTCGCCAGGCCGGCCACCTGCGTCGAAGTCGAAGGGGGTGATTCTTGGTTGAGATAGAACTCGGAGCTGATGGGATCGTGATCGTGATGTCAGGAGACGGTGCGCAACCGTCAGGAACAGATTGAGTACTTCCGGAAGCTGCAGGAGTACAGCCTGGAGAAGGAGGATGTGTACGTGATCTGAAGATTTCGGTGCGGTGTCACCTGTCTCAGTGATGATTGTTTATGGTCTTGGCTTCTTGTCTGTTCTTTGCCTCGCTCTCGCTACTCGCTGTCCACTCCCTACTCCCTGCCGCATCTCCGCTGTGATCTCGTCTGCGTTGTCCACCGTGTCTCTGTGTTATGGTCCGCACCTCGGACGTCCCCATGTCCTTCGTCCATCTATTATTTCTATCATCTATCTTTCCGCAATCTATAAACCTTCGGCGCCATCGAATACGTCTGTCCGGTGCATGTACTCCCGGCGCGTCTTCGGTGATTTCTGTAACATAAATGAGCATGTTCTTCGAATTCTTCGAGGAATACATACGATACATATGTCGTGCTAATCAGACGCTTTCGGTTTGTCTCGGTTTGTACATCTAGCGCTATGGCCCGGCCAAGTGCATCCGTAGTACTGAACACCTACACGCTAGAATCCCTCCTCTTCGGCTGACACATGGTATCGAAGATACTCAATGTCATTTCGACCCCTGTACATCTTCCCAGCCAATTCAACTGTAGTACAGGGCCGTCTCCTTTATGGCAGGGATTGACAAACAGGTGAGAACTGGTTTGTTAGTTTACATGAAACGATCCCGACTTACATGATATCATCTAGTGGTACGTGCCATGCACTGCAGGTTCGCCGGTCCAAGTCTAACGTGCGCTGCACTCCGACCATAGTCGCTACCGCCAGTATTATCTGCTCAATTGCAGGAGACTTGCTCGTTCTTCTCGTGACGTGGTACAATACATACACGGTTTACAGGATGCAAGGCGGAGTGCTCACAGGACTGTCGATCGTCCGTGTCATATTGTACAATGGTGCGTGCAACACATCGCACTTGCGAAATTGCACATTCGTGCTAACCCGCTTAGCGTACAGGTAGCATTTACTTTATGTGACGACTCCTCATGTCGATTTCCACCAATATGCTCACGCGGTGCTACGACTCCGAGTCGGACGTCCAGCATGCTCACTTCCCTGAATCTCCTCACTTTGCTCCTTTTCCTGTTGGTATATATGCATACTTCCGCAGGGTGTGGTCCTACTGAGTGCGTTTCTAACAGGTCCAAACCCGTTCCATCATCGAAATCCCTGGAAGTTACTTGACCACCCCGTACGTCGGTCGAAGTCCTAGCACGTTCCCATCCAGGTTGAACCGCTGAACCGCCCTTAGGTTGACCTCCGTCCTCCTTTGCCGCTTCCTTCTCGACTGCGGCAAGCGGATCGCTCAGCTGCAGCCTTCGCTGCGTCTCCGTCGGCCGTTGCCTCGCTTGGCGACTTTGCGATGCATTCGCATTTACAGGCGGGGACACTCCCCGCGTTCATTGTGCCGACGAGCGAGGCGGTGGACATCGGGCTTGGCTTTGTGGAGGAAGTGTGAGGCGACTGGGATTTAGAGTTGGAAGTGACGTGCACGAATGGTTCAGTCTAGGAAGGGGTGCTAGGCGGAGTCGGAGCCTTGCAGGTGAGCAGCATCGAAGAATGCTTAATACTCTTGGTATCGTGTTCTTACCGCTTTATACTTTTTTTTTGCATTTCCCACAGAATTTTGCGTCATTTCTCTCCTGCGTACATGTGTTCAATAGTGTTGCATACGAGAGTGTGATTTGAGACCACCCACTTTGCCGAATCATCCTGTCGCAGCTTGGGCGCCTGAGCTCCCATTTTGGGCCACTCATCCGGTGGCGGGCGTTTACGGTCTCTCCGCTCGCCGTCATCCTCTGCCCTTCAACCGCCCCGTATCCTCGCTCCTTCTCATGGCTCCAAGAAAACTAAGACTGAAGCGGACACCTGCTGAGCAAGCAGAACACGATCTCCGGAAGGCCAGGAAAGCAGCGCGCAGAGCGGCCAAACGTGATCGCGACGGGGACGACTATGGCCGCTCCTCCCCGAAAAGCAAACGGCGGTGTACCGACAGTGAAGCTCGCTTGGATTACATGTACGATAGCGACAATGAATACGGGCCTCAGCCGGCGCCGTCGGCCTCAGGGAGTCATCGCGCACACAAGCCAGACTACGACTACATCCAGGCGGAGGTCGAGGAAGAGCGGTTCCGCGACAAACTATGGGGCGCGATGGGCGACGACGAGCGGCTCGATTCGGTAGAAGCGTCGCTCAACTCGTACGCGCATGTGCCAAGACGGTGGCGCGGCGGGGGCATGGAGAGGATGGACGACGAGCTGGGCATCGATCCGCAGTACATGGAGGACGAGGACTACGCGGAGTGGGTAAGGGCGGGCATGTGGAGGTGAGTGGTGTCACTATCCTCTCCAGTGTTTAAAACTGAAGGATGCGGCTTTGCAGGAAGAAGCACGCAGCCGAGCACGAGGAGCAGATGCGGAAGCAGGCGGAGTACAATGCACGTAAGGCGAGGGAGAAGGCTATTCGAGACGAGACCAGACGACTGGAGCGGGCTGAAGAGGAAGAGAGGACGAAGCGGCGACATGCGCGAGAGCAGCTGCGTGCCGTCGAGGCCCGAGAACTATACGAGATGCGGTGGAAGGCTCTCCTCGCGCCCAACATACCCGCGACGTCCGACGAACCTTCGCTCGGCCTGGCGGAGGTTCCCTGGCCGATACATGTCGTGTACCCCGGAAAGAACCACCCGCCGCCCACCCTCCGCATCGACGACCTCACCGCGGACGCGATCTCGACCTTCCTCCTCCCCTCTGCCGAAGACGATTGCGATCTAGACACAGCAAAGAAGGAACGCCGCGATAAGCTGCGGGATGCGATGCTCAGGTTTCACCCTGACAAATTCGAGGGCCGGGTGATGCCTCGGGTCCGGTCTGACGAGAGGGACGTCGTGAGAGAGGCGGTCGGGGTTGTGGCGCGGACGCTGAATACGTTGATGGCGCAGACTAAGTAAACGAGCAGATTGTGGACGGCGACCGTGCATAGGTGAGCATCTCCGGCGATATGGAACCTCTCGTTGCTGTGTTGACGTTCGGCTTCACTTGGGGCAGATGTATCACTAGATGCTTTTCAATGAAAGTGGGTTCACTGGACTACGTGCTTCGCGTTTGCAAGCTCCCAATAGAGTTGTTCGCATTTCAATATGGCCTTCGTCGACCGTGCCCAAGGTAGCCGAGTCGCTCCGAGATGCGACGGATCCAAGTACAGTCCGTGGTGCTGTATATGCAGATCTCGGCACATGTTGGTAGCGGATGGTTCTGATCTAGTGTGCTCGCAGGACGACAAGAAGTGTGCTTGAAATAGAGGCGATGTTACAAGGCATGTTTCTACGACGAATATCATATACAAACCTGTCGTGCTGATACGATAATCAAGCGGCACAGCGTTCGGGTAGTGGAGCGCTCTGCAGACGCTGGCTCGCAAAAAGACGCGTTTTCCGTATCAATATGAAAGTCGCTGTAGCTCGTGGATCGCGAGTTTGGTAATGACTAAGAAGGTGACAGTTTGACGTTCTCCTGAATGGCCTCAAATTGAACGTTGACTCGCACGCCGTTCGTGCCAGGGGTCTCCAAGTCGCACGAGTGTTCGACCTTGTCCTTATTCTCGCATCAACGACAAGACGAGTAATCGCGGTTTCCCAACAGTAACAGAGGTGAGTACAAGATGTCGGCCTTTGAGCTGGGAATGACTTCACTCATACTTGGTGCACTGATCATAATGTACCTGACGAACGTAATACCAGCCCCACATCACCATTATTTTGCCCAAACGGCCCCTGGGTCCTCCATGTTGTAGAACTGTTTGGCGTACTCCTCGAACGACAGCGGCTCTATGTCGGTGTAAAGTTCTCTGGCATCCAGGTACCCAAGCTTCTTTGCGTTCTCGAGAGTGTTCTCCCCCAACACGTTCATGCTGAGTTGGTACTCGTTCCAAACAACGGTTATACGCGCCGCGCTATCGGTGTGGTCCTTCGCAAGGATCTCCTTTGCGGCGGCGACCGTGGCAAGGTTGTCGTCCTTCGTTGTCTGTGCGTATGTCAGTTCTTCGCCGGTCCACTTTCTGACGAGAGGCACTTACAACAATCCGCTTCTCCTTCAGGGCGCCCCTCTCCCCAGAGAGCCTTTCACCGAGCGCGTGAGCATCCTCCTGGCTCACCTCGTCCTCCCACACGATCACCGCCTGGTTCAGTGTTCTCGGGTCGACGATGATCCTTGCGACGTACTGGCCGATGCTCTGCTTGTGCGTGAGGAGGTTGCGAGCCCCGCCGTCTCCGTATATCTCCCACGTCCTCTCCTTGGTCGCCAGCGGGGCCGAGCTGCGGAGCGGAAGGGGCAGGTAGAGTTGCATCCACAAGCCGACGTCAATGAACGTATGCGGTACGTCGAGCTCCTTGATGAAATCGCGGATGGCTAGTTTCTGTCAGCGCTAATTTAGCATTCCATACAGGCAGTCCGAACGGATGGAGAGGACGCACTTCGTCATGGAGCGCACGAACGCCTTTGCTCCCCGGGGTGCCGAAGTCGCAAGGGACGACGCGCTTGACACCGACCGCCTTCGCGGCGCGGATGATGTCGCGCTGTTCGTTGATCACCCAGGCGACGACGGCGCTGACGAGGATGTCGACGCCATCGAGGGCCCTCTTGAGGTTCTCGACGCCGTCGGTGATGTCTCCCGAGCGTATCTCGACGCCCGAAGCGCGGAGCTCGGAGACCAGGGGTTTCGACAGGGACGAAAGACAAATAAGGGCGATCACGCGCTGGTTGTATGCGGCGTTGAGCAGAGCACGTCCACGCAGAATCGAGGAACAATTACGAAGTCTCCCGACGCGAGGAGGGCATCGGTGATGATCTTGCCTGTTGTACCGGTTGCTCCAACGACGAGTACGAGCGGCTTCTGGCTGGGCATTGTGGAAGGATATGGGTTAAAAGTGAGTGGTCGCAGACTCATCTCATTCCCTGTTATATACCTATTCAGCCGCAGAGCACGGTGGCAATTAAACGTCATAATCGCATTCGCATTGGTCTACGACAACTTTAGAAATGCCCGATGTCGGGGGGACTGCCGCTTACCAACCACTGTGAGGGTGACGGCGCCCTTACCACGGACGAGCCCGGTATACCCGCTGGTGGCTGGAGATGCGGTTCTTCAGTTACTCTGCTTTTTGGCGTAGCGGTTGCGGCGGGCGTGTCGGAGCCTTGCTACAAGCACGTTCCAAAGGCCGTAAAAGCGATGTGCTGGCAATTCGGCGGGTGGGTAGGATGACCCTGTTCGGACTTGTCGATGCTAAGTATACGCATGCAGGGTAGGGAAGTGGACATTCTGGTTCTCTGCTGTGTCGGGGAAGATACTGAACTAGTAGCTTACTCGGCAAGTTAGGAGCAACTTCAAGTCGGAGATATTCACTCGGCTCTCGTCTCATTTGTAAGATCATTTGTAAGATCTTACCCCTCTGGTCAACTGCGAATCTTGCTTGAGCGTGAGTGTTCCCTGACATGTGTAAGGGTGTTTGTACTAACACGTTTGTCACGTCAGGCATACGAATCGTGTCTGTGGGTGTGCACCAGATCCAAATTTTGAACGGACGTGCTTGGCGTTGTCTATGGTATCACGCCAACACTTGGTCTTCGTGTTGGAAGTCGGTTGGTGATATTGGTTCAATCCGTGAGTCAACGCTCCGCTCTCGTCCCTTGCCCCTTCGCAGATGTTGACGGTCACTTCGCTTCGCGTCCGCAACTCTCAGCCCTCCGATTCACATCTGCCCCTTCAACCTTGACCTACGCCATGTACCTCGCTCCCGAGCCTCAACGTATCGTCTGTCGAGCCCCAACCTGCCAGTTCGGGCGTCAAGCACTCCAGCATGCTGGGGCCAGACGAGAGGGTGTGGGGTCCGAGCGAACCCGTTTAGGTGGCAGGGGAAGTTATATGTCAGCGGAGATGCTCGATAGCGTCGGAAGCTACGTCGTATGTCATCTGCTGTTTGTGTCATCCCGGTGCCGACATGCCGTACCAGGAAAAGCTTCCAGCGCCGACGAACATCAGTTCCTAGGGCGACCTGCGTTGGTATGTTGTGAGGCAGGTGCGCCGCGACTCTCATTCCATGCTTTACTTTTGCAATTTAAAGAGTACATTATGGAAAGGAACGTGGTCATGCTGTGCTCTATAGCACCCAGGGCGCAACAGCAATTGCAAACAATGTTATGCCAAAGGCAAGGTGGCGCCATTACACCCGGCGCTGTACAAGACGTACGTAAGATCGGCCGCATGCAAACGCCCTCCGTTGCTGAGGGGACCCACACACAGATGGCTAGTCTTCTTGATGACTATCGCAGTCGGCGAGGCGCTCTCCTCCGGCTGGTGATAGGATGCGGGACGATCCCGAGGATCTTGGACCTGTGCACGATTTGCGTGATCTATTCCCAGCAGCGGGCGGTTAACAAACCACACGACATCGCATCACCACACTCCCTAACGTTGATGCGCTGCTACTAGCTAGATTTGGTCGCAAAAGATCATCTCCCTGCCCTAAAAACCGGCGCGCCTCGGGAACAATTGGATCTTATAATGAGCGTGGAAGGTTCGCGAGGGCCACAACGCGCACTCCCGTCTTCCACCCTCCCGTGAACGCCACCCACCAGTATCCCGCCCACGGCCTGCAATGTCTTCGGCCGCCGTTATGGTCACGCCGGAGGAGATGTCGAGTGTGTAAGTCTGACTGGTCTGCGAGCTCGTGCAGTTCATTCGCTGATGCTGGAATGATCCAGGGTGATTACTGGATGCTGCGTCTGTGCCGCCTTTGGTACGAGATATAGTCATACGTCATATGCCTTTCTATCTGATTCAATCCTACCAGTCTTGCTCGCGTACGACTGGTTACTATGTCTTGGGGAAGAAGTCGCCCTGGTTTGGAAGTGGGGCAGCAGGCGTACCGGCGCTTCGTTCGTCTATGCTCTCAGTCGGTATGTACTGCTGGCGCAGAACATTCTGGCTTTGACAACTATCAGGCCAATGTCCACCTTGGTGCGTAGTTCATTGGTTGCTTTCTGTACAACAGCAACTGAACCAAAAGTCCCCGCAGAGGTATATTACTCTCGACTTTGTGCCGTCCATCGCTCTCACCTCTGTTCCTTAGCTGTAACGCGGTTGCATGGATGCAGACGGTCACGGCCGTTATCAGTTTCACCGCGCCAGGAAGTGCGTCTTCTTTCACTCACGGATCTCATCTGAAGTGCCCTCTGACAATGGTGCCCACTGGCAGCATTTTCTGCAATGCGCATATATGCACTTTCGGGGGGGAACAGGCTCCTGTCTGTCGTAGCAGCCATCCTCGCTATCTGCCCTGTTATCCTTGACCTTGTAGGTCTTCGGCGGTGCATGACGTGGTCAGTTCCGCTCAATATGATGCTTAGGTACTGTCGATCAAATTCGAAGTCGTCGAGAACAGCCCTAGCCCGTTCAACTGTAGCACTGTGAACCTAGCCTCGCCGGAAACGACTTGGCAGTGAGGATATTGTTTGGCACCCGTATGTTGATGTGTTGCTCATGCCCCTTCTTTTTCAGATGTACGATTATATGATCTGTCTAGCAGCAGCGCCCAGCTGACGTTCGTGGTGGTTTTCAGTCATCCTGATCCAGAGACTCTGCATGATTGCTGCAGATGTCCTTGCTGTCGGCACCACTTGGTGGTTCGCATACGAGTCGTATCGTCTGCGCACCGGCAATATCTCAGGGAAGACGCTTGGCGCAAGGCTTGTATATGATGGTATGTACTCCATTACCTCGAGTTGGTGATCGATACTTATCCGCGTGTAGGAACCGTCTATTTCATGTGAGATGGCCGTGTTGTTGATATGCACACATGACTGACATCCGTTTCCAACAGGGTTCTGGGAACCGTGAACGTTTTGGAGATCGTGTTCAGCATGCCTTCAGTGAGTTGTATTCATTTGCATCCCCCGGCTCTCACATTGATCACAGAGCACAGCTGAGCGGAATCGTCTCCGACGTCGCAAGTTACATAGCGCTGTTTTTCGACCCGTGAGTCCCGCGATGTGATCATCTCCTGGGTGTGCATAACCAAAACGCCTCACCAGCATCTCGTCCATCCTGGTGTGCCACTTCATCCTTAACTTGCGCAGAGTCGACAGCGTTCGCTTTCGTCAGTCGGAACCCGGCATGTCGTCGAATGGGCTCCAGTTCGCCCCACATACGGATACGAATCTGCCCCACTTCATCGCGTCCTTCGCAGAGCCGGTGCACGTCTCAAGCTTTGAGCTTGATTCGGAGCACGTGGAGGACATGGATCAGGAAAGCCGGAAGAGCGCGGTTGAATGGGCGTGACCCCAAACCTTCCTCCCCACTCCTGGTCCGAATTTTACGATCAGCGGAGTAGTCGCAGCTCAGGAGGTATGATCAGCAAATCAGTGTCTCTTTGCTTCATTTTGACCCATATTCAGGACGATTATTGCTAGCAGTGTAAGTACAGTACTTCGTATGTATCTTTGCACCTTCCAGGCAAAATGCGGCCGCTGATATCTTGCTAGTAATCTTAATATACAAATGGTTCCGACAGAAATGTGCCTGATGTGGACCTCAGCCTGAGGCTAGGCACCAGGCGCAAGGGGACTCGCGGAAAGGGATTACCTTGGAAGGCGTTCGAGCGCATCGACTACGGCGATTCGTGGCCTGGCTCAGAGGTAGTTTTTGTAGGTTCCCCCCACGACTCGTCACTCGCGTGTCTAATGCAATTGAAAATACGATTGCGATAATCGGGCTCCAGTACTCGTGTAGCTTGGAGGTATCGCGTATGAACCCAGAGGCCTCTCGAGCACGGTGTGGAAACCTTCTCGCCGCGGCGCAACATGTCCGCAGAGACTGACAGGAAGAACTACTTCCTCATCATCGCCCATGACCTACCCAACGCATTCGCAAATCGTTCAAAGCACCATTCGGAGTACATGGCGTACAGCGCGCCGCTCATCCAGAGCGGACGCATCGGTACGTCCGGCTCGCGACATCTCTCTGTTGCGACGACCTTGCTCTCACCTCTCTATGCAGTTGCTGGAGGTGGCATGCTCACCCGGGGTACGAATTCCTCCGATGCGGACTTCGGGGGAAGATCCAGGGCTCCTACATCGTCTTTCAGGCGGACTCCATCGAGGGGGCGTGGGACGCGGTCAAGGGGAACGTCTTCTACAGATCCAGAGAGGTGGTGAGTGTCTGTCTAAAGTATTGCTGGTTGAAGGCGGCCGACTGCTGACGGTACCCCGCGCAGTGTGATACGGCCAGCGGCAGACTAGCAATAAGCCTTAGACTGGGAGGGTGAATACCAACTCGAAGCTGAGGATCCCCAGCTCCAAAGTGGCTGTTTATATAGACCTGCAGCACTAGGCTGACTAACCTACATGTGATACATGAGTAATCCTAAAGAAAGCGCTAGAATGTCATGGAATGTCCGACCGGCATATGCTGAGTAAGGACTGACTAAAGATGAGTAATCATAAGTAATCGTGATTTCGTAACATTACCCCCCTCTTTAGCATCAAGTCCTCTGGATGCTGATGGAGTAGTAGGTAAGGTTCTAGTCGTTACTACCTGAGATTTCCTAGTGATTCTGGTCATCGGATAATTAAGGTGAACTAAAGGTCCTTCTGAAAACGTAAACGAGTGGACCGAAGGGCGTAATACCATTACTGCTAAGGGTTCGTTTTGAGGAATGCCATTCCCCTAAGGTGGTATACTACGGGGATCTCCGCGCAGGATTTCCTCACGTCTGCGATGACTATTAAAGGGAATTGGTATAGTAATGGATTAATCCAGGGCTTGCATTCGAATATATCGTAGTATATGACTATTCTGTTCATTCGTAGCATTAGGATTTTTAGACTTCCAAGTATCGTAAAGTTCAGTCCAATAATTCCAAGAGTCTGTATCATAAAGGTATCGTTTATCATCCTTGTCCGTGGCGGAGAGTATAAAACGAGTGTGTATGCGTGGAGCAAACTTGTTGACGAGATGGAAAGCAGCGATAAGCTTCTTGGCTTCATCGGTACGAAGTGTATCTGCATCCGATGGGACCCATTCTCGATCGGCACGTGTAAGTCCACACCATTTGACCAGGTAATGAACTTGTCGAGCGCGATCGGATCCTTGTACAATCTTTGATTCTAAGATTGCTTCGACTTCCCGTTCAGGTTCTAGAAGAGTAGGTACTTCTCGACTAGCCTTGGATTGGTTTGGGAATTCGGGGTCTCGTGCAGGGGTTAGAAGCACTTCATTGAACACGGGATGTTTGAGTTTCCATTTGGGTGGTAACTCTAAGCGATATGCACTAGCTCCGATCTTTTCGGCTATCCGGAAGGGGCCGTAGCGCTTGTCCTCTAGCTTCTTGTTGGGGCGGTCGGTGGGAAAGTCTCGTGCGTCTATGTATACTTTATCGCCTATCTTGTATTCTCGTGCTAGTCGACGATGCTTATCATAGTGTCGCTTCATGGCACCTTGCGCTATTTCCAACGCTTGTTCGGCCTGTTTCCCAATGCGTTGCATTCGCTCAGCGAACTGCTTGGCGGACTCGTTGATACCGTCTTGTAGCGTCTCGACTCCGGTGTTGGGATGATGACCGTGAGTCATGAAGAAAGGGGACATCCCTGTGGACGCTTGTACTCGACATCGGTAAGCAAACTCGGCTAGTGGTAACCATTCGACCCAATCGTCTTGCCTGTGATTGATGAAGATCCGTAGATACGTCTGGATCTCCTGGTTCATGCGCTCGGTCTGACCATCTGTCTGAGGATGATAGGCTGTACTGGGATTGCCTTTTATCCCTAACTGACGGTAAACTTCCTTGGTGAAGGATGACACGAGTGTGGGACCTCGGTCCGACCATATGCGCTTAGGTAGACTGTGGGGAACAACCACATGTTTGATGAAGAGTCGAGCTTGCCCTTCCGAGTCTAATGTCTTTGAGCAGGGAATGGCGATGTAGTCCTTTGATTTCATATCAACGAAGACTAGAATAGCGTCATGTCCGTTGCAATTGGGAAGTCCAGTCATGTAGTCCATGGTAACGAATTGCCAATTCTGATCAGGAATAGGGTTGGGATTGAGTGGTGCGGCACGTGGTTGACGATCGATTTTGACACGTTGACATGTGTGGCATCCGGCGACATACTTGATTACGTCTTTCCGAATGGAAGGCCACCAATAAGATCTTGAGATTAGATCTTGTGTCTTGACTGCACCTGGGTGTCCAGCTGCGATCGAATCGTGATGTGATGCGATGATGCGTCCGCGGAGTTCCGAGTGGTTCGGAATGACCATCTTCCCTCTCCTGTAGATTAAGCCGTCCTCGGCTAATTCCCAATCGTTATCTTTTCCTACTTTCTCAATGACAGAACGGTCATAAAGTTTAACGTGTGTCAAACACATTTCCTTTATATTGTGTGCACCGTCTACCGTATGAGAAGCTGCAAACCAGTGTTCTTTGAGCATAGTGTAGTCGTTGACTATGGGACCTGTTTCATGGTCCACGCGTCTAGACAATGCATCTACTTTGCCCATAGTACGACCTGGTTTATGAACTAACTTAAAATGGTAATTCGAGAGAATAGTTGACCAACGCGCTTGACGAGCGTTTAGTCGTTGCGGTTTACGGAAATATTCAAGATTCTTGTGGTCATTATGAATCTCGAATTCACGCGCATTCTGGAGGAAATGACGCCACTCCTGAATTGCGGTGATAACCGACAACATCTCTCTATCCCAAATCTCGTAGTTGCATTGTGCAGGTTGTAAGGAATGTGATAAAAAGGCAATAGGTTTCCAAAGTCCGTCCTGCTTCTGCGAGAGCTCAGCTCCAATCGCGAAGTTCGAAGCATCGCATTCTACCTTAAAGGGATCCGTGTCATTTGGTATGGCAAGCACGGGGGCGTGAGTAATTGCACGCTTGATTCCCTCGAAAGCGAGCTGATGCTCGAGAGTCCAGGACCATTCATTAAGACCTGTGAGACGATTCAACGGTCCAGCAATCCTCGAGAAGTCCTTGATAAACCGTCTATAGAAATTTGCAAATCCGAGGAAACCTTGTACATCACGTTTGCACGTGGGAACTGGCCAATCGGTAACGCCTTGGATCTTGCCCGGATCCATACGGATTAATCCGGGGGTGATGATATGACCTAAGTACTCGGTTTCTTGAGTTTCGAATTCACATTTCTGTGGTTTACACGTAAGGTGATTGTCTCGAAGGATCTGAAGAACTTGTCGAACGATGCGTCTATGCTCTACTAAATCGGCGGTGCAGATGATAATATCGTCCAAATACACAATGACTTTTCCACGAAGAATCAGATCTCGGAAGATCGTGTTCATCATCGTTTGGAAGGTAGCGGGGGAATTCATTAAGCCGAAGAACATGACGAGAGGTTCGTACAAGCCGCGGTTTGTGATAAACGCTGCTTTTTCCTCATCGCCATCGACTAATCGAATGTTGTTGTATCCCCAACGGATGTCAAGCTTGGTATAGTATTTGGCGCCTTTCAGCCGATCTAAGATTTCTTGCATCAGAGGGAGAGGGTACACGTTTTTCTTAGTCATGGTGTTCAGCTGTCGGTAGTCCTGAACAGGATGCAGCTTCCCATCCTTTTTCTTGACAAAGAAGAACGGTGCTCCCCACGGGGATTTCGATGAACGTATTCGACCCGTGGTAAGGTTTTCCTCTAAGAAGACATCTAAAGCATCTTGTTCGCTCTGAGTCATGGGGTATAGTTTACCACAATATGGTTTAGCACCTTCGACTAGCTCAATCGCGTGATCATAAGGCCGTCGTTTGGGGAGAGTAGAGAACGTCGCTTCGTCAAAGACGTCACGGAAATCTCGATACTGTTCTGGAACCATTTCCTCGAACGTGGATTCTTTCTTAGCCTCATTCTGTTTGATCGCGATTTCCATAGCTACGGAGGTCTTGGCGCGAACCTGGACTGATCGAGCTTCAAGCCATGATCGTACGTTAAGAGAGAATACTCGTTCACCAGCGCTGACGATATGTTGGCAAGTACTCGGACATCGGTCGAACTCAACTATCTTGTTCTTCCAATGTATTGACGGATTGTGGTGCTCAATCCAGTCATGTCCGAGATAAATGTCCATCTTGCCTAAATCAGTAACCAAGAGCGGAATACGCTCAGCATGGTTTCCGATTATGAGTTCTACGTCAACGTAATGCGTGATTCGGCCGCCCGTGTTGGGAGATCCATCGGCGTTGAACACATCAATAGGATGAGGGAATGGCTTAGGCGTCAAGCCTGCACGCTGAACGAAGTTTCTATTGATACAAGAACCGGTGCATCCAGTGTCCGTGAGAGCCTTGGTGTCGTAAACCTGAAGAGTTTCCAGGTTTTTGATCATGACGGGCATGTCTAGTTGTTTGGTGCCAGTGCCTCGTACTACCTTGAAGTACGTGGGACCGTAGTTCATCACCCGAATGGCGTTATTAGGTTTGGTTTTTGGCTCTATCGCACACATAGATTTTTCACATGTTTTTGTATTTTTTGAAGAGAAATTAAGCACGGATTCCCATCCGCCGCGCTGATCGTTGCCTGTATGTTGGCTCCGATGATCAGTCGTCTCTTCGGTAAGTATAATGTTACGTAACTGGGTAGGGTGGGGAATGATGGTTGGGTCCAGTGAATAAGTAGGCATATCGAAGGTATCCGAGTCCAAAACAGAAAAACGATTATTGTACAGTGTCGAGCGAGGCGTGTGTGCGCTCACGTCTGCTCGTAGGGAAAAAGCGATTCATCAATTTCGTCCGCAAACTGGGATCTAACGTCCGCATATCCATCTTCGTATGGTGCCTGCTCCTGCTCCTGTTCTTGACGATATCCGGGTAACTCCTGTCCGGTCATCTGTGCGAGGAAGTCCTCGGGATCTTCGGCTGCGAAATGCCGAATCTCTGCTAGGAACGCTTCTCGATTGTCACGTTCTTCCCATCGCCGCTTCTGCATGGCTGCTGCTCCCGAGCGATTAGGGATGTGCCACATGTCTCCACACGTGCCCTTCTCGCTCTGCTTCGCTCCGCACTTCCGGCATGGGCGCGCTCTAAGCCGATCAATGTCCATCAGCTGTCCTGCTCCTCCATAGGTAACTCCTGTACCTGTACGTCTGTCTCCTGGCATCATAGGAGGTGGCGGACGCGGTGTGTAGTACTGAGGTGGGGGTTGTCGAGGGGCGGGGTATTGCGCATACCTTGGCTGGAAAGGTGGGTACTGCGGAGGGTATTGGGACGGTGGATATCGCGGCGCTGCATGTTGCTGCGGCAAGGGACGGGAAGGGACTCGTGTGATGAACTGCTGCTGCGGTGTACGACGTTGGGCTTCGAAGGTCCGATGAAAGATCCACTGATCGTTATCGAGCTTGATCACGAGGGCTTTCCACCCATTGTAATCAACAGGGGGATTGGGCGATGAACTGATCCGCTCGTGTATGTGCCGGGGAAGAGCATTCTGCAGCCGATACATGTTGATCGCGGAACTGCGATCTGCTACAGTTTCTCCAGCCCGATTCATCAGATCTTCCCAGTGATCGAAGAAGTCTTCGGCCCGTTGTCTGCCCATCGTAGTCTGACTAAGTTCGATGATCGCGTCGTTCTGGTAGTTCACAGGCTTGAACTTGTTCGTGAGAGTGGTCCAGAACGCTGCTATATCGGTATAGTCCCAAGAGTTATTGTTCGCAACAAACTTCTCCCTAACTAAATTCCTTTTCCACCTGTCTACATTTGCTCCCTTGATTCGCGATAAGATCATAGATATCGCTGAATCCTTTCCCAGGCCGGCCACGTAGACCTGCATTGTAGACTTCCATTCTTCGAAGTCTGGGGCGACTCCGTCGAAGGAGTCAGGCTCGGCGATTTTTGGCGCGGAGGCGCGGACCTGATGCGCTGATCGGTTCGTGATGCTGTTTGCGAGCGCCGTGAACTGATTTTCGAAGAATTGGCGCGTTGCCTGGTCGAATGCCATTGCTTGCGCCATTGCTCTATGACGGCTGGATGGTTGGCTGATCGCGGGGGTCTGGGTGGTAGGCTGGGTGGTGCCTTGGGGAGTGGGAACGGGTCGAGTGGTTTCAGCGGGAGTGGGGTCAGTGACACAGAGGTTTGCAAGTTCGGCGGCAAGGGCGAGCGAGTCAGATCGATGACGACCTGAGGCTTCTGGCTCGTAGAAGGGGAGGGCCTCGGCTTCTTCGGCAAGTTCTCGCTGTTTTCCTCGGCTGCTTCCGGCGACCGGAGGCGCTTGAGGACTCTCGTGGGAAGTGGTCCGAGAGAGTGGTCGTACTCGTGTAGAAGCTGCTGACGACGCTTCAGCTCCTTGGATGACGACAGGGATATGGGCTGTGACAGGGGAAGGGGTGCGGACGCGCTCGGTCCGTTCGTATGGCTTGGGCTGGGGTGGGCGTTGTTGACGTGGTCGTTCACGAGACGGTCCAGATACCGAAGCTTCTGATCCAGATGCTTCTGCTGCCGGTGCTTCTCGCGGGATGATGCGGTGACGAGGGTTGCTGGAGCTGAGGTAATTGATGGGACTGTATCGATGGGGACAGGGTTGTTCTGCGCAATAGTCGACCTTGTCTTCTCCTGCACTGACGTGGTGGTAGGCGTCTTTCCACTGTTGGGTAGTGGTGAGGCACTCGAAGTGCTTGGCCCCTTGGCAAGCCGTAATGCTTGTTGTGCTCGCGCGATGGTCGCACGAGTGCTAGGTGGTGGGGATGGAGACGGGGATGGATATTTTTGAGGTGCGGCGTAGGTTGCGAGGAGTTGATCCCAGAGGTCCATATGACTAAGAAAAAGAAAGATGTATGTAAGCGCACAATAACGCTACGTGAAAGTATCCAAAACTATATAGCAGTTTTACCGCGGTATGGCTAACCGGGGTCTCCTGCGCGTGATTGTCACACTGGGTGACTGACTATCACGTGGAATAGGGACGGTACGCAGAAAATAGTACGAAGAGTCGATAAAAGTACAGAGTGGTTTCCACGACTAGTCCAGAGGCTCGGTACGTAGGGAAAATGAAGGTAACGTTGTCGGGAAGGGTGTGATAAAGGTGGCGTGACACGTACGCGATGGTGACACGTTCGTGCCTGTCGTTAAGGACGTGTGTGAAGGTTGCGTGGGACGCAGGGATTTGGGGGTACTCCGGTGGGGTGTAGTCAGAGTTTGAGTCGTAGTCGGAGTCGTTGGCTGGGTACAGGGGTACTTGGTCTTCGTCAGGGGTCGTGCTTGAACGCGCCTCTACGTCGGCGTCAATGTTCGAGTCGTTGGGGTAGTGAGATCGGATCGAGTCGGCGTTTTCCTCGGCCGCTGCGCTAGAGTCGGGAGACGGGGAACGAGGAGGCGGGATCGGAAGGGGCGGTGTCGAGGTACCGGATGCGGTAGTCGACGAGTCTAAGAAGTGAAGGGTGCCGTCCGCAAGTCGCACGACGTAGTCGGGGTACCGATCTTCTAAGCCGTATGACGGGGGACGTGGAGGGGACGATGACGGGAGAGATGGTGACGGGGACCGACGGTGTCGACAAAGTGTGCCGTCGGTGTGAAGGATGCTGTACTCGTAGGCGGAGGTGGGGATGATCCGCGATACGGAGGATGATGAGGATGATGAGGACGCCACGGTTAGCAACGGATACAGTGCGCCGTAGGTCGAGGGGTAGAGGTAGCTTCGAGTTATGATACGGCCAGCGGCAGACTAGCAATAAGCCTTAGACTGGGAGGGTGAATACCAACTCGAAGCTGAGGATCCCCAGCTCCAAAGTGGCTGTTTATATAGACCTGCAGCACTAGGCTGACTAACCTACATGTGATACATGAGTAATCCTAAAGAAAGCGCTAGAATGTCATGGAATGTCCGACCGGCATATGCTGAGTAAGGACTGACTAAAGATGAGTAATCATAAGTAATCGTGATTTCGTAACACAGTGGGATTACGCGAGAATCTCAGTGACGCCAGTGTACTCTGCGGTACCAAAGCTCTAGTGAAGTGATATCGATCTACGCAAGACAGCTAGCTTACAGGGTGTGTTACGATAAGAATGGTCCTAGGGTCGATAAGCGTAACGTCCCCCGCCACTTTAGCGAGCCCTCCGGCCGATGCCATCCCACCGTCCTCGGACTGCTCGTCAAACCTAACGAGGCGGCTCACCGGGCATCCAGCATCACCGCTTAACAGTAGCGCGTCGTACAATTTTACGACATATCCTCGGTCCTGACGTCCACGAATAGCGTACGCAGCTCGGGGCAGGGTATGACGAGGTCTTCACAGACCTGGAGGGCACACAGCGGTTCCGTATACCAGTTACATTTGATGTCGGGGTGGTCTATGCTCCATGCTGACGGGAGGAGGCCGAGCACGAGGGTCGTCAGGCGAGGAAGGCACCCGAGAAGGGATCGCGGCTCCTCGAGCATCGCCGTCACGACCGGTACCACCCAGAGCTCGCAAACGCTCGAGAAGGACGATGCGGCTCGGATAGCGTCACAAGTCGAAATCAGCGAAGATTGTATGGTGACGTCTGCGGGCGCGTACGTCCTGCTGGGTATCCGAAAGTCAATGCGAAGGCCGCCTTCTTTCCCGTGCGTGCGGCCCGCATTGACAGCGATGAGCGAAAGACACCCGCGCTTGACGTTGTTCTTCCTCCTCGTGCCGATGGTGAAGACCATCCGGTGCCGCACTCGGCACTGTGAGAACGCTCCTGCCGCCCCAACCGCCCGGGGGATTCGATGCTCGAAAGGGAACACGGAGGCGAAAGCTACGTCGTGGCGAGATCCGGACCAAGACGTCGAATTATGATTTCCGTCTGCGACTTTGTTTGGGCTGTCAAGGACGAGGGCTAGTCACTTAGTATTTGGGTACACGGTGCTGAGAAATAGACGGTACCTGTGCGCGATTGAGCTACATATACCATCCCGGAACCGGTAAGGAAGCCTGAGACGGGAGTGCAGTGACGGTGGGCGTGCGGACCAAATGGGCCACGTGGCGTTTGGCGCCCAACTTTCGGGCTCTGCCAGGTCTCTGCTGCTGTTTGCCTCTGGCCGCGGTGGACTAGTGCCCGCGGTCGCTGCTCCTCGTCGTTTTCTCTCACTCTTTCACTGTCCTTGCAGGGCCGCCGTCTGTATGAGCAACATTGCTGTTGCAGTCGACTTATGCCCGCCGTTCTGCCTGTAGTCTTAGACGCCTCCCAACCACTTCCTCGCCGCTGGAATCTAGAATGCAATACGCATATGACGGGATCCTCGCTCCATGGGTGCGTACTGCTTTACCTCACATGACTGGAGAGATACTTAAGTTCTCTCACGCGCACAGATGCTTGCATTCACTGCCGCCGCCGTCGCCGAGGGTTCACTTCCCTCAGGCAACTGGATTTGTTCGCCAGCCTGGTCGCCTTCCTTCCCTCGGCGCTCTCACTAACATCGCTTTTACTCCCTCTGACACAACTGATTTCTTTTCTCAGACTTGTTTCACCCTACCCCCCGTCCCTGCATCCTAGTCGAACGCCGTGTCGCCCATCATCAGTTGCACCCAGGTTTCCCCAATCCAGACCATGCGGTGCACGAATCCGCATCTTGGAATCTTTCTCTATGACCGCGTCGAGGGTTCCCAACCGTCAACGCCGTCGGTGAGGAGGTGAGTTCGTCCGTTCCATCAAGTGTGTCTTCCGTCCCCGCAACCCACTTCCCGCCCATCCTGTACCGCCGTAAGCGTTAACCCCACGCGCAGTACGGCCTCGCGCGCCGCACAGTGCCGAAGGCATGGCGCATTTCGAGATTGTCACCGGAGTCAAGTTGGATGCTCCGCGTGAGAAGTCGTTGTCCAACTTATCTTTCGCGAGACAAGCACGGCTGAGTACGGGCGTGGGCAGAGGCCTGTCTCGTCGAGATACGCCCGCCGCCGACGCGCTCGCCCCCCGTCGATGTGTTGAAGGGTTGTCTCCCGCAGGCTGGAACGCCGTTCAGGTCCTATGCGTGTCTCGCGCAGCATCTATCCCCATCCGCGGCTTAGCCGTGTCGCATTTCTGCCTGTAAGACATGATCTGTCGACCCTCGGACGCGGCAGGCGGTCTCTTTGGTTTCGTGGCGTCCGCCGTCTCGATGGGCACGGAGGGGATCTTCTGGTATCGCGGACGCGGCCTCGCTACGTACCCTACATGTATTTCAGTCGAACTCGTAATGATTACCCGCAGTTTTTTGTCCGTCCCTCGGTATGTCCTGAAGATCAGCCTCCGTCCCTGCTATCGTGGACGTGTAACTTGCAGGTGAGCGAGCCCTCCGCTTTGCGTATGTAGCATTCGGTTGATGAACGACATCTCCGAGCAGCTGTATGCGAAAGTGCAAATGCACCGTCCTACCGCGACCGCAGTTAGTTGAATGCCTGTGATGACCTGGTCGGTGAATGGAGAGTGATTCACTCGCCGCCTCACGTCGTTGATAGAATGCATATATGCCGGTGTTTTGTCGCCGAGTTATCCGCAGCGTAGGCATTCGGTACGCCTCTGCCCCTTCGAGCTAGCTGAGCATGGCCCCGTGGCCAACACTACGCTCAACGTCCGCTCTTCTACAGCTTCCCGCAGAAGATTCTGAACGTTGATCTTACAATGTATGAGACGAGCGCGGGTGTCGGTGGCACCTGGTTCAGCAATGGATATCCGCAAGTCTCGTGGTCCTTTCCCATTCGTCCTCTAACTGACGTAATATAACAGCGATCTGGCTTGCGATATTCCCTCACATTCCGTGCGGCTTTCAGTTAGTTAACCGTGAGCGCGTGCTGCGTTTGGCGTTGCCGCATCAACTGAAGTAGCTTCGAAGCGAAGATATGTCATCGACTTATTCGACCATCGCATTCCACTTAGCCGTGCATCGCAGCGCGGCTGGTCCGGGTACTATGCACCGGGGCCCGAGATTCGCTCAGTCGGTGGCAGATGCCCGACATCCCTGGCCTCAACGAATACAAGGGCATCCTGTACTACAGTGCGGGTTTCGACCCGGCCGACAACATGCGGCAGGAGGTCGTCTACGGGTGGCAGGATAAGAAGGTCGGGATTATCAGTGTGGTGAGTGTCGTTCCCCGCATCACGGCGCTGTGCTTGCTAATATCATCGCTAGGGTTCGAGTGTGCTTCAAATGGTTCCCGCGCTGCAGTCGCACGTGTCGAAGCTGGTGAACTAGGGACGGGGAAAGACTTGACGAGCTCTCGGCCGGCATTCCAACGTCCGGGCGTACGTGGAGAGAGCGTCGAACCACTGTGGACGGCGTGGAACGTCTTCGCTGCGCTGACAGCTCACAAGATCTGTTGTGCTGTCCAGACGCAACTGCCAGAGTGAATGTGCGCCGGTAGGCTGTTCCTGTATCGAGAAACCGTGATCTAAGCTGACCACATTCGGAATTAATCTCTTCCGTGATATTGCACTTGTACCACCGCCAGCGGTGAGTGATGAGACGCATACTCCACAATGCAGTACTCGATTCCAGGTCTGTTTGGCGCTCTCTCCGGTTCAAGGCGGCAGCGGCGAGTCCTCGTGCGCTTGCTCGCCCATGCGTCCGCGGTCAAGCCACCCGCGCGTCGTCTGCATGCCAGCCGGCGATAAGGCAGGATCCGGAGATGCATTCTCTGGAGAATCACATTGCATCGCGACCCCTGGCACGCGTGGTTCGCTACCATCTCGCTCGAACACCTGGTCGGGTTGTTCTAGACGACAACAGTCAGGACCACTTCGTGCTCCCTTTCATGTGTGGCTTGTTCGAGGTGATGTTGGTAGCTTCGGGGCATGTTGGCCGACTTTGACACCTTCCGAACGTAATCCAGAGTCTGAATGACCAGCGCACTCGAGGTGCCGCCACAAGGGCCCTGTCCTCGGGCTTATAAACTGCTCAGTAACGAGCATTGGCACCACAAGTTGCTCCCTCATCTTCCTACCTCTTCACCAACTGTTTTCACAACCATGGCCTCTGCAGCTGTCTCCACCATTTCTGATGCCGTGTCCGCTTTGTGAGCTTTCAACCATTGCCAGGGTTTGTCTGAGCTGACCATTCATCTCCGTCCGGACACGGTTGTTGTTGCAAGACAGACAGCGGAGTATGACAGCACCGCGGCATTTGGTAATTCTTGACCCTTTATGCCCCCAAACCTTGCTGATGCATCCCGCACCATCTAGCACTTGTCGTCTACGACTGGTTGATCACCCTTGACGAGGAAATTCGTTGCTTCTGGAGTTTTGGCAGGGGCCGAAAGCCCACAGTGTCGACGCTGATCTATATGATCACTCGCTACTCAATTCTCATACAGTCTGCTCTTCCATTTCAAACTATGTTTCCTATGTCAGAATTGGTGCGTACTCTGTATGATTATCGTGGTTCTCACTATAAATGGTTGCAATTCCCTTAGGCGTATGTTATGATCTACCATTTGACTGGATGCAGAATCCTGATTGAAAGACACTGGCAGGTGTCAGATAAACAGTCACATACAATTCATATTAGAAGTTGTGTTCACCTTCATCAGCTTAAGTAAGTATGAGCTCACTTGCCACCCTTGCATACTGAACATGACATGCCTCAGTGTTCGCAACAATTCGAATCTACGCCTTATCTCGCAAAAATAAATATATCACCATCTCCACAATCATCTTAGGTCTACCAGTAATCACTGCACAGGTATGTCAGCTCAGTCGGTATCATTAGCTCTGTGGCTCTGAGCTTACTTGTCATGTCATAGATAATGGGTGACAGTTGGAATGGGATCAATTTATCTAGTCCTTTCAACTGCAGTGCTGGAAATCGTATTGTATCATGGAATAAACTACCAACGTGTAAGCACTACTATCCCCTAGATGTATGTGGGGTGAAATTAAATGATCGCAATGGTTCCATTATAGTGACCCTGGCAGCTTCGCTCTGCGCAGTGGCAGGTAATATCCTTGTGATACTCGTAACATGGTATACTACATACACATCTTGGAGAATGAAGGGAGGGGTTTTAAAGGGGCCATCACTTGTCCGTACTATGTTGTACAATGGTGCGTATGATGAGCTGGACCAAATCAGATATTTGCTGATCAATTTGGTGCACAGGAAGCATGTACTTCATGTAAGCTGACCTGTCTGGGGTCATCCTCTCTCTCCCAACTCAATACTAATATAGTGGTGTGGTGATCAGTGCCCTCACTTCATTGGACATCCTCAGCCTGATAATCTCAAAGGCATGTACTATAACTAAGCCTGCATCCCCTGTGCTGGAGTCCTGAATGTGCACTTATAGCAAAACAGTTCTTTGGCTGAAAATATTACCGGCCTTATCTATCCGTACGTCAACCCCATCCCCCTCTCCCATACACATTGATCCACTCAAACTCCCGATGAAGATTGATCTCCATACTTATGTGCCGTTTCCTCCTGGACCTTCGGCAAGTGGATCGCTCTTCAGCTCATTCCGCATCGTCACCCTCGGCCATCTCCTCGCTCAACTTCAATGCAGCTGGTTCCCAGATGGCAGTGGAACTCCCGGCATTTATAGCATCGATGGGCGAGCCCGTCCTCACTGGGATAAGCTTCATAGACTCAATAGGCGGGGAGGAGGACATGGCGTGCATGGATCAACCAGAACCCGGCAGTGACAATGAAAACCCGCTGACTGAGACCGGAGACAATGGCAATGGGATGGATGGCACAGGCATAGCACAGGACAGAAGTACTTGATTACGCTGGCAGTGAGTTGAGGTCATCAGTCCTAGGCAGGGAATTGCGCTAACAATTCGCTTCCCATCTGTACAGCGCGAGAAACCCTCTTGGTTAGACATCCTCCGACTCGTGCTGCATCTCTAGGCACCCTTTGGTTCATATGCTTCTGCTTCTTGACTTGGCCGCGCCATAACGCTAGATGTGCAAACCTAGACAGACCGAAACAGTTTGATTAGCCCCCCATATATATTAGACTGCACTGTATCATATTTATTCTTCGATGAACCTGCTTATTTATCTGACAGAAATCACTGACGACCCGTCGGGAGTACGTGCACCGGATAGACGTATTCGATGGCGCCAGTCATAGATTGTGGATAGATAGATGATAGAAATAGTAGATGGACGAAGGACATGGCGATGTTCGAGGCACAAAGGATAGCATATAAACACGGTGAACAATGCAGGCGAAGCGACAGCGGAGATGCACGGGGGAGTACAGGGAAGACACGAGACAGCGAACAGCGACAGCGACGCAGAGACAAACAAGAACCCGATATCGTAACCGATCACCGAGGTGGACGGCAACAGAAACCGCTCAGAGCACATACACGTCCTCCTTCTCCACGCTGTACTCCTGCAGCTTCCGGAAGTACTCGATCGCCTCAGCTCCGAGTTCCATCTCAACAGCATAATGGTGGATCACGCACCTTGTCCTCGTCAGGGTCCACTTCTTCCGCTGCACGTTCCTTCCCCTTCCCCTTCCCCTTCAACCTCGACGTCGGTAGCCGGTCTCGCGATGTCGACCGTCCCCTGGATGACGGGGCAGTCGCGCGCCCATTCGCGACCGGGGCACCCGCCCTCCCGCGACCTCGCCCTCGTCCGTGCCCGCGACCCCTCCCCCATGCCGTACGAGCAGGAGGTTTCGGCGGCGACGAGTCGCTATCCATCTCCTCGTCCTTGCTGTCTAGCACGTTCTCCCTCCCCTAGCCCTTGCCCTTCTTGCTCGTCTCCGTCACCCGCACCTTCTTCGACTTCTTGGGCAGCAGCGCCTCGAGCTTCCGCACCGCCGCCTTCGGGTCCGAGTTTTCGCTCTCCCTCTCCTCCGGGCCCGCCTGTGCCCGTGTGCGCTTCTTGCCTGTAACTTTCGGAGGCTCCGCGCGGGGGTCTTCGAACCCGAGCATCGCAAGGGCGCGGCGGGGCTGCGCGACGGGACTGCTCTACCCTTGCACGTGTCGAGCGCTGCGGTCGCTTTGCCCTTCGCGGTACGCGTGGCAGAGGACTTGACGGGGCTCGGCGACTCGTCGCGCATCGACCGCGCTCCGGAATGCGAGTCGGACAGGGCCCCGTCCGATAAGTGCGGCATGAACAGCGGCGAGCGGTCATGCGTACTGCGGTGCTTGTGCGGCGTCCGGAGGGCGTGTGTCGGGCTCCCAGACGACGACGGCTCCTCCAAGAGTTGATCAAGACCCGTCTTCTGGACAGACGCGCGAAGGATTGGCGCAATGGAGTTCTCGGTCTCTTCGCCGAACGGCTCGAGGTCGACGTCGAGGTCGGCCTGTGAGCCAGAACCTTCGGCGGGAGGCTCATTCTCCTGGACGTCATCGGGCGCGAGGTGAGGCAGACGCATGTTCTCTTTGTCCTCATTCAGAGCGTAATCCTCTGTCGGAACGTTCTCCTTACTCATCCACGTCATTGAGATGTAATGGATCAGAGCGGACGCGATCGACATTGAAGAAGAGGATATTACGCTCCTCGCCCTACGGGATAGGCGTGAGGAGGCGATCAGGAATGGGCACAGCGCCGAAGGAACCTCGTCGAGAGCAAGCGGTGCACGACTGCCGCCTGGGGCACGCAACGACTCGACCGCGGTCTGACACTGCCGGATGGTCTTCAGCTTCTTCTCCGCGGCGAGGAGACCGGATATGTCGTCCTCGCTCGGTGGCGTGTCCCTCTTGACATAGATCGGGCCGTTCACAGGCTGGTTCTCGTCCGCCTCGTCCGAAAAATCGTGGCTGTGAACTGATCGCGATTGGGACCTGCGCGGGTGGCGGGTGGGCAGGAGATATAGATGATGGCGGCAGGGAATATGCTCGCAAAACATCGACGTTCCACTGGAGAATACTGTTCGGATGTCGCAAGCGTTCGCTGATGAGTCGCAAGAACGCCTCAAGCGATGGCAGACGCACCAGAGGAGTAGATTCGACAGGAATAGGACCACGGATGATGCGTGTTGGAGAAGGGGTGTAAATGATTACTCTGGCTGCTTCGGACGCTGTGCTGGCTTCATCCACGATGAATAAAGTCTAACGGCGGTGCCGGAGAATCTGGAAAGGTTGAAGGTTGGCAACTGGGAAAGGGAGAGGAGTGACATAGACCTTACCGAGCCTGGTTGATTTCTTTGGTGGAAGTATTAGGACACCGTTTGGAACCCACACCGATCCTTCGCGTGTCGCATCCTTCCGGCCCTGCCTGCCACCGGACTGCATGACAGTCGCCTGCTGTCCAAGTCCTAACCTCTCAAGCCAGTCTCGCGCCCCTCGTCCCTCCCCTGCGCCAGTGTACCTCCATCATGCCTCCGGCACGGACGCTCCGCATCCCGCAACCGATTGAAAACATATCTCCTAGGCTCCGCAATGGAGCTGCCTTTACCTGTAAACTGCTTCTAGACCATGCGCGTTGTCTTCATTCGCACGATACGAGGACATGGAAGCGACGCTTCGAGGTGACGTGACTGACATTAGGAGTTGACTGAACCTGGAGAGCACAGGGTCGAACAGAGGCGTTGTGAGGAATGGTTCTGCTAGTGAAGCAAGGAACCAAGTAGGAAATGGTGGTGACGGTGAAGCATCGGAGGGCATCCGACGAGATCGGACGTCTCAGGCTTCTGGCGCTTAATTGATGTTGGTCTCCTACTACTACTTTGCTCCTACTGGCACCTTCAGGGCCAGTCCTAACGTCTTGATGAACGCCCATGCCCTGTATTCAATTACATGAAGTGTCTCGTAGGCACATCGCACTTGCGGTATGCACCCAAGGTATGGACGTCAAGCTAGCAGCAATGGCCACCCGGATGGCTTCCATTCTGACGTCTCCGATTTCTTAGTAATACGCCTGGGCTGAGTTGGACGCTAATGTTTGCAGGTCTCAATGTATCATACGTATGGTCGCTCAAAGTCTAGTCTCGGTATATTACGGTTGCTCCCACTCTGTACTTCTGGACTTACGACCTATTTGTGAACCAGATGACCATTTGATTTGAGGCTCATTCACCGCCGCTCCGACCGGTCAATCCAAGATGCAGTCAAATCTCAACCAATGGATTCGTAATGTCCGGATCGGAGACTTGGCTCCAGAGATCTCGCGGAGCCTCTCATACGACCTCGGTCGGCATGAAGCCGACCGATATGACTGATTACCTTCCGATTTATAACCACCTACTGCATGAACTTCACAAGATAGAAGACATCAGAAGTTCTCTGACTATGCGCTCGTTCGGAACCTATGTCATGTCGCTCCCGCGAGAGAAACCACAACATTGGGCCATTTGGGCTTCAATAGCGCGGTTCCTGACTCCCCTTCGCCTCAACTTTCTAACGCACGCATTTTGTATAAATTCGGAGCTTCGAGCATAGTCGGCGTACCCCATCCGCCACTGCACACCATGTCCGCTCCGACCCTCAACAAGAACTACTTCCTCATCGTCGCACCTGACCTACCTAGCGCATCTGCGCGTCGTGCAAAGCACACGCCGGAGCATATGGCGTATCAGGCACCGCTCTTCCAGAATGGATACACCGGTGCGTCTGCTCTCGATGTCTATCACGGTATTTTCGCTCTGACGAGACCCCACCCCTTGATTGCAGTCGCTGGAGGTGGCCTGCTCGCAGAGGGCTCCAACTCCTCGGATGCCGACCTCAACGAGAAACTTCGAGGCTCTTACTTGGTCGTCCAGGCGGATACGATCGAGCAGGCCTGGGACGCGCTCAAGAAGGACGTCTTCTACACGTCCGGAGAGGTGGTGAGTAAACGCCCGAGATCTCCCAGGAAGTCAAGTGGACACTCACGACATGCCTCGCAGTGGGATCATGCGAGGATCACTGTGACTCCAGTGTTCCATGCATTGCCAAAGGTCGACTGAGAGTGTGTGGATCAGTGTAAGATTGTTATATGTTGTGTTCCTTTATGATCAGAGGAAGACCATTTGTATTACATCCACATAAGCATTCTCGTGGCGAAGGCAATCACCCTCATTATTTGGACCACGGTCCGAAGTCCTAAGGTTTCTGAGTGGGATTCCGAGTTTTTCGAAAATACAGGAAGCCCGGTCAATAGTGACATCATGACGACTGGGAAAATCCTCCAACAGGGCGGCAGAGAAATCTCTGTCCCACGTTCGCAGCCAACATCTTTAGGCGTTGTGGTGGCGTCAAACGAGCGTCTAGCTCACGACTGATCATGGTGACGTGTTGCGGCCCCGGTGGCACGCCAATCACTGTTCGAAACTAGCACCACCACCACCACCACCACCAAGATCTCCGCTAATCCGTCTTCTTATATTGCCCATAGTATGGAGTCTGTGCAGGCGCAAACCAACCTCCCTCTGTCTTGACCGCGATCACGGTCTTGTCTGTGTGGTAGAATGTGCCAGTGCTAGGCATCGCCAGAACGGTACCAGGACGAAACACTTGCTCGTACCGATATCGCTTGCCCCTCTCACGTTCAGACCGGTCAGGGCCCACGCCAACGACGGCAACCGAGATCACCGCGTTCGTGAAAAGCCCGGCCACGAATATCGACAGCAAGACCGCTTGCCTGGGAGCCGGCGTTCAACAGAAGGAGGCGACGTTCGCTAGGTTCGCGGAGTCGAAGGAGATCTTAAATAAATCCAAGTCGCGTCCTCCGCGATGGCTGTAACTCAATTCGATGCGGTGTCAAGTCCGAGAGGTTAGCTCTTTCAGCTTGTATTTGTCGTTCGATTCTCACGCCGTTTGCCAAACTCAATCACGTAGCAACGCCATACCTTCCGCTTCGATGAAGGGCCGACTCGCAGTTCTGGTCGTTCAGGCTCAGCTGCAAGTCGTTGCCCGCGGTTACAGTGTTCACACTCTCTCGAGCTTCACGAAGACGCTTGCAAACTCTTTGCAAACTCAGGTGTCCAAATAGTATTATGTCTATCCATCACCGCTCAGACCGTGTCCCAATCTCAGATCCAATATACAGCCTCAACCAGCGGATCCCAAGCTCGTAATTTCGACAGTCTAAGATCGGAGACTTGGTCCCCGAGGTCTCCTCATACAACCTCATTCGACTTCAAGGCTCGTTCGACTTCATGCCGATTGTTATATGACTAAGTGATTTTCGAATCCATGACTGTCTACTTCGTGCACTCACAAGGAGGCTTCCAGACTTCTCCAGCGTTAACACTGCGCACCAGTCAACCCACTCCCTTGAGCGACACCTCAACGTCCCATTTTCGTATATCAGTGGATGATTCCCCGCGTCGCATCGTCTCATTCTTCTAACGTCCTTGTTTGTATAAAGTCCGAGCTTCGACAACCGTTCATCATCCGCTATCGCAATGTCTGTCCCGACTCTCAACAAGAACTACTTCCTCATCTTTGCCCGTGACCTTCCGGGCGCAGTGGCGAATCGTACAAAGCACAACCCAGCCCACAGGGCGTACAACGCAACGCTCGTCAAAGACGGATACGTCGGTACGTTCGCTCGCGATGTGCGCTGCCGCAGTCTCGCTCTGACCAAACACCTTGATTGCAGTCGTTGGAGGTGGCCTGCTCACCGATGGTGCCAACTCCTCGGATGCCAACCTCCACGACAAGCGTCAGGGCTCTTACTCGATCGTCCAGGCGGATACCGTCGAGAAGGCCTGGGAGACGCTTAAGAATGATCCGTACTACACGTCCGGAGAGGTGGTGAGTGATCGCCTGAGGTCTTGTTGGAAGTCAAGGGGTCCGACCTGACGACATTGCTCACAGTGGGACCATGCGCGCATCACCGTGACGCCGGTGTTCCACGAGTTGCCTAAGGTCGAGTGAGAATGTAGAGCTCGCTGTAGCGCAGGCAAATATCGCAATCACCGTTGCGAGAAGACCATAAATATTGTACAATACTTATCCGATTCGGAATCCGCATGGCAGTGGTGACATCTGTTTAGAAGGCCATCATCTACGTTATTCCACAAGACCCCAGAATTCAAAGCGGCCTGGTGGTTGCTGACATGACGACTCGGCGAAGAGTCCCACGACGACGTTGCCGAAACGGCGTCTGGCTTACCATATGAGACCGACTTCCTGATCGCATGTTGGCTACTACCGCCACTAAGATCGAATGCACCAATCCATCTTCCCGTATGGCACACGGCATTCAGTCAGTGCAAGATTTACGTCTGAAGTAACCTCTCCCTGTATTGACGGCGATCATGGTCTTGTCGCACAGCAAAACGCAGTAGGCGGTGTGTCAACCCATCGTCGTCATCAAGACGGCTTGCCTGGAGACTGACCCTCAGAGATGGAGGCGAAATTCGCAGGCAAGCCGACCATTCTGGAGCTTCCACGCTATCATCACCAGGCGCAGTCCCCTCGCTCGACTTTACAGCCGGCTCCCAGACGGGGACCCTCCAGGGATTCATAGCGTCGATGCCAGGAGATGCTGTGCATACCGGGCTCAGCTTCATAGATTCAATCGACGGCGAGGACGTGGGGGGCATGGGTGAACAAGGGCCTGACGAGGATCATAGCTTGCCTGTGGAAGAGGAGGATCATCCGGATGACATGAGCATGAGACCTGGGGAGGATGTTTGATCAAATATCTCATTTTCATCGTCGAGTTGCTCAAGTAACGACGAGGGCATGCTGGATGAAATGGTGGCTTGCACCGACTGGGCTTGCGGAGAAGTCCGGCCCGGCGGTTGAACGTTATTTGGGCTCCGCAACGTCTCCGCCGGAACGACTAAGATTAGTGACGTCAGCATAGGAAACATAAGGGCCTGTTCGGCAAAGAGTTGCGGAAAAGAGTTGCCGGTACTTCGCTCCATATATGGGCAAGTTTTCGTCGTACCGGAAAATCGTGATTGTCCCCAGAGTTCTCGTGTTCGGATGCCTGAAAATCCGATTACTCCAGGCGCTAATCGTCTCTGAAATCAATTCGCGCTCCCACAGGCTCCCGCTCGTCTCTCACCTCTATTCATTCACTTGCTGCCGCATCTCGTATCTTGTCCACTAGTCTGGCGGTTCCGCCATGGTCTGTGTCGAATGGGACAGCGATTCCGAAGATATTCTTATTCAAGGGCTCAAGACGGCCGCTGCTGAGGCACGCACTGGGGACAACAATTCTCAGCCCGCGGTGTACCAGATCATCTCGGACACACTCCTCGCGCGTGGGTATGAGATAGATGCTAAGAAAGTCAAGTCCCGGTGGGGCAGGGTGCATAGGGCAGCCATGCGAGCGAAGGGGAGGGAGGCCTTAAGTGTACGGCATACGCTGCATTCACATTTCTGAGCGCTAAACAACGCTGGAAATCGCGGTAACTCTAGCGCCGGTAACTCTTTTCCAAACCGTCGTACAGCACGTGACGGAATAGCGGCAACTCTTTTCCGCAACTCTTTGCCGAACAGGCCCTAAGGTCCCGAGCGTCCTCTAATCCATGAGCTCGTATCCTGCATTGTTTCCAGTGCTCTGCTAATTCAATTCGTACAAACTCCCATTGATGAAGTAACAAGGTATGCGCAATGTATCCATCTCTCCATGCATACAACTCAGCCTTTGTCGTAGACCTGCTATGGTTGTGCTGTCGGAAGACGTCCGCGATCGGTCAGAGATTGGTCATGAACGCTTCGTCGTCAATGCGACGTACCTTCGCTGCGCTCGAGAGTGTGTACTGCGCGATTCCCGGCCTTAAGGACGTGACGACGGTGTTGCTGGATTCGGCCCCGACCCAGCATCTTCAGCACATCCGAGTGGACTGGAAGCCGCGGCGAACACCTCAGCTATGCACACACGCATATACCTTAGGGGTCTGGAACGAGCGTCCCCATGTGACGCATACATGGATTCCTCCACATTGTGAGTGCTCCATCGTTCCTTGCGTGCCTTCGTAATGCGGGCGGCCATGCGGTCGCACTCCGAGCAGGAGCCTTCTCCCACTACTCTCCTCGTTCACCGCGTCACTGCCTAGTGGTGTGTGTATTTGCTTGTAGCCGCGTTTAAGTGCATATATGCATGTTTTCGCAAGCGTAGAAGTACCTCATGGTCGTGCAGTACTCGCTGGTCAATCCCGTGTTCGTTCGCACGCAAAGTAGCCCCTTGGTGCAGTCATCATTCACAATAATGGACCGAGTGAAGACCGGCGAGAAGGCAGGGCGTTCAGCTGGGGTGGTCGACCGCCTCGAATCCGCATGCGGCCTGAGCCTGGCGCGTTGTTTCTATTCCGGGCCCCAGGTACGTCGGCGAGCACAGTGACCCGTATTTCCGCACCCCTGGTGCGTGTTCGTATCCAGATCAAGAAGCCCGCTGCTTTACGTATGCGCTCAACCTCACCGCCAGGTGCGTGTATGTCCCCCTTCGCTCGCACGTGTATCCCGCGCCGACGCAGGACCTCGTGCATCACGCCTATGCCAAACAGAATAGAAAGTTTGAACGGCCCGGCGGTACCAGATCATGTACACCCTTTCGGCAACGGATACGCGACCTCCCGCCTCCCACCCGCATGCAACCAAGGATTGGATGCATGCTTTGATCATAGCCAAAGGCCCGAGATGGGGCGTAACGTCTTGTTCGCCTCAGTGAATTGCAACAACGCTCGCTGTATGACGTCCTTGCGCTTCTCATTCCAAGACTCGCGTGATGGGGTACAATAGGGATTATCGGACGCGAGCTATGTAGGTGAGTTACGTGTATGATTCGTATTGATATTCTGCATGCATTTAACGTTCTGAGCCTCTGCGTGCTCGTCTAGCTTCACGAGCTGTGCGCACCCAGGGTGAGAAGAAAAAGACGAGGAAGGCAAGCGCCAAACTTATGGTATCCTTGCAATCGCAGCTGATGCACCTGCGACACACAAGCATAAGGCGCAGCTTTCAGCTGGCCTTTCGCCGAAGGGAGTGGAAGACCATAGTGGGGTCAAGAAGTAGTTCAGCCCCTGCTGGTAGAAATAGGTTTTGGAGCACGCGATGGCATCCCGAGGTTTGTCCATCCTGACATCACGTAAAGGCTATCTTAAGTTGGATGCTTCTACGCAGAACACCGAGAAGCGCACATGGGTGCCGCACTACAGCTAGCGAAGGTCGAGGCGCGAAGCAGATCGTCCGTCCCAACGAATCAAGCTCGACGGAACGTTGGTCTGCGCAGCTCGTCAACGCATTCACAACGAGAGTTGCTTCAGGGCAACTAGAATAGTCAACGGAAGAGACGTCGCCAGGCGACACCCACGTTCCAAGCCTAGGCATCGCGTTGTTGGAACGAGGACGGTTCGGAGATGTCGGTGGTGAAGGGCGAGGACACGCTACGCGAAGCCGCCCGGAACGCACCTCTTTGACCTCGCGGATCCGGAACGCTCGGCGTGCAGCCATAGCGTACGCGGTCACCTTGCGGGATGTGGTCCTTCGTCCCTAGCCGGTCGGGCTGTTGCTCTAGGGGGAGCGTATATTCCGCATCGGAGATCTAGACGGAAATGTGAAGTGGTCATCACCAGATTGGCGGGAGCTGTAGTCTGCGGGCCCGGGCTCCCTGCTTCGCCTTCTCCTTATCCGGCCTTCTGGGACTCACGCCAATTTGCCGAGGAGAGGGCATGCGGGTGGCGGAACGGGGTGGACAGAATGTCGGCGGAACGGTGTGTCCTCGGTCGTGGCGCGAGGATGATGACCACCCAACGGAAGCCAACGGAACGACAAGAACACCGATGGTCGAGTTGGGAGAGGCTCCGAAGGGCAGCGCGTTTAGGACGGGGCGTTATCTCGCAGCGAGCGTCGAATGCGGGATTGGCCCTGGGCGAGCGCGGCGAGGAGCGTAGGAAAGGGGAGAAAGGGTGAGAAACATGGCATCAAAGCCCCGCGCAGTGCCGCAAATTTGGCATGACCGCCAATTATTGGCGGCCGTGAGCGCGGAGGCGCGAGATCGCGTGTTTATGGAGTCCATGACGATGTGGGGTGAGAACGTCTGCATAATGGTGCCCGTTCTGCAACTCGCCTTCAAGACAGAAGATAAGAAGAGCTGAAACTTTGCGAGAGCAGTGTTGATGGAGCGGTGGGAGATATGATGGAAAGGGTAGGAGCGGAGGTGATGTTGATATGTGTCGGGAAGCTATGTAAAGTTGGCCGGAGAGCTCCTCCCCTTTCCGGCAAGGTCCAGGTGAAGCGATATAAGTCCGCGTGGGTGAAGCTTCCCATCTTTTTGAACCCAAACCCCCACCTCCGTCGCCATCCTCCTCCGCAGCCGTCCGCCCGACAACCATTCCGCCCACAGGCAGTCTTGCCCCTCGAAAACGAACAGCCATGTCCTCCATCCACCTCACCGCCCTGCACATGTCCAACATCATCGCCCCCGACGCGCCCCTCACCTCGCCTATCTCCGAGTCGCTCCCTGTCCCATGGGACCGTGACCCGGCCCTCGCCGCTCTTTACGACCCATTCTCGCTCCCTTTGTCCGTCTCACCACCGACAACGATGCCCGGTACGCTCCCTGACACCCGCAGAGTCCTCAAGGGCCGCACGACGCCCGATATGGAGCGGTGCCTGCCCACGCACCAGGTCTTCGACTTCGTGCCCGGCAGCGCCCCAATGTCTGCCCAGGGCAGCAGCGCCGCGTCCTCGCCCGCATCGTCCCCAGAGACCGTGCCGCAGTCGCTCCCCCCGCGCTCTAGCGCCCAACACACCTTCTCCGCCGCGTCGAGCTCTAGCGCGACGGGAAGCGTGGTGCCCGCGAAGCGGCCGTCCGTTGGGCCGAACCCGAGCTGCACGAAGAAGGCACGGTCGGCAGAGCGGGTCAGCACCAAGGACTTTGTGCCCCCGGACGTGACCGGGCTGAGCAAGCGCGAGGCGCGGCTGGTCAAGAACCGCGCCGCGGCTTTTCTCAGTCGGCAGAGGAAGCGGGAGGAGTTTGAGAGCATGGAGGTGTGAGTGTCTTTTTTCGCGTTCCTTTTTTCACACTCGTTCTTTTCCTTTTCGCCCGTCCGTCGCACCGTTTCCCCATCCCATTTGTCGCCTTTTCGACATGCAGCAGCAGTACCGTTCGTAGCCTCCCGCTGCCGGGCAGGTGTCTCGCATCGTCTGCGGCAGCTGGAGCTCTTTATCTCTCGGTCGTTCGGGAGGGGACTCAGGGTGGGCTATGCCCCCGGTCGGGCGCCTAGCGTGCTTCGCATTTGGCGTTCTGGGTTGCGTTCTGATTGGACAGATCCATCGCCGCCGAAGCCCGGACGCAGAAGAGGCATCGAAGCATATGCTCATCGGAGCGCGCATCGGGTTATGGCCGTGGGTGTTCCCAAAGCACGTTGCTCGCCGCCATCTTATTCAGATAAGACTCCATCAGTTCGCCGGGATCATATATCTGTCCACTGCGTTCTGATCGAGGCCTCTTGGACCCCGCGCTGCCTTTAACTTTATCGTCGAGTTTGGAGCATCATTCATCTCGTGTGTTATTTGAGATTAGGTTACTGACAACAAGTTTTCAACAGTCGCGTCGCAGAGCTCGAGCAGGAGAACGCGCGTTTGCTCGCGTCGATCCACCAGCAGCAGCCTTCAACGTCCCCGGACGGTGATGGTCTCAAGTCGGAACTCGAGCTACTCAAGCGTCAGCTCGCGGAGACCCAGCAGCGTGAACGTGAGCTTGCCGAGAAGCTGTCAAGTGCGCCTTCTCTGGCGCCTGCCGAGAACCCCACGGTCAAGGTGGAAGCGGTTGAACCTCAGCTCCCAGTGTCGTTGCGTGCGCACAAGGGTGAGCGGTCAGGAGCGAGTTTTGGACTCATGGTACGTTCCAAGCTTTTGCTTTCGTTACCACCAGCGGAGATGAACATAGGCCGTCCGATAGGTCCTTTTATGCGCGCTCCCCACGCTCCTCTCCATGCCCACGCACAACGCGATTCCAAGCAGCATGTCGTTCAACCCCTCCCACTCCCACTCGCATTCCCACTCGACTTCGCTTGACATGACAACGTTCCCGGCCAACGACTACGACTGGGGCCTCGGCTTTGGCACGAACACGATGGACCTCGACCTTGCACCCTCGACCCTAGCGACCGAAGAGCGCGCGGAGCCCGAGTTCAAGAAGCTCGAGTTCGTCGATCTAGACGCGGAGAAGTTTGGCTTGAGCGGCTTGGACATCTCGTTTGACGCGAGCGCGGCCAAGGATGGACGCATCCGCGTCCGGATTCATCCCCCGGCGGCTTCAGATAACGGCAGCGAGCAGGCGCAGATCAAGGAGCTCGAGGACGACCATCCGATGTGGCACGACGCTGAGGACGACCTAGGGCCGTTCCTCGGCGTTGGCACCGGCTTCGATCAGGCCTCCTTTGGCTCCAGCGGTCTCCATCCGCTCGACTTCTCGTTCCCGCCCTCCCAGTCCTCGGCTTACTCCGCAGGGTCCTCTGCGCCGTCCCTCGTCTCCTCGCCAACGAGTGCCTTCTTCCCGCCCATACCGTCCCCTTCGCAGACGCCAAACGAGTACGAGTTCGAGCTCGGTAGCGAGTACGGCAGCGTTGGGAGCGGCATATCGCGCGCAGGCAGCCCGGGCATGGGCTCGAGCGGGAAGCGGCGAGTGCGCATCGCGTTACGTGGGATGCCCAGTAAAGGACAAGAGGGCGGCGAATGGGAGGTGGAGGTTTGCCAGGCTTGATGCCTGGAGGATGTGCAGTGCACGACATGCAAAATGTGCGTTTTTGTTTGACTTATGTCTCGCGCGGTCGTGCGGACGCTGCGGGAGGTGCGATTATGTGTTAAGCTATCCTCGGTGTGGTTCCACCGTAACTCCTTTTGATTTCTTCACCCTCTCGACGTTTTGTTTTGATTTTTCTTTCGTGTGCGCCTTGCGCATGCGCGGTTCGATTGTTTATATTTGCAACCCGTCAACTGTGTCCCGTCGTACTCTACTCGCTCGTCTGTATTATTCTGGCTCTCGTGCTTTCGCCTCGCCCATCGCATCATACGTCATAAAAAGCACCCCGTATCATACCTAACCCCCGATACACCACCATCCATACACCATACATCGTACATACATACATCATCACATACATACACACCACCGACTTACAAACAAGCAAGTATCGTACATACTCGTTATTTACCCCCTGCTACCCTATCGCATCCCATACCCCCGCCGCACTTGTCTTTGTTTTTGTCGGTTGTTGGTTAGTCGTCGTTCTTGCGCTCCCCCTTCCTCCTCCGCTCCCCTCTTTCCCCTCGACTTCTCGCGTAGATTGCGGGGATCGGAGAGTGGGGTCCATAGAACTGTTTAGAAGCTGGAGTGTTGTTCATCCAGGTCTTCGTATCTGTCGTTTTGTGTCCGTCTCGCTATCGTTATGGGCTTGGTGCACGCTGCACGCACACACACAAACCGGTGTTTTATTGTGGATGTATACGTATGGTCCTTATGGTGTCTCGTTCGAAGAGATACATGCACACTCGCACCCCACTCTCTCCTCCTTCACAACCTGGACCGCCCTGAATGATCCGGATCCGACGTTATCCGGCACCTGGATGGACCTGCGGGTTACGGTGCGTTCTCGGTTGCGTCTCGCTTGTCCAGTCGCCAGGGCGTACTTGTGCGCAGGAGGGTTTACGTCCTCGTTCGAGGGGTTCTGGAACTGAAGGAAAGTTCGAGTGTCGGTGGGAAGCTGACGCAGCGCTCAGGGACCTTGCGACTGCTTGCCTGCGGGAGGCACCAAAACGTCATGCGGTAACATCAGAACGCCGTGATGCGTTCCTCTCGCTCCCTCGCGGGCGACGTGTTTGTGGCGGTTTTGTAGCACGACAGGACCGCAGTTCGCGGAGGCATATCGCTCGGTTTGAAGGGGTAGGTAAAGTAAATTTATAACAGTTTTAGCGGTTGCGCGAAGCGGAGGCTAAACCTGGTTCAGGTCGCGGTACGAGTTGGGTCAGGTTCAGGGCGACGCGGAGGCAAAATTGCGTGCTCATGTGCTCAAGGCCTAGCGATCATCCGATTGAGACTTGTTATCGCATGTAGTGTTGTGATTTGAGAGTACTTCCTTGAGGTTATGGGTTACGACTGGCAGGGGCATAAGTAGTTCTGCGTCCTGTACAAGTATGCCCCTCTGCATGGCGACGCCAAGGACACTGCTGGAATGCTATGGAACGTGGGGTATCTCAGGACAATGTATGGATACGCAGGGAGTACGCACGATCCGTCACCGTTTGACGTTCAAGTTCGGTTCGAGGGATGGAAAATTTTAGGCGACAGGGACGTCGTGGAATTGACCGTCGAGCATTTGCCATTGCCAGGCCCGGTGACGGGCGTTGGTGAGTCCCCACGCCGTTTGCCGCTTTGCCAAGGCTGAACCTGCCAGTGTTTGAAAAGTTCGTGTTCGTGCTATGTACATAAGTTACATACGTACCATTGGTGTCGAGCTTGCTGCTTGGCTACCGGGTGCATAACAGTTGCATATATAACCTTGTCCAGTCGGACACATCGACCGTCTGGCGCGAAAGTCTGCAATCATGCTTACGACCGTTCCCAGGCGTCGGGAAGACTCGGAACCGATATCTCGCGGTAGCGTGACAGTTTGCGTGACAGTTTTGCTCACGTGGATGTCACGTCATCTCAAACGCCAGCGGTCACTCTGAGCTTTTGCTGGAGATACTTGGTCAGGTCTCTCCACCGGTTTGGTTGGTGGTCAGCCAAGCATCTCCGAGCTCAGCTTATGCGCTGATATCTCTGCGGTGGTGTAGCTTGTGGCTCAATCCTGTCGCTTCTGGATCGGTTCGGCATCTGGCAGCACGAAGGCGCGCCCTCTCTGACCTCAGGCTTGGGCAGAGCAGGGAGCCGAAGATGCCGTTCAACCTTCCCGGGATCCTGGCCCCTTTACACCTCCTCATCAACCCGCGGCTGGTAGTTCCGGGCATTGTGGTCAAAGGTCTGTTTTGCTGTCAATTTGCTCGCACTTGACCTTATACTGCGTCTTCTCTGAGCTCCGTGACGCCTTCGTTTCAACGATGGGTGTGATTTTTGCGTGATGTGAGGTTCTGATGCCCCTCGTTAGGAAGATATCCGCCAGCTCGACTTTCAGGCGCTGTATAGGGCGGGTTATCGGGGAGCGGTGTTTGACAAGGATAACTGCCTGGTGAGTGTCTGTCATGTCATCACGTTTCTTTCAATCAGTCCTCGTGTGTCTCGAGTTTGCGTTCGTCCACACCCTCTTCCCCACCCCATGATATTCAAATATCTCCACCCATCTGTGATTGTCCGCCACTTCTCCACTGTTGTCCACCTATCCAGTTCACACTTCCCGCATAGTGCCACCCATATCTTTGGGAAATTCATTGGTCTCCGTCCTTCTTACGTGCTCACTGCATAAATCTAGACGATACCTCATGAAGACCGATTAGTTCCGGAGCTCACGGTGAGTTGCCGCGCTCTCAAGGCCGAGCGTATGACCCCCAAGAGGCTCACAGCAGCTGAACTCTAGGACGCATGGCGAGAATGTCGCGAGACGTTCGGACCGGGCAACGTGCTCGTCGTGAGCAACACGGCGGGGTCGCATACAGACGTTGGACAGATCGAGGTTCGTCCCTCCGTCCATTCCGCGCCCTTCATCTCCGTCGCGCAGCCGCTTACCCCGCGGCGTTCGATCCAGGCCGAGTCCGTGACGTACCACCTCTCCGTCCCAGTGCTGCGTCATTCGTCCCTGAAGCCGTCGTACTCGTGCATCAAGACCATCCGCGCGTACTTCCAGTCCCTCCCGCAGCCCGTGCGAGACGAGGAGCTGATCGTCGTCGGCGACCGGCTCCTGACGGACGTTGTCATGGCCAACCGCATGGCGCGGAAACGGCGGGCTCAGCATACCGCCCCGGAACATGAAAAAACCGCTTTGATCGAGGAGGATGGGCAACATTTGGAACCTGTGCATCCGGAGAGGGTGGGCCCGCTCGCGGTGTGGACGGAAGGGTTGTGGAAGAGGGAGGCACTGGCCCTACGGACAGTCGAGAAGGGCATGCTCGCGGGGGTGGAGAGGTGGGTGCTGGGGCCGCAGGAGGCGGCGTGGAGAGAGGGATTGCAGCATAGGTTCGTGAAGCCTGTGCCTGTTGTGGAGGAGCCGGTGAAGGGGCGAGGGTGGGTAAAGAGGGTATGGGGTAGCCTACGGAGGTGAAGGCTGCTGCGCGAGGTGCCGTAGTGTTTCTACGCTTATTCCTTACCGCTACTCTGTTAGTTTGTATTCGCGATACTCACGAATCTAATGTCGCGCCCCGCTCCGAAGGATGTCGAGTGTTGATAAGGGCTTCTTCGGCTACCGTTTTTGGTTTCCTTCCGAATAGCAGGCAGATATCAATGGCGAATTTACTCATTTTCCCTCTCTGCATGGCGTATCGTTGCACCTGCTTACTTGCATGTTCTCCTTACTGCCCGTAGGTCGAGCTCTCGAGCCTCGTTGTCGGCGCGATGACGAGCGCGCAGGCGTAGTGACGAGCACGTGCGTCTCTCGGTCATACTGCATACGTCTGTCGTCGGCGCGGAGACGGGGCCTGTTTTCCTGCACCATTCTTGGCTTGCTCTCACCACCTCTCGCCACGTTCAGCTAGCAGCGCACACGCTCTTGGACGTCGTCGACGATGCTCGCACTCCGCGTGCGCATCCTCGTCGCCCCCAGCCTCCGGCCAGCGACCCAGGCGCGGCTCTCTCGACACGTCTCTAGCCCGCCATACCTCCGAGGATTCCATACGCCTGCGCGTGGTGCGAGCATCCGGGTCACTCTATCCACACTGCCTTCAAGACGAGATTTTGCATCCTCTGCGCCGTCTCGCACTCCCGAACCCTCTACTTCTTCTCCCTCTACTCCCGGAATCGTTGAGAACAACCCCTCGGAAAGCAAGCCGTCGTCAAATGCTAACTCTTCGGGCAAGTCAATATGGAGCCGCTTCTTCCCCTCGAACGCGCAAGACCCGGGCAAGAGCGCGTCGTCGTTCCGCAAGATCATCGCCCTCGCGCGGCCGGAGAAGAAGCCGCTGGGCATCGCGATCGGCCTGCTCATGGTGTCCAGCGCGGTGTCGATGAGCGTGCCGTTCACGATCGGGAAGCTCATTGACTATTTCTCGAGCACGAACCCGGTGAGTCGAGTTTTTTGGCGCGCTGGTGCACAACCTCAGCTTTCTTCCGCCATCCCGTTTTCATTTCCCTGCAATCGGCGTGAAGAGATGGATGCTCATCACTGCGTTGCAGGAAATTCCGTTCGGCCTGTCGTTAGGACAGGCATCGGCTCTCCTCCTGCTCATGTTCACGGCTGGCGCGACGGCGAACGCAGGGCGCGCGATGCTCATGCGTCTCTCAGGTACGTGTCTCTCCCTCCCACACACACTCTATTCTGCGCTCGGCCCCGCGCCGCGCGGGAGAACACGACTTACGCCGGTGTATTGCAGGCCAACGGATCGTCGCACGGCTACGGGAACGGACATACGCCGCGGCCCTGCGACAGGAAGTCGAGTTTGTCGAGAAGGGCGAGGGTGACGTCCTCAGCAGGCTCAGCGTGGACTCGAGCGTCGTCGGGGAGAGGTGCGTTCTCGAGTGCTATGCGACCGCGCTCTATGTCCGTTCAACCCGACGCCGTCCATGTTCTACTTAGTGTGACGCAGAACCTCTCGGACGGCCTCCGGTCAGTGGTTATGGCATCCGCAGGACGTACGTGTGTCTCGCCTTCCCATCTGCAGTCTACATGCGAACGTCCAGAGTCGACTTGACGCGTTTTTGTTGCTCCACAGTGGGAGCGATGTTCTACATCTCGCCGCAGCTCACGGTGCTCATGCTCACGGTCGTCCCTCCCGTCTCCCTCGGCGCCGTCTTCTACGGCCGGTACCTCAAGAAACTCTCGAACCGCACGCAAGAGGCACTGGGTGATATGACAAAGGTCGCGCAGGAGTCTCTTTCCGGTCTCCGGACAGTGCAGGCTTTCAACGCGAACAAGCAGGAGGAGGGCAAGTTCCACGAGAAGGTCGAGAACGTCCTGACGCTCGTGCGCAAGGAGGCGATCGCGAGCGGGGTATTCTTCGGCGCGACGGGCTGGAGCGGGAACGTCACCCTCCTCGCGCTCCTGGGCTATGGCGGGTCGCTCGTGAGCAAGGGCACGATCTCCGTCGGCGACTTGACGAGCTTGCTGCTCTACACGGTCTATGTGGGCAACGGGCTGCAGATGCTAACGTAACACCCCCTCCTCATCTTCTCCTGCTGCCGAACATTTTGCGCTGACGCGTGCGGTTGTTCGACAGCGCGTTCTTCGTAGGTGTCCCTCTTCCTGATTTTTTCTCTCGTCGATCATCGGTTTGACGTGTGACTTTCTTCCCCCATCTGGCCCTCGATATGTTGACGACAGTCCTCGATCATGCGGGGGATCGGCGCGGGCGTGCGCATCTTTGACCTGCTCGACCGCTCGCCGGCGATCCCGCCCGAGAGCGGCGTGCCCGTCGACCCCGCTCGGCGTGGCGTGATTCGCTTCGAGCACGTGTGGTTCGAGTACCCGAGCAGGCGGAACGTCCAGATCTTGAAGGACCTCAACCTCGAGGTCGGCGTCGGCGAGAGCGTCGCTATCGTGTGCGTGCCTCGTCTTTCTCAGGATGGTGAATGTCGAAGCTCAAGTGGATTGTTTTGATCATGCAGAGGCCAGAGCGGGAGCGGGAAGAGCTCGATCAACGCGCTGCTCATGCGGTACTACGACCCCGTCAGAGGCAAGGTCACTTTTGACGGCCAAGGTGCGTTTGGTTGTCCTTCAGGCTGGCATGTCGTGTCGCTAAACAGCGTTCGGGTAGACATCCGCGAGTTCACGCCTTCGTCGTGGCGGGACGTCATCGGGGTCGTCCCTCAGGACCCGATCCTCTTCACGGGCACGATCGCGTCGAACATCGCGTACGGGAACCCGGACGCGACGCGGGAGCAGATCGAGGCCGCGGCGCGCGAGGCGAACTGCGAGTTCGTGTGGGGCATGCCGCAGGGCTTCGACACCGAGAGTGCGTCGTTTTCTCGCCTCCCTTCGCTACTAGTGTTGCCTGTGTACGCACGCGCCGTTGCTGACACCCGTCCGCTGATACAGTCGGTCGCGCGTCGCTTTCGGGCGGCCAGCGACAGCGGCTCGCGATCGCGCGCGCGCTGCTGAAGAAGCCGGCGATCCTCGCGCTGGACGAGGCGACGAGCTCGCTGGACGCGACGTCGGAGCACCGGGTCAACGACGCGATCGACAAGATCCTGAGGTCGCGGCAGACGACGTGCCTGGTCGTCGCGCATAGGCTTTCAACGATCGCGCGGGCGGAGCGGATCGTGGTGCTCGAGGACGGGAAGATCGCCGAGAGCGGGACGTACCGGCATCTGGTGAGTTGAGCAGTCGGTCGTCTGGTGAGGCCAATGGGAGTGAGCGGACAGAGGGAACTGACGAGGTGCTGTGTCTTTTGTTGCGCAGGTGAACAAGGAGGGCTCGCGGTTCCGACACTTGATGGCGGCGCAACTTAACGCCGCCGCTGGCGAGTCTCTTGCTGCTGGCCATCCCGCGTCGCACATCCCGTCGCCGTCGGCGCGTGTGGAGGACGTGCCCGTCCGGGAAACTCAACAACAGGAGGTTGCTCTTTGAGCCAGCGCACCGCACAAGTGGACACTCACCGTCCGGGGTTGCCTTCCCTGGGCGCCCCACTACATCGGCCAACCCCCGCGTTCGCCTCATGGCTGGCCTTGACGAGCCCGGCACGGAAGGTGCACAGCAGGTGATATCATGAAGACGGGGTGGTCGTGCTGACTACACGTTAAGTTATTAGATGGAGGGATAGACAGGACGGGCACATCCATCGGTCCCGTACGCACACATTAACACATAGCTGTATCCATGGCATTGCATCGCATAGCTCCGTAATCGCATCGCTCAACACCACTCTTTGGATTCTTGAACCGTCACCGGCCGTGGGATTGCGACGAGTCTGCGGAGTCGCTTGCCACTGGGATCGCATCGATTCAGCGCCAGCGCCCGCCGGGCGGAGGTATCAGCCAGGTACGATGTCCATTTTGTACTTAGCGGAGACTCTTCTCGATCTTTGTATGGCCTCTTGCTTGTATGAACGAGACTGGTTGGGGCCTTGTGCTTAATAGGAAGCCCCTTGCATTACCGACCACTTCCGGCAGATAGGCTTCGGATCTGAGTAACATTCGTCGCTGCAGCGGCGTGTGGCACAACTTCAACTCAATCAACCGCCATCTCACATCTCGTCAACCATGTCTTCATCACGGAATTTAGATGTCAAAACCCATATTTTTGATCTCGCCGCCGTACTCACCGACGAGGTTGCCCACTTTGAGCAAATTACGAATGAAACTGGGGCTTGGTACGTCCTTCGTTAATCCCCCGGCGGCTTCTACCTCAGCATGTTCATCGTCTCCACATACATGGCACCATGGATCCATTGACGGTGAGACGTTGTGGACATTGATAGTAGGCAGTAGTGCCAAAGTTCGGCAGTCCAGCTGCGAGTGGAGAACCGTCGCGGGTTCCGACGTAGTCATACACCCTCCCCAAATCCAATGCCCGTGCGATCCACACGATCCTCCTCTACCATGGAAGGCAAACCATGATCCTCGCCAGGCACTTGTTCATCCATGCGCGCCACGTCCTCGCCGTCAATCGAATCTATGAAGCTCAGCCCGGTGTGCACAGGCTCCCCTAGCGGCGCTATGAATGCAGGGAGTGTCCCCGTCTGGGAATGGGCTGCAAAGTTGATCGAGGGGACGGCGTCCTGCGACGTTGGGGTGGATGCTCCAGAACGATCGGCTTGCCGGAGGTCCATGAGGAAACGGCAGATGAGCACAGAGGTCAATCTTAGACAGAAGGTTCAGCGATGCATATGGGAATAGGAGAGGAGAAAGTGGCCGACGAACGGGTTGAACATGTTGCTCGCGAGATTGTCCAAGGTAGAGCCGGTTCCTTGCTATGAGAGAACAACATTAGAACTCGAACGCTCTCGCATTGGTTGCAGGCCTGAATATCGAGATGTATACGTACCAGGAAGTAGAATACGAGACTGATAATATTTAAAGAAGTGATGATGCTCATGGTGAAGCCATCATGTTGGCATGGCGGTGACGGGTTAAAGGATAGCAGAACTCACATGAAGTAGATGCTTCCTGTGCGCAGAATTCATGAGCCGATGTCTGGTTTCTTGCAGACCGTCATACGCACCATTGTACAACATGGCACAGACGATTGAGGGCCCTGTAAAGACTGCGCGCTGCATTCTCCAAGTGGTGTACGTATTATACCATGTGACGAACACTACGAGGAGATCTCCCAAGGTTGAGGAGATTACATAGGCCGTGGCCACTATCGCAAAAGCACAATGCTCCTCAGAGTTTGTCCAGAGAACGCGCAGTGCACAGTACTTACGCCTAAATAGCAAATACCGCTAATGAATACGAGTTGTTTGACATGTATGAAGTTGGACGCCTCACCTATTTGCTGCCGCCGCAGATAAAACAACTGCCACGATACTGCAGTTGAAAGGGCTGGGTAGTTCAGCCGCCTTATTCGTGTTATTGATGACCTATGTTGAGCAGTCAGCTTGGGTGGGAGCGGATGATAGTAACGACGTGCACGCACCTGCACAGCGAGTGCTGGTAAAAACAAGACGAACGTAACAATCGTTATTGGCTTGTTTCTGCCACATAGAGCGTAAACTCGAATAGTCGAGAAAACTGAGCAGGGTTATATGAGAAATGGGAGAGGGCAAAGATCGGTGGGGCACACCTGCAGGGGTGAGAACGGACAGAACATCTGCTACACCTTGGATCCGAACGTTTATCTGACACCTACAGATATCGGTCAGTGGGGTTTATACATCCAGCTATATGGTGGATAACGTACGCCTAGTGCAATGTCAGCCATCTACGTCGACAAGAAAATAGTCATGCGCACCGTGTCTGACATGGGAAAAAAGCTTTGGAACGCGAGAGCAGACTGGATTATGACCGTGTAGCGGCTCAGGGCATAGATCAGCGTGGAAACCGTGGGCTTGCGGCCTTTGCTAAAACCCCAGAAGCAACGAATCTCTTTGTGAAAATTGATGAGCCAGTCGTAAACCACGAGTGCTAGCAGACGGTGCAGCATGTATCAGAAGAATCCTGCGGACTCCGGGCGCAGCACATACTGAATGCCGCGGAGATGTAGAAGTTCGCTGTCAGTCTTTTGACGATACGACATCCGGACAAGGGTGGATGGTCAGCGTGAAGAAGCGCTGTCACCAGTCGCTGAAAACTCACAAAGAGGATACGGCATCGGAAATGGCGGATTCGGATGAAGAGGCCATAGGGATCACAACTTGAACGGTCGAGCAGGCAAGGGGGTGAATGTGGTGCCAACTTATGCCGTTGGCCTTTTATGACCTCGAAGACGCCGTTGTCGAAATTCTCCTCTTCTCGATCGGACGTTATGCGACTACAAGGCCATCTTGACTGTCATCTAAAGAAGTGGATGCTCAACAACCATCGCCGCGAAAGCTATGTGTTACGGACGCACCCATCGACTTCTTATTTCCCCAGTGACGGCGTCCGACAACCTGCGCATTGAATCCTCGTCGTGAAGGAGAGTTGATAGAGGAATCCGAAGATGGTGCTGAGTTCCATGGCGGTGAGGCCACAGTGACATATCAGGACACTGCGTAAACTGGTTGAGAATTCATCGACAGACACCTGTAGAAGTGATAGATCTCTAGGCACAATGGACCCTATCAACAACTGAGTTACCGCAACAGAAGCTCGGAGAAAGATAGAAACCCTCACCTATTACATCCGGCTACGTCATCCCGACGGATCAACGGGTTGAGCTGACCGCCGCTCTAACCACTCGCTGCCGTCAGACTGGATCTGAGGGAGATCCTCGAGCTTACCAAAGGAGGGGTGCCGCGTGAGACCCCGGGGTGCGAAGCTGTGATTCCATCCTGATGTCTTTATACTGGTCATCTTCGGCGGATGAGAGGAAAGCTGATATCGCGTCGAAGGTGCAGTTATTACCGCTGAAGATGGATGGTGGTTGATCTTCTTCAAGTAGGTGCATTGTATTGACTCCATGCCGCACCGCAACATCGATGGCTTGGGCGAGGAGACGCGAGACAGAGCAAGACTATCTGTCGCCATATGTCAGCAGGACGTTCTAGAGCGGTGACGCTGCAGTCGCGGATTACGCACACAGTCACGCTCCGGACGAGGTGTACAAGTTATTGAAGGCGTCGGACCAAGCTGCAGTGAAGATCACGCCGTTGACAACGGATGGGAGCCCGTCCATATCCGCAGTCTTGATAGCAAGGACGAATGGGGACTTGGCGGCGTTAGCGCGATGTCGGGGTGGGTGCAAGGGACGGCGAGGTGATAACACCACCAGTGTAGAAGAGAATGTACCACAGCCGAGGATGCCAACACCGCCTACTGCGTTTTGCTGTACGACAAGAATATGATCGGACTCAATCTTTGTGGTGGTGGTGGCAGTCGATGGCAGTGATTGTTTTCCCAAATGCGATTAGTCCAAGCAGGCCTAATGTGGTAAGCTAGGTGACCGTGTGCGTTTGGCGCTAACGCCTGGCCCACCTGCGCAGCGAAGAGCACAAACTCTCGTCATAGGATTGCCAAGTTGTCATGTTATGTAGCACCAGAGAGGCTTCTGGATTGGTCGACGACCTCAGTCCAGCAATTCTTAGGACTTAGGGGCCTTGGCCGAATAACGATATAGCCCTCTACTACTACAGATATGTCACCACGACTATAGTACAATTTAAATGGTCTTCTTCTTATCGCCACGGATTGCGATATCTGCCTTGCGCCATACCGATCCACACATTCTCACTCAACCTTCGGCAACTCATGGAACACCGGCGTCACGGTGATGCGCGCATGATCCCACTGTGAGCAATGTCGTTAAGGCGCCCTTGGCTTCCGACGAGGTCTTAGACGATCACTCACCACCTCTCCGGACGTGTAGTAAGGGTCTTTCTTGAGCGTCTCCCAGGCCTTCTCGATGGTATCCGCCTGGACGATCAAGTAAGAGCCCTGACGTTTGTCGTGGAGGTCGGCATCCGAGGAGTTAGCACCCTCGGTGAGCAGGCCACCTCCAACGACTGCAGTCAAAGTGTTTGGTCAGAGCGAGACTGCGGCAGCGCACATCGCGAGCGAACATACCGACGTATCCGTCTTTGACGAGCGGTGCGTTGTACGCCCTGTGGGCTGGGTTGTGCTTCGTACGATTGGCCACTGCGCCAGGAAGGTCACGGGCAAAGATGAGGAAGTAGTTCTTGTTGAGAGTGGGGATGGACATGGTGTGCAGCGAACGGTAGACGGTTGCAAAGAACTGGCGTACCCATGCTCAAAGGCTCGGACTTTATACAAAACATACGCGCTAGAAGCGTGAGACGATGCGATGCGCTCAATCACCCATTGATATACGAAAATAGGAAGTTGTGGTTTCGCTCAAGGGAGTGGGTTGGCTCGTGCGCAGTGTTAACGCTAGAGAAGCCTGGAAACCTCCTTGCGAGTGCACTAAGTAGACAATGAAGGATTCTAAGGTGACTTAACGATATACCAATCGGCATGAAGTCGAACGAGCCTTGAAGTCGAACGAGGTTGTATGAGGAGACCTCGGGAAGCAAGTCCCCGAATTAGAACGTCGACATTACGAGGGATCCGCTGGTTGAGGCTGTATCTTGGATCTGCGATTGGGAGACGGTCTGAGCGGCGATGAATATGCTTAATACTAGTATTTGGCTACCTGGGTTTGCAACGACTTGCGAAGCGTCTTCGTGAAGCCCGACAAAGGGCGAGCATCACCGCTTGCAGTTGGGCCCGAGCGACAACTAGAACTGCGAGTCGGCCCTCATCGGAGTGGAAGCCACGATGTTGCTGCCCATGCGTAGGGTAGAAGTGCAAGCGAAGTAGTTCTTACAGTTGAAGTGACTGACTCTGGCAAGGCGTGTACGTTGGAGTAGTTGTCAGGTACCGTCCGTGCACGATTACATAAGCGCCAGCTGGTCTGTCGATGAGGATGGCGATGACCACCATCTCCTCCTTGGGTCTGGCTTTTACAACTTGCCTCGCTAAACGAACTGTTCCTCCTACCTGCAGTCACCTCGAAGACCCGATATGCCTTCGATGTCCTCGTAAGCTGCGAATGAAGGCAGACTCGGATCCTGTAGAAGCACTCTGCAGAGGAAGGTGGCGCCATCGTGCAGCCTACGCGGTATGTTCTCAGTTGATTCGGTAGCACTGGCGCAGGGGAGAGAAGATGGTTGGGTTGTGGGCCAACCTACGAGCGGACGGTTCGGACAGGAGTTGACCGTCATGCAGCCTGGCGGCCGGCGGGTTGAGTATGCACTGGAAAGATGCAGATGTCGTTAGAAGGCCTCCAAGATCTCCTTATGACTGGGAATCTGTCACTTCCAGTCGATGGTCCGACGTGGTATCGAATCCACTTTTATCATCGGAATTCGTGCCATCCTCCCTACCGCAGCACCCCAACCTAGCCCACCGAAGCCATCGTCGACTTCTCATCCGCACGCTCGTGACCTCCGTCTGACCATAACCTACTTGGCTTCGACTTCGAATGGCCATTCCGGACGCTCCAATTCCCTGGGAGGCTGCCCGCGGGTAGCGCGCTATACCCGTCAACCACGCGTGTCCGCCATGCTGTAGCCTCGATCGGGCTCCGAGCTCGTATATCAAGCTCAATCACACGCAGGTACCCTCTCTTTCTCATCGTGCGCTCACATAGGCTGATTCCCCCTCGCCATCCCTAGCCCCAACACCGTTACGGACGGAAACCATCCTTCAACATCTTGGTCGGGATCTCGATACGCTATGTCGCACAAGGGTTCGCCTTCCGTTTCGAGTATCAGCTCCCCGCTATCAGCCCAGGGCGGTGGCGGCGGCAGCGTTCTCACAGCGCTGACTGCAGCACCGGCCGAGGTCTCTGCCGCAGCAGAAATCATAAAAAAGATGAAGGGCTCCTTGGGGAACCTCGGCGTAAGTCCCAGCTTTCCACCATGGATACTGTCGAACGAGTGTGTGGCTTGTGGTCCTCATGCGCGCGTTGGCTGATATTGTTTTGCCACACAGAAAACGCTTGACTCCTTAGGCAGCCAGACGGTGCAGCTGATACAGGGAGGTGGGGAGACCGAGATCGGGGTACAGATCAGTAGGTATGTTCAGAGTGTCTGGCCGAACTTCCTTATCTAGCACCTGACGTTGGTCCGATCGCTCTCGCAGCGTTCGGAAGGACATGGAAAATGCGAGCACGAAGCAGGAGAAGCAGATCGTGGAGATCGAAGGCATGCACCAGAGTCAAGCTTCGTAAGCTTGCGCTTACCTACCTCACCCAGCGTTGCTTCAAGAGGTCCTGGAGCATGATGTCATCGAGCATCTCACCGAGCTTAGTATGCTGGACATTCGCAACATGATGTACCCGCTTCATTTGACTTACCATGCGTTCCGTGCAGTTCAAGGCGGCATCCTCAAGGAGATTGATGCGATCGTTGAAGAACAAGTCACCCTCCAGCTCCCCAACTTCATCCCTCAAAAGCTTCAAGACGAACTACGAGACCAAAAGAAGGAGCTCGAGAAGGTTCAGAAGGAACTGTACAACTCGTGAGCTCTCTCCCCTTGAGTTGCTTGTCATCGCGTCTCCCGTCGTCCACCTTATCATGGAGCTTTCCACAGCGAGAGCCGACGAGCAAACTTAACTTTGCGCTCGCACCGTCTCCATGAGAAGGTCCACGCATTATATAATGCAAAGGGCGAGATCAGCGAGCACTTCCCGACCACGCTGGGCGACATGTTCGCCATTTCCGGTGCGCGATCATTCAATCTCACAGGATTCCTGGGCATGCTGACGTCGTCCGCGTTAGCGGAGACCGCGAAGGAGCTCCTCAAGGACTACAATGTCGCGGAGACCAAGTCCCGCGAGAAGGATATCAACGCCCTAATGCAGCATTGCGGGATCCAGTACCAGTTGGTACGCCTCTTTCTTTCTCCTGTTTGGCTCTCTACCTTCAGTTGTGTACGATGTCGCTTACTCTAGTAATCTCGCGCGAAGGTGGCGACGAAAGAGGGTGCTCCGATTCCGTGCAGAATTCATCCCAGTACGTCCGGCGACGGCAGGAGTTGAACATTTCACTTGAAGATTTAACTTCGCGCAGAGGTAGAGTTGTATGGCATACTCGCTAGACTCGGACTCTTGGTCCTTGTTTTACTAGTATTGAAGTATCTCTTGGAGCATTGTCGATACCTGTTGTACTTATGACTATCAGCGAATCACAGTTCGCGGGCCACTTTTCGTTGTGCACAACATATGAAGGGACCGCGTTGTCCATCCGCTCTCCTCATTATGGGTGGGGATAGTTTGCGAGATCAATATTTCGTGCCCCGCTGCTGAAATATGGTCCGACACAGGCACGGACCTGGCCTGTCTGCGGCGGTCCAAAGCTACTGTCCGTTGACATCCTCGGACTGGGCTGCATTGTGCTACCTGTCCGCCGTGTGAGCATCCACTCCACCGTTAGGGATGAGAACGTGCAGACTGGGCATCCTCCATCACATGTATACAGGACATGACGGGAGTAAGTACATTCACCCTACGTCCGCGAGTGACTTGATGTATAGGTCCCTAGAATTCCCAGAGCGATGAACGAACCAGTCGCTTGTAGTTACTATCGCTTCAAAGTCTTTGGGCAGTCCGAGCTCGGCTAGTCCCATGGTTCCCCTACCAAGGTTAGATATCCGTCTACATGAGGAAGCCCGGGCTATACAATGGAAAGAAAGAGAGGCATATCGCCTTTCCTGACGCGTAAAAGACGGCTTTCTTGGGTCGAGTCGCCTGAGCCCTCCTCCGCACTCTCCGCGGACGTCGATGAACATGAACGACTCAAACCGGTCACCGTTTGGCGTGTTCGCGCGTGTGGCTGCCGACCTGGAAGGCTCAGAACTTGGGGTTCGGTTCGGGTATCGCGCCGTGCGCCGCCTCTAAGTTGATCGTAGACGAGGCAGGCACACGTCCAGGGAAGATGTGATGGCATTGCGCCAGGCCGCTGGTGACGAGGGCAACAACGGCCAGTACTTAATAGTATACCATCCACCGAGATCCCTTCTGAGCATCTGACTTTCCGCCCCTGACCGGCACGGTCATCCTCGAGAAGCGAGTGCGCGTCGCATTCGCCGGAGTAGGCAGACAGAAGATTTAAGTGCGCGGGGGAACCGCTCCGGACAAACACTCCGAACGCTAACAACCTAGATATTTCTCGAACAGCGGGGCGGGGAACCCCTCTCAACCGGGCACCCGTTAGGGTCGACCGCATACCACGGAGTTTCAGGGCAGTTTCAGGGCAGCGGTTTCCGGAAGGCTTACACCGTGCGAATCAGAGAATGAAATTTAGAAAGCGGAAGGCTCGAGCGCCGAAGATGGAAGACTTAATGTATGGCCCCGAGGAGGAGTGTGATTGTCGAGTCGGACCGATGTGCGTATGAATGGACGACGGGCCATCAAAGCAGGGTGGACGTCGTCATTCAATATATACGCGCACACGACCGGTGCGGGGACACGACATCAGTGGGACGTCTTGGCAGCTCGCTCCGCGTCCGCCTGACGCTGAGCCAGACCACCATCATCCTTCGTTTTTTCATCCTTCAGGGAGGCCGGCCGGGGTTGCTGCCGATAGTCTGAGCTAGACCACCTTCGTCTGCCAGTGAAGGGCTGGGTTTGGAACATATCATATGGCAGCGTGTAGGAAGGGTATGGCAGCGTGGAGAACGGGCGCACTCGCTCCGCGCGCGGAGTTTCGGTCCATATGGGACAACATACGGGATCGGCAGCCGTGGCAAGCGCGATGCACGCCAGCAGCATCATCGACGCCCATTGCGGGTTCGTCCGGTGCATCTCTGACACCGAGCAGGTGCCGAACAAGCGACCGCGATGACCGCGATTGCGGAATGACCGACGCGCCCGCGCTGACGTCGACGTGTGTCGGATGAGCCGAGGAAGACAAGCGCATCGCGAGCGCCGCGGGAAGGCCGACAGGAGCGTCGTCCAGAGCGAAATGTTCAGGGACTGGGGGGCTGTTAGCGAGAAGAACGGCGCTTCTCCTTCCAGGCGAGCCTCTGGGGGTACGCGGCGGGGTGTGATCCGTAGCGCCTAACCTTGGTAGAGGCGGCGCAGCGGATGTTCAAGTCGAAGTAACCGAAGGAGACCATGATGGCGACGCCCCGACGGAGTTCTGGAGAAATCAGAGGCCGGAGGAGCCTTCGTTGCAGAGAACACCGCGCTCGGAAGGCACCATTGCCAATCGTCGGACGCAGGGGGGGGGGTCCGATTCCGCGATCCTATGTGAAGAAGAAATTAGACTCGGAGAGCGAATGGTCGTGCCGACTCGGACGTATGAGCCAACGCACCTGATATTCGTCTCCCATCGGAACAAACAGGTCTCCTCGGACCGCGGGATGAATGCTCAGTGCTGAGTGCTGCGTTCCCATTCATAATGCGCACTGATCGGTTTGGGTGCGGAAAATTCCATTGCGCACTGCGAGTGGCAGGACTCAGAACGACCGAACGACATGCGGGATCCTGTGGGCAGAGTCATAGCCCTCTTGAAACCCTGGGAAAAGGTGATTGAACACCGGTGTTCGAGGCGCAGGGGAACTGTATGGCCTTCGAACCTGCGGGCACTGTGACGATCCGAGGCCGTAACACGCAGTAAGTAGATTTACACATTCGCACGGATTTAGCATCGTACCGGCACAAAACACAGGCACTGCGCCCACAGCCATAGACTACGGCGTCCCAATGCGATTTAGAAAAGTATTGTGAGGAGCGAAACGTACGCAGCACGAAAGCTGTGGGCGCAATCTTGGAGGTGGCTAACCGGGGCCGCGAAGCGATCCGAAAAAGGCAATTTGTTGCGCGCAGGGGCTAGACTTCCGAATCCACAAGGACGCATTTCGAGACCACATCGCCGCGGGCCCCTGGAGCAGCAGCAGACATTGAAATGTGGAGGCACGCGGCGGTCGGCACGCGTCATATACATCGGAGGTGAGTGCCTATAGAGTAGGATGTTGTCAGTGACGGTCTCGGTCACCATCAATAGTGCACGCCGCAATTGGGCAATTGGCCGTACCCATTGTCAACCTCTTAGTCGGGCCTTTCGTCCGCGGGGTCGCGCTGTAGCTGTGCCCTTGAAAGTCATGAGATACTTAAACAGAAGGAAACGGTTGCTTTTTCCCCACCTTGAAGCGACACATCCTCCTCCTCCCGACGACGACTGACGACCTGGGGAGCATTCGTCGTCAAGCACGTTCCGACAGGCATGTGCCATGAGGAGATGTGAGTACCAACCGTATCTCGCGCGCGACGCAGCCAACGTTATCGGCGACAACAGAGAGACCATCACCTTCCAGGGGTAAGCCTCGTGCCACTTAACTCGGGCCCTGGACAATGGCTGACCTAGAGAGGACGATCGTCCAGGTGTTACGACCGCGGGTTACACCATGAAGTACGGGTGAGTGCCAATGAAGCTATCCAAAGGCTCTACTCACGACGCACTGTGAATACTGTAGGTGACGACGAACGTAAGAGTCGTCAACTGATCCACATGGAATACTGACCCTTACCTATTCAAAATAAGGTTTGGTGCAACAATCCGGACTGCATGTGGAGGTGGATGCGACCGTAAGTACGCTTCGTGAAGGATCAACGAGTGTGACCGACTCACGATTGGAAGGCTGCCGAAGGTTAACAAGAGTACGTCATATGACGGTACACACTTGTCTTTAATCGCTTTCCTTACGAGACATCAGACACAATAAGCGAGTATCATCGCTGTACCGCATGTACACTTGCAGAGTACCAGGCGGTCCAGGACCAGTTCAACAACAACAACAACGGCGGCGGGGGAGCCACATAGAACCCTAGCATGTCTGACCTTGTCGGACGGAGGAGGCGCCTGATCGGACTAGGACTGTTCCTTGGACTTATTTCCTAGACTGTGCTTCCCTGAACGTGGGACTGAAGATGTAGTGAGGTGTATAACGGGTTCCCGCATTTGACATAGACGGAGTTATCTGGATGAAGTGAACCAATGAGGACCAGCAAGACAGTTGAGATAATCACTGTGGGGACGCTCACCATCGCACCATACAGAACATTTCAACACAAATGGACAGTCGATTCGCGTGCATGCATTACGTTTCAATCAGAAAGCGAGGTGTAGATGTATTGTACCTGGTACAAGTATGCGTATACTTGGTCTCCAGTCGTGCTGGGTACGACCATTACAGTTTAAGTTCCCAGCTTACTCCGCAGCCACAACCACTACCTTTAGCCTGAGAAGTGGCTGCTCAGCATGCACTGCAAAGGGGGCACCGCGCATAGGGTAAACGCGGCGAGACTCACCTGCGGATTCTCGACCACGCGGAAGCTACTGCCGATAAGCTCTGTCGCGAAGTCAATGATCGAACCCTTGAGGAGTGTCATCGACACCGAGTCGACATATATATTCGAGGGCTTTTTCTGGGGGTGTACGAAGTGACTGCGGAACCGAAACGCGCACAACACGATCCACTTAGCAGCCAGAAGGCATGAGAGCGGGACAAGGCACTCACTAGTCATCCGGCTCGCGATTCTTCGCGAGGATCATCTTGTACTGATATCCGTGACATCCGCCGCTTTCTACCGCAATTCGCAACGCGGCGTTGTTGTTATTATCACGTTGCGCGATCGAACGGAGTTGCTGGTCGACCCGTGTAGTCGAACGAGGAGTTGGGAAAGCAATAAAATATAATAAATGCAGGCGCGCGCAGACGTACCTCGGCTGCTCTATCCGTCATATCTAATACCGCCTCCTCAGGAGGTACGAAGTCTATGTCCGGCTCATCCTCGTCCTCGTCTTCTTCTCGGGCCTGTGGCGGGGATGGATATGAAACCAGTTGCGTTCTATGCGAGGGCGGGCGCTGCGCGACGGCTGCGCGCGCCGACGAAGTTGACACGAATGTCCTCCGGATACCCGTGAAGGAATAGTCTGGATGAGCAGAGCGAGAAGGGATAGGTGCGGGTGCAGACCGTCTGAGACAGGACACCGAGTGATAGCTCGTCGGAGTGACTGAAGGCGCGTGAGAGGACGAGCTTCTCAGCGCGCTGGAAGGATCGCGCGAGCAGCGTCGAGGGGCAGCGATAAACTGTCTGAGCAAGAGACTGGGGGACGCTGAGGACATCGTTCACCGTCGTCGTCGTTGTCGTCGTCGCCGTCGGAGAGCAAGCGCACGCTGAGCGGCAGTCCCGGCGCACTGCTGACAAAGCGAGGCTTGCCATTCCGGCCAGGTCCGAGAGGTGCGGAGTCCCAGTAAACCTCCGACCGTTCAGTCTAAGTGTCCCACTACCATCATCTCCATCCCTTCGAACACGGCTAATTGTCTTGCTACTTCTAGTCTAGTCTCTGTTCCAGGCTTTCTATCCTACGAAGAGGGCCATAGCAAAGGGTGGCGGCCGGTGAGTGGCACGACAGCCTCAACGGAGCCCGTGACATCAGGAATTGAACCTTTCCCCTTCCTTCCGCCAACCTTCCAGGCTACCTTTCAAGCCTTAGACGTCTGTTTATCCCGCTTTCTTTTCGCTTGCGCCGCCCGGTGGCTGCAGTGACCCCACGATCGCCCTCTTCAAAGTTGATCGGTGCGAGTTGATCGGTGCGAGGACAATGAGGCTCTGAGCCAGCATATTTGCGGCCGCGATAACGGCGGGCAAGGTGGTCGCTGAAACTCGCGGCATGTCATTCATCCGGTCATCGACAGGGTTTGGTCAGTTCATCGGAAGGTTTCATCACGGATGTCGAATCGAACGGGTCCCCGTCAGCCTGTTGGACTATCCTTTGCCTTTCGCAGCAAAGTCGCGAAGCCGGGGTTTGTCTTGTGCTGCGCCGGGGGAGTTTATGACCGAGGAGTTCACGCCCAACCGCCCCGAAGGAGCCCAGGCGAACAGGTATAAAAGGCGCAAGGAGCTGGAGAGGGGAGAGCCATCGCACCCCGACACCGTTACACCCACTACCCAGAACACCGATGCCGTACTTTCAGCTCTACGCTCCCGACTACCCCGACCAGTGTGCAGCCGACCGTCGCGCGCAGTTCCGCGACCAGCACCTTGCCAACGCGAAGGCCGACTCCCGAGTCAGTGCGTATCTTCCCTTCGTCTCGAGCGTGCTCAACGCGCTGACTCCCTGCAGAGTTGGGAGGGGTGTTGCTCTCCCCGAACGAGTCTCTCGACAAACAGAACGCCATCGGCCCAGGCAGCAAGATGATCGGGTCGACGATCATCTACGAGACCAAGACCTACGCCGAGGCCTTGTCGATCCTCGAGAACGACTTGCTCTGGAAGAACAACGTCGTACGTATATTCTCATTTCTGCTGGGGTGCTTGCGCTGGTTACTGAATGTCTTCGTCGTGTCACCAGTGGGACAGGGAGAGGACGACCCTCCAGCCATGGTACACCGACAGGGTCTTCTAGTTGCAGTGAATATTCGCAATGATGTATCACCGAGGTATCATTATCATATGATTCATATCAGCATGACGCGCCTCGTGTAGCCGGTTTCTCGAATGCGTCAAGGTCGAACAAGGTTAAGCACAGTTCGAGATCAAGGACAATTTTATAGTTCCTATCTACGAATATCTGTGGCCTCAACTGAGTAGGCTGCGTATTATTTGGAGTCGGAGATCCAAGACGTTGATGTTGATGAGAGGCCAACCGAACAGCAGCTGCTCGATTTTCGTCTGAAGGACAGAGGGTGGATGAAGGCTAAGACGACGTTTTTGGCTCACAAATTTGCTCAGGCTCTGGGATTTTTCAGCGACACTGGTCTGGCTCCGAGCCGGCTTGATCGAATTCTTGTTAACCTCCGCCTTCCATGCAACGATATGTCAGTGCCCAGCTTTGCGCAGTTGCAATCAGAAGGACGTCACCTTTGGCCGTTCAAGGGGCTCTGCTCACAAGCATCAAAATCGGAAACGCAAGGAGGCTGACGTCCAACCTCGTCCTCAAAACCACATCTCTCTTCCGGTCCCGCGCCGAAGTCGAAGCCATGGGATTCGTTGCCAAGCACTGCCCACAGATTTCCGTCCTTCGTATCCACCGCTACTGGGAATCTGGCGGCAGGGGTCACATCGTGATGGACCACGTCGAGGGGGAGATGTACGGGAAGTTCATGCATCGTCTCTCTGCGGAACAGCAAGACTCCGTCATGCAGACGCTCTCCCGATACGTCGCCGACCGCTCTTTCCATGGTCTGTCAATGTTGATGTTGGTGCGTTGTGGGAACATCGTTTGAGCCACGAGGCCGGCCGTAAGCCTCCTGACGTTGCCGATCTGAATGCGCGGAAGGTCTTGTTCGGCTTTCTCGCGGAGGGAATTGACAAGGATAGTGGCGACCGACTCGCTCGATGCGGCCTTGCGTCCAGCGGCCTGAGACATCCTAGTTGTTAGGCCGGGTTACCGATAACAGCGGGTTAGGACTCAGAGCGAAGAGCCTCTTGCGTTCTTCGTAGTAATCCTGGTCCGCCTTGATCAGTCGCACCCGCTTCATCACGGACGTATGCGCCATTATACTCACCTGGACGGACTTCATTCTCGTACTCCTCTGCCAAACCCGGGTTTCCCTGGCACTTTGACTGATCTGCCACTTCTCCCATCGCCTCTCGAACTCTTCCTTTGAAAACTTCATTGCGTTCGTCCCCAACACGGAAGGAACCTGGGGGGTGGATGTGTGTGTCAGCTACGCCCGCGCGCGATCCTTCGCAAGACATGAAGTCGTCATACCCACCGAGGTTCTCCGTCAAGAAGGTCGGCAACAACATCTGGTAGGGTGAATCGACGGAACGCGCTTCGCAAGCGCGCCACAAGCTACCAGGGAAAGGTGGCCATCAATAGAAAGAACACGCGTGAATGAAGGCTGCAGAGTTACTGACCCATTCTGATAGTCAAATATGGTCATGACCTCCTGTGCGCGTTGAAGTACCCGGTTGTCGACGTGGTCTTCCATGATGATGGCGGGTCGAGGGTCTTCGTCTTTTGTTATGCTGGTGGTGCTTGTGAGACTGAAGTAAGACCGACGTTGGTCTCCGCGACTTGAAACTCCGCAGCTGCCAACAGGTTCCCACTATGAACTTCGACGAGTTCGCTATGTTCTTGGGTTCGGCAGCCTCCTTGGAGCACCTTTACCTTGACGTGTACCTGCTCCGCAATCCCGGCGGCGATGGTAGCGAGGTCGCTGTGTGTGGTGGGGAGTTGATCCAAGAAGAGCTTACAGTTTTGCGGATGGGCCCGGGGACGCAAGCTCCAAGATGACGGGCACGGCTATGGGTGGTGGTCGTGGTTGTGATTGTTAGCAGTGGTTGCGGATGGCGCGTCGGACTGGCATGATGTCGTCGGCTTTGGCTTCACGCATTAAAGATACACCTCGAGGTCGGTTCTGCATTGGGTCACTAGCAGCCGAGCAAGGAAAGCGTCGTTCGAGATGACCGCCCACCGGTGGCCGCGTGTGGACGACCGACGACAAGTGTTGTGCATCTCCGTATTGCTTGTAGTGGTCTCAGAATCTGAGACTACCCTGTCCGCGTATGGCATGGTTGAAGCTGGCCATGATTTCGCTTCGCGCTTCGATAGTAATCTTGGTGTGAACGGTGTAGAGGATTCTGTCTAGACTCAGTTGTGAGTCAGTGAGAAGAACGGGAAGGAAATATGAAGGCATGTCTTGACTAACCATCAGGCTCTGAGAACACTGTACGAGTCGCCGACAGTGAGTGGGTCATCCTGCCTAAGTTGTCAAGCATGGATTGGGAGAGCGGATCCAGTGATTCCGTGAGCGATGCTACGTCGAAGCAGTAGTAAGTACATCATCATGGCGCAAGTCCGATGTCATATTCCGACTTACTTTCGTCGCGGAGACCTCCTCAGAGGGAGGTGCTGGTGTTCCAGCCATAGACTCCACCTTCCTCCATCGATGCGGCCGTGAACCGGGCGGAAAGAGTCAAGGGCCTCGATGTCACCTTCGACGCCGGATCTTGGGTCGATGACTACCGGATTTTGGCAATCGGTTGTCGTACACGCTCCCAAAGTCGGTGTCTCTTTTGACTATCCGGTGGCACGAGAGGGAGCGGGACGAGGCATTCACCTTTGTCGAGGGCTTGGAAGCGATCGGGGTCGTTTCGCCCACTCTGTTCTATTACGACAAGTTCGGGCCGTGGTGCGCTAGCGATCCTCTATCGCCGAGGTGGGAGATCTCCGAGTCTTCATGTGGATCTACATGAGATGCAGCCGTAGGGGGTCAGATGGTGGCTGTCTGATCAGTTATGGAAGGAGTCACGTACAAACGAATGTGGAAGTCGCCATCGACGATGTTGCACTCTTGAATGCGGACGCTCTCGAGCCCATGAATGCGCCAAGGTACGTGTTCCGTTCTAAATGGGGGGAGGAATAGGCAGCGGGGTGTGGGAATGAAAAACGAACGAGACAGTCTAGTCCTCGTAGACCGGGTCATACTCATCGAAATCCACCATGGACACATCGACGAATACCTCATCTTCGACATCCTCGTAAAGTGGCTGCTCCACGATGGACTGCGACTGCGGAGGCAGGGAGAACTCCAGAAGAGGGCCGGATTTGTCCACTCCAGCGTACGTGTCCGCGATCCCCGCTGGCGGCGAGAACACGCTGGAAGCGTGGCCCTCGGGGAGGGAAGATCGGACCAAGTAGTCCACCTGGGAAACCGGAGCCACGAAGCCGGAATCGTTGGAGTCCCCAGAACCGAGGCCGAAGTCAATTCCGTGGTCGACCCCAAAGCTGAAGTCGATGTCGTCCCAGCAAGGGAAGCCGAAACCAGTGCCGTTCGTCTGGATCTCGTAGCTGCCGGGTGGGGGTTGCTCGTTGTGGACCCCGTACGTGGCCAGGAAGTTCGCCCCCACGACCCACTGCTGAGGGCAGTATTGCCCATACCCGAGCAACGGCTGAGCGTGGGAGGTCGAGGCGGGGGTGGGGAACTCGGGGAACTGACCGGGGACTGGGGGAACCTGCTGTGGGCCCATGAGCGTCGTCCCGGAGCTGGAAGAGGAAGAGAAAGTCTGCTTCTGCTTCCTCTTTGCCGTCTGTTCCTGTCGCACGACCTGAGGGAAACGGCGCCTGTGTATCCCCTTCACGGCCTCCCCGATCTTCAACCAAAACGCCTGGCCGTCGTTCCCGAGGCCGTGCCACGAGAGCCCCAGGAATTTCGACACTTCCGTCTGCCTCTTCTTGCCTCCTTGCACCCCTGCAGCGGCTGCGGCTGTCGCGTTCCTGAATTTCCGGAACAGGATGAACGCGTTGGGGGCCCGCTTGTCCTTCCCCAGCGTACCCGAGAGCCATTCGACGAGGCCGTCGCGGGTCTCGAGAGCCTCGGCAGGAATAATCACTGGCTGCGTGAAAGTGGCGGAAAGGTCATTACGGGCACCGCATAATGAGGTTCGAGAACGGCCGACGTACCATGATGCGCGAAAAGTAGAGGAGCAAGGAAGATAGAAGGAGTGGAATGAAGAGAGAGAGAGCACTTGAACGAAGAGATCGAGAGTACGTGAACGAAGAGTGATGACGATGCTGGCTCAACTCAAGGCTGGGGACGTCCGTCAAGATGAGCGCAACCGTCTGAAGCCGGTCGGGGGATGTCCGCAGCTTATCGAAGAGCATCATCGCTTTGTGAAGCCCCTTCTGAGCGCGGATAGAGCGGAGGCGAAGGAGGGGAAGAGGCTCCGTGGGGTTGACCGTGCTGAAGTGGGTGTAGGGATGGCTCAACGTAAGCTCCTCCAGATCTGGGGATCCCGTGAGAGCTTTCACAAGGGAAGGCTTCTTTGCCCAGTCGTAGGCATAGTTGTCTATGTCCGTCCCTATGCCACAGACGATGGCCAGCGACTTGAAGCCGCGGTAGTACTCGGGGAAGTATCCACAGCGACAATTCCTCAGGACCACCTTCTTCAATGGGCTCTGTGTGGCGACACGAATTCCGCAAATTACATCCATGTCGTCCGTTCCTCGAAGACCATCCGGTGGTTCGTACGCCATACGAAGCTCTCAGGTGGTTGATTAGCTGTGGAGATAGAATTGGAATCTGCTACTGGTGATTGAGACTTCTTAGCCAAGGCTCGGTGTACATGAAGGATGATGCGCAAGAAACGTACTTTCAGGGTGAGCCTGCCGAGGTGGCTCCGACGTTCCGGTTGATTTCTTTATAGATGGATGGAGAGTTTGGCGACCATGACGACAGCGAAGATGAGGACGAGGATTGCTTGTTGGGCGTGTTGTAATATCGGGCGCAAGCCGTGATTGGGGGCGTGATGGGAGGCGAACACGCTGTGGAGGATGGTATACGCGTTGATCCGGCGTCAGAGACGCGGCTTCCTGACGGGACATTTCCACCTGGGTTCTGGCAGTTTGAGAGCCTAGAGCATGACACCGCGAAGCTGCATGAAGGAGTTGACGGGACGGGGATCATCGTCCTCCTCCGCACTGGATAGCGCGATCCCGTCAGAAGGGAATCGCTCTCCCGTCGACGCCGCAAATCGTATAAGTGTCAGAACAGAGCCGAGATACTGCGGTCAACAATGAACGCGTCCAGTACTATCTGCGTCGAGAGATAAGGCTTTTAGATGTCGCAGGCGAGGAAAGAGGGGTAATCGGCGACAGTGCGTGGTGAGCAGAGACCGGACAGGTGGTCGTACGTCCCCAGAGGTCGTCCCAGCGAATGCGCAGCTCCCGTACACGTCGAGCGTGTAAGCAGAAGCGCGACCATGCTTCTGGAGGAATGTCAGAGAACATGGGCTGAGCGGGACTCAGGGTGGTTAGAAATCATCACACGACTCGGACATAAATAGTATGCACGCACCAGAGGTGAGGCTTCTTGGTGGTATGATGGCAAGAGCTTGATTAATGGCCTGATGTCCTCGAGTACCTCCCAAAGCGCGTCCAAGGCGTGCTCGCAAAATGCGTGGCAAACGCGAGCGGCGGACGCGAGGTCGCGTCGGGCTTGGACGCATCGTCAGATGGTTCGCCCTCAATGTCGTCGTAAGCGGGCTGCTCCACGGGCGACTCCAACTGCACAGAGGCCGAGGTGGGATGAGGAAGAGGGCGACGTCTCCGCGACTCCGGCTTGCCACGAGAACGGGTTGAATGCGTGTGCCTCAGGAAGGGAGATCTAAAGGGCGCCTGCTCGGAAGCCTCGAATCCGAGGCCAGGAACGTCCAAAACTCCGCGTCGAAGTCGAAACCGTTGAACCACTGCTCGGCGCTGACATGGACCGCAGGGTTCTCGTGGACGGAGGATGCCAGCTGCGGCGGCCCCTGAGCTCAACCGCTCGTATTCAAAGTTGAAGTTCAAAAGAAGGTGGTTGCCCGCCTGCGTGGGAACCGACAGGAGGCTGGCGGGTAGCCAGTTGAAGTACGCCTCGTCAGCAATCGCAGCAGGAAGAGTGTCTGTAGGTGCGGTGACGGAGACGGGGCTATTGAAAGGTGACTAAATAGAACGATACTGATAGTCAAATGGAGGAGGAAGAGGTGCTTACTTGAATGGAGGAATGTTGAACATCTTTATGGTAGGAGATACGATGGAAATTATGGCGTTCTTCCAAGAGAAGGGATGCAATGAGACGTGGATGCCAAAGGGGACAGGGAAGACGTCGAAGGATACGCAGGAGGGGAGGCACCAGAAGTCATGGCGTAAGTGGCGTAAGCTTGATCGTGGTCGTACCCCAGGGTGTCAGGAACCGGGTAGCGCCACGACCGCGGCCAAAGGGCGACGTGGTCGTCCTAAATGGCAACGATTCAGCATCAGTGAGTTGTGTTTCAGTCTCCAAACACGCTAGACGTCACCTCATCATTTCTCCACTGAGTCTCGCGGAGCACTGTGGAGTGTGGTCGAATCCGAGCACGATGTCTAAGCCGCCAGTTCGGCTTGAAAACAGCATGCTACGGGGCGAGGACAAGGGCTTACCGACGTGGGATGCATCCGAGAGGAGTTTGTGGCGAATGCAAGGATTTTCTCTGCATTAAGCTTTGGCACCGACACTTAGCATAAGGGGATACGGTCATGTAAATGATGGGAGGTTACCAAGGAGCCTCTTTAGCCTCATCGAAACGACCTAGGAAGAGAGGCGTGAGATGGAGCATGACGGCGATGGCTCGAGCACGACACTCACAATCACATTCGCCAACCGGAGTTGCCTGGTCTGCGAAGAGGAAGGAGGGACGGATGGAAAAGAGTGCACGGAGTGATTGCGTGGACGACACTCGGCTATATAGGCCTAGGGCTGGGGAAGCCACTCGCGATTGCCACTCGTCGCAAGCAAGACCATTGTACTGTGCAATTTCATTTATCGAAGAACTACAAAGGCCGTTACATGAGAGAGGCTCAAAGGGCATTATTACCAGGCGCTCCCAGTGAGGGACTTGGATGACGTGTGCGCTGCTCCGTGGCACAACTTTCGAGCATGCAGCGAAGCCATTGCCACTGCCACTGCGTGGAGAGCAGACAAAGGTGTCAGACACGAGCCAGCGCGACAGATCTTGTGAATGCACTCACAACGAGTTCAGTGTTGTCGATGGTGCACACATCAGCGACAATGCAAGGCAGGAACGAGCGTTGAACCTTGAACGCTGGCAGGCGCGTCGTTCAAGCCCGGCCGGACGAGGCCTAGCAAGATTCGGGTTGGCGTCTGTCAATACACACGGTATATATTCCTGTTATCTGCGAATTTGAGACTGCGCTGAATCGTTGAGAAAATGTCAGACAAAGTGTAGAGGAAAATAGAGTTACACCGTGGTCGCAACGGGAGTGGACGAGAAAGTTGTCATGTTTGTCTCTATTTGCGACTGTGGCATCCACAGGCGCTTAGCCCAGTGCTCCCAGCCTGATTCCGCTTGTCGTGAACATCCGTCTCCGGGACTCCGCCTCCTCGCGCTGCAGCGGTATGACACGATTATTATACGAAGGACAATTCAGTTACTCACGCGCGATAGCTATGGTTGCGGGATGACACGCATGGGACACGCGCGATTTCGACGTCGGACATCGCGACAGCAAGCGAAACTAAGTACTAGTACACATCCATGATACGAAACATCCACAAGCACATCCACAAACCGAAAATCCACAAAGCAAAAGATGAGCCCATGTCCCCCAACCTCATACGCAACTTGTGACTGACTCGTTCTCGAAGCCAGCCCCAGAAATTGTTGCACGCCGCTGCGTCGGCGTTCCCAGGATGGAACGTCGTCCGACCCGACGTTGTTGCCCGCGCAGTCGCCGAACCGGGGGAGAACGCATCTGCAGGTGCTTGCGCCTGGCCAAACACATTCCCATGTTGCGTCGCGAACGCGTTCCGTGCTGCATATGGAGGAAACGCGCCCCACGGAGCGTTCTCCAACTCACCCCCTGCCGCGCGCGCCCGCGCGAATACGTTTCCTGCCGCGAATCCAGGCGCAAGCGCGTTCGCGTTTTCGCTGTCAACGCCAGATTCGAATGCAGAGTGCAGAAACATGTAATCCATCTCAGCCCCGAGGTCGAACGTGTCGCTGAACGCCGGAAACGTGCTGTCCGAGTCTGTGGAGATCGTGTTGTCGGCTCCGGCATTGCGCGGAGTTTGGCTAGGTGAGCTCCCAGATGTTTGAGCGTTCCCCGTTGGCTGACCAGATGCGCTTCTGAGTGCTTGCTGAAGCGCGCTGGTGGATCCTTCACTCGGGACATTACCGTGAGTGTGGACGCGTCACTGGATGGAATTTGTGCCACGATATTCAGCGCACCACTCCCCGGGGCACTAGCAAAGTGCGCCATCAGCGGCGGCGCGTGAAGGACGAGTGGACATCTGAGAGCTGTTGTCCCTGAAGCGACGAGAGATCGCCGCTGCGCCCCCGGCCGCGGCGAGCTGCCATCACCACGAGACGCTTGCGCCACAACGAACGAGTATGGAGGGTGGTGTACTTGAGCGAGTATTTTTTGGCTGCGAATAGGTCGCGCACCGGATGTGCTTGAGGCGTCATTCCCGCCAGGCTAGGATGGCAATGGTGCACCGCGCCACTACGAGCGTGAGTCTCTGAGGTGGGGCAAGGCCTGATTAGCATATGATTAACCCTGGGAAAAGAGCACGAACAGCTAACTGACCTGGAAAACGAGAGCTAAGAGCACGGATTGAACCGAACCTGAAAGTCGGGTCGAGGCGAGAAGTAATAGAGCCTGGGTGACGAAGCCATAAGCTGGCCCAAGTCGGCGAGATGGTAGTAGTAACGATATCGATGAGCCAGTCCAGGGCGAGCCCAGAGCGAGCCTCATCTCAGACTTGTTTCATTCCCGCGGGACCGACGACGAATCCGCAACCCTGAAGCAAAGCATGCTCCTCTCCGCTCAGACCCACACTTGACCAGCGTTGCCGAAAGCGCTAACTACGTGTGGCACCATCGGTGTCCAGCCTGAGTCCTGGGCGCTCACTGCGGGGCCCGGTAGTGTCACCGCGGCACATGCATATGTGGTAAGCATGTACCATTCAAATTCTTCCTGATGATGCTCGCTCAGCGGGTTCAAAGTCGGTTGTTAATTCTCGTTCCGTAGCAACAATTGAGAACAAGTCGAGCAGCGACAGCTCCGGCGCGTGACCCGCGCCGCGCCGCCACTGCAGCCGCTGCCCTCATATTGCTTCGATGTTTCTGCCTCAAGTCCAACACGAACGCCTCCGCGAGTCACACTTCCAATACAACGATCAAACCATAAAGTCCATTAGGCAAGTTTAACGCTCATGATAAAGATGTTATGTAAATACGAGCCACCGAGGCGATATCCGCAGCCAGCACGCCTTCCGACATCCTCTCTCTCCACCATCTCCCATACAATCGCGCAGCAGCCACACGGAAGCTCTCCCCCCGCTATCAATACTACATTATGGGTTCATACCGAGAAACTCTCGGAACTAGTGGTAAGTAAACTTCATGGAGATCATTTTGAACGCCACTTCTGATGCCCTTCCCAAGTTTGCCACCAAGACGGCTACCGCGCCAACCCTCCGAGTCCCGAGAATGCCGTGACGCCACTTCCCGAAGGAGTGCCCCTCGAGCAATCAATTGAGCGCCAGACTTCGATCACGGCAAACGACTGGCAGGACGAGGCCGAGACGTCGTATCTTCTACACGCCGTCGCAGAGCGGCTACGTCGGACAAGCATACTCGAGCCGGTTGGATGTCAAGGGTTGCCCATTTGCGCAGATGCCAATCCGGCGTTCCAACCCCTTAGGGTCGGCCTCATCACGGACACCAATATGCGTCTGCTGCGTCTATCCGGACGCGGACCAAGGCAGGAACTGCTTATGGAATCATTGTCGGAGCCTCCTGATGCACAAAATGGTAGCGATGACCCGACGATAGAGCACCAAGCGGTACCAGAAATCGGGCAAGGGACGAAGCGGAAGCGAAGCTATGAAACTGCTGAGGAGAGGGAGGCGAAACGGAGGACGTAAAGGACCGAAATGTATGCCGGATAGACATCCGTGTTCGGGAATTCTCGAGAATGGAATGATGCACTGTATTTCTCATAGTTCGGCCATCTCTTCAGGACCTTGCCACAGTATAGCCCCAGTGGGGCCCAAGTAAGTATCCCTGTTCACAAATGAACAGATGATGTCATCGTACTAATGGATTATCGGAAATATAGCTACTCGATCGGGAGCCAAATGCGGCGGTAGTTAATGGGACCTCGTGAGGGAACGTGACATGGGCCCAAGTTTGGACCATTATTCATGCCAGTCTCAAGCCGAGAATGCCCAGCTTGGCCGATCGTAAGGTGACACTACGAACGGCCGAGCTGAACACAAACGGGACAAAAGGAATCGATGACAGGGTCTGATCGTATAGTTAGTGCGACTATGCATCGTAAAGTTGAGGAAAAAACGTACTGTATTGCTCCGGAAATTGGCGGCTGATGTAGGAAGGACCGGCGAACGTCGATTAGCACTGCGAGCGACCGACGACTGCACGTACAGGCTTACTATTGCCAACATGTCTCCAAGCATCGCGGTGCGACACAGTTGCGAGGATGGGTTGTGCTGAACTTGCAGTACCTATCTTCACATTGGATCTGTCCGCCGTCCGAGATAAGCACCTTAGCACCTTGTATGCGGACCTAGACGAAAGGGCTCTGGAGACTCACCAACTCATCCGGCTACGACAGGTAATCGTCAGCAACAAGTAGCAGAGAATGGGTCTATGATCTACACTCGCCTGGTCCACGTAGTGGCCGCAGCGTTTGAAATTGTTACGGACCCTGGGAGGCGGGACATTGATCAGAATCCGTGGACGAGTACGACAATAGATAAGAAGAGGGCCGCGTACCGACGCCAATGACACATTCTGTAATAGGTGGATGCGGGGTTATGGGGATTGTATTCGTTGCCACGGTGGGGAGTTCGGAGCGGGCTGAAAGCTCATGCCGACACAGTGAGGGATTATGTACTAGGACGAATGGACTTGAGGCGGGTAGCATACCAGTCTGGACATCTGCCCCAGATTGCCGTTTGCCACGTTCGGTCACGTACGTGGTCATCCCGCATCAAACCATTATGATCGTCCCAAAGGCTACAAATGAGAGGCACTCAATTCTTGTGACTACCACTCACCAAACGTCTCGAGGCGCCAAGAATAGCTTGGAAACTAAAGATGCCAGCAACCTAGCACGTGGCAGATTAGGTATGTTGCGCTCGGCGCACTGGCTTGTCCCGTAAGTATCGCGCCACCATAGTATCACTGTGAAGGATCGCAGAGGCTCAAGTCCGTGGCCCCCATAAAATTGCGAATAGCAGGACACTGTACTTGAGTCAGTCTTAAGCATGCATATGACACACACAAAAGATGGCGAACCGATGATGTCCATGATTCCCCAGACAATAGTAGGATCAACGGGGACAACCCGGAGCCGTCGACATGCCAGCAGGTTGCAGAGTAGAGTCCGATCGGCTAAGGCCCAGGGGAAAAGCGTGCTATATGTCAGAAAAGGAGGTTACCGCTCACGCTTCATGAGGATGTCGCATCCGAACCGTTGTTTGAAATCCCGGGGCGTCCAGCTGCGCGGCGCGCATGTCCGACGCCAACGTTGTTCGCGGCATTATCATGCCTTCGTCCTGCGCTCTTCGATCAGACGCATGTATACCAGCCTCCGTCCATGATCAATCAGCAGCCCCTCAGCTCGCGGTGCGATGCCACCTCACAGCAGTGCCTTCGCGATATCATACAGTGATCTACGTTGTAGCCGCAGGTAAGCTTACCCCGTGGATGTCCTGTGGTAAAACAGGGACATACCTTGATTCGACGGAGTGAGGTGCAATAAGCGACCGTACAGAGATACACCTGAAATGCAGGCTGAGCAAGTAGAAGTTGAAGGGAAACTTGGAGTTGGTGCGCTTGGGGTGCTCCAACTGTCCAATCAGATTTGACGGGAAGACGGGCCGACGAGTGATGACTTTGTGGCGTGCGAACCCTGGCGAAGCAATTATCGCTCAACGAACCCGTGCTAATCGGAATCCGAACGCTGCTTGACTCCTCCATGCACTGGACCCTGAGCCGATGTCCTGAACATGCACAATGGGTTTGCCTTCACTGTGCTTATCTGAACAGGTATGATGCGACATTTGCTCAAGAATGATGCCGCCTTTTGGCGCTCCCCGGAAAATCTTTTGGTTACTGCACAATCATCCAACAGCTCCATTCCGGAGCGCCCACTACCAGTGCGGCACGGTTCAAGTTTGTGAACCTTTTGAACCAGCGCTGCCGGAGATGCGATGGTGTCGATCTTGGTGGGCTCTTCTCTTCCTAGTCATATACTATCCGCATCCCAACATTCTACGAAATCCATCCCGGTACATACGCACTCATGAGTAATACTGAGAAGAAGACGAAAGGTGCGTTGGCCATCCTACATGTCATGCTATACTCTCTCATATTTATTCTCCATATGTCAGATGACAGCAAACCCCCACGTCAACGCCAATTTAAGAAGCGTTCACGGCCTGCAGAGATCCTCAGCACAGCTCACTCAAGGAGTGAGGCTGCAGGCGGACTCAGCACATCCAGCAAGTTTCGCCAGCTGCCACCCAGCGACCCCGGTCGCAGCTTCTCAGAATCGAACAGCACCTCGGGAGAGCCATCAACCGGTCCCACCCCTCCCACTAATTATACCGGAAATGCCTCGATTGGCCCCTGCAGCCCTGCCCCGCCAACAGCGCGATCTGTCTCAGTACGGCCCCAGCTCTTTGTGGCGTCTCCCGCAGTCTCCCATGCGAGCACTTCGGCAAGGATGCATGCTTTGCAAACTGAAGCTCCCTCGACGAACCCGAACGTTGAAGCGACGGACTTGGAGGGTAGGGACTTTGGTGACGGGAAACCCGTATGGATTCGGACTAGGACTTTAGCCAAAACCAGTTTGGGTGGCAATGAATGGGTCCATTCGAGGAGACGTGTGGAGCGTGTCCCCGAAGAAGTTTTGTTCCGGGACCACAGCGATGAGAGGGACGCGGAGCAGCAGGCATGTGGCGAGGCGAAGGATGGCGATGAGGGAGGAAGTGTCTTTTCTGAGGGGCGTCAGGTATAAACCTTGCCCGAGGAGTCTACGTGTACGTCGTGTATTACTATATCAATCTTGCGACAAGGTCTCGAATATCCACACATTTGAAGAAGCTTTGAGATAGACTTCTATGCAGGCTAGAACCATGGGTGTTCTGGTATCTGACTATGGAAGAGATTCAGTGCGTTTTCGAGGAGGTCCAGGAAGCGAACACAGTTTCGACCTCTGCCGAAAGCTGTTTGTCAAACGGTGCCGCTGTGAGGCGATCTGAGCATGCGGCATGCTCGTATTGCCGCTGCACGCCATGCTACCCGCCACAGGACACTCAGTGTCTGGACGGACGGAAGCATCATGATCGACCCTGGGGTGGTGCCACCCCTCATCATTTTGGTGCGAGCACTCGGCTCGGAGTTAGTGTAACTTGACAATTCCTTCGTTACCATCTATGCTCGCATAAATGGATCCCAAGGGTGCGCAATGATGACCACGAAACAGTAAACTTCAGGGCAAACATCAGCGATAGCCGGTGTCCCATCGATTAGTAGAGATACGGCACGCACTAATTGAAGAACATCACGATCTCGGCCTTGCACAACGCGTCAGTTGCATTTTGCCACAAGAGGCCCGCTCGTGGATTACCCGCGGCGCATGCGGTATGTGTGTTTCCTTTTGTTATGTCTCCCATTGCAACGTGTTCCACGGCAGCATGGAGATGCCTCAGCTGTAATTCCTATGTGGCGATGACAACGGAAGGCTAAGCCACCGCCGCGGCGTGCGGCCCTGTGCTGGACAGAAATGAGCGTCAACATCCTCAGCCGTAATATAAGAAGAGGGCGTACCGTGAAGCCTAAAGCCATACGACCTACAGCTACTATCCAATTGTTTCGGGCCTTCCGAGTCACCGTCTGCTTGTCCACTGCCACGTGCTCCATCTGTTACATTCAATCTGGGCCGCAATTGATGCACGACAAGACGATGGAGGAAAACATGTGAGTCTGCGATAATTATTGCGTGAGTAGGAAGGCTGAAGCTGACTCATCCCCATGGATGTGTTCTGGCCAGGACCAATACTAGTCTGCCTGAGGCCCCATCCATATGGAGGAGCGAGTACGAAGAAGCATTATTCGATACTATGGCAGACGAGGCGTATCAGATTTGGCTGCATCTATGCTTCCTTAGGTAGGGTGATATGCACTCAATGACGGCGCAGGGCTGAATTAAGTCATGGCCTCAAGGCACGGAACTATGTCATTAAACCTGAAGAAAGTCCCGAAAGGAGAAGATCGATTGCAATCAAGCTGCAGAAATATCTGGGAGGGGCTTGGACATATCTCCGAAATTCTCCCCAAAGTGATCGACCAGGACAGCGATTTAAGCCACCTGATGGCTCTTTTGTGGGTAGACGAACTGCTAAACTTGAAGCAACAGCTGACGAACGTTATCTTTGGTATATGATGATGCAGGGAAAAGGCACTAAGCACATCGTTCGAAATTGACGGCCCTTTCGGTAAGCCTATGCGACTCGCGAGCAGTTACACATGTTACTGATACCATTGGCTCAGAACGATCTGATGCATTGATCAGGCTCTTTCAGTGCCAGAAGAAATTGCAGAATGGGGTGTTCTCCGAGCACATTGGGAAGGTTTTCAGAGACGAGCATGACTTAACAGTTCTGACGGAGTGCCTGCCACTGCTTGTCTCCGCGACATATGCCCACTTGTATCCGGAAGTACCCGCTTGGAGAAAACCCAGACGCGTCGATAATGCCATCCCAACAGATCAATTTTGCGCGGCACCCGGTGAGTGTGTCCCATTTCCAAAGCAAGAGACACGGAACAGTGCTGAGAAATTGTGGAATAGGGACGCCTCAGGACCGGACCCAGCTTCCGTCACAGTGCGACGTGGCGCATATAGAAGCTGTACTATCGCAGACCACATTTCCTGGCATCAACAATCCATCTCGTCTGTCCGAGGATGATCAAGGAATGTCGCCGAATACATCATCCCTATCGACGCAGCGACAACCCATGAGTTCTGCCAGCATTGAAGCCAACAAGTGGATGCCTTCTATGACGGAGGAGGAGTTGAAGGCTCTGGATGACGGGGTGTATCCCTCGTGGTTCGATCCTCCCAAACAGCCGCTATCTTCAGCCAGCGATCAGGCAATCAAGATCATGGAAGACAGGTACAACGCTGGTTGCGCGTCGTGGAAGCCAAGAAACCACACTGCACATAACATTAGCCCCACAAGCACACCGCAATTGCAGACAATGACACCACCCACAATAAGCCGTCAGCCGGCAATTTCGGATAGCAGGAAATACGTGGCACCTTCACCGCTCACATCGCCTGTCAGAGCTCGCAAGACAAACGACGGCGCCGGACAGGGTCACGTTAATAGCTCTGCAATTCTGACGGCAAGGAAGTCTCGATCCGCAGCTGAAGATCAGGGAAAGTCCGGAAGATCCGAGTTTGGCAGAAACGGAGCTCCCAATGTGCCAACGACTGCACCCGCGCACGGGAGCAGTGGCAGGCACAGGTAATGCGATGATCGCATCCAGCTAAATCCAGGCTCAATCCCGCCACCACGCGCACATACGCCAGACCAAAGCCGGTGCGCCCCAGGAGAACAAGGACTTCGATGACCAGTAAAATGAATCGTACAGAAACTACCTCCGTCCCCAACAATAGACCACTCAACTCAGCCACACGAACGTCGACCTCGTCGGGATCTCGGTGTTCCTCGTCAAAATTGTCAAATTCCTCCCGCCCTCGGTCCGCTTCAGCACGATCGTGCCGGCGTCGCCCGCGCACCCCGCCGCGATCAAGTACTCGTTCTCCGGCCCGCCGAGCTGCATGCCGCGGATCTGGTCGAGGCCGGTGAAGACGAACCCGAGCAGCTCGAGCTTGGGCTCGACGCGGAAGATCGTGATGGCGTCCCCGCGCGGGTCCTGCACGCCCATGTTGCGGTTCGAGACGTAGATGAACGGCTCCGGGAACGTCGGCGAGGCTTCTGCGAGGAGGATCTCAGCCGCCGCCATCGCAGCACCATCGGGAAGACCGGGGGGAGTGATGTTGAAGCTCGCGAGGAGAGGGCCGGTGGTGCCGTTCGGCGCCGGCGGGATGTCTTGCTGCCCGAGCGTGCTGTCGATCTGGTGGAGAGTGTAGAGCGTATTTCCTGCGCCAGGACTTAGGTCAGGACTATGGATGGAGTTGGCTTTCTAGGCAACGTACCTCTGACTGCAATGTGGCGCGGTCCGCTTCCCGTGGGCTGGTCGATCTGGCCATGGACCTTGAATACACCCGGGGCGCCATCCTCGACAAGTCGCCAAACCTTGTCTGCGCCCTGCGTTTAACGCTGGTGTCACTTAACGCTGGTCAGACGTCCAGGATACCACTCACCAGGTCAGGGATGAACACCTCATTCCCGTGCTCAAGGACCATGTGCGGGTGTGATACCGGCGCGTTGAAGACGATGGGAGTGTAGGAGGAAACGAACTCGAGAGGGTCATCTGCTTCCGTAGGGACGATAAGTGCGGTACCAGAGCCATACTATGATTCCAGCCGTTTAGCGATGGAAACTCGACGGTAGACAGAACTTGCTTACGTTCACGACCGCGACCTGGCCAGTCGTGAGTGGCGTTGTGAACGCAGGACGATCTCCGTCTGACCTGATCGTGTCGATCGGGTGAGAGAGAGCACCCTCATCCCCGATCCTGAAGGTCTGCAGCCCGCCGTTCGAGTCTTTTTCGTTGACCGCACTGTAGGAATTACATTTGATTCTTTGTCGGCGTGCAAATAAAGAAAGGGGACACCACGCACTACAGAATACTCTTGTTCCTGGGGTGAAGCGCGATCCAGGATGCGTTCGTTCCGGTAGGAGACCGGTTGAGAACCGTGAGGGAGTTGGTGTTCGAGTTGAACTGGTAGGACACGATGAACGACGCGAACCCTCCAGCGAGGATGGTGAAGTTGACCATGGTGGTATATTCGAGGGTAGACTGGGAACGTCAGCTGCGACCGCGAACGCAGGGAGAGGATGACGAGAACCAGACGTACATATAAGTATCCTCATCGCGAGGCGGGAAAAGATGGCCACGGAGAAGTCAGGCCTAGCGAGAGGCGTTCCGCTGCGGAAGAAGCACACTGTTGTATGCCTCACGAATGCCACGCGCAGGTCACAGCACTATTGCAGCCGTATATCCACTGTCGGCGGAACGGTCCACCTATTCCACAATGAATAGAGAAGGTCTGCATCGCCAGTAGAAGTCCTATTATTAGCTTCCAGCGCGGCACATGAAGCATCAATAAGTACCTCGACAGTTCGAGTCGGAGCCACGACGCTCCGTGTTTCCCCTGGTTGCAACCACGCATGGCCCACTACCACAGTATTCAGCGTCATCTGAGGTGTTGGGGTGCAAGGCTACAACGGCGGGCTACACCACCAGCCGGTAGGGAAGAACATAAGGGTTCGGGGCTGAACCTGAGTAAGACAACGTACAATGCGAAGTGCCATCAAGATGCGTGTAGTACCCGCCGCCTTCTTCGGGTGGCCATGAAAATAAACCAAGTAAATTTCAAAAGTAAGCCAGCGCATTCACTGTCGCGTAGTAGGAACTCGCCAACCATCTGAGGACCCAGCTGGAGATCCTTCTTGATTATGGGGCTGAAAGATGCTGGATGTAACTCATTTGTATCTCTAAGGAGGTCTGAAGAACATGTCGAGCATGAGTTTAACAGAGAACATATGACGGGAGGAAGTAAGATGGTCGGCCATCGCACCGCCATCAGATAAGATAAGATAAGATTCCAACCCCTTACGCATGCACAGACGCTTCTCTCCTTCTCCCTGACTCCAAGTCCCGCGGCCAGCCAGCTTGAGCTGTGTTCCTCGAGTTTCCATACTCAACACCACCGCAATGATGACAGAACTGTATCTTGACTTCAAATGTCTTCGATACGTACGGTGTACGCTTTCCTGGCCACTCCTTCGATTCATTACCGAAGTAAAGTCTTTGCCGCTCCTTTCAGCATAACTCCGAACCGATTCTTGTCAGCGGCAGCAACTCGAATTCTAAACGCGGACGCCGATGGACAAGCCGGGGGCGTCGCACCTCATGACGTACCCCGCGGCTGTCGTTTTAGTGGCTCTCGTGCCAGATTGGGACATCTTCTCTTCGGGTCTGCGCATGTGTATATCTTGTGCCTCTCGTATTCAGCGCTTCAGCTTCCGACCCTGTCCCCCACAACTCACAACCTACACTCGACAGCCCACGGCGACCCTCCGAACCAGATTATCTGTGCGCCTGTTCCTTCAAAGGCATAGTTTGCGGCAGCTGCAGACAGCTCCGGGTTGTGTCTTGCACGGATGACGACTAGCCAACGCCCCATGTCCAACTCGTGGAAGCACAACGTCACCGCCCTCTTCGCCGGAGGCGTGCTCGCATTCGCTGGCAACGTCTTCTCTGTCGACCCTATCCAGGGCAACCTCGGCCGCATCGTTTTCGACAAATGCAATAACGACACTGGTACTATCCTCGCCGGGGCTGAATGTGGATATGCCATGTGGGTGTTTCCAACGGATTGGCGCGACGGAGTTTGCTAAAACATTGCCCGCGCCCGCAGAGTCCCACTCGACTACACCAACCCCAGCGCCGGAGTGGCCAAGATCGCGCTCGGTCGGTACAACGCCACGGTTTCGCCTCGTAAAGGCGCCGTATTCGTCAACCCCGGAGGACCCGGTATCGCGGCTGTTGACCTTGCGACCACTAGCGGTAAGCAGATTCAACTGCGCGTGAGTTCCAGTTGCAACAGCACTCCATCATCCTTGTGCTTCATGACATGAATACTGCTCACAGATCGGCGAGGAGTACGATATCATCGCTTTTGACCCGCGCGGCATTGGCTTGTCCGAGTATGTGGTGTCCCACGTTATAAGAGTGTCTGACGGCCACTGACCCGTCATGCTATTTCAGGCCCCAGACGAAGTGCTTCACTGCCAATGGCTCGCGCGAGGCGCTCATCGCGAACACGGTGCTGGATCGCGGCTACGACGCGTCGTCGAACGTGACGGACCCGTCCAACCGTTTCCACCTGATCGAGACCCAACGGGACGCCAACGCACTCTACCAGGCGCAGTTCCAGGTGTGCGCGAGAGAGATGGGCCAGAACATCCGTTATATGGGCACAACATCCGTCGTGCGCGACATCGACTACATCAACACCCGCCTCTACGGCAACGGCTCACTGATCAACTTCTACGGCTCCTCGTACGGCACCATCATAGGCCAGTACCTCATCAATATCTTCCCGAACCGTCTCGGCCGCGTCGTGATCGACGGTGTTGTTGACGCGGACGGGTGGGCGAATAAGCCGCCGCACCTGCAGCTCCACAACGCGCTCAACTCGACGGAATGCACCTACAGAATCTTCTTTGAACAGTGCGCGAAGGCTGGACCATCAGCCTGCGCGTTGGCGAAGAAACTCAATGAGCGTCCCAGCGACATCATGAACCGCGTCGAGGGTTTCGTCAACGGCCTTTACACGGCGCCGCTTGCTGTCCCGAACGCGACGCTGCCCGGAATCCTGACCAACGGCCGTGCGCGCCTATACATCCTCGGTGGTCTCGAGTTCCCGCAGTTTTGGCCCAGTTTCGCGGCCGGACTCGCCGCGGCGATGGCCGGGGACGGCTCGTTCGTGCTCAACACCGTGAACACCAGGTCCGTCGTCGATCTCGAAGGTGCTGCGGTTTCGTGCGACGACCAGAAGCCATTCTCCCCGCCTTCGGCTGAGACGACTGTCGATTTTGCTCTTGCGGTCCAAAAGGACGTGACGCGCTTCGTGTGGGCTACTATCGCCTCGCAACCCACCGTCGGGTGCCAGTTCTGGCCTGCGACGCCTCCGGAGAGGTACCTCGGGCCGTGGAACAAGACGTTGAAAAACCCGATTCTGATCATCTCGAACACAGTGAGCTCGATGCCTTCCCGCGCGATCTGGTCAGAAAGCGCGAGAGAGAGGCTGATACCAATGCTGCACGCAGGCGGACCCCGTGACGCCCCTCGTGAACGGCGTGCGCGTACACTCGTACTTCCCCAACTCCTCCGCACTCCTCGTCCAGAATAGCCCTGGAGTGAGTCCCCATCCATCCATCCATCCGTATATACTGTTTGCAGAGGGGACTGACCCGGACGTCGTCTGCTTTGTTAGCACACCTCTCTCCCGCTCTACTCGCGATGCACCTTCCAGCATGTGCGCGCGTACTTCGCGAACGGCACACTCCCCACTTCGGGAACCGTCTGCGAGGTCGACCAGAGCCCGTTCCCGGTCCCGTCGAACTCGACCGTCGCGGCCTTATCTTGAACGTTTACGTGCGCGTATGTGCCTTCCGTCCATGATGTCAATGGGATCTGTATTTGTCCATGTCGAATTTTGGATGACTGTTGATCACCTCTGCGTATCAAAGGCATGCGAAGAGTCCGTCGTCTAAGTCGAAGAAAACGACCAGAAAGCGCGGGGGGCAATGGAGTCGAAACGGGGGCGCATGTCAATGACATCATAGGACTCCCAGCGGCTGTGCTGCTTTTCGAGTCCTTGTTCACCGCCAGCTCGCGAGTGTTTCCGTGCCCCCGCCGCCATGAGTATTTTAGTTATGCGTTTGTGAGCCCTTATGCTTATGTCTCGTCGTGTTGTGCCGGCACAATGACAGGTAAACACTCTCGGAGTCACGGTATGCGATGAATGTTGGCGCATCGTTCGATCCATCCAACATCCGCGCTAACTAAACTCGTCCCCTTACAGGCAGGAAACCAAACGCAATCGGAGACGAACATCAGCTGAATAGACTACTCCTTCCAGCCAGGAAAACGACGATGCACCAGGTCCCTCGGAACCTCAACCAGCGGATCCCGAGTTCGTAATGTCGACAATATAAGCTCGGAGACTTGGTCCCCGAGGTCTCCTCATACAACCTCATCCGACTTCAACGCTCGTTCGACTTCATGCCGATTGGTATATGACTAAGTGACTTTCTAATCCATGACTGTCTACTTCGTGTACTCACAAGGAGGCTTCCAGACTTCTCCAGCGTTAACACTGCGCACAAGTCAAGCCACTCCCTTGAGCGAAACCACAACGTTCCATTTTCGTATATCCGTCCGTGATTCCCGCGTCGCATCGTCTCATTCTTCTAACGTCCTTGTTTGTATAAAGTCCGAGCTTCGAGCACGGCTACTGGCAACCGTTTACCATCCGCTGTCGCAATGTCCGTCCCCACTCTCAACAAGAACTACTTCATCATCCTTTCCCGTGACCTTCCTGGCTCAGTGGCCAATCGTACAAAGCACAACCCAGCCCACAGGGCGTACAACGCGCCGCTCGTCAAAGACGGATACATCGGTACGTTCGCTCGCGATGTGCGCCGCCGCAGTCTGAATCTCGCTCTGACCAAACACCCATTCCCCATGATCGCAGTCGCTGCAGGTGGCCTGCTCACCGAGGGGGCAAACTCCTCGGATGCCGACCTGTACGAGAAACGTCAGGGCTCTTACTCGATCATCCAAGCGGATAGCGTCGAGAAGGCCTGGGAGACGCTCAGGAAGGACCCTTACTACACGTCCGGAGAGGTGGTGAGTGATCGTCTGAGGTTTGGGCGTTGGCAGTCAAGGGGTCCCTGACGACATTGCTCACAGTGGGATCATGCGCGCATCACGGTGACGCCGGTGTTCCATGAGTTGCCGAAGGTGGAGTGAGAATGCGTGGATCGGTGTAGCACAGGGAGATGTCGTAATCCTGGGATCCCTGAGCTGAGGTCATTGTATAATCCAGAATTCAAAGCCGCCTGGGTGGTACTAACATGAAACTTGGCAAATCCTATGACGAGAGAGCGTGCCCTTCGCTCTCCTTCGCTGCCCAAGCGTTGGCGCCAAAAGGACGTCTAGCTTCGACTGATCGCATGTTGGCAAACCCATCACCGTCGACTACCGCCACATCCATTCTCACATATGTAACGAGACTGAGTTCCTCAAACACCTCGTAGGCGCACCCATTCCAGGTCTTCCCTACCTTTATGACTACTGCTACTCGACTGTCACCCCTCGACGAGGCACGATGGCGCCGCGCAGGGCCTTGACGTCTCTTTCCTCCAAACTCAACATTGAGTACCCGGTAAGAATAAGTTCTTGTAAGCCAGGCGATGTGGCATGAAGCGGGCTGAGCAGCATCTCGAATTTGGCGCGGTCTTCAGTTCCGAAGTCGTCTTCGTCACTATCGAACGACAGGGTGATGGATTTGAGGGTGGAGGTGAGCAAGGGAACTGTATGCGCAGTCGCCTCCATGTTACGAGAGAGGGCGTTTAGACCTCGGAGGCGAGGAGGGAGGGGTCGGCCGTGACACTTGGCGACTAGCACAGATCAAACAGATGGGCGTATACTTCTCAGTTCATCCCAGTGAAGATGTAACTCCAGGACACGTTGAACGTATGAGCGGAGGCGCGACCATGCTTCTGGGGTTATATTCGAGAAGATAGCCTGAACGGGGATTGGCAATCATCGTATAACAGAGATTCTGCGCTCACCAAAGGCGAAGACTCGGATCCGTGTTAGTACGAAGGCAAGAGCTTGATCAACGCCTCGATGTCCTCAAGGTATCTCCAACAGTGCACGCAAGGCGTGTTCAGGGAACGTGCGACACACGCGAGCTGTCGATGCGAGATCCTGCGGGGTTTGTTGACGGCTCACCACATACGTTTCTGCTGAGCGTGTCGTAGTCTCCCCAAAGGCCTCCCGACCGAGATAAATGGGTTTCAGCTCCTGACGGAGGAGCTCGTTGCACGCAAGGACGGACGCGATACTGGTTATCATCTGCAGGGCAACACTTGAGCCGTTGTTGAATTACACATGCGTGTACGCTGGCAAATCCGGAGTATAATGTACCTTGGGAGGACAGAGTGGCGCGTGGTCGCCATGATGGAAACAACAAGTGCGTAAGTATATATGTGACATGACTTGAAAACAAAACATCACGCCAGAGAACGGTTGTCGGCCGTGGAGGATGCTGGCCTCGTCGGAAGCGGCCGCGACGCGCAAGCTTGGTGCGACGCGTTACGTCACGCGAAGTCAAGTCACGCGTCACAGCGCGTGTTGGGCACTGGCGCACGGTCGCAAGCCCCTGCCATTAGCCATCCCCATCCTGCCATCGATTCCTCCAGCAATGAATGCATGAGTTCACCCGACGGTATTACGGTTGCCTTGATCAATACTCAGTACTCAGTACTCAGTACTCAGTCTTTGAGTCATCATCGCCATCGTTTCCGTCTTCAAGCTTCAAAGCTGACAGTTGTCGTTAGTACCCTCCATCCGCCTCGTCCCCACCAGCATTCTATCCATCACTCATTAGTACCCGCCATAAGTTATCCTTTTTCCGGAGTCCGGTCTGCGTCGCGCCACTCCGTCCCACGATCGCAAGCTTGTAACATTCAGGTGAGCGAGCCTTACGCTTCGCGTACGTAGCATTCGCCTGCCCAGTCTTACTGTTTTTCTGAATGAACGTATAGGTTACTGTCAACGCTGAGAGCGCACCGCAGTAGGCGTGCGAGATGCAGGTATCGATAATGATGATCTTTTCCCCGCACCTGGAGACGATTTTCTCCGCCGAACATCAACTGCTATCCGAAAGCATGGACATGAGCGCGATACCTCCCCGAGCACATTCCTGGGACACAATGGGTACATCACGTCTGCGCTGGGCATCATCTGCTGGCGACTGCAGCTGACCCGGGGTTTGTTTAAAGACATACGCGCATGCTGTGCACGGTCGCCGCACGCACGGGAAAGCTTCAGAACGGGAGGCGTTGTCCGCTCGTGTCAAGGCAATCGCTTTGGAGCACAACGAGGACGCCGTAGACCCGGGCCGGGCAAAGTCGAAGCTACGTTTGAAGCAGCGTACGTAGCGATGCTCAACGGTGAGGTGCTTGTATGCGCGAAGACGAGCGAGTGGTGCCCTCCCCACCCAATACGAGTGTCCATGGCCATTCTGGACGTACATTCAGATCGGGGTGTGCTGACAGTGCTGACAGATGTTCATGCCAGACGGGTGTGAAGCGGTCCGCAAACACATGACAGCAGAAATACACCATCCCACCGAGACTGCGGCTAGCTGAATGCCTGGAATGAGCTCGTCGGCGAGTATGGAGTCAATCGCTCGCTGCCTTGGATTGCGGACAGGATGCATATTTGCTGGTGTTTCATCGCCGGGTTATCCACGACGCCCGCCCCTGCCCACGGGTATTCTTAGGATCATGAAGTTTTAGTCGCGCGGGCAACCGCTGGCCGTCTACGTTCACGACACGGTTCTTTGCGCTTCTGAGGTGAGCGGCCTGATCTATGTATCATTTTCACTCCAGCCGAGGTTTGAAAGGACGAGCTCTCGGCTAGCATCAGAACGTGGTGTACGGAGGGAGACCGTCGAACCACTGTGACAGCGTGAAACGTCTTCGCTGGGCTGACAGCCCGCAGAATCTGTTGCGCTGTCCACACTCCCAGGAGTTTGTGCGCCGGAAGGCTGTTCCTGTATCCAGAAGCCGTGATCTAAACTGACCACATTCGCAATTCATCTCTTCTGTGATATCGCGCTTGTGCCACCGCGAGCGGTGAGTGATGAGACGCATACTCCACAATGCAGTACTCGATTCCAGGTCTATTTGGCACTCTCTCCGGCTGAAGGCGGCAGCGGCGAGTCCTCGTGTGCTTGCTCGCCCATGCGTCCGCGGTCAAGCCACCCGCGCGCCGTCTGCATGTCAGCTGGTGAGAAAGGCAGGATCCGGAGATGCGTTCTCGGGAGAATCGCATTGCATCGTGACCCCTGGCGCGCGTGGTTCGCTACCATCTCGCTCGAACACCTGGTCGGGTTGTTCTAGACGACAACAATCAGGACCACTTCGTGCTCCCTGTCATGTGTGGCTTGTTCGAGGTGATGTTGGTGGCTTTAGGGCATGGCCAGTTGGCCGACTTTGATACCTTCCCGAAGGTGATCCAGAATCTGAATGAGCAGCGCATTCGAGGCGCCGCCACAAGGGTCCTGTCCTCTGGCTTATAAAACGCTCAGCAACACACATTGGCCCGGCAAGTTGCTCCCTCATCTTCCTGCCTCTTCACCAACTGTTTTCACAACCATGGCCTCCCCAGCTGTGTCAGCCTTTTCTGATGCCGTGTCTGCTTTGTGAGTTTTCAACAATTGCCAGGTTTTGTCTACACTGACTATTGATCTGCGTGTGGGCACGGTTTTTCTCAAGATGGACAGCGGAGTACTATGGCACCGCGGCATTTGGTACTTTTCGACCCTTGATGCCGCTGAGCCTTACTGATGCATGTCCCAACGCCTAGCCCTCCTTGCCTACGACTGGCTGATCAGCCTTCAAGAGGAAATTCGTTGCTTCTGGAATTTTGGCAGGGGCCAAAACCCCACGGTGTCGATACTAATCTATATGATCAGTCGCTACTTGATTCTCATAGCCTACGCTGTCCCATTTCAAACTATGTTTTCTATGTCAGAAATGGTGCGTACTCTGTATAATTATCGTGGTTCCCACTATACATGGTTGCAATTTCCTTAGGTGTATGTTATCATCTACCATCTGGCTGAATGTAGAATCCGCATTGAAACACTCCCAGGTGTCAGATCAACAATCACATACGATTTGTATCACTAATTATGTTCAACTTCATCACCTTAAGTAAGTATAAGCTTGCTTGCCACCCTTGCATGCTGAACATGACATGCCACAGTCTTCAACACAATTCGAGTCTATGCCTTATCTCGCAAAAACAAATATATGACCATCTGTACATTCATCTTAGGCATACCAGCGATCACTGGAAGTGTATGTCCACTCAGTCGGTATCATGACTCCCTGGCTCTGAGCTTACTTGTCATAGATGATGAGTTATGCTTGGAATGGGATAGAACTACCCAGTCCTTTCAACTGCAGTGATGGGAATCCTATTGTATCATGGAATAAACTACCAATGTGTAAGCACTACTATCCCCTAGATGTCTTCCGGGTGAAATTAAATGAGTGCAATGGTTCCATTATAGTTAACCTGGCTGCTGGGCTCTGCGCAATGGCAGAGAGTATCCTCGTGCTGCTCATAACATGGTATACCACATACACATCTTGGAGAATGCAGGGAGGGGTCTTAACGGGGCCATCACTTGTCCGTACTATGTTGTACAATGGTGTGTATGATGGCCTGCACCAAATCAGATATTGGCTGACCAATTTGGTGCACAGGAAGTGTTTACTTCATGTGAGTTGACCTGTCCAGGATCCTCCTCTCTCTCACAACTGGATACTGATATAGCGGTGTGGTGATCAGTGCTCTCACTTCGTTGGACATTCCTGACCTGATAATCATCAAGGCACGTATTATAACTAAGCCTGCATCCCCTGTGCTGGAGTCCTAAATGTGCGTTGATAGCAAGGATCCAGTTCTTTGGCTGTCAATATCAGTGCATTCCTTGCCTATCCGTACGTCAACCCCATTCCCCTCGCCAATTCTGCTCAAACTGCTGTTGAAGATTGGGCTCCATACTTATCTGCCGTTTCCTCCTGGACCTTCGGCAAGTGGACCGCTCTGCTTATTCCGCATCATCACCCTCGGCCATCTCCTCGCTCAACTTCAATGCAGCTGGTTCCCAGATGGCAGCAGACCTCCCAGCATTTATAGCACCAATGGGCGAGCCTGTCCTCACCGGGATAAGCTTCATAGATTCAATAGGCGGGGACGAGGACGTGGCGCGCATGGATCAACCAGAACCCGGCACTGATGATGAAAACCCGCCGACTGAGACCGGAGACAATGGCAATGGGATGGATGGCACGAGCATGGCACAGAGTGAAAGTGCTTGATTACGCTGGTGCGTTGAGGTACTGGTTGCGAGTAACCTCGAGTCCTCGATGTGGACTGGCATTGACAATGTTTGCTTCGCAGCTGGACAGGATGAAACAAGCTCTGGATTAGATCCCCTCCGAGTCGTGTTGCATCAGCTGCTATCCTTTGATTTATACGCTTCCGCTTATTGACTTGGCCGGGCCATAACACTAGATGTGCAAAGCTAGACAGACCGAAACCATTTGATTAGCCTGCCATATATATTAGACTGCGTTGTATCATATTTATTCTTCGAAGAATATGCTTATTTATCTGACAAAAATCACTGATGACCCGTCGGGAGTACGTGCACCGGATAGACATATTCGATGGCGCCGGAGGTTCATAGATTGTGGATACATAGATGATAGAAATAGTAGATGGACGAAGGACATGGCGATGTTCGAGGCATAGAGCATCGCATATAAACACAGTTGACAACGCAGGCGAAGCGACAGCGGAGATGCGCCAGGGAGTAGGGTGAGGACACGAGACAGCGAACAGCGACAGCAAGGCAGAGACAAACAAGGACCCGATATCGTAACCAATCATCGACATGGACGGCAACCGAAACCCCTCAGATCACATACACGTCCTCCTTCTATAGGCTGTACTCCTGCAGCTTCCGGAAGTACTCGATCCGTTCCTGACCCTGGCGCGCCCTCTCCTGCATTGACCGTCACGATCCCCTCAGCTCCGAGTTCATATCAACAGCATAATGGTGGGTCACGCACTTCGTCCTCGTCAGGGTCCACCCCCTTCGACCTCGACGTCGGTGGCCGGCCTCGCGACGTCGACCGTCGCCTGGATGTCGGAGCAGTGGAAGCGGTGGCGCGCCCATTCGCTACCGGGGCAGCCGCCCTCCCGCGTCCACGCCCTCGTCCACATCCGCGATCCCTCCCCCGTACGGTACGAGCAGGAGGTTTCGGCGGCGACGAGTCGTTACCCATCTCCTCATCCTCGCTGCCTGAAACGTTCTCCCTCCCCTTGCCCTTGCCCTTGCCCTTTTCCTTCGTTGGTTCAGCCACCCGCGGCTTCTTCGACCGCTTCGGTAGTAGCGCCTCGAACCTCCGCACCGCCGCCTTCGGGTCCGAGTCCGAGCTCTCCCTCTCCTCCGGGCCGGCCTGTGCCCGTGTGCGCTTCTTGCCTGCGACCTTCGGCGGCTCGGCGTAGGTGTCTTCGAACTAGAGGATGGCTAGAGGTTGGCGAGGCTTCGACGGACCTGCTTTGCCCTTTCCCTCATCCGGCGCTGCGACCGCTTTGCGCGTGGCGAAGGGCTTGAAGGGCTCGGCGACTCGTCACGCATCGACCCCGCTCCGGAGCGTGAGTTAGACAGGCCGCTGTCCGAGGGGCAATGGCGAGCGGCGGTGCGCGCTGCGGTGCTTGTGCGGCGTCCGCAATCGTGTGTCAGGCTCCCAGACGACGACGAGGCCTCCTCCAATAGTTGGTCGAACCCCGCTTTCTGGACGGAGGCGAGGAGGACTGGAACGACGGAGTTCTCGATCTCTTCGTCGAACGGCTCGAGGGTGGTGTTAAGGTCGGCCGGGGAGCCAGAACCTTCGGCGGGTGGGTCGCTCGGTGAGACGGATGCATGTTTTCCTGGTAAGGATTTGGGTCGAAATCCTCCGTCGGAACATTCTCCTTGTCTTCATACTCCAGATCAGCCGTGTCGTCCAGGTGCAATGGTGAGGGAGGTCTGCATCGACGTCGAGGTAGAGACCGTCGAAGTTGTGCTTGTCGTCCGACGGGATCGGCGTGGGAGGTGATCGGGGATGCCGAAGGAACCTCGTCCAGCGCAAGCGTGCCAAGCGGTGCAGACTGCACGCGACAACTCGACCACTCAGACGATGGAAGATGCGAATAGTGGGGCTCACCCAGAAGAGAGGGGAGTAAGTACGTGGGCTTGGGAATGTCGGACTTTGCCCGATCGAGGGCTGCCCTCCGATGCTCCACGCTCCACCAGTACTTCAGGGACGTCGCTGACTTACACCGGCCATTCAAGTATGGAACGAGACTTTGTTAGTAGGAGGTTCGAGGAATGGGAACCGAGATAAGTAACGGCGACGTCTCACTGCCCAGCGATCAATCGAATCCGCGTTGCATCCTTTTAGCTGTCGTTTGGGTCAATAAAACACTACATGACTTTGTCTTCTCACTGGTGGCAGACGTAGTCGGTTCTCGAGGGGTCCGGAACCGTAGCCTAGGGATGGTGATCACCGAGCAGAAGGGCGAGCGGACCGCGGCGCTGGGACGGGGTGAAGACATGCGGAGCGAGTGTGCCACGTGGATTCTGGCGCCCGACGGCAGCTTCCACTGGACTCGCCACTTGAGCCACACGCGAGGAAAACCAATATTTCTTGTCCCTAAGAATAGGCTGAAAAATGTTAATGAAAATGTCACGTTTTGCCGAACGTTATCCCCCGTATAGAACTCGAAGTTTACGATTTCTCTGAATGTTCGCCCAAAGTTGACGTTTCGGGCCGCATTCCGAGGCCAACAAAATGTGACGGAGAATGTCACGTTCTATTGGCTGCACAACATTGCGGAGAACTTCGAGTTTTAATGAACATTAAAACTCAGATAGCATTTAAAGTTCTTCGCTGAAATGGTCAATAAACTTGAAGTTTTTAGCAACATTTACCGAGTTTTATGAGAACTTCAAGTTTATTGACCATTTCAGCGAAGAACTTTAAATGCTATCTGAGTTTTAATGTTCATTAAAACTCGAAGTTCTCCGCAATGTTGTGCAGCCAATAGAACGTGACATTCTCCGTCACATTTTGTTGGCCTCGGAATGCGGCCCGAAACGTCAACTTTGGGCGAACATTCAGAGAAATCGTAAACTTCGAGTTCTATACGGGGGATAACGTTCGGCAAAACGTGACATTTTCATTAACATTTTTCAGCCTATTCTTAGGGACAAGAAATATTGGTTTTCCTCGCGTGCCATGTGTTTCTCTCACTCATCCTTTGGCTGCTGTCCGGGTCATGTTGCCCTTACGCTTGTTTATGCTCGGCCGCCATACTGTCTGCCCTTCCAGATTAGCAGTGGACCATGGTACCGCCCTCCTCCTCAATCTGGTCGGCCCTTGGTCTCTGTCATTTCGCCCGGTCATGTTTCGCTTTCTCCGCTCTCCTTCCGATTCCCCGCCAATCCGCCCGTAAGCATTGCTCTCGATTGCATTGTCGGTTATGCTCACCGACATTTCATTCGCGCACAGTTGCCGATCGCAGACGTATCGTCCAATACTCTTGCCACGAGAGAGAAGCAACGTCGAGACGGGGCACGTCCGTCCTTTCATACCATTCGTTCGCCAGCCTGATCGCCTTCCTTCCCTCGGCGTTTTCACTGACATTATACTTTTACTCCCTCCGACACAACTGATTTCTTTTCAGACTTGTTTCACCCTACACCTCGTCCCTGCATCCCAGTCGAACGCCGCGTCGCCCATCATCAATTGCGCGCAAGTTTCCCCAACCCAGACCATACCATTAATCCGTGCCTTGGAACCTTTCTCTGTGACTGCCTTGAGGTTTCCCAACGATCAACGCCGTCCGGAGCAGGTGAGTCCCTCCATTCCATCAAGCACGTCTTCCCTCCCCGCCGCCCATCATTCACTTTCCGCTCGTCCTGCGGCGCAACCGTTAACCCCACGCGCAGTACGGCCTCGCGCGCCGCACAGTGCTGAAGGCATAGCGCTTTTCGATATTGTAACCGGAGTCAAGTTGGCTGCTCCGGGTGGTCAAGTCGTTGTCGAACTTATCTTTCGTGAGACAGGCATGGCTGAGTACGGGCGTGGGCAGAAGGCCTGTCTCTGTCTCGTCGAGATATGCCCGCCACCGACGCGCTCGCCCCCCGTCGATGTGTTCAAGGGTCATATCCCGCAGGCTGGAACGCCGTTCAGGTCCTGGCTGCGTGTCTCGCGCAGCATCTATCCCGATCGGCGGCTTAGCCGTGCCGCGTTTCTGCCTGTAAGACATGATCTGTCGACCCTCGGACGCGGGAGGCGGTCTCTTTGGTTTCATGGCGTTCGGCATCTCGATGGGCACGGAGGGGATTTTCTGGTATCGTCGACCTGACCTCGCTACGTACTCTACATGTATTTCAGTAGAACTCGTAATGATTACCCGCAGTTTTTTGTCCGTCCCTCGGTATGTCCTGAAGATCAGCCTCCATCCCTGCTATCGTGGGCGTGTAACTTCAAGTTCCAGGTGAGCGAAGCCTCCGCTTTGCGCACGGAGCACTCACTGGCTGGTTAACGACATCTCCGAGCAGCTGTATGCGAAAGTGCAAATGCACCGTCCTACCGCGACCGCAGCTAGTTGAATGCCTGTGATGACCTGTAGAATGATTCACTCGCCGCCTCACGTTGTTGATAGAATGCATACATGCAGGTGTTTTGCAGCCTCACGACCGGGTCCCACCCGACGTCCCGCCGAGGCGAATGATAATGATCATCGACGGATCCCCCGCACCTATCCTCACCATAACTCACAGGGTACATTACTTTTCTTCCAGAGCATAACTTCAAACCACTGTGCATTCTATGTGCTGCAGGTCTTATTTTTGATCGTGTCAAGGAATCGCGCTAACATGCCTTCTCCATTCCAGGATATCCACCCCTGTTCCGATCCCGTGTCCGATTGCTGAAAATCCGAACTTCAAGCTTCAAGTCGGATATCGCGCTTTCTAGATAGCAGCCTCCCTGATTTCTATCTATCGGACACGGGGTTTGTCAGAGAATTTCAAACGATTCTTCTCTACGCGATTTGTTGATGATATGCGTCCGGGGTCGCTGCAGCCACTCCATCTGTATGGACGCGGATATTACACCGAACTTTCGGTGCGTTCACCATCCAATAACATGCTACTTCTACGGTTCAAGTGACCGATAAGTACAGGCGCGATGTGGGTACTGCGGGTGTCGCTGGACAGGCTTCGGCCGCGTTGAACTCATGACTTGCCCGTCGCGTTCATCCGTCCGGTACGTCGAGCATATCATGCAATGGTTCCATATACCCACAAGCCCACATCATCAAGGTTAGAGTTAACGCTGGCAGTCGCACGGACCTCAAGGAAGTCGCGATATCGACCGCTAGGGCCGTGCTTCTCAGACGCCTATCCAGTAAACAGAATCCTACAGGCTACGACTCCGACGAACCCCGGGATAACTACCTGCATGGCGTGCACGAACCCAGACAGACAGGATATCATGTTGCATGCCTGTTTTCTCGTCCTGGATATTGCTAACCGGTATCGCATGTAGCACTCAGCGATATCCGGGCTACGCGAGCGGCGCATAAAAATGGCCCGCTGTCCGCTGTCCTGAGTCGTCGCCAAGCGTCGAACTTCCTCGTTCGCACACACCCAACGTCCGTGATATTGCGCGCATTCCACATACACACAATGTCGATGTACTCGTGGAAACGTCGCCCCACCCCATATGCACACACCGACTCCGAAGACAACGAATCGCGGGCAAGCGCGTCTCCGCGCTCCTCCTCGCCAGTTCAGTTCTTGGATTCCTGGCGCAGCGACGTACCTTCGCGCGGTCCGAGCCCCTTCGAGCGCGCCATTCCCCCTCCTCCGCACACATTCAATACTCCGTCTCCGCCTCCCCCTTCCCAGCGTGCAGGCTACACGACGCCACCTCACTACCCTCCTTCGGGCCCCACCCTGTTCCCCGCAGAACATTATCCACCGAGCCCGCCGTCCATCCCGTGCGCGTATCCGCCCAGATCCGACCATAGATCGATTTTGGGGCGCTCTGCATCTTCCACCGACACGCGCCCTCGCGCACCCCGCAAACAAGAGCATGTCGAAGGAGACCGTAGCGGAAGACGCACCTTCGACTCCATACCCTGCCAAATCTGCCTGCAACCGCCCGCGGTATGCAGCTGCGTAGGCGGCGAGGAGGCGCGGTTCGCGATGCGGCGCGCCGCGTACGACGTGTACCGAAAGGAGAAGACTTCGGAGGGCCGGAGGGCGAGCGGGCATACACCGCAGCCCCAGGTCGCGCGTCAGCCCTCGATGTACGTGCAAGGATACGAGCATGGCATCCAGTATGGCGCGCAGGCGATGTATCCTGGAAGCCCTGTCGTGGTGTATTCTGGGACGGGGATGGGGATCGACGGATACGCGCTGGGCTACGGTGCTCCACCGATGATCTCGCCCACGTCGCCGCCATACTAAAACCGAGCTAGTGGTGGAGGAGAGGTCAGCGTTGCCTGAGGAAAGGTGGCGAAGGGCGTACCGGGACACAAAAGCGGACTGGGGAGTGTCGGGGTCCGGTTGTAGCAAAGTAGAATTTTCTTGAAACCTCGTCATGCCTGTATAGTTGTGAAACACGAGTGGATGATATTCCTGAGCTTTGAAATGTACCTGTATCTTGTGCTCGACCAATTCGCCTTCAACACGCACACGCGCACGCGAGCAAGCCACCATGCACTGGCTTGCGCGCACGGGGGGCGTCACGCCAGGACTCGCTTGTGAGCACGTCGAGGACTATTTACATGAACATGGCTACCGACACTTTCACACAAAGGCGACGCGCTGGAACGCACCAAATGCTGCCTGTTACGATCTCACAGCGCCTCTTGCGGCTGTTGAGCTCTTTGGGTATACCCCTGGTAATGCAACCGTGCCCTCTCCCACCTCGCCCCATCCAACTCGCCGTGTCGAAGCGTGGTACGTGCCACACGTATATGACGGGGCTCAAACAGTCTCGACGTGAAGGGCAGTATAAATAGGACCAGATGTGGTTTTACAAGACAGCATCAATCTGCCTGCTGGAGCTCCAGGCTATCCTCTGAACGCGTGCACTGAACACCTGGGAGTCACTGATCTTGCATTCCTTGTATTTTCTTACCAACCAAGCTAAGCAGCGTCATATCTTTTCAGAACATGGCCATCTTCAGTTCTCTTTTTGGCAGGAGACGCTCCGGCAGCTCAGCAAGCCGTCATGAGCAGACGCACAGCTGCGACGGCATCACAGACGGCCCCGCTGAAGGAAGGAAGAATGAGGAGCGTAGCGCACCCCCGTTCGCTCAGGCTTTCTTTGTGGAGCCCGCCCCCATCCAACCTCCCAACGCACCCCGTATCGATCCCATGGCACTGCCTATGACGCTGCCGCCGCTCCTGACAACGAATACTCTCGGTCTCGGAAACGCTCCGCCTCACGAACATGCTCATCACACGCATGGCCAGGGACCCCCGTTCGCGGGGGATATGACATCCCGCGGTTCATCTCCATGGTTTACCCAGACCAATTACGGAGCGTCGCCTGTTCAACAGCCCTTGATACACCCCATTCCTTTATCCTGTCCCCGTGCCGGTATACGTCCCTCTGACCGTTGTTGATCCATACGCGGCCCAATATCACTACACATACCACTACAACAGATCGGTTCCCCAAACCCCCGTAGTAGCCTCGGCTGTGATGGTCTTATACCCTGGTAACGCCCTCTGTTTGACCAGGGGATACGTAAGTTTGTAGGGAGGGCCGCAGATCGAGTCATACCGGGCAGGATGGCAGGACACGATGTGATGAGCGTATGAGCGCACGACACATGTATTGTGTATCTATGGACGGAAGGTATGTGCAACGTGCGAAGTATCGCAAGAGTTCCATCTCGACAATCGCCAACATGTCTCTGCTACTGGAGGTGGACGAGAAGGAAAATTGCAGCGTCGCGAAAAATGCAAGAAGCGGCATCTGCGGCCCTCATCGGGAGAGACAACGCGCGGAATGTATAAAGACTAGAGCGAAAAGATAACAGCACAAAATAGAGTGGTCGACTCACTGAGACATCCCAGAGCAGACATCTAATCCCTCTGACCGCTGGACCTCGAATGCAATTTTCAATCTGAATGATACCTGTCCAGTTTGAGTGACGCACAGACAGAAAATTGGCATTCGTTTGCTGGAATAGTCCATCCTGAGCGATGTGAGATGGAAACAGAGGAGGCAGGAGACCTCGGATTCCGCGAGGATAAGCGGATGTTCGAGCAGTGGCCGAAGGAGGCACCGCAGCTGGCAGTATTGGATCCACAGGAAGGTCTTGACCAAAATTGCAGTAGTGGCCTGTCTATGAGTAGAGAAGAGGACGATGGAGGTGGTCGTGGTCGTGGTCGTGGTAGGAGACAAATCGGTTCGGACATATAAGCGCCCGGGTGCATGCTGCTTTTATGCGAACCCTCACCATGATTCCGCCAGTGACTGCGCCGTCTCCGCTAAAGACCTCGAAGGAGGATATCCGAGGGCCATGCACTAGCATTTACAAGGTCTGGGCGACAGCATCGAGCGCAAACGACATTGGTCTCCGTATGCAAGGTATGTTCGTAATATCCTTTCAAACGAGTAGCAGCTGATCATTCGCTTTATATTTACAGATACCTAGTCATTTTCTGGTTCGCGTCACTCATGGACACCACGAAGTGATGTCCCGGGAATATGAAAGCCTTGCGAGTAAGAGAGCCAGCCTCCGACTCCTCATTTCGCCACGCATCCGGGAACGCGAAATTACCAACACAGGAAAAACTGGGCCCAACGCAGGTGCGTGGGTCTCGCGTCTAGCCGCTTTCGTATTCAGCATGCCAAAGCTTCGTGTAGTCGTGTCTAGTAAGACGGGGAGTGGGAGGAAAATAAGGAGAGTGAAGCGAGCGTCGCTACCTTCCGCGACCATCAAAGAGAAAATGCGCCTCGCTCGACCTGTAGTTCGAGCAGCACCGCATTGTCTCCGCTAACTATGAGGGTAAAGTACGTGTTTGTCGTCCTCGTCCATTACTCAATTTTCTCATTTCTCCTAAGTACGCTTACCTCCCATTGTATCCCTCGGAAACGCGAGTAGTCGGCCCTGGACGCATCCGGCGCACGCAACCCTACCTCCCCAGTTACGAAGATAGGCTGAAGTGCCTTCGCGCGGCCATGGGTTCACCGCGCGAGTCTCGCACTGCAGTCAAATGCTGGTCGTATACGGTGAGTCCAATATCCTTCTCCGACTGCTTCCATGCCATATCGTCGCCACCGCGTGCTAACCGCCGCTTCGTTCGCACAGGCACGGTTCTTTGCGCGTTCGAATCCGACCGCCACCGGAGCCCGCGCGGGCACTGAGTCCTTCGCATCAAGGGGTACGAGACGCTGTTCGCAAACAAGGCTTTCCGGTGCTGAGGTGGGAGATCGCGCCTGCAGAGGGAGTCGAGGACGTGCGGCGAGATACACAGATCAGGGGGCGGGGAGGTCGTTGTAGGAAGAATGAGGACGGCGCGAGAGGAAGTAGTGCGCATCTTCCTGGACCAGGTGCGTGGATCCATGTACGATGCGTGGTGCTGACTGTGTGCGTGTCCTTGCGTCGTATAGAGGGGTCTATCACATGGCAAACGCCCGAGTACAATACGACAGGTTCTGATGGATCCCAGAGAGCGAAATATGAACCAAGCGCAGAACCTGAATGTTGCACAGCGTACCCCGTTCTTTCGTTGAGCGCCAGCGCCAGCGATGCACCTTCTGGTTCTTCCCTAGAGATGCGGAGCAGTGATCATCAGCACTCTGCAAATAATACTGGGTGATAGAAGCGACAACGAATCGGAGAAGAGCGCGCGCGGGTCACGCTGGCCATGGAGCGAGTAAAAGAAGACTGAGTTGGTGACGGGCGAGGAGTACTTTCGACCCGTGCGGAATTGGCTTGTCCGAGTATGTGTTGTCTCACGTTCTCGCTAGGTCTAACAGAAACTGACCAACCATAGAACGCCCAATGTCCGCCTCGTGGAAACACAACGTAGCAGCCCTCTTGACGGATTCGCAGACAACGCGTTCTCCGCCGACCCTGTCCGGGGCAACATTGGCGACCTCGTTTTCGGCAAGTGCACTGACAACAGCACCCTTCCTGGGGCCGAGTGCGGATATGCCATATAGGTCTTTTGAACGATATATTGTGGCGCAGCTGGGAATGTGCTGAGACATTACTCGTGCCTGCAGAGTCCCATTCGACACCAACCCAAGCGCGGAAATGGCCAAGATGGCGCTCGGTCGGTACAACGCCACAACTTCTCCCCGCATTGGCGTCGTCTTCGTCAACATCGGAGGACCGGGTCTGTCGGGTGTTGACCTCGCGGCCACTGCTGATGGTCTCGCCCTGGTCCAACCGCGCGTGAGTCCCAGACCAGTGCATCCGAATCGTCAGCATTGCTCACATCGACGGGGGTCAAATCGGTGAGGAGTACGACAACATCGGCTTTGACCCACGCGGAATTGGTTTGATCGAGTATGTATTGTCGCACGACATTGCAGATCGGCCAAACAGTAGTTGACCAACCATACCCTGCCAGGCCCCAGACGAAATGCTTCACCGCCAGCGGCTCGCGTCGGGCTTTCATCGCGAACACCGTCCTCGACCGTGGCTACGACGTTTTGCCGAACGCGACAGACCCATACAACCGTTTCCATCTGATTGAGACCCAGCGGGACGCCAATGCGCTCTACCAGGCGCAATTCCAGATGTGCGCGCAGACGATGGGCCAGACGATCCGTCACATGGGCACGACATCTGTCGTGCGCGACATCGACTACATCAACACCCTCCTCGCCGGCAACGGGTCGCTGATCAACTTCTATGGCTTCTCGTACGGCACAATCATAGGCCAGTATCTGATCAACCTCTACCACGACCGCATTGGCCGCGTCGTCATCGATGGCGTTGTTGATGCAGACGTGTGGGCGAATGTGCCCCCGTTCCTGCAGCTCAGCAACGTTCTCAACTCGACGGACGCCGTCTACCAGATATTCTTCGAAGAGTGCGCGAAGGCTGGACCGTCGGCCTGCGCGTTGGCGACAAAGGACAACGAGGATCCCAGCGACATCATGACTCGCGTGGAGGACTTTGTCAACGGCCTGTACGAGGCGCCGCTCGCGGTCCCGAACGCGACGCTCCCCGGTATCTTGACCAATGGCCGTGCTCGGACGTTCATAATCGGCGGCCTAGAGTTCCCGTAGACTTGGCCCGACATCGCGGCTAAGCTTGTGGCAGCAATGAGCGGGGAGCACGTTCGAGCCCAATATGCGACACCCCCAGAGAGGTGCCTCGGGCTGTGGAACAAGACGCTGAACAACCGGATCCTCATCATCTTGAACATGGTGAGTCCGATGCCGTTAAGTTTTCCCCCGTTCTGGTTGGAAAACGACGCCTGATACCAACTCTCGCAGCACGACCCGGTCACGGCCCTCGTGAATGGCGAGCGCGCGCACTCGTCCTTCCCAACTCCACACTGCTCGTCCAGAGCCGCCGCCGGCTGGAACGTACGGAGGCGATCACGGCGCTGACGAGGAACAACTACCATCTCGGACTCCGCTGCTCACCGCCCTTCAAACCACCCTTATTCTCCGCTTCGGACCCTGCCCCTCCTTTCCGCCGCCACTGCGGTCTGCTAGTCCATGTCGACTCGGACAGGCTATACCAGCACCATGCGGTTACCCTTGACAGGACAACGGCTGGTTTTGCCCCAAAGGTTAACGCACCGGGCGTCCTTTGGTCCAATACGCCGCTTCTCTAGCCCCGTTGGAGGCGAGAAGCCGCCACAACCATAACATAACCTTCGAGCTCGTGCCCCTCTCCGTCTCCCTCGTGGTGTCTACATACACGAGGGTATTTGCACGACTCTTACTCAGCAACCCAGAGTTGTTGGATCAGGCTGTAGTCGCCGTCGACTCTGGGAGTTCTACGTACGTCCGACTAGTTTTCCCCATCCCTTTATTTCTGCCTTGCTGGAGGCTGGACACACCGATGGAGCCGGCCTCCCGTCCCTTCCGCGGCGCTGCGGTGGTGTGCCTTGAGAGGAAGTGTTCGCTGTCAAACGTGCAAGCGTTTGAAGACGCCATGAAAAACCGGTCCTTTGCACATGTCAGGAGGGCGAGGCGCGGCGGCAACTCGTGGATTTTACAACCTGCAACCGTGGAATGGTTACCTGTAACGGGCCCAGCTGAAGACTCGTAACGCTAGCGCAGTCCTGGGTGGACGTATGAGTCATGCTCGCCACGACGGATCTGTCAGAATGTGTAATGGATAAACCTGAAATCAGACTCCAATTAATTCGAGCTAAACGTCAGCTGACGCTGTTTTTTACGCTGGGGGCGCTTACTCAGGTCAGAAAAGAGGGTTCGACAGCCAAGCGCTCCTCATCCACAAAAGCAGAAGTTGACTTGCTACCGTCCTGTTGTCAAGGTTCCGGCCTCCTTGCTCTGCAAGAGGACGTCCATCCTGGGTTCACTATTCCAACACGATAGGTGCCTGAACACCAAGCACTGGTGATGGCAGCACGAAGGCACCCTCTTCGGAGCTGGGCCCATCGACGGATACGTACAATCGGTCTCTACACTCATTCTTAGCCTGCGTATTGGATTGACACCGACAACGACCACACCTATTATGGATGTTGCGGAGATAGATAGCCGCTGCTGCATGCTACACGTGTTTGAATGTACGTTCCCTTACACTGCGTCGCACCATGGAAGTGAAAACTGAAGGCAATAGGTTCCCATGAATGGTATCTGCGTGCCGTGTGGTTCGGGTGTACGTGCAGCCACATAGCAATTTTTATGTTTGTTAGGCTCCCTTCAGGTCAACTACGCAGCGGCGGCGACTCTGAAACCGCTAGAGGGACGGCAATATAAACCATGGGCAAAGCCCTGGCTTGAAGTGCAAGAGTAGGTTATCGCACAATGTCTCCCATTTCCGGTCGCTTTAAAGCCCTGATATACTTCCTTTACACCTGCTTCCTTTTCACGAAGTCGGACATTAAGACAACCGTGATCCCAGTCGTAAGCCAGCTGTATAATGCTCGACATAATTCATACTGACACATTCTGTAGAGCTCATTGGCTTCAGCATCAGCACCTTTGAGCGACCCTTCTCGCCTTCCCCACGTTGCATTCTGGGTTTGGTTTCACGTCCTTCACTTTGACGTCTCAAACCAAACCCTGGACCCCGACGAGGACGAGAAGAACAAGAGTGATCGCCCGCTCCCCGCGAAGCGGCTCTCCCGTGCGCAGGCACTCCAACTCCGCTGGATTCTTGTTCCGGTTTGTTTCATCCTGTCCAGCCTCTACAGTATCCAGACGGTGTACGCCAGTGCAGCCCTTGCCATCCTCACCATCACCTACAACGAGTTTCATGCACATCGTGGGCATTGGATTATCCGAAACCTTGTTAATGCCCTCGGTTTTGGGTCTTTTGAAATTGGGGCAACGCTCATCGCAGGTACGTACTCATCGTATTTTTAACAACCCAGGCCTGTAATCACGACTCTCACAGGCTCAAACGCGTCCATGCTGGATGATGTCGCCATCTGGTCTGTGGCGGCCAGTATGGCCATCTTCGCCACTACCATCCACTCTCAGGATTTTAAGGACACCGAGGGAGACCGCGCTATTGGACGGCACACCGTACCCATTGTATTCGGAAAGGCGGCAAAGTGGACTGTGATTGTTCCGCTTCTACTGTGGTCCCTCGGCTTGTCTGTCCTCTGGGGGTTGGATGCTGTGATGAGCGGAGCATTCCTTGCTCTTTCGGGCTATGTCGGTTACCTATACATAGTTGGCGAGACAGTCCAGGACTACCAGATCGCTTTCTACTGGTATAACGTATGTCTCCCTTTCAAAATTCGTCCATTGTAGAGGCTAACTACTTGTTACAGGCTTGGCTATGCATCGCACACGCCCTGCCTGCATACCACAGGATGTACTACATCAATAGGCGTTAAGGGGTCAGGACGGGCAGTACTAGTACCCCATTAGAGTGGCAAATCGGGAGTTATAGTTAGATGGTAGTTCCGAGCGGTTTAACGTGTATTTCCGGCCATCGTACAACTATGTAGTGTGCGAGTCAAGCTGATATGAACGCATGGCAACCAATTCTGCATAGACCGCCGCAGCATGAACCATGATCTAGTTACCATTGTCCGAATTGTCATGAGTGCGACAGATCTGCTACCAAATACGGGAAACATCTTCTCAGGCTTATTCAACAGTCGGCCGCATTGTATTGCCTAGCTCCACACTGACCATGGCGGTCGAATCAGGGACAATTGACTTCTCGTCACGATGCAAGATGATTGTTGTAGTGGCAAGGGCCACACACTAGCCTTACGGCCAGTATTTGTAGCTAGTCAACCGAGTATGGTTAGTTCGGGTATGCACGTGCTCGCTTAGTCACTACCCCACCGTTTACGAGCTCATCCTGTTTTGGGCTCAGACCTCGTCTCCGTCCTTCTGAACTATCTGCGTGCTTCTCTATTTATCTCTCATTAGGTTTGATTCCATTACAAGTTTGGATCCACCCCGTTTCCCGATTCGGCGTCGATATCAACCTCCGTGTCAAGCGCTCGCAACTCCTCTGCCAGCGTTCCCTCGCCGTCCCCTCTCCCATAGCTCTCGCTTTCGGTTCTAATCGATTCTAGCAACATGGACGGCCCTCAAGTGCCGCCCCCCTCTGTTTACTGGTCCCAATCCGACCCTCTGAACGGCGGATTTTACGATCCGCCCAATCTCGCCACGGCTCAGCGGTTCGCTGCCCCTCAGCCTCAAGTCGCTCAACCCCAACCTACGGCCGAGCAATTAGGCCAGATGGCTGCACAAATGGCCTCTCAACAAGTGCAAGAGGCAGCGCAGGCTCAAGCGGTCGCCCAAGCGCAGCTCGAAGCCCAGGCGGCGGCGCAAGCTGCTGCCCAAGTTCAGGCTCAGGCCGCTCAAGCCGCGGCGCAGCCGCCTCCTCCGCTCAATGAGCAGGATACGCTTCGTGAGTTGTTTCAGGCTATTTTAAACTCGAAATTCCAGAATGCAGCCCTACGGGCGCACGCGCAGCAGCAAGACGATCCTCTTCGTTTCACAGGCTGACCGATGCACACCGGAAACATGCATCAATCTGAACTGGCGAATGATGATCTATATGGACGGAGCTCATCACCGAGTGCATCTGTTTCGTGGGTCCTCCACAGAAACAATCAAGAACGCTACCGGCGAAAGAGAAGTAGGTGGTGAGCAAACACCCATCTTTCTCATGGATGCAAGCATCGTAGGACGTCGCGGTACCAGGCCATTCTTCGTGCGGCGGAGGGAGTCTTGGCGTTCGGCGTTGCTGCAGCTCACCTCGTCTTATATTGAACGTCATGCATTACTTAGATATCTCGGTGTTGTCATGGCTAGAGGATGCGCCCCATGATGGCTCACGGCTAGACATGCCCCTCTGAGACCTCGAGCGGCAGGTGCCTCCGAAGCTCGAATTGGGGCACGAGACGTACTGAGTCGACACCTTCCATGGACACACCCATCAAAACTACGCTTGGTAAAGCTTATCCCACTGCACCCCCCAGTGACGTAGTTGGGGTACATTTCAAGATCGCCAATCGACTTTCAAGAGCCGCAGGCGCATCACCTTCCACATCCTCGAAACTGTCGACTGCACCTGCCAAGCCCCTCAATAGGACATTGGGCTCAATTCGTCCGAGACTCCAAAGCGTATCCAGAAACCGTCCCGCCCGTCAACGCGAATGAGCCGAATCCACTCTCGCGCAGTAGAAACGTAGTCGCATGGGATGCACCCGCAACGGAGCCACGTCATCCTGTAGCTCCACGTCCCGCTTTGCGAGCGAGCAACATGTGTGGGGGGGTAGGACAGCTTTGTGGCGCTTCAGAGGAGAGCGCGGATCAGGGTGGCTCTCGCGAGACAGGATGCCTTCCGCGGGGGCGGATCGGGCGTACAGCAGCAACAGTTCGTCGCCACGACTTTGTTGTGGGACGTCCCAAGGCTTGGATGTGTGCCGTGGCGGCTGGGGAAGAGGCCTGGATGGCTTGCGTCGGGCCGCCGCCTCGCGTCGCGTGTTTAGCGGCCGAACGCTAGCACTGTCTGCAGGGGGCACAAGAACTTGGTTGTCAAGAGGACAGCTGGGCGGCGGCGGCGCGATGGTAGCATCCTTTCTAGGACCAGCTTCGTAGATCACGGTCGTCTGTCCTCCCATCTCCGCATGTCCATGGGATTCGCGGGTATCATCGTACGCCTCACCCAGCGTGGACGAGCCGGTGCTCAGCAAGGTCGCATCCTGCGCCACGGTCCGGGGTGCACCATCCGGCCCAAATTTGCACCCGAACTCGCGGCCGCATTCGTCCACCTCCCCGCAAATTTGCTCGATGGCCCGGTAGAGCTCGGCGATCGGCGTCGTGCAGCGGTCTGCGACGCGGAAAGATGCAGTCGCCGACGCCGACGCCACATCTGTCCGAGTGCGCTCAACGCGGGGATGTGAAGGCCGGGCTTTCGCAGGACGAGGCCTCGTGATAACGGTTCTGGATTGATCGCCTGAGTCGACTGTGGCCTGGCGGACATACGTCTCGCTCCTGGGGAACGAGGGTATAGAGGGATACTCTCCCTGAGTGAGGTCGAAGACGGTGGATAGAGGGACGGCACACATGAGCTGAGGCGGCAGTAGGTGGCGAGCGTGGGGTGGCACCAGGTGTTTCGAGTCGACGGCCCATGAAGCCTGTTGGTATAAGAGCGTGTAAAACGCATTGTGTTGCAAACTTAGCAGATGACAAAAGGACGAACGAGCCAACTCGCACCGGTTGGGCGCCGATCGTGTGGGGTTCTGCGCTGATTGTTGAATACCGTTGCCGTATCGAGGCCACGAGCGGCCGGCATCTGCGATCGTCAGGAATGATCGCTCTATCTCTGCCCCATGACAGCGAGCAAGTCCGATCCGAGTGTCGTCGTGACCGTTGAGTGCAACAACTTGGGATGATGATGGCGAAAGCAAACGTCTTAAAGGAAACTTCCGGACAGGTTCGGTCCTCAGGGCGTCTAATGGGTGCAGTTGGCCGGCTTCGTCCGACTCTTCCTTCCCTCCTTCCATCGACGTGGCCCGCCCTATCCCAAGTACGTATTCTGCTATTCGCGAGTGTACGTGCGCTTGGAGGCAAGTATTCAAAGTCGATACAATAGCCAATTCACATTCGAGCGTGTGGCATGCGCACGTAGGTCTATTATCACTATCAAGAAGGCTCTCCCCGACGCTTGCCGGGGCAATTAATGTAAGTCTCGTGGTTTGGATGGTCTTTGAAACGATTTGTCAACCTCCATATTCCTAGTATTGTCTGTAGTCTTCGACGGCGTCATCGCACCTTCCGCTTAATCTAACCAGGCGTTGCGGATATCTAGGTAGGGCTCGAGATGGGACGAGTATCCACCGTCCCCGCGAGTTATCTTCAGCATTACACGTAGCCCTGTGAGTGTTTTCGAATGTCGTTTATCAAAGCCTTACTCTCATTTTTGCTATCCTGCCACTTCATCCGCCACGTCTCCCGTCTGTGGCTCGAAGCGATCCCGTCCTCGCAGATCCTCCGCGCCGCGCTGCACTTTAAAACCCTCGCGACGGACGCATACAACGTACCTAGGCGTAGTGAATCACGTCGCGAGGACGCGCAAGCACTCGACATGACCGATCGCTCCTGAACTGCAGGTGATCACGATCCGCGAAGAGATCCTGGCGGACTCTCTGACGGTGTGGGCTCACTCGATCTTCGAGTACCTTCATCTGGAGCGGTGCAATCGGAATTCGAGGAGGAGGAGATTGTTTCCGGCCTGTTGAGGAGCAGGCTGGATGTGCGGTAGGTCGAGGACGAGTCTAGACTCGAGCTTCGCATTTGAACTGGTGTCGAAATTCGGAGGGCGTGTCGGTAATGTTGTTTCCCTCAACAAAGTCTTTGACCGATCTAATGGATTATGACAGATAATGTTTGGGAAGCACGAAGGGACACCGGCTCGATGTCATGCGCCATGCGTGTCGTTCTGGACCTGGTTGTCATCCTATCCGAGTTTTAGAATAGATCGCTAAGCGTTCCCTCTGATTCGGATTCGTGACGCTGTTCGATATAAGACGACATGGGAAAGGAGGGGAGGAAGTCTCCCTGTGCCTTGGGGACGCCGTACCACTAAGTGTCCTCCCGATCACTTCCTGTGCATGGTTTTGGCTGTGTCAGTCCGTCCTCGGACTGTACAACGCCTCAACCTGTCCTTCAATTCGCGTACGCTCACGATGACTCTTTTCTCAAACGTTCAGAAACGTGCTGAGATTGACCACGTCATAGGGACCGACAGGCTCCCGGACTACTCGGACAAGGTGAAGCTGCCATCCACCTCCGCGATCATAAAGGAAGTCCTGCGCTGGCATCCACCTGGTCCTACAGGTGTACCACACATGCTCCGCGAGGACGATAACTATAGGGGATACCACATCCCTAAAGGTACTGTAGTTATGGGTAACATTTGGTAAGCCGTGCCGTTCAACTCCCTCAGACCGGACTGGCATCTCACATGCGCCGCAGGGGAATCCTTCACGATCCTGAGGTGTACCCGGAGCCTGAGAGGTTCATGCCCGAACGATTTATCAAGGATGGAGTGTTGGACTGCAGTGCGAATGATCCCGGTCGTGTCGTGTTTGGCTTTGGAAGGCGGTATGTGACTGTATATGCCGCGCTATGCTGGCTAGAACTCACATACGTTATCCACATTAGCGTGTGCCCTGGGCGATTGTTCGCCGAAGACTCGATGTGGCTCATGGTCGCACAATTCCTGTCCGTCTTCCATGTGTCCACTAACGACCACCAGTTGCCGCCGAAAGTGGATTTCACAGGTGGTGCGCTATCGTGAGTCGCCGTTCTGTCTGTCGAGAGTGTTTGTCTGCTGACATGTCCTTCGCTTGCAGCGGCCCACTACCTTTCGAGTGCACCATTCGTCCACAGTCTGCGGCAGTGGTAGAACTTGTCGAATGTTGCGGTCGTGACTAGATGCCAATTGCGAAGTTGGGTCGTATGCCGTCCGTTTCCGATAAATGTCATTGTAGAAGCCTATGTCAAGTCTGCGGAGGTTATAGAGCTGAATTTTGCGACTCGCCTAAAATGAGATGCAGCTGTGACCGTTCTTCGCGGTAGAACACAGGTACGGATGTGTATGGCATGGTCTGCGGTGGTCCTCAAAGCAGCACATCCTGCGCCTTTGCTCTGCCTGAACGATGTCTGTTCGACACATTTCTGATCCTACATTTTGAGCGAATCGACTCGAAGCTTCACACAACGAAGTACAATTAAGGCGGCAATCGTACTTTGCTTGATCCCGGCAGAGGCACAGTTTTCATCTCCATCCATGCCGGCTGCTTGGGAAGATGACAAAGTACGTGCCCACATCAGAAATTCCCAGGAGTTCTGACAGGTCTGACACAGATGTTTCAGACATTTTCAGACATTTTCAGATACTTTCAGACCCATTTCAGACCTGTCAGAAGTCAGAGGTCAGAGGTGCAAAACCCCCCCGTCAGACATTTTGAAACGGAAATGCACGGTGCAGCGACAGGCCTGACGAGGCCCACAATGGCTTGGATGTCCCCTGCGAACACCCTCCGACGACGAAACTGGTGCACGACGGGCGTCATCATCGGCAATGCTGGTCGTCGCTGTGCGTCAATGTGCAAGCACCGACAAGCTCTCCAGTCCCCGCGCGTGGGCCGCGCTCTCCCAGACGGTCGCGCAAGAGTAATAATACCTCCCGCACCTCAAACCCTGGCGCCGCGAAGGGTAGGTGGCCGACGGTAGGTCGATGTCTGTGTTTTCGGCCTCTTAGGCGCCCTAAGCGCCAGATATCCAGACATTCAGAACTCGTGTGAATTACTGATGCAGGCTCTTGCGGGCGAGAGCGAGGTCAAGTTCGCCCTTGGCGACGCCAGGCGAATGGAAAACGAGCATGGTCGTGGAGATGAGTAATATAACTGGCTGAAGAGAAGGCTTATATGAGGTCAGAGACTCGATGCACCGCCCGGGCATTGCAGTGCTTCGCCGTGGCCGTCGACGCGGAGCAAGGCTGGAGGCCGTCTCTGATTGGGATGACTGGGAGACAAGAAGCGATGGTCGGTCCGAGCCAGCTCACACGGCCGGCCCGAGCTCGAGCGCTTGTGGTCTGTAGTACGAAGGCATCCGGGACTCGGAAGCGTGAACAGTCAAGATTTTTTTTTGCGAGGCCTTGACAAGGCCGGACAAATATTTCAGCACTGTAAGTTCGGAAAACCTCATGCGGTGTGCCGGTTTTCAAGCTCGCATTTTCTTCCCTTGCAGCCCACTCTCCTCTTTCCTTCTCTTCGCTCGGTAGATTCCGAATGGAATAAGGGTCGTACAATATTTCGTCGTCTTATCGCAACGAATTGCGATATATGCCTGCCCTACAGCGATCCACGCATTCTCACTCCACCTTCGGCAACTCGTGAAACACCGGCGTCACCGTGATGCGCGCATGGTCCCACTGTGAGCAATGTCGTCAGGGACCCCTTGACTGCCAACGCCGAAACCTCAGGCGATCACTCACCACCTCTCCGGACGTGTAGTAAGGGTCCTTCTTGAGCGTCTCCCAGGCCTTCTCGACGCTATCCACCTGGACGATCGAGTAAGAGCCCTGACGTTTCTCGTACAGGTCGGCATCCGAGGAGTTTGCCCCCTCGGTGAGCAGGCCACCTGCAGCGACTGCGATCAGGGGGCGTGGGTGTTTGGTCAGAGCGAGATTCAGACTGCGGCGGCGCACATCGCGGGCGAACGTACCGATGTATCCGTCTTTGACGAGCGGCGCGTTGTACGCCCTGTGGGCCGGGTTGTGCTTTGTGCGATTGGCCACTGTGCCAGGAATGTCGCGGGAAAGGATGAGGAAGTAGTTCTTGTTGAGAGTCGGGACGGACATGGTGTGTGACAGCGGATGGTGGACGGTTGCAAAGAACTGGCGTACCCCTGCTCAAAAGGTTGGACTTTATGCAAAACATGGGCGTTAGAAGGATGAGACGATGCGATGCTGGGAATCACCTACTGTTATACGAAAATCGGATGTCGTGGTTTCGCTCAAGGGTGTGGGTTGACTTGTGCGCAGTTTTAACGCTGGAGAAGTCTGGAGGCCGCCTTGTGAGTGCATGAAGTAGATAATTATGGTTTCGAAGGCCACTTAGTCATATACCAATTGCCATGAAATCGAGCGAGCCTTGAAGTCGAAGGAGGTGGCATGAGGAGACCTCGGCAACCACGTTTCCGAGCTTAGACTGTCGACATTACGAGGGACACGCTGGCTGAGGCTGTGTCTTGGATCTGGGATTGGGAAACGGTCTGAGCGGCGATAAATAGGCATAATGTCACTTGGCCACCTGGGTCAGGCTTTGCAAAGAGTTTTGAAGCGTCTTCCCGAAACTCGATAGAGGGCGAGCACAACCGTGATCGGGGTCGGTGACTTGCACAAAGAAGAGTGCTCCGCAGCAGTGGCTTCAAAGGCCGAGCGCGCAATGCCTGTGAGAAAGGGATGTCAGAGGCGGGAGATGGGTGATGTTCGATTCATCCGCATTTCTGACTCACGAACTGCGAACTCGGTCCGGTCGTTCGAACCCATGGAAGTAGCTCGCTCCATCCATCTGTCGTAATCATGCGGCGAATAGATACTTATGTGCAGTAGAAGGTTGTCTATACGAGCTTGAGCCACGAGCATCTCACCATCCGTGTTTGGTCTGACGCGAGTTTTACCACTCTGGTGGGCACGTCATTCAACGTCTTGCCCAAGACGGGCGCCAGGACAGAATTGTCCAGAATCAAAGGCACTCCTGATGTTCAAGGTGTAGTGGGAAGATTGGCGACAACGAGAGGTAGTATCACCAACTTCTCCTTGTCCCACTGCGGAAAATTGTCAGTCAAGCAAGCACGTCGAGTCAAGACGAAGAACCATAACTCACTACCCCGCTGGTATAGTAGACATCGCTTTCCACGACGTTGCGGACAGTCTCTATGCTATCGGCCTCGCAGATCAAGACCGATCCGACCATGCGCTTCTCCGCCCCAGGGGCTATAGATTCTGGGGTGAGCATTGCTCCTCCTAGCTCTAACAGGACCATGTGCATGATCAGCAAAGATCGGAAGACAACTCATTGGAATGGCACGTACTGACGGTGCCTTCCCTCGCCTTGACCGCAGCGTTGTCAAGGTGGGACTGACGAACGCTCAAGCGACGCTGCAAAGCACCCTGGTCTGACATGTCCGGCGCGTAGACGATGAACTTGTGAAGTATCGGTGCGTTCTCCGCTTGAGAGGACATTGGTCGGATGGCAGCGAATCGTCCAGGACTCGAAGGTGTAGTGGAACGTATGCTACGAGGAATCCGGTACGATTGTCGGAGAAGAGTGGGCATGCGAGGGAACGACGTGGTCAAGTGCAGGAGTCAAGCTGTGCGGCTGTCATCAAACCGAACCGAACCGACTCGGCCGCATGAGGCTTCGGCTGTTCGAATCCCGCGCTGGACACTTCAGAACACTTTGAAGCAATAATTCGTCTGCTCGCAGAGCAGACCGTGCATTCTTATGGTAAGCGCAGTACGAGAAATACAGTAGTATGCTTCGCGGACTATTGTATTTTACTGTAAGTTGATCCATACTCTGAGATATCGAGTTCGCGGGTCGCCCTAGTACTGATTCGAAAGTTAGCATCGGCTGGATGTTCGTGCGTCGGAACGCTTACCTCCTCATCTTCGAACTTGATCTGTACCTCGCCCTCCTCCTCCTGTTTACATCCTCCTCGTCATCGTTGTAGTCCGCTTTGGGCCCGGACTCATCCTCCCACCCCTGACCGTCTTCATCATCCGCTTCATCCCCTTCGTATTCATCTCTGTTGCGCTTCACGCGGACAGTATAGAAGTATGAGGAAGGCGGCGGAGGCAGCAGAGGCAGCAGAGGAGGAGGCGATAGCATGTTTAGGAAGACCGCAGCCAACGAAGGACCCGGGAGTGACAGACCAGCTCTCCTCAGCCGCTTCTCCCTCCGTTGGTGCACCTTCTCGGCCTCGGGGCGGCGACGCTCGGCATTGAGCTTATTTTTGAGCTGTCGGTTGAAGCCGATGCGCTCGAGACCGAGGACGCGCACGGTGAGTGTGCCCTTGCGGTAGAGCTCCTGGATGGCTTGTTTTTGTCGCCATGGCGCTTTCCTCCGCCGTAGGTGGCGGACGCGATGGCACAGATGACGGACTAGTCGTTCAAGGCGCCCAAATGCCAGCTGTGATGAGCAGGAGAGTGGGGAAAGCGGGGTACAATACGCACCTGGTTCCCAAGACCTCCGAGATGGTGCACGCGAAGATGCGCGGGGCTGGTGTGGCGCATGTATTTCCCTGCGTAGAACGTCTTGTCCCCTTGGCTGTAGAACACCTCGCGGGTTTGCTCGCAACAGGAGTACATCTGGTCCGTGCGGAGCGAGATGCTCTTCGCGTCGTCGTACTTGTAATCCGGGATTATGATGCTTGTCCACAGGCTGTTGGCACGAGAACGCGACAGTGTCGACGAAGAGAGGGCGCGACTTGCTGAAGGGAATGTCAACAACAGTGTTTCTCAAGTGGTCACGGACACCGCGATCTCGGGTCGCGTCGTTAGCGCTCCGCGCCCTTCCCTTTCTCTCCGCTCCCCATGAAACAATCAATCGAGCACTCACCCTTTCATCCCCATCAATCAAATGCGAGTCCAGAGCGCGGCGAATACCGAGGTACGTCAACCCCTGATGCATGCGAGTGAGCGGGTCGCCTTGCAACGGGGAGTTGAGCGCGGGGCGGGGGAGCCTGTCGATGTTGGCCTCGCGCTCGAGCTGCGTGTCGATGCTCCAGTGCTCTTCCTAGCGGTTGATCACCTCGTGGTTGTACCTCTCGAGTGCGTCTTTGAGGGAGTCACGCTCCTTGAGGTAGGCGTCGGACAGGTGATGGGCGGAGTCGCGCTCGGCACGGCAACTGTCCCGACTCCAAGCGCGGGGAGTCGACGCTGAGCACTGCCTCGAGTTCTCGCGACGACCCTTCGACAGAGCTTCCCTTCTTCTGCTCAGCGTCAGCGCGCGTAAATCCGCCGTCCGTCCCTCTGCGATTGGACCAGTAGTCCGGGTATTGGGCCTTGTGGTCCTCCATCAGCTTGCGCGCCGCGACCTTATACACATTACGCTGTGCCTGAGAGAGTCGTCGCCAGGCTGCGCCCGCCTCCAGAGAGAGAGTAACTTGTGACCGCTTCTTACTGCCATCGTCCGAGATGTGGTTAACAGATTTTCTCACATACTCCGGGCGGAAGAGCAAGAAACCGTTCGCCGGCGGTTTGACCCGATGACGAGCCTTGCTCTTCCGTTGGGTCGCGCGACTCGCGCGAGTGCTTGCACGAGCCCTGAGATCTCAGGAGCATGATTAGGGAGAGTACCATCGAAGAGGATGTTCCTGCGTGAAGCGCCATTTGTCGGTATCAACGTTCCGAAGCAGAGAACAAGCAGGGCTTAACGACATACGGGGGAGGGGGAGAAGGAGGAAGAGACGGGGCACTTTGTCCATCCTAGCATCCGTATATATGACCGCACCGCAAAGAGGAGAGAACACGTGGTGTACGCACACTGTGCTTCCGAGCTCCCTGCCACCGTCCGTACTTGGGCGGATAAAAACCATGAGAGTTCACAGCCCTGTGAAAATATTCGCATTAGCATCCTTTCTGGTGGCTCAAGTATCAATGGTAAGATCCAAATGACTTACGTCCATCCCATTTACTGTGCCATCAAGACTTCGCGGCCTAGCACTGGCACAGGCATGACTCGGCGACTCGAATTACATCTGGATGCGCTGGGCGGGCATGTTACACTGCAAAAGGGCGTTCGAAGCGTTGGAATATATTAGTAAAATGCATTGAACCGCTGGAACAATGAACCCATCACAACTTACTAGTAGCCTTACTGTGACACCTTTTGAATCCGAGTCGGCGATATCTTGCTACGATAATGTCCAAACTTCGACTGCCGAACAGCGGCATAGACGTGTTACGTCGAATATACTCTTGAATGTATTTGATGGATGCCACGATGGAGAGGAGTGGGTGCACACATCATGGAAGAAAACCAAGCGGTGTGCGCACCCCGTACTCCGCAGCGTCGGGTAGTGTATTACGTAACCACAGCGTTTGATGGGCGTCAAGGCTGCGCGTCGCGGCTCTCAATTCGCGTCTCACTGTCGTGTTTGTTAATGAAGAATTTGGTCAGTGTTGTATATTTATTTAACTATTGACATCCTCATGTACGTGATCCAGGCGATGCACAATCCTGGAGACACCTGCAGAACCGCGAACTCAGTGGACGTCATCCGACTTCTGGTCGTCTCGATGGCAGCCTAAACTTCAAGGTTAAGCTTCAAGCTTCAAGTTGGACCAGGCCCGTCAGCTGGACTATAGGAGAGCTGTGCGCGGAAGGGAAAAGAGCGGAGTGCGCTGAGCTACAAATCGATCGTCAAATGCTCGTCTCTCTCCGTCCTCGGCGTACTGCTCGCTGATCGGAAAATTACAGTCTACGCAGACAAAATCAAATCTGTGAAGCATCTCGCCAGCACAGTTCCTTGATATTGCAAAGCTGGTGCGTAGGCTGATCGTCCACGTCATCTGCACCCTGTACCACTGACACTGTGGACGAACTCCGCGAATGCTCAGAGACGATCTGAGGGCTTCCGCCTTGTCTCGCTATTTCTGTCCATATCGGGGATCGGTCCGTCGACAGCACGCTAGCTGTGTAACCTCAAAGTTCACACGCTTGATGACCTAGAGATCAACTTTAGATCGGAGGAGTGAGATGAAAGTCAAGCTCAGTGCCAGATCGTCGTGGTGGAAGACAAACTGCGCAAGCCAAGTTCGATGCCTTGGATGAGAGAAGTTCGCGCCGGAGGAGGGAGAATCTCGTGAAGGCGTATGTGCATCAGTAATTCACCCGAGTTCTGAATCATCTGAATGTCTGACATGTGAGCGCTTACCCAATAGCTCACCGGCATCGATCCGCTGTGAGCCGTGCATGCACTCAAAACCCCCGTTTTTGAGACATTAATCATTGCACCCATCCCACCAAACAGTCCGGGAGCACGCGAGCCCCGCACGCATCGAGCGCGACGCTCGAGGGCTTGCACAACCGAAGCACGACCGTGGCGGCCTTGCCGCCGCCGTTGCCAACACTGTCCCCGATCGAGCCTTAGTCTTATGGTCGGGGGGAAATTGCGGATGACGGACAAGCCACAAGGGTCCCTTTTGGGCCAACTTGCGCGCTGCCGCAGCATGGTTAGTGAACCTTTCCTGAATGTCTGACAGGGCGCTTTCGCACCTCTGACTTGGGCCGACCTCTGACGCTCTGACAGGTCTGAATCAGGTCTGAATCACATCTGATTGCATCTGAAACATCTGGGTCAGACGTTCAGAACTCCGGGGAATTTCTGATGTGTTCGCGTTGCCAGCGAGGGCACAGATGCAATTGTGGCCGAATCTCGGGATTCCTCCCACAGATGTCGAAGAAGGGACTTGGGGAGTTTTAGCGGAGATGTCTCAATTGTTATCGCCAGAGGGTACGTGAGATGCATTATGATCGCTCAGCGTGCAACTCGTCATTTTTTGCCTAGATATCACCTCGGAAGCCGAAGAGTAACGGCGTACATATCGTGTTTGTCCACCCAGACCGGTCCAAGGCGCAAGAGTACTTCAGCGATTGGTCCCACGGCTCATGAGGATGGTGAGTCATTGGTTAGGGCCGTAGGCAGATCTTTGTCTCCACTGGCGTCGGTTCTTCCACCAGGTTTGTTTAAACAGTTACTGATCTCTTACAGTCTACATTGACGTTGATGATTCGCTCGCGCATACTATAAGCCCCTCCGTCAGTATCAGAACAGTGTCGAGAAGACGCTTGCCATGTTCGCCCTCCCACCCTTGCCCCCGTTCTATGGAAGGATGTCTTGGCGACTTTACGTCACGTTTGTGCCGCCGGACGCCTGCTAAGCGGCGTTTCTCAGGTAGTAGGTGTTGAATGTGTCCCTGATGTCATCTGCGTTAACGATCGCAACGGCGTATCGGACAGGTTCGATCATTTCTACCGTGTGAAAAGCAGACACGAGGTTCTCTACAGATGCAGACAATGCGTGCGCCACCGACCGCTACGCCTTTACGCTTTGTCGTGCATAAAGCGCCTGATGGTACAATTCCTTGAAATGGTACATTAAGAGGATGGCGGATGGTATAGACTGCCTTCTAAAGCGTTGGTGAGTGACACGCAAGGACTATGTTTCCATTAATACGATCGGGGTTACTTTGCTTTCCAACGCTGAGGAACTTGTGTCGTTATGTCATATTGGCACCTCACAGTTGCAGGTCATTGCTCTGATCCTATGAGTTGGTTCTCTGTATCCGATCAGGACCGCATGCCTTGTTCGGGAACGATACATTCATCGCGTAGCACTAGTCCTCGACCGCTGTGCATCGTCGTCGAGTTGCTGCTTCTTTTGCATATGCAAGCGTCGACGATGCGCCGTGGTAGCGGGCATAGGGACCAGGCCCAAGTTTGTGAGCTTCCATACAATTCGAGCCTCGTGTTCAACTGTTTGTGCCATGGCCCAGGAACCCGTCGCGTAGCGGCTAGTGCCACAGATTGTATGCTAGCGCACCATCTACTCGTTCCTCCTCAGCGCCGCAGCCGCTTGAATCGAGCCGTCCGATCACTCCCGTCGTGGACAAAGCATAGGGCTAGCCATTGTTGCCTCGTTGCACCGCGCCTTTCCTTCGGGCGCTTGCCTGACGCAGACCGAGTATATATCGGACCCTGAGTTGAGCCAGCATCGTCATCTCTCTTCGTTCACGCACTCTCGATCTCTTCGTTCAAGTGCTCTCTCTCTCTCTTCATTGCACCCCTGCTATCTTCCTTGCTCCTCTACTTTTCGCACATCATGGTACGTCGGCCGTTTTCGAACCTCATTCTGCGGTGCCCGTGATGACCTTTCCGCCACTTTCACGCAGCCCGTCATCATTCCTGCAGAGGCTCTCGAGACCCGCGACGGCCTTGTCGAATGGCTCTCGGGCACGCTGGGGAAGGACAAGCGACCCCCCAACGCGTTCATCCTGTTCCGGAAATTCAGGAACGCGACAGCCGCAGCGGCTGCAGCGGCTGCAGCGGCTGCAGGGGTGCAAGGAGGCAAGAAGCGGCAGACGGAAGTCTCTAAATTCCTGGGCGTCACGTGGAGCAGCCTCGGGAAAGACGACCAGGCGTTTTGGTTCGAGATCGGGGAGGCCGTGAAGGCGATACACAGGCGCCGTTTCCCGCAGGTGGTGCGACAGGAACAGACGGCAAAGAGGAAGCAGAAGCAGACTTTCCCTTCCTCTTCCACCTCCCAGACGACGCCCATGGGCCCACAGCAGGTCCCCCCAGTCCCCGGCCAGTTCCCCGACTTCCCCACCCCCGCCTCGACCTCCCACGTCCAGCCATCGCTCGGATATGGGCAATACTGCCCTCAGCAGTGGGCCGAGGGGGCGAACTTCCTGGCCACATACGGCGTCGACACCGAGCCACTCCCACTCGGCAACTACGACATTCACGCGAACGTCGCTGGTTTCGGCTTCCCTTGCTGGGACGACATCGACTTCAGCTTTGGGGTCGACCACGGAATCGACTTTGGCCTCGGTTCTGGGGACATCAACGATTCCGGCTTCGTGGCTCCCGTTTCCGAGGTGGACTACTTGGTCGGATCTTCCCTCCCCGAGGGCCACGCTTCCAGCGTGTTCTCGCCGCCAGCGGGGATCGCGGACACGTACGCTGGAGTGGACAGATCCGGCCCTCTTCAGGAGTTCTCCCTGCCTCCGCCGTCGCAGTCCATCGTGCAGCGGCCAATTTCCGAGGCTGTCGAAGACGAGGTATTCGTCGATGTGTCCATGGTCGACTTCGATGAGTACGACCCTATCTACGAGTAGTAGATTGTCCGGTTCGTTGTTCTTATTTCGCACAAGCCGCTGCCTATTCCTCCCCCATTTAGAGATTTCCCATTAGATGACATCGTTCCCCCGTCTCGTGTTCTTTTAGAATGTGCTCATGCACCGATATCCTCTTGCATTTGTCTTATACCCTGCTATCGTCCCCATCCTAGCTATCGCATATACATACACTGAGTACCGGTCTTGTCGCAATGCATTCTCGTGTTCAGGGCTTCGACTGTTCCAGACTGTGGGCCACGAGCAGACTCCGATCAAATCGGAAGTCGCCTTTGAGCCACCAGAGTACCGCCACATCGCAAACACATTGCATGTCGGCACCGCTTGCACGATCATACTCCCTGATCGAGTGGCAACTTTGATTTGCAGCCTGATACCCGGATAAGTTTTCTTCTGGTAACTACACCAGGGTGAGTGTCCGTACGACGGGTAAGGGTACTGTAATAGACAACAAGTAGAGTGCCTTCGATGCGTAATGTACTGGAGGATCGGGAAGAAGGATTCTCATGGTACGAGGCGCGGCCAATCCTAAAGTAGTCGAAAAAGAGTACGTTGAACATTTTGACTCGTTCAGCGGCCTCGGTCGCCACTCTCGGCGTTCTGATCCGATTACTTATCATGGCAAAGTTTGCACTGCACTTGCGGCATAACCCTCCTGAGGTCGATGATGCCGGGATTGGCGCGCCAAGTATCAGAATCATCGAAGGTCTCGACTAGACCATGAAGCGCTCAATCGTACATTTTGCAGGCATGGGTCGGTGAGCGCACGGGTTCTCCGCCATGACCGCGCGCACGTACGACCTCCCTAGCGGTCAGGACATTCGAATAATCGTAATCAACGGGTCAGCCAATTTGAGGCGGGCTGCATCGCGCTCGCGCTTGGCTACCGCGACTTCGGCTTTCAGGCGGATGAATGCCTGTGGAGATGGATGACGGTTACCTCTACCCCTTTTCTGGTCAACAAGGGACGTACATCGAAGAAACGCACCGCCAATCTTGCATCTTCTCCATGATCTGCGAATCCGGCATCCTCGGGATATCCTGACCACGTCTAGCATTACGGCGGAGTAGGGGAACAACCGTGACGACGACGGCCACATGTGCACGTACATCTTCGTTCAGCATATCTGCAATCTGGCTTGAGGCTAATTCGAGAGCTTCGTCGAGCGGCAGACGGTCGAAACGGCCAAGGCCAGACCACAAGTGCCAGTCAAGGATGGCTGAAATCGTGTCCTCCAGGTTGAAGAGCGGCGACGAGCTCATGAGGCGATGAGGATGAGTTGAGAGAACTTGAAGACTCGGAGGGCCTCACTCCTTTCAAGGGGGAGACCCCTGTTGCCACGACCCGCAAGCATCCAGAGTATCAAATATTTAAGCAAAGGACGTCTTTCGACCATACATACTGCATTACTGATCAAGGTACGACGCATCCGCGTCATGTCACAAATTTCAAACACGTCAAGTCACGCTGCCTTAGGCCAAACCATGCCCCTCTAACACAGAACCACACACTTGAACATAGACGTGTAATAAAACAGACTAGATATTCATGACAGATCAGTGGAGTAACTTACAGAGATCCAGAATACAGCGCGTCATGCAATATGCCACATGGCATCACACGTATCGCCATTTCGTACGGGTTTTGCATGAATCCAAGACACGTCTTCGCGATCTCCAATGGTGGTGGCGGGGCAGAGTTCGAACCCAGAGACGCGTACTGGCTCCCCAATCGCCGTACTTTTTTGTAATGGGAAGAGAGACAGAGAACCCCGGAGAACCGGTGTTGACTCCATGAGGCTACAGAACAGAGAAGGACACAGTATTTATACAACTAGAGACAGGAGTGAGAGAGCGGATACGCGGCGGATGATAATCAAATAACAATCGAGTCTGGTGGGAAAGAACGCGGATGAACTACGTACTAACCGGGACCATCGGAACTGACGGTGAGGCACGTATAATGGCATGGCCACGACAGCTTTCCAGGCGAGGAAACAGTCTGTCCAGCTTGTCCGCAACACAGAGCACCGCGAGGTAAGCCTCCGGCGGGGGCCTCGGGATCTCCAGTTCGCGTAGGTTGTGGTCGACGATGGGAACAGTGAGGTTAGCGGCTAGTATCGGGTCGACATTGACGTCCGCGAGGTGCAGCCGGACAAGACGAGGGCACCGAGTAGCGAGCGTGACGAGAGCACCGAACGTCAGCCGCTCCAGGAGGGCAGGGGCGTATCGCAACTTCAGGGCGACGAGCCGCGGCCAGGCGTTGGCGAGTGCGAGTATGTCGTCATCCGTTAAGTGCAAGGTCGACCCGCCCAGGTCAATAGATAGATCGTCCAGCGCGGTGAGAGAGGCCAACGAGGTTAGGATTGCCTTGAGATGGATCTTGCTCTGAACGCTGTGCGGGTCTACCAATGTATCGAGATCGCAATAGACCGCGAACTTGCGCAAGTTGGCACGAAGCTTGGTCGTAGCACCATGCAGGAAATCTAGCAGAGTTTTGAGGGTGGCGGAAGCGGAAATATGGAACGAAACCGACTGGAGGTTGGGGGAGGCCAGCGCGTCGACGAAGGCGTTGAGGTTCTTCATTGATCCTGTGAGCTTCAGGCGTCGTAGGTCCGGGATCGCGAGATCATAGGCATCCGGCAGCTCCTCATCCCAAGTGTCTAGATCGATCTCGAGCTGCTCCAAAGACGGAAGGAGACCCATTTGAGACCAGGCGCCCAGCTCGAAAACCGTGTTTGAGTCTGCGCTAGTCACAAAGCGTCGCAGGCCAGAAAAGCGGGAAAGGTGCTCGATGTGCTTTTTGTCCAAGTAGAAGGTCGAGTAATCCACGAGAACGAGTTCTTGTAAGCCGGGGGATGCAAGGTAGAGCGCGGAGAACAGCGCATCGAAATTGGCGCGGTCTTCCACTTCATTGTCGTCTTCGTCGCTGAAGGACATTGTAACGGATTGTAGCATGGGTGAGAGCAAAAGGATTGTGTGCCCGGTACTGTCCGCGTCCAGGGATACGGCTGTCAGACGTCGCAAGCGAGGGAAGAGAGGTAATCGGCGACAGTGTGTGGACAGCAGAGACCAGACGGATGGACGTATATCCAGCTCTGTCCAACGAAGATGTAACTCCCGGACACGTTCCGCGTACGAGCAGAAGCGCGACCAGGCTTCCGAGGAAATATTCAAGAACATACCCTGAGCGGGCAGGTCAATTAGAAATTGTCATACGATCGGAATATGCACGCACCAAATGCGAAGATTCCTGGTAGTAGGACGGCAAGAGTCTGATTAAGGGCATGATATCCTCTAGAACCTCCCACAGTGCGTCCAACGCATGCTCGGAAAACGCGTGGCAGACCCGAGCGGCTGATACGAGATCGCGTCGGGCCTGTTTGCGGCTGACCACATACGCTTCGGCTAACCCGCTCATATCGTTCTCCAAGGCCTCTCGACTGAGGTATGCGGGTTTGAGTTCCTGGAAGATGGCACGGAGAAGCTCGTTGCAACGGAGGACGGAAAACACGCTGTTCGTCATCTGTAGAGCAACGCTTGAGTTGTCTTTGAAATGCGCAGAGTAAGACTCGGAGGGCGGCGACTGCAGACTCACCTTCGGAGTGCAGAGGGGGACGTGGTCAGTGAGTGGGGAGAGAGCTAGTAGTGGTTGGCGGAGGAAACAACAGACGCGGCCCATATATGGGGGACTGCAAAGCAAAGCGTCGCGCCACAGAACGTCTTGAGATTGAATCGGAGTTGCTCAGAGACAATGGGCTAAGTCAAAGAAGAAGGAACAAACAGCTCAAAGAAAAAGGAACAAACAGGGAAACATCCACGCTGTGGCCATGGCCAAATGCGGTGCTGGGCCGTACCGTGCGCCGCTCGGGCACTCGCGAACTCTTCGCCGTCCTCCGGCTACGCCGTCAATGTGTCTGATTTTGCAGGAGTCACGGCCTGCTTACTCGTCCATGTCCTCGTCACCATCGCCATCTTCCCCGCCTTCGAAGTCATCCTCGTTGCTCTCTCCGCCGTCCCCACCACCGTCCACTGTCACCCCTTCAACGTTATCCTCGTTCCGGCGTCCAGCCTGCATCGCCTCCAACAGCCTCACGGCGTGGCGAATGATAGCTCTCTGATCCCCGGATCACTGGTAGCGCAATGGATGGAAACAGCCAGTCGATCATGACTGTCGCGCGCATGCAGACACGCCAGTCCTTGCACCGCGACTCTAGATCGAGCGTCCGGAGCGGGTGTCAAAGCGGGGGCGGCATCGCGACCCGGTCCAGAGCAGATGTCGCGCTTAGGTCTACCTCGGGCAGCTCGAGGTTGCGCAAGTGCGGACAGCGAAGGGCGATGGTGGGGAGGATACGCGCAGTGGGACGAGCGAGCGTTGGGGGAGGCGGGCTGGAGTTGTCGTGTCCGATGCGGAGGGCTGTTAACGAGGACCAGGCGTCGAGTGTTCTAGCGATGTCGGGGTCACTGAGGGATGGGAGACGCTGGATGCGGAAGCTAAAGGAGGCGAGAGCGGGCAGTGCGAGCAGGGGCTGAACGAAGTCGATGAAATGGAGAAAGGTTGGAAAATGAGACCTTTGATTCGAGTTTGAGCACGGAAAGCGTCGCGGGATGCTGAATAACGTATCCAGCGGTGCGATATGTAGGCCTGCTAGTGCTCTCAGGCAGGGGAAAAGCCGGGAGAGGTCGTTTTCGTAGCGACCTGAAAGGACTCGCCAGATGTTGTCTGCAGAAGGGACGAAGTAGCGGACATTGACCTCCCTCACGCGTGCTGCGTACGCTTCAAGCCTAGCCCAGTGTGCCTCCGCTAGCTGTCCGAAAATCTAGGTAGCGATTAGGTCCAAACGTCATTGCCGAATAGATGTCGTGACGCACCTAGTCCGACACACCCTGATATGTACTTTGATACCCGTCCCGCTGCAAATAGCATGTGCCGTTTTGTCTGTGTGTCGTGATGTTCGTGATGTTCGCGGCGGTAGTCCACAGAGCAAGAGCGAGACGTTTACGACCGCTGAAACGAAAAGTAGCTGAAGATGTTTTCGGCAATCTCTTGACAATAAAGCGTGCGCAGTGCCAGCGCAGAGGTGTGATGCATGATGCCAGCCGCCGTGATGAGTAGTGCTCCTTGTCTGAGTCCATATTCGTGAGTGTTTCTGCAATAAGGATTGGCTTATATCTTACCTAAGTTGCTCCGAGAGTGCAGAACTCGGCCGCTATGTCCCCCTGCGATGTCCGACTCCTGGTGATGAAGAGCCGTGACAAGGGGTGTGATGCTGCTGCCGCATGCGACGCGTTATGTCACACGAACAGGCGCGTACAGGTCACATGCCGTCAGCCTCGTGTCAGTGTGCCATATTGTCCTGAGGCTTGTTGGCAGGAGTCCATCCTCTTCACTGGCCATGGAACCATCTTCCATTCAAACCCTCTCCGAGTCTCTTCACGATACAACTCAGAAGGATTGAATATTGATGAGCGAACATACAAACACATCCATTTCTGAAGCGGTATCGAGAATCATATATCTCGACATGACGCGCGGGGATATGCGACTTAGCTACAATCCTAACGCAACGTGACGTTTGTTTCGTGCGCTCTACACAACTTCATATTCCGGAAAGGAAAAGGTTGGGATAACTGCGCCTTTTATTGTCCGTCTAACCACGGCTTTGACAAACGATAAGCGCATCTAGCAACCATTTTCCAGTACGGAATAGGATGTCGACAGGAGATCATGTCTGGTCATTTTCATGGGCGATCCCGGGACGTCTTCAGCGATTGGTCCCACGGCCCATGAGGGTGGTGAGTCATTGGTTAGGGCCGTAGGCAGGTCTTTGTCTCCACCGAGGTCGGTCCCTCTGCCAGGTTTGTTTACGCAGTTACTGATCTCTTACAGTGTCCATAGACGTTGATGGTTCCCTCGCGCATACTATAAGCCCCTCCATCAGTATTGGAACAACGTCGAGAAGGCGCTTGCCATATTCGCCCTCCCACCCTTGCCCCCCTTCTATGGAAGGATGTTTCGGCGACTTTACGTCACGTTTGTGCCGCCGGACGCTTGCTCAGCGGCGTTCCTTGGATCGTAGGTGTTGAATGTCTCCGCTTGATGTCATCTACGTTAACGATCGCAACGGCGTGTCGGACAGGTTCGATCAGTGAAAAGCGGACACGAGGTTCTCGACACATGCGGACAATCCGTGCGCCACCAACCGCTACGCATTTACGATATGTCGTGCATAAAGCGCCCGATGGTACAATTCCTTGAAATGGTACACCACGAGGATGGCGGACGGTATAGACCGCGTTCTAAAGCATTCGTGAGTAACACGCAAGAACTATGTTTCCATTAATATGATCTGGGTTACTTTCCTTTCCAACGCTGAGGAACTTGTGTCGTTATGTCATATTCTGGTAGCGCCTCACAATTGCAGGTCGTTGCTCTGATGCTATAAGTGGGTTCTCTGTATCCGATCAGGACCGCATGCCTTGTTTGGGAACGATACATTCATCGCGTAGCACTAGTCCTCGACCGCTGTGCATCGTCGTCGAGTTGCTGCTTCTTTTGCATATGCAAGCGTCGACGATGCGCCGTGGTAGCGGGCATAGGGACCAGGCCCAAGTTTGTGAGCTTCCATACAATTCGAGCCTCGTGTTCAACTGTTTGTGCCATGGCCCAGGAACCCGTCGCGTAGCGGCTAGTGCCACAGATTGTATGCTAGCGCACCATCTACTCGTTCCTCCTCAGCGCCGCAGCCGCTTGAATCGAGCCGTCCGATCACTCCCGTCGTGGACAAAGCATAGGGCTAGCCATTGTTGCCTCGTTGCACCGCGCATTTCCTTCGGGCGCTTGCCTGACGCAGTCCGAGTATATATCGGACCTTGAGTTGAGCCAGCATCGTCATCTCTCTTCGTCCACCTACTACCCTCGATCTCTTTGTTCAAGTGCTCTCTCTCTCCCTCTTCATTGCAACTCTTTTATCTTCCTTATTCCTCTACGTTTCGTGCATCATGGTACGTCGGCTATTCTTGAACCTCATTATGCGGTCCCCGTGATGACCTTTCCGCTACTTTCACGCAGGCCGTCATCATTCCTGCAGAGGCTCTCGAGACCCGTGACGGCCTCATCGAATGGCTCTCGGGCACGCTGGGGAAGGACAAGCGACCCCCCAATGGGTTCATCCTGTTCCGAAAATTCAGCAACGCGACAGCCGCAGCGGCTGCAGCGGCTGCAGGGGTGCAAGGAGGGAAGCAGAGGCAGACGGAAGTCTCTAAATTCCTGGGGCTCTCGTGGCACTGCCTCGGGAACGACGGCCAGGCGTTTTGGCTGAAGATCGGGGAGGCCGTGAAGGGGATACATAGGCGCCGTTTCCCGCAGGTGGTGCGACAGGAACAGACGGCAAAGAGGAAGCAGAAGCAGACTTTCCCTTCCTCTTCCACCTCCCAGACGACGCTCATGGGCCCACAGCAGGTTCCCTCACTCCCTGGCCATTTCCCCGACTTCGCCACCCCCGCTTCGACCTCCCACGCTCAGCCGTCGCTCGGGCATGGGTCATACTGCCCTCAGCAGTGGGCCGAGGGGGCGAACTTCCTGGCCACGTACGGGGTCCACAACGAGCTACCCCCACCTGGCAGCTACGAGATCGAGACGAACGGCACTGGTTTCGGCTTCCCTTGCTGGGACAACATCGACTTCAGCTTTGGGGTCGACCACGGAATTGACTTCGGCCTCGGTTCTGGGGACATCAACGATTCCAGCTTCATGGCTCCGGTTTCCCCGGTGGACTACTTGGTCGGATCTTCCCTCCCTATGGGCCACGCTTCCAGTCTGTTCTCGCCGCCAGCGGGGATCGCGCACACGTACGCTGGGGTGGACACATCCGGCCCTCTTCAGGAGTTCTCCCTGTCTCCGCCGTCGCAGTCCATCGTGCAGCGGCCAATTTCCGAGGCTGTCGAAGACGAGGTATTCGTCGATGTGTCCATGGTCGACTTCGATGAGTATGACCCTATCTACGAGTAGTAGATTGTCCGGTTCGTTGTTCTTATTTCGCACAAGCCGCTGCCTATTCCTCCCCCCATTAGATGTCATCCTTCCCCCGTCTCGTGTTCTTTTAGAATGTGCTGATGCACCGATATCCTCTTGCATTCGTCTTATACCCTGCTGTCGTCCCCATCCTAGCTATCGCATATACATACGCTGAGTACCAGTCTTGTCGCAATGCATTCTCGTGTTCAGGGCTTCGACTGTTCCAGACTGTGGGCCACGAGCAGACTCCGATCAAATCGGAAGTCGCCTTTGAGCCACCAGAGTACCGCCACATCGCAAACACATTCGATGTCGGTACCGCTTGCACGATCATACTCCCTGATCGAGTGGTAACTTCGATTTGCAGCCTGATACCCGGATAGGTTTTCTTCTGGTAACTACATTAGGGCGAGTGTCCATACGACGGGTAAGGGTACTGTAATAGACAACAAGTAGAGTGCCTTCGATGCGTAATATACTGACTGGACAATCGGGAAGAAGGATCTCAGAGTCGTACGAGGCGCGGTCAGTCGCAAAGCAGTCGAAAAAGGGTACGTTGCACATTTTCGCTCATTCAGCGGCCTCTGTCGCCACCCTCGGCGTTCTGATCCGATTACTTATCATGGCAAAGTTTGCACTGCACTTGTGGCATAACCCTTCTGAGGTCGATGATGCCGGGACTGGCGCGCCAAGTACCAGAATCCTAGAAGGTCTTGACTAGACCATGAAGCGCTCAATCGTACATCCTGCAGGCATGAGTCTCCGCCATGACCAGGCGCACGCACGACCTGCCTGAAGGTCAGGACACTCGAATAATCTCAATCAATGGGGCAGCAGAATTTGTGGGGTTCGCGCCCGAGGTGCTTCTGATAAGTAACTCGCAGCCTCGGCCACGTTTACTGGCACGTCCTCGGATTCCCACTGCGGTGCACCCAATTTGACAGATCGAAGCAGTCCCGCGTCAGTTGTGGTTTGGGGGAATCAAGCCGTCTCGATCCTTCACACCTCGATGGCGGGGCGTCCCGAGCCCATCGACCCGTCCTCGGCCCATCCAGGAATCAGAACCCAAATTCCTTATTGTCCTCCCTTATCCGAGCATGTCTATGCCCGCCTTTAAAGCCGCCAGCACCTCTCTGAAGGAAGCGCGGGTCCATTCGGCCCGCAACCGAGGATCCCTTTCCCCTTCTTCGCGGATACTGTGGTCCCTTTCGGCCACGCCAACATTCCTTCAGGAACGATTGTGCAAGTAGCATGGACGAACGCCGCACAGACATGTCCATTACACCGTGCCTAGGACGACGTGAGGTTAAGGAGTGTTGCAATTTGTACATGGTACGCAGTACTCATCATGGCTTGATACAACCGTGAATGGTATCATGAAAGCTAGCTAGTGGTATTGATCCGGCGGTATCAAGGCAAATGCGAAAATGAGGAGCGCCGCAGGTCGTTGATCCACAACGCCGATGCGTAACATGGCTGGCATGGGGGTGCAGGCTAAGGATGGGGAATATTTGTCAAGCAACGCGCGATGTACGCAAATGACAGGCCTGAGAGAGTGGGGGTGATATCTGGGGTATCTACGACTCGAAGCGGTCGTCCGACGGATCTCAACGAAGCATGACGCGTCACTGACATAATAGGTCCGGGAGATCGAAGGGAGTGGTTCGCAATGCGTAGAAGCTGTGCAAGTGAAGGACGTTGTGAAGAACCCAAAAAGACCGTGAGACGCGCAAGCGGCGACGAAGGGCTTCAGGACGGCCTAGGACGTGGACACGAGGAAACATCGTGCCGCTTATCGGGAAGCCGAATACCACAGAAGCCACTGGGGTGCGCAGCGAACGCCACCGCACCACTAGGACCCGAATCCAGCTGTGGCATTGACGTTGGGGTCCATGATCCCGGCCGTGTAAACCATGTTCCACACCATGTCCCAGACGTAGTTGGGCAGGGTCAGGGTATGAGACGAGAAGGCTTGGTTAGACTGCGAAGATGGCTGGAAGGGCACGAGGAAGTTGTGCTCGAAGGGCGCGCTTCCGAGATCATGCGGGTTCGGATTAAACGAAGAATAATCGGCGTGGCCGGAATATCCAGGGAGGGGATGATCGTAAGGAACGGGTTCGGTCGGAAGATCGGAAGGAACGTAGGCAGGAAATGAGTGACTACCGTTGGTGGATGAGACGGGAAAGTGAACGGATGGTGCGGGATGGGTGAGGGCAGGATCGCCGTGGTGGGAGGAAGAGCCGCCGAGAGAAGACGGGCCTGCCGGAGATGGGGGAGATTGGGCGGACTGGAGGCTTGGAGGTGAACCCGTAACCGGAATACTGTCCGGCGAGACCATGGCAGAAGGCGCCGCGTTTCCCGAGCGAACGCGCGCGAACCGTCCTCTGTGGTCTCTCCGCCGCGACCAGTACGCAGGATGCTCCCGCTTGTGCTCCTCCAGCATCTGCTTGGCACGCGCCACATAGACCTCGCGCAGGACCTGGGGGAGTTGGCGCCAAGCAGCAGCAGCGTCCTTTGTGAGCTCCGTCTGCGTCTTCTTCCTCCCGTCCTCGGCTACCTGGTTGTCAGCGACGGCGAGGTAGGATGAGCGGAAGAGGAGGAACGCGTTCGCGGGAACTTTGACGCGCAAATTCTCATCCCCCTCGCGCTGGTTCATGCTCGGGGCTGCACGATCGGCGGAGGAATGACGCGAGGCGGACGCAGGCGCTGCAGGCTCGGGGCCGACAACAACATCCGCGAACGAGTTGCTGTCATAACTGGATCAGCCTTCGTGAAGTAGTGATGTATACATGGTATACATGCATTCACTCACTTGCTCGCCATGCAGGCTGGCGTCTCCCGGACCCAAGATGGATGAAAGGAAGAAAGAGAAAAGGGACGAGGTCAGAGACTATGGGGGGTGTGCGCTGCTTCTCGAGGCCATGAATATATAGTAGTATGACCCCAAAGCACAGGAATAGGATGGAGAAGCTCTGCGGTAATCCGCTGCATTCCACATCGATCCGTGTACCGTGAACACGTACCCAGATCAGAGGAGATGATCTCGCAGCCGCGGCCGGCGGTCCAAGACATCAGATAGTGGCTCTCTGCTGTCGGGTCCTGCTGACCGGAGAATTACCAAGATTCGCCTGACATGAATCTAATCTGGCCCTTGGTCCTCAATGTTGTGGACGCAGCTTAGCGGGACGTCGTTGGACGTGGGATCCCAATCCCACGGTTGCGGATGGCAGAAGCATAACTCAGCTTCGAATTGAGCACTCTCAAAATGGGCACCTCGTGCCGTGGAACATAATAGAGAAGTGCAGAGGGAAGAGAACAAAAATAGATCCAGTTATCCCGTCACCGCCAAGCCACTGGCCCATAAAGCGATGTGGACACGAGACTGCTAGACCTCGTTTATCGCACCTTGATCCGAAAACCCCAGTACGATAGAGTTTACGATTGTCAATGCACGAATCCACAATGATGTTCAGTTGGCGAACGCCTGGATCCCAGTGAGGGCCTTGCCGAGGATAAGCGTGTGGATGTCCTAGCGTAAAGGTTGGTCAATCAAGGCCGCTGGCAAGTTGTCACAGCTCCGGCTTACATATGTCCCCTCATACGTGTTGACGACTTGCAGATTCGCGACATGACGACCGATGTGGTATCTGTACCAACACCCGTAAGCGATGCCAATCTTCAATAACGACGGAAGGATGGGCGTACTCATCCGAGCAAGCATTTCCGCCGAGGATATCTAGCACCTTCCTCGAATGCTCGAGCGCCTTTCCGCAGTTGTTCCTCTTCACCAGGCTGATCATCTCAGGGGCGACCTTCCCTTCATCTTTCAGCCGCCCGACCTATAATTGTCCCCACGGAGGATCAGCGCACTGTTCGGATATCGAGGTTCGAGACTCCATCAGCAAGGACGAGAAGACGAACCTGCAAGCTTGCCAACAGACCCAACGACACTTCTGTCTGGGCATCAACCAGCTTCTTCTGCACGAGCTGGAAGCTCGCTAACGGTCGCTTAAACTGGTGCCTTTCCAGCGCGTACTCCCTGGCCCGGTGCACGCAGTCCTCCAGCGCGCCCATGGCGCCCCACGAGATCCCATACCGCGCACTGTTCAAGCACCCGAACGGCGCACCGAGTCCCTGACCATGTGGGAGGAGCGCGTCGCGGCCGACGGACACGTTGTCCATGAAGATCGAACCTGTCAGCGAGCACCGGAGGGCGAGCTTGTTCTTGATGGGTGGGGCGGTGAGACCGTTCATGCCCTTCTCGAGGATGAAGCCCCGGACTTTACCATCCCATTTACAGCGTGCCCAGACAACGAAGATGTCCCTGCAGTAAAGAGATTCAGCTTGCAACGTCAGGAGCGTAGCGTAGCAGACAGGACGTACGCGACCGGAGCGTTTGAGATCCATGTCTTCGCCCCGTTGATGACGTACCCGCCATCAACTTCGGTGGCGGTAGTCTCCATGCCTGCTGGGTCAGAGCCGTGATTTGGTTCTGTCAGACCCTGACAGTTACCGTTAGTACTAAATTCAGTAGCGTTTCTGATAAGTAAGAGGATGATATAAGAGTGAGAGGGCATTCAGGCTGAGTTGCGACGCCGTCATCCTATCCTTCGCGGAAGGTCACGGTAACCGAGGAAGTGGAAGCGTGGTTTCGTCACGCGCGCAACACATCGTTCAGACAATAGAACCGAGTACTCGGCGGATGGTAGATGAACTCTTCACGAGCGGCGAGTATGCAGATGGTACAAGTACGTCCAATCTCGCAAAACCACGGCACACGCGAAGCAAGATGATCCAGGAACACGAATGGAGGACTTACGAAGCAGCCGATAATCTTTCCCTTGGCTTCATGAGGAGTCAGAAACGTCGCACAGGCGCATATAGTGAGGCTTACCGAGAAGAGGAAGGTATTTCTCCTTCTGTTCCTTCGTCCCGTATTCATATATCGGGTGCATGACGAGCGACGATTGCACCGACATGGTCGAACGGTAGCCTGAATCGACCCTGCTCGTCTATCTTGAATATATGCGCGTTTCAGTGGCAGGGATTCCCACGCACCGTTCGACCTCACGCGCAATGAGACCGTATGCGACGCTACTCACGCCGGCGCAGCCGTATCCCTGTATCGTAGGTCCCAGGAGGCCGAGCTCGCCCATAGACGGGAGAAGGTTGTGGTTGAACTCTGAACATGGGGGAATGGGTTTCTAACATGACATGCAGATGGAAGAAGAACATACCTTCTGTTCGCTGAGCGTCGAGGACGCGGGGCAAGAGGTTCTCCTACTGGTAGACGGGTAAGACACATGATGATCGCATAGCTGCGCGCACACTTGCCTGACAGAAAGCGCGAGCTGTGTCGCTGGTCATGCATGACTTACATAAGTGCTGCGCTATGAATCTCGTGCGAGGGTACACTCACCGAACAGCAATCTCCTCGTCCGTGAGGAGACTCTCAAGGTTCACTTGATCCTACCTCGAGTAAGCTACCGAGCACCGTGCTGCGTCCGCGTGCATACACACCTCCCAGTCGAACTTTGCGTACCCTTGATTGCTATTCAGACCACAGACGAAGCGTTAAGGCCTTGCAAAGTACACACCTGAAGCCATCCGTCTACTCGTCCGGTGTGCTGAAGGCATCAGGCCACGGAAGGCGTGAGCCCTGCACGTCCGGGCAAGGTTCGCACCGAGCCAGGTTGCATTTGCCAACATCTTGTACAGGTATCCAAGAAAGACTGGGCACAAAACTAGCAGAGGAGTTCGAGGGAGAGATGTGGGTCGTCGGACGAGATGAGTGTGGGGTAAAGTAAAAAGGCGCCAGGGCATTCGGACCTCATCGGCCCTCCGGTCCAGGTGACCGAAGTTACGGCAAGTTCCGCCGACAAGGAATCCCGCTTGCCGTGCTGCCAGACGCTCAGGCTTTTCCCCTGGCACTGGCACCATCCTCAATGCTCATCCACCGCTTACAGCGCAATCGAGCATGTGGTCGTCACGCCTATCTCAGACAGAGCAGCCACGGGCGACATGGGACGCACCAAGAACTTTCGTCGCACTTTGTCAAATGTCTAGCTCAAGCAGAGCCCCGAGGTGGTCCACAGGTTAAACAAGACCGGAACCGGCGATCCCGTGTACTAATCGGTTTGTTGCTCCATTTCTCTCTCCTTGCAAATGCTAACTGGAGCTGAGCAGCCGCATTCCAGAATCTAGGTATGTGCGTATTTGGTGGACGGTATGTTGCTGCTAAGTCAGTGTCTTTCATTGTATTCGAATGCACGGTTCGAAAGCCATCTCTGCAGACTCGTTCCCTCTTGAACATGGCGCGCCGAGGATCGGGACCATCGCACAGATTTCACTGCGCTATCATGATGGTCCCCTGGCGGATCACCGGCCACACACGTTACCGCCCATTTTCAGGTGGGCTCGGCAAGGGCTCGGTGTAATACACCCCCCGCTTGCAAATGGGCGTGTAGTCTGTGTAACCGCTCGTAGAGTATGTCGCATATATGCACGTCCTGCATGCTCGACGTCAACATGACCTGCTTTCCTTATTCCTTTCCTCTCAGGCTCTCTCTCATCTCTTTTTCGCCAACCAGTCCCTTCGGCGTAACTGTGATGCGTTTCTTGGCTGCGACAGCCACTTTGGCTCTAACCAATGTGGTAAGTAATGTATGATGCCGAGCTCGTCGGGGGCGTCTGAGCTCATGATTGATGACGCACAGAGCGGTTCTCGTTATGATGTCTCCCGTCCCAGATCGGGGCGTCTTCTCTTCGCATCTGCCCATATATATACCCAGTTTCTTGGGCCCATGGTATTCGGCTTTCCCCAACCACTCGGGCTCGCAGTCTACATCCGACAGCCCGCGACTCGGACGACCCTCCGGAGCAGTTTCCTCTTCCACGCCAGATATTGTGTTTCCAGAATCACGCAGTCGACGACAACTCCGGACAGTACCTTGCCCAAATGACGTTTGGCCAACGCCCCATGTCCTTCCCGTGGAAACACAGCGTCGCGACACTCTTGACGGGGACTGCGCTCGCATTCGCTGGCAATGCGCTCTCCTTCAACCCCGTCCAGGGAAACATCGGCGACCTCGTTTTTGCCAAGTGCACTGACAACAGCACTCTTCCTGGGGCCGAGTGTGGATATGCCATGTGGGTCCTTTTAACGACAGATTGTGGCGCAACTGGGAATGTACTGAGACATTAATCGCGTCCGTAGAGTCCCACTCGACTACACCAACCCGAGCGCCGGAGTGGCCAAGGTCGCGCTCGGTCGGTACAACGCCACAACTTCTCCCCGCAAGGGCGTCGTCTTTGTCAACATCGGAGGACCGGGTCTGACTGGTGTTGACCTCGCGACCACTGCTGATGGCCTCGCCCTGGTCCAACCGCGCGTGAGTCCCAGACCAGTGCATCCGAATCGTCCGTATTGCTCACATCGACGGGGGTCAGATCGGCGAGGAGTACGACATCATCGGCTTTGACCCACGCGGAATTGGTTTGACCGAGTATGTGGCGTCGCGCGATATCGGCCGAACAGTAGCTGACCAACCATACCCTGCCAGGCCCCAGACGAAGTGCTTCACCGCAAGCGGCTCGCGTGAGGCTTTCATCGCGAACACCGTCCTCGACCGTGGCTACGACGTGTTGCCGAGCGCGACAGACCCATACAACCGTTTCCACCTGATCGAGACCCAGCGGGACGCCAATGCGCTCTACCAGGCGCAGTTCCAGGTGTGCGCACAGACGATGGGCCAGACAATCCGTTACATGGGCACGACATCGGTCGTGCGCGACATCGACTACATCAATACCCTCCTCGCCGGAAACGGGTCGCTGATCAACTTCTATGGCTTCTCGTACGGCACAATCATAGGCCAGTATCTGATCAACCTCTACCACGACCGCATTGGCCGCGTCGTCATCGATGGCGTTGTTGATGCAGACGTGTGGGCGAATGTGCCCCCGTTCCTGCAGCTCAGCAACGTTCTCAACTCGACGGACGCCGTCTACCAGATATTCTTCGAAGAGTGCGCGAAGGCTGGACCGTCGGCCTGCGCGTTGGCGACAAAGGACAACGAGGATCCCAGCGACATCATGACTCGCGTGGAGGACTTTGTCAACAGCCTGTACGAGGCGCCGCTCGCGGTCCCGAACGCGACGCTGCCCGGTATCTTGACCAACGGCCGCGCGCGGACGTTCATAATTGGTGGCCTAGAGTTCCCGCAGACTTGGCCCGACATCGCGAGTGAGCTTGCCGCAGCGATGAGCGGGGACGGCTCGGGCATGCTCAACGACGTGAACACCCCAATTGTTGTCGATCTCGAGGACGCGGCGGTGATCTGCAACGACCAGAAGCCGTCCTCCGAGTCCCCGCCTTCGGCCGAAACCATCATCGACGCTGCCCTCGAAGTCCTCAAGGACGTGTCGCGGTTCGCCTTCACCTTCGAGCCCAACTATGGGTGCCAATACTGGTACACGAGCCCGCCGGAGAGGTACCTCGGGCCGTGGAACAAGACGCTGAACAACCCGATCCTGATCATCTCGAACACAGTGCGTCCAATGCGTGTCTTTGCAATCTGGTCAGAAAGAGGCGACTGATACGAACTCTCGCAGCACGATCCAGTCACGGCCCTCGTGAATGGCGAGCGCGCGCACTCGTACTTCCCCAACTCGTCCGCACTGCTCGTTCAGAATAGCCCCGGCGTAAGTCCCCCCGCTCATCCATCTACCAGTATTCTCTTTGTACAAGATGGGCTGACTCGGTTACTCGGGCACTTAGCACACCTCTCTCGCACTCGACTCCGAATGCACCTTCCAGCATGCGCGCGCGTACTTCGCGAACGGCACGCTCCCTGCCTCGGGTACCGTCTGCGAGGTCGACCAGAGCCCGTTTCCGGCCTCGTCGAACTCGACTGTCGCAAACTGAACTGGAGCCTGTTGGCCGTGGGTACTGGTGGGGCAAGGCTCTCGGACCATGTTTATCTCCTCTGCACGACTTGTAAGGTAAGCCACAAGGCGAGCCCGTGTCGTTTGTGGGCGTCCTCGCCAGTTACGCATGGTATACATCAACACTGTCAGCATCACCCGGACCTTATTTACGCCATGATTTCCCTCTCATGATGGTATGTTGCAGCCAGATGAGACATTTCTGGACATTTAGAAGGCCTCTTTTTCCGTATGTAATGGATGAATGCGTACGTCGCAGCGGGCTATGCGCCGAGTGCGGTCAGAGTCGATGTCGAAACGGGTCGGAGGGAGAGTACTGGAAGTCGCCAATCGCGATGGACGGGTCGACTCTGACCGTGGCAGGCGCTGGCGTGACATTCGGAACCCGGTTCCGGTAACTTCCGTCACCGTCTGGAACGAACCTTCAACTTTGCGCTGCGGCAGCTCTAAGTTCCCACCGCCATCCAATCCTCATCCATGCACAGCGCAATCGAGACCGTCCCTGTTGCGTCTCGCACTCGCAGACCGAGCAGCCATGGGCGACATCGGCACAGACCAAGGACTTTTCGTCAAAATCCTCAACGAACAGCTGAAGGAGAGCCGAGATGAGGTCCAGAGATTGAACCAGGTCAGGATGACCAACCCCGCGATGCCTTGTGTTATCCCGCGTGTCGTTCTATTGGAACTGTCTCTCAGCTTTTGGATTAGCATGCCACGGGCGGTTCTTGAGTATGCGCGGAGTGGCTTGGCCCATCGCCTTCCAGTAGAACAGCGGGACTGACACAGCACGCTTGAATGTGGGGGAGGAAAATTTTCCCATTAACATGGCACACAGTACGATGCTTTGCTCAGAGAAGAGCTCATAAAGCTCCGTTCGAACGGCCTTGCATCCGATGATGCAACTGCTACATCCCAGGTGAGTGCTCTCAATAGCTTCGCTAGCTTCGAATTGCTCAACACTGACAACGTGCATTGTAAGGTACCTCAGCTTCTAGTCGAACTCAGCGTCCTTCGGAAGGAGCGCGACGAAGCACTCACACTCGCTGCAACACGCCAAGCGGAAGCTGTCACCTGGAAGACCCGATACGATCAGTTGATCCCACAGCTCGCCGGGTCTGCAGCGTTAACCGCGCAACTTTTGGGCACGATGCAGGAGGATTTAGGTCGATTTATCGGTCAACCGGCCGCATCTGTGACCCCGATCGCGCCAACTCCAGCTGTATGGCCAGGTGGCGCCAATGCAGAGGTCCGTGGTCTCAATATTCCTTCCCAGGGAACTTCTGCGAGATGATCGACCAATATCTTTTCAGGCTTTCCGCGCTTTCATCACAGCTTTACCAGGAACCGCAATCCCAGACGGGCATCAACCAGACTCTCGCGTGGTTTTCAGAAACGTCGCCCGTCTGCCACTTTTGTCGAAGGCGGCCATGAAGACATGGTCAGTCCTCGAAACCGTCCTCGAGCAGATCTGCCATGTTCATCCTCTTCTCTTTACTTAGCATCGGCGGCTTTGCATTCTTCGGGGACCTGCTTCAATGGTGCCCATCTCCCTCTCAACACGCCTACGTCGTCTTCCCCCAGTACAAATACAACCCGAAACCCTCCGCAGAAGGCTCGACGACATGGACCGACACGACGATTGAGTGGTCTTCCTTGGCCGGTCAACAGCGCGAACTGTTCTACCTCGACGGCGAGAACATCAGCTACGCTGGCACGTTCTTCTGTCACGCGGGACCGCGCTCCGCGAGGGTGGCGGAACTTGGAGACGCCGTTGATGGTGTAAGTCTCTTGGCTCCCATCTTCGGTTTTGTACCGCTAACCCCATCTCGACTCTCAATCAGACCATTTACGAGGCCCTTGCGCACAAGACCTTCCACCTCGACACCAAGAACCCAAAGGCCAGGTCGAACCTGTCTAAGACCTACACACCACTCCTAGCTGAACTGTACCGCGACGACGCCGCCACGGCCACAGTGCAGCTCCTCGGCCTCCAGCGCGTCGGATTCAACCAAGCCCTGTTCGACATCCTGGTCAAGGCGAGCAGGAAGCGCGGCCGTGCCGCGGCGTTCGTCGAGATGGGCGACGTGTCTCAGGCGAAGGACGGAACTGGAGGAATGCCAATGAGCGCGGGGGAGAGCATCGCCGCGGGGACGGGGGCTGGGATGGAGATTGGGGTAGGGATTCGGTTAGACGTTGACGCGGAAGCTTCGGGCGGAGAAGGACAGGGACCGTCGAAGGTTCCGAGGTTAGATAGTGACTGACATCGCCGGGTTGGATGACACAGCTGCCGATACGTACAGTCCCAACTCTCGTTACATTGTGCAAACAACTCGCAAGAAGACGTCGTAAGAGCAGAATGTGCACTGTGTTGTCCGTGTCATGGCGTGCCGTGCCGGTCACGAGATACTTGTAGGAAGATGCTCTGATGGCCAAACGCAATGAACGAGGTTGAACGCTGAACTACTAGAAGATGGCGCCAAACCAAACAGAGCCACACCAAGTCAGACTCTCAGATCCGAGGTCGCAGCCACCGCGGCTGCGGCCACGTCTTGCACTCCTCCATCTCCGTCAGACTTTTTATACACGGTTCAAGGTGAGTTATTTAGGCCGGCGCAACTGCGAACGTGCTATGGAACTCATAGGATGCCAGAATTGCCACACATCATGCAGCCTGCGGTCCACGGCGCCTTCCTCTGTCATGATATCGTCGAAGACATATTTGGCCATTTCTTACCCGATCCCCTGACATCACCGTGCAAATTCCAAGGATACTACGGACGAGCCATTGAAGAGCACGAAAGGCTGAACACCCTCGCATCTGCCGCACGGGTGTCCAAATTGGTCTCCGAGATCGCGCTCGCCGTGCTCTGGTCTCAGCTCCATGAGTTCGCCCATCTCTTCAGGATCTTGCCACAGTATAACCCCAGTGCGTATAAAGTAAGTATCCCTGTTCACAAATAAAACAGATGATGTCCTCGTGCTAATGGATTATTGTAAATATAGCTACTCGATGGGGAGCCAAGTACGGCGGATTGGGCAAGACTGGAGACCTACGCGGCGCGCGTGCGACAGATACACTGCATCGACCCCACGGAAGACGAGCCGAAGTTCTTGGACATCCTCCTCAATCGCTATGGCCGTAACGTCAGCCGCCTCTTCCCCCACCTTACAGCGTTAGGAATTTTCAAAGTCATGCTAACGGAGGACGACACGGCATTCTCAAAAACCCCTCTCCTCACCCCCACGTTGCAGCATCTAGTCCTGGACATCGCTTACCCCCCACGGCGAGTCTTGACTAGCGCGTTAGCATATGTCGCCAAGGTTGCACCGTCCCTGTCAAGCCTGAAGATCGAATACAGTGAATTCGAAATTGAAGAGCGTAACCGTGTCGTCGACTGGGAAATGGGGCCGCTGAGCTGCCTCCGTGAACTCGACATCACAGCGCCGCTCAATATGAGCGCTTCCGCGCTTGCAACCATCGCGCGTGCTTGCCCACATCTCCAAGCACTCTCTGTCCGCATCCCAGGCGACTGCGCGGGTCTTGTAGGATGCTTCCAGTCCCTGACCCACATCTGGATAGCTGGCGCCGCATCCGCCCTCCAGTCGTTCTTCGCCGCGACATCGCCTCCACTCCTTCAACATCTCGAGATAGCCACCATCATGTCGTACCCGCACGCTGCGCTCCTCACAGAATGCATCCACTCCATACTCTCCCATGTCCCGAAGACGCTTTCCGTATTCTCCCTGGACTCTTGGATGTCGGAGTCAACCGAGCCAGACAACACATCCGTGCTCCAACTTGTTCAACCCGCGCTCGAACTGCGCGCCCTTACCCGTTTCACGTGCGGTCTCGATCCCCTCCCCTCACTCAGCGACGATGACCTCCTACAGATGCTCAGTGCCTGGACATCGTTGACCGACCTCTACATTGCGAATGGTCATACCGATGACCCTCAACGTTCCCGGGTACCGCAACTCACCGCGCGTGTCCTCCCCGCGGCCGTCGCGCACTGCCCTAACCTCCGCAAGCTGGTCCTTCCGGGGGTTGATTTGGCGACAATATCTATGGGAGACGAAGTTCTGCCAGTGCCAGCCCCACATGCTACAGGGCACCCCCTGCGGACACTCAGCGTTTATTGGGAGTGCGAGGACAAGAAGATGTGCCGGCGCGCGGCCGCGATGATCGATAGGCTATTCCCGTCGTTGGATGTTTCGGAGGTAGTCCATCGCGGGGGGATACTGTCGAGGCAACCGAAGAACACGGGGTGGGACACTGTTGTGCGGATGGTGGGTAAGTTGCAATCTGATCGCGCGAAGGTTGATCACGACGGACATAATACAATATTACGTCCCGGGACGGCCCATGAAAATGATCAGACGTGTTCTCCTGTCGACATCCTATTCCGTACTGGAAAATGGTTGCTAGATGCGCTTATCGTTTGTCAAAGCCGTGGTTAGACGGACAATAAAAGGCGCAGTTATCCCAACCTTTTCCTTTCCGGAATATGAAGTTGTGTAGAGCGCACGAAACAAACGTCACGTTGCGTTAGGATTGTAGCTAAGTCGCATATCCCCGCGCGTCATGTCGAGATATATGATTCTCGATACCGCTTCAGAAATGGATGTGTTTGTATGTTCGCTCATCAATATTCAATCCTTCTGAGTTGTATCGTGAAGAGACTCGGAGAGGGTTTGAATGGAAGATGGTTCCATGGCCAGTGAAGAGGATGGACTCCTGCCAACAAGCCTCAGGACAATATGGCACACTGACACGAGGCTGACGGCATGTGACCTGTACGCGCCTGTTCGTGTGACATAACGCGTCGCATGCGGCAGCAGCATCACACCCCTTGTCACGGCTCTTCATCACCAGGAGTCGGACATCGCAGGGGGACATAGCGGCCGAGTTCTGCACTCTCGGAGCAACTTAGGTAAGATATAAGCCAATCCTTATTGCAGAAACACTCACGAATATGGACTCAGACAAGGAGCACTACTCATCACGGCGGCTGGCATCATGCATCACACCTCTGCGCTGGCACTGCGCACGCTTTATTGTCAAGAGATTGCCGAAAACATCTTCAGCTACTTTTCGTTTCAGCGGTCGTAAACGTCTCGCTCTTGCTCTGTGGACTACCGCCGCGAACATCACGAACATCACGACACACAGACAAAACGGCACATGCTATTTGCAGCGGGACGGGTATCAAAGTACATATCAGGGTGTGTCGGACTAGGTGCGTCACGACATCTATTCGGCAATGACGTTTGGACCTAATCGCTACCTAGATTTTCGGACAGCTAGCGGAGGCACACTGGGCTAGGCTTGAAGCGTACGCAGCACGCGTGAGGGAGGTCAATGTCCGCTACTTCGTCCCTTCTGCAGACAACATCTGGCGAGTCCTTTCAGGTCGCTACGAAAACGACCTCTCCCGGCTTTTCCCCTGCCTGAGAGCACTAGCAGGCCTACATATCGCACCGCTGGATACGTTATTCAGCATCCCGCGACGCTTTCCGTGCTCAAACTCGAATCAAAGGTCTCATTTTCCAACCTTTCTCCATTTCATCGACTTCGTTCAGCCCCTGCTCGCACTGCCCGCTCTCGCCTCCTTTAGCTTCCGCATCCAGCGTCTCCCATCCCTCAGTGACCCCGACATCGCTAGAACACTCGACGCCTGGTCCTCGTTAACAGCCCTCCGCATCGGACACGACAACTCCAGCCCGCCTCCCCCAACGCTCGCTCGTCCCACTGCGCGTATCCTCCCCACCATCGCCCTTCGCTGTCCGCACTTGCGCAACCTCGAGCTGCCCGAGGTAGACCTAAGCGCGACATCTGCTCTGGACCGGGTCGCGATGCCGCCCCCGCTTTGACACCCGCTCCGGACGCTCGATCTAGAGTCGCGGTGCAAGGACTGGCGTGTCTGCATGCGCGCGACAGTCATGATCGACTGGCTGTTTCCATCCATTGCGCTACCAGTGATCCGGGGATCAGAGAGCTATCATTCGCCACGCCGTGAGGCTGTTGGAGGCGATGCAGGCTGGACGCCGGAACGAGGATAACGTTGAAGGGGTGACAGTGGACGGTGGTGGGGACGGCGGAGAGAGCAACGAGGATGACTTCGAAGGCGGGGAAGATGGCGATGGTGACGAGGACATGGACGAGTAAGCAGGCCGTGACTCCTGCAAAATCAGACACATTGACGGCGTAGCCGGAGGACGGCGAAGAGTTCGCGAGTGCCCGAGCGGCGCACGGTACGGCCCAGCACCGCATTTGGCCATGGCCACAGCGTGGATGTTTCCCTGTTTGTTCCTTTTTCTTTGAGCTGTTTGTTCCTTCTTCTTTGACTTAGCCCATTGTCTCTGAGCAACTCCGATTCAATCTCAAGACGTTCTGTGGCGCGACGCTTTGCTTTGCAGTCCCCCATATATGGGCCGCGTCTGTTGTTTCCTCCGCCAACCACTACTAGCTCTCTCCCCACTCACTGACCACGTCCCCCTCTGCACTCCGAAGGTGAGTCTGCAGTCGCCGCCCTCCGAGTCTTACTCTGCGCATTTCAAAGACAACTCAAGCGTTGCTCTACAGATGACGAACAGCGTGTTTTCCGTCCTCCGTTGCAACGAGCTTCTCCGTGCCATCTTCCAGGAACTCAAACCCGCATACCTCAGTCGAGAGGCCTTGGAGAACGATATGAGCGGGTTAGCCGAAGCGTATGTGGTCAGCCGCAAACAGGCCCGACGCGATCTCGTATCAGCCGCTCGGGTCTGCCACGCGTTTTCCGAGCATGCGTTGGACGCACTGTGGGAGGTTCTAGAGGATATCATGCCCTTAATCAGACTCTTGCCGTCCTACTACCAGGAATCTTCGCATTTGGTGCGTGCATATTCCGATCGTATGACAATTTCTAATTGACCTGCCCGCTCAGGGTATGTTCTTGAATATTTCCTCGGAAGCCTGGTCGCGCTTCTGCTCGTACGCGGAACGTGTCCGGGAGTTACACCTTCGTTGGACAGAGCTGGATATACGCCTATCCGTCTGGTCTCTGCTGTCCACACACTGTCGCCGATTACCTCTCTTCCCTCGCTTGCGACGTCTGACAGCCGTATCCCTGGACGCGGATAGTACCGGGCACACAATCCTTTTGCTCTCACCCATGCTACAATCCGTTACAATGTCCTTCAGCGACGAAGACGATAATGAAGTGGAAGACCGCGCCAATTTCGATGCGCTGTTCTCCGCGCTCTACCTTGCATCCCCCGGCTTACAAGAACTCGTTCTCGCGGATTACTCGACCTTCTACTTGGACAAAAGGCACATCGAGCACCTTTCCCGCTTTTCTGGCCTGCGACGCTTTGTGACTAGCGCAGACTCAAACACGGTTTTCGAGCTGGGCGCCTGGTCTCAAATGGGTCTCCTTCCGTCTTTGGAGCAGCTCGAGATCGATCTTGATACTTGGGATGAGGAGCTGCCGGATGCCTATGATCTCGCGATCCCGGACCTACGACGCCTGAAGCTCACAGGATCAATGAAGAACCTCAACGCCTTCGTCGACGCGCTGGCCTCCCCCAACCTCCAGTCGGTTTCGTTCCATATTTCCGCTTCCGCCACCCTCAAAACTCTGCTGGATTTCCTGCATCGTGCCACGACCAAGCTTCGTGCCAACCTGCACAAGTTCGCGGTCTATTGCGATCTCGATACACTGGTAGACCCGCACGACGTTCAGAGCACGATCCATCTTAAGGCGGTCCTAACCTCACTGGCCTCTCTCACCGCGCTGGAGGACCTATCTATTGACTTCGGCGGGTCGACCTTGCACTTAACGGATGACGACATACTCGCACTCGCCAATGCCTGGCCGCGGCTCGTCGCCCTGAAGTTGCGATACGCCCCTGCCCTCCTGGAGCGGCTGACGTTCGGTGCTCTCGTCACGCTCGCTACTCGGTGCCCTCGTCTTGTCCGGCTGCACCTCGCGGACGTCAATGTCGACCCGATACTAGCCGCTAACCTCACTGTTCCCATCGTCGACCACAACCTACGCGAACTGGAGATCCCGAGGCCCCCGCCGGAGGCTTACCTCGCGGTGCTCTGTGTTGCGGACAAGCTGGACAGACTGTTTCCTCGCCTGGAAAGCTGTCGTGGCCATGCCATTATACGTGCCTCACCGTCAGTTCCGATGGTCCCGGTTAGTACGTAGTTCATCCGCGTTCTTTCCCACCAGACTCGATTGTTATTTGATTATCATCCGCCGCGTATCCGCTCTCTCACTCCTGTCTCTAGTTGTATAAATACTGTGTCCTTCTCTGTTCTGTAGCCTCATGGAGTCAACACCGGTTCTCCGGGGTTCTCTGTCTCTCTTCCCATTACAAAAAAGTACGGCGATTGGGGAGCCAGTACGCGTCTCTGGGTTCGAACTCTGCCCCGCCACCACCATTGGAGATCGCGAAGACGTGTCTTGGATTCATGCAAAACCCGTACGAAATGGCGATACGTGTGATGCCATGTGGCATATTGCATGACGCGCTGTATTCTGGATCTCTGTAAGTTACTCCACTGATCTGTCATGAATATCTAGTCTGTTTTATTACACGTCTATGTTCAAGTGTGTGGTTCTGTGTTAGAGGGGCATGGTTTGGCCTAAGGCAGCGTGACTTGACGTGTTTGAAATTTGTGACATGACGCGGATGCGTCGTACCTTGATCAGTAATGCAGTATGTATGGTCGAAAGACGTCCTTTGCTTAAATATTTGATACTCTGGATGCTTGCGGGTCGTGGCAACAGGGGTCTCCCCCTTGAAAGGAGTGAGGCCCTCCGAGTCTTCAAGTTCTCTCAACTCATCCTCATCGCCTCATGAGCTCGTCGCCGCTCTTCAACCTGGAGGACACGATTTCAGCCATCCTTGACTGGCACTTGTGGTCTGGCCTTGGCCGTTTCGACCGTCTGCCGCTCGACGAAGCTCTCGAATTAGCCTCAAGCCAGATTGCAGATATGCTGAACGAAGATGTACGTGCACATGTGGCCGTCGTCGTCACGGTTGTTCCCCTACTCCGCCGTAATGCTAGACGTGGTCAGGATATCCCGAGGATGCCGGATTCGCAGATCATGGAGAAGATGCAAGATTGGCGGTGCGTTTCTTCGATGTACGTCCCTTGTTGACCAGAAAAGGGGTAGAGGTAACCGTCATCCATCTCCACAGGCATTCATCCGCCTGAAAGCCGAAGTCGCGGTAGCCAAGCGCGAGCGCGATGCAGCCCGCCTCAAATTGGTTGACCCGTTGATTAAGATTATTCGAGTGTCCTGACCTTCAGGCAGGTCGTGCGTGCGCCCGGTCATGGCGGAGACTCATGCCTGCAGGATGTATGATTGAGCGCTTCATGGTCTAGTCAAGACCTTCCAGGATTCTGGTACTTGGCGCGCCAATCCCGGCATCATCGACCTCAGGAGGGTTGTGCCGCAAGTGCAGTGCAAACTTTGCCATGATAAGTAATCGGATCAGAACGCCGAGAGTGGCGACCGAGGCCGCTGAACGAGTCAAAATGTTCAACGTACTCTTTTTCGACTACTTTAGGATTGGCTGCGCCTCGTACCATGAGAATCCTTCTTCCCGATTGTCCAGTACATTACGCATCGAAGGCACTCTACTTGTTGTCTATTACAGTACCCTTACCCGTCGTAGGGACACAAGCCCTAGTGTCAGGCTGCAAATCGAAGTTGCCACTCGATCAGGGAGTATGATCGTGCAAGCGGTGCCGACATGCAATGTGTTTGCGATGTGGCGGTACTCTGGTGGCTCAAAGGCGACTTCCGATTTGATCGGAGTCTGCTCGTGGCCCACAGTCTGGAACAGTCGAAGCCCTGAACACGAGAATGCATTGCGACAAGACCGGTACTCAGTGTATGTATATGCGATAGCTAGGATGGGGACGACAGCAGGGTATAAGACAAATGGAAGAGGATATCGGTGCATCAGCACATTCTAAAAGAACACGAGACGGGGGAACAATGACATCTAATGGGGGGAGGAATAGGCAGCGGCTTGTGGGAAATAAGAACAACGAACCGAACAATCTACTACTCGTAGATAGGGTCATACTCATCGAAGTCGACCATGGACACATCGACGAATACCTCGTCTTCGACAGCCTCGGAAATTGGCCGCTGCACGATGGACTGCGACGGCGGAGGCAGGGAGAACTCCTGAAGAGGGCCGGATCTGTCCACCCCAGCGTACGTGTCCGCGATCCCCGCTGGCGGCGAGAACAGGCTGGAAGCGTGGCCCACGGGGAGGGAAGATCCGACCAAGTAGTCCACCTGGGAAACCGGAGCCATGAAGCCGGAACTTTCGTTGATGTCCCCAGAACCGAGGCCGAAGTCAATTGCGTCGTCGACCCCAAAGCTGAAGTCGATGTTGTCCCAGCAAGGGAAGCCGAAACCAGTGCCGTTCGTCTCGATCTCGTAGCTGCCGGGTGGGGGTGGCTCGTTGTGGACCCCGTACGTGGCCAGGAAGTTCGCCCCCTCAGCCCACTGCTGAGGGCAGTATGGCCCATACTCGAGCGACGGCTGAGCGTGGGAGGTCGAGGCGGGGGTGGCGAAGTCTGGGAACTGGCCGGGGAATGGGGGAACCTGCTGTGGGCCTATGGGCGTCGTCCCTGAGCTGGAAGAGGAAGGGAAAGTCTGCTTTTGCTTCCTCTTTGCCGTCTGTTCCTGTCGCACGACCTGAGGGAAACGGCGCCTGTGTATCCCCTTCACGGCCTCGCCGATCTTCAACCAAAACGCCTGGCCATCGTTCCCGAGGCCGTGCCACGAGGGCCCCAGGAATTTAGACACTTCCGTCTGCCTCTGCTTCCCTCCTTGCACCCCTGCAGCCGCTGCAGCCGCTGCGGCTGTCGCGTTCCTGAATTTCCGGAACAGGATGAACCCGTTGGGGGGTCGTTTGTCCTTCCCCAGCGTACCCGAGAGCCATTCGATGAGGCCGTCACGGGTCTCGAGAGCCTCTGCAGGAATGATGACGGCCTGCGTGAAAGTAGCGGAAAGGTCATCACGGGGACCGCATAATGAGGTTCAAGAATAGCCGACGTACCATGATGCACGAAACGTAGAGGAATAAGGAAGATAAAAGAGTTGCAATGAAGAGGGAGAGAGAGAGCACTTGAACAAAGAGATCGAGGGTAGTAGGTGGACGAAGAGAGATGACGATGCTGGCTCAACTCAAGGTCCGATATATACTCGGACTGCGTCAGGCAAGCGCCCGAAGGAAAGGCGCGGTGCAACGAGGCAACAATGGCTAGCCCTATGCTTTGTCCACGACGGGAGTGATCGGACGGCTCGATTCAAGCGGCTGCGGCGCTGAGGAGGAACGAGTAGATGGTGCGCTAGCATACAATCTGTGGCACTAGCCGCTACGCGACGGGTTCCTGGGCCATGGCACAAACAGTTGAACACGAGGCCCGAATTCTACGGAAGCCCACAAACCCAGGCCTGGTCCCTATGCCCGCTACCACGGCGCATCGTCGACGCTTGCATATGCAAAAGAAGCAGCAACTCGACGACGATGCGCAGCGGTCGAGGACTAGTGCGACGCGATGAATGTATCGTTCCCGAACAAGGCATGCGGTCCTGATCGGATACAGAGAACCCACTCATGGCCTCCGAGCAACGACCTGCAATTGTGAGGCGCTACCAGAATATGACATAACGACACAAGTTCCTCAGCGTTGGAAAGCAAAGCAACCCAGATCATATTAATGGAAACATAGTTCTTGCGTGTCACTCACCAATGCTTTAGAACGCGGTCTATACCGTCCGCCATCCTCTTGGTGTACCATTTCAAGGAATTCTACCATCGGGCGCTTTATGCACGACATAGCGCAAAGGCGTAGCGGTTGGTGGCGCACGGATTGTCCGCATGTGTCGAGAAACTCGTGTCCGCTTTGCACTGTAGAATGATCGAACCTGTCCGACACGCCGTTGCGATCGTTAACGCAGATGACATCAGGCGGAGACACTCAACACCCACGATCTAAGAAATGCCGCTTAGCAAGCGTCCTGTGGCACAAACGTGACGTAAAGTCGCCGAGACATCCTTCCATAGAAGGGGGGCAAGGGTGGGAGGGCGAATATGGTAAGCGCCTTCTCGACGTTGTTCCAATACTGATGGAGGGGCTTATAGTATGCGCGAGGGAACCATCAACGTCTATGGACACTGTAAGAGATCAGTAACTGCGTAAACAAACCTGGCAGAGGGACCGACCTCAGTGGAGACAAAGACCTACCTACAGCCCTAACCAATGACTCACCACCCTCATGAGCCGTGGGACCAATCGCTGAAGTACTCTTGCGGCTTGGGTCGGTCTGGGTGGACGAACACGATATGTACGCCGTTACTCTTCGGCTTCCGAGGTGATATCTAGGCAAAAAATGGCGAGTTGCACGCTGAGCGATCATAATGCATCTCACGTACCCTCTGGCGATAACCATTGAGACATCCCCGATAAAACTCCCCGAGTCCCTTCTTCGACATGTGTGCGAGAAATCCTGAAATTCGGCCGCGATTCCATCTGTGCCCTCGCTGGCAACGCGAACACATACGCATTCACGAGATTCTCCCTCCTCCGGCGCGAACTTCTCTCATCCAAGACATCGAACTTGGCTTGTGCAGTTTGTCTTCCACCACGACGATCTGGCACTGAGCTTGACTTTCATCTCGTTCCTCCGCCTCCGATCTGAAGTTGATCTCTAGGTCATCAAGCGTGTGAACTTTGAGGTTACACAGCTAGCGTGCTGTCGACGGACCGATCCCCGATATGGACAGAAATAGCGAGACAAGGCGGAAGCCCTCAGATCGTCTCTGAGCATTCGCGGAGTTCGTCCACAGTGTCAGTGGTACAGGGTGCAGATGACGTGGACGATCAGCCTACGCACCAGCTTTTCAATATCAAGGTACTGTGTTAGCGAGATGCTTCACAGATTGATTTTGTCTGCGTAGACTGTAATTTTCCGATCAGCGAGCAGTACACCGAGGACGGAGGGGGACGAGCATTTGACGATCGATTTGTAACTCAGCGCACTCCGCTCTTTTCTTTGCCGCGCCCGCTCTTCTGGATAAACCAACATCCAGCTGACGGGCCTGGTCCAACTTGAAGCTTGAAGCTTAACCTTGAAGTTTAGGCTGCCATCGAGATGACCAGAATTCGGATGACGTCCACTGAGTTCGCGGTTCTGCAGGTGTCTCCAGGATTGTGCATCGCCTGGATCACGTACATGAGGATGTCAATAGTTAAATAAATATACAACACTGACCAAATTCTTCATTAACAAACACGACAGGGAGACACGAGTTGGAGAGCAGCAGCTGCCTGACACTGCCAGCTGCAGACGCGCAGCCTTGACGCCCATCAAACACTTTGTTTATGTAATAATATACCCGACGCTGCGGAGTACGGCGTGCGTCGCTAGCACACCGCTTGCTCTTCTTCCATGATGTGTGCACCCACTCCTCTCCATCGTGGCATCCATCAAATGCATTCAAGAGTATATTCGACGTAACACGTGTATGCTGCTGCTCGGCAGTCGCAGTTTGGGCATCATCGTAGCAAGATATCGCCGACAAGGCTACTAGTAAGTTGTGATGGGTTCATTGTTGCAGCGGTTTAATGCATTTTACTAATATATTCCAACGCTTCGAACGCCCTTCTGAAGTGTAACATGCCTGACCAGCGCATCCAGTTGTAATTCGAGTCGCCTAGTCATGCCTGTGCCAGTGCCAGGCCGCGAAGTCTTGATGACATAGTAAATGGGATGGACGTAAGTCATTTAGATCTTACCATCGGTACTTGAGCCACCAGAAAGGATGCTAATGCGAATATTTTCACAGGGCTGTGAACTCTCATGGTTTTTATCCGCCGCTGAGACCCCACGTGCGGACGGTGGCAGGGAGCTCGGAAGCACAGTGTGCGTACACCACGTGTTCTCTCCTCTTTGCGGTGCGGTCATATATACGGATGCTAGGATGGGCAAAGTGCCCCGTCTCTTCCTCTTTCTCCCCCTCCCCCGTATGTCGTTAAGCCCTGCTTGTTCTCTGCTTCGGAACGTTGATACCGACAAATGGCGCTTCACGCAGGAACATCCTCTTGGATGGTACTCTCCATAATAATGCTCCTGAGATCTCAGGGCTCGTGCAAGCACTCGCGCGAGTCGCGCGACCCAACGGAAGAGCAGGGCTCGTCATCGGGTCAAACCGCCGGCGAACGGTTTCTTGCTCTTCCGCTCGGAGTATGTGAGAAAATCTGTTAACGACATCTCGGGCGATGGCAGTAAGAAGCGGTCACAAGTTAATCTCTCTCAGGATGCGGGCGCAGCCTGGCGACGATACTCTCAGGCACAGCGTAATGTGTATAAGGTCTCCGCGCGCAAGCTGATGGAGGACCACAAGGCCCAATACCCGGACTACTGGTCCAATCGCAGAGGGAAGGACGGCAGATATACGTGCGCTGACGCTGAGCAGAAGAAGGGAAGCTCTGTCGAGGCGTCGTCGCCAGAACTCGAGGCAGTGCTCAGCGTCGACTCCCCGAGCTTCGAGTCGGGACAGTTGCCGTGCCGAGCGCGACTCCGCCCGTCAGCTGTCCGACACCTACCTCAAAGAGCGCGGCTCCCTCAAAGACGCACTCGAGAGGTAGAACCCCGAGGTGATCAACCGCCTGGAAGAGCACTGGAACATCGACACGCAGCTCGAGCGCGAGGCCAACATCGACAAGCTCCCCCGCCCTGCGTTCAACTCCCCGTTGCAAGGCGACCCGCTCACTTGCATGCGTCAGGGGTTGACGTACCTCGGTATTCGCCGGGCTGTGGACTCGCACTTGATTGATGGGGATGAAAGGGTGAGTGCTGGATTGTTTCATGGGGAGCGGAGAGAAAGGGAAGGGCGCGGAGCGATGACGAGAATCGCGGCGGCACAGTACCAGCAGTTCTGGAACTGGCTGACGACGCGACCCGAGATCGCGGTGTCCGTGAACACTTGAGAAACACTGTTGTTGACATCCCCTTCAGCAAGTCGCGCCCTCTGTTCGTCGACACTGTCGCGTTCTCGTGCCAACAGCCTGTGGACAAGCATCATTTCGTCTTCATAATCCCGGATTACAACTACGACGACGCGGAGCGCATCTGGCTCCGCACGGACCAGATGTACTCCTGTGGTGAGCAAACCCGCGAGGTGTTCTACAGCCAAGGGGACAAGACGTTCTACGCAGGGACATACATGCGCCACACTGGCCCCGCGCATCTTCGCGTGCACCATCTCGGAGGTCTTGGGAACCAGGTGCGTATTGTACCCCGCTTTCCCCACTCTCCTGCTCATCACAGCTTGGATTTGGGCGCCTTGAACGACTAGTCCGTCATCTGTGCCATTGCGTCCGCCACCCACGGCGTCGGAAAGCGCCATGGCGACAAAAAACAAGCCATCCAGGAGCTCTACCGCAAGGGCACACTCACCGTGCGCGTCCTCGGTCTCGACAGCTCAAAAATAAGCTCAATGCCGAGCGCCGCCGGCCCGAGGCCGAGAAGGCGCACCAACGGAGGGAGAAGCGGCTGAGGAGAGCTGGTCTGCCACTCCCGGGTCCTTCGTTGGCTGCGGTCTTCCTAAACATGCCACCGCCTCCTCCTCTGCTGCCTCTGCTGCCTCCGCCGCCTTCCTCATACTTCTATACTGTCCGCGTGAAGCGCAACAGAGATGAATACGAAGGGGATGAAGCGGATGATGAAGACGGTCAGGGGTGGGAGGATGAGTCCGGGCCCAAAGCGGACTACAACGATGACGAGGAGGATGTAAACAGGAGGAGGAGGGCGAGGTACAGATCAAGTTCGAAGATGAGGAGGTAAGCGTTCCGACGCACGAACATCCAGCCGATGCTAACTTTCGAATCAGTACTAGGGCGACCCGCGAACTCGATATCTCAGAGTATGGATCAACTTACAGTAAAATACAATAGTCCGCGAAGCATACTACTGTATTTCTCGTACTGCGCTTACCATAAGAATGCACGGTCTGCTCTGCGAGCAGACGAATTATTGCTTCAAAGTGTTCTGAAGTGTCCAGCGCGGGATTCGAACAGCCGAAGCCTCATGCGGCCGAGTCGGTTCGGTTCGGTTTGATGACAGCCGCACAGCTTGACTCCTGCACTTGACCACGTCGTTCCCTCGCATGCCCACTCTTCTCCGACAATCGTACCGGATTCCTCGTAGCATACGTTCCACTACACCTTCGAGTCCTGGACGATTCGCTGCCATCCGACCAATGTCCTCTCAAGCGGAGAACGCACCGATACTTCACAAGTTCATCGTCTACGCGCCGGACATGTCAGACCAGGGTGCTTTGCAGCGTCGCTTGAGCGTTCGTCAGTCCCACCTTGACAACGCTGCGGTCAAGGCGAGGGAAGGCACCGTCAGTACGTGCCATTCCAATGAGTTGTCTTCCGATCTTTGCTGATCATGCACATGGTCCTGTTAGAGCTAGGAGGAGCAATGCTCACCCCAGAATCTATCGCCCCTGGGGCGGAGAAGCGCATGGTCGGATCGGTCTTGATCTGCGACGCCGATAGCATAGAGACTGTCCGCAACGTCGTGGAGAGCGATGTCTACTATACCAGCGGGGTAGTGAGTTATGGTTCTTCGTCTTGACTCGACGTGCTTGCTTGACTAACAATTTTCCGTAGTGGGACAGGGAGAAGTTGGTGATACTACCTCTCGTTGTCGCCAATCTTCCCACTACACCTTGAATATCAAGAGTGGCTTTGGTTCTGGACAATTCTATTCTGGCACCCGTCTTGGGCAAAGACGTTGAATGGCGTGCTCACCAGCGTGGTAAAACTCGAGTCAGACCAAACACGGATGGTGAGATGTCCGTGGCTCAAGCTCGTATAGACAACCTTCCACTGCACATAAGTATCTATTCGCCGCATGATTACGACAGATGGATGGAGCCAGCTACTTCCATAGGTTCGAACGACCGGACCGAGTTCGCAGTTCGTGAGTCAGAAATGCGGATGAATCGAACATCACCCATCTCCCGCCTCTGACATCCCTTTCTCACAGGCATTGCGCGCTCGGCCTTTGGAGCCACTGCTGCGGAGCACTCTTCTTGGTGCAAGTCACCGACCCCGGTCACGGTTGTGCTCGCCCTCTATCGAGTTTCGGGAAGACGCTTCAAAACTCTTTGCAAAGCCTGACCCAGGTGGCCAAGTGACATTATGCCTATTTATCGCCGCTCAGACCGTTTCCCAATCCCAGATCCAAGACACAGCCTCAACCGGCGGGTCCCTCGTAATGTCGACAGTCTAAGCTCGGAAACGTGGTTGCCGAGGTCTCCTCATGCCACCTCCTTCGACTTCAAGGTTCGCTCTATTTCACGGCAATTGGTATATGACTAAGTGACCTTCGAATCCATAATTATCTACTTCATGCACTCACAAGGCGGCCTCCAGACTTCTCCAGCGTTAAAACTGCGCACAAGTCAACCCACTCCCTTGAGCGAAACTACGACGTCCCATTTTTTTATGTCAGTAGGTGATTCCCAGCATCGCATCGTCTCATCCTTCCAACGCCCATGTTTTGTATAAAGTGCAACCTTTTGAGCAGGGGTACGCCAGTTCTTTGCAACCGTCCACCATCCGCTGTCGCACACCATGTCCGTCCCGACTCTCAACAAGAACTACTTCCTCATCCTTTCCCGCGACATTCCTGGCACAGTGGCCAATCGCACAAAGCACAACCCGGCCCACAGGGCGTACAACGCACCGCTCGTCAAAGACGGATACATCGGTACGTTCGCTCGCGATGTGCGCCGCCGCAGTCTGAATCTCGCTCTGACCAAACACCCATGCCCCATGATCGCAGTCGCTGCAGGTGGCCTGCTCACCGAGGGGGCAAACTCCTCGGATGCCAACCTCCACGACAAGCGTCAGGGCTCTTACTCGATCGTCCAGGCGGATAGCGTCGAGAAGGCCTGGGAGACGCTCAAGAAGGACCCTTACTACACGTCCGGAGAGGTGGTGAGTGATCGGCTGAGCTCTGGTGGGAAGTCAAGGGGTCCCTGACGACATTGCTCACAGTGGGACCATGCGCGCATCACGGTGACGCCGGTGTTCCATGAGTTGCCGAAGGTGGAGTGAGAATGCGTGGATCAGTGTAGGGCAAGCATATATCGCAATTCGTTGCGATAAGACGACGAAATATTGTACTACGCTTATTCGACTCGGAATCTACTGAGCGAAGAGAAGGAAAGAGGAGAGTGGGCCGCTTGGGAAGAAAATGCGAGCTTGAAAACTGGCACACCGCATAAGGTTTTCCGAAGTCAAAGTGCTGAAATATTTGTCCGGCCTTGTCAAGGCCTCGTAAACAAAAATTTTGACTGTTCACGCTTCCGAGTCGCGGATGCCTTCGTACTACAGACCACAAGCGCTCGAGCTCGGGCCGGCCGTGTGAGCTGGCTCGGACCGACCATCGCTTCTTGTCTCCCAGTCATCCCAATCAGAGACGGCCTCCAGCCTTGCTCCACGTCGACGGCCACGGCGAAGCACTGCAATGCCCGGGCGGTGCACCGAGTCTCTGACCTCATATAAGCCTTTTCTTCAGCCAGTTATATTACTCATCTCCACGACCATGCTCGTTTTCCATTCGCCTGGCGTCGTCAAGGGCGAACTTGACCTCGCTCTCGCCCGCAAGAGCCTGGGCACGTACTTCGTCATCTTCCCTCGCGCATACGGCATGGCAGCTACCCGTTTCCACATCAAGCTCAACGCCTCTACTCCTCGCTCAACCGCACCCGCAACCTCCCCTACTGGCCACCCCTTGATATGGCTCGACCCCGACATGGAGCTGGAAGGATGGGTTCTGGCTGCCCTGAAGGCCGCAGATGCACAGGTCATCCGTCCTACAGGCCGCACGCGGCACATACAAGCTAAGGACGGCGGCGAGTGCGAGGCCCACGAGGTCGAGCTGCTCGTCGAGGAAGACAAACTCGCGCGCTGTTGCTGGTACTGCGACCGGCTTGAGCTCAACGACGACGTCCGCGCTAACGACCGCTACCTGCCCTGCGGGGGCGAAGGCTACGCCACCACGTACATGTGCCCCAATGTAAGACGTGTTCTAATCATAACCGGTTGCCGATTTGACCTTGCAACCGTATCAGTGCGCGAAGAAATCCGCGTTCGCCAGAGGCGTTGCCGGCTTCCTGCGCTCGTTCTCATCCGACTGGCCATGAGACGATCGGCCTTATGATCGACAGTTGTCAGTTGCTAGTGCATGTATATATCGATTTACTGTATGTCTTGTTCCCAAGCAGCCGGCATGGATGGAGATGAAAACTGAGCCTCTGCCGGGATCAAGCAAAGTACGATTGTCAGCTAAATTGTACTTTGTTGTCTGAAGCTTTGAGCCGATTCGCTCAAAATGTAGGATCCAGAAATGTGTCGAACAGACATCGTTCAGGCAGAGCAAAGGCGCAGGATGTGCTGCTTTGAGGACCACCGCAGACCATGCCATACACATCCGTACCTGTGTTCTACCGCGAAGAACGGTCACAGCTGCATCTCATTTTAGGCGAGTCGCAAAATTCAGCTGTATAGCCTCCGCAGACTTTACACAGGCTTCTACAATGACATTTATCGGAAATGGACGGCATACGACCCAACTTCGCAATTGGCATCTAGTCACGACCGCAACATTCGACAAGTTCTACCACTGCCGCAGACCGTGGACGAATGGTGCACTCGAAAGGTAGTGGGCCGCTGCAAGCGAAGGACATGTCAGCAGACAAACACTCTCGACAGACAGAACGGCGACTCACGATAGCGCACCACCTGTGAAATCCACTTTCGGCGGCAACTGGTGGTCGTTAGTGGACACATTGAAGACGGACAGGAATTGTGCGACCATGAGCCACATCGAGTCTTCGGCGAACAATCGCCCAGGGCACACGCTAATGTGGATAACGTATGTGAGTTCTAGCCAGCATAGCGCGGCATATACAGTCACATACCGCCTTCCAAAGCCAAACACGACACGACCGGGATCATTGGCACTGCAGTCCAACACTCCATCCTTGATAAACCGTTCGGGCATGAACCTCTCGGGCTCCGGGTACACCTCAGGATCGTGAAGGATTCCCCTGCGGCGCATGTGAGATGCCAGTCCGGTCTGAGGGAGTTGAACGGCACGGCTTACCAAATGTTACCCATAACTACAGTACCTTTAGGGATGTGGTATCCCCTATAGTTATCGTCCTCACGGAGCATGTGTGGTACACCTGTAGGCCCAGGTGGATTCCAGCGCAGGACTTCCTTTATGATCGCGGAGATGTATGGCAGCTTCGCCTTGTCCGAGTAGTCCGGGAGCCTGTCGTTCCCTATGACGCGGTCAATCTCTTCTTGAGCACGTTTCTGAACGTTGGGAAAAAGAGTAATCGTGAGGATAAAGACATCCCCGCTGATGACCGTCGTTTCGTAGCCAGCTGTTGCAGTGCACCTTATGAGCCAGCGGTTTTCCGAAAAACCGGATGAATGACTGACCTCCATATGCAGCCGCAGCAGTATCGTGAATTGATTTTTCGTCAACCGTACCATCCGCGAGAAGGGTAGCAACGTAGGAACTCTTGCCAAGACCTTTAATCTGTGCCCGAGCCGTAAGTCACTTCACACACCCGGGCCAGCCGAGAAGAGTGGGACGAACGAAAGCATCTTTAGCAAAATTAAACGGTTTCATCCTCAGGTCTTCCAAGTCGGTGCGCCACCGGTTCAAGCCCGGAATATTTTCCGTACCAGGACCAGCCAGAGTTTTGGATAGTCCAACCCATTCTGGGACCGATTGGACTGAGAACAGGAGAAGCGGAGGTCAGCCGCGTGAACAAAATATCTCATACTGGATGGACATACGTATAGCGATAGGGTTGACGAGCTACATGGCTGGGCTGAGCGCAATCGATGCCACGCTCATGACGGACTCTGCGGTGCTAATCAGAGGGTCCTGGGACTCTTCTTCGACCGCTACCACCACCACCAGCGACTTTCCCACGGTCGTAGCCAATCGCAAGCGGCTACGTCGTGCAGCGACTTCTCTCTGGGCTGGCGGCAGCAGCATCTCAACATCTCCAACATCTCAATAGACCTACCTGTGGACAACTGTATGAGCACGAGAAGCGGCGGCGGCATGGGAGCCGCCATCAGGACGCGCTCAGCAGCCGGGACACCCACTCCCACGGCGGCGAGGCCGACCTTGGTCTCCCCCGGGGAGCCCAGCAGGAACCTCGACTCCGAAGCTCCGGATCTCCCGACGGCGGTAGCCATCCTCCAGAAGCACTCGCTAATCCCGGCTTCCGGAGGGCCCACAAAGGAGGGCTTGGTGCAAGGCCTCCTGCACCTCGCGAGCGCCAAACTCAAGGCGGGCACAGCGATGGCGACCCAGTGCACGCTTGCATTCGCGCGCTACGCCCAAGCTGTCCTAGAGGACGCGGTGAGTGATTCGGTCACCGTGGCGGTACTGACGCGCCTCGACAGTCACCTCGAACGCGCGTCCGCGCAGCTCGACGCGCGCCTCTCTCAGCCCGGCAGGGAGGCAGGCGCCGCGCTCTCCGATATCCGGGACCAATGCTCGGCGATGGTGAAGACAGTGGGGGAGTTGGGAGAGGAGGTCCGACGCCTCTCGCAGGCCCCTGGTGAGTCGTTCCAGTTGTCTGGCGTTCCATCATATGCCGCCATGGCGGCACGCGCTCCTGCAGCTGTTGAAGCCCACGCGGTGCACCTGCGTTTCGCGGAGCGCGTGCGTCTCCAGGCACGCCAGGTTCTCGTTGACTCCCTCCCCCCCGAGTGCGGGGATGGGATACGTTTGACGGAGGCAGAGGCGCTGGCGAAAGCCAACAGTGCTCTTCCTAACATGAATTGTGAGGGGATGGCGGACCCCCCGCCCAGCACCCGGTTTACAGCCGCGCGCTTCCTCCGCAATGGGGGCACAGTTTTTGAGCTGGCCACCAAGGAGATGGCTGACTGGATCTGGGCACATGCAGAGGAGTTCCAGAAGTGGCTGGGGGCTGGAGCCTGTGTTAAACCACGCCACTATAAGGTGGTCGCGGAGTTTGTGCCGGTTCTGTTTGACCCCAGTGCCCCTGGGGTCTGGGAGCGGGTAGAGGATGATATAGGGCTCCCAAGGGGCTCAGTGGTGGAGGCGACCTGGATAAAACCAGTCGCGAAGCGCAGCAAGAAACAGCTGGTTGCCTTTCTGATGATCTCTTTTTCCTCTGCAGCAGCTGCCAACACTGCGCTCCGCACGGGCCTATGCCTTGCGGGACACCACGTCCAGCTCCGGAAATCGATTCCTGAGCCGATGCGGTGTGCGAAGTGTCACCGCTACGACACTGGCCATCTCGCGAGGACCTGTCCCCAGAGGCACGAGATCTGCGGCACCTGTGGGTCGCTACATCACTCCACACGTGACTGCGAGGAGATGGATGCTAGCCGCCATCGTTGCATCAACTGTGCACGGCCTGGACACACCTCCTGGAGCCGTGACTGCCCAGTCTTCAAGGAGAAGGCACGTCGCCTGGCAGCCAGGCTCCCGGAGAGCCAACTCCGCTTTTTTCCGACAGATGACCCCAACTCCTGGGTCCCGGAGCTCGACTCGACCCCACGTGCCGGTGGCAGCAACAGCGACACCCCCAGCGACCTCAATGACACCCTTTGGGACACAGTCCGGGATGCCCTCCAGCAACAGGGCAGTGGGGCACCCCAGTCTCTGCCTGGCTCAGCCGGCGCCCCCCTCCCTCGCCCCTCTCAGAAGCAACGTGCCGCCACTGCCAGGGACACTGACATGAGCAAGATGCGACAGACCACGCTCACTGGCTTCCGACCCTCAGCTCCAGGGGAAGGCCCGAGCCCGCCAATCTCGACATATGGTGATGACTACTGAACTTATGCACCTTCGCATATGGCAGCAGAACCTCAACAAATCCGCGGAGGCACAGTCTGACTTACTGCACTCCGCCAGCCCAGATGATTATGATATACTTGCTCTACAGGAACCATATGTCGACTTTCTGAGGCTCACTCGCGCCACCTCACACTGGCGCACCGTCTACCCCACTCCTCACCACGACTCATCCTCCCCCATCCGCTCTGTTCTCCTTGTCAACAAACGAATCTCAACAAATGCCTGGTCGCCAGTTGCGGTCCAATGTGAAGATGTGACCGCTGTGACCATCCGCTCGGGTGATGCCTCGATCACCCTCTTCAACCTCTATGTCGATGGGGCCCACGACCGGGCCCTCCATGCAGCAGCAAAGGCAACATGGCACCTGGCAGCAGCTCGTGCCGACGACCACCAACACCACCTAGTGTGGCTCGGGGACTTCAACCGCCACAACCCACTATGGGACGAGGCCAGGAATCACCACCTCTTCACGCGTGCAAACCTTGACCGCTCTCAGCACCTGCTCAACTATACCTCAGCTTTCGGCCTTGAGATGACCCTCCCGCCCCATCAGGAAAACCCTCCCAAGCTAATTTGATGTATTCACTACAACTATGACCTAATGGAGGTATTGCCAATCTAATTTGAACTAATTTGAACTAATTGCATCTAATTTGGACTAATATACAGAGGGATCTTTAGAATAGTAATAATATGCACTATTAGATGGACAGGAACAGCAGTTGTACTAATTAGTACTACTTTTGCACTACTTTAAACCTATTTTCATGTATTGGGACAATCAAGACATTCTTGTATGATTGGGTGCTTTGACATCACATTCTGCATCATTCACAGCACAAACAACAGCAAGGAATGACATTACACACCACACTATGTAATGACAGCAACAAATGTGCACTACAACATGCATAAACTACAGCTGAGACTTCTATGCCCACGCCGTGAGGCAAAGGGGGAGGGAGAACAAGCACAGTGTGGCAGAGGCTCACTTAACGACGACATGCTCATTGAGGGACGCACAGGAACACCATACATGCCAATGTTTTGACTCTGTTCGCCAACTGCGTAAGCAAAGTCGCCCTGTGCGGGGTTAAAGGTGTAGTTGTCGAGGGAAGGGAGTGGGATCATGCTGCGCACGCGAGGGATCCCGCCGGCACCTGTGTGGTCCTCTGCGGGATAAGGAGACGTTGACAGATGGACAGAAGAACTGTCTGACCATTTCAGAGGATCACAGTTGAGCAGCTTCTGGGCAGTGACTCAGGCGTGGTCGATCATGGTGCGGGCGTCCGCGGTGAGGCTGGACATGGTGCAGCCGAGGTGGCGGTCGATCTTCATGATCTTCTCGATGGAGGAGGACTCGAGGAGGGGGACTGGACGTGCTTCTCAACGCCGAGAATGACTCCTGTGGGCTGCGCGGCACCTCAATCGGCGGCGTCGACACTGTCGTGAGAGTGACATTTGGATGCGCCCTTGGACCAACGCGTATCTCGGACATGGTCACCGTAACGCGGTCCATCTGGCGGATGCCCCACCGGCCAATGCTCTTCCACCAGTCGAGAAAGACGCTGTCGTCCTCGTCCGTCTTCACGCCGACCACGCTCCCTGCATCCAGCCCCATCCGCCCGTGGAACATCAGCCACACGCCATCCTCCATCGTCGCGTTGAGCACCTCGATCCTGTCTGGTCCCTGGACGAAGAGTGCCCGCTTGATGATCTCCGGGCGAGTCGTAGACGCGCGCGACCTCCACGAGTATGCAGCGATAGCAAGGAGCACGAAGAGAAGAACGCAGAAGGAGAGCGATATCAGGAAAACGGAGACCAGCCGGGAGTAAAGCCGCCTGCGGGTCGCATTGGGGTGCTCGATGGAGATGTCTCTGGAGGTGAGAGAGCCGGACGCCAAGGCAAGGAGAGGGGTGTTCTCGGAAGGCTCTTCAGCTTGTGCGCATGCATGGCCTTTCCCCTTGTCGACACGGCATGAGTTGGGGTCGTCCATGAGGATGGGAGGGGGGTAGCGAGTTGGACGTGGTCGAAGTCGGGAGCAGAGTCGTGGGCGCCAGCGACAGGTGTGGGGATGCCGACGGTCGTGGAGCGGAGCCGACGGCCTCATCATTGCTCACAAGGGCGTGCGTGAGTGCAGCACTGGCATAGGAGTCACGGAAGAGAACAATGATGACGACCCCATCGTGAGGATCGCTGGCGAGAGCAGCGGAGTTCATAGGCGGAGGAGCCATCTGCTTACCTTCGTTGTCCACGAGCCGCATTGCCCGCAAGTTCAAGAATCTCGGCGGCAAGGTATTCCAGGACAGCGGCGAGGTATACTGCAGGACGGGCACGTCGTAATTGGGGTAAGGCACATGACTAGACGCACTAGGAGCACCTGCACCAACACGCTGAGCGTAGTTGCCCTTCTTCAAGAGACGGTGGACACGACCGACGGGGAACTGGAGACCGGCCTTGGCGGAGCGGGACTGGGACTTGCCCGCCTCACCGCCAGCCTTGCCAGAAGCCGACTTGCCACTGCAGAGGGCAAGGTATGAGTGAATGATGGGTGAACTTGGGCTATTTGGATGCGTATGCCTTTCCCTTGCCAGACTGCAAATTCCCGGTCAGTATGCATCAGTGGACAGATGCAAATGGTGTATGCATACCATATTTGCTTGTTAGAGGTGCTTGAGGTGAGGGAGGACGTGAGGATAGTGGTGGAAGAGGAGAGGGACGTGTTTTGGATGAGGGCGAAGGAGGACGAGCGGCGACGTGGCGAGACAAGTTCAAGTGTTAGACACTGGCTGCGACTGTGGCGCCCAGCGTCTGACACTTCCAACGTCGCCACGTCGCCTCATTGCCTCATCTTCCACACCACCTTCTCCAACCATCGCCTTGGACGCTCCCTTCAGCCTGGTCGACGACGACGACGAGCAGCAGGCCCCTCGAGTCCCTCATTAAACTACAACTACTCTCCATGACAATCAGCCTCCGCCGGTGCCGCAGACGACGTGGAAGACGCGGAGGATGCCGTCTCCCTGGGTGGAGACGACGAGGACGAGTGCGAATGCTATGCTGACCACTCTCCAGAGCAGGTCCCTGTCTCCGGCATCTCGCCCCCCTCCAAATCGTCCTCGTTGATCACCCACCCACCCAAACGTGATGCCCAGCACCAAGCGGTCGCCTCACCGTCTAGGACACCTTTCGTACGAAAACTCGCCGTCCCCAGCGAGAGGGTCTCGCCCTCTCAACTCGCAAGGTAAGCCTGCACCTCTCCCATTCCTGCGTGAACTCCCCCGAAGCCTGCCCTCGTCCCACTGCTGTTTTAGACGCCTTCAGAACCCGGGACATGAGCAAGCGCCATGGCCAACAGGCAACGGAAAGGTAGAGCCGCGCCTGATGGCGGCGATCCCCTGCCCCCAGACTGGGAGATGAGGTACTCGAGAGATGACAGCGAACCCCCACTCCGCCTGCTGCTTCCCAGAGAACCAAGCTCACGCCACGTCGATGGATGAGCGGCTCCCAGTACGAGTACGTTATTCGCCTCATCCTCCGCCTCCCGTCTTTCGCCCGGCTCTCCCTCCCGAGGTGGAGGACAAGTACATCCCGAGCCTTGGGGGCCCGTCGCTCTATACCGTGTTCGTGAGCCTCTTCCTTCTTCATGCATCACGCTCCAGTCGCTTCTTTTACGAACCCTTTTCCTCTTCTCTTGCAGGGCCTCGCTCTCCACCACTCTGCCTGCGCGAGCTGGAGCCGCCAAGGTGAAATGGCTCATCTTTCTCCCCTAATATGGGTTACCCGGCGCCGGCGTATGACAAGGCGCCGCCTCTTGAAGCCCTGTCGTCGTTCCGGCCGACGAACAGTGGGCATGATTCTCACCTCCCGCCGCAGAACATGGACCGTGTGGGTGAGTCTTCGGAACCCTATCTCAATCAGGTATGTTATTGAGCTATGACGCGTTAGCAACGGTGCTCTTACCTGACGTTGCAGCAGATGCGCTATCCCCGTGATGAAACACTTTCTGAGCGCCTTCCTTTGGACCATGCTGGATGTCGTCTGTCTGTTACGGACAAGGACTTTTGGTGTGCTCTTCCTACATTTTGCTGCTGTTCTTGTTCTAATATTCCATGGATAGTGTCCCAGTGCTGCTGATAGCCCTATTGATGTTGTTCTTGCTTGCTGTTGCTCACGGTCGTCACTGTTGGTTATCTGCTTGCTAGTTGTAGCTACAGCAATGTATTAGTTACCCTCAATACCAGCTTTTCATGCCTATCTTCTATGTGGTGTGTGCAAGCTCTGGACAGCCCAGCAGATCTCTGAGATATTCAACCTGTAGTCCTGGATTAGCAACCATTAGGAAGGATTAGGAAAAAATTAGCACTACTGTAGGGAAGAGTTAGGGAAGGGTTAGGGAAGGATTAGGGCCAGTAGTGCTACTTTATCCCTAATCCTTCTAAAATAGAACGAAGGAAAAGGGGGACCTATAGAATCTTAGGCTAATTTTCCCTAACTCACTAATGCTTTTCTAATGGCACTAATTTCTACTTTTTAGTGGTACTTTCACCAAAGTAGCTTGGGAAGGTTTTTCCAGAGCCGGCCTCCCCACACTGGAGGCCTGTCGCACCAAAAACCTCACCCGCCCTGATAACGTCTTCTGTTCCGCTGCCCTCCTTGACTTGCTAACGTTTTGCAAAACAGCGCCACACATGCGTCCAACCAGGACAGACCATTTTCCAGTGCTGACCTCTTTCCAGGTGCCAGTCGCCCCGGCAGTGCCACAGGAGCACCGCAACTTCTGGGAGGTGGACTGGGCAGAATTCCACTCAGCCCTGCAAGACGCCCTTGCGGCCTCACCGCTTCCAGACTCGATAGTGTCCCCAGCCGCCCTTGACACCTACAAGGCAACCCTCACATCAGCACTCCAAGCTGCAGTGGCAGCAGCAGTCTTGGAGTCCAAGCCCTCTCCATTCGCCAAACGGTGGTGGTCGAAGGAACTGGCTGCAGAACGCAAAGCCGTCCTTCAGCTAGGGCGGCGGTCGCACAGGCTTCGTGGGGAGCACGACCACCCCGTGCATGCGGAGTATCACCAGTCGCGCAACCGGTATGGTGACCACATCCGGGCTGCAAAGAAGGACCACTGGCAAGCATGGCTTGACTCAGTCGACTGTCACTCCATCTGGGCAGCACACCGCTTCACTTGCACGCCAGATGGTGGGCCCACCGATGGCAGCAGTGGACACATTCCGCCACTCAAGACTGCTGACGCCAGGGGGAATCCAACCACCTTGCGCACTAATGAAGAGAAGGGCGAGGAGTTTTTCAGAATCTTCTTCTTGCCCCCTGGCCCAGCACCTGAACTGACAGCAGACTATCCCCCACCCGCCTTTGACTTTCCTGCCATAACTGACCTACAGATCGAGCGTGCAATCACGTCGCTCCGCTCCTTCAAAGCCCCGGGACCTGATGGCATCCCCAATGAGGTATACGTTCACTGTGCAGATTTGCTAACCCCACTCCTAGGCACTCTTTTCAGGGCGACATTCGACCTACACCACTACCCGGCGGCCTGGAAGGTCTCTGACACGGTCGTCCTCAAGAAGCCTGGAAAAACTGACTACACCATGCCGAAAGCCTGGCGCCCCATTGCTCTTCTCAACTGCATGTCCAAGATCCTCTCCCGTTGTGTCGCTGACATCTTGGTTTTTGAGTCAGAACAGTGCTCTCTCCTTGCCAACTTTCAGTTTGGGGGTCGTGCAGGCCGCACAACCACAGATTCCATCCACCTCGTCACCAAGCTGGTGAAGGATGCCTGGCGCCGCAGGCACAAGGCGTCCATTCTTTTCCTCGACATCAAGTCAGCATTCCCGGCAGCAACCCCGGAGTGCCTCTTCCATGACATGCGCATGCGTGGCTTCCCAGCCATGGTCGTCGACTGGCTCTGTGTCAAGCTGGAAGGCCGCCGCACCCGCCTCAAGTTCGATGATTTTGAATCCGAGCTGTACAGTATACTCAGTGGCATCGACCAGGGTTGCCCCCTTTTTGTCATCCTCTATGCCATCTACAACTCACTCCTTCTTGAGGCCGCAGATCAGATCAAGGGTGTCACAGCTGTAGGCTCGATGGATGACGTTGCAGTGGTGGCCACGGGGGTGACCTTTGCCACCACCCACAGCCTCCTTTGTGCTTTCATGGCCCCCGCTGGCCACTGGTCCTGTTCCCACAACTCTTCTTTCGCACTGGACAAATTTGGGCTCCTCAACTGCACTCGTCTCACGGATGGCACACTCGGCCCACCGCTCACCCTACAGAACACCACCATCGCGCCCTCTGACTCCCACCGCTTCCTCAGTGTCCTGGTTGACTGACAGCTCCGCTTCCACAAGCACATCGCCTATGCGGTGGGAAAGGGGATGACCTGGGCTGCACTGCTCTGCTGGCTGGCCCGCTCAAAGTTTGGCCTCACGCCGGCTTTAGTGCGCCGGCTCTATCTCGCGGTTGCCATCCCCAGCATGCTGTATGCAGTGGACACGTTCATCACCCCTGTCCGGACGCTCAGAGGCCGCAAACGGCCTCTGGGCTCAGTTGGTGCAGTCAAGAAGCTTGAGCGCATCCACCGGAGCGCACTGCTCCTCATCACTGGGGCCATGCGCTCTACAGCCACAGATGTTATGAATGTGCATGCTGACATCCTCCCCTTCCAGCTTCTCATTGACAAGATCTGCCATCAGGCGGCAGTCTGCCTCTGCACACTGCCCAAGGCACACCTGCTCCACACGCATGTGCGCCGGGCAGCCAAGACCTACGTCAAATCTCACCGCTCATCTATCCATGAGCTCCTCCATGCCTACCTCCGACCGGACGACATGACTCGGGTGGAGACCATTCAGCCCACCCAACACCATCCAGCCTGGATGCCAGCCCACCGCACTCGGAAGGCGGCTGACAAGGATGCAGCAGCACATGAGGACGAGCTCTGGATGCGCGAGCATGACGTGGCAGTATACTCAGATGGATCAGAGCGGGACAGCGGTGTCAGTGCAGCGGCAGTCCTCAAGCGCAAGGCCCCTCGGCAGTCTCAACGCCGCAAGACACTCTACCTCTTTCTTGGGTCCTCACGTGAACACACTGTCTATGAGGCGGAGATTGTGGGCTCCATCCTTGGCACGGAACTCCTCCGTCAGGAGCGAGCAGCAGTGCGTGAACCCTCTGTTGCACTCGACAACACACCTGCAATCGATGCCTCAGACCAACGTGCCCCCCACCCCGGCCACTATCTTACTGACCGTTTTCACTCTCTAGCTAGCCAGCTCCTCCGCAGTGGCAGCATCCGCTCTGGCTTGCACTTCATCCTGCGCTGGGTCCCGGGGCACCATGGAGTCGAAGGCAATGCAGAGGCGGACATCGCGGCAGGCATAGCAGCAAATGGGCACACAAGTGCTCGCCATGCACTCCCGGCCTGCCTCCAGGACAAGCTCCCACTCAGCGTTGCCAAGCTGCGGCAGGAATACAACACCTTCCTCCAAGAGAAGGCACACAAGCAGTGGCAAACCTCACGCCGCGGCCTCCGTTTTGCTGGCATCGACAAGTCGCTCCCCTCTCCGAAGTACATGGAACGTATTGGCCACCTCCCGCGCTGGCATGCAAGCGCACTCTTCCAGCTGCGCTCCGGGCATGCACCCCTCAACCTGCACCTGCACTGGATAGCGTGCACTGACTCGCGCACCTGTGCCCACTGCGGCACCATGGCAGAATCCGTTTTTCACTTCCTCCTCATCTGCCCAGCACATGCGGCCGCACGCAGGCGACATCTGGGCCTGCTCGGATGCTCCGGCACCAACCTCTCGCACATTCTCAGTGCCCCGGAGGCCCTCAAACCCCTCCTTCACTTCCTCGGCGCCACAGGTCGCCTGCGAACAACCTTTGGACTACTCTCCCCCCCTCCCGAGGATCGGGATCAACAGAACAGGGCAGCGCGGCCCCGCCGCTGAGCACAACCTCCCCCTCTCGCTCCTCCTCCCGCCCACAGATAGCTGACTCAAATTTTTACAGCCCCCCCCCCCCCCTTTTCAACCCCGGCCGCCACTTCTCCTGCTCGATCCCCTCTCTCCTGTTCTGCCGTCTCGATCGCCACACTGCATTTGTAGAAACCTTTTGGTATCTGTGTCCTGAATCCCCATATCGATGCGTTGCGGGCTGCGGCCCGCTCCAGGGGCGGGGGAGTTCTGACGTATGGCGGGGATACCGCCGGGCGTACTCCTGACCGTGGCAAGAGGCTTGACCCAGGCGTGCGCGCCCCATGCACGGCAGGTTTATAACCCGCTGCCTTGCTTTTGATGGCCGGGAGATGACCACCGCCCGCAACGCACCGGTACGTATTGCCCAATCCCTCCTCCACATCATCAGTACCCCATTGCCTCTCCCCTCTACCGTATGTACCTACTCTCCCTATCACTCCTCTGGCTTGCATGGACCCCCGGGTCCAACAATTGTATTGCTCGACACACACCCCCACCTACAGTAGTTACACTCGTACGTACTGCCTACCATAAGGCTCGGCCTCCATGGGCAATAAACGGGATTCTGAACTGAACTGAACTGAATCAGAGGGTCCTCGCGCGATTCAACTCGAATACCATAGGTCGCGTCCATGATGAGCTGACCTGCACGACTATCATGGCAAGGTCATGTGTTGCGTCTGTCGCAGGGAGTCTGAGGCTGCTTACAGTCGGATGTGATCACGCCACTGCTCTGGACTTCTAAGGACGTGGTTCAAGAACACGGCTGTCGCGTGATGTTGATGGTCGTGGAAACCCGCAACGGCGGAGCCGGCCGCATACTGGTTGCTGAAGGTACGACGGAGGGAGCGCCATCGTTTACCATAGGGCATGAACCCGAAGTTCCAGTGGTGCCCGATCCTGCGACATATGTCATTCATCAAATCCAATGTCAACTCCCCCTTCTCACAATCTAAGAGAGAAAGACGGTAGAGAATACCTAAATGGATACTCACAGGTTCGCGACAGGGAAGTCTGGACGATCAGAGTAGATGGTAAAGCGGCCTTCGAAGAGATCTTTGCAGGCTTGCATCGAGTTGAGCAAGATGATAGGGCGGCCAAAGATCTTCAGACACACAACGTCGCCTGAAAAGGAATCAGCCCCGGTGAATACCATCGAAAATAAGCACATACCATACTGCTTAGCCCACTTAGTGAATACATGCCAAGCCTTTGAACGTGACATATCGAAAAGATTGCTTAGGAAAGGCCACCCTTTAGGACCAGGAGGGAGATTTGCGCCGGTAGTGTGTTGCTGCAGAGAGAAATTCGCTGCAAGTAGAATGACAACGAGAACCGCGCCAACGGGCCAGATAATAGGAGTCAACGAAGTGAAAGTGCTGGCCATAGTGCAAATTAGACGACTGGCCGACATGAGTCCGCCCAGACGCGATGATGTTCGTTAAATACCTGGGCGTTACGGACAACCGCCATGTCGGAAGCTCGTTAGTCGAACGCCAAAAACGAGCCCACCTGCACTTCCCCGCACTAATACACCGTCCCACGCAGTGCCTTGTGTCACAAGATGTGGCAGGATCAGATGGTGCCAGCATTGTTTCCCATTCGAACTCGGGGACAGCGCAGTCAGGGAAACACCTCTACAATTTTCTAATGAGAAAAGTATCAGCTATCCGCTCCCAATCGGATCCGTGCGCTGATGGCTCACCTATTTCTAGCGGATGTTATGTCTGGAAGCACGACTCCATCTGGTCAGAAATCTGTTAGTTCTGCGCATTGTCCACCGCAGACTTTGGGTTCAAACGCTATCACCTCACCCCCACGCCCCGATCATAGTCGTGTCTGGCATATTCGAATGTCAGAAGGCATAGCATCACTATGCCACGGTGATGCTCACAAGTGAAGTAGGCAACAGGTACACAATCGGATGTCGTTCGGCGTTTGGTGGAGGCGTGCTATGTAATAGCGTCTATTGCGGCGCCACCCCGACGCTGTCCTTGCGTTGCCGTCGGCCGGGCGCCAGATACGTTCATTTTCCATGATCAAATCCGTCGAGCATGCGCAGACCAGCGCATACGTTTCAATTTGAACGAAGATGCTGAATTTCCTTGTTTATCCCAACTGGCAAGCGCAGCATGTCCGGCAATTCTCTGGCAGCCGTGAGCCGTCCGGCATTTCATAAACACGGGGAAAGATCAAGATGGTCAGTCTGTGGTCACGACACATGTCACTTGTGGTACTCACGGCTCCCTGGTCAGAACATCTCTCAAAACCACACAGTCCGCAGAGTGTACGCGATTTGAAGGACAGATTGAGGCGTTGTATAGTCCGAGGGCGGACTGACACAGTCAAGACCATGCACCGGCAGTGATCGGAAGGCTCCCTTCCTTTCCCATGTCGTCTTGTATCGAATAACGTCACGGATCCAAATCATAGGGAACGCTTAGCGATGTATTCTGATCGGATACGGTGACAACCAGGTCCAGAACGACACGCATGGCGCATGAAATCGAGCCTGGTGTCCCTTCGTGCTTCCCAGGCCCGAATATCTGTCATCATTCATTAGATCGGTCAAAGAATTTGTCGAGAAACAACAATACCGACATGCCCTCCGAATCCAGACACCAGTTCAAATGCGAAGCTCGAGTCCAGGCTCGTCCTCGACCCACCGCACATCCAACCCACTCCTCAACAGGCCGGAAACAATCTCCTCCTCCTCTAGTTCCGATTGCATCGCTCCAGATGAAAGTCCTCGAAGATCGAGTGAGCCCACAGCGTCAGAGAGTTCCGCCAGAATCTCTTCGTGGATCGTGATCACCTGTAGTTCAGGAGCGATCGGTCATGTCGAGTGCTTGCGCGTCCTCGCGACGTGATTCATTACGCCTAGGTACGCTGTGTGCGTCCGTCGCGAGGGTCTTAAAGTGCAGCGCGGCGCGGAGGATCTGCAATGCCTGCGAGGACGGGATCGCTTCGAGCCGCAGACGGGAGACGTGGCGGAGGAAGTGGCCGGATATCAAAAGTGAGAGGAAGGCTTCGATGAAGGGCATTCGAAAACACTCACCGGGCTACGTGTAATGCTGAAGATAACTCGCGGGGACGGTGGATACTCGTCCCATCTCGAGCCCTACCTAGATATCCGCAACGCCTGGTTAGATTAAGCGGAAGGTGCGATGACGCCGTCGAAGACTACAGACAATACTAGGAATATGGAGGTTGACAAATCGTTTCAAAGACCATCCAATGCACGAGACTTACATTAATTGCCCCGGCAAGCGTCGGGGGAGCCTTCTTGATAGTGATAATAGACCTACGTGCGCATGCCACACGCTCGAATGTGAATTGGATATTGTATCGGCTTTTGAATACTTGCCTCCAAGAGCACGTATACTTGCGAATAGCAGAATACGTACTTGGGATAGGGCGGGCCACTTCGATGGCGTTGGAAGGAGGGAAGGAGTCACAGAGTCACCGGACGAAGCCGATCACGCTGTACCCATTAGACGCCCATAAGCTCGAACCTTTCCGGAAGTTTCCTTTAGCATGTTTGCTTTCGCCATCATCGATGTCATCATTCCAGGTTCTTGCACTCAACGGTCACGACGACACTCGGAGACTTGCTCGCTGTCATGGGGCAGAGATAGAGCGATCATTCCTGACGATCGCAGATGTCGGCCGCTCGTGGCCTCGATACGGTAACGGTATTCAACAACCAGTGCAGAACCCCACACGATCGGCGCCCAACCGTTGCGAGTTTGCTTGTACGTCCTTTTGTCATCTGCTAAGTGTGCAACACAACGCGTTTTACATGCTCTTATACCGACAGGCTTCATGGGCCGTCGACTCGAAATACGTCGTGCCACCCCACGCTCGCCACCTACTGCCGCCTCAGCTCATGTGTGCCGTCCCTCTATCCACCGTCTTCGACCTCACTCAGGGAGAGTATTCCTGTAGACCCTCGTTCCCCAGGAGCGAGACGTATGTCCGCCAGGCCACAGTCGACTCAGGCGATCAATCCAGAACCGTTATCACGAGGCCTCGTCCTGCGAAAGCCCGGGCTTCACCTCCCCACGTTGAGCGCACTCGGACAGATGTGGCGTCTGCGTTGGCGACTGCATCTATCCGCGTCGCCGACCGCTGCACGACGCCGATCGCCGAGCTCTACCGGGCCATCGAGCAAATTTGCGGGGAGGTGGACGAATGCGGCCTCCAGTTCGGGTGCAAATTTGGGCCGGATGGTGCACCCCGGACCGTGGCGGAGGATGCGACCTTGCTGAGCACCAACTAGTTCACGCTGGGTGAGGCGTACGATGATACCCGCGAATCCCGTGGACAAGTGGAGACGGGAGGAGAGCCCACCGTAATCTACGAAACTGGTCGTAGACACGCTGCAACCATCGCGCCGCCGCCGCCGAGCTGTCCTCACGACGAACCAGTCTCAGCACCCCATGCAGATGCTAGTGTTCGGCCACTAGACACGCGATGCGGGGCGGCGCCCGACACAAACCATCCACGCCTACTCCCCAGCCGCCAATGCAGACATCCAAGCACTGGGACGCTCCCCACCAAAGTCGTGGCGACGAACTTCTGCTGCTGTACGCCCGATCCGCCCCCGCGGTAGGCATCCTATCTCGCGAGACCCGCGTTCTCCTCTGAAGCGTCACAAGGCTGCTCTACCGCCGCACACATGTTGCTCTCTGGCCGGAAATCGGGATGCGGAGCTACAGGATGGGATGGCTCCGTTGCGGGTGCATCCCGTGCGGCTACGTTTCTGCCGCGCGAGAGTGGATTTGGCGTGGTCACTGTGACGGGCAGGACGGCTTCGGGATACGGTTTGGAATCCCGGACTAATTGAGTGCAAGGTCCCATTGGGGCTTGGCGGATGCAGTCGGCGGCTTCGAGGACAGTAACGCTACACGGTACAAGTGGAAGGTGATGCTCTTGAAAATCGACTCGCATTCCTGAAATGTGCCCCAACTGCGTCACTGTGGCGGCGCATTGGGATTAACTTCAATAATACGTACTTGTATCTCACGAACGTAATAAGTGCAGTAACTTTGAGATACTATCTGAAATGCGAAGTTCGAAGTTACTCCTTTTGAAGCAAGCGAGGTTCTGCCAATGATCGTGTCTCTGAGCCACTCAGTACGCCTCTTGCTCCAATTCGAGCTTTAGAGGAACCTAGGACCACTCGAGGTCGGAGGAGCATGTTTAGACGTGAGATATCATGACGCGTTCCCTCAGCCATGACAACACCAAAGATACGCAAGCGATAGAAGATGCACAATATAAGCCGGGGCGAGCTGCAGCAACGCCGGACGTCAAGACTCCCTCCGCCTCCGCCGCGCGAAGAATGGCCTGCTCCGGTCACAATCATCTCGCATCCTGACGAGAAGTCAATTGTCCGTGATTCGACGGCCATCATCAGTGTGGAGCTGGGCAACACAAGGCGGTCAACTATTGAATAAGCCCCGGCCTGACAAGATATTTCCCGTATTTGGAAGTAGATCTGTCGAAACTAGATGGTTCATCATGGCTGCGGCGGTCCCATGCAGAATTGTTTGCCATGCGTTCATATCAGCTTGACTCGCACACTACATAGTCGTCCGATGGCCAGCAATACACGTTAAACCACTCAGAACTACCATCTAACTATAACTTCCGATTTGCCACTCTAATGAGGTACTAGCACTGCCCGTCCTGACCCCTTAAAGCCTATTGATGTAATATGCTTTCAGTAGATCCAACTAGTCACGGAGGACTAGGGTAGTCCACCCGAACTAGTTCGTCCTCGGTAGGCCGCCGCTCACCTTCACTCGGGTCGCTCTAACTAGTTCGCGCTAACTAGTTCATCCGAACTAGATGTTGCGCTGACGCGTCGTAACTAGATGGTTATGAATTAATGGGCAGTAACTAGATGGGGAGTAACTAGATCACGGGGATAATGGAATAACGGAGGGATAACGGAGGTGTAATGACGGCGCGGTAACGGGGGCGGGATAACGGGGCCAAGTTGATGTAACTACATGGGTATGAACTAGTTGGCAGTAACTAGATGGGAATGACTAGACAATCGGATAACGGAGGGAGAACGGACGTGAATTAATGGTGGGATAGCGCGGGCGGGGTAACGGAGACGGGATAACGGGGATGGGACTGATAATGGTCGGATAATGGAGGAGGGACTCGGGCTGAGGGGGATAACGGAGGCGGCACTCTGGTGGAGCGGTGGGACTCGTGCCATGCGCAGTAACTAGTTAAACCTGTAACTAGTCAGCAGGAAATGCACGAGACTCGTTTCTGAACCACGCATGCTTACCCCACCACTCGGGGCCAAATCGGTGCACCAACCATGAAATCTGTCAAGGGAACATGTCAGCGTTGTCGCCTTCGGAACACCGTGGAGATCAGAACTGGGAGAATGAGCTGTTCCGGGTCACCAGGGCGCGCCACAACACGACGACGATAACGACTTCATGTCCGATGATGCCGGTGTGAGGAGCATCTCGACGGTTGGTCCTCACAAGCTCGAACGGGTCGACAAGGAAGATGAGGAGCAGATCCACAAGTTGACACTCACCGGTATTAAGCTCTATATCCGGTAAGTCGGTGAGGCCAAAGCGCACCCAAACGATGGTCCCGCCGCTCGCGAGGTTGATGTTGCTGAATTTCAGATCCTTGACATACTGAAGGGTCCAACCAGCAGAGTTGGAGGTGTAGTAAGCGATTGCGTCGTAAAAGGTGAGGTCGAACGCCTCCAAAAACTTGTCACACAGCCACGTGAAGGGCATATGCTCGAGCTTGTAGTCAATAGGTTCCTTGCCGTTCTGGGAAAACACGGTGAACTGGAGTCGGAAATAAATAGTGTGCAGCGTAAACAAACCTCGACATAGGCAATGGCGTTCCAGAATCGAATGGTGATGAAGCCTTCCTCATCCGGAGTTGTCTCGTTGGCTGTGACAGAGGCCCCGCGGGGCGCGTCTTGGCTTGAAGACGCAATGGGAGGGGATATGGCGTGTTCGCCCACAGGCTCATCTATTCGAGAGTAGTAGTCAGTATGGATGGTTGCCAGGGTTCAGCATGTATGCAGCCACTCACCGTCGTCACCCGACTTATCGTCCGAGTCATCAGAGAGCTCCTGGCCGTCCTCAAGATATTCCTGGACATCCACACCCAGCGTAGGTTCACCGCGTGACTCAAGGATCCGCCTGGCAATGATGAAGGAGCTTGCCTCTTCTGGGGACAGATACCCTGGACGCTTGGGTGGCGGAGGTGGCGTGGCCGGTAAACCAGGGCCAGGGGGACGTTGCGAGTTCAGGAAAGCAAGGACGTGGGGGGGGAGTCGGCGACTGAGGTATTGGGTAACATTGTAGAACCGACATTTGGGCTCGAGACACTGAATGTGATCTGGTTATGAATCTGGTCAGAGATTCGACGAGGAGGGTAACATACCCTGGTAAACCGCCTCCCATCATCCTCCGTGCCTTGCTGATACTGATAGAGTGGCTTGATCTGTCTGGGGTGCGTGCACCGACGGCGGACTATTGGCTGTGCATCTGCAAGCTCTATCGCGAGTTCCTTGAAATCTTTCCAGAGCACTTTTTTCGTGGGGGTGGTGCGCTTCTTGGGAGAGGAAGAGGGGGAGGCATGAGGAGTGGTGACGGATTTGCTCGTGGTCAAGCAAGTCTTTGGTGGGGTCATCTGGGGTGTAGAGCGAGTCATGATCGAGAGGGTGTGGACCGTTCGGCATCCAAAGAGTTGCCTTTTGGTTTGCTCCGAGCTATTGTCTTGGGTCCGACAGCGGACACCTTGGATACGACGCACCTTGAAAGCACGTCGGTCTGCGCGCATTAACAACTGAAAGCGCATCGGGGGTTTCAGAGCAAAGCAACAATAAGAGAAATAATGACACGCACCCGAGCATTGAAACAAAGCCACACTTGTACAGCCTGTCAGGCTAATAGACAGAGGTCCGGATGGCCTGTCCAGTACGTCACAATGTCGCGGTGTCCAGGGGTGAATCAGGGCAGGGACGAGGATGCGGTCATCGAAGACATGCACACCTCCGGAACATGGCATTCACCATGGACATCCTCTGCGACGATGATGAGGGGGCGACGAGCCCAAGCAGCGATCTGGAGCAAAGGACAGAATGGCGGATCTTCTCGGACAGGAGGATCATGTCCGGGGATGAGGATGCGGTCATCGAAGACATGCACACCTCCGGAACACGGCATTTGCCATGGACATCCTCTGCAACGATGATGAGGGGGCGACGAGACTGAGCAGCGATCTCGAGCGAAGGAAGAATGTCAGAAACTTCTCGGACAGGAGGATCAGGGGCTTCTCGTACTCGCCTCTCTGCCGCTTGACGTCTGTGACGAAGTAGGGAGAGATGAACTTGTGGTCTTCGCTCCTGGTTGCAGAACATAGCCACACATTACATTCTTGTAAATAGCTCATTGTAACATTAATCTAGTACCGTTTCTTACAGGTAACCTTTCGCTTCTTCGGAGGCTGCTGTGATCTAAGGGTGCAGAGAATCAGTACAGGTGAGCCTTGCACGGAAATGTCCAATGTACCCTTCATTGTCCATTTCCAAAGGTCGCTTGTGGCTTGTGATCGTGGCACTTGGCTTGGCGTTGAGCACAGAATTTGCAGCCCTGGCAGTCGCAGGTCCTGCAGCAGCCTCCACGGGATACAGAGAGTTGGGGCATCATTCTCACGTCCCACGTCGGACAGCCTGTTCAGGCTTAGCCACAGGAGACGAGTCCTCTTGTTGGACTACGGGAGGATCAGGCACGACGGTGGGTGCGAGTTCAGATGGGCTTGTAATGTTGGGGCTAGGCGATGCGGAAGTTGAGCGAATGGGAGCGGGAGAGTGTGGTGTGATGGCGGGAGCAAGGGATTGGTCATGCGCGCCAGACGGGACGGCAGGCGCGGCATCCAGTTCGGATATGCGTGCAATGTCCGCGCTGGGTGAGGCGGATGGTGAGTGAGCGTGAGATGAGGGAGCGGGAGAGTGTGATATGATGGGGGGAGTGGGTGCGTCTGTGGTGGCAGGAGGAAGTTTGGATGCGTTCGTGGTGTCTGTGGTAGGCGCGGCGGATGGCGAGGGCAAGGGAGGTTGCAGCGGCGGGGTCTGGGCGCCAGGCGCGATGGCAGGCACGGCTATGGGCACGTCCGTGGCAGTGGGATCCAGTTCGGAATTGCGCAGAATATCTGCGCTGGGTGAGGAGGACGGTGAGTGAGCATGAGACGAGGGAGCGGGAGTGGTTGCCTGTGCAGTCGCGGGAGCAAGTTCAGATTCGTTCGTGGTGTCTGTGGTAGGTGTGGCGGACGGCAAGGGCGAGGGAGGTTGCAGCAGCGGGGTCGGGGCGGGCATAAGATCACCATCGCCGGAAACCGGGGGCGACAGCGCTTCGGTCACTTTGACGAGCCAGTTGTTAAAAGAAGAATTGAAACCCGGCAGAGCCTTGAAAACAGGTATCAAATCCCATTCCTCATGCTGCGTGCTCGAGAGCCTGGAGATAGTCACATTACTTAGTCGCTGAGTCAAAGGAAAAGTATCAAGGGGCTCACATCCATCTGCGCAGCTGGCCATCTTCATTTGGGCCCCCATACATGACAGCCATCGCCATCCCCGTTTGAGCTGATAGGCGGCGAAGCATCTCAGTCAGAGTGTGCTTCAAATCAGCCAGCAATCTGAAGATAGAAGTGAGATAAATGGGAAGGCCGCATAGAACGTGCACGCTACTCACCTCCGACAGATTTGGCGGGGATCAGCCGCAGCTTCTGCCTCGGCGGAGGCACGCTCAGCCTCGCGCTCAGCCGCCGCATCAGCTTTAGACCCTGCTGACTGTTCTTTGTAGATCTTGAAGTCACCCTTGAGCTTCGCCTCGTCGATGCGAGCCGTATAGGCTGCGTTCACTGCGTTCTGGATGTCCGCGTGGTCCTTGATGCCTTGCGCCGTCATCGCCGCACGCACGCTCTCTCGGATGTGCGGGTGAGCCTTGACAAAGAGATCCCGAGCACTCTTGGCGTGCGAACATCCCTCAAGGACAGGCGCAGTGAGCAGCTTATTGGGGGTGGCTATTAGCGGGTTGGCGGCAGGTGGAGGAGATGGTGGTGGCGGGGGTGGTTCAGATGGCGTGGGTTCCGAGCGCGAATGTCTGACAATCGTCTTCCAGTTGTTCGTAATCCACTTTTTGGCCTGCTGTATAGAAAGTTAGTGTTCGAGTGAGCGAGGTACGAACATGTTGCGCACCTGTATTCGGTTTCCAGTTCACTTGAGGGCCTCGGCCTCAGTCTCCATGCGATTCTCGTCTTTGAGGAGCACCGGGATCTTGCGGTCCCAGTGCTCATCGAAAGCTTCTGCGACGGCCTCCACATAAGCAGCCCAAGACTTGTATTCAGGGTTCGGCCCAACATGTTTGTGCAAATCGCACCTGGCTCGTTCAACGAGCCAGGCCTCCTGATCGATGTCACGGGAGGAGTCGACGATGAGCCACCGTGGACCTGGCCGGCCACCGCCCATCTGCACCGCAGGACGTTTGGGGCGGGCTGGTGCGTCAACGATCAGCTTGGTCATTGCGAGAATCGAGTGTTCGAGGGGCGTGAGTAGGAGATGTGATGAGGGGGAAAATGATGGATAGCTCACATGGAGACGAGCCACGTATAAAAGGTGGTGTGGTACCTGGGGGCCACAAATCAAGTCAAAGAGAAGAAACACATTGCTTACCGTCGTCTGTTCCACCTAGCAGGCAAAGCGAATGTCAGGGTGAACAGAAAAGCGTTGAAACAAAAAACGACGTACAAATCAAAAGGATCATGCCCGCGTGCGAGGTTGCAGTTCACGCAGGCATGCAAGGGCCAGGCATTGTGTCAAACATGTAAGTCGTCAAGAAAAAGCACTACACGACGTTCGACATGCAATATTCAAAGCGGAACACAACGTTCGACATGCGGTATTCAAAGCGAAACACAAAGAGGGATAATTGTCATCACAGTCACAACTGAGACGTGCATCGTAGCCTTCGGCAAAATATCGTTTCCAAGCATCCAAGCTCATGACGTATCTGCTTCGAAACTTGAATCTGTCCAGAAGGTTCATGGGGAATAGTATCGCATACGGAATATTCAAAGCGGGACACCATGCGGGACAATTGGGGCGCGCCCGGACTGCTCGAAGAAAGTATTGATGTAAAATTGCACTAATTCGCGTTCACGGCGCATGATGACCTTGTCGCCCGAAGCCGTGGTGATGGGGTTGGCGTCATCGAGGAATGAAGGGGGGCAACGAGGCCAGCGAGCCATCACGCGACAGAAGGCATCGAGATACGGGGCTCGCCTCCTCGGGTCATGTGCAGAGAGTCCGACCCCCTTGGAAGGTAGCTCAGCGACCGAGTAGAGCGAGTGATCGGGGAAGATGTGAGAGAGAAGTTCGTTGCGATACTCCTCCCCGAGGTTAGCGTCCCGGCCAGACACGAGGAGTCGGTCCAAAGCGAGTAGCTCATGACGAAAGCCGAGCTCGCACACCTCCCAGATGATCATAGGGCAGAGCTTGATGTTCAGCTCCTTCATGCGACGGTTGAACCATTGGACCGGGGCCGAGTTGTCAAGCTCGAAGTGAGTGTCCTCAAATGCGATGCCAAAGACATGGTGCATCTCGGCCGTTCGCTGGCCGTTTAAGGTGTCACCTCGAGGGTCGCCTCGACCAGTGTCGCCGTAGAGGAAGTTCCGCCACCACTGTGTGGGAATGACGGAGACCCGGGCTTCTCGGAGTCGGAGGACGTATAACCAGGCTACGCGCACATGTAGCCAGTTGAAGATGTAACGATGGAGGCGATCAACAGTCTGGGGACGTAACAAGAGCCCTGATTCAGGGATCCAATAGCCCCATATCTCGCGCTGAGACCGAGCGGGCTTGGACAAGTCGACAGAGCGCAAGGCCTCGCGCCAGGTCTCAAGTGCCTGCGGCATCCATTCGTGCACCACGGGGTCGAATTTGTTAATGCCCCGAGTCTGCGAAGTGTGAGGTTTCGAAGCGTGAGGTTTCGAATCTGCAGGTAATCAGTTATTGTTCGACCGAAAAGCGATATGGGTACATACAGGGGTGGGATGACTTCGTGGCATTGACGCATGGGGCCTTCTTGCCCGTGGTGGCAGCAGAGCTCGAACCTGGTGGCGGAGCGGTGGAACGTGTAACAAGGAGAGTCTTGTACTCCTTCTGTGAGACAGGGCCTTGATAACCTTGATCGGACCGCACGGCGAGCAGAACAGTGCAGGAGATGTCATTGTAGGTGTGGCCGCCACGAGACGTCGCTTGTATGTGCTTGTAGCCATCAAGACCGCTGTAGAGGACCTCCACACCTAAGGCACGATCCTGACAGAGCCCGTTCGGCTGGGTCAACATGACAACAGCACGAACACTCGTGTCCTGGAGGATTGAGACATCCGAGCAGAGCCACTACACTGGAATACCAACGTCGAACAGCTGTTGCACGTACACCGGGTCCATCGTAAACGCGCCCATGAATCGGCTGTTTACCGGGACTGAGGTGACATCCGTCCGTGAGCCCACCGCCCAGAAGTCGAGGAAAGCACGGGCCATGAGCCAGTATCGCTGGGCTTCACGCACTTGGAGGCAGGCGTCCCGCCAGGTGCATGGAAAATGGTGGAGGCGATCGCCAGCCTGCCGCATCGCAAGGTCCAGCCAGTAGAGACGTGAATCGGTGCGCTCGGGATGGGAGGCTATTGCGTGAGCAAGCTCTTGAATGAGACGACAAAGAGGGTCGATGCGCTCTGGTCGCAGCAGCCCGAGGCAGTTGATGACAGAGCCCTCGAGCAGCTGGAAGTCGGCGTCCTCCGGCGACCACCAGACCGGGGCATAGGGGTGGGATCGGTCGGACGGTTGGTGCAGGATCGCAGCCAAGAACTCGAATGGGGGAGTGAACATCTGCGGCCATTGAATCGGGTCGGCCAACCCGTATCTGTAGTCTTTGCACAAAATGACCTGGATGGCCCTGATCCAAGGAAGCGGCACGAAGGTGGTATTTGGCGAGGTTACGACCCAAGCAGGGTTGTCGGTGTATGCCACAACTTGGGCGTCATGCCATTTGAGAAGGGCTGTGAAGAAGTGTCACAATGATTCCTACGTCAATGGCGGGAAACGTTTACCATTCGGGTCGCCTTGTTGAGTGAGACGGGGCATGCCGGGCACAGAATTGTGATGACGTCTGGTGATCGAGTACTTTAGCTACATAGGCGATTGGGATCCCCCACAAACGACGCAGTCGTTTGCGGGAACCGCACTGGAGAGGTCTTCAAAGACGGACTCCAGTGCAGTGAAATAACTATGAGAGGATGGCTTACACGACTTTGTTCGAAAGACAGGCAAAGTAAAACTGAATCCAGGGAAATCGATGGTGGAGGAGCGAACAAACAGTACTGTAACAACAACAACAGATCGATATGCACCGATTGGCATGTAAAAACGTATAGGGGAGGGGACGCCCGAAATGACTACGTCATTTGCGGGAACCGCAACTGGAGAGGTCTTCGAAGACGGTCTCCAGCGCGGTGCAGTAGCTATGAAAGTGAATGTATACCTTTGACGTCTTGAGTCGAGGAAAGGATCTTGCAGCTGCTTGAATGTCGTATGGGGATGCGGAAGACAGCGGAGTGCACAGTGAGCAGAGGAGGGCTGATATGGATGACGATTGCTGACAGTCAAGTCGTCCAGGCTGACTCGACATGCAGCCACAAGCACGCGTCTTTCGCGTGGACAGCCACATGCTGGGTGGCTGGAGGCACCAGCCACCAAGCACATGGCAGCCACGCGAGTTAGACGTCCCACGGTCCGGTTGGTGGCTGTGCTCGAAATGGTGGACATAGACGCCGGGCAATTTTGCCCGAACTTAGCCATTCTCCATTCTCCGCCGTCGGCCGCTTCGTCCTCTCTCCTCTCCTTCTGACTTTACCCTCGCCCTCGTTGTCATCCCCTCCGCACCACAAATCTCCACCATCGTACCTACCACCAGAAAGCTCGGAACGTGCTTCTGGCTCAACCTCTCCACGGCCCTTGGCCTCGGTCTCAGCGCAGGCTACACATTCTGTCAGTACTCCCCCTCACCCGGCAAGCGAACTCACTACCCCCGGACAGGTATGATGTGCACCTCAAGTGTGGTAAGCATTCCATTTGTCTGTGATGGGCTCACCCTCGCGCTCTCCGACGCTGTCCTCGTCCTCAACACCGGCCTCTGCGTGCCCTTTGCGAAGGCGGTCGCAAAGGGTGGGATCCGGAATGAATTGGAATTCGGAGTTCTAGGTGTGGATAACGGTGCGCACATTTCTGGTTCACTACTAACACCACGTAGGCGGCGTGAACTGTGTTCACTGCCAGGGCACTCGTATGTCTTTGAGGACCACAAGCTGCCCAATGTCATCACTACTAACACAACGTAGGTGGCGTGAACTGTGTTCATCGCTTGGGAGCTCGTATGTCTTTGAGGACCATGAGCTGCCCAATGTCATCCCGAAGCTCTCACGCTTGGCACCTTGCCGTTCGTCCCCTACAAAGAATAAAAGCTCGGCGGTCCTAAGTGGGCAGGACAACAGCAGTCCTTGACGTCGCCAATGTCCGCTCTTTGCTCTCTCGCTCTCGTCGCTCCCTTGTACAAGTGTACGCTATGCTACCACCACGCCCACCACCATGTTTTCCCGTCTTCTTTTTGTCATCGGCCTTGCTTCCGCTGTCATCTCGACCGCCGTATTCAGCCACCACCACCTCCGCGGTTCGTTCACCTGCAGCACCGGTTCCATCCATTGCTGCAAAGATACCACTGTCGTACGTTGTTTCATGGGCTCACAAGTCACCCTGCTCACCCCTGACCGCTGCATCTTACCAAGTCGACTCCCCCGCGGACAGCCTGCTCCTCAATCTCCTCACATGTTCTCCTCGAAGGTCCGCAGACCCAGGGCCTCTTGGGTATCAGCTGCGACCCCTACGAGGAAAGTGTCTGCGCAGCGTCTCCAGGCTGTTGCGAAAACCAGTCCCACGTGCATCTTGTTTTCGTTCGGTAGTTGGGAAGTATGCTCACAGACGTGCCTGTCCAGGGTGGGCTTGTCAATATCTGTTGCATCCCTATCCAATCGTGACCGGTGACCGAGTAGCGGTGGCTCCGAACGTCCTTGTAGCTCTCTAGTCGTCGTCGCAGTTTGTTTAGCACGTGATTCCTTGTGAATCATTTCAGTGAAAGCGTGGTTCAGAAATAGTGGATTGTCGCCCTGATTTCAAAGTCACAAACCCGGCGTGTGTTGGAGGAGCACGTCCAACTGACGACCGTGACACGACAAGACGATTCGAGAGTGGTGTTGAGATCTCGTCTCCCGGCTGCGATGATCTGAATGACCCCATATGCGTGCAATGTCCTCTCGTCCCCGTGTGCAGTGGTGGACGGTCCAGCCGCCGTCGGTTGAGGGATCTGTGCATGCATGCATTGGGCAGGGCGGAAAGGTCTGGGATTGCGTCGCGCGCGAGGAGCCAGCGCAGGACAGGACTCCGGGCTGAACCGCGTCGCTACTGCTCTCTCGCGCGACCGGGAAGGGGGCCGAGCTCAAGCCGACGGAGGCGAGTGTATATGAGTAGTAGCTACAAACAAATTAATATAAGAGGGATAGCGGATCGGAGGGTGCAAAAAGAGAAGCTCGAAGACGACTTTCAAGCGAGCGGGTGAGACAGGAGGTAAGGGGGAGAGATTTCGAGCCGGAAACTATATACTAGTCAATACAATAACTACAGAGCATCCGGAGCATACTGGAACGCAAAAGGGATATTTGACAGGCATAAGGAGGGAGACAAAGAAAGCGTCAAGCTCTTCAGCGTTGACGCTTGAGTGGCCCTGGTAGCAACTCCTGTCGCATAGACCCTGGACAAGTATAACTTGTCACCAGTCGCTCCCTACCCTGACACCTTACACTTCCCGGTGCTCTTCACTTCCTATACGATGGGACCTACAAAGACCCCGCGGTTTGAACTTTCCCCTTGCCCTCATTCCGACACTGATACTTGTTCTCTCTGCCCTCCCATCTCCTCTGCACCTGCCCCATCATCTCCCATGATGACGTTCTTGCACACTTGCCATATTCGCTAGTCATGTCCTCCCAACAGCTCCCGCAACTTTGCCAAGGCGTTCCCGACCACGGAGGTGCCATGCATTCGCCGCGGTCGCGAAAGACCAGGCGCTTATGGTTAGGCGCCGTGGGTGTCCATGTCGAATGGCCACGACGGCGCCCGCCTCTCAAAGTCTCTCTCCACTGACGACTCCTTTCACAGCACAAATTACATCAAGCAGACGATTCGAAGGCTACGACAGCCGTAAACGAACAGTACGTAAGTCTACCTACCCGCGACCGCGATATGTCCGATTTGGCTGACATACCGCTCGACATATCCATAGCGTCCACATGCACGTTACAATGCCACTGCCCACACCCTCGACGCATCGTACTCGTACTTCTGAGAGACAGGGCTGACGCGATCGCAGGGTAGCGTTACTGTTTCAATGCCGTTCGTGATATGTCGTATTCTGCCGACATTGCTTCTAAAACAGGCATATGTCTGCACAGCGATCAAACATGGACATAGACTGTTGCAACACAACTGGTACTCTATATATTGCATTGTCTTGAATTCCATGAGTGCCTGCTGCTGTATATACCAGCGCTGTGACATAAGGAAACATAGCAGTCAACAAGTCTTGATCTCTCGCGATCACCACCCTCAATCCTGGGCCCAACTCTCTCGCGCCCGCCAGCAAAGTTCCTAGGCGGCACCCACTCACTCCTCTGCTTCTTCCTGCTCCACCACCACCATCCATTCTCTTCAGACCTCCCCCCATTCGAATATGCTTTGAAACAAGCTTTCCCAGGTTCTCTCTCTCCTCTCCCTGTTCACTGTCTTTCGCCGTGGGACGTGTTCCACTCTGAAGCCCATTATCGCGCTGCACACGTCCAAATTCGTGGTATGTACTGCCTTTATGCCCACTATTCGAGTACTTACGCCCTGTAGCCCATAATGAGTGTCCTCGGAGGTGAAGGGTTGGCGCGGCTCAACCTGTCCGTGCGCGACTTCCTCGCAGTGCGTGCTCCAGCATCTAGCCTCCATTCGCGGCCCCACTAACTCGCTTTCAGGGCATGGCTGCCATTGGCTTCCGCCTCGTCGAGGACAAGCCGAACGCGGCCTTTTGGCTCATCGGCCCGGGCGAAAGCCTCAACGAGCGCAAGCACGTGCTCTACTTGAAATGGCCGATCACCGATGACTTCGGCTCGCGCGACGTGTTCTAGTGAGTATCCCCCTCTTTCTCCCTCGTCTTTCGTGTGCAATACTAACCGCGTGTTTGTGCAGCATCACGGACCGCGTCCGCGAGCTCTACGGCTGGACGTTCTCGACATTCCGCGAGATCCCCGTGTTCTTTGAGGACGACCCGGCCTACCAGTTCGAGTCGGACGAGGCGTTCGAGACTTGGATCAACTCGGACATTTTCGTCTAGTGGAGTCGTTCTGCTGTTGCGGTCGCCGCACCCTAAGTTCTTGATGCACGTCTGTACTCGTCCCACTGCTGTGAATACCTATAATGTGATTGCTTGATATATGTTCTGTCCGATAATCCGCCCGCGTGCTCAAGGGAAAATGTTCATGAAAACTCGAAATTTTATTGACATTCTACATAGCGGAAAACTCAACAACATAGTCGCTCTAAAGCGTTCACTTAAACTGTCAACGTTTTGCATTCAGTAGAATGTGACATTGTCTGTCACATTTTGTTGGCCTCAGAACGCGGGCCGAAATGTCAAGTTTGGGCAAACATTCAGACAAATCTCAAACAGTTTCCCTTCTCCGGCGAAAGCCTGGGCTTCTCACCTCGCTTCCTGAACATCCACATCTAGTCGCATGTGCACTCGCGATGGTATTCCTGGGCGCAATCAGTGCGACCGTGCTCATCTCCGATGTGGGTTTATTGTTCGGCAGTATGATCCCCGTAATGAGCGGCACCCAAGCACTCTTAACGGCCAATGACTCCAGGTCTGCGTCACCGGGGGTAAGGGAGAGAGCAATGTTTATCCGTATTCGTGCTTGCGCCTGATTGCTGATATGTGCATCTCGAAAGATCGCGCTGGCGCTGGCGCCAACCAGTATTGACTTGTCTTCATCGTCGCTCTCGCTGAACTGGTGGCCGACGGGATGTGGTCCAACCAACACCATCAGGAAGTCTAACCCTGAGCTGGGAGGTACGATGGATTCGGAGCTGAGCTTGGCTTTTCCAAACATAACTTGTGGGCAACTGCCTGAGTCGTTTAGTGTCCGTGCTGACTAGTACATGGATGTCTTTATTGGATCTAGTTTCACACTGACTCTGCATATAGTAACCCCACTTATGCGTGGAACGCATCCGACATTATTCTGAGCGCAGATGGCCTGTCACCGATCCAGTAAGCGTCGCACAGTGACGATTCTGAACTGCGTTGAAAGGGGACGCTGCGGCTTCACGCCGCAAGAGACGTCCGACACACTCACAGCTTCACTTGGATTTCGATGCGCCAATCTTTAGCCCAGCGATGGCAGCATTCGGTGTCGGCGTGGTACCCATTCAATCGCTATACTGTGGGCACGACTATTGAGCCATTCGACGTCAATGGCTCGGTGATCCCGGTGTATTCCATCCATTTGTACGCTGGCTTGTCCAGGTACGAGCTCTGGATGGACTCGATCGAGCGTGTGAAGACACCGTGGAGCGACGAGGCGTTGTACATCATCTTCTCCATTCACGTGAGTATATCGCTGCCCCGATGCAGACCTAGCTTATCGCTGACTTACTTGCTCGAAATTTGGAACGTATCGCCAGGTCGCCAGCAGCATTGCACGGGTGTCAAGCTGTTTGCCGTGACGCCCTTCTGCCATATATTCCCTCGACTCCCATGTGCATGTTGTTACGTCGTCATCATGGACAATTGCATTAGTTACATCTCGTCTCATCTGTTGTCGTTGTTGTACTCGTACTTTGCCCATCCTGCTTTTTGTTCATACACGATGATACTATCCCGGGCTATCGGCAGGCAATCCTCCCTCTGTGTCATATCGAGTAGCCTATCCATGACGCCATTGTATATAGTAATGAGAGGACACCGTTATTGGAATCTCCGTCGTACCACAGCACACTGTACCCACTCACGATAATCGCAGTAATTCCCAGCCGGCTGTCGTCGACTCGAGCACTGGTAGTGGCTCAGCTCCAGCTGGTGTGATGTCCTACTGCATTTGTATCGGTTGAGGGGGCTGTGCCCTTGAGCTTTGTTTGCGTCGTCGTCGGTTGAGGGGGCTTTGCCATTGGGCTTTGTTTGCGTCATCGTCGGTTGACGGAACTTTGCCCTTGAGCTTTGTTTGCGTCATCGTCGGTTGAGGGGGCTTTGCCCTACGAAATCGACAATGAGCTCCGAACTAGCCGGCCATGCATATCATCCGAACGACACACATGACGATTCCACTAACCTCAATGCCATCACAGCCGACTCCATCTCGAAGATCGGTGTCACCATCTTCTCCAGCTCGACACCTTCGGGCACCTCGAGGCCCTCTTCGCCCTCTGCACCGACCACAAGATCGACCTCTACGTCGTCGCCACCACGCTCGACCCGGTCTACTCCAGGACGAACAACCTGGCATGGCACAAGAAGGGCTCAAACTTCGGCGTCCACCTCGTCCCGACGCACACCTACGAGAGCGTCGCCGACCTTGACATGCTGCTCCTCCCAGGCGGGTTTGGCGTCATTGAGTCCGACATCCAGCCGACGATCGACTTCATCAAGCGGGCGTATCTGATGCTCAAGTACCTCATCACGGATGGCCATTTCACGCAACACTACTTGGAACAGATGGGGCATGTAAACATGGGGTTGACGGGCGTTGGAGGACTCCGGCTATGACTCTGAAGAGGAGTTTCAATCGTGCAGCGTGCAGCATATATTTGTGGTAGTATGTGGCAATATGCTCGGGGCCTGTCCCCTCTCTCTCTGAACCCAAATCAAAGCACCAACTTGATACTAGTATCAATCAACCAAACTGAGCTAACCTGGGGGATAGAAGCGGGTGAAAATGGTCAGAAGAATGCGTAGAGCGAGAACGCGGCGGGCCACGTGGGACGATACTCACCGATATCCCTGATTCTCTCGGGGGCCTTGTGCGGCATTGTTTGTGCACGATGCGCACGATTAGAGAGTGACGGGGATGCGGCCGAGGGCGACAACGCCGTTCTGGATATAGACAAGTGAGCACGATGCGATAGCCACCCACAAAACGCGTGTATACACGTAGCTGTTGACGCCCGGGGGAGCATGAACCAGACCTCGTTGAAGAAGAGCCAGGGTGGCGTGACTGTCGCGATGAATGCTCAGACGGACGCGAACAACGGCGCGGGGCTCACGGCGAGTGCGAACCCGAGCCATTCTGCCCACTCGCATAAGTAGTTGCGGTACGAGACGATGCAGTAGAGGAGGCCATGCAGGATCACATAGTGCTGCGTCGTCAGTTGAGGGAGCTTTGCCTCTGACCTTTGTTGTCGGTTGAGGGGGCTTTGCCCTTGACCTTGGCGTTGCGTCGGATGTCGAGCAGGATCTCGTCGTGCGCGACATTGCCCGTGAAGCCGAGGGCACACAGGGTGAGTCCAACCCAGAATGCGGGCGCGCAAAGCCGTCGCTCAGGAGGGTTTGGGCAGCGGGCGAGGAGAGGTAGGCGCCCATGAGGGAGCCGTTGATGGTATTGATGAAGATGGCAGAGAGGAAGACCAGAAGGTGCGACTTGGGAGCGGGAGGGTGTGCGCATGGGTGACATGAGGGAGCGGTTGAGGTAGTGCATGATGAACGCGGCGGCTCGGAGCATGGGAGGGTGCATTAGGCTGAGCGACGGGGCATTTGGGAGGACGCGGGTGGGGGACTTGAGGGTCAGGGTGGAAGAAGGGGCAAGCAGGGAACGGAGGTAAGCATTGAAGAAGGTGATGAGGGAGATGAGCTCCATGGCTACCGAGGAACGGATGCCTGAGTTGGGGAGCGTTCGAACGCGCAGTGAGGATGTGAAATCACAAACCACGCACTCACCATCGTACAATGCCTGCAGTGTCTTCCCATCCACCGTGGAAACTCAGTCTGAGGAGTGGTGACAACGGTACGGCGGATATGGAGGAGGGGACGCCCGAAATGACTACGTCATTTGCGGGAACCGCAACTGGAGAGGTCTTCGAAGACGGTCTCCAGCGCGGTACAGTAGCTATGAAAGAGAACGAATACCTAAGAGTTCTCGGTTCCAGGAAATGGTCTTGTCATGGTCACTTAAATGTCGTATGGGGATGGGGAAGACAGCGGGGTGCACAGTGAGCAGAGGAAGGTCGATATGGACGACGATGATGACAAGTCGAGTCGTCCAGGCTGACTCGACATGCAGCCACAAGCACGCGTCTTTCGCGTGGAAGCCACGTGCTTGATGGCTGGTGCCTCCAGCCACCAAGCACATGGCAGCCACGCGAGTTAGATGTCCCGCGGTCCGGTTAGTGGCTGTGCTCGAAATGGTGGACATAGACACCAGGCAATATTGCAATGAACACTTAGCCGTTCTCCATCCTCCCCCATCGGCCACTTCCTCCTCAAGCACCTCTTGGCGGCTCCGCTTCGGGACCGCATGTCGATTCCTGCTTCCTTCTCTATTGCAGACACCACCTCCCGACTCTGGCAGCACGTGGTGTCCGTACACTCCGGGTCTGGATTCAATTCGACGCAGCGCCATCGCCAACTCCGCCCTTGCCCCACAGCCCAATCGCCACTAGCACACCGCATCAGCTGCAGTCACCGCCGACGAGCTCCTGGGGTGGCTATTTGCCCTGTACCCTCCGCAGACCCTCGAGAAGGCGTTGCAGAACCCGTTCAAGACGTCCTTCAAGCTCGCGTCGCTCTTCATCAAAGCCTTCTTTCTGGATTACGCGACGGAGGTCCAATGAATTGGAAATCGGAGTTTGAGCAGGACTAGATAACGGTGCGCAAACATCTGCTTCACTACTAACACATCTAGGTGGCGTGAACTGTGTTCACTGCCAGGGCGCTCGTATGTCTTTGAGGACAACGAGCTGCCCAATGTCTTCACTACTAACACAACCTAGGCGGCATGAACTGTGTTCATTGCCAGGGACATCAGCAAAGTCGCGGTCCCCTGATTGGTCCTGAGGCCGTCTGACGTACCGGGTCCGAGCTGTTAGCGAGACAGGATACTGACAGGCTGTGTCAGAAGCACCTGATCGACTAAGCGTGTCCCCAGATCGTCCCAGTAACCCAGATTGGAATGCCCCAAGACACAAAGAACACAGATGCAACGCGTTGTAAATATTCGTGAACATAGTTGGAGGCGAGCGAGTACAAGACATGTATACGAGCAGATCGTCTATGTCTAAGTATATACGTGGGACAGAATAGAAGTTCGGCCTGCGTTGTTTTGTGTGAGACACAGGACGGGATGATGCTAGAGTTAACGTACCTAGATGAGATCAACCTTTGATTCAACGTACGCTGAAAATGAAGGTTGCCCATCGTGTGATGACGGGCCAAATGATATACTCCCATTCACGATCGCGAAACGGACCGGAAAGTCGGCGAAAGGTGAATATCTCTTCATGAATCGAACCACCTGCGTTTCGTTAGACGAAGGTCAATAGTTCGGGTGATTGCACCTACAGCTAGTGCAACGCTCCCTCATCGGCTTACGGGACGGTCCATGGTTGGCCGCGATATCCGCCAACTCCAAATGGACGAGTTTTTCGAGGAGATGGGCGTACCGGGTCGGCGGTGGCGGGTTCATGGTGGCGATCGTGAGCTCGGCAGGTGACTGCTTGATTGACTTTCCGGGGTAGTAGCCGAACAAGACTGGTCGCAGCGAAGGGCAGCGTTTGAGGTGCTGCGACATACGCTTCTTGAGGTTCTTGGTGCGCCCGATTTTGACGTGCATAACGTCCGGGTCTCCACCTGGAAAGGGTTAGTTAGAGTCGAATGCAGTTTCTAGACCATACCTTTCACTTCAAACGCGTAGATATAACCTGATTTGTCCGACGGGGACGGTCCGTTGTGCATGGCCTCGCGCAACAGAACTTGCGTGCGTTCTTCGAGCGTTGGAGAGATATAGTCTGTGCGCTGCAAACGTTAGCAAGAATGGACAGGTAATACGTTAGAAAGAGTGAACGGATAGTACTGACATTCGTATCGAATGCTCGAGCCCGGGAACCTGGTCGAAAAGAAGCCCGTCTCAAGAAGCCCAACGCGCAGATGGTCGCGGCAGTAGTGAGGATAGTCTCGCCCGTTGGGAAAGAGGATGGCGTCCTTCGTGTCGACGCGTCTCTTGCAACGCTGCGACGTTTTTACAGCCGTTCCCCCGCATTGAACGTAGCGCGAGTTGTAGCGCATAGTGGGGCGTCGCTGCGGATTGGATTGGTAGAGGGTCAGCTGTAACGCGTTGTGAAGCTGCGAGATACTTACATACTGCTGTGTGCAATGTGCGCGTGGACTACCGAGGACGAGCGAGCTCCGGTCTGACCAAGACGATTGTGGCGAGGCCCAAAGGCGGATGGCGAATGCGCGGAACGTTACAGGGAGGGACGACGAGGATCCTACCGGGAATGTTGGCGAGCGCTGGAAGGGGCAGAGACGGTTGAAGGCCGACAGATGTGGAGGAAGCGTAGGTAGAAGAGATAGAGCGGAGTGGGTGGACAACAGGAATGAGCGCTTGCGAGCTTTGCAAGTCGAGATGTACGTGGAACGTGGTAGACCCCAAGAGGGACGTCGCCGTTCGGTTTTGGATGAGGCGTCGTCGAGGCGCTGTGGTACCTATGAATCGTCGAGCACGTTTGATCTGTGTTGAAGTAAGTGTGGTCGACAGAGGTGCCGCGCGACACGTGAGTTCGCTCACGGCTTGCTCACACCAACCAAATGGCCATAACAGAATGCATTGGAGCTCGCACGACACGTACCAAAGCCGCCTTCCCTCCCATTCGAGAGTATGTACATTCGGTCATGCTTTAACGCCTATTCACGAGGGGCCGGTCTAGCTTCACGTCGCCCGAAGACAGTCGCAGTGCGGGGTCCATCGCAACCTTAGTTAGGTAGTCGTTCGTAATCCCAAAAGCGTCCTCGCCCGCTGCGCGACATCACGCCTGACTTCGAGTTCGAGTTCGAGTTCGAGTCCGAGCCCGACCCATCATCCCGGTATGGTGATTTATTGTGTCAACTCCGGCCCGGTCCACCGCGTCTTCGCGTCGCAGCCCTCGAGCACGGGGACCACCTTCGACATATTTGCGTTCCACCCCTTGCCTTCGGCCCAGTCGGGAACGTTGGCGTCGTCGGCCCCCCCAATCGCCCTTGACCACACAGACGTGAATGAGCTCCTCCTCGACCGAGTCAAGGACGACCGATGGTGGCGGGCCCGCATAGTCATGGTAGGGAGTGAGCCATTCTGATAGCGCAGTCGCGTAGTCGTAGAATAGCGCCTCGTCCTTCGACAGCTATTTTGCAGAGGGTCTTGAGTATGACACAGATAACAACTACATAGCGGGCGCACCGAGAGCGACGAAGAATTTGTCGTAATGTGAATCGTACAGGTTCTTCATGAGATCGGCGGGTGTGGGGAGATCGGGCAAGACTTGGATCACTTCTGGCGCCGCGATAGGCTAGGACACGTCGTATTAGAGGCGATAAGACGAAGAGAGGCTCATGCGCATACTTTCTTCTTGAGGTCTGGTCGCTTGAGGGTGAGGACATTGGAAATGATGGTGGAGGCGACAAAGTCATTGTATGAGATGAGTTCCGTCGAGGTGAATGTTGACAGCGCGTCGAGAAGTAGTTCCCCACCGCGCTTGAACTGTCGGATTGAGAGCGAGTGAAGACCGTGGTAGACCTTCAGACGGTTCCTACGGTCCCAGTCACCACCTTTCTCCACCAGCCTACATGCACGTACAATCAGCATAATGGCAGAGTAGGATAGGTACAAACGTAATCCTCCGCCTGCTGCAGGTTTTGAGTGAACATTTCATGGTCACCAAAGAAGAAACCGATTCGGATGAGGGTAAGGACAATGTCTATCCTTGAACCCAATCCCGGCGTCTTCTCTAATGCGAGTTTCTGGGCTTCAATCGCCTTGTCCTGTGTCACGCCGTGGTGCATATAATCAGATATGACGGCATATAGACACAGAGGCATGCGCACCTTGTCTCCAATCCTCGTCAAGTAGTTCGCGCGCGCGCGAAGCGCGTCCGCGATGTCTGTCTCACCCTCGGACTTCTTCGCCTCCTCTAGCCGTTCCTCAATCTTGTCTAGCTCGTCTTTGTTCTCCTTCTCCATGCGCTCGAGCAGGGACTGGTCTAGTGGCAGGGCCGAGGTCGAAGTGACTATCCGATAGTACGGCGCCATGCCTATACAGCGCATATAAGAGCGCGCCCACCGACGTAGCAAGTTGAGATAACTTACGGTCGGCTTCGATACCAGCAAGGAGGGATTTGCGCGCGTCCTGGTGGAGGTGCGCAAGGGATGGCGAAGACAGGACGAAGTAGTCCTGTGCCAGAGCGAGGTTGGGGATCGGCAGCACCAAGTCGTCGGCCATTTTTCGCGTCACTTATGAGTGCAGCGGTAAGTCCAGTAGGAATTGCAGCGAGTTGGCAGCGAGTAGGATGACGAGAACGGCGAGGACGAGCAAAGGGTGTTTCCTCACAGCCAGGCGTTCCTTGAGCGGTCGCTTCGTCTCAGGATCGTGACTCGGCTTTGGACGATCGACAATGAGCAGCTTGTCCTCCACAGTGTCGTCGAGATCGCTCGCCAACTGGAACCCCTTGATGTAAATCTTCAAGAACACCCAGAGCCAGCCAAGCTATAGCGCAGGGTTGTGAGCAGATATAGAGGCATGTATAGTGCGAGAGTTAGTATACCCCTTGATCCTTCTCGAAGAACTGGGTTTGTTGGTCAAACGTCTGGCCGCTGCGCGGCTGGTAGTTTGCGAGGATAGAGTTGTCCCGATTGTCATGGTGGACTAGCGAATTCGTCAGCAGCAGAACAGATGGACAGGGACGGCAAAATACTCGACGTACAACGATCGAAGATGAGCTTCAGCTCGATGAGCTCCATATCTACAAGTTCGGAGTTCACTGCTTCGTGGGCAACGCGCATGCGGACATGCTCCATCTCGACAAGGTCGCGTTGCAGGGAGTTCTCAAGCCGTTCCTCGAACGTGATGAAATCGGGGATCTTCCGCGGGTCTCAGTAACATGCTGGACAATATTTGAAGTGATCGAGCACCAACCTGTGAGTACTTCTCGTTGACGAAAGCTCGAACGATCAACTCCGCCGTCTGAAAACGAACAATTCATTATTATACGTGGGATATTCACCAAGACTTGACGAATGAGGGTCCCTCCAACGACTTGAGGCATTCAGTTCTTCATAGTTGATGAATACGCCTGTACTGGTGTTAAGTAGACACTCTCGAAGACATCTGATGGACGCGACTTACAACTGTCGCAAGTATGGTGGTAGCTTCGCCACACGAAAACAGTCCTATAAAAGCCGAAAACTTGCCAGCGAAGCACGGTAAGTTTGGGTGCGTTCCAAATCAAGTCGAGCACTGGTCCTTACGGATAGATTATGATCTCAGTTGGTTCCTAACGTGAGGAGTTGCAGAAGAAGAGCGAGAGAGGCAGACAAGACATGCATCGCCTTGCTACGCGCTGACATGGATACGGGCATCTAAATTTTCCGTAGTGAGACCATGATCCGATTGTTCCGGGGAAAGTAAACAGATGATTCGCACTAAGTACATGAGGTACAAATCTAGCAATGAAGAAGATCAAAAGCATGGTGATCTATATACTTGTTTACGTAGAATTTCTTGTACTCCGTGAGGGATGTAGTATGACTAGCAGTGTCCGCAACGAGCTTGTCCTTATCATAAACAGGGATGAGGTGCGCAGCTCGTAGTATAGTCTTCAGATCAATCACAGAGCATATGTGAACAGCATACCTAGTGCCAGAGAAGCGGGGTCTCACCATCCACATTCCAGTCAGTTTATCCGGAGCGTCGCCAATACGCTGATACCAATGCACCAGGGCGCACTGGTATACACGCTGTTCGTAGCACAGCGTGAAGAGGAGCTTGACCTGTGCGACATCCAAACCAAGGAGGCCCTTCTGAGAGGAGTCCCTGTTGACGAAGATGCAGTCGTAACGGGGACCATCCTTCCTCCACTTGGGTGTGGCCCTGATGAACTCTCGGCGCATACCCCCAACGTCTGAGGGGTCGCAAGGAGCGTAGAACACGGCCTCAGCCGAGTTGTGGACATAAATCGTCTCGTACCCGAGGGTCGGGCAGGAATCCAGAGGAAGCGTCGCCGCAGATTCAATGGAATCTGGATGAAGCTGATGAAAGAGGAATCGCTGGATGAATTCACCGAACGTCGAGAGCCCGATAAATTCCCCCAGAGCATCAGCCGTGCGCGGACACTTGTATCCTAACACCGAGGCATTCAGCATAATTAACATGCTACCGATGGGATCTTTTACTCACGGAACGTAAGAGCCATAGCTACCGTCGAAAGCACCCTGGGCCCGTCGACGATGGCGTTGTCATCGTCGGAGTGATCATCAGTGTTGGATTGTGCCATCTGACGTCGAACTGTCGCCGAAGGACGAGGGATCAAAGCCACGCCTGGGTCAGGTTTTCGCAAAGTTAGCTGTAGAGACGGACTTAGTCCCCATCACAAGAGAACACGGACCTGAGATCTCTCTTTGGATCGACGAAAGCAAGCTGTCGCTGAGCATACCGCGATCCTGGAATTGCACTCCACTGGCAGCGAGTTTGTCGAGCCTTTGATTGGTGAGAAGCATTTGACCCAGCGCCTCGAAGCGATTCGAGCGCCGCCACGGTTCCTTGACGGCTTTGATGTGCTTCGACTCTGTAATAGACGAGCAAAGTCCATTTGGAGCACCAAAGGACCAGATCCTGGCCTCGTAGTGGACGGCTGAATGCTGACGCGGTAGAGAGAAACCGTCGCTCCGGACGCCAGAGGTACGGAAAATCTCACGGCTCCGGTGGAATTCCTTGAGTGCGTCGCTAAGCATAGAGATCGTCTGCGGAGTATGCACCTCCCGACGAACGAGGTAACAGAACTCCAGGAAAGAGCGAATGGCGATCACAGCCTTCCCGGGAACATATCCTGAAATCGCAGGAAGGTACACCTGTAATGGGTTTCGTGAGATCCAACTAGAATAAATATCATAGTAGTTGACGTTCAGCAAATACCTTCATCAGGGCTTTGGAGTCGTCGCCGGTCCACTGCTTAAACCCCCTGCCTTCTGGGAAACGTCGCAGGCCGGAAAATGATGGGACAACTGCAATTCTGCAGCAGCAGTTCAGTAAGCAACAAATGTAGCCTGTCAGGAATAACTGTACCTTCGATCAATGTCAGCTAGGATTCCCAATGACCGTGTTTTTCCCTGATCCTTTTCAATCCAGGTCTCAGTCCATGTGACGAGGTGGTCCTTGAAGGTGCCCTTGATCAGCTGATGCAGGATGTCTGGTGCGAGGAGTTCGTGGATGTCGGCACGGGGGAAATCGTTGGTAAACGGCTAGTAATACATAGTTGTGACGCTATATAAGCAGGGTGAACGAAAGCACGGAAAGAGCGGAACTGACAATGACATCGCCAACAATCCCGTACTCGTCCCACAACTCTCCGAGTTCATGAGAAGCGACCTTGTTCTCCGTGTCGTCTCGCGTTCGGAGCGCTGCGCCTGGTGCGTCCAGGTCGGTCTTCTTCGCAATGCAGCTAACAGATTGCGTTAGAGATGGAGTTATCGACTCGGGCTCGGAGGAGCGTGACTTACACAGCGCACCAGTTCTGGACGATGCAAGTGAGCAAAGCTTGCTCAGGGTAATCTGCTATGTACGGCCCCAAGCCATATACGACCTTGCGGTAGTGGCCGTCGCCGCATCGGACAACCTCCGGCGTTGTCATCCCAGGCTTCAGAGATTGCAAAATTCGCGACAAAGACGAATGGAATAGCTGCTGACGAAACTTTCGAAAGTGAACGTCATCCTTATACTTCTTGTTTGCTGCGTCTAGTGTTACTCGAGACCATGAATTGAATGAAATGATCACTTACTCTTCGGGATAGCGAGGAATCCTACCAATGCCACGCCATTCCGGTGAGCTCGACGTGCTGCGTTGTGAATGTTTCCGATAGAGGCATAGAGAGGATAGTACTCGTTATTCCCCGTCGCGACGGAGACCGTGGTCTTATCGCTGCCGAGGATGACAGGTACGAAGGCCGCACCATAGGTGTTTGGATCCTCTGCAATCTTGTCCTTGGTGAACGGAAGTACGTCAACTGTCAATTTGGAATGTGGCGGAAGGGGGGAGAAATCTGATTACTTACTGCCTGCTGCCATGCCCAGTTGCCCCCCATGAAGTTGTGAAGTTGCCGCACACCGTCCGGCCCGAACTCGCGCAAGGGAGCGTAGTCTATCTGATCCTTGAAGTCGGGGTTGGAAATGATGTTCTTGACGACCTCGTGGACGTCTCGGTACCAGACTTCGTACGATGCTTTCTTCCAGGGAGGGATGTCGTCACGACCAGTGTCGGCGTCAGGATGAGCGAGCTCGAACCGAGTCCAGCGCACCTCGCCCAAAGGCGTCGAATCAATGGTGCGGTACATCTCGACATGATTCTTGAAGGGCGGAGCGCTGCTGAGAGGAAGAAGAGATGCCGCCCAGAGCTCCAACAAGTTGTCGATCTTGGCACCGCTCATTTGCTCTTGAGTATAGAGGAAGTCGGCAACCTCGTATTGCAGCCGATTGTTGTACGGAGCCCAGTCGTTCGACAGTGGAAGACCGGCTGGCGCCTCATTGCCCGCCAGGAAGTTCCCTTGTTCGTCACAAGGAAGGCCTTGATAACGCGCGTGAGATTTGTTCCGGAGTGTTCAAGCTCGAACGGTACCTACCGCCCATGCGTCCGTGGTACTCATAGCGATTTGCGGGCATGGGGCCCCCCATCGGAGGACCAGCCACCGGCTCGGCTGCTGGTTGAATGTCCTCTGCCCGTGTCTGCAGGAGGACGAGCAGCAACCGAAGTGAATATACGCAAATCAATATTAGGAGGGCCAAAACGTACGTCGTCGGAGTTGGTCCAAATCTCCACCTCATCGCCGCCATCGCCGTCTAGAAGTTCCTCAACGATGTTCCTCAGATCCATCACAAGGCTGAGGTCCCTCATCGAGGAGTCGGACGACCCCGACGCAGAGGATGCGGCGTCACCCGCGTCATATTCGTTGTTATCATCGTATTCATCGTCAGTGTCGAACTCGACGAGCTCAGGCAAGTCTTCTTGGACGCTATCCTCGCGGAGGTTTCTAGTTTACACATCAGTAAAAGAAGGGTATTTGACACAATATCGTACTTACTGTCGATCGGGGGTCGAGGCTCTTGGAACATAGGATTCGTCGTCATCCTTTGCAATTTCCCAGTGGTCATTGCCACTGCAGGTAACCGAACGTTCAGGGCTTCGGAGGACCAAAGCGATGCGGGGAAGCGCTGTGAACGTACCTTAGTCCAGAGGCAACAACCCAAGCGGCGACAGCGTCGTTATCTCTCTCGTTGTCGAGCGACGCTGCACGGAAGTTTATTAAAATTGTCTTACAAATGCACGGAGGATCGGAACACGAAATATTAGTACTCGCCTGTGTCGACATTGTCCGGATGATCTTCGTTGTCAATGGCAGAGCTAGCATCAGAACCGTCGTCCGAGTCCGAGTCGACGAGTGGAGGCATGTCGGGATCAACCCAATCCGGGTGCACCCTGCGTAGGTGAGCGGTCCAAGTTGATCGTTGCATGAAGGTACGAGGACACCCCTCCACAGGGCAGTCGAGATTGGGTGCATGCTCAAACAGCATTGGATGTGAGAGTGGCAGGGGGAGACGTGCTGGATGTGGGAGGAAACTGGTGCTCACCAAGTCGTCCAACCAGGATTATATAGGCGTGCATGGACTGTGCTGCGCGAAAGTTTGCGCCCTGGGCTCCGCGTTCCAGTGTGTGAAGGGCAAAGGGCAGAGGATCTCCTGTGGAATTCAAGTGAGGAGATGAGTAGCGGATAGTATGTTCAATGTTCACGGAAATGGTGGGTTTTCTCTGAAGGCGCACATCATTCGTATCATATAGACCATCGTTTTTCGAACGCCGTAGGATCAGACTGTACCGGTTAGGATAAATTTCATGTATATTACGAAGCGTCATGTCATTCCCGTGACCTTCGTCTGCGGCAGCGGCCATCTGCATCTCTGCGGACGAATCATAGGATTGAACATCGACACGGGCACTAGCCGGGTCGGCTGGCTTGGGCCACGGTTGCTGGCTGAGATCGAGGGAGGCGTGCATGCCTTGGGCGTCAGTGGGGAGGGGATTGTTCTTGTCCTCGGCGGCGGCATGTGCTTGACGATCGTCCTCGTCGTCTGTGTCAATGGGACCATTGTAGCTAAGATCATCGCGAAACGGAGGCGGGGTGCCCGAGAAGCAGATGATGAGCCTTGGCGAGTCGGAGATGAAGTCGATGGCGTACGCACGGTACTTCTGATCGCGGGTGCCACTGCCATACTAGACACCGCGACGAATTCCGTGACGATGCTTGAAGTTCTCGAGCCAGCCCGAACTCGCCTTGAACTTGTCCTGAGTAAAGACCATGGTGTCATCAATTTGCAATTTGTTTGCTCCGAGATCGAAGCCAAAGGCGGTGTTTCCTACTATAGGTTATCAGATGTGGCGACCCTGCATTGTGATGGTACAGATAATTCGTTCGCCCTCAGGTGCGACACCGAATACTACCTTCTTCTTCGTTGTCTCTCTTTCCTCTGCGTCCTTCATCTCACAAGTCAAAGTCGACGGAGAACTCATCCTTTGACGAGACCGGCGGGGATCTCGCACTCGCCCAGGAATCGAGGGTGAGCTCATCTTCCTTCGTCGAGTTGTAGCCCTTGCCTAACCGTTTCACGGTTGGCCCGATTCTTCGAGCACGCCAAGATCGATGGAAACCCATCTCTTGACGAGCAGGAGAATCGGCCAAATCGTAACGGGTACAACGCACTCACTGGGAGGCCCACAGCTCGTGAAAGTCAAAATAGAGGGAGATCAGAAACGCACCGCGCGTCGTACAGGAGTTCTCGAACATGGATTTCTGGTGAGTCAATATCACATTTGGCGGAATACTAACTTCAGCGCACGTAGCAAAAGTAGATAAGGTGTGGTTACCTGAGTCAGATCCGAGCCCCAGCTTCATCCGAGTCCCGGGCTTCTTGACAGTGACCAGTCCGCCTATGATTTACCGGAGATGAACCATGTCCGGCTCGTTCAAGTTCAAACTTCGGGCTCCCTGCTTCCGCAGCTTCACGAGGCTAACGCATGATTTGAGATGAAACCGCCCCTATGTAAGTGAAGTGCTCACTATGCTTATGCCACTCCCAGGCCCTCCGCTCCACGTCGCGGTTGGTAAACGTGTCGACAACCTTGCCTCCAACGACAATTCTGCAGAACTACGTAAGCATGGCCTCGAGACCTCCAATCCGGACGAATGCGACCAAAAGCATTGTTTGCAGAGTCTTCTGTGACGGCCGCTCTAGGAACGAAGAACAGTCAGGATGATCTATCGTGAATACGCGTATGAACTTGCCATCCACCAGAAGAACTGTCGTTGTATTCAACATTGAGGTGCAGTACGAGAAGAGAGACAACTTTTCGCCTAGAGCGCGGGACCAATGACCACGACAAGGACGTAAACTCCGCCTGGACTCACTGAACGGCTTTTGCTCGAGATGCTTGACAAGAACCTCACCGATTATCCCCGCAGCCTCCTTGATCTTCTGCTTCTGCGCCGTGTCGCTGCTCCGACGTATCTGGAACAACCGAACAATAGCTGTAAATCCAATGTCAGCACCGCACTCTTCCGAATGATTAGGCGATCACTCACGTTGGAAGAACGGCGCCAATGAACTCGGGATCTGGCTCACGAGGTGCTTGAGGCCCTTCGCGCTCTTGTCCCGCGGCTGCTGCTCCTTCTTCGCGTGAACAGGAGGTGTGCTCGTCGACGTCGATGGCTCAGTTGGCTCAGGCCCATTCGTAGCGCCGGTCGGCGTAGCGCCGTTGGCAGTGCCCGCCGATGCGGAAGCGCCGTTTGCTGCTGCGCTAGTTGACGTTGCATTCGCGGCACCAGAAGGCGTCGACGACGACGACTGGTACTGAGTCGCCGTAGCTACAGACCCGAGAAGGCTCGAGAGCAGTAGGTCATGCGGCTGAGCGATGTCGATACCCCGCGATGAGAGGACGGCCTTGAGGACAATGTTCTCCCAGACACGGAGAGAACCAAGATCCTGAAGCGGATTAGGTGTGCGCACGAGCAGAGACTGCAGAAACGTCTGGGTCGCGCGACCGTGCGCGTAGCCCGCGGTAGCGTAGATATCGGAGAGCAAAGAGGTCCGGGTGTGCAGCGTGATCAACTTGCGGAATCTCATGTTCGCTTTCTCTTCCTCTTCGCCAGCTATAGACATTGCATTAGTAGACGATCACCGATGAAGTTTCAGTGTCAGGCTTACCGCTGAACTCGACCAGCTTCCACAACTTAGGTTGCTCCTCCATCGTCTCCCAGAAGTCCTTGCAATCTTCCAGCGACTCTTGCACCAGCTTGACGAGGAACGTGAGCGTCTCGTTCGTCGCCGCCTCGGCCATTGTGCGAATGACCTGAACGAGCGAGTCCGACGCGACGCTGTTTGCGAAATCGTAAGGGAGACAGGGAAGAGTGGTAAGTTTAGCGAGGCGCTCAAGACCGTCAGGATCTGCAACGAGATCGCGGCAGTGTGGAACATGTTGGAAGAAGCCCTCCAGGAACTACAACGAAGATGTTAGTGATTCGTAAGCAGGGTCGAAGTATTGCCATACCTTGTCAAAGACGTCGATGTAGGAGATAATGTTGTTATCGTGCGAACGTCCCCAGAAGTCGTCCCTGTGATTCGACTGCTCTCCAGAAGCCTGAGGGTCGGCGCGTGACGCAGCTGGCTCCGGAGTTGCTGGGTCGACATCCATAGCCACATTCTCGTCCGTGCTCTCAGCGGCCACAGGCATCGGGGCAGGGTTCTGCGGCTGCAAGCGGTACCAGTGCTTGATGTCGTCCGGGACGGTGTAGTTCATGCCAAGCTCCTCGATACGTGCCATGGTCGTCTTGATCGCGGAGAAGACCTTTTCCTTCAGCGTCGGATGATGCCGGATGAGCTCTTCGACGGAGGTGCCGATGAGAACTGCGTTCTCCTTCTCTTGTAGAACGCGCTGGTGGTCCTCAGACGTGAAGATGGAGAACAGGCTCGGGATGGTGTTCGGACGCGCGGTCAGTTGATCTTGACCAGCTTGGTTGAGACACAACGCGCCGAGGGCGTTCGGCACGGACTGAATGACTTCGATGACGGGCTCGAGACCCTTCTCAATGATGCCGTAGAACACCTCGGGAAGGCCCGCCTCCTTAATGACTGACAAGCATGTGGGCTCGTTGTGCACGAAGATGGCCATGATGTTGATGGCTGCACATACGTCGCATTAGCAAGCCTAGACTTACATTCGCTAAACGATGCATACCGAGAGCGAGAGCACTAGGTCCAAAGATCGCGCGATGCTGCATAATCTTCTTCGCGGACTTCAGCAACGACGAATCAAGCAATCCCCGAAGGCCCTCCGATGTTCCTGATGACTGCATCATACGATGAATGGAACGCAAGGTGTGCTTGAGCACAGCGGTGCGAGCAACCGAGAGCTTGCCTACAGATAGTGTAAATTACGGCACGACCGATAGGTCAGGAGAGCACGGACCGTACGGAGCAACAGCGTCATTTGGAGCGTCGTCATTTCCGCACTCCTCGGTGTCGAGGCTGACTTCGTTCTGAATCGAAGACCTTATTCAAGCAGGTAACATAAGAAGGAGAGGGAAATACTGACCTCGATCCGATCAACGAGAATCTCGACGCCACGGGCATTGCAGAAAAGCGTGAACGCGTTAGTGTAGCCGTACAAAACGTTGTCGAGGAGCTGCATAGTCTTCGAGACAAGATATAGGCGGTTCGCTAGTCGGTTCTCAATCGCCGAAATTAGCACCGGGATCAAGCCCGCGCCCACGATCATGTTGCCTCCGGTAGAGTGCGTAGCAAGGAAGGTAATGAAGGAGAAGAGCGCCTCCACAAACGCTTGTGGCACAGTAGAGGTTGCTTGAGCGACATCCGAGACGGTCTTGCGGAGCAGAGCCATGAGGATGCCATGGTTGACGCTAGCGTTCACAGCAGTAAGAACGTCTTGGATCTTGGACCTATACCGAGACATAGCGTCAAGCGCAGCGACAGCCGCGGTCTGCACTTGGATATCGACGCCACGGTCGAGCTGGAGAAGCTCCGCAATATGCGTGATGAGGTCAGGTTCGTACAAGAACAGGGACGACTGTGCCTGCGAGTCCGAGTGTGTGTGACCAAAGATCGCCGTGGCGAGCAGGCGAACTACCACGAGTTTTTCGCGATCACCGGCGTACGCGTTAGTCAGCACCTGCGCGCCCCGGATACGCATCAGGAGCTCGAACTTTTCACCGTCCGGCACGCTGTATGCTTCGATCGTGTCGGCGAGGATGTCGATCGCCGGCTTGCTCTCGATCGTCTTGCTGTTGATGTGATGGTGACCGCGCCTGACGACGTCGACGCGCTCGCGGCCGTCGCGGCCCTGGCCGACGTAGAGGGCTTGCGAGGCGTCGGCGTCGAACCAAAGACATCACCTTCTGTCGTCCCCTCCTTCTTCTCGTCCTTCAATTTCGCACTTGATGATGACGCTTGGCGATAGAACACGAAGTTCGCCTCCCGCGCCTCCGTCGGGAGCGCTTCCACCTGTGTTCGTCCCTTCTCCGTCGCCAAATCAACGAGGTTGATATCGTACTCGCGAAGGTTGGGCCACCGTTTCGCGAGTGAGGTGAGACGGGGCATCGAAATGCTCAGCGCATGTGAAACCGCGGGCTGCGAGGAGTATTGCTGTGCGGGACGGAGTAGGAGGTTGAGTGCGAGGATGATGACGTCTAGATCGGACGAGAACATCAGACTGTTCAAGCGCTGTTCGCAAAATCGTGATTAGCGTCCAATTCGAGTCAACGTTAGGGTGCATCAACGGGCCTCGGAGGAAGTCTATCAAGCACAGGATTGCGCTCTGCTTCACCGCAGAATACGCACACCTCCACCCCGCAAAAACGGACATCCTTGCTCCGAGCGCAGCAAGAGATCACCAACGAGCGCACCGACAGTGCACCTGATGAGAGATAGGGACGTACGTCGTAGCAGTTGAACGTCTTCCTGTTCGTCGAATTCTCCAATAGGAGCAGCTCAAACCGCAGGATTTCGCACACGGTCTTTTCGTGAGCGGCGTGAAGACGTTCACCTGGAGGCGGTCGATGTCGTAGTCGCGGACGGCCTCCTCGAGGATGGCATCGAACTTGTTGAGGACCTTGATCCACGCGTTCAGATCCGACCGGGGCCATTTCCAGGAGTCGACCTGGGCGAGGACGCCGTGCGGGTCGTCGTCGGGGGTGTCCAAGAGTTTGCTAACGAGCTCCGCAACCTGGGGCAGCTGTTGTGAGACCGGGTCCGTCAGTCCGCCTCGGTTGCATGCGCCGAGAAAATGGACGTACCGGAGCGACTGCTCGCTTTGAATTGTGTAGAATCCGCATCCTACACGACAGAGATGTCGCAGATCGGCTTCAGGGTGTTTTCTCCGCCCTTCAGACGGTGTTTCCGCGAGGCGATAAGAATGTTAGAGAGTAACGTGAGAACATGGCGGGCGTCCGCACTGCAGGAACCGGCACGGGCGTTTGGTGTGGGAACGGCCCGGGCCAGAGCCGACATTGTCAATGCATATTGTCAGCAGTCGAGTACAGTACTACATGTGAGTTATTGGAGGTATGTACGAGCTGGTCAGCAAAACGGTAAGTACGCGCTACACTATCTGAGTTTTTGGAGGTTTTTAGTGATACAGTACGTGCGATACAATGTGGGTTACTACTAGTATTGGAGGTATCATATACGAGCCATTTCGTTGTCCTGCTAATGGAGCCATTAGCGCAATTCGGAGCATTCGAACCAATCCACACTCGAAGCTATTCAAGATAACAGAACAGAAATATTGGAGATCGTAAACTTCGCGTGCGAGTCAAGCACGGGTAAGCATGTTGCGTTAGTATGTGAGTGAACTCATGAGCCAGGGGGACCCGCGAACCAGAGATAGTTGGCCCAGTGCATGACGATGGGCTGTATGAGGAATTGCCACTCCAACCCTCGGAGGCCCTCTGGAAGCCAATGAAACGTGAAAAACTCTTCGTGCGTATGTCCGCAGCTCGGGCAAAGGATTCTGGTCGGCTCGCGGTATGCGCCCCACTGCGCAGTGTTGGCGGCGATGTTGGATAACTCCAAATGGACAAGTCGTTCGAGTAGGTGGGAGTAGCGCGCCGGCTCCGCTGGCTGCATTTCGAGGAGTGCAAGCTCTGCGGGTGTTTGGTCGTGATTTACTGAGGGGTAGTAGCCGAGCATCACCGGTTGCAGCAAAGAGCAGTGTCTGTAATGCTCGTTGAGACGCCTCTTTATGTTGTTAGAGCGTCCTACTTTGATGGTGACAACATTCGGCCTCGCGTCATCTGCAGAAAGGTTAGAAAACGCCGACGTCGACAGTAACTTGAAGGCGCACCTGTTACGCGAAAACAGTATATCCAACCAGGCTCGTCGGCGTTGAGGTTCGGTCCCGAGAGCATGGCCTGTCGCAACAGGATTTCCATTCGATTTTCAAGTCCGCGTGGGATGTAGTCTTTTGCAGCATGAATAGTGAGCTAATAAGACGATGAACTGTACTTACCGTCGAAGAAAATATTCAACCCAGGGAATCGGGTGCATTGGAAACCCGGTTGGACCACCCCCCCGTTACGGTGCGCCCAGCAGTAGAACCTCTGGCCCATACCGTTCGGATATACGATGGCGTTGGTCGTGTTGACCCAGTTCTGACATCGTGGCTGGCCTTGCACCATCGTTGTGGCCGAGCACTGGACGTGTTGCGGATAGTAGGAGTGGGGGCGAACGCGGATGAGATGCACCATGATTGCAGCGGTAAGTGCGAGTTGTGAGTGGTAGTCGAAGTATCTACAGGTGAGGGAAGTGCGGCTACACAAGGAGCGCAACTGCAGGATTGAGTAGCGAAGTAGCTGTGGTGGATTCGCGAGCGCAACTGGAGGTTAGAGTTTGGATGAGAGCAAAGGTAGGCAATCACGCGCGGGTGCAATCGTCCAGCGTATAGTTCAATATATAAATTATGTCATTCTATTCTATTCCATTACTGACAGAACGTCCTGCATGAGAGATGGTGGTAAGCGTCGACCGTCTGAGGGACCGGTATTGGATAATGTAAGCTGCAGCACTTACCCTACGGGCTCTGACAGGATGAGACAAGTTCGAACGCCACAATCCTGTATGCACGTTATTGGGGCGTCGTACGTCGCTTTTTGAGGTAGGGGTAAGCCATGGGTGGGACTACGCGAGTTTTCCGGCGTATGAATGTAGGCCGAAGGAGCGATTTCGCGTTGCTGGCTGTACTGCGCGTTATAGACTCAGTTAGTCCTGCCGAGTTGTTCAGTTGGGTGGGGGTTAATGGCACTAGGTTCACTACAATTGCACTTCGCATGTCAGACGATTGCAAGACGTCCATCCACACAACTGCTAGAGTATACAATTGAAGTGTGCTGGTCCGCCCCTATGAGATCAACCTTCTCAAAGCCCGAAAACCTGCCAGCGAAGTATCGTCAGCTTTCAGCTGTTCAAAAATGAAGTCGAGCATTGGAACCTACGAATATATTGTGGTCTCTGAAACATTTGGGTGGGAAGTGGATGATGAACAAGGCAAGAGCAGCACCACCACCGACGTTCAGTAGGCGGCTAAAACTTCTCGGGCCGCAGCTCACCGTGCGATTCCTCATGGAATTCGAATCGACTTCCGAAGTGTCTTCATCGATCTTATCTTTCCTTCCCTTCCCTTCCCTTCCCTTCCCTGAGTCCCTTCCCTTCTGGCCGTCTCCTCCTTCCTTCCTTCGTCTCTCTGTCCCCGCTCTTTCACTGGCTTGACTTGTGCGGCACAGGTGACCAATTCCTTCCGAGTCGACCCCAGCACATCAGCTTTGTCGAGACAGCAACAGCGTCTGCACTGGCACGGCCGTGACCGTCGCCGAGCGCGAGGACCATGACAGGGCCCTGGCTGGCGCAAGCCCACTACCAGACCCCGCGCGCCCTGCCGCCCGGCGTGGGCATAGTCGGCGGGACGCTCACGACGTCCATATGGGCGAGCGCGATGCCCGTGCAGATGTCAACGACACCGCGTGGGCCCACGGCGAACGGGCCATACATGCGCATGCCTATCGGGGTGGGCGGGGGCAGATAGGCGTTAGGAAGGATCATGCGCTCGAAGCTCGGTGGGAGAGTCGCAGGAGAGAGAGAGGGGGGGATCTAGCGGTAAGTGTTCGAGCAGGGCAGCAGCTCGACGGCTGTGCCGGCGGTGGGCACAGCGTCCCGGGTGGGGATGGGACGCAAGGAAGGGGCATTGTATATGTGGGTTGCCGCATACGGACGGTCGAATGTGATGTACAAATTTTGTTTTTGGCGGCTTGTGTACACTGTGTATCGTTTTCTAGTGCGAATTATTACTGTTTTAGTACCCTCTCTCCACGTTGACATGTCCGCCCCGGCCATAGAGGTAAGCTCCGAGTACGTATGGCTCCTTGCTGATGTTTGTTGTTGGCGATATCCCGAAGCTCATTACCAACAATCTGGAGAAGAAACTGGAGAGCGCCTTTGCATTGGTGGCGGTCCACCCAGGAAACATTGTTCGTCACGTCAAAGGACACCAGACCTTTATCACTACGAACACCTGGGCACGATGCGGTACTCAGGTACGTCTCTGCCTCTCTGCTGACCTTGCCATGACACTTAGAGTTTGACGCTACGCCAACCCAGGGTGATAACGCGCCAATGGACGTCCATCCACAGCAGATGAAGCGGGCAGAACGCACCAACGACGGCCAAAGAGTGCCCTACCCGTCCAAGGATATGAGTTCCATCCAGAGCTATATTTATGCCAGGCGTTCTCAGAATTCTTTGGCGATATGAAGCAGCGTGTAAGTATTGTTGGCTCTAACTCCTCTTCAGTTGTTCGTGTACGTATGGACTGTCTTGATACAGATCTTTCATACAGACCTACCAGACGTGGCTCATTTTGGGCAAGAACTACTGGATTACGCTTTTCCCGATACTGACAGTGGCGGGGACGATCGGTGTGTGTACTACAAGTTTCAAAAGCTCCGTGACACACCGTCTGATCGGTCTCGCATGCACCCAAATAGTGACAGGAATCGGGATTGTGTGTGTGTCCGCCGCACCCAGCACCCTCGGCTCATGGGTCGTTGGCGTCTGCGTGATGACGCTCCGGTGCGCCTCTGGAGCATTTCATAGCCTTGCTAGTCGACTCACTCCGAGTTCAGTACAAACGTGTACGGATCAGGTACGAGCCTCGCGTTGATGTTCGCCAACTTCAAGGCTGAACCGCACCGATTCCCAGTGATGATAGCGTACCGTGTGTAGACGTCCAGCTGCCTCCTTGGGGCTCTGCAGCTACTAACCACCTTTGTATACGTCGCAGCTGAAAGCGCACTTCCCTGGCCTTGTGGACAAGATCCAACGCTACGCCAGCGCACTTCCAGGATACGAGAGCAGCTGCGAAGCCCTTCTCTGGCTTCGTTATCAATCTCAACGTTTCTACACGCAGTCATCGGGACAGGAAGGACCTGGAAGCATGCGTGGTCCTTGCCGTTGGCACCTTCACCCGCGGAGAACTGGCGCTTCTGGAGCTTGGCATGGTGGTTCCTCTTCGATGCGGAGCCTTCATTTTTTTCCTCGCCAATCGCATCACTCACTTCATTCTTCCCTACTCTGGAACTCGAGCATCTCTGGTGTGCCATTCGGATAGAGAGGGAACAAAGTGGGTACACAACTGCATGGGCTGGGATAACAATACATATATGAAGCTTAGCCGCTACCCCTTGTAGTTCGTTTCTCCAAATGGGCACATGTCATCTTATCATCGGAGTGTCAGGATTGACAGCTTCGTATGGAAGCGGCGTACTCCTTGCGCTAACGCTCGCGAGTTCACTCTCAACTGAACCTTGAGCCATGCCGTCTCTGTCTCGTACCCACCCTCTGGCAAGCCTAAGATTCACCGACCGTTCTGCCTGATCCCCCCTTTTCCAGCCTGGGTACCTACAGAGAAACACATCCACCATTCGAAAGCGGGAGGTTTGTGCGCTTATTTCTCTATAAATAGGCCAGCGGGAGCACGGAGTCCGGCAGCTGCTGGCCCCCGACCGGAGTCCAACTGCCCCTCGCACTCAGTCATCTTCGTCACCTACTCGTACACTCCGAACCATTGTCTTCTAAACTCTCGCCCGTTGTCTCGCTCGCCGTCTCACCGCTTTTTTCCTCCGTAGTCTCGCCTGTGGTCTTTCCGCTCGTCTTCTCGCCCGTCGTCGCGCACCTCACACTCACACACATTCTTCCTTCCGATGTTGTCTGCTACGTCTGCGAACGTCCATCCTGGTGAGCCGCATAACCTTGCCTGGTGTGTCGTCTGACGATACTGACAAGTATTTTCGGTCACTGGATTGGTAGGGCACGGGGCTGAAAATGTTGGGGCTGGTTCGGCGGCGGCGGGAGGTAACGGGTCTGTGCCCGACGTTACGGGCTTGAGCGGCATAGTAGATTACCTAGTGCGGAACCAGCTGTGGTTCCAAAAATCCCTTCAAGAGCAAGTCGACTTGGAGCGCGCCGTCAGCGCCAACCTCCAGGCCCAATTACAGCTCCGTAACGAGGATGCCAAAGTGAGTCTCGTTATCAATCCGCTGTCTTCTGTGGACTAACATTCCCTGGTTTAAGAAACATGGTGATCAAATTGATCGCCACGACCTCATCCTGGCTGTACAACAATGGGCGGCGAAGAAACTAGAGCGTTCTCACGAGTTGTACCTCTCCATCTTCGTGTCATTCGCCGAGAAGTTGGGTTGCGACAAGGAGATAAGCTTCCAGTAAGTGACGTCAATGTGCTTTATCGTTTTATTATCTTATACTTACCTCAATATCAGATCCATCATGCAGGAACTTGACACCGTCAGCCTCTCCTTCAAAATGGCCCGTGGTGAACACGGCGTCAACGCTGATGAAGCCGTCAACGCTGACGATGGCGTTAACGCCAACGACGGCTTCAACGTCGTCGACTTCCCCATCTACATCGCCACCATCGTCACGCCTGTCTGATGCTCGTTCGATTTCCACCGAGTGACCATGTGGTGGAGGCGGTGGTTGGTCCAATCATATCTCGTGGAATTGTATCCCGCAGCCTGGATGTTGAAACGTATCCCTCGTCAAATTGTATCCCATGTTACGTGTACTTATAGCAGGTATCTTGGTACCGCTCACCTAAGCCCCCCGTATCCGCGTCCGAGACATCATCCCACTATCTCCCTAATTAACCCTACTCGGCGGCAAAAACGTGCACCTCCGCTCCATGCTCGGGTCATCCGCAAACAACCCATCTATCCTCCCCCTTCAGCTCCTCATCCCCAAAACGGTCTGAGGAATGAGTTCTCACGTAAACACTCCCGCAGCTTATCCCTCATCACGATCCCCAATAGCTGCTCCCCATGCACGACAGGGAGCCCCCTAAACCTGTGCTTCCGCACTAACTCGTCCAGCTCCTTCAGTGAACGCCCATGTCCGCGCGCATCGTTGCGGAATGACGACCAGGTTCGCGGCCGACTTCATGACGTGCGCCGCTGTCTGGCCCTTGTCGCGGTACTCGCGCGTCGGCAGCCACGGATACTGGCGCATCGCGATTCAGATCGAATATATGCCGTCCTTGCCAAACGCGTCCGCGACCCACTTCGAGACCATGACCAAGATCATGATCGGCAGGACGCAGTGCGAGAGCGCGCCGGTGAGCTACGAGGTGTGGGCACCGGTCAGACGTCTGTTGTAGAAGCGGGCGGGGGCCAAACTGATGGTTCTCCGCCGGAGGTTTTCTCCTGCGCCCGCTCGTGCTCGCGTCACCAAGCCACAGACAACGTCGAACGGGAGTCGGCTGGAATCACCTCGCACTGAACAAGTTCGTCCTGTCTCAGGATCGGAACGGACGGGACTCGAGCGAAGGCGACGCGAGCACGATCCGGCACTGAGCGTGCCCTCCATTCGAACGCGAACGCTTGCCACACATTAGCCGACCAAATATATTGTTAGTCCCGCATATCCGCGTCAGGACGCAAATGGGAGCATCAAGAAATCAACTAGTAAGAATCGGCGAAGCTGGATAGTGGGGCATGGTGCTAGAGTTATGAGCCGCCTGGAAACAGAGGACTATAGTAGCAGCGTCCGAAATAGACACTACATGAGTCCAAGCTGAGAAAGTGGTCAGTATCTAACAGCGTTCAACGCCAGTGTGAAACGTAAATGCAAACACACCTGCATTACTTCAGCGTCAGGGTGCCCTCCGTAAACCTCAGGCCGGAGCAACTCATTCGAGGCGAGTTTCTCTATCTCCTTCTGAAACCTGACCCACTCGGTCGCGCTGCCGTCATCCGTAACAGTTCCCAATGCTGGAAACGCCAACCGTAACGCCAATGACGTTTTTTCAACCGCCTCGGGATCGAAGTGGAGGACGCTGGAGGTCAACGCCTGTATTGATTCCTTGCGTGTACCGGTGATGTGCGTGAAACGGCAGATGGAGAGCTCCGGCAAGTGCAGTCGCGTCAGGTATTTAGCTTGATCCAGCATCGCGAGAATGTCTGATATAGTGGGGATATCGAGAAGAGGATTGGAGCTGATAAGGTTGAACCGTATGTCTAGCTTCTGTAAGCGCGGCCAGGCACGTCCGAACCCGACGAGATCACCGGGAGACAAGCGTAGGTGGACAGAGTTGAGGTGGAGGATGACGGTCCGCAACCCGCAGCAAGCGAGTGCAGGCTGGAGGACCTTGATGATTCCACCGGGTAACTCGATCCTCGACGGCGTCATGTTAGTCGTATAAGATATGCCAATGTACGATGGTTCAGTCGTAACATGAGCCGAAAAGATTGGGAAAGCGTTCGCCACCGCAGTCGCATCGACGGGAGCCCCATTGGCATCTAGCACGGGGGTATGGGAGGGGAGCGCGTCGACGACGAGACCCTCGTGGACCCCGAGATACATGTTGGCAAGTGTGGTAAATGGTAAGGTATCAAATGGCTGTTGTACATTTTTCGTGTACGGCACAGCCCCCGACGCTACAGTCTCACATGAGAACATTGATGCAGTTGAGATGAGTGATGAAGAATGCACACAACACATGGGAATTGAGCCGGTTTATGACGAGCCTTGCGAGCTGGCCAGGGATACCGTCAGGGTGGCAGACGATGAGATGCAGCTCATTGAGGTGGGGGTAGGTTTCGTGGCACTGGTCGATGAGGCCCTGGACACGATAAGCATAGAAATCCGCTTGATCCTGAGGCGTCCCAGAGCTCATCGGACACATCCTATCGAGGACTTCGACCCGAAGACAGCGAATTGCGTTTGGGATGAAGACGCCGTAAGGGCTCTTGGACACAGACGTCGGAAGCGACAGGGAGCCAGCCAGGGGGATGATGGCGGTCTTGGTGACGGTATCGGGGGCACCATCCTCGGTCTCGTGGGCGCCATCCTCGGTCTCGGAGGCACCATCCTCGGTCTCGTGGGCGCCATCCTCGGTCTCGGAGGCACCATCCTCGGTCTCGTGGGCGCCATCCTCGGTCTCGGAGGCGCCATCCTCGGTCTCGGGGGCGCCATCCTCAGTCTCGGGAGCGCGGAGGAGTGGTGGCAAACAATAGTCTGTACCAGTCCAGGCGATGGTCTTGACGCCGGGGAAGATGATGAAACGGAAATATGTGACCAGGACCTCGAGAAGGCCGAGAACCTTGGGAGCGAAGTGTTCGCGGCGGACCGTCAAGTACCGGGTTTGAGCAGTTGTAAAGAGGAAACGTCTCCACTTGAACGAGATCTCGCTATCTGGTTCGTCCAAAACCTCGTGAGGGTTGTATTGTAAAAGAAGCAGTCTGTAAATAGTCAGTCAAGCCAATCTTCAGGGATAGAGGATACATACAGGAATACCAGATTAGAGTGATTTCCCGCAATGACAACGTCCTCGGGGTCGAGAACTCCTGGAGCGTCAATTAACGTTCCCCACAGGTGCGGGAGCCAATCCACCCGATGGTATAATGCGGAGATGCCGCTGTAGTAGAGTGAGGTACAGACCCGACTGAAGGACAGCACGTCGGCATGGGTGCCGATGTAGTTATTTTGAGAGCGCGAGGTTCTGCGGCACGTCGGGAGAAGCGCGAACGCGATCAGAGTAGCGACCTCCAAGATGTTCAAAGTTCTGACAGCGGCGGTTTCGACGCCGTCCTTGTCGCGAATTTTTCCAGAGGTCTGAAAGAGTCTAAGAGATAAGGAAGTCTCGCAGGGGATGCGCTGTAGTAGCAGACGCCACGTCAGCGGCAGCAGAGGGACACAGAACACACATGGTAGAAACTTGCCTTATGCTCGCCCATCTTGAGCTCATTTCCTCTTGTCATTGTTCTCGGAGGAGCCCACGGTAGAATCGGGAGGGAAAGATATCTGAGGGGATTCAACCGTTGAATGTGGCGGAGATCAAGAGAAGGTCAAGCTGGTGCCTCGCCGTCCGAATCCACAGGAGATGTTGACGCTCGGAGCCGCTGTCAGTATAAATCCAGAGACGTCAAGCTCGCCAAAAATTTTTGTTCAACTTCCACATCCCCTGCCACATCACTGGCCTCTTCATCCCCTGCCACATCACTGGCCTCTTCATCCCCTGCTTCGCAACCATGCAAACCCGTAAAAGCGCCAGAAAAGGCCGGGTTACCGCTTCTCAAGAGCCAGAGCCAGCCTCATTGCCCAAGCGTCAGACGAATCGCCAGCGGAAGCGTGGGTCTGAGTCAAAGGAGCAAGACGTGCGCGGCGACGAAGAAGCCTCTATCGACGACGACATTCTGATCGAAGCAAAGGCGGCTGCTCCTCGTGGTCGCGATATACCTATGAACGATGGTGAGCTCCTTCCTCTCAGTCGTCCTCGACCTCGACGCACATACACTATCGCGAACTTGGAATTCAGGTTTTCAGAGGCAGAGCGGCAAACGCAAGCTCGACGAAACTGAATCCGAAGCCGAGGCCCCCAGTGAGGCCCCCACGAACGATCTTGATGACGGCGGAGCTGCTACGGGGTCCGAACTCAGCGAACTAGACGATGCTGAGTCAACCCCAAAGCCGGCCAAGAAGAAGGCTCGAAGTAAGTAACCACTCTGATATAATAGTCAATTGTCCAACAATCGTCGATCGCAGCAACTGTCACTCACAATGTCAAAGTCGAAGCCGCCATTCGCGACAGCGGCGCTTCCAAGAGCACACGCTCAAATCGCGCGCTGGGCGCCAAGTGCGTCCACTTATTTGGTTGCTCCTTTCCCTTCTTGATATGTTCTTTTATGCCGCCCCCTGTCAGACACACTGATGTTAGTAAGGAGAAACTCGCTAGATTGATGAAGGTTGAGCCGGACGTCATCAAGGCTTCCCAGACCGCCGCTTCTTTTCGTTCAGCCGCGTCCGGCTCTTCGTCTCAGCCATCGAGGGCGTCCAGCGCATTGTCGACTCGGAGCACCACTCGCACTTTGTCTACGGCCTCGGTCTCTTCAAGCAAGCCGTCCGCCCCCCCATCAGCAATGGTCGAGGCGCCTCAGGTCCTTCGCACTAGGGCTGTGGCTGCTGCGCCGTTTTCCAAACCTCCCAAGCCTGCGCAAGAGAAACCGTTTAACACTGAGTCCACGAAGCCGAAGCCGAAGCCGAAGCCGAAGCCGAAGGGGAAGGGGAAGGAGGGGCAAGTTGCGAAGATTCAAGTAGAGGATGGCGGTGTGGGAAGCGACGATGAGGACCTCGAGCGCGCAGCGGCTTTGGCAAGCCCGCAGAAGGCAGGGAGTGCTCGGCCGACTAGCCAGGTATGTGTCTCATCACGTCATATGCTTGAGTGGCTCGCACCGGTGTTGTCGACCTGTGGGACACCGTCTCCCATCCCTTATGGACGACGCTTTGTGCGGCGACTATCCTCAAGCGCGTCCACGATGCAGTCGAAGCACCGGGAGTGTGGGCGACCGTACTTGTTACCGTCATTGAGCCCTGCCCCAGCCTAGACTTGTCTTGCCGAAATGCGAATGCAGACGAGGACTTGCAGATGGATCACGGTGTTTCGCAGATCTTCGCCCCCAGTGTCGTTCTTTGACCACATTCCACGTAGCATTTTGTGGTTGTCAAGGAAGAGCCCGACGACAAGCCATTCATCAACGTCACCGGACCAACCCCTCGCAAGCCTGTCAAGCAAGAGAAGGTTAAGGCAGAGGCAGCACCGTTCGGAAGTCGGAAACATCCCGGAGTTGCCCAGCCTTCGGTAAGCCAGATTCCGATTGATTTTTCCTGTCCTTATGTATTCCTCATCAGAATCCCCGTGCTACTGAGTTGGACAACGGCGAGGGCGATCACGACTCTGACGTGGAGATTCTCGATGGTCCTCCTGCGATGATGCTTTCCGCCCCAGCCTCACGTCGGTCCCGGTCGGCGTCTGTGACCCCAAAGTATCGTCTGGCCGACCTCCCGGCCGGTACCCAGGAAAAGTTCAAGTCGATGTTTGTCCCCACCTTGCTACATTACCAAGGCGCTCAATTCGAGCCTTGGACTTGGGTTGACGCTACATCAGTCACCACGGTCCAGAAGATTTGGAGCGCGGTTTTTCCAAGCCACCCTCACAAAGTCGAGGTTAACGGCTGCGTGTACGCGCTCGTATGTAGTCATATCTCAATTTCACGCAGCGGTGTGTTTGCTGATCTTTCGTGATTGCGTAGGCGTCCCAAAAATTGTGGGATTGGTGGTCGAGTATCAAATTGGCTGCCGAAGTTGTCGTGCAGGTTTATTTCGACAAGAAACAGATGGAGACGGAGGACGGTCGGAGTGTCTTCTCCCAGAAGATTCTCGACGAGGCGCGGTTCCTATATGAAAATGCCTTCGCTAAGCATAGGATGGTAAGTGTTTTGTAGTCAGTTCGCGATGACGACTAATTGTGCCTTTCAGGGGCTGTTCAAGAGCCAGCTCTTCCTTGGAGTTCTTGCTGTACATCTGGAAGCAACAAAAAACGCCATCGACGTTCCTCGACTGTTCGAAACCAAGAAACCCGAACCACAACCCGAACCAGATCGGCCTGTTGGAGCCATGGGTCTTTGTGCCGCCGCGGTGTGTAATTTGACTTCTTTCTCCCGGTTGTTGTTATCCCCGCTCATGATCAACTGTCAGCTTGAGCGCATCCTCAGATTGTATGAGAGTAGGCGTATGACGCGCAATGACAGAGGCGTCTGGAAGGTCGCTCCGCAGTTGAATCCGATGACCGGTAAGATGAGCACGTCGCAGACGGATTTCACCGAGGTCCGATTCCAGGGTCCCACGAACGAGTACGCCGAGAGCGCAATGAGAATGAACCCGAGCAAGTTCGAGGCTGTTATCAGCGCCGCCGAGGACCAATTCGGCGGTGGTGGGCGTTCAGCTCCAGCCGATGATATGTTCAGCGTGGGGGGAGTGCAAGGACGGAACCAGTTGGTTGACGATGATGGTGACGCTTAGTTTGGTGTGTAATAGACCATAACTGTGCTTCGTTTCCGACATGACTAACGGCTTTTTAGGACGCCGTCCCTGTGCCGCTTCTTGAACGCCAATCCGCGCATATCTTGATCACGTTTCTTATATCGTCTTAATGCCCTCCTTGTACAAAGCCACTCCCCGTTACGTCTCTGTCCTGTCTTCTTGTCGTTGTCTGGCCATACTTTACCACTCTCCTTTCCTGCATCCCTGATATCCTCGTCAACGTATAACCTGTAAAATGCTTTGTAACGTCATGTAGATTGCAATCTGCTCGTCGCGTTTGGCTACTGCTCTGCAATACATATGCTGAACAACGCCTGTGATCCTGGATATCTACTGAGCAGTATGCTCTCAGGAGAGCACAGCGACGGCCCTTGCTCTCCAGAACCACTCCAGGAGAGAAGCATGCCACCAGGAGCTTTCAGGACCTTTGACGTCAACGATTCTCCAAGGCACACAGACCCTCATGATCGCTCAGATCTCAGGCAGTGGCCGTCAGCTGGTCAGATCCAAAGCCATTCCAGGGAAACCTAGGGCTCAAGCGGAGGACAAGGGGATCAGAAGGAGCTTTCAGGACCAGGCACACAGACCCTCATGATCGCTCAGATCTCAGGCAGTCAGCTGATAAGATCCAAAGCCATTTCAGAGATACCCAGGGCTCAAGCGAGGACAAGGGGACCGGATCGCCCGCATCTAGGATTGTTCTGGCCATAAGCGCGACAGCTACTCAGGTACATCTCAGATATATCTCAGGAGCGGCCAGTAGCTAGATCTGCCTTGGAGCCTGACGATCCTGGGGAGTCCCTTGGCAGATTGCTCAGGGACTCTCAGGGATTGTCAGGGCAGGTGGGTTTTCCTGATGGAGCTCGTATGTCTTTGAGGACCACGAGCTGCCCCATGTCATCTTGAGGCTCTCAGGCGCGGTACCATCTTGTGGCGCAACCCGAGCTCAACCTCTTCGCTGCTGGTCATGACAATGGATTGATCATCTTCAAGGTCGAGCACGAGCGGCCCGCGTTTGCAATGCACGGAGACACGCTATACTACGTTCGCGACAAGTACGCGCGCGCGTATGACATCAACACTAGCTCCGACATCGGTCTTCTGAGTGTCCGCAAGTCCACCAGCGGTGAGTCAACATCTTTCGGTCTTGAGAATATCAGGATCTGAAACCAAATTTGGAGGTGACATCAACAAGTTGCGCTTCCCGCCATGCCGGTTTCTCCATGTACCAGTCTTGACGTTCCGTAATTGTTGTAGTATTGTATAAGCGGGAAGTAGATAAGGCCAAACTGTGATGATGTTTTGTTTGAAAAGACTTGGAGACGTTCCCCTGACTGAGGCCATCCACAGTCCCACCGTCCATCCCAGTAAGAAGCAATCGTAACAGTGGTCAGTAACTTGGGTATCGAATCTAGAAGGGACCAAACTTGAGCTAATATTCACAGAAGCCGACTTATGCCTAAGCGGAAGCGTTTCATGTACGACGAAGGTGAGGAAGTTTGCACCATCCAAGGAGGGGTTTCCAACGACTTCGAAGGATCAGACGACGGCGAAGAGGTCTTGCTCTCGCCAATCAATAGCTTTGCTCTATCTGGTGCATTCTGTGATCCCCCTCCAAAGAATTACTCGCACTGACGATGCACCGGACAGACATTCTTAGATGTCGGTCACTCCACCACTCCCCCGGCCCAACACACATCTGGCATGACTGCCACGCCGCCATCTTCCCAGCAGACGGTTTCCGAACTTGAGGGCACTGCTGACGAAAGTCCCACGATCGCCACTAGCTCTGCGGACCCCGTGAACAATACACCAAAGCCCAACAACACTATAGTATGTCGAATGTCCCTCTACGTATCATCCATTTACTAACGTCTTTTGCAGGCCCTGCACAAGTACATGAGCGAGTTTATGTCTTGGGCACAGTGCCTCCTCGACATCAGCCGCGCTCGGGAAGCCGATTCTCTGGTCGGGAAACCGTGCACCCTCTGCCCGACTCTAACGAATGTCCTCGACACAAGCTCCGGAAGTCAACCGACCACCGCCACCGCCGCTTTTACAAGCTGGTTTGTACCGCACCCCTCTGCTCCATCCGACTCCCTTCCGAACAATAATCTGGTCATGTCTCCCTCCCCCACATTGTATCGCTGCGATTCGTGTTTCGACGCCCCGCTGCTTTGCAAGAGCTGCATTGTTCATGCCCACGCCTGGAACCCCTTTCACCGGATCAAGCACTGGAACGGCACCTACTTCGCTTCGACCTTGCTTAAGGACCTCGGCCTTATCATCCAGCTTGGGCACCGAGGGTGCCTGTGTCCAAGCGTAAGTGACAAGGATGCTCCCAACGACCTGACGGTCGTTCATACAAACGGCGTTCATACGATACAGATGAGGTACTGCAGATGCCAGAGAACAGCCTCAGAAAACCCGCATACGGAGAGACCGCTACAACTGTGGCGGTCTGGTCTCTGGCCCGCGACGTACCAGCAGCCCAAAATGACCTTCACCCTTGATGCCCTCAAGCACTACGATCGTCTCACATTGCAAGCCAAAACGACCGCCCACAACTTCTTTGCTACCCTCCGACGCTTCACTAACCACATGTTCGGTTTCCTCGTTCCCGTAAGCCCATTGCTGTCGCTATTATACGGAGATGTCGCTTGACATGTCTCCCATACAGGATCGTTATCGGGAGTTCATGACAGCTTACCGCGGCTTCACATATGTGCAGGCCCTCAAACGCTTCGGCCTCAACATCCAAGCAAAGCTCGAGCCCCGGTCTATCATCGTATTGTGCCCAGCATGCCAGCAGCCGGAAAACATGGACCCGGGCTGGCAAAATCGTGATGCTAAAGATTGGTACGTCTTGTGTTGAGCACTGTATTCGCCGTCAACATGCGCTGATCTACTACTTCTTGTCAGTTACCTTGACGCGCTACACTATGCCAAGGACGGCAACTTCGTCTTGTGCCACCATCAGAAGAAAATGGATATCTTGGACACCGCGCTAACGGACGGAGCGGCATACTACGTCGATAATAACGAATACAAAAAGTATCTCGAGTTGTTTGCAGAAGATGCTGATGCCCAGCAGGAGGTTCGTACCATTTCGCGAGCTGTAAGCTTACACAGGCTGACGTGTTTGTGCAGACGGAGATCTGTAGTGACTTCAAGGCCGGTAAGACTCGCTACTCGGGCAAGATCAAGTCAGGGCAGGTCAGTCTGTCTTGTTCGCACCATGGATTCATTATGCCAACCGGTACCGTCGATCTTTCGGGGGCTGAAAAGTACGCATCATTGCTGTTTCGGTCTTGTTTATCATGTCTCACGCACAATACAAAGGTACGGCCCGGTTGATTGGGTGACAATCTCTGCGGTTCTACGTTGGATCGGTTTCATCATTCTGATCTTCTCCTCGTACGACATCAACTGCAAGTACGGCATCAACTGGCTGTGGCACCTAACCAAAATCGTTGGGAAGAGTCGCATCGCTGACTGGCCAGTCATCCATCGCTGCATCCCGAAGTGGCACACCAATGCCCACAGCGGCGTCTGCCGCTGGGTCAACTCATTCTACTTTATGCCGGTGTAGGGTCCCCTACGCGCCCTGTGCCCAGAATCTTCGCATTCCGCGTGGTTCCCTCTTGCACCGATCGGTCGCCACTGTATGCACCATACACGACTCGGGCCATCGGCCTTCTGCATCGTGCAGGCTCTTCGACTACCACGCGTATCTACCGCGCGGTTACCACGCATCGTGCGTGTCCCCCTTTGACCGCACGGCTCCTCTTCCTCGCAGCCCGATTACGCACATGGATTACGGGTGCCCTCGCACTCGGGGATCGTTCGGTACGTCCTCGATCGTATGCACGTCTCATTAAGTGCCACAGGACGTGCGGTGGCATGGCACGGTACCTTGCGGCTAGGCCTCCGATCGGTTTAGTACGATACGCGGCTATCTTCGACATGGTCACAATGCGTCGATCACGGTCACGTGTTGTGCTCGGCATGTACAGGATTCTTTGACTCTTTTACGATACTGCACGTTTCAGCTCGCGGTTGTTAGGTAGTTCTGTCGCAGGTGTCTCTCGGACTCTCTTTTAGGTTACAGTACGGTTCCACATGGTCTCTGTAGCTACGTTTCAGAGCTATGGTAGTCTAGTGGTGTTTGTGCCACTGCGCGGTATGCGCAGTGTGTGTCCTCTTTGTACTTAGTTTTGGATTGGTGTATGGATTCTCCAGGTTGCCCCTGGGCCTCAGATCTCTCGTCTCTCGTACCTGCGTGCGTACGACTCCCGTCGGGCTCCGAGTAGCCTCTCCGCATCGACTTCGAGCCTCTCTCCGTCAGTACGTTGTGCGATTGCACGTACTCCGCATCGTTCTTCCTCCGCAGTGCCCGTGCGCACCGATCGTATCCGCATCGTATACTACCGCGTGGTAGTTGGTCTACGTGACCGCACCGTAGTTGAGTCTCCCCCTTTCCCTACCGTTCGGTGGCCTTTAGGCTTGCAGCACACCTGTACCACCTCGCATCTTTCCGTCACGGCCTGTCCTTTCCCCGCGTTGATCCTCTGGCTCTACGCGCAGGTTCCCCGTGCACGTTACATTTTGGAGCCCACCGCGAGGGGTCTTCAGGTGCCGTCTGTAGGTCCAAGGTGTCCCCGACGACACTCTCTCAAGACCCAGGGTTCCTACACGACCTTGCGGTTCTTCAAGCTCTAGCGAGAGCAAATCCGCCGTCTCCAACCTACATCGTTTCCGATCCGTACCGTCCACGTTTGCTCCGAACGCACTCGTCCCCCGACTACCGCGCCAAACCGTACCACGCGTCCCGCGCAAGAGCCGCTTCGCTCGACGCATCAACGGCTCCCAAGCCAGTCTGCAACGTCCGCGACCTTAAGGGTCTCGGAATCGACAGCTCGAACCTCGAATCCGTCCTCTCTGAGCCGCGTACGTCCCGTAGACGTGCACCCCCCATGCAAACTCCGTATTCTACCGCTCCGAACACGCCGAACCCTCCCGTACCGAGCGGTTCATCTCGAATCCCGCAGCCGATCACTCCGTCCCGTTTCCCCCGTGCTCAGTCATCGCAGACTCAGCAGCCCCCCCCACCTACGACGCAGAATCCTCCGACAAGTGTCGCGGCCTCCACGATGGCAGCAAAGGGCGCAAAGGCTATGCCCCTCCGCGGCGAGCGGACCTGTCCGAAATTCGACCCAGCGCAAACGCGTGGTATCATATCCTACTTCGAGGATCTTAGGCAGCTGTTCGACCGTCACGAGCTAGACAACGAAGAGGAGCGGAAGGACTTCGCGATCCACTACGTCGTACCGACGGTCGCGGAAGCGTGGAAGTACATGCCCTCCTATATCGACAAGGCAGCCAAGTACAGCGAGTTCGAGAAGGAGGTGCTCGAGCTTTACCCCAACACGAACGAGAAGCAGATCTGGACGATTCAGAACCTCGACGCGGTCATGGGCAAACGCGATCGTCTTGGACCTGTTACCACGCATGCGGAGTACCTCGAACATCACATCGAAGTCTTTCCGATCGTCATGTACCTGAAGAAGGAAGGCCGGATCACAGAGGAGGTCGTGGGCGACGCGCTCCTCAAGGCACTTGCCATGCCTATCTGGGCGCGGGTTATAGCACGCCTCGACGCGACGAATCCGAATGTGATCGGTGACGCGCCGTGGCCGTTCGCGGAGATCCACGCTGCGATTCAGCACGTCATTCAGCGTCCCCGCACGTACGCAGCGGATCTCGCACCGCACGTCACCTTTACTGAGCCACCCGCTCGGTACTACGCCCCGAGCGCACCGTCCGGGTACTCCGCGCAGACGCACACGCCGAATCCTGCTCCCGCGGTCAAGGCGGAGCCGTCCGTTGAAATGTTCCAGGCCATCCTAGACGGCATCGACCGGCTTAACAAGAATATCATGTCGAGCCGTGGTCCGCCTCGTCCCCCGACTCCGCTGGCTGGCCGTTACGACGGTGCGGGCCGTCAGGACAACACGGGGCGAAGGAACGACGCGGGCATGGGACAAGGTCAGAACGCTCGTCGAGATGGCTGCTTCTACTGTGGCGGTCCGGACTGTAGCACGCGTAACTGTCGGGCAATCCACGATGACATGGCTGCGGGCAAGATTCGTCGTGACATGAGCGGTCGCATCGTGCTGGCTGACTACTCGCCCGTCCCCGAAACACCACGCGGTCTCACGATCCAGGAGCGCGTCAACATCGCGTTAGACGCACGACGTGCTAACCAGCAAACTGCGCAGAACGCTCCTCAGAACGTGCCGCAGAACGCTGCTCAGATGACCCTGGTGTTGGAAGGACTGGACGAAGGGGGCCAGATCGACGCAGAAATCTTCGAGCTGTCCACCGAGGCTACGACGCGTAAAGCCGCGCCTGGCAGACAGATTATGGACTACGTGCTCGTTCCCCCGAGTCGTAAGCCCTCGGACAAGCCGACCGACCGTGCGCCTCCCGTTTCGCAGAACGCATCGAGCTCCACATCGCCTAGTGCCCCTGTTCAGCCGCCAGTTGACAAGGGGAAGCGCGTCGTGACGTACGGCGACGACGCGCGTGATCAGTGGGCTGGACCTGTTCATCCTTTTGCGAGCGCACGCGACGCTACAAACGCGGTGCTCCCAGCAAAGGAGCCTCAGCCCGCGAACGGCGCGAGCGACGCACTCCCGAAGACAGGACCCGCGTTCAAGGCCATCGCCACGCGGCCGCACGAGCCTGCCTATAGAACGATGTTCCCCGAGCTCGACGCAGATGCAGAAGAGCGCGTCGCTCAGCGTTTGCTCTCCGGAGGTTTAGAGATCTCGTCGAAGGAGCTGCTCAGCATCGCGCCTGGTGTGCGACGTCGGGTCCATGACATCACAGCCGCGCGTCGCCTGGCGAGCGCACCGAAAGACAAGCCTTCGAACGTCGCGTTGACGCCCGGTTCATCTAGTGCGACCACCGCGCGGTTGCAGACGCAGGAGGACCGTCGTCCTTTGCAAGCGTATATCGAGGAAGTAGACGATGAAGACGCTCCGAACCACGCGAAGGAAGCGCACGTTCTCAATCTGTCAGCAGCTGACGCCTCGGAGGACGGCCCTCTCGAGCTTGCGAACTTGACGGCCGACGACGAGCTACCGCGCGGTATACTTCGCCTTTCTGGAGACTCGGTGGAGGGCATTGACCCCGCCCGGTCTGCTATGTCGCGTGTCCGCTTGCGCACGCTCTGGGCGATTGTCGGTGCCTCCTTGGTCACCGAATGCATCATCGACTGTGGCTGTCAGTTCATCTCTATGAGCGAGGAGCGCTGTCTCAAGGCGGGCATTGTGTACGATCCGAACGTCAACCTTCGCGCGGTTGCAGCGAACGGTTCAGTCGACCAGGTTCTAGGCGTCACACGAAACGTCCCTATTACCGTCGGTCGGGACATGACTGCGTACTTCCAGATCTTCATCATTCGAAACGCATCGTACGATGTTCTCCTCGGTCGCCCCTTCGATGCAATCTTCAATGCAAAGTTCGAGAACCTGCCGGGCGAAAACCATGTCGTCACCCTGACCTGTCCGACAACGGACGCGGTCCTGGTTATCCCCACCTATCCGCGTGGTGAACGTCCACCTCCGTCGCCGGCTCAGGTGCTGGGTTTTCAAGGGTAGAGGAGTTAATACCAGACGACGAGGGAGCGACTGCTTTCATCGTAGAGTACGATCGAAATCGTGGTACCGCTTCCTTCACCTCGTATACCCCGATTCCAAGTCTGGACAGCTCCTCTATTTGTTTTGCGTATCTTTTGTCGTGCGATCAGAAGGTTTTGCCTCCCAATAAGTCTACCGTTTTCGCTTCTCAGTTTCGTTACGATATATGTCTTCCGGACACAGAAAATGGTTTACCGCGTGGTGCCATTTCTACACCACGCGATCCGCGTCGTTCTGCCGAATCTTTTACATACGATCTCGACTCTACTATACAAAATGATACAACGCCGTCCGATTCCTTCATCGAAGTTCCAATTGCGCCCCTTTATGCACACTCTTCATCTCCATCTCTGATATACCCTGAAGTTTCGTTTCCGCTCGCTGCTAATCTGTATGAAATAGGTTACGACGCGCCGCAACAGCGCGACTCTCCAGAAGCCGACGACGCGGCCGAGATCTTCCTTTCTCTCAAGAAGTACAAGCCTGCCGCGTTGAAGGTTCGCCCACTCCAGACGGAGCTCCCCGACCGTTTCCGCATCGTTCGGCGCATTGTAGGCGACCCCCTCGCAGACATGCCCGAACTCGACCCGAACCCCCCTCCGTTTATGCCTGGTGTTCGCTACACAATGGAACGACGCGGAGCTCGATGTTCTCGACGATCTCATCAAGAAACAGGAGCTGGGCATCGCTTGGGACGACTCCGAGTGTGGTCGGTTTCGACGCGACTTCTTTCCTCCGATCGAGATCCCCACCGTACCGCACAAGCCTTGGGTTCTCAAGAACTTCCCGATACCGCCTGGTCTGTACAAGGAGGTCTGCAGGATCATCCGGAAGAAGATCGACAGCGGGGTTTACGAACCGTCGAACTCGTCCTACCGCTCGAACTGGTTCTGCGTGCTCAAGAAGGACGGGAAGAGTCTCCGCATCGTTCATAGCCTCGAGCTGCTCAACGCGGTCACCATACAACATTCCGGCGTTCCACCTCTCCCCGAACACCTCGCCGAACAATTCGCTGGTCGACCGTGCCTAGCTCTCCTCGATCTCTACGTCGGTTACGACGAGCGAGAAATAGCAGAGTCGTCGCGCGATTTGACCACCTTCCAGACCCCCTACGGTGCGCACCGCCTGGTGACGCTCCCCATGGGCTGGTCTAACTCCGTTCCCATCTTCCACGACGACGTCACGTTCATACTCCAGGAAGAAATTCCCCACCGCACAATTCCGTACGTCGATGATGTACCCGTTAAGGGACCCGAGAGCGACTATCGCTTGGCAGACGGCTCTTACGAGATGATCAAGGCGAACCCCAAAGTGCGACGTTTCGTATATGAGCACTTCGGCCACCTTATGCAGATCCAACAACATATCACGTACTCCGGTGGGACGTTCTCAGGTCCGAAGTATGTTGCATTCGTTCTCGACGGCATGGTAATCGGCCACCGCTGCACACCGATCGGTCGACTGCCGGACACTGACCGCGTCCGCGTGGTTACTGCTTGGGGGCCGTGCCGTGACCTTTCGGACGTTCGTGCCTTCCTGGGAACTATCGGTGTTGCGCGCATTTTCATCCTCAACTTCGCGAAGCTCGCGCATCCTCTCGTGCAGCTGACCCGCAAGGACGTCAAGTTTAAGTGGGGCGCCGCGCAGGACGAAGCGATGGCCGCGTTGAAGCAGGCACTGATGGACTCCCCTGCGCTTCGTGCGCTCGACTACGAGTCGGACGCCCCTGTCATTCTAGGCGTCGATACGTCTTGGATGGTGGTCGGATTCCTTCTGTGCCAGCAGGACCCGAAGAAGCCCTCAGTACGGTACTACAACCGCTTCGGCTCAATCACGCTCAACGCGCGCGAGCAGCATTTCTCGCAACCGAAGCTGGAGATCTACGGTCTTTACCGCGCGTTAGGCGCTCTTCGCCTGTGGCTGGTTGGCGTTCGACACTTCATCGTTGAGGTCGATGCGCGGTATATCCAAGGGATGCTCTCGAACCCTGACATCGTCCCGTCTGCATCCGTTAACCGGTGGATCATGTCCATCCTAATGTTCCACTTCAAGCTCGTGCACGTACCGGGCGAGCGCCACGCGCCGGACGGTCTTTCGCGTCGTCCCCCACAAGAAGGGGATCCTCCACCGGAAGACGACGACTTCGAAGAGTGGATCGACAAGCTCTACGGTTTCACTGCAGAGGTCATCCGGCCTCCTCGCCTCGGTGATGCGCCGTTGCGCTCCAAGGAGGAACTCCCATGCCCTGCGGAACCACACGTTTCCGCGCCGTTGCAGATCCTGACGCAGACGCTCAATATCACGCGTGACGCTCATCCGGAGAACGAAGCGGGCCGCGCCCTGTCGTACGACGCGTTTCCCCGTAGGCCCTCTGCTCTCGAGGCGGAGAAGCAGGTGCTCGCGGTTACGAGGTTCTTACGCAACCCGCAGCGTCCGACAGGTCTCGGTGAACAACAATTCGAGGGCTTCTACAAGTTCACTCTTCAGTTCGCTCTTGACGAGCGCGGTTTCCTGTGGAAGCGACATGCGGAGGGTGCGCACCATAAGGTAATCCCTCCCGCGCGCCGACCTGAGATTCTGCGCGACTTGCACGACCGTATTGGACACCGCGGATACTTCGCTACACGCGCGTTCGTCTGCGACCGCTTCTGGTGGCCCGACATGATCTCTGACATCAAGTGGTATGTTCGGACGTGTCATCTCTGTCAAGTGCGCCAGACGACGAAGATCATCATCCCCGCGACTGTCTCGTACCCCGCCGCTCCGATGATCAAGGTCCACGTTGACTCCGCGCGAATGCCTGGACCGCACAAGTTCCTCGTTCACGCGCGGTGCGCGACTACATCTTGGCCGGAAGCTCGCGCCATAACCTCTGAGGGCGCGCACGCGCTCGGCAAGTTCCTTTTCCAGGACATCATCGTGCGGTGGAACGCAGTCAGTGAGATCGTCTCCGACAACGGTTCCCCATGGGTGAAGGCGCTCGAGTATCTCGCGTCCAAATACCATATAAACCACATCCGCATCTCTGGCTACAACTCGCGCGTGAACGGTGTCGTTGAAAGCCCTCACCACCCGATGCGTGACATCCTTTTCAAGGCGACGGACGGCGACGGTAAGAAGTGGGCGACCCAGCTCCACTCTGTGCTGTGGGCCGACCGCGCGACCACGCGTCGTAGGCTAGGCTGTTCCCCTTACTTTGCGCTCACGGGCACGCACCCGGTGTTGCCACTCGACATCGTCGAAGCCACGTACCTCGCTCCGACCGCCGACAGCATCCTTACAACCGAGGACCTTTTAGCTCGTCGCGCGGTGACCTTGCAGAAGCGCGAACACCAGGTCGCTCTCATCCGCTCGGTGGTCTACGAAGCGAGAGTGACTGCTGTCAAGCGGCTCGAGGAGCTGCACCGCCGTACTGTGCGCGACTACGACTGCAAGCCGAACACCTTGGTGCTTCTGCGCAACACGGCGATTGAGAAGTCCCTCAACAGGAAGATGCGTCCGCGCTACCTGGGGCCTTACCTCGTCGTCACCCGTAACCGGGGAAAGGCGTACATCCTCTCTGAGCTCGACGGTGCTGTCTTTGACCGCCCCGTCGCGGCGTTCCGGGTCATACCCTACCTCGCACGAACGGAGGCTATCGACGTACCGCGCGGTTGGTTAGACGCCAACACGCGTCGTATACGCGACCTCGAAGCCTCTTCGGACAAGGGCGAGGGTGCTGACGACTTCGACACCGATCTTGTGGATGACGTTTGAGCTGCCCTGTTCTAGCCGTTTTGCTGAGCAGTCGACCGGGACGGTCGACTTTTCAGTGGGGGGGAGAGATAGGTGCTGGCTACCGTGCGGTTGCGCATGGACTTTGGTTTCCTTTTTACTTATACAACATAGGCTCCATTTCTCTATTTCCCTCCTCTTTGCTTACATGACAGACACGATTTCCTTTCACGCAACGACGTTTTTCTAGCACACAGCTATTTTATTCTGCTACTATACTATATACGACAAGACATGACTTACGACGCGAAAGCTACAACGCGAGATGATGCTATGGACGAGATATGAGAAGGACAGAGAGATTATGGGGCTATACGATACTACGACGGTTCAAGAACTTTTTATCAGACCTTTTCTACGAGACGAGACTGAAGCGACAGGACAGGACAGGGAACGCACCACGCGGTGCAGATATCCTACATGACGGAACCACAGCGCGACCAAGAAAGGGACGGCGACGCCCCGTCTACTTGCGCGAAGATGACGGCTCCTCGCTGCCCCGACGTGGCACCCACTCCGACTGGTACTGGCCGAACCGCATCCCAGTTCGCTCTTCCTCTTCCTTCATGAGGAAGTCCATCACCGCACGGTCAAGCTTCATGCGCAGGCCAAGACGGGCGAACTCCTTGCGGATGTGCAGGACCTCGCCGTCCAAGAGCGAGAGCCCGTCCTCGATAACGCCTGACAACGCGCCAGGAGCAACTGCGCGAGAAGACGATGGTCCTGCGGCAGGCACGACAGCAGGCCCAGCAGCCGCGACCGTTCCCCCGCTCGCAGGGGCCTCAGCAGGAGCAGGGTCCGACGAGATGGGCGGGAAGTCGAAATCCATGGGGTCGTCGGCGCGCAGGGTGATCTCGTCCTCCGCGGGGTTCTCCATGGTGGCTGGAGCCTCTTCGACGCGGGGCGCGGCACTGGACGACGACGCGGCGAGGGTGACTGCCAGAGTTTGCGACGAGGCGGGCTCGTCGAAGTCGTCGCGCGCTGGCTCCTCAGGGTCCAGGAGGGTCTCTTCGTCGTCTGGGACCGAGTGCAGCAGGTAGTCGAGCACGTCGTCCGGCACTGCGGGTAGGTCGCCGACGTCGTAGCGGAAGGGAGTAGGGCCGGCGCGAGGAGGTTCGACCTCCGCCCGTTTGAGACGGGCTTCCAGCAGGGTTGCGTCGTCAACCGTGAGACGCCAGTCTGGGTGCGCCTCGACGTGCCGAAGGATGGCCTCGACGACCGCGCGGTCTTTGCCCTTGAGCTTCGAGGGGATCGAGTGGCCAACGCCGTTGAAGATGGCGATGACGGCCGAGTTCCGACGGATCTCCCCAGTGCGACTACGCATGATACGGCGGCACGAGATGTGCTTGCGCACGCATTCCACGCAGCGGATCGCCTCCGGGTGCGGCTCGCAGTCGCCGTCCGGTTGGCACCCGTCGCACCGCGTGGTGCCCCACGACAAGAACAACACCTTACTGCCGCCGCGCTTGCGCGTTTTCTTGGCGTCGGGAGGCGTTTCCGGCTGCTCTGGGGCCTTGCGCTTCGCGCCGACGGGACGAGGCTGTGGGCCCTTTTTGGCCGAGGACGACGCGGACGCACATGGCGTGACTGTCTTGGGCGCGGTCTCTTCCTCGGACGAGTTGACTTCAATGGCCGCGTCGACAGTGCCCGCGTGGGCCTTCCCCTTTCTGCTGCCCGTGTTTGTCTTCTTCGGGCGGGGAGTGGGAGGAGGGAGCGCGCTGGGTTGGGCGGTGGTGCGCGACCGCGTGGAAGGGCGAGAAGCGATGGGCGGGCCCCCAGTGGACATTCGGGCATTGGGCCTTGCGACGAGAGGCTTTGGCGCGATGGACGACGCGGCTGGCGCACTGGCGACTGGGCGCGCGCTCGACGCGGACGTCCCTTCCTCCGTGAAGGCGGCTTGCTGCTCCTGGTCTGGAGAGCGGAGGTCAGCGAGCGTCTTCAAGCAGCGTCTGGGTGACTTACAATCGCGCACGGCTTGGGTCTCGACCTCACGGGTTTGTGTCAGCTCCGCGAAGACCGCGTCGATGCGACCGTTGATCTCCTTCTTGGCGGCGCGGCCTTCTTCCGCGGAAAGGTCCTCGTTTTCGACTTGCGCTTGGACGCCTTGACGCTCCGCGTGGAGGGCCGCGTGGCGGGTCTCAAGTTCCGCGCACCGCCTCGAGCATGCGGGGCCGCGTCCGTTGGCCGTACGATAGGACGACGCATTTGACCTCCTCCGGCGATGAGTGCGTCCGCATGAGGTCGCCAAACCGAGTGAAGTGTTCGTCCGGCAGCACCAGGTCGGGAAGTGCGGAGACCGCCTCGAGAAACCGGTCGTGGAGCTCGCTCCGGGCGACAGTGTTGTGCGAGTCGCTGAGCGAGATGAGCTCGCCGATGAGACGGACGAGCGGCGCGACATCGGTGGCCGGGTGGTCGAGCCAGGGCAGGACGTAGTGCACGCGCAGCTCTTGGAGCGTGACCGCGTGGAGTTCGGAAGAGGAGCGGCTCATGGCGGAGGGACAGGTGACGAAGGGTAGGCGAGGAAGTGGGTGCGCAAAAGAGGCGACAACTCCCGATGCTCAAGTCTATATGGCTGCCTTGGACGTCCTCACTCTGCTTCTGCGCGACCTCAGGAAGCGTTCCTCAGGGTCCACACCACGCGAGCGGCACCGAACGGTTGGCGCGTCCATTACGTCACACATCAAGCTTCTACCCGTCTTCGGATTCCAAATCACAGCATGCGCGTTTCGATTACCTAATCCGTCAGGAAGCACCACCCTTTTCCTCAATCATTTCTAATCGTCCTCTATCGACCTCAAGTCGCTCCGCTGATCACCGGATACCGTGCGCGGCAGTCGCCAGACTTCGACCGCGCCGTCGACGGCGTTCTTCTTATGTCAAGTCGTCAGCTTCCGCCCGTCCGCGTTGGGATGCTTTGACTCACCACGCTTCGCCGGACTGTCCGGAGGCCCCTTGTTCGGCGGCCGGCCTCATTCGACTTCTCGTAACGGCACTCCGTTGAAACTGGCGTACTCACGACGCGTGTCTGCCTCGTTGCGCATGGACCAATGGATGAACTCCTCGACGCGTGCTTGATCCGCGGCGCAGAGGTTCATTCCTGCGCGCTCCAGAACGTACCGGAACGAGAACGCCATGTCCCGATACGTCTTCGCCGCCGCCCACTGCAGCCGGAGTTCGCTTGTGAGCGCTTCGCGCCGTACTCGGTCGAATTCCGCGTCAAAGTGCTGCAGGATTTCGGGCACGTTCCACGTTTCGAGCATCAGCCTGACCTGGTTGGTGGCCGACAGGATGACGGTGGAGTCCGAACAGATGCGCAGCAGCGCTCCCTGCGCCGCGCGGTGAGCATGAGCCCGATGGTTAACGATGCGAAGACGTACGAGGCCTAGCACGAGGCGGTCCAGACACTTCTTCACATCCGCCTCGACGAACGCTTCCCCGTTCACGACGATTTGCAGCTCGGCTATCTGGCGTTCCACCGTATCTTCGGCCTTCGGCAGCAGGATCGCGCAGACCTCGTTGCAGTGCTGTTCCGTGTTGTTGAGCGCGCTCATCGTGCGTGGGGTAGGGTGCGTCGGACATCGTGTTCTTCCGCCCTATGGTCTTTATCCTCGGTCCTCCGCGGCTCTCTCCCTTTCCGGTTCGTCGACCTCCGTGTGGCGTCGACTGAACTGAGGACAGTTCAGATGTCAGTGGGGGGGAGATGTAGGGTCCCCTACGCGCCCTGTGCCCAGAATCTTCGCATTCTGCGTGGTTCCCTCTTGCACCGATCGGTCGCCACTGTATGCACCATACACGACTCGGGCCATCGGCCTTCTGCATCGTGCAGGCTCTTCGACTACCACGCGTATCTACCGCGCGGTTACCACGCATCGTGCGTGTCCCCCTTTGACCGCACGGCTCCTCTTCCTCGCAGCCCGATTACGCACATGGATTACGGGTGCCCTCGCACTCGGGGATCGTTCGGTACGTCCTCGATCGTATGCACGTCTCATTAAGTGCCACAGGACGTGCGGTGGCATGGCACGGTACCTTGCGGCTAGGCCTCCGATCGGTTTAGTACGATACGCGGCTATCTTCGACATGGTCACAATGCGTCGATCACGGTCACGTGTTGTGCTCGGCATGTACAGGATTCTTTGACTCTTTTACGATACTGCACGTTTCAGCTCGCGGTTGTTAGGTAGTTCTGTCGCAGGTGTCTCTCGGACTCTCTTTTAGGTTACAGTACGGTTCCACATGGTCTCTGTAGCTACGTTTCAGAGCTATGGTAGTCTAGTGGTGTTTGTGCCACTGCGCGGTATGCGCAGTGTGTGTCCTCTTTGTACTTAGTTTTGGATTGGTGTATGGATTCTCCAGGTTGCCCCTGGGCCTCAGATCTCTCGTCTCTCGTACCTGCGTGCGTACGACTCCCGTCGGGCTCCGAGTAGCCTCTCCGCATCGACTTCGAGCCTCTCTCCGTCAGTACGTTGTGCGATTGCACGTACTCCGCATCGTTCTTCCTCCGCAGTGCCCGTGCGCACCGATCGTATCCGCATCGTATACTACCGCGTGGTAGTTGGTCTACGTGACCGCACCGTAGTTGAGTCTCCCCCTTTCCCTACCGTTCGGTGGCCTTTAGGCTTGCAGCACACCTGTACCACCTCGCATCTTTCCGTCACGGCCTGTCCTTTCCCCGCGTTGATCCTCCGGCTCTACGCGCAGGTTCCCCGTGCACGTTACACCGGGTGCAGGACAGACTGATGGGGAGGAACCGGAACGGAGGTGGTCAGTCATGAACTTACTCGGTCGCGCGATCCGGGAGATGAGTCCAGGCCATCGCATTGATACAATCAACCATCATTACTCCGATTACAACATTCAGAAGCTGTTCGGACTAGGTACGTCATCTGACGTTGCTTGGCCTATTTTTGATGTCTAACCACTCAAACACTAAGCTCAAACCCTCCGCAAATGCTGGGATGCCGCTGTGGACGCTTCGGAAAAAAGTGCTAGTGAACTTGCCGAATTCGAAGAAACCCTGCAAAAGAACAAGCTTCCGCTGTCGGAGTGACAAGAGCAGGAACGCGTTTTTCTGGAGCAGATGATGCTAGGAACTGTGGACCAACGAGATATCAAGAACCCATATGAACCCCCTCCAGATACCAGTGTGTGTTCCGGTCGCATTGAAGCTGTAACTTGGCGCTGAGCGTATCTGTCCCGTAGCTCCATCTTTGAAGGCTGTGCGCGCCAAGCTGAATGCGGAGGAACAAGCCACTCAAAGCGCCCAGACAAAGCGGCGAACCACGAAGAAGCCGAAGCTCGCGCACAAAGATGACAAAGAGCAAGATCCAGCCGCGTACAAAGATAGCGTCATTGAGCTTTTCCTCAGTGGCATTGAGATAGAGAATGACAAGTACGTATTTGTGCTCCCGTGCGTGAACAATAGCTAACTGTCAGATCAGGTGTAAAATCCTGTTTCATATCGAGGAGCTTAAGAAGACCAAGCAGGCTTCCTCGGATGAAGAGGTCGATGCTGATTCGACGGTGAAGCGTCTCCGTCGAGTGCTGAAACCGAAGCTCGCCTTGTGGTTTCAAACTCACAAGTCTCTTTTTGCACGTGTCTTGGACGAGCTCCCAGAGCAACTGTCGCCTCGCAACGATGAACAACTCCCTGTGCGCGATTCAGATGCTGACCCTGAAGACGAGCGACTTCTTTTCCCCCACGTCTACCCTCCCGCAGTCCAGACACACACTCTCTTCGGTGTTCTTGTCGATGCTGAACGTGAAGTCCGCCGCGCACAAGCGAGCGACTGTCTCCGCGAGATCCGCCAGAAGCAGGGTTTACACGTGTTCCTTTGGAAGAAGACAGCTGGAACATTCGGTCAGGCGGCAAAGACTCGCAATCAAACCACCCTGAAGGCCGTCAAAGACAAGATCGAGTTCGCCCGACAGAGCTACGAGTGCACACGGTTGAAACTTTACATATTCGCTAACGATGCAGACATGCAGGAGTATCCTGAACTTACAGTGCAAGATTGTCGTGAAATGATCATGTATCATAAGCAGGAAGCACCCAGCATGAAGAAGTGGGACATTTCGTGGATTTGGCGTGATGGAAAGACGTATGGGACGGACTCAGAGTCGGAGGTTGACAAGTATACGCTTGAAGGTGTGTGGATACGTATTGCACGAAGACTCATCTCACCTTTTGAAACAGCAGTTCGTATCGAGTGGTTCCGGGCGAGCGCACATGCTCAGAGGTGGCGGGAGGAGAGGCTCCTTCTCGAGGCTGAAATGCGGCGCACGCAACGCTGGTATGACTTCCAACACCGGGAATGGATGAAGCGATCACTGGATACATCCAAACCTGGACTAGTGGGCTTAGGGAAGGTCGCGTATGCTGCATGGTGCGTCGTAGTACGTACATCCATGTTGATCTTACTCACAGTCGTCATCTAGCCAAGCAGCACAGTGGCTTCAGCTTCTGAACGATGCCCGCAAAAGGTTCCCAGAGGAGCAGCATCTCTAATTCCTGCGACTCGGTACATGCACAACTAGTTACTCATGCCCCTGACTAGTTGTTCGCCCGACTAGTTACTCACACAACTAGTTACTCATGCCCCTACCAGTGACTAGTCGTTCGCGCAACTAGTTACGCACACAACTAGTTACTCACGCAATGTTTCACGCGATTTATGCAGGTGTATCACTATTGGGGATGTATCTAGTTACTACATACTGTCTTGTAACAATATGACTTGTTTCGCGTCCGACTAGTTATACCTGACTAGTTCGGGTGGACTACATAGTCCACTTTAACTAGTCGGATCTACTGAAGTGGCTCTGATGTAGTACATCCGGTAGTATGCAGGCAGGGCGTGTGCGATGCATAGCCAAGCCTGTAACAAGTAGTTAGCCTCTACAATGGACGAATTTTGAAGGGGAGACATACGTTATACCAGTAGAAAGCGATCTGGTAGTCTTGGACTGTCTCGCCAACTATGTATAGGTAACCGACATAGCCCGAAAGAGCAAGGAATCCTCCGCTCATCACAGCATCCAATCCCCAGAGGACAGACAAGCCGAGGGACCACAGGAGAAGCGGAACAATCACAGTCCACTTTGCCGCCTTCCCGAATACAATGGGTACGGTGTGTCGTCCAATAGCGCGGTCTCCCTCAGTGTCCTTAAAATCCTGAGAGTGGATGGTAGTGGCGTAGATAGCCGTACTGGCGGCCAAAGACCAGACGGCGACATCATCCAGCATGGACGCGTTTGAGCCTGTGAGGGTCATGATTACAGGTCTGGGTTGTTAAAAATACGATGAGTACATACCTGCGATGAGCGTTGCCCCAAGTTCAAAACACCCGTAACCAAGGGCATTGACAAGGTTCCGGATAATCCAATGCCGACGATATGCATGAAACTCGTTGTAGATGATGGTGAGGATGGCAAGGGCTGCACTGGCGTACACCGTCTGGATACTGTAGAGGCTGGACAGGATGAAACAAACGGGAACAAGAATCCAGCGGAGTTGGAGTGCCTGGGCAAGGGAGAGCCGCTTCGCGGGGAGCGGGCGGTCACTCTTGTTCTTCTCGTCCTCGTCGGGGTCCAGGGTTTGGTTTGAGACGTCAAAGTGAAGGACGTGAAACCAAACCCAGAATGCAACGTGGGGGAGGCGAGAAGGGTCGCTCAAAGGTGCTGATGCTGAAGCCAATGCGCTCTACAAAATATGTCAGCATGAGTTATGTCGACCATTATGCAGCTGGCTTACGACTGGGATCACGGTTGTCTTAATGTCCGACTTCGTGAAAAGGAAGCAGGTGTAAAGGAAGTATAGCAGGGCTTTAAATCGACCGGAAATGGGAGACATTGTGCGATGACCTACTCTTGCACTTCATGCTAGGGCTTTGCCCATGGTTTATATTGCCGTTCGTCTAGCGGTTGCAGAGTCGCCGTCGCTGCGTAGTTGACCTGAAGGGAGCCTAACAAAGATAAAAATTGCTATGTCGCTGCACGTACACCGAAACCACACGGTACGCAGATACCATTTATGGGAACCTATCGCCATCAGGTTTCATTTCCATGGTGCAACGCAGTGTTAAGGGAACGTACATTCAAACACGTGCAGCCTCCAGTAGCGGCTATCTATCTCCGCGACATCCACAATCGGTGAGATCGCTATCGGTATCAATCCAGTAGCAACGGCCTCCGGTCCGGCAATGAGTGTAGAAACCGATTATATCGATAGGCCCAGCTCTGAAGAGGGTGCCTTCGTGCCACCATCACCAGTGTTTGGTGTTCAGGCACCTATCGTGTTGGAATATTGAACCCAGGATGGACGTCCTCTTGCAGAGCAAGGAGGCCGGAACCTTGACAACAGGCGGCAGAAGGGTAAGCGCTGCCAGTGGCGTAGCTGCGTAGGAGTGGTAGCGGGACGAACCTTCAAGGAGCGCCGATGGCTCAGAAAGTAAGTAGCAAGTCAACTTCTGCTTTTCTGGATGAGGAGCGCTTGGCTGTCGAACCCTCTTCTCTGACCTGAGTAAGGGCCTCCAGCGTAAAAAACAGGGTCAGCTGATGTTCAGCTCGAATTAATTGGAGTCTGATTTCAGGTTTATCGATTACACATTCTGACAGATCCGTCGTGGCGAACGTAACTCATATGTCCATGGTGCGCTGTCCATCCAGGACTGCGCTAGCGCTACGAGTCTTCGGCTGCCCGTTACAGGTAACCATTCCACGGCTGCAGGTTGTGTACTCCACGAGTTGCCACGCCTCCCGACATGTGCAAAGGACCGGTTCGTTCTGGCGTCTTCAAACGCTTGCACCTCTGACAGCGAACACTTCCTCTCAAGGCACACCACCGCAGCGCCACAGAAGGGAGGGGAGGCCGGCTCCATCGTTGTGTCCAGCCTCCAGCATCGCAGAAATGAGGGGATGAGGGAAACTAGGACGTACGTAGAACTCCCAGAGTCGACGGCCACTAGAACCTGATCCATGAACTCGGGGTTGCAGAGTAAGAGTTGCGCAATACCCTCGTGTATGTAGACATCACGAGGGAGACGGAGAGGAGCACGAGCTTCAAGATTATGTTATGGTTGTGGCCGCTGCTCGACCTCCAGCGGGATACACGGGCTAGAGAAGTGGCGTATTGAACCAAAGGACGCCTGATCCGTTAAAGTTTGAGGCAAGACCAGCCGTTGTCCTGTCAAGGGTAATCGCATGGTGTTGATGTAGCCTGTCCGAGTCGACATGGAGTGGCAGACCGCAGTGGCGGCTGAAAGGAGGGGGCAGGGTCCAAAGGGAAGAATAAGGGTGGTCTGAAGGGCGGTTGAGCAGCGGAGTCAGTTCCTCGTCGGCTCCGTGATCGCCTCCGTACGTTCCATCCGCCGGCTGTTCCGGACGAGCGGTGCGGACGAGTTGGGGAAGGACGAGTGCGCGCGCTCGCCATTGACGAGGGCCGTGACCGGGTCGTGCTGCGAGAGTTGGTATCAGCCGTCGCTTTCAACCAGAACGGGGGGACTCACAAGCGGTTGGACCAGGGCGAGGCCATCAACAGTGGTCGCGAGGTCAACACCTGGCAGACCCGGTCCTCCGATGTTGACGACGACGCCCTTGCGGGGCGAAGTTGTGGCGTTGTACCGACCGAGCGCGATCTTGGCCACTCCGGCGCTCGGGTTGGTGTAGTCGAGTGGAACTCTGCGGGCGCGATTAATGTCTCAGCACATCCCCGGTTGCGCCACAATCTGTCGTCCAAAAGACCCACATGGCATATCCGCACTCGGAAGGGTGCTGTTGTCAGTACACTTGCCGAAAACGAGGTCGCCAATGTTGCCCCGGACAGGGTCGACGGAGAGCGGGTTGCCGGCGAATGCGAGCGTAGTCCCCGTCAAGAGGGCTGCTACGTTGTGCTTCCACGAGACGGACATGGGGCGTTCTATGGTTGGTCAGTTTCTGTTAGACCCAGCGAGAACGTGAGGCAACACATACTCGGACAAGCCAATTCCGCGCGGGTCGAAAGCGATGATGCCGTACTCCTCGCCCGTCACCAACTCAGCCTTCTTCCACTCGCTCCATGGCCAGCGTGACTCCCGCGCGCGCTTTTCCGATTCGTTGTCGCTTCTATCACCCAGTATTATTTGCAGAGTGCTGATGATCACTGCTCCGCATCTCTAGGGAAGAACCAGAAGGAGCATCGCTGGCGCTGGCGCTCAACAAAATAACGGGGCACGCCGTGCAACATTCGGGTTCTGCGCTTGGTTCATATTTCGCTCCCTGGGATCCATCAGAACCTGTCGTATTGGACTCGTGCGGTTGCCATGTGATAGATCCCTCTATACGATGCAAGGACACGCACACAATCAGCACCACGCATCGCACATGACTCTAAATCCATCCACGCACCTGGTCCAGGAAGATGTGCACTTACTTCCTCTCGCGCCGTCCTCATTCTTCCTACAACGACCTCCCCGCCCCCTGATCTGTGTATCTCACCGCACGTCCTCGACTCCCTCTGCAGGCGCGATCTCCCACCTCAGCACCGGAAAGCCTTGTTTGCGAACAGCGTCTCGTACCCCTTGATGCAAAGGACTCGGTGCCCACGCGGGCTCCGGTGGTGGTCGGATTCGAACGCTCAAAGAACCGTGCCTGTGCGAACGAAGCGGCGGTTAGCACGCGGTGGCGACGATATGGCATGGAAGCAGTCGGAGAAGGATATTGGGCTCACCGTATACAACCAGCATTTGACTGCAGAGCGAGACTCGCGCGGTCAACCCATGGCCCTGCGAAGGCACTTCAGCCTATCTTCGTAACTGGGGAGGTAGGGTTGCGTGCGCCGGATGCGTCCAGGGCCGACTACTCGCGTTTCCGAGGGATACAATGGGAGGTAAGCGTACTTAGGAGAAATGAGAAAATTGAGTAATGGACGAGGACGACAAACACGTACTTAACCCTCATAGTTAGCGGAGACAATGCGGTGCTGCTCGAACTACAGGTCGAGCGAGGCGCATTTCTCCTTGATGGTCGCGGAAGGTAGCAACGCTCGCTTAACCCTCCTTATTTTCCTCCCGCTCCCCGTCTTACTAGACACGACTATAGGGAGCTTTGGCATGCTGAATACGAAAGCGGCTAGACGCGAGACCCACGCACCTGCGTTGGGCCCAGTCTTCCTGTGTTGGCAATTTCTTGTTCCCGGGTGCGTGGCGAAATGAGGAGTCGGAGGCTGGCTCTCTTACTCGCAAGGCTTTCATATTCCCGGGACATCACTTCGTGGTATCCATGAGTGACACGAACCAGAAAATGACTAGATATCTGTAAATACAAAGCGAATGATCAGTTGCTACTCGTTTGAAAGGATATTACGAACATACCTTGCATACGGAGACCAATGTCGTTTGCGCTCGATGCTGTCGCCCAGACCTTGTAAATGCTAGTGCATGGCCCTCGGATATCCTCCTTCGAGGTCTTTAGCGGAGACGGCGCAGTCACTGGCAGAATCATGGCGAGGGTTCGCATAAAAGCAGCCGCATGCACCCGGGCGCTTATATGTCCGAACCGATTTGTCTCCTACCACGACTAGGGCTCCGCACCGCACGTATTACGGTACGGCGTCAAAATGCCGGGACAAAATACGTGACGCCCGTCATTTTGCCGGTCGTCATCGCTTAGATCTCGGTATGATTACGGGTACGTTACGATTACGGGGTCGTAATTACGGGTACGGTACGGGCAGTTGAATACATCTGTTGAACGCCATACGGCGTCTATGTAGCGAAGACACGGAACTGCTTGACGGCGGCCTTGAGGTCCTCTCGGGACAAAAGAAGCCTCTGCTTCACATCAGGAAAAATCCACCTGGCTCCAGAGTACTCTCGAGGCTCGAAAGGAGGGATAGTGTGAGAGTAAGGTCCCCTTTATGTAGTAGTCGATAGTCTTTATGCGCGGCTCTCGAGTACTCGGTAGACCTACGATAGACGCTGATAGACACCCCGAGACGTTGTAGTACGCCCATAATTCCTGTTGCTCCGCTCGGATTCCAGTCGCACACTCAGAATGAAATGGAAATCAAATATTAATTTTATTGTCTGAGAACCTGCTACATGCACAGAGATGATACATGGTATACTGTAGGCGACAGCAAATCCTTGCATAGTGAACACCATGCACGTACTGGGATGACACAGCACACCAGAGCACAGACTCACCGGAATGATGCCTATGACACACAGGGTGAAGCAGCTGCTGCTAGTTCCCCTCAGCCACCAGTCAGTCAAGCCTCAGCGGGAAGAATTCAAGGGAATTGCCGTGATAACCGTGGCCGATTGTATGTTCTCCGATGTAGCAAGGGTCAGGAGAGGCAGAAGCAGACCCTACCCGAGCACGTTTAACGTCATGCTGTTGGGGAGAGCCTGAATGCTTCCTCTCTTGCTTCATGTTCGAACTGAAAGGTCTAGCTTCGGACTTTAGTCAGTCCGGAGGCATGATGTCCTGCGCTTGAAGAACATCTGGAGGGGAAACAGACCATTGAAGCTCACGGAAAGGAATGCAGCAAGCGATACATACCACGAGCCCTGTAACAAAAGATGAACGTCGCGAAATGCCCTCAAAGGGGTCTATTAGGTCATTGCACATCATCTGCGTGTATGGCTGAGCAAATGAGCCCGCACCCAGCCCACCAACCGAACGTGAGGGTGAACGAAGCGGAGCCGGGTCCGGCAAGTGTAAGCAGACGCATCGCAGGACCTTCTTGTGCTGTTGCGCCACACCAATCCGGAGTCGAGGCGCGATATTTGTGGAATAGAAGAGGAAAATACCTAAAACTACGCGTGCTGTTCTGGCCCCGACCAGGATCCATGTTGCCACGCTAGTGAAACAGGGAGCCCAAATACTCACCGCAGTAGGGCCAGACATAGCGGGAGAGGCGCAGAGTTGAGCCTGTTGGCCTTCGGAATGATAAACACATAGCAAGAGTGAAGTATAATAACATAGATTCGGCTTGACTGTAGGCCTGGCGGTCAGGAGAATTACGCGTAATGACGGGATGACGGCGGTTAAAAGACGGGAAAATGACGATTACGGCGCCCTGGTGACGGGGCGCTTACGGATGGGTGGGAACCGTATTACGTGCCGACCGTAATTGACCGCAACCGTAATTACGGTCGTCTTTGACGGTACGGTGCGGAGCCCTAACCACGACCCCGACCACGACCACTACCACCTCCACCGTCCTCTTCTCTACTCATAGACAGGTCACTACTGCAAGACAAATCCTGTTTTGGTCAAGACCTTCCTGTGGATCCAATACTGCAAGCTGCGGTGCCTCCTTTGGCCACTGTTCGAACATCCGCTTATCCTCGCGGAATCCGAGGTCTCCTGCCTCCTCTGTTTCCATCTCACATCGCTCAGGATGGACTATTCCAGAAAACGAATGCCAATTTTCTGTCTGTGCGTCACTCAAACTGGACAGGTATCATTCAGATTGAAAATTGCATTCGAGGTCCAGCGGTCAGAGGGATTAGATGTCTGCTCTGGGATGTCTCAGTGAGTCGACCACTCTATTTTGTTCTGTTATCTTTTCGCTCTAGTCTTTATACATTCCGCGCGTTGTCTCTCCCGATGAGGGCCGCAGATGCCGCTTCTTGCATTTTTCGCGACGCTGCAATTTTCCTTCTCGTCCACCTCCAGTAGCAGAGACATGTTGGCGATTGTCGAGATGGAACTCTTGCGATACTTCGCACGTTGCACATACCTTCCGTCCATAGATACACAATACATGTGTCGTGCGCTCATACGCTCATCACATCGTGTCCTGCCATCCTGCCCGGTATGACTCGATCTGCGGCCCTCCCTACAAACTTACGTATCCCCTGCTCAAACAGAGGGCGTTACCAGGGTATAAGACCATCACAGCCGAGGCCACTACGGGGGTTTGGGGACCCGATCTGTTGTAGTGGTATGTGTAGTGATATTGAGCCGCGTATGGATCAACAACGGTCAGAGGGACGTATACCGGCACGGGGACAGGATAAAGGAATGGGGTGTATCAAGGGCTGTTGAACAGGCGACGCTCCGTAATTGGTCTGGGTAAACCATGGAGATGAACCGCGGGATGTCATATCCCCCGCGAACGGGGGTCCCTGGCCATGCGTGTGATGAGCATGTTCGTGAGGCGGAGCGTTTCCGAGACCGAGAGTATTCGTTGTCAGGAGCGGCGGCAGCGTCATAGGCAGCGCCATGGGATCGATACGGGGTGCGTTGGGAGGTTGGATGGGGGCGGGCTCCACAAAGAAAGCCTGAGCGAACGGGGGTGCGCTACGCTCCTCATTCTTCCTTCCTTCAGCGGCGCCGTCTGTGATGCCGTCGCAGCTGTGCGTCTGCTCATGACGGCTTGCTGAGCTGCCGGAGCGTCTCCTGCCAAAAAGAGAACTGAAGATGGCCATGTTCTGAAAAGATATGACGCTGCTTAGGATAGTTGGTAAGAAAATACAAGGAATGCAAGATCAGTGACTCACAGGTGTTCAGTGCATGCGTTCAGAGGATAGTCTAGAGCTCGAGCAGGCAGATTGCCATTGATGCTGTCTTGTAAAACCACATCTGGTCCTATTTATACTACCCTTCACGTCGAGACTGTTTGAGCCCCGCCATATACGTGCGGCACGTACTACGCTTCGACACGGCGAGTTGGATGGGGCGAGGTGGGAGAGGGCACGGTTGCATTACCAGGGCTGTACCCAAAGAGCTCAACAGCTGCAAGAGGCGCTGTGAGATCGTGACAGGCAGCATTCGGTGCGTTCTAGCGCGTCGCCTTTGTGTGAAAGTGTCGGTAGCCATGTTCATGTAAATAGTCCTCGACGTGCTCACAAGCGAGTCCTGGCGTGACGCCCCCCGTGCGCGCAAGCCAGTGCATGGTGGCTTGCTCGCGTGCGCGTGTGCGTGTTGAAGGCGAATTGGTCGAGCACAAGATACAGGTACATTTCAAAGCTCAGGAACATCATCCACTCGTGTTTCGCAACTATACAGGCATGACGAGGTTTCAAGAAAATTCTACTTTGCTATAGCCGGACGCCGACGCTCCCCAGTACGCTTTTGTGTCCCGGTACGCCCTCCGCCACCCTTCCTCAGGCAACGCTGACCTCCCCTCTACCACCAGCTCGGTTTTAGTATGGCGGCGACGTGGGCGAGAACATCGGTGGAGCACCGTAGCCCAGCGCGTATCCGCCGATCCCCATCCCCGTCCCAGAATACACCACGACAGGGCTTCCAGGATACATCGCCTGCGCGCCATACTGGATGCAATGCTCGTATCCTTGCACATACATCGAGAGCTGACGCACGACCTGGGGCTGCGGTGTATGCCCGCTCGCCCTCCGGCCCTCCGAAGTCTTCCCCTTTCGGTACACGTCGTACGCGGCGCGCCGTATCGCGTACCGCGCCTCCTCGCCGCCTACGCAGCTGCATACCGCGGGCGGTTGCAGGCAGATTTGGCAGGGTATGGAGTCGAAGGTGCGTCTTCCGCTGCGGTCTCCTTCGACATGTTCCTGCTTGCGGGGGGCGCGAGCGTGCGTGTGGGTGGAAGATGCGGAGCGCCTCGAAATCGATCCGTGGTCGGATCTGGGCGGGTACGCGTACGGGGTGGGCGGCGGGCTCGGTGGGTAGTGCTCTGCGGGGAACAGGGTGGGGTCCGAAGAAGGGTAGTGAGGTGGCGTTGTGTAGCCTGCATGCTGGAAAGGAGGAGGCGGAGACGGAGTATTGAATGTGTGTGGAGGAGGGGGAATAACGCTCTCGAAGGGGCTCGGACCGCGCGAAGGTGCGTCGCTACGCCAGGAATCCAAGAACTGGACTGGCGAGGAGGAGCGCGGAGACGCGTTTGCCCTGGATTCGTTGTCTTCGGCATCGGTGCGTGCATATGGGGTGGGGGGACGTTTCCACGAGTACATCGACATTGTGTGTATGTGGAATGCGCGCAATATCACGGACGTTGGGTGTGTGCGAACGAGGAAGTTCGACGCTTGGCGACGACTGAGGACAGCGGACAGTGGGCCATTTTTATGCGCCGCTCGCGCAGCCTGGATATCGCTGAGTGCTACACGCGATACCGGTCAGCAATATCCAGTACGAGAAAACAGGCACGCAACATCATATCCTGTCTGTCTGGATTCGTGCCCGCCATGCAGGTAGTTATCCCGGGGTTCGTCGGAGTCGTAGCCTGTAGGATTCTGTTTACTGGATAGGCGTCTGAGAAGCACAGCCCGAGCGGTCGATATCGCGACTTCCTTGAGGTCCATGCGACTGCCAGCGTTAACTCTAACCTTGATGATGTGGGCTTGTGGGTATACGGAACCATTGCATGATATGCTCGACGTACCGGACGGATGATCGCGACGGGCAAGTGATGATTTCAACGCGGCCGAAGCCTGTCCAGCGACACCCGCAGTACCCACATCGCGCCTGTACTTATCGGTCACTTGAACCGTAGAAGTAGCATGTTATTGGATGGTGAACGCACCGAACGTTCGGTGTTATATCCGTGTCCATGCAGATGGAGTGGCTGCCGCGACCCCGACGCATATCATCCAGAAATCGCGTAGCGAAGAATCGTTCGAAACTCTCCGATAGATCCCGTGTCCGATAGATGGAAATCAGGGAGGCTGCTATCTAGAAAGTGCGACATCCGACTTGAAGCTTGAAGCTCGGATTTTCAGCAATCCGACATGGGATCGGAACAGGGGTGGATATCCTGGGATGGAGAAGGCATGTTAACGTGATTCCTTGACACGATCAAAAATAAGACCTGCAGCACATATAATGCACAGTGGTTTGAAGTTATGCTCTGGAAGAAATGTAACGTACACTGTGAGTTATGGTGAGGATAGGTGCGGGGGATCCGTCGATGATCATTATCATTCGCCTCGGCGGGACGTCGGGTGGGACCCGGTCGTGAGGCTGCAAAACACCTGCATGTATGCATTCTATCAACAACGTGAGGCGGCGAGTGAATCATTCTACAGGTCATCACAGGCATTCAACTAGCTGCGGTCGCGGTAGGACGGTGCATGTGCACTTTCGCATACAGCTGCTCGGAGATGTCGTCAACCAGTAAATGAGTGCTCCGTACGCAAAGCGGAGGGCTCGCTCACCTGGAACTTGAAGTTACACGTCCACGATAGCAGGGATGGAGGCTGATCTTCAGGACATACCGAGGGACGGACAAAAAACTGCGGGTAATCATTACGAGTCCTACTGAAATACATGTAGAGTACGTAGCGAGGCCAGGTCCGCGATACCAGAAGATCCGCTCCGTGCCTATCGAGACGGCGGACGCCACGAAACCAAAAAGACAGCCTGCCGCGTCCGAGGGTCGACAGATCATGTCTTACAGGCAGAAAGGCGACACGGATAAGCCGCGGATCGGGATAGATGCTGCGCGAGACACGCACACAGGACCTGAACGGCGTTCCAGCCTGCGGGAGACGACCCTTGAACACATCGGCGGGGGGCGAGCGCGTTGGTGGCGGGCATATCTCCACGGCACAGAGACAGGCCTTCTGCCCACGCCCGTACTCAGCCATGCCTGTCTCAAGAAAAATAAGTTCGACAACGACTCGATCACCCGGAGCATCCAACTTGACTCCGGTGACAATATCGAAAAGCGCCATGCCTTCAGCACTGTGCGGCGCGCGAGGCCGAACTGCGCTTGGGATTAACGCTTGCGCCGCAGGATGGGCGGAAAGTGAATGATGGGGCGGCGGGGAGGGAAGACGTGCTTGATGGAATGGGGGGACTCACTTGATCCCGACGACGTTGATCGTCGGGAAACCTCAAGGCAGTCATAGAGAAAGGTTTCAAGTCGCGGATTCATTGCATGGTCTGGATTGGGGAAACTTGCGCGCAATTGATGATGGGCGACGCGGCGTTCGACTGGGGTGCAGGGACGGGGTGTAGGGTGAAACAGGTCTGAAAAGAAATCAGTTGTGTCAGAGGGAGTAAAAGTAATGTCAGTGAGAACGCCGAGGGAAAGAAGGCGATCAGGCTGGCGAATGAATGGTATGAAAGGAGGACGGACGTGCCCCGTCTCGACGTCGCTTCTCTCTCGCGGCAAGGGTCTTGGATGGTACGTCTGCGATCGGTAACTGTGCGCGAACGCAACGTCGGTGAGCATAACCGACGATGCAATCGAAAGCAGTACTTACGGGCGAATTGGCGGGGAGTCGGAAGGAGAGCGGAGAAAGCGAAACATGACCGGGCGCAGTGACAGAGACCGACGGATCAGATTGAGGGGGAGGGCGGTGCCACGGTCCACTGCCAACCTGGAAGGTATTGTTAATGGCGGCCGAGCACAAGGGCGAACATAAGGGCAACATGACCCAGACAGCAGCCAAAGGATGAGTGAGAGAAACAGCCAACCACTGCATCCAGACACGAGCGGCTTTCCAGAGGCCAGCGGAAGCCGCCGTTGGGCGCCAGAATCCACGTGGCACACTCGGTCCGCATGTCCGCACGCCGTCCCAGCGCCGCCGTCCGCTCGTCCCTTCTGCTCAGTGCTCACCATCCCTAGGCTACGGTTCCGGACCCCTCGAGAACCCACTAGGTCTGCCACCAGTGAGGCGACAAAGGCATGTAGTGTTTTATTGACCCAAACGACAGCTAAAAGGATGCAACGCGGATTCGATTGATAGCTGGGCAGTGAGACGTCGCCGTTACTTATCTGAATCCTCACGTTGCTTTGGACCGCAAGGACAGCATCGACGGTTGTCTCGGCCGAAGGTGGTGAAAACGGCTTCTGGTCGTCGCACGACACCGCGGTGCCCTGGAGGTCGCTCACGGACCTGGTGCCATTGTTCACGGCGTTGAGCATGGCCGAGCCGTTCCCGCTCATCGCCGCCGCGAGCTCCACGGCGACCGCGGGCCAAGCCGGCGGGAACTCGAGACCACTGAGGATGTACAGGCGAAGTTGGTCAGTATCCCGGGCAGCGTCGCGTTCGGGACCGCGAGTGGCGCCTTGTACAGGCCGTCGATAAGTCCCTCGACGCGGTTCATGATGTCGCTGGGGCGCTCATTGGTCTTGTTCGCCAGCGCTCAGGCCGACGGTCCAGCCCTCGTGCATTCCTCAAAAAAGATCCTGTAGGTGGCTTCCGTTGAGCTGAGCGCATTGCGGAGCTGCAGGTGGGGCGGCTTATTCGCCCACCCGTCCGCATCAACAACACCGTCGATGACGACGCGGCCGACACGGTTCGGGAAGATGTTGATGAGATACTGGCCGGTGATGGTGTCGTACGAGGAGCCATAGAAGTTGATCAGCGAGCGGTTTCCATAGAGGCGGGTGTTGATGTAGTCGATGTCGCGCACGACGGATGTCGTTCCCGTGTAACGGATGGTCTGGCCCATCGTCTTCGCGCACATTTGGAACTGCGCCTGGTAGAGTGCGTTGGCGTCCCGCTGTGTCTCGATCAGGTGGAAGCGGTTGAATGGGTCCGTCACGTTCGGCGACGCGTCGTAACCGCGGTCGAGCACCGTGTTCGCGATGAACGCCTCGCGCGACCCGTTGGCGGTGAAGCACTTCGTCTGGGGCCTGACATAGCATGGCTGGTCAGTCGCAGTTAGATCTACTTTAACAGGGCGTACACCTACTCAGACAAGCCAATTCCACGCAGGTCGAAGCCGATGATATCGTACGCCTCGCCAATCTGATCCACGTCAACGTGAGCGAAGTCATGAAGCACAAAGCTGATGGACTGCTGCCGCCACTATGACTCACGCGCTGTTGGATCAGGGCACCATTACTGGTCGCGAGGTTGACACCCGCTACACCCGGTCCCCCGGGGTTGACGAAGACGGCCCCCTTGCGGGGAGAAGCCGTGGCGTTGTACCGACCAAGCGCGATCTTCGCCACCCCCGCACTTGAGTTGGTGTAGTCGAGAGGGACACTGCAGAGGCAACTATCGCTTTAGCGAACTTGCGTCGCGATCGTTCGTTGGAAACACCAACATGGCAAATCCACACTCGGCTCCGGGAAGGGTGCCGTTGTCAGTGCATTTGCCGAAAATGAGCTGGCCGACGTTGCCCTGGACGGGGTCGATGGAGAACGCGTAGTCGGCGAATGCGAGTACTCCCCCGACGAAGAGGGCCGCGACGTTGTGCTTCCACGGGGCGGACATGGGGCGTTGACCAGTCGTCTTCTGTGCAAGATGCAGTCCGGAGGCATCTGTGGCTGCCCCAAAGTGTGCCTCTGGAGGAACAAGAGGAAGGAGGATCCGGCTTAGAGAGTGCACGGTCATAGCTGCATCTCATTTTAGGCGAGTCGCAAAATTCAGCTGTATAGCCTCCGCAGACTTTACACAGGCTTCTACAATGACATTTATCGGAAATGGACGGCATACGACCCAACTTCGCAATTGGCATCTAGTCATGACCGATACATTCGACAAGTTCTACCGCTGCCGCAGACCGTGGACGAATGGTGCACTCGAAAGGTAGTGGCCCGCTGCAAGCACAGGACATGTCAGCAGACAAACGCGCCCGACAGATAGAAGGGCGACTAACGACAGCGCACCACCTGTGAAATCCACCTTCGGCGGCAACTGGTGGTCGTTAGTGGACACATGGAAGACGGACAGGAATTGTGCGACCATGAGCCACATCGAGTCTTCGGCGAACAATCGCCCAGGGCACACGCTAATGTGGATAACGTACGTGAGTTCTATCCAGCATAGCGCGGCATCCACAGGCACATACCGCCTTCCAAAGCCAAGCACGACACGACCGGGATCATTCGCACTGCAGTCCAACACTCCATCCTTGATAAACCGTTCGGGCATGAACCTCTCAGGCTCCGGGTACACCTCAGGATCGTGAAGGTTTCCCCTGAGGCGCATGTGAAAGTGATCAGGAGGCTACTTGGTGGTACGGCGTCCCCAAGGCACAGGGAGACTTCCTCCCCTCCTTTCCCATGTCGTCTTGTATCGAACAGAGTCACGAATCCGAATCAGAGGGAACGCTTAGCGATGTATTCTAAAGCTCGGATAGGACGACAACCAGGTCCAGAACAACACGCATTGCGCATGAAATCGAGGTGGTGTCCCTTCGTGCTTCCCAAACATTATCTGTCATAATCTATTAGATCGGTCAAAGACTTTGTTGAGGGAAACAACATTACCGACATGCCCTCCGAATCCGGACACCAGTTCAAATGCGAAGCTCGAGTCTAGGCTCGTCCTCGACCTACCGCACATTCAACCCACTCCTCAACAGGCCGGAAACAATCTCCTCCTCCTCGAGTTCCGATTGCATCGCTCCAGATGAAGGTACTCGAAGATCGAGCGAGCCCGCAGTGTCAGAGAGTTCCGCCAGGATCTCTTCGTGGATCGTGATCACCTGCAGTTCAGGAGCGACCGGTCATGTCGAGTGCTTGCGCGGAGGATCTGCAATGCCTGCGATGACGGGATCGCTTCGAGCCACAGACGGGAGACGTGGCGGAGGAAGTGGCAGGATATCAAAAATGAGAGGAAGGCTTCGATAAAAGACATTCGCAAACGCTCACCATGCCACGTGTAATGCTGAAGATAACTCGCGGAGACGGTGGATACTCGTCCCATCTCGAGCCCTACCTAGATATCCGCAACGCCTGGTTAGATTAAGCGGAAGGTGCGATGACGCCGTGGAAGACTATAGACGATACCAGGGATATGAAGGTTTGTAAATGGTTTCAAAGACCATCCAATGCACGAGACTTACATTAATTGCCCCGGCAAGCGTCGGGGGAGCCTTCTTGATAGTGATAATAGACCTACGTGCGCATGCCACACGCTCGAATGTGAATTGGATATTGTATCGGCTTTTGAATACTTGCCTCCAAGCGCACGTACACTCGCGAGTAGCAGAATACGTACTTGGGATAGGGCGGGCCACTTCGATGGCATTGGAAGGAGGGAAGGAAGAGTCGGACGAAGCCGATCACGTTGTACCCATTAGACGCCCATAAGCCCGAACCTTTCCGGAAGTTTCCTTTAGCATGTTTGCTTTCGCAACCATCATTCCAGGTTCTTGCACTCAACGGTCACGACGACACTCGGAGACTTGCTCGCTGTCATGGGGCAGAGATAGAGCAATCATTCCTGACGATCGCAGATGCCGGCCGCTCGTGGCCTCGATACGGTAACGGTATTCAACAACCAGTGCAGAACCCCACACGATCGGCGCACAACCGGTGCGAGTTGGCTCGTTCGTCCTTTTGTCATCTGCTAAGTGTGCAACACAATGCGTTTTACACGCTCTTATACCAACAGGCTTCATGGGCCGTCGACTCGAAACACCTGGTGCCACCCCACGCTCGCCACCTACTGCCGCCTCAGCTCATGTGTGCCGTCCCTCTATCCACCGTCTTCGACCTCACTCAGGGAGAGTATCCCTCTATACCCTCGTTCCCCAGGAGCGAGACGTATGTCCGCCAGGCCACAGTCGACTCAGGCGATCAATCCAGAACCGTTATCACGAGGCCTCGTCCTGCGAAAGCCCGGCCTTCACATCCCCACGTTGAGCGCCCTCGGACAGACGTGACGTCGGCGTTGGCGACTGCATCTTTCTGCGTCGCAGACCGCTGCACGACGCCGATCGCTGAGCTCTACCGGGCCATCGAGCAAATTTGCGGGGAGGTGGACGAATGCGGCCGCGAGTTCGGGTGCAAATTTGGGCCGGATGGTGCACCCCGGACCGTGGCGCAGGATGAGACCTTGCCGAGCACCGGCTCGTCCACGCTGGGTGAGGCGTACGATGATACCCGCGAATCCCATGGACATACGGAGATGGGAGGACAGGCGACCGTGATCTACGAAACTGGTCCTAGAAAGGCTGCTACCATCGCGCCGCCGCCGCCCAGCTGTCCTCTTGACAACCAAGTCCTTGTGCCCCGTGCAGACAGTGCTAGCGTTCGGCCGCTAAACACGCGACGCGAGGCGGCGGCCCGACGCAAGCCATCCAGGCCTCTTCCCCAGCCGTCACGGCAGACATCCAAACACTGGGACGCCCCACACCAAGTCGTGGCGACGAACTGCTGCTGCTGTATGCCCGATCCGCCCCCGCGGAAGGCATCCTGTCTCGCGAGAGCCACCCTGACCCGCCCTCTCCTCTGAAGCGCCACAAAACTGTCCTGCCCCCACACACATGTTGCTCGCTCGCAAAGCGGGACGCGGAGCTACAGGATGACGTGGCTCCGTTGCGGGTGCATCCCATGCGGCTACGTTTCTACGACGGGAGAGTGGATTCGGCTCATTCGCGTTGACGGGCGGGACGGTTTCTGGATACGCTTTGGAGCCTCGGACGAATTGAGCGCAAGGTTCCATTGCGGGGCTTGGCAGATGCAGTCGGCAGTTTCGAGGATGTGAAAGGTGATGCCCTTGCGGCTCTGAAAGTCGATTGGCAATCTTGAAATGTACCCCAACTACGTCACTGGGGGGCGCAGTGGGATAAGCTTTACTAGTACGTACTTGTGCATCACGAACATAATAAATGCAGCGGCTTCGAGACACTATTCGAAATGCGAAGTTCGGAGTTACTTAGTAGTTCTTTTGAACCAAGCGTAGTTTTGATTGCTGTGTCCATGGAAGGCTTCGACTCAGTACGCCTCGTGCCCCAATTCGAGCTTTGGAGGCACCTGCCGCTCGAGGTCTCGGAGGCGCATGTCTAGCTATGAGCTATCATGGGGCGCATCCTCTAGCCATGACAACATCAAGATATGTAAGTAATGCGCGACGTTCAATATAAGACGGGGTGAGCTGCAGCAACACCGGACGCCAAGACTGCCTCCGCCGCACGAAGAATGTCCTGGTACCGCGACGTCCTACGATGCTTGCAGTCGCTTTTGGTCGCCTCTGCGCCGCTTCCGCCTGAAAGCGGGACTAAATTGAGTGCCCAGCACGCGGTCAACGAAGCTCAACACCATGATGACTGGTCAGTTATCGAATTCCCCAAGCCAACCCAACGAGGCAACGAAGGGCCAGACATGAAGACTCTGCTGGGAGGTCAGCGTCCTTACCGCCTGGTGAGTTGCCACTCCATGAGAAAGATGGGTGTTTTCTCACCACTTACCTCTCTTTCGCCGGTAGCATTCTTGATTGTTTCTGTGGAGGACCCACGAAACAGATGCACTCAGTGATGAGCTTCGTCCATATAGATCATTATCATTCGCCAGCTCAGATTGATGCACGTGTCTGGTGTGCATCGGTCAGACTGTGAAGCGAAGAGGATCACATATCATTAATCCTATAAACTCTCCTCTATCCCATGTTCTTGTGCGTGATACATTTGGAGCCATCTACAAATCCTTTTCCAAGAGGGTGGTTTAGTAAACTGAGCCCAATTGCAAGAAGGTGGAAAGCTCCACGGCGTATGATGGGACTGCGGTCCTCGGCAGCGGGAACGGGATGCCGATCCTCGGCCCCAAGGGCTTGGAGGAGGAAAGGTGCTCGAGTTCGGAGCTCCGCGCGGCGTTCATATGGGAACACGGACACAGTCAGACTGAGCGAAGAGCTGTAGAGCATCAGATGTCCGGGGGCGTGCGGAGGGACGAGTAGATCGTGAGGGAGGACCTCCGATCGGGGCGGACATCGCAGACGGAGCGTCGGAGCTCGCATTTATTTTCCGGAGATACGGTGATGGGCGCGCACTCACCCTGATGCAAGCCACTGCGTAAGCGATTCCGCCCGCCCGCCCTGATGCAAGTGTCGCTCCCTGATGCAAGCAATGTTCTCCACGGTTGAACGTTGAACAGTGGCCCAGGTGGCACAGTAAGATGTGTCTTAACTAACCCACTGGGTTCACACTGAATCCACACCATTGAAGAATTCCCTTGTGCGCGACCATCACCCGCCAGTGCCCATTAAACGGTGGCGCCCTCATGTGTGCAGGATCAGACGGGGACGGCGGCAGGGTACCAGGCGGCAAGGCGGCGTGAGCGCTCTGCCCTAGGCCTGTTGCAAGTGGATTTGGTATATTAAACCGCCCACTTGCAAACGGATGTGTAGACTCTACACAATTGTTGAATACGTAAAGCGCTACAGAGCATATCTCTTCGTGCTCCTTACAACGTGGTACCATATTGCTCATATGTCCTCCTGCAAGCGGACCATTCTGTGGTCCGCGCTGCGTTATCGCCGTGAGCCGTCTCCTCGCTCGACTTCAACGCAGCCGGTTCCCGGACGATGACTCTCCCAGCATTTATAGCGTCGATGGCAGAGTCTGTGCACACTGGGTTCAGCTTCATAGATTCGATAAGGGGCGAGGAGGACCAGGCGGGGATGGCTGAACAAGTGTCCGGCACTCAGGAGGAAGACTCGACAACCCAGTAGTAATGCGACATTGAGATGGAACTGTGGCAGAGGGTTTGACGGCCCCATACAGAATTGTTTGCCATGCGTTCATTTCAGCTTGACTCGCACACTACATAGTTGTCCGATTGCCGGAAATACACTTTAAACCGCTCAGAACTACCATCTAACTATAACTTCCGATTTGCCACTCTAACGGGGTACTAGTACTGCCCGTCCTGACCCCTTAAAGCCTATTGATGTAGTACATCCGGTAGTATGCAGGTAGGGCGTGTACGATGCATAGCCAAGCCTGTAACAAGTAGTTAGTCTCTGCAATGGAGGAATTTTGAAGGGGAGACATACGTTATACCAGTAGAAAGCGATCTGGTAGTCCTGGACTGTCTCGCCAACTATGTATAGGTAACCGACATAGCCCGAAAGAGCAAGGAATGCTCCGCTCATCACAGCATCCAATCCCCAGAGGACAGACAAGCCGAGGGACCACAGTAGAAGCGGAACAATCACAGTCCACTTTGCCGCCTTCCCGAATACAATGGGTACGGTGCGCCGTCCAATGGCGCGGTCTCCCTCAGTGTCCTTAAAATCCTGAGAGTGGATGGTAGTGGCGATGATGGCCGTACTGGCCGCCACAGACCAAACGGCGACATCATCCAGCATGGATGCCTTTGAGCCTGTGAGGGTCATGATTACAGGCCTGGGATGTTAAAAATACGATGAGTACATACCTGCGATGAGCGTTGCCCCAAGCTCAAAACACCCGTAACCAAGGGCATTGACAAGGTTCCGGATAATCCAATGCCGACGATGTGCATGAAACTCGTTGTAGATGATGGTGAGGATGGCAAGGGCTGCACTGGCGTACGCCGTCTGGATGCTGTAGAGGCTGGACAGGATGCAACAAGCCGGAACAAGAATCCAGCGGAGTTGGAGTGCCTGCGCAAGAGAGAGCCGCTTCGCGGGGAGCGGGCGGTCACTCTTATTCTTCTTGTCTTCGTCGGGGTCCAGGGTTTGGTTTGAGACGCCACAGTGAAGGACGTGAAACCACACCCAGAATGCAACGTGGGGAAGGCGAGAAGGGTCGCTCAAAGGTGCTGATGCTGAAGCCAAACAGCTCTACAGAATGTATCAGCATGAATTATGTCGAGCATTATGCAGCTGGCTTACGACTGGGATCACGACTGTCTTAATGTCCGACTTCGTGAAAAGGAAGCAGGTGTAAAGGAAGTATAGCAGGGCTTTAAAGCGACAGGAAATTGGAGACATTGTGGGATGACCTACTCTGGTGCAGCATTCATGGGAACATATCGCGATTCGCCATCAATTTTATTTTCCATCGTCGGATGCAGTGTAAGGGAACATACATTCCAACACGTGCAGCCTGCCGCAGTGGCTATCTATCTCCGAAACATCCACAATCAGTGTGGCCTTTGTTGGTATCAATCCAGTACGCCGGTCGATTTGTGAACATAGCAACGTCCAGTCCGGCAATGAGTGTAGAAACCAAGTATACTTATCCGTCAATTTGCCCAGCTCCGAAGAGGGTGCCTTCCTTCCGCCATCACCACTGCATAGTGTTCAGGCACCTATCGTGTTGGAATAGTGAACCCAGGATGGACGTCCTGTTGCAGAGTAAGGAGGCCGGAACCTTGACAACAGGCGGCAGAAGGGTAAGCGCCGCCAGTGACGTAGCTGCGTAGGAGTGGTAGCGGGACGAACCTTGGAGCGCTGATGGCTCAGAAAGTAAGTAGCAAGTCAACTTCTGCTTTTCTGGATGAGGAGCGCTTGGCTGCCGAACCCTCTTTTCTGACCTGAGTAAGGGCCCCCAGCGTAAAAAACAGCGTCAGCTGACGTTCAGCTCGAATTAATTAGAGTCTGATTTCAGGTTTATCGATTATACATTCTGACAGATCCGTTGTGGCGAGCGTGACTCATACGTCCACTCAGGACTGCGCTAGCGTTACGAGTCTTTACGAGTATTCAGCTTGGCTCGTTACAGGTAACCATGCCACGGCTGCAGGTTGTGAAATCCACGAGTTGCCGCCGCGCCTCGCTCTCCTGACATGTGCAAAGGACCAGTTTGTCATGGCGTCTTCAAACGCTTGCACGTCTGACAGCGAACACTTCCTCTCAAGGCACACCACCCCAGCGCCGCGGAAGGGACGGGAGGCCGGCTCCATCGGTGTGTCCAGCCTCCAGCAAGGCAGAAATAAAGGGATGGGGAAAACTAGTCGGACGTACGTAGAACTCCCAGAGTCGACGGCGACTACAGCCTGATCCATGGACTCGGGTTTGCAGAGCAAGAGTCGTACAAATGCCCTCGGGTATGTAGACACCACAAGGGAGACGGAGAGGAGCACGAGCTTGAAGATTATGGAATGGTTGTGGCCGCTGCTCGACCTCCAGCGGGATACACGGGCTAAAGAAGTGGCGTATTGGACCAAAGGACGCCCGGTGCGTTAACCTTTGAGGCAAAACCAGCCGTTGGCCTGTCAAGGGTAACCGCATGGTGTTGGTATGGCCTGTCCGAGTCGACATGGACTGGCAGACCGCAGTGGCGGCGGAAAGGAGGGGCAGGGTCCGAAGGGAAGAATAAGGGTGGTCTGAAGGGCGGTTGAGCAGCGGAGTCCGAGAGGGTAGCTGTTCCTCGTCGGCGCCGTGATCGCCTCCGTACTATCCGCCGGCGGTTCTGGACGAGCAGTGTGGACGAGTTGGGAAGGACGAGCGCTCGCTCGCCATTATCTACGGTGCATGTTCGCTAAACCGAGATTCACTCACAAAAACAGTCACGCCCTCGGTCGTACAAGAACGACAGCTGTCTCCCCTTCGACCAGCTTCGGCCACAGCAAGCAAGCGACTTTGTGTCCTGGAGCTGGAACGGTTCTTCCGTAAGACGGAGTTTGTGACCGCGCTGAGTAGGTTGAAGGGTCCGCATCCACTTGAGATGCAGGTGGTGGGAAGGTAGATCGTCGGAATTACATGCCCTGGGATTGTCAGTCATGGAGGAACGAATTTGGACTGAGTGGCGAGGGAGAGTATGAGACTGCGAGAGCCATAGGCAGTATAGGGCAATATGACGGGTTGTCTTTGCTCGAGCGACGGTACGAAGCCTCGATGTTGCTCTTGCATGGAGAGTTGGGGTATAGAGAATGCCGTGCTCATATGCTGCAGGTAAAGATGTTCGATAACAAGAAGGTTTGCTTACTGTCCCTGGCAGAAACCGACGTCCACACCTGTCCCCGATTGCAAACATTCGCAACATGTCCCTTCAGGTCTTGTTCCATGCCTGCCCGATGACTTGAAAGTTGACACGATGTCGCCTTGAAGAGCCCACACTTCTCCGACATACTTAAGCATGAGACAGCATATGGAGAGAGCCACGAAGATGGTCAATGTGCCGGTTGGTGGAGATGGTGGTGGTCAAGGCACAAGCGCGCACAGCGCCGACCGGGACCACCACCACCACCTCCTCCTGGTGAACTGTCGGCACCTTGTCTTCCCTCCACCCTCTTCGATACCTGGCATGCTTGCATAGCTGTCCCCTGATCCGCCGTCCAGCGTCGCATGTTCGATATGTATCGACATTGCGCTGCCAAACTTCTTCAAGTGTCTCCGGCGACCAGGGTCATACGCTGCGTCGTCGTCGTGCACTCTCGTGCCAAATCTTCCGCCATATGTCTGCCGGTGAGTATTTGTGAATCCCTTCCTTTCATGTGCCGAATAGGTGATACCGACGCGTAGAATGTTAGAAACCTTTCCGCCCGAGGTATGACAAGTCTCGCATCCTGGACGTAAAACCTCTCCCCGTACGCACCCTGTATCCCCCATGGCTCAAACCAGAAGACTACATCGACCTCTCGGACAGTATGGGCCTCGCAAAAGTCGAAAACAGCGAGGGGAATCCACCAGGTGACGAGGAGGAAAACCCGTCGTACATCACGTACTGGAATAGGAGGGACTCGGACAAACGCACGCGAAGCCGGCAAGTGACCTACTTTCCGTTCCCCGTCAATACCCGCGGTTTCCTCTACTTTAGGCGCAACTTCACGCACCCCCTCGCGAGCGCTCTCCACTTCCGTATCGCCCAGAGGCCCGACATCGACGGGTTTGTGCAGGGCCAGGATCTCCTTACGCCGTACGGCACACCGTGGCAGATCCCGCTCATCGCGCTCACCAGTTCGGATCGGTACGCTGGCATTATGCGCGTCTTGCACGACGACGGCTTCGTGCCGCCGCCGCTGTCCGACTACTGTACGACGCTGGAAAGGTCGCTGGGGAGGGAGGCCATCGGGCCTATGTCGCAGCTCGTGTTCAAGAAATGGCAGATGTTCTACCTCGACCTCGGCGTGCCCGAAAGCTTCGTTTACCTGGTTGGGACGGGCCGCATCTGGCGCACGCGCACGAGCGAGCTCTTTGCGGCCGAAGGCGAGCTGGCATACCCTTTCAAGTGTGCGTGCTATCCTGGATCGGGATTCGTTACCGTGCCACCTCGCTGACTCTTGCTGTCGCCAGCTGGGGTCGTGCTGTGTCGATTCGAGCCTCGCTCGGACTGGTACGTCAGTATGCGTATAATGCGCATTGTCGAGCCGGTGCAGTTCGTCGACGGATACAAGGGCAGATTCGGGACACTTGAAGCAGGCAGGCGTGTCGAGTTCCGCGGACTGCCGCATATGTTCCTGTCAAACCGGGATAAATCGGGGATGAATATGAAAGAGCGGTGGGACCGGCGTGCTGCTAAAAACGCGTTCGCGTGGTCGTGGGCCAGGTATGTGATGACGCCGACTTGTTCACCGGAGGCGCCGCTAATGCGAGCATTACAACGCAGCTTGGAGGCGGTGGCGGGCAAAGATTGGACATTTCCCTGGAACAGTCGCCGTAAGGCAAGCCTGTCCGATCGCTCTCATGTCGGTGTCGTTGGCCTGCGTGAACAACGGCGAACGAGGACCCAGGAGCCTTAATTCATAGTACTACCTAGTCATAATCATCCTCAGCGTATAAAACATTATTGCGTATCGTAGCAGCGTGCAGCGAGGAGTGCAAGCCGCGGTCTCGAGGCGCATGGCGAGGGTCTTCAGGCGGCCTTGGACCTCCCTCATCCAGGACCCAGAGTTGTTTTAGCCGCCCCGACGACTATTCCCTTCACTGTAGTATACCGAAACGCTTGCTTCCCCTTGGGTACGAATGTTCGAATGTTCCTCATGTTCAGGGATCGGATAATCACAGCCGGGCAATGAGTCGAGATAGCGAAGCGCGCCCCTTCTATTCCGGCGCGCCATTAACGAAGATCGTAGCATACTTTCCTCTACCCCTACCCCACTGACATCATGCACGCGCGAGGTCACCAGCGCCCGCCCATCAACTTCAACAGCCTCTGCCTCAGCGTCCCCACCTCCTCCTTCTCCGTCTCCTTCGCCTCCGTCTGATTCGCCTTGTCCTTCACTTCCCTGTTCTCCTTCATCCCAACCTCTGCCTCGCTCGGGATCTCCGGCGCAGACATGCGCGCATGCATCCTCGCCCGCTCGAGAATCTGCTCCTTGCGCGACAAGCGCGCCGGTCCTGCCCCCTCCCTCCGCTTCGCCTGCTTGGGCGTAGCAGCGACGCGCGCCTGGGGCGCCGCAGTAGCAGTCGTCTTTGGCGGCGACGCGACCGGCTCCTCCGCGCCCTTGAGCAGCATCTCGACCGCAGCCCTCTCCTCCTCCTGCCTCTCCCTCTCCTTCTGCTCCGCCTCCTCCTGTTCCTGCCTCGCCGTCTCCTCGGGGCTCGCCTCGTCCTCGTCCCTCTCCTTCTCCACGTTCTGGCGAAGGAGGCGCTCCTGGCGGCGGGGGTCGTTCAGCGCGAACTCGCGCCACTTGTCGAGCGCGCTCGCCATCTTCGTCGGCACCGGACGCGGGTCCTCGGCCGCGGGCGTGTAGAAGCCGCCCCAGTCAAAGAAGCCGACCCCGAAGCCCCGGTTCAGGAACAGCGAGCGGGACCATGCGTCGGGGGGCGCGTCGCCGATCTCTGGACGCGGTGCGCGCGTTCGTCAGCAATCATGGCACGAAGACGGAGAGGGAAAGGGAGAGGGAGAGACGCACTGGAAGGCTTGACGATGACTTCGACGACCCTCGTCGACTCCGGCTTGGCGGGGTCGGGGTCGACGATGGAGATGGGGTTGCCGTAGAGTCTCTCGGAACCGGCGTCGAGCTCCGGGTCGTGCTCCTGCGGTGCGAGGAGGCCCTGGAGGTGGGCGAGGCCGATCCCGCCGGGGAGGTCCTTGTCGACGACGGGGACCTCAACTTTGATGTTGGTGCCGCCCGGGGGGACGCGCTTGAAGGACGCGTCCTCGGCGAAGTCGAGCACGATGAAGTTGTGGTACTTCGTGGTGATGTCGGCGTCCTGAGGTGGAGGGGGGAGATAGGTTAGAGCTGCGAGTGCAGAGCGAATAGAGAAGGAACACGAATACGGTCAAGGAAGACGGGCGGTAGGTTCGACGGAGTGCAGATCAAAGAGCCCTGTTAGTCTCGGCCTCACGAGTGTGGTCTAAACAGGGAAGAACGACATAAAACCACACAGAGAGCCTCTGTAACATCTGGCGAGTTTCGGATAGAGAGCCAGGGGACTCCCCAAGGCTTCCCATGAGTGCGGCCTCAAGGCATCCTTGTCGCGAGCTGTGCGCCGAAAGTTGAGCCAGGAGGTCCCGGTTTCGGCGTCGCGGGCATTGCCAGTTAATCAACTCCGCGCGGACGTGCATTTCACATTGCGCTCGTCTTTGGCGAAGCACCTCCCCTGCGCGACGCGCGGTCGCGACTCGCCACAGTCCAGATCTTGCGTTTTGCGTTGTTGCGCTCGATTATGATGCGCGAGCAACAGATCTTTGCACGAATTTCGTCCACGGGCACAGGCACAAGCAGAAGCTTCATTGAACGACGCTGAGCCAGACCATCAATCTACGGCGTGCTGTCAAACAATGGGCAACGCGCATTGTGCACATATGGGTGGGAGAAGGCGATAGTAGCTCAGAAGGCGCCTCATTACTGAGGACGAGGCTGCCCTAGTTGCCCAGACGAAACTCACCGGACATACTGGACGACCACTGTCTCTTGGGGACACTGTCCAAGTACGACCGGTAAAGACGCCAGACCAGAAGAGAAATAGGTATTTTGAAATGTCCGGCGAGGAGCCAAACACTACATGCGTAACGGGGGTTTCCGTGCGTGAAGCATCCTCCATGACGTGCATGAAGGTTTGACCACCCAACGCAGATGCGACATACATGGGTTTTCCCGCCTTCCGCGTGCGGTATAAAGACGCAACAGGCATTTCGCGGAAGAAAAAGAGTGGCAACACTCACCCGAGCAACCCTGAACTGGCGCACAGTTCCGAACCTTCTCTCCACTCCGCGCAAAATGGCGAAGAACTCTGGCATGGAGGCAATATCATCCCAGGTGCGGACATACACGGACTTGCTGTCATTGTTGTGGGTGTTGTGTCTTCTTCTTTCCTGTCTCGAGTGGCCCTCAACCGGAGAGAAGTCTGGTACGGAAGTGGAAGGGCCTGAGGCGATTGATTCAGTAGCGAAAGTCCGGGCAACGCGCCGAGAGACGACGGAGCGCGACGAGCGCGCGCATGCGGCCGCTAGAGAGGACATCGAGCCAGTCCAGAGAGAGAGGGCGGCCAGAAAGCGGGAGGAGGACGAGGAGGAGGACGACGACGACGACGAGAAGAGTGTGGTGGCCAACGTCCAAGCTCGTCGTCAACAGCAAAACGGCGCGGGCCGGACTTTCCCGCAGCGAAAGCGGGCGCCTGTCCGAGGCCCGTCGGAGGGTTAGGACTTATTCCGTACCACGACGTGCCACTCAAGGGACCCTACCAGCATCCGTCTATTCCACATCCTGCTGTATCAGAATCAACATCACGATATGCACTATCAAGCAAGACAATTCCTCTGACTCAATGATTACCCAAATCTCGCCCACTCTCCCCCAGCTCCGCAGTTCGTTCCGCGCAGATGGGGGCCATGTGTTCACAAGAGGCCTTGTGACATGCAGATAAGAAACGCAGCACCACGGTGCACGGCATTTGCGACGTTATGCAGACAGTGCAAGGCTTACGTTCTAGGCATGGCTCATAGTTGGCCAATTATTGAAGAAACTGCAGCCCGGATGGCGTGCTAACGCCATACAAATCAGGTCCGCGACGGTGGCTGTCCCTCGTTCCCTCCTCGCCTTCCTCAGGTTCCCTGCTCTTTCAAAAGCCATTCTTCCTTCTCTGCTCATCCGATTTATTCCTGGTTTCTACCATGGCTGACTCGATCGAACGTGGTCTCCTCCGCTCGCTCTCCAACTACCCCGCAAGGGACGAGACCCCTCAAATCGGCACGTCCTTCACAGGTACTCTTCAACTTCTTATTCGTACATTCCGTGCATTTCCTGACACTCCAAAACCGCAGACCCGTCAACACAGTTGAGCGCGATCTTGAACGGCCCCAACGCCGACGAGCAACTCCGCGACCTCGCCCGCCTCGTCTCAGAGCGCGGCGTCGTCTTCTTCAAGAACCAGGACATCAAGATCGAGGACCAGCTCAAGCTCGCCGACCGCCTCGGCAAGCTCACCGGCAAGCCCGAGACCTCAGCCCTTCATATCCACCCTATCTCGGAGACTACGTCCGAACTTGGGCCGGAGGTGTCCGTCATTTCGTCCAAGGGTGCGTCTCTCTTTGGCTTCGCGTCTCTACGTGGGTGTGCGTTTGGGCTGGCTCACATGAGGGTGTGGTTCACAGGCGGAATCTCGCGTCCGGCCATTGAAAGGAACGCGGACCTTGACAGGCGCACCCGGGCGAGCTCGGGCTGGCATGCGGATATTACCTTCGAAAACGTGCCCTCGGACTACGCCGTGAGCGTCGCTCTCGTTCTGTGCCCTCCATGTGTCTCACACTAGCATGCAGATCCTCAAGATCCACACTCTCCCCAAGGGTAAGTGCCACGGCTAAAGTCAAATTTGATTAAGTTTAAGCTCATCCACAACCGCTTCCGTAGTCGGCGGTGATACCCTTGTGCGTTCTTTTCACTGCTCGCATGGTACCGAGACTGTGATTTTAACCACTCTCGCTGGCGCGCAGTGGGCGAGCGGCTACGAGGCCTACGACCGTCTCTCGCCCGCATTCCAACGCTTCCTCGAAGGCCTGACCGCTGTCCACAGCGGCGTCACTTTTAAAGAGGTGCGTTACAATGCCTGTCCCATGAGAAGGAATCGCTCAGTTCACCCTCGTTACCGGCTTTCACAGTACGCGAAGGCCAAGGGCTTCAAGATCAACGACCCACGTGGCTCACCGGCCAACAAAGGAGAGGATCTCACCACCGTTCAGTACGTCACCCCTCCGTTCGCCGTACCCTTCCCCCTTGCTCTTCCCTCCTTCTCTCGCTTACTCGCTCACCGCACCGGCACGCCCACAGCCCTGTGATCCGCACGAACCCCGTCACGGGCTACAAGACGCTCTTCGTCAACCGCGCCTTCACAAAACGCATCGTCGAGCTCACCCCAGACGAGTCCGAGGACGTTCTGAACTACTTGTTCAGGCACGTCTCCGAGAACCACGACTTGCAGGTGCGGTACCGGTGGGGCAAGGACGACGTCGCGATCTGGGACAACCGCTCGACGTTCCATACCGCGACGCAAGATTACGCGGGGCAGGATCGGGAAGGGAACAGGGCGGTGAGCTTGGGTGAGGTGCCGTACTTCGACGAGAAGAGCAAGGGGAGACGAGAGGCGCTTGGGTTGTGAGGTTGTCAGTGGAGGTTTTGAGTAGGCTTTCAAGAGGACGTGAGGCGAAAATAAACGCTCAGTGCTCACTATAGACCAGTACATGAGGGATGCTCATAAAGTCCATACTAGCACACTGTGACCAGAGGCTCTTGCGGTGAGGTGAGACGGTGCAGGGTATGTCTCTCGGCCGACGTTCCGCTTACCCGAACCGCGTGACGTAATCATTCCCGTGGCACTGGCAACGACTTGATAGTAGTGTCACCCATCTTACCTTCCCATTCCCCTCATTCCCTTTCCCTTTTCCATAGGAGCGGTGACTTATGTAGCCTTTGCTGTCCCAGCGTGGACGAACGTGTCTTGCACCATCTCATGTTCCCTCGACCCGAAGTCACTTAATACCAACTAACCACGCTGGAGCACCAGGGATCGGCTTCCGAACCATATTGAAGAAACCCAAACCCGGATGGCCGCGTACCGACCGTGACAGTAGCACAAACAAGGTCCACTCGCAGGTCCTAGACCGCCGGCCCGTAGTTCCAAAACCCGCCTTCTTGCCTCTCCAGTGAGTTCTAGACATGGTTCAGTGGTGGGCAACTATTGAAGAACCTCGGGCTCAGATGACGTGCTAACGGTCATATAAATACGATACCAGATTGCCCTGCTGTTCCTCTATCACCCATCTCTTCTACGCCACATTCCCCCCTCTTGCAGAACCTGCTCTTCTACCTCTGCTCATCCAATCTATTCCCAGTGTCTACCATGGCTGACTCAATCGAACGCGGTCTCCTCCGCTCGCTCTCCAACTACCCTGCAAGGGACGAGACGGTTCACATCGGCACGTCCTTCACAGGTGCGCGCCAACTTTCCTGCTCCGATACGCATTCGCATTGAGGCCCCGCGAATGCCTTCGTTCGGACTATCGATCGTCGTTTCATCCCGGAGTCTCTTCGTCTGTTTCCTGCATATCCTGACACTATGCGCAGACCCATCGACACAGCTGAGCTCGATTCTCAACGCTCCGAATGCCGACGAGCAGCTCCGCGACCTCGCCCGCCTCGTCTCAGAGCGCGGCGTCGTCTTCTTCAAGAACCAGGACATCAAGATCGAGGACCAGCTCGAGCTCGCCGACCGTCTCGGCAAGCTCACCGGCAAACCCGAGACCTCGGGTCTCCACATTCACCCCATTACAGAGGCCACCCCAGAGCTTGCGGCGGAGGTGCTCGTCATTTCGTCCGAGAGTGCGTCTCTGTTTGAATTGTCATCGCAAGCCGTAGCGTGTATTTGGCTTCACGACCTGCTCACATGGGGATGTCGTGCAAAATAGGCGAACTCTACCGCCAGACCACTGCAAAGCAAGCGGACTTCGCAAGGCGGACTCGTGCGAGCTCAAGCTGGCATACAGATATCACGTTCGAAAAGGTCCCCTCGGACTACGCGGTGAGCGTTCCTGTCGATCCGTTCCTGCATGTGTGTATTTCTCAACTCCCTGCATGTCGTGTGTAGATCCTCAAGATCCACACACTCCCGAAGGGTAAGCACCACGGCCAAGGCCAACTTGAATTTTAATTAGGCTCAAGTTTGTACTCAACTACTCGGCAGTCGGCGGCGACACGCTTGTATGTTCTCCTCGCTGTTCGCGCCGTCGCTGAACTGTGTTTTAACCACTTCTTCCCCGCGCGCGTCCGTGCGCAGTGGGCGAGCGGTTACGAAGCGTACGACCGCCTCTCTCCCGCGCTCCAGCGATTCCTCGAAGGCCTGACGGCGGTCCACGACGGCGGCTTTTTTAACGAGGTGTGTTCGAATTCCTGTCGCACGGCAGGCCAACTGTTACATTCGCCTACATAATTCAATTACAGCACGCTAAGGCTCAGGGCATCAAGATCAACGACCTCCGCGGCTCGCCGCTCAACAAAGGAGAAGATCTCACCGCCGTCCAGTACGTTTCCCTTGTGTGTTACCCTCCCTCCCCGACTCACTTACTCACATGCCCGCAGCCCGGTGATCCGCACGATCCCCGTCACGGGCTACAAATCGCTCTTTGTCAACCGCACCTTCACGAAGCGCATCATCGAGCTCACTCCGGACGAGTCCGAAGACGTGCTGAACTACTTGTTCCGACACGTCGCCGAGAATCACGACTTGCAGGTGCGCTATCGGTGGGGCCAGGACGATGTCGCGATCTGGGACAACCGTTCGACGTTCCACACCGCGACATTCGATTACGCGGGGCAGGAGCGGGTGGGGAACAGGGCGGTGAGCTTGGGTGAGGTGCCGTACTTCGACGAGAAGAGCAAGGGGAGGCGGGAGGGGCTTGGGCTATGATTCAGTCAGTCCGGACGGTGATGTGATCGAAAGACGACGACGGAAGATCAGTGCTGTAGACTGCTGGTTTCCTCAGGGATACCATCAACAGCACTGGGTGCGGAATGTAGATCAAACGATTGAATGTCACCGGAGCTCGACGAGCCATGAAAATTTCAGTACAAAGCGGATGGAGCAACAATTCCCTTGCAAGGTGCGATCCGTCTAGCTCATAGCGCATTGCTGACGCATGTGAACGGCTTTCCGTACGCGGACGCGCGGTACGAGATGACAATGCTCTCCACGGACGCGTACGTGCCGCCGACGAGGATGAATGCGCCGACGAGGATGATGAAGTAATTGAGCGCCGTCTGCGCGGACCGCCACAAGCCCGCCCAACGCGCCTTGCCCGGGTGAAGCGCCAGGTATGCCAAGCCCCAGAAGATGAACCCGAACCAGCAATCTGTTGGACGCGCCTGCGTGTCAGTCATGATGGAGTGTTTATCGAACAGGTAGGGTACGAGAGAGAAGTGGGACGCACCGAAGAGCGAGCACATGAGCGAGAGCATGTCCGAGAAGAACGGGATGACCTCCGCGATGACGAACGCGATCGCCCAGTTGGCGGCGATGATGCCCACCCACGTCGACCAGCCCTTGAGGGTGTTGCTGTACCGGTGGTGCGAATTCTTGAAGATCCGGAAGAACAGGAACCGCGCCGTCACGCTCCCGTAGAGCGCCCCGAGGAAGATGATCGTCGGGATCGCGAAGCTGAACGCGATCTTCTTGTAGAGGGGTGAGAGCGAGCCGAAGGCAGGGGCGGTCATGTACTGGTTTCCCACCCAGTGGTATACGAGCGCGCCGCAGAGGGTGAAGACGACCATCTCCGCGATCGAAACTGCCCAAAGCGCTTTTGGGAAGTCCTTCGGCTCTTTCATCTCGGCTATGAACTGCGAGAGTAAATGAGTGCCGGAGTAACACGGTTGAGAAGGGGGACGAGCGTACTGAAGGGAGGGTGATCTGGCCGACGAAGGTGTAGGTGATGTTCATGAACGCGCTCATGCCCGAGACAAACGTCGTGCCCTTGACGGGCCAGAGTGTGACGATCGGGTCGTTGCCTGGTGTCCAGCCGAAAGGGTGGTCCTCGACGCCGGCGAAGATTATCGCAAGCAGAACAGCTGCGAGTCCTCGTCAGTGTCGATCTTAACGGCGCCGCGATGGATACACTCACCAATGCCCATAGTGGCGGCCGAGAACAAGCCGAGGTGCGACAGCTCGCTGAGCGTGCGGGGGAGAGTGAAAATGATGCAGATGATCGTGGTGACGACGGAAAAGACGATCGTGCACGCCGCAGAGTTGGTTAGTGTGTTCAGGAGCTTCGCGCCAACGAGAACGTGGAGGGCTGCGCCGACAGTATCAATAGCCCACCATACGAAATGAGGTGGTTCGAGAACTCACCTTGGATGAAGGTGTTGTTCAGGAGGAAGAACACGGCCGTGGCATTATAAGCCCACTTCGAGCCACCGAACAGGGCCTGACCGATATCGCATACATCCCGAACTGTGTGACAGAAGGGTGAGTTACATTTGAGGGGTTGAATGGTAGCTATGACGTACTCTCAGGATGCTTCATGCAGTACCTCCAAAGCACGAGCGAGGTATACAACACGCATGCGGCAACGGCGAGCGTCAAGATAATGCCGGGAACAAGCCCCAACACGGAGAACGACCAAGGGAAACTACCTCACCGCATATGACATCGTCAGACAAACACACATCATTGGCGAGGCAACGGATTATGTCCCGAGCAGATCAAACACGAGCATGAAATGAGTTCCCAGTGCTGTGCAATACGAACATGACGATCGGGACTCACGAGAGGATGGCCAGACAGATGTATTCCGAAAATAGTAGGGCGGCAGTCTATTTGGAGTGCGCAAGGCATCAGTAAACAAACACCCACACGATCGGCGGCCGACGGAACAGGCGGGATGCCGGGTAAATCGACATGGAAGGGAAGAGGGGCATGAAGAAGGAGCTCGGGAAACGGCGAACCTTCTGCCATGAGCAGGAGCGGTACTTGATCTGGTGTCCGCTCTCGTCCGCGATCTGGTCCTTGACGTTCCCCTGCTCCTCGTCGCTCGAGATGATCGAGCTGGAGTTGGACGTTATCTTCGCGTCGTCCTCGGCGCTGTGTCGCAGGACGCTCATGGCGCTGAGTCGGATCGTGAGAAGTGTGCAGCGAGTGTACGAGCGCACCCGACCTGGGAGATCTACTTACATTTTATGTCTGTCGAAAGACGAAGGACGGTAACCAGATCACGAAACCGGAGTCTAGGTGGGGCGCGCCTCTGGATGCGATAGAGTTCATTGAAGATAGTTAAGGCGTCGTACGGGGCGTCAATGGCGTGCGATTGCCTCATAAGCGGTGTCGAAAACGAATGCGTTCGTTGAGCCAACTTCGTATCAACGCTGAGGTGGAGTACTGCGCAAGATCAATCACTTATCGAAGTCCAGTCTTCCTGATGGATGTGCTAGGACTCACCTCAGGCACCCGGTTTTATCGGAGTGGCATGGACTGGGTTCAGCGTTGCAATGAAGATCGACCTCGATATCGTTCTGTGGTGGGAAATCCGATCAAATTGCAGTTCCTGTTTCGCGCTACCGGTCATCTTCCCAGGGACCACCACCCAGTCCAGCACTTTAATTGGTGTGTTGCAATTCACTGTACTTATTTGTCCTGAGTGTCTTTGATTAGACGGCCGCCGACACGGACATAATGTTTGATAGTCTCAATGATGAGAGTGATGGTGCGATCTAACCAGTTTATATCGAAGGCGCACCTGTCAATTTGCAGGCCTCATGCCTCAGGCTCGGCATCGGTCCATTGCCAGAGCACGGAACTCTTCACGAGAGGCTTCCGGTCGACATGCACCACAACGGACAAGGACGCGAGTACTATTGCCGCAACAGCGAAGGCAACCTTGTGATCTTCTCGAGTCTCGTGGATGCACCAATCGAAATACGCATATTGAAGAACGCTGATGCGATAGGAATTCTATTGAGAGATAAGTGCTGGGAGGGACTCGTGAGGGAAGAAGAGGGATCATGAGCCTGAGGTGGCTCGCTCCAAGGCTACGCCCGACCGGTTATTTCGTCAAGCGATGGACAAATTGAGGCTTCCAGGATGTAAACGCTATAATAAGTGAAGCGGAACAGTAGGACAGCAGCTCGAAAAACTTACTCACAAGTGGTGAGCGAGTGTCAGAGAGCAGCCTGCTGCAACTTTCGGAAACCACCTGAAAGGGTTCGGCCGCCGTGAGAAAATACGTATTCAGCCAATCAGCGTCTCGGCGGCTGTGGTCACTGGGAATTGGACCTTGGTCGTCGTCTTACTCGTCCTCGACGTGTCGTATGACGTTCTGGAACTGATTGTCTTCCATGACCTCACCACCGCCTGCCAGCAACTCCAAGTTTGCGCCATACAAACAGGCGCTCACAGCGTTGTCCCAGCGCACACGCACACCTCTCCCGTCCCTCATCATCTCCTTCGGCATCCTACATGAGCTCACCGCGATAGTGCCCATCGCGGGGTTCTTCTTCGCCGCGCGCGGACTAGGCGTCGGAGAATCCATCGTTGGCGCCCTTGCGCGTAGACCCGGGGCGGAGGGCGACACAGGGCTCGCGGCGCAGTTCCGCGAGAGCTGGGCGGGGGAGCGGTTCAGGGAGTGGATGGTCGAGGGTGAGGCACGAGTTGAACGACCCGGGAGAAGGTATGGATGGTTCGGGTACGAGAAGGGCAGCACGCCGCCCGCACTTTCGCCGGAAGAGCAGGTCGAGCGCCACGCGGAGGCCGTTCTGACAGGCAAGATCGCAGGAGATGTTGCGAATGCCGTCGTAGCATATGCCCTGACAAAGGTAAGCCCAAATCGTCTGTGCCGTGTTGCCTCGGGTGGGAGTTTGGGTGTGCGAATATGAGGCTTATGTGTATTGAACCCTGGCAGGCTCTCCTCCCTGTCAGGATCGGTTTGTCCATGTACTTCGCCCCGCCGTTCTCGAGGACATTTATTCAGCCTGTAGCGTCGGTGTTCACCCGCGTATTCCGACGGAAATCATCATAGATGAAATGCTGGATCATTCTCTCTTGTGTGCGGGGCGCCTGAGCGCAGGTACGTGTGCTGCTAGGGGAAGCGATCTCGCTGCAGACGGGGGTCGTCTTCGACTCTGCTGGTCGGCCATAGCTTTGGTGATGTCCACTTGGACGTGCGCACCTCGTCTAAGTACGCGTCTGGTGAAGCCGTCATCGCGACTTTCGTTGGGTGAGTGCAGGCCGTTCTGTGTTTTGTCGCTCAGTAAACTGTTACTCCTAGTGCCAACCCGAGAGTGTCTCAGAAGAATGCATGGCACCGTCCTATGGCTAACGATACCTTTATAGAATCACTATCGTCCTGAACAGACCTTGCTCTCTGTCGATCAGCTCGTTGACGACTGGAAGGCCGTCCGATCACACATGACTTGGAGATTCACGTCGCGACGTACAGGTACTCGGAACTACTTACCACCGTCAACATTACCTGGATAATTGAGCACGGTACTCCCGGTGTGTCCTATCCTTCTTGCTGGCCTTCGAACTCCGTACTGATTGATTCGCGATGCAGCCGGAATGTACCGTTTCGCGTACTTCCGCAACAGCAAGCCCCTGATTGGCAGCATCACGTCGTTTGTGAGCCACTCGTCGCATCTACGATCCCATTTTGCTTTGTGGCATTGACATCAGGACCTATCGAGTGTGGTTACTGCACCCTCTACTTCCTCCCGCACCTACTCCTGGTAGGTGTTAAATTCGCTTCCCGGCTGCGGCAGGCTGTAGAACTCCTTCGCGAATTCCTTCAGCGCATGCTTTGGGAGGTCCGGGTAGAGCTCCTGCACGCTCAGGTATCCAAGCCGCTTGGCAAAGTCGAGCGTGTTCTCTTCCAGAACGAGCATACTGTGGAAGTACTGGTTCACCGCCAGCTTTGCGAGCGCGGAGTTGGTGAGGACGCTCGCGGCGTTGACGTTCGATAGATCCCCCACTTGCGCAACCTCAGCGGCCGCCGCTGTTGCGTCTTTGAGGAATCGATCATGTTCGACCTGATCGCGGCGCACGAAGGTCAGTCCGCTCCTGTCATGGCGATTTCAAGTAATTGACTTGAACTCACATAGATCCTCTGCGACCTGATGTACTCCGCGTCCCCGGAAAGCTGCTCCGCCAGCTCATGGCCCTCCTTCTGCGTCACCTTGTCCTCCCAGATCACCACGTATTGGTTGAGAGTGCGCGGGTCGGCGAAAATCCTCGCGACGTACGTCCCTATGCGCCTCAAGTCGGTCACCAGATTCTTCGCACCGCCATCCCCGGTGATCGTGTACCCGAACGGCTTGATGAAGGCCGGAACGATGCTGCGCGAGGGCAGGGGGAGGAACATCTGCATCCACCAGCCGACGTCGATGATCGTCCACGGCACGCCGAGCTCCTTGACGAACTCGTGGATGTCGAGTTTCTGAAGACGGTATCGGTGTAGGCGAGTATCCCGCTTGTTATTTACTGTTCGATGAGGGATCAGAGATACTCACGAGGTCATAGACCGTACGCACGCCGCGCGCCCCGGCGGTGGCCCAGTCCGAAGGCACGATGCGCTCCACTCCTACCTCCTTCGCCGCACGGAAGATGTTCTTCTGGTCGAGGATGGCTAGCGGGTCCACTGCGCTCACGAGGATGTTCACGGCGTCGAGATGCTTCTTGAGCGTCTCAAAGTCATCCGTCAGCTCGCCCGTGCGGATCTCGACGCCTAGTGCTCGCAGGGCTTCTGTCTTGGCCTTGCCGAGGGACGACGGCCGGACGAGTGCTGCGACGCGCTATGAAGGAGAACCAGAGGTTAGCATGCAAATGCCGATGCTGCGGAATCGCGGTGCGCGGACGCACGAAGTTGCCTGAGTCGACGAGCCCTTGGACGATGCTGCGGCCGGCTTGACCTGTACCGCCGAGGACGAGGACTAGCGGTTTGCTGTCGGGAGCCATAGATTCTTAGTGCGAGGTATGTGTTGTTGTCTCCCTCGAGCCATGGAGCACGGACTTTATACTCGCTCAGAAAATCCAAATGGCTGGTGACGTACTGCGAGGAACAGGGGGTATGAGGGCATCTCAATAACATACTATGTAACAGAGAGGCGGGGGTTACGCGTCGGGCTGATGGCGCAGCGGGGGTTTACATCCGCCCCTCGAGTGTAACGCCGATGAACTCGGGGAATACCATGGTTCCGTCGACGGCAGACGGATTGTCAGCACCGGTTACGGCATGCGTATTCAATCCTATGTTATGCGCAGTCCGGAGCCAGCTGCATTGGAAGGACGTCGGGGCGATGAAGTACGCCAACCAGGTCGCGCTCGTCCTTAGGGGTTCATCCCGTGTCCGCCCGAACGGTATGTCATCGCATATACTCGCCTCAACTCACTCCAGCTCACACGCCTGGCTGTGACGACGACCAGCTCTTCAGTGCGCACGCATGCGAGGCTTCTCGCCGTTCAATGCACCCTCCTCCGTTACGCACCAAGGGCACCTCACGTCCCTCGGCTCGAGGGACACTCTGGACTGCCGTACGGGTGGGCCGCTTTCATTTCTGGTTGAGTATGGTGTATGAGCCCACAGGCTGTACCTCGGATGGTGATGACGCCAGATCATCAGACAACGCAAACTTACAGATACATTACATGGCAACAGAACGACAGCAGCGGATTATACACTATGTACAGGTATCATTATATGTAAGACTATGATAATCACTCTCGCCCAGGACACTCATGCCCAATCCTTCCGCTGCTAGCGTCGGTGAAGGCGAGACTTCTTGGCAGGCCTCAGCTTCCCTCTCTTCCTCCTCACCCTAAAAAGTTGCACATCAGGCTCCTCCGCTTCCTCTTCCGCCGCCTGCTCAAGCCCCGGTGCTGGTGAGTAAGTGGCTGCGCAGAACGCTTGGATTTGAAACTGAAGTTTCTGATATCGCTTCAGGGCGCGTGCCTCCTTCCTCATGATGGCCGCATACTCGGCCTCGACCTCAGCGCTGTGTTCTTGGACAGCGATGTTGTCGAAGTTATGCCGGTCGTCGTCGAACGCGCCTGGAAGGCGCCATGGCGGAAGCCGATCCAGGTTCAGGTTCGCGTCCGCGGAGGGGGTGGGGAACGAGAGGAACTCCGGAAGTCCCACAGGCGTTGTAGGGAATTCCTCTAAGAAGAGCTCGCGTTGTGGTGGAGGAGCCTGGGGATGCACTCTCCAGGAGGACCGGCGCGGCTGTGAGTGGTGGTGATGGCGGCGGTTAGCAATGGTTGCGGATGCTGATGGACGTGTGGTTGAGCGAGGGGACGTACCAAATCGCTACCGTGGACGTCTGCTTTGCATTCTTGCCAGTGTTCTTTCTCCTCGGATGGAAGTGCTGCCCAGCTTTGCGCGATGTGGGCTCCGATGTTGATGGATTTGCGCACGGCCGACGGGTTGGCACCGGAGGCGGAAGGGATGGGGGTCCAAGCGCGTTCCGTCCAAGGAGTGATGGCCATTTTACGCTGCACGAAGAGGTGTTGTGCTGTGGAGAGTGTGGCGTGTAGGTCCGGGGATGGTTGAGGAAGAGAGCAGGTGAGCGCCTTTCTCATGTTCCCGCTCCGCCCTCGCTTACATACCCTCCGTCTTTCCATAAAAGGCTAGCAACCTCGAAAAAGAGGCACGAGGTCACCGGTGACGGACCATATCGCTTTGGCCACCGAATGTCTCGCATCTGAAGTGTTTTGACCTCCCGATAATGCCCGCATATGTCGGATGCAGATTCCCTTGTCTCGACGATATCAGCGATATAGGAAGACCACACCTACTCCGATGGGAACAAAACATGAGCAGTTCTGTCGGGGAGGCTGGTCAACTGTCCAGACAAGGAGGCCCACCCTCCCGGCAAAGCTTGATCGGGCACACGATCGGGTTCGTGGCCCACGGGCTTCTTCGCTGACCGGTGTGCCTAACTTTCTATGTATAGCGATTTACACAGTAAATGGGCGAACGAGAAGCAAAAGTGAAAAAAAAAATTAAGCCATTTGGTCGTCAACTTCTCGTATTCAGACAGCCTAGACCGCTTTCCACCAGCCAGAGACATTGTTCAGTAGCCTGCCAGGTCCGGCTTCATGTTTGTACAGCGGGTGGTGTGCCGAATCAAGGATCTGGGTGTACGATAAGGGACCATGTCACCTCGTCGCTGGACTGGGAGCGTCTGACACCATTCCTTGCTGCCTGTCTTCGTGGGTCTTTTACTATCATTTCTCGTTATTCAATGTGCTTAGCGTCTATGAAGGTACTCTGTACGTCCGGTGATCCGAAGCACTGCATGCAAATATGAGGAAAGGATCAAACTGTCGTAATGCGTTGACGGTTGACCTCCTGTCTTACTTTAATGGCCAGGGGGTGGGATGCACTGCCATTGTCTGACTTTCTTGTATGCTCCCGGACGCATTTTGTTCCTGATTCACAAAAATTGGAGGCGTCCGTCAAGACTTGCGGCAGGGAAGTTTGTGGAAATTTGAGGAGGATGTGCTGAATTCAGCTACGCAGGACAGCGACTGAGACGGTGGTCGGTTGAGATTACTGCGGCTGCTCCAGGCGAATGGGCTTAAACCAGCTAGTGGTTGAAAATCAAGCAGTTTTAAAACAAATCAGTGTGTGCTATATCTGGTGCTTGCCTCAGCAAGTGCTAGAACTTTGAAATCGAAGCGATTGACTGACGTCGAGTAGAGCTGCTCAAGAGATCCGAGTGGAAGTCCGCCGGTTCAGGACTTCACCCTAAAACGTGGGAAAATACACGCGTGAATTTCAGGCATTTTCTATAGTTTAAGAATGAAGACGTCGGGAGGCACGCACGGCAGAGATACCCGGAGGCTGTACTTATCTTGACGGCAAGCGTTCAGTATGAAATGACGTCAGCGCCTGTCAGCGCCGTTGTGACAGCGCAGGCGCCAAACGTCCGTCGTTGCAATGAGCTCCCACTCAGAAAATTTTGTCCATGATCCTCTTCTCTCCGCATCGATACTCCGTATGTATTTTTTCTCGAACCTATGCTTCAATCTTTCAAGTGTCACATATTAAGATGCCACCATGATAGGGCAGGGCGAAGTTATTTAGTCCCACCAAGCTTGCCGCGTAAGCTCCTAACGCTCGACCCACGCTTGGTACTCGTACTCACCTCTAAATGTGCAGGTATCGACCTATCGCCATGCCCTTTAAACGACCTGCTCCACAAGAGACGCAGTCTAGGTCCCAATCTGGGTCCTCGCCGTCTCGATCTCCTTCAATTCGACCTCCGTTAGTCAAACAGCAGAAGACGTCAACTTCGACGAAAGCACTTCCGGACACAAAAGTGTATATAGTCCAGGCGAAGCTCGATATGGGCAACCTTGCGACCCTTGTAGGTCTTGCGGACCGCCACACCGGAGGCACCTGCAGGAACGCGAAGGATGCGGACGTCATCATCACCGCCGTCTCCATGCGCCGACGGCTGGAGAGGCATGTTCCATGGGAGATCGCGGTACGTTTCGACGACGCATGTGTATGCCGCAGCGGTTTTCGACGCCTCCCCCTGCGACCGCCGTCCCCGATATGCACCGCTCACGCGCGACGCAGAAAACGAAGGCGGTCGTGACGCCGCAATGGCTTCGCGACTCTGTCGAGCACGGAGGACCGCTTCCCTGCGGAAACTACATCGCCGTCGAAGACTTGCATAAACAGACCGTGGAGCACTGCCCGGAGTGCAACTGCAAGCCGTGTGCGTGCTCCGGGCCATCCGTTTCCCCAACGCCATTTTCGTCACCGCGTACGCCGGGCGGACAGCAGCAGCCTCTATTTTCTGCTACATCAGCGCCCATTTCATTGCCATCAGAGGAGGCGGTGAAGAAACTGGTAGCCGTTCCGAAGAACCTACTCCCTCCAGCCCCGCCCATCAAGACAAATCTTGAGAAATTGAGCTACACCTCGCGGTACGCATGTCAGCGTGGGTCGCCCCTGGTCTGCCCAAACCAAGACCTTGCGCGACAGCTGGAGGTCATCCGCCAGAGTAGGGCGTTGGAGGGAGAAGACCGGAGCGCGCTGAGCTACGAGCGTGCAATATCGATCGTCAAAGGTTCGCCCTCCTTTCTCCCGCCGGAACCACCTGCTCATAGGCGATTTGCAGCCTATCCACACAGGATTAAGTCCGTGAAGCAGATCGAGAAGCTGCCCTATATTGGTGTCAAGGTCACAGGCCTTGTAAGTGGTGCTCCAAACAAGACTGTGAGATATCGCGCTAACAAGCCGCACGATCTAGATCGAGCAGTACCTCGACACAGGCAAGATTTCAGAAGCAGGTGCGTGCGCCCAACGTCTCCTCCTTCCCTGGCGCCCTTAGTACACTACTCACCAACTACGCGAATGCTCAGAGACCATCAAGGTGTCCGAACGGTTCCAAACGCTGTCACTGTTCGCGTCGATATATGGTATCGGACCGTCAACCGCACGCCGCCTGTACAACCTCAACCTTCGCACGCTCGATGACCTCGAAATCTACTTCGGCGTCGAACGGGAGGAGATGGAGGGGCAGAGCGAGATCGTTGAGGTGGAGGAGAAGCCTCACAAGCCGGGTTGGATGCGCGGCCAGCAGGCTGGCGATGAAGGACTGGGGGACGCGTGGGTGAAGATTGCGCTGGGGCTGAGGGAGGACCTTGTGAAAAAGTGAGCTCGCTAGTTGCCATGTTTGGTACGAGGAGACTAACACGGGTCCTGTCACGTGCAGGATTCCCCGAGCTGAGGTGGAAGAGATGGGTCGGGTTGTGATGAAGGAACTTGTCGAGTTCCAACCTGGGTGCGTTTCGACTATCGTCGGAGGGTACGTGATCTACGTCATGATTTATCGCCGCGTTACTCACCGATTTATTGCCCAGGTATCGCCGCGGAAAGCCGGAGAGCAATGACGTGGACATCGTGTTCACCCACCCCGACGCGTCCAAGGTGAAGGGGTTGTGCAAGCGATTCATACGGAGGCTTCATGAACGCTGTGAGTGGTTGGTTCACCCAAGACCCGACCGTCGTGTTCACTGATGTTACCTCGTCCACCAGGCATGGTAACGCACGTCATGCGTACGTCGCAGCGCCTTCTCCGGTCGTCATCATTCTTATTGTAGGGATAGATCTTGGTGGCTTCCATGCGCACAACCCCCTCCGCCAGCAACACTGGGACAACCTCGAGAAAGCACTTACCGTGTTCATCCTCCCCCCTTCGTCGCCGTTCTACGAGGGCACGCGTCGACGGCTCGATCTCATCTTCGCGCCGCCGGACATCTACTGGACGGCCGTGCTTGGCTGGTACGTGTTGCGTTCCGTTCCGTTCCGACTTGATGTCGCCGGCGTTGGTGTTAATGACGGTGTCGGGGAGTAGGACGGGGTCGATCATGTTTCAGCGGGACATCCGACAATGGGCGAAGGAAAAGCTCGGGATGAAGTTTGACAGCTCCGGAATGTGCGTCCATAGCGACGGCTGCGCCTTTCCGCGACTGACCTACATGCGTGCAGCACGCGGCGTTATGACTCCAAGGAGTTCTATCCGAAGACGGAGAAGGAGGTGTTCGACCTCTTTGGCCTGGAGTGGATCGATCCGGCGTGGCGAAACGCCGACCTGTAGCGACGGGGGAAGGGGGACGGCCCGCTTTTCCAGAGCAATGGCGGGTGGCGTTACGGACAATGCTTTCATTTTTGCGGCAAGGGTTGCCTTGCTTGAGACTGTCTCTGTACTCGCTTGAGGTCAAGGCGGAGCATCAGCGACGGTTCCCAGATTACCACGAGTTGATGGCTCGCATCAAGACGTTCCCATCCCGCGAGCGGCCGGCGCTCTGGAAGGCGTGGGTGAAGCCACTGCAGCCGCCCCGGACTCGGAGAGGCGCAGGGAGGAAGCTCATGTATAGCCAGCGTCCCGCTCCGTACGCCGTGCTCGGTCCGTATGCCTTGCCTCCTCTCCATCCTCTATCGTCTCCTCCATCATCTCAACCGTTCATTGGGTCCTATTCGGCCGCCGTTCCCGCCCCCGCGTCTTCCCCTGCTCAGGACGATGTCTTGGTGTCGTACCAGTGGCCGCCCGACGTTGGTGGCTCCGGCTCCCTCCAAATTCCCGAAGCGTCCGGCTCTGGGTCGGTCTTGGGGTACTTCCAGCAGAACGCTGTTGTTGACAAGTCTCAAAGCTGGGTGGTAGGCTCGTCTTTCCTAGCTTAGGACGACACCTTCGTGTCGTACCAGTGGCCGCCCAACGTTGGTGGTTTGGGACCCCCTCTCGAGGCATCGGGCCCTGGCTCCCAGTTGGAGATCTCCCTACAGGACGCTGCGCGTTTGGAGGGCGCGTGGCAGCAGGCTGAGCCGGATACTGTCGTATATGAAGGAGACGACTACATGACGGCTGAGTTGCGCTCCTGGTTGTCGTGGGACGAGTAGTACGTCGTCGAGCCGTTATTCCACGGTAGTCCGTATGCTATTCTAGTGTTCGCTATCTATCATATGTCTTTTGAAACGAGCTATATCTCTGTGCCTTGGTTTATATGATATTTTCAGCCGTCCGAGGACCAATTTGATGTGCGGCCTTGTACGGTGCTGTTCTTTCCTTTTCTGTCACCAGAGATATGATGAGTCTGCACAGCCACGAATACGTGCTTCGCGCCATCGTCATCGATCATCATGGCAACGGCACCCACATCGACGATTTCATCTTGACAGTCCCCTATACAGTCTCGTTCTCTCTCGTTGCTGCCGGATATCGCAGTGATTGTGCATGTCAATCTCTTGCTCAATACGGACAACAATGAGATCTCGACAACTTTCGGAAAACAACAACTCAACTTGACAGGATCTGTCATGGAAGACACATCCGCCCGGGTTACTTGGTCCGAGACCCGAAATCCTTCCAGTACGTAACCTAACATAGTGGCGATCCTTTTCTTTGAGCATACGCCAAACACAGCCCGTTACGCTGCAAATCACTCTTGCCTGAAACTCGCCATTCGCGTCCATTGGTCGCTCGAGCCAATCGCCTCGAGACTGCGCAACGCGGCGACCCTGACTCGCGGGGACACCGGAGCCATGTCGAGGACTGTGCCACCCCTATGAGCTTGACCCCGTCAGTGGACTGGGGTGCCGGCCGCTGTGGTCAGGGCGTCTACTTGTTGGGGCGCTTGGTCTCAGACGTGTTGTGTGGGTATTTATTCCAGAGATTCAGAGCTTGTCTTCTGCTTCTCAGACACCCCCCTCTTTCCCTCTCCCGCCCCACTCCTGCCACACTCCTGCCACCCTCCATTCTACCCACTCTCGTGCCCGCATCGCACCACCGTTTTCATAGACATCATCCAGAGCAATCAACCAAGACACGATGAGAACGTACGTTCCGATCTTTCATGCTTCTCTTTCCGTGCTCAACCACAGTATCACTTCTAGCACGACGTCGAAGAAGAAGCAACTGACCAAGACCCAGAGGCGGGCGCGGGACGACCCCTCATACGTACCTATGCCACCCAACAGATTCTTGTGCTTCCGATCCGCGAAGATCAGGGAACAACCACACCTTGCTAACATGACGCAAGCGGAAATCTCAAAGGTGGTGGGTGCACTGTGGAAGAACGCAGACCAGAAGGAGCAGGCGCTGTACGAGAAACAAGCTGCTCAGCTAAAGAGGATCCACCAACTGGAACACCCGACGAGCTGGAAAGCCGGCCACTTCACCCGGTCGAAGACGACAGAGACGGTCGAGAAGAAGTCGTCTTCCTCCAAGGGACGGGCGCGCAGGACTCGCGCTGCCGTGAAACGCTCGGGAGCTCCTGTGGATCCCGACGTTCCCTCGACAAGCTCCCCTCTTCATGTCGCTCACTCCCCATCACCCGTTCCTTTCCACGATGCGCCGCTCTTCCACACGCCTCAAAACGTTTCGGTGCCATCGTCCTACCAGTTCTACGGGCAAGACGATCGTTCCCTGACGTCTACGCCAGACAACTGGTCGTCTCTGGCCCCGACTCCGGCGCTCACTCCGTCGAGTACCCCCTCTCCAGCGCATTCACTGCACAGCTTGCCGTCGGTAGCGACTATCTCTCGTGCCCATTCCCACGCGCTGGTCGCGCTCGACCCCGGTTCCGTCCACACGTCTTCTTGGGGAGCACCCCAGGCATGGAAGAATCCTTTCACGGTTTTCGAAGACAACCTCTTCTTGCCGTCTGACAACCCCATCTCCGACCCGGTTCCTCTGTACGACGCGTCGTTGGACGACTTGTCGTTCGCGGCTCAGTACCCTGAGCAGGTCGCCTTCGATTCCTCCAACATCCTGTCCAACGCAACTCCTGAGCAGTTCCCTGCAGAGATGCTACTCTCCTACTCCTTCTATGCGGAAGCCCACCCCGTGGAGGCGTCGTGCGTCGAGGCAAGCCCAGAGCCCGTGTACCAGCTTACGTCGGCTCTGGCTGACGACTTCACGTACGATCAGTACGCGCAACAAGGTGCTCCTCAATATTCTGTTTCTGATTCGGACTTCGTCGCTGCAACCCTGGACTCGGACCCCTGGCTCACCGCATTACTCAGCTCTCCTGATTGCATGGCCCTGTACTCTTAGACGTTTCCCATCTGCACTTCACCTAATTCATCACGTACATACAATACCTTAATTCGCTCACATTGGATTCTGTTGATATCCCTCATGTTCCGTGGATCATCATTCTAGTATTTGGTTATCGCTTGCTTATGTTGACATTATAATACGCTACTAATCCTTAATTGCCGCCGTTTCTAAAGCATTAATATTGTACATATTACTTACTTATCCTGTATCCATAGCTTTCACGAATCTATCGCTTGAAGCACACGACACAAGCTTGCATGCTCCAGCTGAAGTGTCAGGCCTGCAGGCCTCATGACTCAGTACTTGACGAAGTCGGCGCACATTTGGGGCTCTTGGATGATCGATTTGAGGCCTGACTTGCCTTTTTCGTTCCCCACACCTCTTCGGGCACAGCCACTGCCGCACATGCCCCTGGTAGCCAATAGCTCGCCAACGCAACCTGCAGTTGAGTCATTTCCTGTATTCCTTCACAGACTCCTCGAGAACCTCTCAGCATTTGAACTAAGCTGTACTGACCATGTCTGGTGACTACGGTTGTCTCGATCCTCACCAGCTTCTCGGCTCCACTGGACTGTCGGCCGTAACTGCCGAAAGACGAAAATTTTCGAGTTGCACACGAGGCTTATCGCAGGAGACCAAACTTAGGAGCCAACCAGTCAATTGACACAACAGCACGGTCGCAAGCGCCTTCGGATTGCGCGCAGAACATCATGTGGTATGTCCTCCCTCCGGTCCCCTGATCTCGATTACAGTCCAGATGCGGGCCGACTCAACCACCTTTCCAGTGACATACGAATTAACTTTGAACGCTTGGGCGAGCGTCCCGGAGCCGTATTAAAACTGTTCTACGGCAACGTTGGTCTCCCCAGGACTTTCACTCGAGCAGCACCCTCGCTCCTCTACTAGCTCTGTCCTTGGTGAACGGCCTCCGGCCTCTGGTTCACGATCCCCGCCACCCGGTCCTCTCCATCCTCTGCCCATGGTTCAAAGTGGAACTGCAGTGTCGACACCCCGTTGTGCGACTCCATACGAGTCCGCCACGGGTAGCATCCACGACGATGCCACCACTGTTGCGGATCCGCGTTCTGAGACTGTCTCACTGACAGATCAGACGAACCTGCTACCACAGAGAAAGGTTATTGCGGTATTCTTCGGACTTTCACTCTGTACCCTTGTCTCCTGCCTCGACTCGACCATCGTCGCGACCGCTCTCCCGACAGTCTCGGCCGCGTTCAACGCTGGTTCCGTCGCCTCCTGGGTCCCTTCCGCCTACTTTCTCACCTCGACCGCATTCCAACCGCTCTGTAAGTGTCGCGCCGTACCCGCACCCTCCCCTGCGAGTCTTCTCCCCCCGGCAAGTCCGGCCTCCAATCCCATGATAACCTCCTGATACACACCGTCCCCACGTGTATAACGTTTTTACTCAATGCTGACTGCGCTTTTCCATTCTTTCCGTTCTCGAGATGGGCGCTTCAGCGACATCTTCGGCCGAAAGGCAGCGATGTGCCTCGCAATGGGCACATTCATGGTCGGCTCGCTCGCCGCCGGCTTTTCGCGCACCATCATCGAGCTTATCGTCCTCCGGGGCCTCGCCGGTGCCGGTGGCGGCGGGATAGTGAGCATGGCGCAGATCGTGATCTCCGACGTGGTCACCCTCCGCGACCGGTAAGTGTTGAACCCAATGACCAATCCTTCATTCCCGATAGGATGTGTACGCCGACGCTGATCGATTCTTTCGCATCCAGTGGGAAGTACCAGGGTATTATTGGAGTCGTGGTGGCCTTCGGTTTCGCCGTCGGTCCGCTCTTGGGCGGCGTTCTTGCCGAGAAGGCAGGCTGGAGGTGGTGCTTCTGGATCACGCTCCCGATATCCCTCTGCGCAGTTGTATTCGTGCTGCTGGTGCTGCCGCTCAAGCCGGTGGAGGGGAACTTTGCGAAGAAGCTCGCGGTCGTCGACTACCTCGGCACGATGCTGACGCTTGCCGGCTGCACGCTGGTTATCCTCCCGCTCATCTGGGTATGTCTTGGTGCCTGCTTTCGCTGTAGAAGCGTATTTAATCCTGCACTTGTAGGGAGGCGTTACATTCCCGTGGACTTCGCCGGTGGTCTTGGCGCTGTTTTGCTCCGGCGCGTTCGTTGCCGTTCTATTTTGCCTTTGGGAGTGGAAGGGGGCCCGACTTCCCATAATACCTAGTACGTCTGTACTTACTCTTCAAAGCAGCGCGTAAAGGCTGACATTAAGTGCAGTGTACATCTTCAAGCAGGTCACTGTCACCGGCGTGTATATTACCATGTTCATTAAGTGAGTAGTCTCTTTTTCGCGAACACTTGGCAGTACACCTGATACAACGGTCGTGCACCAGCGGCATTGTATTCTACTCTTCCCTGTTCTACATCCCGCAATATTTCCAAGTCGCACTGAGCTACTCGGCCGTTCGCTCAGGCGTCTTCCTTCTTCCCGTCCTTGTCAGCCAGACACTCGCCAGCTTCATCTCGGTAGGAATCTTGAGCATGAGTTTCGAAAATGCAATGAGCTCACTCTAATTATCCAGGGACAACTGGTGAGCAGAACCGGGAGGTACCGAGTACGTCGCGTCCTATTGGCTATCCCGACCCGATTCATACATTCACGTTAACCTACGGCTTTTAAAAATTTAGACGAACATCTACTGCGGGTTCGCGATCTGGACGGTCGGATGCGGATGTCTTTCCACCGTTACCCCTTCCACTCCGAAAGGCCTTCTCGTCTTCTTCATGCTCCTCGCCGGGACTGGAGCAGGGGGAGTAAGTCCAGTCAAACGGACCCAAAACAGCGCGAAATGCTGACCCAAGTCCCTCCTCAGACGTTGCAAACTACGACTGTCGCTGCGCAAGCGAGTGTGTCCAGGCGAGACATGTCGGTCGTCACGGCCGTTCGAAACGTAAGTGATTGATTGAACTACGTATACGCACGCACGCTCCCTTGTCTTAACCTCCCCACTTCCCAAAACAGTTTATCCGTCTCCTCGGCGGCACCTTCTCCCTCGCGATCGGCGCGACCATCATCAACAACTCCCTTCGTCACGCCATGACATCTCTTCACCTCGCGCCCTCCGTGATCTCCAAAATCGTTGACGACCCAACCATCCTCGGCGCGCACACGTCCGCGACTGACTCCAGCCTCGCGGACCTCGGCATTTCCCCCGACGTCGCAACACGGATTCTCAGCTCGTACATCAAGGGCTTCAGGACGGTGTTCATCCTGAACGCGAGCTTGAACGCGGTCGCGACCATCGCCGCGATCATCCTCATTCGTCACATCGAGCTGACGAGGGGCGATGAGGAAGTGCTGAAGAAAAAGGCAATTGAGGAGGCACTGGCATCTGAAAAGGCGAGCGTTGTCGAGGCCGCTGGAGCCGCGACGCCTCAAGAAAAGGACAAGACGTCTGGCGAGCACAACGTCTGACCGTCTGTTATCTCCATTTCCCCGCTCTGTGATTCTGGGATGCACTGTAGACTAGGCTGTTATAGACTTACGACCTAGGGCTTGATGCCCGACGATCTGCACGATATAGTAGACGATAGACGAGTTCGTTATGTTAACTACAACTTGTACAACAATGACTGTACAACAGCCAGCGTGCCATGTGTTGAATGCGTGATGGGTCCGTGTCAACCGCTTGGTAGTAGTTTCTGCAGTTGGATGAGAGAGTCCTTGTCCGTCGTCGCCGAACGCCTTGAGGGCGTTTCGCCCCTCGCGCGCAGGACGTGTAATGGAAAGCTTTTCGTTCGCGGCGCTCTCCTGCGACTTTGGTGCCACCTTGCGAAGTCGTTCGGACCTTCAACCAAATTGTCCTCGTCATCTGGAGCGACCACCGCGAGAATGCAGTTAGAGGTGAGCATGGACTGCGGCGTGCCAGCGACTAGGTGCGCACTGAATTCAAGATGTTACAGGACAGAACGAAGCAGTGAACGAACAAATGCACGAGCTGATGGGCTTGACTTGGTCCTCGAGGATCGAAAGTGATGCGAACAAAGCGGCAACGGAACGATGATACGGATCTGCGATTATCATTTGAGTACTCTGGTCATCCGAGGATTCAAAGATGGTACGCACCTTCATGTGGCTCCTTGAACGACTCCATGACAAGTTTTACGCAACCCTCGCGCGCTTTCTCTCCGACATTGGTCCCTGCGCTGTGGATCATGCGAGCGAGCGCCAATACCAAACCGCACGCGGGAGCCGCAGGGCTGGGCTTCGGATACCCTCGGACGTCCTCCTTTTCAATGGATGTTGGAGGAGATAATGCTGACGGGGACGCATTGCTAGACCAGAGGCGAGAAAGGTACGAGCATGCTGAGCTATAGATTTACGCGGATGATATTTCATCTAATGTCGGCTACGTAACGCAGTCGAGAGAGGATAGTACCTCGACGTGAGGTGTATCGCGCCTGATATCATTCGCACCTGCGTCGGAAGGCGGCTCTCCACGTGCGCATGCACGCCAAGTGCCTCGGAGGTTCCCTGAGGAGCGCATGGGGCGCGGAGACCCAGGGCCGACGGCCAGCGCGCCGGCATGATCTGCAGCAGACGGGCTCGAAGAGCACCCACCCACAGATTGCCGACGCCGAGCAATGTTATGTGTCATGTGGTTCGCTCACAGTGTTTAGCTCCCTCGAGCGGGCTTTCAGACGCACTGAAGTCAAACAGGTGGCGTCAGCGCTGCGTTGATCATACACAAGCACGATAAATTATGCACACATTCGGTAAAAGCTAAACAAGACGACTTTCGCTGCGCATGCGGTGTCCTTCACAAAATCACCTGCCTTGAGCATCGCGGACCGGTCGACCAAGTGTTACTGGAGAAGTCGACCTGCTCCGTCCAGACGTTGAGGTTGGAAAGATAGTTGCCACGAGACGTCTGGACCCGGGATAGATGTCGAGGCAATAGGGATGCTTTCTGGGCTCTTGGGGCACGCATTAGCGGGGCTAGTTACAATGATCAGACTACTCACATGTCGGAGAGCGTGCCTCGTCCCAACTAGCGCGCTCTTGTGCAACGCCTTCTTCGCGCGTGTGGAAGAGTCAAGCACCATATCCACAAGAAAAGCTATGATGCGTAGAAGAAAAGGCCACGCGCGATTGGTGGGAAGTCCGAGCTGCAGTCCAGGCACGTAGCGTACAGTCCACAGCACCAGTTGAGGAGGACGAACATGTTTGCCGCGGCGGTGGAACTGGAGACACATTTGTTGTAGGAGATGCACAGAATGGTGCATGGAAGCGACTCACCTCGAACGCTTTGGTGTTCGCCCAACTCCTTGCGCTATCCAACCCAGAACCTCCTCCACTACGCCAAACTTGCTTTAGTTCGGCTCGCCTTGTGGAATCCCGCACAGCTCGTCTCTCCTCACCAGAGCCATCTCCACGGTCCTTACAGTTTCTCGTGACTCCGCGTAGACATAGCGAGGGTAGGTGGAGGTGAGAACCTTGAAAACGTCCATGATCTGGGACAGACTGAGGTCTAGATGCCGATTTCACCTCGGTAACCCACAACAACAGTCCTATGGCTCGGGAACAAACGCACATCCATATTAAGAGAGCACCAAAGGTTCTTTTCTGAGGAACTGCATGCGGGCCTTTGTGCTAGTCGTGAAGGGCCTTGTCTGCGCGGTGAGCGCTGTGAGCATAGAGCCCGGACCAGTCGGAAGCCGACGGGCGTCGGATCGTCATCGCCAGAGGCCTTGGAAGTAGAGCCGATCCAAGCTTTATCTCGACCTCCCCATGCGACGATGGGGGCTAGGACGAGGAGGAAGGTAAAGGTTGAGAGGATGTGCGATGGGGGTCAAAAGGCAGGAGGCCTGCCCAACCCTAGACTAGGAGCTCAAGTCATCTTCGGCACGGGGCGTACGCCGTACCGTCTCCTGTATCTCTACCACCACCTCCGCCACACCACTGATTCGCCAAGGCTTGAATCTGCCGTTGTATAGCAAAATCTAAACCGTTTCCTATAGCTTGCAGGTATTCATGTCACCCTCGGGAACGTCGAAATCGTTGGATCTGCGGGGCATTTTAGCCACCTCTGCTGCGTGGTCGGAAAGCAATGACACGGTATGTCATCCTCCTCATTGCATTAAATTCCTCCTGAGCAAGAGTAGGCTTTGTTAGAGCCATTCACACACATCTACTCCGTCCCTGGGAAGGAGATCCGAGGGCAACTGATAGACGCCTTCAACTTGTGGCTCAACGTCCCGGAGGACAAACTTGGAGTCATCACGAAGGTCGTGAGCATGCTGCACACCGCAAGCTTACTGTGAGTAACATGACATCTTCGGGTATCCTCCTGTTATAACCTAAGAATAGCGTAGACGACATTGAGGACGATGCACAACTGCGCAGGGGTGTTCCAGGTACGCCGCCTGCACATTGTTTTTCTCCGTATGTTGATACCTTGATAAGTTGCCCACAAGATATACGGCATCCCGCAAACAATAAATTCTGCGAATTACGTGTACTTCTTGGCATACCAGGAGTTGTTCGCTCTACGTTCAGGGATCGGTGTGGACGCGCCGTCAGACGATCCTAGACGTCTCATCCCGTTTAAGGAGCTCGATCGAATTGTGACAGGTAGGCATCATCGTTGTGTCCTCAGTCCAGCACACTCACCCCATTGGCACGCAGCTGAACTCCTGTCGCTACACCGAGGGCAGGGTCTCGAGTTGCTTTGGCGCGATTCTCTGCAATGTCCGACAGAAGAAGAGTATATCTCTATGGTGAACAATAGTACGTCTCTTCTCCATGTCTCTATTTTCCGGTCTAATGTTTCTGTGAAGAGACTGGCGGATTGCTACGTGTCGCAATCAAGCTCATGATGGCTTGTTCAACGACGAATATCGACGTGTAGGTCCAGTTGGTAGCAACTCAATCGCAACTGACCAATGACCCAGTGACTACGTTGCCCTTGTCAACCTTATCGGCGTACACTTCCAGATCCGAGACGATTACATGAACCTCCAAAGCACACAAGTCCGTCTTGACCTTATTTCCCATCTGCGCTTACGCTGACGATATGACTAGTACACCGCCAACAAAGGCTTTGCTGAGGATTTGACAGAAGGAAAGTTCTCCTTCCCGGTCGTTCATGGCGTCCGCGCAGACACATCGAATCGTCAGATCCTGAGTGCGTCTCACCTCTATACCTTTCTCGGCACACACTGACTGACTGACACTTGTGCTCCAGACGTGCTTCAAAAGCGGCCCACGACACCAACGCTCAAGAAGCACGTAATATCGTATCTGCGCGATCGCACCAAGTCGTTCGATTACACGCTCACAGTGATGGACGACATCGAAGCTCAGATCAGGGCTGAGATCGCACGACTGGGGGGTAACCTGAAGCTGGAGAAGATCGTTGACCTACTGCACGTTGACCGACCCGGGCTATCATCCTAATATGTGCTCACGATCAATCATTTCAACCCGACTTTGCTTAGATACGTCCTGCTGCTAACTCCAATATACATGCTACGGCCTCCCACCCACGCCGTCACGTTGAGGCTCCCTATTCTTACCCCAGCGCCGTGTATTGCGGCCATCGTACACGGTGCCCGTAGCTTGGGGAGCGATTGGTTGTCCTTGGGTACTTGATTTGTCGTATGGATGGCACTGCAAGCCATACTCGTACACTGGATAGGGCTTTTGTAAGGGTTTTACAAAACCATATCACCTACAGCGTACAAATGTATGCCATGCCCTCTTGTGAGCATCTATCCTACTTTCACGCGCGAAAACTGTGCACTCACACATCAATTATCATCGTCGTTCTAGGAGGGGTAAAGACTGTGAAGGGCGGATCCCGCCCGTTTTGGCGGAAGATACCGCACCGTCCTGTGCCGTCAAGACGTCAGTCGGACCAATGTACGGTCGAAGGGTCACGGGGAGGCGTACCGGGACGCATCGCGTCATCCTTCCGGCTTACGTCGACGGGGTTGACCCCGCCGCGGTAGGGGAGGATTGGAATGTTCATTGAGGAGATGGGGACGTCCGTCCTGCTGTGGCTTTATACCCTCGTGAAGTCCTTGACGAGGATGCAGCCTTTACTCCGTCGTGCGCTGTGGTACTGACCGTGGGCCGAGGGAACCCGCAGGACCAGTTGAGCCTGCAGTTGCCGCAGCTAAGCTCACGCACGGTCCTAAGCTTCGGAATCCACGCTGATCCCCCGTGCTGCACGTCAGTCGCTGTCCAACGGTCTGCTGATGCTCCTCACTGCGGTAGCGAAGCGGCGGATAGGGGGCGATGTGCTGTTGTTCTCATAAACGAGCGGCTCCGGTACGACGTGGAGGAGAGGAACTTGCGCTGCTGATGGGTGAAACCGAGGCCAGAACGCCGCCTGAGGACGGCGTCAAACCAAACACAGCCACACGAAGCTCGATCGCAGCCATCACCGCCGCTGCGGCCACGTACTGCAAGCCGGACGGGTCAGCTACAAATTAGGAAGGTGGGTGGCGCAGACGCTCATCATTTGTCGCGTGCTCATGCCAGTCCCCTGGTCACCCCGAAGTAGGCTCAATCCAGCATTCGGGTTCAGACTCCGCCCAAGGTGTCGACCCATAGTACGGCTGGTCGAACTACCCGGCAAAAGTTTACTAACAACCAGATCATCGACATGGTCGGCGAGACAGGCTCAGGAAAGACCACTCAGTAAGGCCGTCGCCGTCTTCGTCTTCGTTTACGTCCCCATCCCTCTACACGCAGGAGCCCAAGCCGGACTACGTGGAGGCAGCCATTCGCACAGTGTTGATGATCCACCGCGCCGAGGACCCTGGCGATATCCTGTTCTTCTTGACGGGTGAAGAGGAAATCAAGGACGCGTACCGCAAAATCAAGCTTGTGGCTGTCGATCTCGTCAACCAGGATCCAGACGGCGTCGGTCCGCTCATCTGCCCCTCTACTCATCCCTCCCTCTCGACGAATATTTCTGAGACGTCGCTGACGATTGACGGCATCGTCTATGTCGTCGATCCTGGTTTTTCGAAGCAGCCGGTGTATAACCCCCGTTTACGTGTTGAGTCGTTGCTCGTCTCGTCCATCTCCAAGGCCTCCGCGCAGCAGCGTGCTGGACGGGCGTACACGACCCGGCAAATGCTTCCGATTGTACACGGAGAAGGACTTCATGGGTGAGCTCGAGGAGCAGACCCATCCCGAGATCCTGATGAGCAACCTCGCAACCACGGTGCTAGAGCTGTCGAAGCTGGGCGTTCAGGATCTGGTCCATTTCGACTATGTGGAAGCCCCTGCGCCGGAGACCCTCATGCGCGCTCTTGAGCTGCTCGACTACCTGAAGGCATTGGATGATGATGGGAACTTGAAGGACCTCGGCTCGGTTATGGACGTTGAGTGGTTAGCTGGTCATTAAACATTTAGCATCAACCGTGTCCTTGTGCACACTAAATCAGTGCATGCTTAACATGCATTGGTTAGGGGACCGTCAAGGATAGAGATCCGTTCAAGCGCAAGATATTGCCAATGCTGACATGGAAGTACGGGCGCGTCGCACGTCACACAAAAACAAGTCTGTTTGAATATTGTATATTTTTAGGAGCATAGAACAGGTGCAACAGCGAGTCTCTGCCCATTCAAGGGAGGGCGCGGGGTAAAACCTAGCCTTCCTTGGGTCGTCGTAGATAACGTACGTCCGCCCTGCCTTTGTGGCTGGAAGTGCAGGAGTGTCGCTGCCGGTTGCCCCAGCAGCGACCGAAACTCCCCCCGGGACTTGAGTCCCACCAACGCCCGAGACTCGCTGCGCGTGCCTGTCCCGTAAGTAAAGGAACTGCGGCCATGGGCCACTGTGAACGTGATACACAACAAATGAAGCGACGAGCCGCACATGCACGCCACAACACAGCACACGCAACCACGAACAGGGAGATGACCATGAACCACACGCAACGTAATCAGAGGCCATGTCTTGATCGACCGGTAGGGGAGTGAGCCTCCGATGTGAGCTTGAATGACCGTTTGGGTCTACCGCGTTGGCGGCCTTGAGTTGCCTAGGATCGTCCCAGAGTAAGTCGCGAGGGTCATCAGCAAATAGGAGATCATCGGAGACATCGGCGCAGTGCTGGAGACCAAGCGTCGCAGAGATCAGACATAGACGAGCACTGAACCACGCAGCCACACCAAAGATAAAGGCGAAGGAAACCACCGCGGGGATCCTGCTCGGCTGGTTGGACGACCGTTTGGGTCAACCGCGTTGGCGGCGTCGAGTTGCCTGAGGTCTGCCTAGGGGACGCGAGTAGAGCCGCTAGCACCGAGGATAGTGTTCGCCACAGTTGTAGAGGGTAAATGTTGCAGAGGTCAGAGACAAACGACAGCCACAGGACGAACGAAGCGGAAGACGAGCGAGCACTCAGCCGCCGAGCCGCCGCCAAAGACAGATACGAAGCTGACCACCGCGAGAACTATTGATCGACCTTGAGAGCAAGCTTGAGTGACCGTTTGGGTCGACCGCGTTGGCGGCGTCCAGTCGAGTTGCCCAAGGTGTCGCCTGGAGGACGAACCAGAGCCGCCAGTCAATAGAAGATTCTTACCGGGGTCGCCAGCAACCAGCATACCGACAAAGTCGGAGTGGACACAAGCGTCGAAGAGGTCGCCACAGTCGTTCAGTCCAAACGTTCCAGAGGAATGGCCAGAGCACGTACGAAGCCGAAGAGGACAAGCCAGTAGTCAATCACCGAGGCTCGACCGAAGAGAAAGAGGAAGGAAACGACCGGCGAATCTTGCTCGGCTCTGAGTGGAGGCTTGAAGGACCGTTTGGGTCTGCCGTGTTCGCGGTGTCGAGTCGCCTGAGGTGTGCCTAGGGGACGCCACGACAGTCGCCAGGACCAGTAGGACAACGTCAAAGGAGTCGCGCAAGTCATCGGTCTTGACGATGTCGGATACGTCGCCACAGTTGTTGAGAGGAAGCATGATGACAGATGAAGAAGAGGGCAGGAGGACGTAGTAAGCGGCTGACAAGCGAGTCCTCAACAACCAAACTACCGTGGCCGCCAAAGACGATGACGAAGCCAACCAGAGCGCAGAGCGCAGATCGGGGTCCTAGATGTCAGCCACCACAGTGAGAGTATCTTGAGATCGAGCGAGACACATACAGGCGGTGAGTGACGAGGTCCACCCCAAGTCTTCCAGTGTTTGGTGGTTGTGGCTGGTCGTGCCTTCGAGAGGTGGCGAGCTTGACTGCCGATGTTGAAGTTGAAGGATGATGAGCGAGGAGGCGAGCATTGAGTGGCGGAACCGGGGACCTGTGAAGGGGAAGAGGGTAAGATGCATTGGCGGTTTGAACAGACGGTTGCAGTTTAAGTAGGTTAGAGGGAGAGGCGCACAGGTCAGCCGCGCTCGAAATTCCGCGGGACGCGGCGGACAATGATCATCCCAAAAAGGAATGTCACTTACTATTCTCGGTCCAGCCGCGGACCGGATCGCTCGGATCGCTGCTCGCCGCCAAACCGCCACAAAGGGGGTCGACGCTGACGTCGTCATTGCGGCTGCGTGTCAATGAGTCCGGAACGAGATGAGAAGGGGAGATACAGCGTGCTCACTCTGCGACCGCCGGCGGAACAGCGCTCATCCACACCAAAGCTCATCGTGAGCACCGGGAACGGGGTGTCCTGCTTGACGAGGAAGCTGACAAGGTCCGTGATGGACTGGAAGAAGTCGTTCGGGTCTGAGCCCCCGGCGGAAATGAACTGCACGGGCAAGTTCGTCGCGAGCCCGGACGATGGTGTATTGGATGTCGAGGCTCTGCAATTAGAGGAAATTGTTAGTTTTCGCATCGCGAGAGTTAGTCGTACAGAGAAGAACATACGGCTCCTAGGTTCCAGGTCTTGGTCGTCGGTCCTCCATCTACGCTCTCGGCGCTGAATGTTCCGTTTCGCATGTCTCATCTTGTGAGTTGCAGGAAGGGCTGTACAACACGGCGTGAGTCAGATCGAGAGCTTGAGAGGAACGGCGGGGGAAGAAGGTGTGTGTTCTATTCTAGAGCGGTGTCTGGAGGCCCCATCAACCATGCCACGTGAGTTTGCTGATCGGAGTGGGCGCTTGGTAGCTGACCCGTCCGGCTTGCAGAAGCCACGTCGTGCACTCCATCTCCGTCAGGCTGTTAATACACAGATTCAAGGTGAGTCCTTTACGCTGCTGCCACTGTGAGCGTGCTATGGCACTCATAGGAATTGTAGTATAGCATGCGGCCTACTAACCTTCAAGGCGACTTTCTCTGTCATGATATCGTCGAAGTCATATTTGGCCATTTCTCCCCCGATCCCTTCATATCGCCGTGCAAATTCCAGGGATACTCTGGAGAAACAATCGAAGAGCACGAAAGGCGGAAAACGCTCGCGTCGGCCGCACGGGTGTCCAAATTCATCTCCGAGATCGCGCTCGCCGTGCTCTGGTATCAGCTCGATGAGTTCGACCATCTCTTCAGGATCTTGCCACAGTATAGCCCCAGTGCGTATAAAGTAAGTATCCCTGTTCACAAATGAAACAGATGATGTCCTCGTGCTAATGGATTATTGTAAATATAGCTACTCGATGTGGAGCCAAGTGCGGCGGATTGGGCAAGACTGGAGACCTACGCGGCACGCGTGCGACAGATACATTGCATCGACCCCACGGAATATGAGCCGAAGTTCTTGGACATCCTCCTCAATCGCTATGGCCGTAACGTCAGCCGCCTCTTCCCCCACCTTACAGCGTTAGGAATTTTCAAAGTCATGCTAACGGAGGACGGCACGGCATTCTCCAAAACCCCTCTCCTCACCCCCACGTTGCAGCATCTAGTCCTGGACATCGCTTACCCCCCGCAGCGAGTCTTGACTAGCGCGTTAGCATATGTCGTCAAGGGTGCGCCGTCCCTGTCAAGCCTGAAGATCGAATACAGTGAATTCGAAATTGAAGAGCGTAACCGTGTCGTCGACTGGGAAATGGGGCCGCTGAGCTGCCTCCGTGAACTCGACATCACGGCGCCGCTAAATATGAGCGCTTCCGCGCTTGCAACCATCGCGCGTGCTTGCCCACATCTCCAAGCACTCTCTGTCCGCATCGCTGGCAATTGCTCGGGTCTTGTAGGATGCTTCCAGTCCCTGACCCACATCCAGATAGGTGGCGCCGCATCCGCCCTCCAATCGTTCTTCGCCGCGACGTCTCCTCCACTCCTTCAACATCTCGAGATCACCACCATCATGTCGCACCCGCACGCTGCGGTCCTCGCAGAATGCATCCACTCCATACTCTCCCATGTCCCGAAAACGCTTTCCGTATTCGCCCTGGACTCTTGGATGTCGGAGCCAACCGAGCCCAACAACACATCCGTGCTCCAACTGGTTCAACCCGCGCTCGAACTGCGCGCCCTCACCCGTTTCACGTGCGATCTCGATCCCCTCCCCTCCCTCAGCGACGACGACCTCCTACAGATGCTCAGTGCCTGGACGTCGTTGACCGACCTCTACATTGCGAACGGTCATAACGATGACCCTCGGCGTTTCGGGGTACCGCAACCGACCGCGCGTGTCCTACCCGCGGTTGTCACGCACTGCCCCAACCTCCGCGACCTAATCCTTCCGAGGGTCGATTTGGCGACTGCATCTACGGGAGACGAAACGCTACCTGTGCAAGCCCCCGATGGGCATCCGCTGCGGACACTTAGCGTGTATTGGGAGTGCGAGGACAAGGAGATGTGCGGGCGCGCGGCCGCGATGATCGACAGGCTATTCCCGTCGTTGGATGTTTCGGAGGTAGTACACCCCGGGCGGATAATATCGAGCGAACAGACGAGTACCGGGTGGGACACTGTTATGCAGATGGTGGGTAAGTTACAAGCTGATCGCGCGAAGGCTGATAGTATTAGCTAGCCTATTACATCAATCTGAATCGAGACGTTACCGAGTTTCGCGATGTTCGATGGTGCATTCGCAATGAAGTAGATGCGGAACACGGTGACGGAGAAGCATTGTTCCACCGCTTTCCCCCAGAACACACATGTGGTACGTGCTACGATTTTGGTCTATGAATTGTGCAGTTTTGTTACCTCCCAGAATTTTGAACCGCTTGTTGCGCTCACGGTATGTTTCAATTATTATTCTTTTATCTGTTGCCGCCACACGGTGGCGCGGCAAGACACCAATGGTCCAGCGCTTTGTCCCTCATTTTTGTGTATATACAGGTATGGGCACAGCTTCGGTCTCCTGCTCTCCCTCTCACCACAACCACAACCACCACACGCCACTTTGCATATTCAAGGTGAGTCTCACTCCCCCTACGAGCCGTTACTGACCAGCCTGAGCTAACGTATCCCTCACCAGGTATCGAGTATCGATGACGACCAGTGTCAGATCCGTTCTTGCATGCAACGAACTCCTGCGCGCCATATTCCAGGAGCTGAAACCGGCATATCTCAGTCGAGAAGCACTTGAAAATGACATCGACGGCCTGGCGGACGCATATTGCGCTGATCGTCGGCGAGCCCGGCACGACCTTGCATCCGCGGCGCGAGTTTGTTATGCGTTCTCCGAGCACGCCCTGGATGCGCTGTGGGAGGTCGTCGAAGACATCGCGTGGCTACTCAAGGTCCTACCATCGTATCGGCATGTTTCTCCAACATCGGTAAGCCTTTGAATCAGAATCACTGTTGTATGACGCTGTCTAACCGCCGGGCACCCATCGTTTGCAGGCCATCTGTTCACGTATTGCAACGGAGGACTGGTCTCGGATGTTCTCGTACGCCCAACGTGTCAAAGAGTTACATCTCTCCTGGGACGACTTGAGTATTTCATTTTCTCCCTCTCTCTGGTCACTCCTCAAGATCAAACGCGGTGGTCCCCTCTTCCCTCGACTGCAACGGTTGCAGGCCCTGTACCTCGACGCCGAATCAACCGCACACACCATCCTGTTCCTCCCTCAAACCTTGCGGTCAATCACGATATCATTCGACACCGATTATGACGATGACACGGATCAGGACCTCGAAAATTTTGAAATACTCCTCGATGCCCTCCATCTCACATCTCCCGACTTGCAGGAACTCACGTTCAACGAGTGTGCCACCGTCAACTTGGAGAAACAACACGTCGAAAGCCTCTCTCGCTTTCCTCATCTGCGGAGCTTGGTAACCTCGTTCGCATCGGAAACATCACTGAGACCTTGTGCGTGGTCCCAGCTAGGTCTCCTTCATTCCCTGAAGTCCCTCCATATCGAGATCGAAGCATGGGCAGGAATACCCGACTCATACTCTCTTGCGCTTCCGAACTTGCAGAGCCTGCAACTCCGGGGACATTTCAACGTCCTCGTCGCCTTCCTGGATCGCATGGCCGCTCCGGACCTCCGTTCAGTGTCGTTCTACATCTGTGGTCCTGCCATCAACAGCCAATCCCTTTTGGACTTCCTCCAGCGCGCAAAGGACAAACTCTCACGTACTACGCTGCGCAAATTTGTAGTGCACTGCTCGAACGTGGAGAAGGCCGCGAGCAGACGGGATGAAATACATCTCAAGCCTTTGATAACCTCGTTGGTACCCTTTGCAGCTCTCGCCGAACTATCGATCAACCTAGGCGATACCATCGTTCACACACTTGATGACGACATCCTCATGGTCGCCAACAAGTGGCCGAGACTCATAGGCTTGGAGCTACGCTATGCCCCAGTCCCCTCCCCCCGTTCTGGACAGGCCAACGCTCCCGCGGATCGCCTCACCTTCAATTCCCTGGTCACCCTCGCCACACGATGCCCGCAACTGGACCGCCTGGACCTCGCAGACATCAATCTCGACGTGGGCATCCGAGACGTCGACGCGGCCGCGGTTCCGATTCTCAACCACCCGCTCTCAGAACTGAACATTGCCCACTTCCACATGCCGCTCCCGAAGATCTTAGGCTACCCGTTCCTCTTCGCGGAAAAGGTGGACCGATTGTTTCCGAACTTGGTCAACGTTCGGTCGTGGTATCCGAAACTTTTCGTTGCCGAGAGCTCGGAGCCGCTACCGGGGGCGTGGAACTGCACGAAGGCGTGCCTTGGGTTACTGCAGAGCGCACGGAACAACCGTCGTCGGGCTTAAGGTTTGTAGGCAACTCACCTCAGGGTGTCGAGATACGTAGTTCTTGATACCGCTTCAGAAATGGATGTGCTTGGACGTTCGCTCGTCAGTACGAGTCCGTCGGAGTTGTATTCCAAAGAAATTCAAAGGAAGATCGTCCCATCAATGGAAATGACGGACTCCCGTCTGCGCTAGTCATGAGGACACAAATAATAATTGCAGAGACAAAAGAATCACATACGATGCGCATCATACGGTCAACTCAAGTTGGGGCCTTGCGCATGTACAGGCTGTCAGCCACGAACACAAGTTGGAGGCAAGCTTAGAAGTTCGCGTGACGTAACGCGTCAGTCCCAAGGTGGCGTGGTGCTTTCAAGTCACGCTAAGTCACGTTCAACCCTGTGTTGGTTCCTCTCACCACCACGCGGCCCTCGGGTACGACACCAGCGACACCGCATACTCTCTCTCCGGTCTCAAGGTGCTCTTGTGCTAACCATTTACCCTTTACGCCTTCATGTTAACTAAGCAAATGACGTGTGATGCTGCAGATGATAGTACTATTCAGCGTTGCAAATGTCTTCGCTTGCGACGAGCTTCTCCGCGCAATCTTCCAGGAACTCAAACCCGTGTACATCAGTCAAGATACCTTGGAGGACAATAATATGGATCCGGAAGGTGTAGCGGAATAGTATATGGCGAGACGCCAACAAGCCCGACGCGATCTCGCGTCCGTCGCGCGCGCTTGCCACGCATTCGCTGACCATGCCTTGGATGCGCTTTGGGAGGTCCTTGAGGATGCCGGGCCGTTGCTGAACCTCTTGCCATCGTTTTCGTGGGGATCGGTACGTCCAGAATATCTCTCATATGACGACTCCTGATCGTGTTTCTCCTGTGCTAGGACTTGGACATTGCCCCAGAACTCTTGTCACGCGTCTGTTCATATGCTGAACGCGTTCAGGAGCTGCATCTTCAGTGGCTGGACCCAGAAGATCCACAGCTATTGTGCTGGCTTCTGATCTACCCGAAGTTGAACGGGCGACACCTACTTCCTCGCCTCCGACGTCTGACGGCCTTGTCTCTCGATGCGAAAACCGCTGGATATATGGCCCCCCTGCTGTTATCCTCGCTGCAGTCCATCACCGTGTCGTTCGCCCACCGCCGCCGCTCGTCAGCCTCCTCGTATGGGAGCGATGGTTTTGAGAGGCTCCTGTTGGAGCTCCACAAAGCCTCTGTCGGTATCCAGGAATTCGTTGTGGCGGAGCCTTTACCCTTCTCCTTGAAGAAGAGTCACATCCGGGACCTTTCTCGCTTTCCTGACCTGCGACGCTTCGTGATGGACCCAGCACCGAAACGAGCTGCCTGGTCCCGAATGAGTCTCCTCCGGTCGTTAGAGCATCTCGATATCGACGCGACTGGCGTAGGGGATGACTCGCATGGCATCACTTCTTTCACGCTTCCAAACCTCCGAAGCCTGAAGCTGGCAGGGTCGTCGAAGGACCTCGATGTCGTTGTGAACGCGCTAGCTTCAACCCAACTCCACTCGGTCTCATTCTTCGTCGTCACTCCCTCTACACTTTCACCTCTGCTGGGCTTCCTAGAAAGTGTACAGCGCAAGCTTCCGGCTAACCTACACGAGTTCGCGCTTAATTGCGATGAGCCTAACGGCCCGATCGGCGACGAGGACAAGATCCGTCTCACGCCGATCCTCACGTCGCTGGTGTCCTTTACGAAGCTCAGCCACCTGTTCTTCGACTTCGGAGAAAGGATCCATGTGTCGGACGACGACATCCTCAGGCTCGCCAGCACCTGGCCGAAGCTTCTCTCCCTCAGGCTGCGCTATGGCCCGGGAGCCACCGCCCGGACCGTTCCAGACACGCGGCTGACGTTCGGTGCGCTCATCACGCTCGCCACTCGGTGCCCTCGTTTGGTACGCCTGCACCTCGACGACATCGACCTCGACGCGAAACTCGCTGTTCCGACTGCCGTGCCCCTCGGGCTCGACCACATGCTGCGCGAGCTGGAGGTCTTCTGCTTGCAGACGAAGAGTTACCGCGTGCTGTTTGACTTTGCAGAGAAACTGGATCGGATGTTTCCCCACCTGGAGAATGTACGTGAGTGGGAGGATGCGTCTCTGAATTCGGATTCGGAGCAGTTGCCGTGGGAGATGACGAAGGGGTGCCTCGGATTCATGCAGCGCGCTCGGCGCCGGGGTGGCAACCATCGTGCCGCTGGGTTCGCAACAGTGTATTAAAGTGTATTATTAATGGCCTGTCTGTAGATGTTATTAGCGATCAGTGAATTCATTCGTAACTGGTGCAAACCTGATGAACTTGAGGCTGAAGCGCTGAGGATCGTAGCGTGACTTGGCGCGTCTGTTCGCGTGACATAACGCGTCGCCCCTTGTCACGGTTCAACGTTCATCACCAGGATGTCCTCGGAGCAACTTCGACCCGAACCATCGCAGGGGGACTCTATAGCGGTGTTCTGCACTGAGTAACTTAGGTAAGATATAAGTCAATCATTCCTGCAGAAATACTCAAGAATATGCACTCAGACAAGGAGCATTCCTCATCACGGCCATCATGGATGACACAGGCTCTGCGCTGGCACGCGCGCTTTATTGTCAACAGACTGCTGAAACATCTTCAGCTACTTTTCGTTTCGGCGGTCGTTAACGTCTCGCTCTTGCGCTGTGGACTACCGACGCGAACATCACGAATATTACGACACACCATCAGCGGCAGCGCCGCTCACATGCAGTCTTTCGCTCATGTAACATCGTCTCCCTGACTACAGGAGCTCGAGCTGTACTTCACGCATGATCGCAAGACGGCGCTCTTCATAGGATGCGTAGCCTCGCTATCCTCAAGCATTCCCCCGACGCTTTCCGTGCTCAAGCTCGAATCAAAGGTCTCCTTTCCCAACCTTCCTCCATTCATCGACTTCGTTCAGCCCCTGCTCGCACTGCGCGCTCTTGCCTCCTTTAGTTTCTGCATCCAGCGTCTCTCATCCCTCAGTGAGCCCGACATCGATAGAATGCTCGACGTCTGGCCCTCGCTGACAGCCCTCCGCATCGGACATGACAACTCCGCACCGCCTCCCCCAATGCTCGCTCGCCCCACTGCGCGTATCCTCCCCACCATCGTCCTTCGCTGTCCGCACTTGCGCAACCTCGATCTGCCCGAGGTCGACCTAAACGCGACGCCTGCTCTGGACTGGGTCGCATTGCCGCCCCCGCTTTGACACCCGCTGCGGACCCCGTGCAAGGACCGGCGTGTGTGCATGCGCGCGGCAGTCATGATCGACTGGTTCTTTCCATCCACGGAGCTACCAGTGATCCGGGGATCAGACAGCTATCATTCGCCACGCCGTGAGGCTGTTGGAGGCGATGCAGGCTGGACGCCGGAACGAGGATAACGTTGAAGGGGTGACAGTGGACGGTGGTGGGGACGGCGGAGAGAGCAACGAGGATGACTTCGAAGGCGGGGAAGATGGCGATGGTGACCAGGACATGGACGAGTAAGCAGGCCGTGACTCCTGCAAAATCGGACACATTGACGGCGTAGCCGGAGGACGGCGAAGAGTTCGCGAGTGCCCGAGCGGCGCACGGTACGGCCCAGCACCGCATTTGGCCATGGCCACAGCGTGGATGTTCCCCTGTTTGTTCCATTTTCTTTGACTTAGCCCATTGTCTCTAAGCAACTCCGATTCAATCTCAAGGCGTTCTGTGGCGCGACGCTTTGCTTTGCAGTCCCTCATATATGGGCCGCGTCTGTTGTTTCCTCCGCCAACCACTACTTGTTCTCTCCCCACTCACTGACCACGTCCCCCTCTGCACTCCGAAGGTGAGTCTGAAGTCGCCGTCCTCCGAGTCTTACTCTGCGCATTTCAAAGACAACTCAAGTGTTGCTCTACAGATGACGAACAGCGTGTTTTCCGTCCTCCGTTGTAACGAGCTTCTCCGTGCCATCTTCCAGGAACTCAAACCCGCATACCTCAGTCCAGAGGCCTTGGAGAACGATATGAGCGGGTTAGCCGAGGCGTATGTGGTCAGCCGCAAACAGGCCCGACGCGATCTCGTATCAGCCGCTCAAGTCTGCCACGCGTTTTCCGAGCATGCGTTGGACGCACTGTGGGAGGTTCTAGAGGATATCATGCCCTTAATCGGACTCTTGCCGTCCTACTACCAGGAATCTTCGCATTTGGTGCGTGCATATTCTGATCGTATGACGATTTCTAATTGACTTGCCCGCTCAGGGTATGTTCTTGAATATTTCCTCAGAAGCATGGTCGCGCTTCTGCTCGTACGCGGAACGTGTCCTGGAGTTACATCTTCGTTGGACAGAGCTGGATATACGCCCATCCGTCTGGTCTCTGCTGTCCACACACTGTCGCCGATTACCCCTCTTCCCTCGCCTGCGACGTCTGACAGCCTTATCCCTCGACGCGGATAGTACCGGGCACACAATCCTTTTGCTCTCACCCATGCTACAATCCATTACAATGTCCTTCAGCGACGAAGACGACAATGAAGTGAAAGACCGCGCCAATTTCGATACGCTGTTCTCCGCGCTCTACCTTGCATCCCCCGGCTTACAAGAACTCGTTCTCGTGGATTACTCGACCTTCTACTTGGACAAAAGGCACATCGAGCACCTTTCCCGCTTTTCTGGTCTGCGACGCTTTGTGACTAGCGCAGACTCAAACACGGTTTTCGAGCTTGGTGCCTGGTCTCAAATGGGTCTGCTTCCGTCTTTGGAGCAGCTCGAGATCGATGTTGACACTTGGGATGAGGAGCTGCCGGATGCCTATGATCTCGCGATCCCGGACCTACGACGCCTGAAGCTCACAGGATCAATGAAGAACCTCAACGCCTTCGTCGACGCGCTGGCCTCGCCCGACCTCCAGTCGGTTTCGTTCCATATTTCCGCTTCCGCCACCCTCAAAACTCTGCTGGATTTCCTGCATCGTGCCACGACCAAACTTCGTGCCAACCTGCGCAAGTTCGCGATCTATTGCGATCTCAATACACTGGTAGACCCGCACGACGTTCAGAGCACGATCCATCTTAAGGCAGTCCTAACCTCACTGGCCTCCCTCACCGCGCTGGAGAACCTATCTATTGACTTCGGCGGGTCGACCTTGCACTTAACGGATGACGACATACTCGCACTCGCCAACGCCTGGCCGCGGCTCGTTGCCCTGAAGTTGCGATACTCCCCTGCCCTCCTGGAGCGGCTGACGTTCGGTGCTCTCGTCACGCTCGCTACTCGGTGCCCTCGTCTTGTCCGGCTGCACCTCGCGGACGTCAATGTCGACCCGATACTAGCCGCTAACCTCACTGTTCCCATCGTCGACCACAACCTACGCGAACTGGAGATCCCGAGGCCCCCGCCGGAGGCTTACCTTGCGGTGCTCTGTGTTGCGGACAAGCTGGACAGACTGTTTCCTCGCCTGGAAAGCTGTCGTGGCCATGCCATTATACGTGCCTCACAGTCAGTTCCGATGGTCCCGGTTAGTACGTAGTTCATCCGCGTTCTTTCCCACCAGACTCGATTGTTATTTGATTATCATCCGCCACGTATCCGCTCTGTCACTCCTGTCTCTAGTTGTATAAATACTGTGTCCTTCTCTGTTCTGTAGCCTCATGGAATCAACACCGGTTCTCCGGGGTTCTCTGTCTCTCTTCCCATTACAAAAAGTACGGCGATTGGGGAGCCAGTATGCGTCTCTGGGTTCGAACTCTGCCCCGCCACCACCATTGGAGATCGCGAAGACGTGTCTTGGATTCATACAAAACCCGTACGAAATGGCGATACGTGTGATGCCATGTGGCATATTGCATGACGCGCTGTATTCTGGATCTCTGTAAGTTACTCCACTGATCTGTCATGAATATCTAGTCAGTTTTATTACACGTCTATGTTCAAGTGTGTGGTTCTGTGTTAGAGGGGCATGGTTTTGCCTAAGGCAGCGTGACTTGACGTGTTTGAAATTTGTGACATGACGCGGATGCGTCGTACCTTGATCAGTAATGCAGTATGTATGGTCGAAAGACGTCCTTTGCTTAAATATTTGATACTCTGGATGCTTGCGGGTCGTGGCAACAGGGGTTTCCCCCTTGAAAGGAGCGAGGCCCTCCGAGTCTTCAAGTTCTCTCAACTCATCCTCATCGCCTCATGAGCTCGTCGCCGCTCTTTAACCTGGAGGACACGATTTCAGCCATCCTTGACTGACACTTGTGGTCTGGCCTTGGCCGTTTCGACCGTCTGCCACTCGACGAAGCTCTCGAATTAGCCTCAAGCCAGATTGCAGATATGCTGAACGAAGATGTACGTGCACATGTGGCCGTCGTCGTCACGGTTGTTCCCCTACTCCGCCGTAATGCTAGACTTGGTCAGGATATCCCGAGGATGCCGGATTCACAGATCATGGAGAAGATGCAAGATTGGCGGTGCGTTTCTTCGATGTACGTCCCTTGTTGACCAGAAAAGGGGTAGAGCTAACCGTCATCCATCACCACAGGCATTCACCCGCCTGAAAGCCGAAGTCACGGTAGCCAAGCGCGAGCGCGATGCAGCCTGCCTCAAATTGGTTGACCCGTTGATTAAGATTATTCGAGTGTCCTGACCGCCAGGGAGGTCGTACGTGGGCGCGGTCATGGCGGAGAACCCGTGCGCTCACCGACTCATGCCTGCAAAATGTACGATTGAGCGCTTCATAGTCTAGTCAAGACCTTCGAGGATTCTGGTACTTGGCACGCCAATCTCGGCATCATCGACCTCAGGAGGGTTGTGCCGCAAGTGCAGTCACGGTGCAAACTTTGCCATGATAAGTAATCGGATCAGAACGCTGAGAGTGGCGACCGAGGCCGCCGAATGAGTGAAAATGTTCAACGTACTCTTTTTCGACTACTTTACGATTGGCCGCGCCTCGTACGATGAGATCCTTCTTCCCGATTGTCCAGTCAGTATATTAGGCATCGAAGGCACTCTACTTGTTGTCTATTACAGTACCCTTACCCGTCGTAGGGACACTCGCCCTAATGTAGTTACCAGAAGAAAACTTATCCGGGTCTCAGGCTAGAAATCGAAGTTGCCACTCGATCAGGGAGTATGATCGTGCAAGCGGTGCCGACATGCAATGTGTTTGCGATGTGGCAGTACTCTGGTGGCTCAGAGACGACTTCCGATTTGATCGGAGTCTGCTCGTGGCTCGCAGTCTGGAACAGTCGAAGCCCTGAACACGAGAATGCATTGCGACAAGACTGGTACTCAGCGTATGTATATGCGATAGCTAGGATGGGGACGACAGCAGGGTATAAGACGAATGCAAGAGGATATCGGTGCATGAGCACATTCTAAAAGAACACGAGACGGGGGGACGATGACATCTAATGGGAAATCGCTAAATGGGGGAGGAATAGGCAGCGGCTTGTGGGAAATAAGAACAACGAAGCGGACAATCTACTACTCGTAGATAGGGTCATACTCATCGAAGTCGACCATGGACACATCGACGAATACCTCGTCTTCGACAGCCTCGGAAATTGGCCGTTGCACGATGGACTGCGACGGCGGAGGCAGGGAGAACTCCTGAAGAGGGCCGGTTGTGTCCACCCCAGTGTACGTGTCCGCGATCCCCGCTGGCGGCGAGAACACGCTGGAAGCGTGGCCCACGGGGAGGGAAGATCCGACCAAGTAGTCCACCTGGGAAACCGGAGCCATGAAGTCGGAATCGTTGATGTCCCCAGAACCGAGGCCGAAGTCAATTCCGTGGTCGACCCCAGTCTACATTGACGTTGATGATTCGCTCGCGCATACTATAAGCCCCTCCGTCAGTATCAGAACAGTGTCGAGAAGACGCTTGCCATGTTCGCCCTCCCACCCTTGCCCCCGTTCTATGGAAGGATGTCTTGGCGACTTTACGTCACGTTTGTGCCGCCGGACGCCTGCTAAGCGGCGTTTCTCAGGTAGTAGGTGTTGAATGTGTCCCTGATGTCATCTGCGTTAACGATCGCAACGGCGTATCGGACAGGTTCGATCATTTCTACCGTGTGAAAAGCAGACACGAGGTTCTCTACAGATGCAGACAATGCGTGCGCCACCGACCGCTACGCCTTTACGCTATGTCGTGCATAAAGCGCCCGATGGTAGAATTCCTTGAAATGGTACACCAAGAGGATGGCGGACGGTATAGACCGCGTTCTAAAGCGTTGGTGAGTGACACGCAAGAACTATGTTTCCATTAATATCATCTGGGTTACTTTCCTTTCCAACGCTGAGGAACTTGTGTCGTTATGTCATATTCTGGTGGCGCCTCACAATTGCAGGTCGTTGCTCTGATGCTATGAGTGGGTTCTCTGTATCCGATCGGGACCGCATGCCTTGTTCGGGAAAGATACATTCATCGCGTCGCACTAGTCCTCGACCGCTGCGCATCGTCGTCGAGTTGCTGCTTCTTTTGGATTTGCAAGCATTGACGATGCGCCGTGGTAGCGGGCATAGGGACCAGGCCCGGGTTTGTGGACTTTCGTAGAATTCGGGCCTCGTGTTCAACTGGTTGTGCCATGGCCCAGGAACCCGTCGGCAGCGGCTAGTGCCACAGATTGTATGCTAGCGCACCATCTACTCGTTCCTCCTCAGCTCCGCAGCCGCTTGAATCGAGCCGTCCGATCACTCCCGTCGTGGACAAAGCGTAGGGCTAGCCATTGTTGCCTCGTTGCACCGCGCCTTTCCTTCGGGCGCTTGCCTGACGCAGTCCGAGTATATATCGGACCTTGAGTTGAGCCAGCATCGTCATCTCTCTTCGTCCACCTACCCTCGATCTCTTTGTTCAAGTGCTCTCTCTCTCTCTCTTCATTGCAACCCTTTTATCTTCCTTACTCCTCTACGTTTCGCGCATCATGGTACGTCGGCCATTCTTGAACTTCATTATGCGGTGCCCGTGATGACCTTTCCGCTACTTTCACGCAGCCCGCCATCATTCCTCCCAAGGCTCTCGAGACCCGTGACGGCCTCATCGAATGGCTCTCGGGTACGCTGGGGAAGGACAAACGACCCCCCAATGGGTTCATCCTGTTCCGGAAATTCAGGAACGCGACAGCCGCAGCCGCTGCAGCCGCTGCAGGAGTGCAAGGAGGGAAGCAGAGGCAGACGGAAGTGTCTAAATTCCTGGGGCTCTCGTGGCACGGCCTCGGGAACGACGGCCAGGCATTTTGGTTGAAAATCGGGGAGGCCGTGAAGGGGATACACAGGCGCCGTTTCCCGCAGGTCGTGCGACAGGAACAGACGGCAAAGAGGAAGCAGAAGCAGACTTTCTCTTCCTCTTCCAGCTCCGGGACGACGCCCATGGGCCCACAGCAAGTTCCCCCAGTCCCCGATCAGTTCCCCGGCTTCACCACCCCCGCCTCAACCTCCCACGCTCAGCCGTCGCTCGGGTATGGGCCATACTGCCCTCAGCAGTGGGCCGAGGGGGCGAACTTCCTGGCCACGTACGGGGTCCACAACGAGCCACCCCCACCCGGCAGCTACGAGATCCAGACGAACGGGACTGGTTTCGGCTTCCTGAAGCTTAACCTTGAAGTTTAGGCTGCCATCGAGATGACCAGAATTCGGATGACGTCCACTGAGTTCGCGGTTCTGCAGGTGTCTCCAGGATTGTGCATCGCCTGGATCACGTACATGAGGATGTCAATAGTTAAATAAATATACAACACTGACCAAATTCTTCATTAACAAACACGACAGGGAGACACGAGTTGGAGAGCAGCAGCTGCCTGACACTGCCAGCTGCAGACGCGCAGCCTTGACGCCCATCAAACGCTTTGTTTATGTAATAGAATACCCGACCCTGCGGAGTACGGCGTGCGGCGCTAGTGGCACACCGCTTGCTCTTCTTCCATGATGTGTGCACCCACTCCTCTCCATCGTGGCATCCATCAAATGCGTTCAAGAGTATATTCGACGTAACACGTGTATGCTGCTGTTCGGCAGTCGCAGTTTGGGCATCATCGTAGCAAGATATCGCCGACTCGGATTGAAAAGGTGTCACAGTAAGGCTACTAGTAAGTTTTGATGGGTTCATTGTCCCAGCGGTTTGATGCATTTTACTCATATACTCCAACGCTTAGAACGCCCTTTTGAAGTGTAACATGCGTACCCAGCACATCCAGATGTAATTCGAGTCGCCGAGTCATGCCTGTGCCAGTGCCAGGCCGCGAAGTCTTGATGACATAGTACATGGGATGGAAGTAAGTCATTTAGATCCGATTACCATCGATACTTGAGCCACCAGAAAGGATGCTAATGCGAATATTTTCACAGGGCTGTGAACTCTCATGGTTTTTATCCGCCGCTGAGACCCCACGTGCGGACGGTGGCAGGGAGCTCGGAAGCACAGTGTGCGTACACCACGTGTTCTCTCCTCTTTGCGGTGCGGTCATATATACGGATGCTAGGATGGACAAAGTGCCCCGTCTCTTCCTCTTTCTCCCCCTCCCCCGTATGTCGTTACGCCCTGCTTGTTCTCTGCTTCGGAACGTTGATACCGATAAATGGCGCTTCACGCAGGAACATCCTCTTCGATGGTACTCTCCCTAATCATGCTCCTGAGATCTCAGGGCTCGTGCAAGCACTCGCGCGAGTCGCGCGACCCAACGGAAGAGCAAGGGTCGTCATCGGGTCAAACCGCCGGCGAACGGTTTCTTGCTATTCCGCTCGGAGTATGTGAGAAAATCTGTTAACCACATCTCGGGCGATGGCAGTAAGAAGCGGTCACAAGTTACTCTCTCAGGAGGCGGGCGCAGCCTGGCGACGACACTCTCAGGCACAGCGTAATGTGTATAAGGTCGCTGCGCGCAAGCTGATGGAGGACCACAAGGCCCAACACCCGGACTACTGGTCCAATCGCAGAGGGAAGGACGGCAGATATACGTGCGCTGACGCTGAGCAGAAGAAGGGAAGCTCTGTCGAGGCGTCGTCGCCAGAACTCGAGGCAGTGCTCAGCGTCGACTCCCCGAGCTTCGAGTCGGGACAGTTGCCGTGCCGAGCGCGACTCCGCCCGTCAGCTGTCCGACGCCTACCTCAAGGAGCGTGACTCCCTCAAAGACGCACTCGAGAGGTACAACCCCGAGGTGATCAACCGCCTGGAAGAGCACTGGAACATCGACACGCAGCTCGAGCGCGAGGCCAACATCGACAAGCTCCCCCGCCCCGCGCTCAACTCCCCGTTGCAAGGCGACCCGCTCACTCGCATGCGTCAGGGGTTGACGTACCTCGGTATTCGCCGGGCTCTGGACTCGCACTTGATTGATGGGCAGGAAAGGGTGAGTGCTCGATTGTTTCATGGGGAGCGGAGAGAAAGGGAAGGGCGCGGAGCGCTGACGACGCGACCCGAGATCGCGGTGTCCGTGACCACTTCAGAAACACTGTTGTTGACATTCCCTTCAGCAAGTCGCGCCCTCTCTTCGTCGACACTGTCGCGTTCTTGTGCCAACAGCCTGTGGACAAGCATCATTTCGTCTTCATAATCCCGGATTACAAGTACGACGACGCGAAGAGCATCTGGCTCCGCACGGACCAGATGTACTCCTGTGGCGAGCAAACCCGCGAGGTGTTCTACAGCCAAGGGGACAAGACGTTCTACGCAGGGACATACATGTGCCACACCGGCCCCGCGCATCTTCGCGTGCACGATCTCGGAGGTCTTGGGAACCAGGTGCGTATTGTACCCCGCTTTCACCACTGTCCTGCTCATCACAGGTTGCATTTGGGCGCCTTGAACGACTAGTCCGTCATCTGTGCCATCGCGTCCGCCACCCACGGCGGAGGAAAGCGCCATGGCGACAAAAAACAAGCCATCCAGGAGCTCTACCGTAAGGGCATACTCACCGTCTCACCGTGCGCGTACTCGGTCTCGAGCGCATCGGCTTCAACCGACAGCTCAAAAATAAGCTCAATGCCGAGCGCCGCCGGCCCGAGGCCGAGAAGGCGCACCAACGGAGGGAGAAGCGGCTGAGGAGAGCTGGTCTGCCACTCCCGGGTCCTTCGTTGGCTGCGGTCTTCCTAAAAATGCCACCGCCTCCTCCTCTGCTGCCTCTGCTGCCTCCGCCGCCTTCCTCACACTTGTATACTGTCCACGTGAAGCGCAACAGAGATGAATACGAAGAGGATGAAGAGGATGATGAAGACGGCCAGGGGTGGGAGGATGAGTCCGAGCCCAAAACGGACTACAACGATGAAGATGAGGATGTAAACAGGAGGAGGACGACGAGGTACAGATCAAGTTCGAAGATGAGGAGGTAAGCGTTCCGATGCACGAACATCCAGCCGATGGCAACTTTCGAATCAGTACTAGGGCGGCCGCGAACTCGATATCTCAGAGTATTTGCTCCGAATGGATCAACTTACAGTACAGTACGATAGTCCGCGAAGCATACTACTGTATTTCTCGTACTGCGCTTACCATAAGAATGCACGGTCTGCTCTGCGAGCAGAGGAATTATTGCTTTAAAGTGTTCTGAAGTGTCCAGCGCGGGATTCTGTCCAGCTCGGGATTCGAACAGCCGGAGCCTCATGCGGCCGAGTCGGTTCGGTTCGGTTTGATGACAGCCGCACAGCTTGACTCCTGCACTCGACCACGTCGTTCCCTCGAGCAGGATGCCCACTCTTCTCCGACAATCGTACCGGATTCCTCGTAGCATACGTTCCATTACACCTTCGAGTCCTCGACGATTCGCTGCCATCCGACCAATGTCCTCTCAAGCGGAGAATGCACCGACACTTCACAAGTTCATCGTCTACGCGCCGGACATGTCCGATCAGGGTGCTTTGCAGCGTCGCTTGAGCGTTCGTCAGTCCCACCTTGACAACGCTGCGGTCAAGGCGAGGGAAGGTATCGTCAGTACGTGCGATTCCAATCAGTTTTCTTCCGATCTTCGCTGATCATGCACATCGTCCTGTTAGAGCTAGGAGGAGCAATGCTCACCCCAGAATCTATCGCCCGTGGGGCGGAGAAGCGCATGGTCGGATCGGTCTTGATCTGCGAGGCCGATAGCATAGAGACTGTCCGCAACGTCGTGGAGAGCGATGTCTACTATACCAGCGGGGTAGTGAGTTATGGTTCTTCGTCTTGACTCGACGTGCTTGCTTGACTAACAATTTTCCGTAGTGGGACAGGGAGAAGTTGGTGATACTACCTCTCGTTGTCGCCAATCTTCCCACTACACCTTGAATATCAGGAGTGCCTTTGGTTCTGGACAATTATATCCTGGCGCCCGTCTTGGGCAAAGACGTAGTTGAACGGCGTGGTCACCAGCGTGATAAAAACTCGCGTCAGACCAAACACGGATGGTGAGATGCTCGTGGCTCAAGCTCATCTAGACAACCTTCGCCTGCACATAACTATCTATTCGCTGCATGATTATGACACATGGATGGAGCGAGCTACTTCCATAGATTCGAACGACCGGACCGAGTTCGCAGTTCGTGAGTCAGAAATGTGGATGAATCGAACATCACTCATCTCCGGCCTCTGACATCCCTTTCTCACAGGCATTGCGCCCTCGGCCTTTGAAGCCACTGCTGCGGAGCAATCTTCTTGGTGCAGGTCACCGACCCCGGTCACGGTTGTGCCACCAAGCTCGACGCGATCTCGCATCCGCCGCTCGCGTCTGTCACTCATTCACCGATCACGCCTTGGATGCGCTTTGGAAGGTGCTTGAGGACATCAGGCCTTTATTCAAGGTCTTACCATTATATGGAAGCGGATCTCCACCTTTGGTGAGCGCAGAATATCTCTTCCATGAATCACGACTTCTAAAAGACCTACCCTCAGGCTATCTTCTCGAACATCACCCCAGAAGTATGGTCACGCCTCTGCTCCTACGCACAACGCGTTCTGGAGCTCCATCTTGACTGGAACTTCCTTGCATATATACGCCCATCTGTTTGGTCTCTCCTTGTAGCCAAGTGTGGCGGGCTACCCCTCTTCCCGCGTCTCCGACGTCTAAAGGCCCTGTCCCTCGACGATGACACGACTGCCCGCACAATCCCCTTCCTCTGTTCTACGCTGCGGTCCATTACCATGTCGTTCGGCGACGTCATCAACTCCGGGATTGATGACCGCGAAAATTTCGAGATGCTGCTCAGCGCTCTTCACGCCACTTCTCCGGGCTTACAAGAGATGATCATCGCCGACTATTCGGGCTTCACTTTGGAGCAAAGGCACATGATGGATCTTTCTCGTTTTTCTGACCTGCGACGCTTCGTGATCCAGGCCGACTCAAACACGATACTGAAACCAACCGGGTGGTCTCAAATGAGTCTCCTTATGTCTTTGGAGCATCTCGATCTTAACATTCAGAGACGGAAATATGACATGCCAGATTCCTTTTCGCTGGAGCTCCAAAACTTGCATAGCCTGCAGCTCCGGGGATCGTTGGAAGTCGTCAATGCCTTCGTGGACGCACTGGACACCCCCCGCCTCCACTCAGTGTCATTCTGGATCTTGCCCAAAACAACAATCGAGGATCTCCTCGAGCTCCTACGTCGCGCCCAGAGCAAGCTGCCGGCCAACCTCCGCAAATTCGAGCTCCATTGCTCTATGGGCAAGCCGGCAGGTGTTCAGGACAAGAACTGTCTTGAGCCAATCCTAGCCTCGCTCGTCTCCTTTACCGAACTCAGCCACCTGTCGATCACGCTCAGACAGAAGGTCGTCCGACACGTGTCGGACGCTGACATCCTCACGCTCGCCAACGCCTGGCCAGGGCTTATCTCCCTCAAACTGCAATATACCCCAGCCTCCCACCGTGCCAACGCTCCGGACGAGCGACCGACGTTTGGTGCGCTCGTCGCGCTTGCCGCTCGGTGCCCTCACTTGGTCTGTCTGCGCCTCGTGGACGTGAATATGTACGGAAATCCTGAAGCCGTGAACTCCACCGTTCCTGTCTTCGAGCACGGCTTGCGCGAGCTGGAGATTCCCGGGCTCCGGATGAAGGATTCCCCCGGGGTGTTTGATTTTGCTGAGAAACTGCATCGGCTGTTTCCTCGCCTGTGTCTTGGGTCCATGCAGCGCTTACAGAATGGCCGCGATCGTCATGCCCTTCCTGCTGCGTAATGCGCCGTACCCTCATTGTCCGTAATGTAGCCCTGTATTCTGTCATGCATGTAACAATATGGTTGATAGCATACCTCGTTAGGCATGTGCATGATTTGTGGCGGAGAATTTGAGGCCAGAATCATCGTCGTACCAGGCGCGGGCCTAAGCGTGACGTGAGACGCGTGACACAACGCGACTTGGAAAAGCGTGCACGTGACGCCCAGGATTTTGTTGACCTGCGGCCCCATTCGAGCAATCACGACGATCCTTCGTGAATTGGCGGAAGTGAAGGTAAGTATACTGACAGGATCACCGGTGCGAAGGCTATACAGCTCATAGCACGAGTGCGGTTGCAGGATCAAGCTATGGTTCTGACGGTGCAAGTTCAACCCGAGTCGAACGCGGCCCTGGCCTCCGAGTCGCCGCAGCCCGTATTGTCAGCGACTGCCCGTGCGCTGTTCTCCCACGAACTTGCAGAATCCATCTTCAGTCATCTTCAGGTTTCTTCTCCATCTTCGCTATATTCTCTGCTGGGTCTGGACCATCTCCGAAGGCATCCATCCCGTCGGACGACGAGCACAACATCGACGACCTCTACCTTGATGTCGATCCCGTGCGCTCTGAACTATTGCACCTCGATGACGCGGATTATCTGGAGGACGAAGACAAGGAGAACTTTCCGACGGAGGATTACGACCTGAACGAGGACAAGGAGAACATGCGCCCGCCTCATCTCGCTCCCACGCCTTGGGAGAGAACGACCCGCTCGCGGCAGGCTCTGGCTCACAGGCCGATGTCGACGTCAGGCCTCGAGCCGTTCGACGAAGAGACCGAGAACTCCATCGCGCCAATCCTCCTGGCATCCGTCCAGAAGGCGGGTTTCGACCAACTCCTAAGTTCTGGAGGAGACCTCGTCGTCGTCTGGGAGCCTGACGCATGCACTCCGCACCCCTCACAAGCACCGCAGCGCGCACCACCGCTCGCCGCTGCCGACGCCGCACTTCTCCGACGGAGGCCCGTCCGGCTTGCGCTTTGGAGCGGGATCGATGCGCGACGAGTCGCTGAGCCCTTGTAGCCCTTCGCCGCGCGCAGAGCGGTCGCAGCGCCGGATAAGGGAAAGGGCAAGGCAGGTCCGTCGAAGCCGCGCCAACCTCTGGCCACACTTGAGTTCGAAGAGCCCTACGCCGAGCCGCCGAAAGTCGCAGGCAAGAAGCGCACATCAGCACGGGCGGGCCCGGAAGACAGGGGGAGCGAGGACTCGGACCCGAAGGCAGCGGTGCGGACGCTCGAGGCGCTTCTACCGAAGCGGTCGAAGAAGGTGCGGGTGAGGGAGACGAGCAAGAAGGGCAAGGCAAGGGGAGGGAGAACCGTATGGCACGGGGGAGGGGTCGCGGACGCGGACGAGGGCGAGGGCGAGGTCGAGGAAGGGCGGCTGCCCCGGTCACGAATCGGCGCGCGACTGCTCCGGCATCCAGGGGCCGGTCGACGTCGCGAGGCCGGCCACCGACGTCGAAGTCGAAAGGGAAGGGGAAGGAACGTGCGACTGACGACACGGACGCAACGACCCCCCTGACACAATGATCGCCTCTCTGTCCTCAAATGTCCCTCCAACTCTGTCTGTGTTCAAGATCGAGTCAACACTGCACATCCCAGATGATCTCTCCCCCGTCATCGACCTCGTCCAAACCATTCTCGCACTGCCCTTACTCACCTCTTTCACGTTCCACTTCGAACGCTTCCCATTCCTGAGCGACGACGACCTCAAGAGAATGCTCGACGTTTGGCCATTACTCGCCGCCCTCAGCTTCGGGCGGAACTGGATGTAACCCCCACCACCCCCGGCGCTCGCACGCCCGACCATCCACATCCTCCCCGCGATCGCCGCGCGTTGCCCGGATCTCCGGATCCTCGAGCTGCCCGAGGTCCATATGAGCACGGCGCCTGCGGACGAGATGCCACCGCCGCTCAGACTCCGTCTGCGGACGCTCGACTTGAAGTCGCGGTGCGAGGACAGGGACCTGTGCGTGCGTGCGGAGACGATGATGGACAGGCTGTTTCCGTTCATGGAAGCTGGGGCGCAGCACACGGAAAGAGGCTGCGAGATTGTCGTGAAGCCGGTGGAGGGGATGCAAGCCAGATGCTAGATTAAGGAGAAGTTTGGTCTGGCGACGGGAGAGGGGGGGGTATGGAGATCACGAGGGGTAACTTATTGGTGGTGTGCGGCCAGTGGAGGATTTTGATAAAGTAGTCTCTTAAGGCTTGATCGAAGGGCGACTCAGTGCGAGCGGTTGTACTCGGACTCGGACGGCGAGTCTGCGTAGGAGGCCGTGGACACAGTGACCAGTCTCGGACTCAGGTTCTGCTTCGTATTCGGGCGAGGCCAGAGAAGACACGCAGGGCTGAGTGCGTAGGGCAATGGTGTACGGTCTTCTTGGCATATTAAATAATCGTTGGACGCCAGAGATCAACATTACCAACTGCTTGGCTTGGAGTCAAATGATACCGTAGCCTATGGCATAAGCCCGAACTCAGGCAAAGGAGCCATCATTTGAAGTCACGCCAGCTCTATTCACGACAACCAAATACATGACATTCATCTTCGTCTCGAGTAATTCTAGATAATGACCACGGCTCCGAAGGGCTTGACAGTGGCACAGCAGCGAAAGCCGCACAGATATGTCCTGGGTTATTTGATTTCCAGATGGCCGAACCGAATGGTTAACGGCCAATTCGTTGACGGGACGTATAGAGTCCCGACAACGGTCTCCCATCGAGGTTCCCCGAAGCGAGCGCGAGTGAGAGGTTTACATTGGCGGGCCAAGGAGCCAACGCAATGTAAACTGAGTTGTTGAGTAAGTTACTGTGGAAGGACAAAGCGAAAGGTGGAAGGTGGACCATGATTAGAACCAATGTCGCCCAAGCAACGGGATTTAGATGGAGCGATACTCACGAACTGCAAGAGAGGTCAAAAATGTCGCTTCGTTCTTCTGCATTGCGCAGTGACAAAACGACGACTGTCACGCAAGCGTGCAACCTAATGACCCTGTAATGTGCACGAAAGAGGAGGCATTAGCATGTGGTCACCGTAGCGTACACGATGGTCTGGAGGGTGGGAGGAAACATTCGGAGAGGATACGTACTCGCAGTCTGGGTTGCCTCCATTCCCCTCGATTGTCAAGAGCGGAAGGAGTCCATTGGATATGGTCGAACTTGAGACGGTGTCTATATACCCCACTGGAGACCAGCGCTCAAGGCCCGCACCGAACCCGGAGCGATCGCGGCGTCAAGATAACGCCTTGAATGCCGCGGTAGGATGCCCAGTGGTTGTCCTACTGCCCGAAAACCTCGAAGTCGAGTCTGGAGCCTCGAAGCTCCGACCCTTGATGAGGACACGCTGGCCGGTAGCGGCTCGAACAGCCTTGCAACCGCAATGCGAATGTGGCTTTCCAATCGAGGCCATCTCTGTGGGATGTGCGGATATAAAATCGAGAGAAGATCACGATCAGGGCGCCGTGAAAGCTGCAGCATCCGCAGGCACAAATACGGTTCCGATAAGGTTGCATGGCGTCCCGTGGAGGGATGCTTCGCACGTTCATCTTGAAGAGATCTCGTATGTGCAGCGTGCACGATTCGATATTCCTCCCGGTCGTGAGCACATGCCCGTCTTCAGGAAAATGCGCGGACATACCAGACATGAACCGTTGGATAACACTCAGCGCGGGTTGCAGTTAATTTATCCACTTGAGCACGTTTCCTAACGGACAGTTCTAATCACGTCCATTCCCGGACGGCGGTCAGGACGACAAGGCGAGAACATACAAAGCATTCATATTGGACCCTTGCAAGCATTGTAACATATATGTATGCTGCATACAGCGAAGCAATGTCTTGAATGACGAAGATCGCGACAAATCACCTAACATTCGATTTTCACATCAACCACCACCATCCACTACGATACTTGAAAATGGCCTCGCGAGTCGCACCAGGAGCTGCGAATGATGTATTGGAGCAATCAGGTCGAGCTTGTGAAGACCCTTCGAATACGGGTCAACTCACTAGTCTCACGAGCCGACAATGGCTCGGAGCAACGCATCAAGGGTACCTTGAACGCGGACACCAGTCGAATTCTCGACAGGTGCAAATGCTGTATGTAGGCGGCCAGCCCAGCCAAAAATGGGCAATGATCAGCAACGGTGCTCTGAGAACGACGAGCCGCGACTCTTACAAGCAGATGGTCCCATACGCCGATGACAGTCTTCGACCCTTTCGGGTCTTCGACACTTTCGTGTCGAACTGACCTGTTACAGAGGAGCTATCAGTTGTGCACCTACAGCCAACAGACAGAGGCACAGAAACATACTGGCATCACTGCCAGTCAGTCAGGGGGGGCTGGGTTTCCTCCAACCCCGTGCCTTCGGGGAAAGCGCGAGGAGGAGTCCATTAGGGAGCCATCCTTGCCCGTAGCATGGTTTATATACAACATGGTGCCCCTCGTTGCTCCACACCGAACCCGAAGCGATCTTGGCGTCAAGATAACAAGATGGTGGTGCTGCGGTAATCTTGAGTGGTTGAGAATGCGCGTCTGGGAACGTCGCAGTCCCCTTCCGAACGGAGCACGAATGATCGCATTGCGGCGCGATATCGAATGGATGCTGCGGTAACGCTTCCTGATCGAGGACCATTACCGGAGGACGAGGCCCGCCCCTGGTGCCAGCGACAGGCTGCAGCAAGCGAAGCGGTCAACGTTTTGACGAGGTTCGTTCTGGACCGGGGCCTTTCGCATCTATCTGAGACGCCGTATGGATGGCATCTACGACTGAACACGCAACAGAAAAGTATGCTGACTGCGTGTCGCACTTTGTGAGTGCATAGTCATTATCTGGCAAAGGACAGACGTACCACGGAGAGTGCGCGCAGACGTGTGTAGGAATCTACCAACTCGTCCGTGGAGGGCGTCCTTGAAGGGTGTCCTTGAACAGATCCCGGTTGTTCCCTCTCGTGACAGCGTATCGCCCTCCTAAAGCATTTAGTCAGCAAAAACGCGATGTACAATATTGCGAAAGAATGCACACCGCGGTCGTGCCAACATCATGTGTCCCGCATTCGACGTTGTCAATGTTCGCGCTTCCAGAGGAGTGACCTGCCTCATTCCACCTCTGCATGCACTGAAGCGACCTATGTGTTCGCTAAAAACACTTGACGCGTAGGAGTCAGTCAGCGCACCCTGATGAGAGTGGGACAGAGAACCATGACCACGAGCGCGATCGTAGTCGCCGAGACCTTCACAGGGGGTCGCAAGGTCGGGCGTGACGTGTTCAAGCGTGCACGGGCAAACCCCGACTCAACGGTACGATGGACAGACGGAACTGTGATCCTCATTTTTGCAGTCCGCGCGACAAAACAATGCTACACGTAGATCTAACCTGTAGGTAAACCGAAAAGTAGGCCCGCAGCCACATGCATGCATGACGACTCACCCAATGGCCTCCCCGCAAAACAAATCGCTACTCGTCGGACGCACGCCATCGTGCTGAACAGAGCTCCCTCATGTGGGGGCCACGAGCAAGATACACAGCCCCCGCGAGCCTTCAGCACCAGCAACCCATAAGTCCAGCATCAGCTATGCGCACCCGCATGCACACCTTGGTAAGCAGCAGCCGATACACGGTGGCGCTGGCCGGCAGGGCGTGGACGGGGGCTACAGCAAAGGCGGAGGACTTGGCTGAAGACTTGCATGAAGAAGAATGTTGAGAGCGGGAGCGAGGGAGAAGCCTACCTTGCGCAGTGTCGTATCAGTCAGTCACGCTCCGAGGACATCAAAGTATAACTAGTACGCACTTTCCAGAACTCATACAGCCGCTGCTAAGGCTGAGCGACGGTGACCAGACGTACCGCTGCTTCACGAACATCGTAATGCCTTGGTTCGCAAACCCCTTCAATATCTGCACCCACAGCGCCGCATAAAGCCCACGCCAGCCCTCCGCCTTCAGCCCCGCGAGTGACACGTCCATCATCTACGATCCACGCCGCACCGCTTGCATGAGTACCTTCGCGAGCAGGAGCGGTACAGAATCGCGCTCGCGGTCGCCCCGCTCAGGAACGCGTCGAGCATTGACGTGGATGGAGATCCGCGGCGGAAGCGGAGGTGGCCGAGGATTTGCAGGAAGAGGAATGTGAGAGCGGGAGAGAGGCAAAGCGGGAGCGTTGGGCGGAAGCCTGGCTTCCGCAGTGTCGTGTCAGTCGGTCTTGCTCTGCAGACGTCCATGTATATGTGATACGCACCTCCCCAAAAGCCGTGCAACCCCTCTTCGGTGTATATGCTTCTCATAACCTGGATAAATCGTGGCCCATTGGCCTTCAGCTGCTCTGGTGCTCCGCTCTCGAGACCAGTCAGGGCGTGTTCATCATTTCGGCCATCGCTTTCATCCGTCTGGAGGCGCACAGTGATGACGCCGAGCGGGGTAGAGATCGCATGGGTGGCCACAACTGTGACGAAACCGATGGCCAGCTCCGTGGGCGCATCGAGAAGAACCGGCCTGGTAGTGGAGACAAGGGTACGCTTGATGGCCTGGCGCAGCGGGACGTTACAAGCAACCCTTCTTAAAGCTGCAAGGGCGTGAATAAGGATATAGAAGTGAAAGTAGAGACAGCTGGTATTGAAATAAGCACAGATGCGATGGGCGCGCAAGTGGAGAGACGTACTTTAGCAAAGGTGTCGACGCCGTGTCAGCTAGGTGCCTATCATCCAGCCCTGAGAGGCCCTCCATGCGCAAAACGCGGCTGATAAGTCGGAAACCGCACAGGATTCCTCTGAATGTCCATGATCTGGTATGTTTCCACAAGATCGAGAGGGTGCGAAACCGTGCTTGCGGATGTACTCGAGAGCGAGAAGATGGCAAAGAAGAGGTCATCCTGGCTGAGATTGCCGGAGCAGCGCATTAGAAGTTGATCAAGCTCAACCGAGCGTCGAGGCATAGGCATGATGCATGACCAGTAAGCACTATAGCTGAGGATCGGGTGGATGATGACGGTACATGGCAATGTGCAGACGGGCGCCTGTAGTATACTAAACGGTCACTTCACTCGCCTGCGCCATGTGTGGTTCAGCAACTCCGATGTTCCTCTATCCACTTATGAGCTTGAAAAGCTTTCTGTGCTCCCCGCCCTGTCGTACTTCTCCGCTACCATCGATCTCACCATGACCGAGATATTGACGCTCCCTCCCACTGCGTTCATCTCGCTGAGATTTCGGGGCGGTCAAACATGGGCTCGATTCTGGGTAGGTTCTCGATCTCGATTTTTGTGCAGAATCGCCCGAGAATCGATAAAAAAACGGCCTCAGAATCGCCAACTCTGACCCTACCCCCTAATCTCCGACTCAGACATCTGCCGCCTCGTCAATGCTGTTCCGGGCCTCGAGAGCTTCAGGCTCCAGTATGAGCAGCCGGACGCGTTTCCGTATGACCTCGACGCGTTCTCCCGACCGACGATCCATTTGTTCGCCAACTTTGCCACGCGCACCCCTGCCCTCGTCTCGCTCACGCTGTCCAACGTTTACATTGACTCGCGCACCGACACGAACCAGCTTCATGGTCAGTATACAAGGTGTGGATCCATGTATCCTCCTCACTCGAGCCTTCGTCATCGCCGTCATCCTCTTTATCCTTCTTCTTCTTCTTGGCGGCTTTGCGGGACCAGCCGCCTTTGGTGGTGGCTGGCGTCTTGGGAGGCTTGGGATTATCGGCGGCCTTCGATTCCCTCGACGACCCCATGACTTCCCAGAGGACGTCGAGTGCGGGCCCGGAAAACGTCCGAAAAGTTCGCGCACAGTGCGCAAGCGTGTGTTGTAGCTGCGTCAGACGAGCGACATCATTGTCTGGAAACCGGAGTCGAGGTACCGAAGCTGGGAATCATGACCATGGATGAAGGTGTCGAAAGATGTTGTCTAAAATCTCGAGTCGTCCGAGTATGCGATGTCAATCATTGTGTTATCTAAATGAAATGCGACGTCAGTAAGGCGAAAGTGAGATCGCACCATGATACTGGCGGTGGTGCCGAGTCGCTTTCGCTAAACCCATCCCAAGGAAACGTGCGACATGACCGAAACTCGGGATCGGAACTCGAAATAACGGCACAGATGCCATGAATGTGCACGAGAAGAGCCATATAAATCTACCCTACTTCTTCGTCGCGGTGATCATGTTGAAGGATGGGCTCGTACATACCGTTGGGAAACAGTAGATGTTCACGACGAAATAAGAGACATTTGTGAAAAAATTCATTGACACTAAATATAGTCTCTGACTTCACGTCCCGATCCACGCAAGTAGATACTCACAGCAAAAGCCGAACCTCTGTCTTCTATGGCGTGCTGAGTGGTCCAGGAAGCAGGCAGCTGAGAGAGAGATCGTGATGATCCTCGATGAGAGCAGCGAGAGTCGCCGCCGTGGCCAAACAGGACCAAATAAGGGCGGATCAGATCTGTCGGGCATATCACATGGGCCTCAGTCCGAAAGCGCCGTCGGACCTTGCGTCGAACGTGGTGCAACTCTTTCCTCCCCGTCGACCGACGTCCCTGCACACCATCTTGCTTGATATTCACTCGTAGACGCACATATCATGAGCATTGCACACGGAATCAGGAGGGCGGGTGTCATCGGCGCAGGCCAGATGGGTACGTCATGCATTGGCCGCGTTCTCTGCTTCATACTCATCCGACGTGCTAGGTCTTGGGATTGCTTTCGTGTCAGCTGTGCACGCGAAAGTCCCCGTGCTGCTGCATGACCGCTCTTCGGCGCAGATAAAGTCCGGACTCTCTCTCTTTGACAAGATTCTGTCCAAGGACGTCTCGAAGGGCAAGCTGACTTCGGAGGCGGCTAAGGAGGCTCGAGATCGCGTCACAGTTGTTGACGACCTCAAGGGCTTTAAGGATGCGGACATGGTCATCGAGGTGAGCATTGAAACGCCTTTCAACACCATTCATGGTCTTCTGCCCGTTTGGCGTGCATGTATCATGTTCGTATGCGTCACGTCACATTCATATCGTACTTTACCTCTTCCTTGATGTTCGAAGTATGTGCACGCAAAGGAGGATATTGAGAGCGGAAATCAGCAAGGTCGAGACGCTCGGGCTGGCTCATCAATCGCAGGCTCGAAGTTACTGCTCCTTACACGAAGTGCTGCCGTCGACTGCATTGACGCATACTCATGTTTCCGAGGTGCCAGCTGCCTTACGACTGTATGTGCTGGAAATGTGGCCCTAGTGAGACTATATTGTCCCGCGCAGCTTCTCATGGATGCCGTAACTGGTACACGTGGTTAAACGACGCTCATTCATTTTCCCTCCATCGTGGTAACCATTGCAGGTTTCATGTTCGGGACCGCTGAAAGCTGCACGTGCATACAGGCTGTTTCAGAAAATTTGGCCGTCAAGCAGGGCATCTTCCGCACTCTGTCTGCCGAGCTGTCCCCCAAAACCATCCTCGCCACAAACACGTCCTCCATCAGCATCACCAAAATCGCAGCCTCGACTATTCCCGAGGGAAAGACGGCTGCTGATCCGGAGGGGAAGGAGAGCACGTCAAGGGTTGTCGGTCTGCACTTCTTCAACCCCGTTCCAGTGATGGTGCGTGTGCACAGCCAGTCGCTGCTGGACAACTCCCTTCACGGAGGTCGGAAGCACCACCGCTCACTCTGTACCGTTACCGCCTCACAGAAACTGGTTGAATTGATCGCTGCGGTGCAAACGTCGAAGGATACCCTCGATCGTGCTGGTGCATACGCAACCGCGTGCGGTAAAGGTGCGCATCGCATTGTTGATCTTTCATGTCTTCTCCTGTTCATCTTCTCATCCGTTGCCCCAAACCCACATCACCTCGAAAAACTCTAACTACGTGTCCTCCGGCAAGAGGTGACATACTCAAAGGATGTTCCTGGGTTCGTGGCGAACGGGCTGCTGATGCCCTTCATCAACGAGGTGCGTGGACTTCGTCCAATCTGTCCCGCGTGACTGCCATGCTGACACAAGCGTCGCTGCGAATGCGCAGGCTATTATGATGCTTGAGAAGGTAAGCAACCGACAACTGTTCTGCGTATTCTCCGGCGGGTTAATGAACTGTGGTTGTAGGGCATTGCCACCCGGGAAGATATTGACAAGACACTTAAACTGGGCATGAACCACCCAATGGGCCCCCTCCAATTAGGTACGTCTTCCGAAGCTTCTCGGTTCTCATGATCATGTCATATTGATATACCCCATTTGTCACAGCTGACTTGTGAGTGTGCTTCATCTGAGCTTCGTTGACGTTCCAGTGCTCATTTCACGCCACCGTGTCTGATTCACCCTCCATCGCTCTCGATTCATCTCGCACAAACGGCTCGTCCTCCCGGACTTCCGGCCGCCTCCATGGGCACACGTACACAAACATCCCCGGTGCCTGCTGCCTGGGAATTATCCCGGCCTCGTCTGATCTTGCGTGCGTCCTCTCGCTCGGTCGTTCTCACCCGGTCTTCGCTCTTTTCCATTTGGATTGGCAACTACTGTGGGTGGCCCCTTGGCGCTCATCTCGGGTGACCGTTCCCTTTTCCTGCGATTCTCCTCGGATCCGCGCGCGCCCTGGCTCTCTGTTTGGGCACCCGACACGATGACAGCATTGGGTTGGACACATGTCTGGCGATCCAGCAGACAATATACAACGGCACTGGCGACTCGAAATATCGGCCGAGCGTTCTCCTCGAGCGGATGGTCGACGCGCAATGGTACGGGAAGAAGAGCGGGAAGGGCTTCTACGACTACCCGAGTCAGTAGCCAGTAGCCAGGCGCGGATTGGTAACTTGTTCGTTCCCGGGTGCGCGTTTGGGATACGTCACAGTTCGGAACGGACGTGTACGTTTCTGTTCTGGTACCGCTTCTGTGTTCGGATCGACGGTCTAGCCCGCCGGACGTTTACTGCGCCTCTCGTGATGTCTTTATATTGCCTGGTCGTCCAGGACCCTTGGTGGTCTCGTGGGATGCGGCTAGGATCCGAGCGCTCAATATCCATGGTTTCCCTTGGGCCTGGGCTGTGATGCATGCCAACTTTGTGGCACTTGCTCGTCGTCCATTGAATCATCGGGAGCCATACCGACTGGCTCGTTCGGGCGTCGGTCTGGCGACCACACTCGAGGATGTCGCGTGACACTGGATGTCGTCTACGTGTCGGTTGGTCTGATGATCATCATGGACTTGCATCCGCGCTAACGAGTCGTGCACCCGTAGCGTCCGGGTAAGGTGGCTCAACTGCTCCGGGTTCTTCAGAGCTCAATGGGCGGCTCATTGTGTGCGTTGCACTGGCCATATACGTGAGCCGCCGGTTGGGACATGCCGTAGGCTTAGCAGCTTCAACGCCGATATGAGACGCGGAAGGATGTAAACAGTAGCATGGTTCCCGGGGCTCTCCGGCTCACCTGGTCGTGCTTCTCCGGAGTTAGATGTCGGGCCTCTGCCAAGTCAAACGTAAAAGCAAACTCCGCGCTTCTCGTCCTACCAGATGATGCGCGGGACGCTGCGTCCACCTCCATTCGCTGAGCGCGCTCTGTCACCTGTGCTTACATGGCGCACCGACACGCCAGTCGATCGACGCCTCCTTGTGCGCCTCGTCTTCGTCTCTCCTTGCCTAAACGAGGCGAGGTGGTTCAAAAGGGACACACTCTCCCAGGGTGATTCGGTGCGTTGCTGCTGCGAACGTACGAGGACGGACATGGACACTTCCCGGTCTGGAACATGGGAGCTTCGCTGTAAAGCTCGCCAAACATTCTTCTCGGAGCGCGCGTGGAAGCGCCATCGATGAGGAAACGTTGTGGTTACGGGGTTGATTCTGGCGGGCACCTTATCCCTTGCGCGTCGCAAGGTTTCAGGGTGACCTCGGTATCGTCATCCTGAGGTCAAGGGTGACCTCGGGCTGGCGCGATTTGTCTTTCGCCGCAGGGATCGTTCTTTTCCACGGAGGAAGCACGGCGTGGCGCTTCCCTGAGAGGAGATAATTGGCATGTACACATCCGAAGTTCATTATATCGACACTCAGCACTCCTCTCTAGCCGCGCAGGTCTATGGGGTGCCATCGCCTTCTTTCCCGTACCAATCTTACAGCTGCCGCCATCGGCGTCGACAAGCACCCTAGCTTCGCTGAGATGGAAATTTGCTGGCAGATCGAATGTTCGCTGCCATGTCTCCCCCGACTCGGCGTTCCCACCCACTCGCACGCACGGCGCGGACTCGCGGACGCCAGGGCGACATCGGCCCGACCTAGCGGGCGCACGCCGGCGTGTACGCAACGAGGCAGGCCTTCTCACCGGGATCGCTCGCTCGCGCCCCGCTCCCTCGCTCAGGGTCTTCCATCCCGTGTCGCGCGGGTCCAGCATATTCAGGAACTTGGGCTTCCCGTCACAGCGCGTGGACCCTTAGACCGGGTCGCCGTCTAGCGTCCGTCCGTTCCGAGACCACCTCCTCTGGTGTGTGGGTCTTGTGGAGGAGCTATGCCTTGGCGTAGTGTGAATATGAGATTTGGACTGTGGATAGAAGGCTCCGTCGGGCGTGCTGGATCAGAAGCCCTCGCGGGACTCGGATTGGGCGGGCGAGTACTACGTTGGGTGAGGGTGCCGATCACACGACGCCGGCTCATGGCCGACTGGGCCCCGTTCATCACCACGGACGACGAGAGATGAGATGGGAGTGCGCGCAGGCGAAGCGGTGGGGCGAGTGGCCGGAAGGCGTGCGGGCGCTCGAGCTTCCAAGATAGGCGTCGACGCGGAGGCGGAGTAGGCTTCCCGGGACGCTGGGTCCGCCCCGCGCCTTCGTGAAGGCGATCGGAGGAGAAGGGGTTGCATGCCATGCCATGCTATTGGGAGAGCGTGGCCAGCGGGCGTGTATATTTCCAGAGTTCGGTGCGGGGGTACTTATAGGAGGCTTGGCTCGCTGTTCCGAGCCAAGCCACTGCATCCCAACCCAATCCCATCTCTCCCCCTCGACAAGCACTCTTGTTCGCCGCCAGGCTTTGCTACTCTTCTCGTCTTCTCGTCGTCTTCGAGACCGCGTGCCTTCGGGTCGTGTCGTGCCGTTTCGCATCCTCATCTCCGTCTCCGTCTGCCACTGTTTGTCGATCGCGATGTGTGAAATCGAGTGGTGAGTCGCGTGCTTACTTAAGGCGGGTGCGACGAGGATTCGCCGGGCGTGGGCGTGTGTACTGATCGGTCTTCTCTTCTCCCTTCCGCGTGTCACAGCTTCGGGAACTACCACCGCGGGTGCCAGGTGCGCTATCTTTGTGCCCGAACGCTCTATCTCAACGCGCTGACTGACGCCGCGCCGTATTATTAGCACTATGTGAAGCTCTACGAGAGCGGGAACAAGACAGATTGCGGCTCGACGAGCTGCGCGCTGAGCACCGAACACAAGCACCGCCAAGGGCAGCGCACCTGCACCTGCTCGAAGGTGAGCCCGGACACATGATGCCGTGAACATTGATTTGTCCTGGTCGTTCCGGTGTTCTAACGCGATTCTATCATCTGTTTTGGGCAGGTGCCTCGCGAATGCCGCAGGGTGTTGAGCCTGATCCACGAGAGATGCGACAACTGCACCCGAGCTGCGTGGGCCTCGCTCGAACGCGAGTCAGGCCGGGTCTGGTGACGGCCTCTCTCTGCCTGGCTTCGCGGGATCGACTCGACGCGAGTCGAAAGCGTCTCGATGCATTCGACGCATCGCACAGTTTGGCTCCCCGAGATTTTGCTGTCGATGAGAGTGTGATACCGCGGGGATTGGGGTCCCGTTCGCCGTTTTCTTCTTCGTTCTTCTCGCATATTATTGGATCATTTTGGGGTTGCCACACGTCATTTATGTACTACGCACGCATGTAGCTGTATCAATATTACCGGACACCGCAATGTACGATAAGCGTATTCATCTCATCATCGCCAGGGTGCGCGTGCTCTCGAAGCTCAAAGACGGCGTCGATCCGGAGGACGGGACCGGAGTTGTCAAAGTGAGTATGGCCGCGTTTGTTCTATTAGGACGTGCTGGACGTGCGCAGTCGAGGTAAGTGTGAGTGCATGATAAGGCGATCCAGAAGGCAGCGACGGAATTCGCCGCATGGGCGTAGGGATGATTAGATGGATGTCCCAATGGCGAGATAGGAAGGTGTGCTTATGACCGAGAGCTCTTCTGCCGTGGCTGATGGCCGGAGCGGCGGGAACCACACGCTGTATGACAGTGGCCCAGAGCCGTGGACGTTACGGCACGACTTACGATATGTGTCTGTCGTGGCTAAGTTGACGGTTACTGCTGGTGATGCGAGCATTGCGGATCCAAGATCGGCGCCAGGAGTTGATGGAGAATTGCAGTAAACCTCTTATTAACCAGTCCTCGTGCATGATTTTTATGAAGACAATTGTCCACCATCGCGAGCGAGCGAAGGGAGATGGATGATTGAGGAAGGGTTCTGTGTTTCGTCGCTCGCGGTCTCGGTGGCGGCGGCGCCTCATGAAGGCGTCTAAGTTACCGGTTTTAGTTGTTTGAAATGATTCTCCCGACGTTCTCCCGCTCTGGCCGGGTGCCAGGTTGAAACGTCGCAACGTTGACTGCTCTAACACTGCATCCAGGTTCTGCACTATGCACACTTTGAGATGCAGAAAGGGCACATATTGCATTGAAGCTTATAAGCAACGCCCTAAACACCCCACCGTGCTCCAGTAGTCCGTGCTACGTGTCACCTGTCCTCGTCGAGATCTGAGTGGTTCCTCGAAGAATGTCCTCACCAACAGTCACTCCTGATATCTTATCGTCTTTGTGAGTTTTCCGTCAACTTGCTTCCTTTTCAGATATACTCTAACCTGCCATTCTATCCATGGGAACAAGGCTAAGAGCCGAATACTGTAGTTTGGCTGCCCTCAGTACGTCTCTTGGGTTATGTTAGTTGCCTATACTTGGCCGGTGATAGCTGAAGCTCGTATGTAGCACTAGTCGCCTATGACTGGTTCATCCGCTTTGACGACGAAATTTGCTCGTTTTGGAACTTCGGCAAGGGTCGCAAACTCACCGCCGCGGCGCTGGTGTACGCGTTCAGCCGGTACCTGCCTATCCTTCAGCTGGCGCTGTCGGTTCAGACGATCCACACGATAGATAATATGGTGCGTGTGCTATTGTGACGCTTTGCTCCTCTCAGCTGAGCCTTGTGTCTGCCGCTTAGGGGTCCGTGGTCTCGCCTCATGTTTCATGCAAGTCGTTTGACCACAAGACAATTACTAGGTGCAAAGCCAACTACTATGTCCAATCGGTGGCAAGCATGCTGCTGCTACTCACCCCAGCGGGTAAGTGTCTATATTCGCTCGGCGCGCGCACAGCTAACCAGTCGCCAACCTCTGCTGCAGTCTTCTCGGCCTTGCGAGTCTACGCCCTATCCGGGAGAAGCACGGTTCTGACTGCTTTCACGTTTCTGTTTTTATGTGTGCCGTTTGGCATTAATTTGGTGCGCTGGCATTTCCGCGAATCATTTGAATTTATACCATGGATTGATCATGGAGGTCCATAGGCCGATTTCACCACATTCTTCCACAACATGAACCTACCAAGCCCCTTCAACTGCAGCGCCGTGGACGATGTTCCTGTAACGCTTGATCACAGGTACGGTAGCTGATTTATTGTCTGTACGATGTCTCAAGTTGACGTCCATCCTGTGTCTGCTTTAAGACGTACGTATCACATCCGGGTCGCCGGTAGAGAAGCTAATGTGTGCGATGCTCCTTGCAGTTGTCACGGCAGCCAGGTCATGTACGATCACTGGAGATGTCATCGCGGTGATTGTCACATGGTGGAAGACGTATGAGATACACAGGATGCAGCGAGGACTGCTGAACCGGCCTTCTCTATCTCGAGTGATGCTGTACAACGGTACGTGTTAAATACGCCTTCTGCCGTCTATCGCTGACTATCGAAGTAGGAAGCATATATTTCATGTAAGGCCTCTCCATCTTTCCAGTCCGAGGATGATGACCGGAGTACGTGCTAGCGCGATTACTGCCCTGAACATATTCCAAATGGTCTTCACCATTCTGAGCCAGGTGCGTTCCTCCGCCAGTGTCCAAAACGAATGATGCTTATCCAGCCACATAGCTCTCGACCAACCAGATAGTCCTCTCCACTGAAAGCTACGTTGACACCTTCATCAGTCCGTATGTCAGCCCTCTCTCTAGCCGCCATCTACGTAACTGATCTCTGCCTCTTTCATCGCGGTCTCAAGCATAACAAACGTTCTCGTCTCCCACTTCCTCCTCAACCTTCGACAAGTCGACCTCACTGCTGCGGGACCATCCTCGCCATCGGCCGTTGGTTCCCTTCACCTTGCGGGACAGTCTCAGGTTGCATCGCTCCCCGCTTTCATCGCCTCGATGGGCAGCCCGGTCGACGCCGGCCTGGACTCTGTGGACGCTTCGACTTGTGGCGGGGAGGCGATCCATGCGGAGGAACAAGTGCATCTTGAAGGGCGCTCAAATAGAGCACCCGGAGGTGAAACCGATCACGTGGACGTCGGCGCGTAATTTGAGGGCAGCGCGTTCACTCTCGAGAACGGAGTGTACCTCATGTAACTTGAATCTTCGCCAGTCTCGTCAAGAATGTTCAAACTTCGCACACGCGAGACACATACGCTCAACTAGTGAATGGGAAAGGGTGTCTCTCAAGTGGTCATGACGTCATTCATTGTGGCCGCTTTTGGTGCGTATGACTCCCCGACTCCTCTATTTTATAAGTTTCGTCAGGCAGTTGGTACATGGCCTGGCTGCAAATATTTCAATATTCTTAGAGGGGTACAGGTGTGCGATTTCGATCGCCGTGTCCACATCTTCGAAGTTCAGCAGGCGGTCGACAGACGTAACACAATCTCGAGCCTTCTCCAGACCTATCTAACGACGTCGTATATTCCCAACCCTTGCCCAAGATGACCCCACTTTGCTATACATTTATTCCGCTATCGTAACCTTCCCCCTGTACGAGCCCCCGACTCTCTGCGCCTCCGGCTGATCGGAGCTTGGAGCGTGCCTCACCAGGGCGACCGCGAACGCGCTCGCGAGTGCAAACGCGTGCACGTTCGGACCGGAAAGCAGCTGAGACAGGCGCGTTGATGGCCCACACGTACGTCCACTGTCACGCGACCTCCCCGAGCGTGGGTCGCCAGACCTGCGCGGGTGAACGAAGCCGTCGGAATAGTTGCCGACGATGCCATGTCCCATTGTGGCAGATGAGGGTGCGCGACAACGTGCCACAGTCAGGCAAGACCGAGCCCCGACGTAAATCAAAGTTTGCCATGCATGGTGCGCGCTCGTACCGGATCCTAGCCGCATCTCACAAGACCACCTCGCGTACAGGACGGCCAGGTGATAAACGACATCACGAGAGGCACAGTCAGGACGCGGTGGACGTCTGGCCGGCTAGACCGGCAATCCGAACACAGAAGCAAGAACTAAGCATAATCATACCCGTCTGTTCCGTGTTGCGACGTAAGTACCCTGAACGTGCACCGGGGAATGAACAGGTTACCAATTCGCGGCCGACTACTGGCTGCGGTAGTCATAGAACCCCTCCCCGCTCTTCTTCCCGTACCACTGCGCGTCCACCATCCGGGTACTGCAGCACGCTCGACCGGAATTACGGGTCGCCCGTCCCGTTGTAGATCGCCTGCCTGGGTCGTCAGGCACGTGTCCAGCCAAATGCTGTCGGTGCACAAGCAGGAAGACAGGGTATGCCGAGGAGAACGGGAGGAAAAGGGTGCGACCACCCGAGATGAGCGTTACATAGCCACCTACAGTAATCCCTACTTCAAACGGAACAAAGAGAAGATAGGGTGACAACGAGACAACGAGGGGACGCACGCAAGATCAGACGAGGCCGGGAAATTTCCCAGGTAGCAGGCACCGGGATGTTTGTGTACGTGTGCCCATGGAGGCGGCCGGAAGTCCGGGGGAACGAGCCGTTTGTGCGAGATGAATCGAGAGCGATGGAGGGTGAATCAGACACGGTGGCGTCAAATGGGTGATGAGGCGTCAACGAAGCTCAGATGAAGCACGCTCGCAAGTCAGCTGCGACGATTGGAGTAAATGAATACGACACGAACACGGGAAGCAAGAAGCTTCGGAGGACATGCCTAATTGCAGCGGGCCTATTGGGTGGTTCATGCCCAGTTTAAGTATCCTGTGAATATCTTCCCGAGTCGGAGCGGCGATGCCCTAGAACACAACTCATTAACGGACCGGAAACATTCAGAAAGGCGGTCAGGAGGTTATCTTCGCAAGCGTCATTTCATCGCAGCAAGCCTTCGGTCAGCATGGCAGCCACGCGAGACAGTTGACCACGCACCTCGTTTATGAAGGACATTAGCAACCCGTTCGCCACGAAGCCACGAACTTCTTCTAACTGTCACCTCTGACCCCAGGACACGTAGTTAGAGTTTCTAAGATGAACGGGAGAAGACAGGCAGAATCGACAACGCGATGCGTATGCGCTCGTGCGATCGAGGGTATCCTTCGACCTTAGCACCGCAGCGATCAATTCTAAATTACTTGTTTCGGTGAAGCCGTAGGGGTACAGGGTCAGCAGCGGTGCTTCCGACGTCTGCCGATAGAGTTACCAAGCTACGACTGGCTGTGCGCACGCACCATGACTGGGACAGGGACGGAAAAATGCAGACCGATGGCCCTTGATGAAGTGGTAAAGGGCGCGGTTTTGGCGATGCTAAAGGTGGACGTGTTCGTGGCGAGGATGGTCTTGGGGGACAGCGGCCTGTGAACGAGTGCGATTTTCAGTTGTGCCGAACACAATCTCACAGTGCACATTGAATAAAGCATGAGTTGAACGATGTATTACGGCATAAGGGCGACTTGTTTGGGATCGAATGTACATAAAACACACCAATGCCAAACCTCCGGTCCATATGTCATTGGTTCGTTTCAAAATCCCGCATGTATGCGCTGGACGCGTTATTCCATGACCATTCACGCGAACGATAAACTTTCATAACCTGTAATGGAGCACATCCATGAGAGGCAGGCGTGCGGTACAACCCCACGCCTTATCCATGAACGCTTTCGTCCGCATGGATTACGTCCACAGATAGTCCTAGGACGAGGCCCGCTCCACGAAACATGCATACAACCACCAAGCAGGGATGGAACGATGGTCGTTAAGAAATAAGGCGTTTGAATACTCATCTCCATGATCATGTACTCATCTTGGAAGTGCTCGAGATCGTCAACAATTGTGACGCGATCTCGAGCCTCCTCCGAAGTCAGCTTGCGCTTAGAGAGTCCTCGGAAAGCTTGTCGAAGAGTAAGAGAGACGGGACCCTAGTTTGATGGAAGAGCGGTCATACCGCAGCACTGGGATCTTCGCGTTCACGGCAGACACCATGAAGCATTCCCAAGACCGAAGCCTGAATTCGAACACGTCAGGTGAGTATGCACCGGGCAACACGCGTAATCCTGGAGGACGTACCCATCTAGCCTGCGTCAATCACACACCCCAGTCTGTTTCCGTGTGCAATGCCGATAATAGCCGCAGTGAGGTGAAGCAAGAAGCGGTCAAGGGACGAGGGCAACAACGGCGACATGACTCTCGCCCACAACGCGTGCGATGCCCGATCGATCTGATGCGCCCAAGCGTGGCTTTGTTTGGTTTGACGCCCAATTCCGTCTCGGGCGGAGTATGCGGTTGCCCTTTCAAGATCAGTCCCTTTGATCAGTCCAATCGAGCTGCCATCGCCGACGACACGCTCCAAGTGATCATTCACCACCGCTGCATTACCTCCTGCCTGTGCACCCGTCATCTGTTAACACGTCTTCGCTTAACAGCAGCACCGCAGTGGCTCAGGCTAATCTCGGTGTGTCAGTCGTGACTTCGAAAGTTCATTCACTAACCCTGAGATATTTTCCTTTTCAGACAACACGATGGTTGAGAGTGCCACTGCCACTAGTCGTGTATTGGAGCGCCTCGAAATTCTCGAACAGGTATTTGACCACTTACGGCCGCACATCGACGTCCTTTGGGGTGCACCACTAGTAGACTTGGAAGCGCAATCCAACCTGGCAAGATGTGCTCGCACCTGTCGAGCGTTCTCCGGTCCTGCGCTCGACATTCTGTGGAATGTGATGAGTGATATCTTGCCGTTGCTGCGCCTGTTAGGACGGTTCGAAGGTAACCCACTGGTAAGATTTCATCCAGGCGGAGTCTGTACGGTCAATGGTCTTCTGACAACCGGGCTCAGATGTTAGTGGGACCTATCAATGCCAATACTGTGTCTCCGCACTTCGACGAATATGCACGGCGCGTCAAGGAGCTGAAGCATTTCTATGTCAAGAAATTCGATCCCTGCATATGGCCTTTCGTCGCCCATCATCTTGCCGGAAAACCCCTCCTCCCACTCATCCGGACCTTGGAACCGCGGGAGTTCGACTTCAAGCGGGATCCCGCGATTGGATTATTGCTCCTCAGCTCAACCCTTCGGTCCATCAAACTCGCTGTTCCTTCTGCGGAAGAGAGCGGCAACGGGATAGTGCCTACGACGCTTCTCCAGGCGACGTTGAACTTCCTTGGTACAATCAGGGAGGCTTGCCCAATCCTAGAGACAATGGAATTATCCCGCTTTTCAAAACTCGGACCGGATACCATTGATGATGTCCTTGGCGTCCTTGCTCGCTTTCCGCGGTTGAAACGGGTTGATCTTGGACACTTCGCCGGACTGACCCCCTCGAACCTTGTAACGCTGTTCACATTCCCTCACCTTACACATCTTATTCTCCGGCTCGCGGATTTTGACAGCGTCGCAGTGTCCCAGTGGCATAACCTCCCCCGTAGATCAGACACCTTCAACGAACTCGAAGACCTTGGTATCCGGGCGTGTCCTAGTATAGATCACGCAGCAGCTATCGTCAAAGCGTTTCATCCCAGAAACCTACGACGCATATCTCTGGAACACAGTGGTCGGGACGTTGGGCCATCCTATGCATTGTTCAATCAAACCCTCCACGCGATTTCCTCCCACCTCCTGATGCACCGTTCTCCCCTGCGCGTTTTCCACCTCGAAGGACAGACTGATTGGACGGGGCCATTGGAGATATCCGCGATGGTCCACGCAATCGCAAGCCTCCGCACCCTGGAGGACATCTCACTAGATCTCACGTTCGACCTACGGGTTTCGGATTCAGATATCTACACCATTGTCAATGCGTGGCCGAATCTCACGGCGTTCCGCCTCATGTATGATCTCCCCGACCCACCACCGGACAACGCTGCTGCGCCGCCCGTCCGACCTACGATCCTGTCACTCGTCCACTTCGTCACGCGCACCCCTTCCCTTGTCTCGCTCACGCTCTCCAACGTACACATCGATCCACGCACGGAAGCCCGAGATATCCCTATTGCGCGCCACAACTTGTCGAACCTAAGGCTCCTCAATCTTGCGACGGCACGGGAGAGTGCCAGGGGTCGCGGGAGGCCCGCGGAGGTCAAGGCGGCGGTTCTCATCGACCGTATGTTCCCTAACCTGGACTTGTCGAACATCAGGTTCGACTCGGGCGCGCCCGTCTACGATGAAGAACCAGATGAGTGGGAGAAGGTGCGGCAAGTCTTGCTCGCGATGCAGCATGGGCGCAAGCTGGTGCGGTGAACGGCGGGACGATGTGGAGGAAAAGACTCTGGTACTGCATGTTGTGGATGCGAAGCGGAATGGGAGCTGGCGGTGAGCGGGATCGTGATGGGAGAGGACTTTTGATGCGCCATGTTTCTGAGCCTGACGACAAAACAAGCTATACTGCCAAACAGCTCACGGTACTTACTGTATGCAGACAGCGCCAGGCACAGATATCAGCGAACGACGCCCTGGTGACCTAACGCTGTGATCCCCTTGGATAATATTGATCTAGGATCGATGTAGCACTCGAGCAACTGCACTAGGATTGAAATCTACTTACAATGTCCCGCCGTCCGCTCGCGGCCGCGTGCAGGCGCATCAGGAACAGCGAAATCATGTCGCCAAGTGAATATTCCGTGGAGCATTCAAGACAGTACCGCGTAGAGGGAACTACATTCCCGTTGGAAGATTAGCATATGCAGACAACACGCATGCCGAGCTTGACGCAAACTTACCTGTCTATAACCTCGAAGCATCAAAGCGGCTCAACATAGCCGGCTTCGCATCTCGTTCTGTCCCCTTCCACGCCGAATGGCACCGAGAAGCCGCTGAACCTTGGTAAACTCGGCCTCGATGTATCCCGGGTAAGGCAATGCCGTGCGTCCGAAGCCCATGTCGACGCCCGACAAGTCGAGATTGGGGAAGAAGCGGGACGTCGATGAGCAGACCAGCCTTGATCTCTCCAGCAAAGAACCCCAACTTGATAGTCTCCATGAAGGAAATGGCGTAGGCCATGCCGGAAGCGTTGCCAGTCGGGTTTCATGACATCATGGGCCGTGGCATGGAAGTTGTTCAACTCGTGCAGGCGCCTGCGCACATTGCTAGGCTACCACTGCCAGTGACCACCATCTACTGCCCGCTCATCACCGGCTATACCTACACCTCGACGCTCATGATGGTGCCCACCAACGACGTCATCGGCCGAGGAGGATCGCGCTGGCGTACTCATAATCGCCAGTGACGCAGCTTACTCCTCATCCTCGCCCAGGATGACCTCTTCGTTGCCGCCTCTTGCTCAAGCTTTCTCTGGGGCACTTGGCAGTGCAGCCGCGAACGCGGTTTCGTACCCTCTCGATCTCGTGGCGACCAGGTTGCAAACGACCACTTCGGGGACCCTCAGAGGAATCCAGGGCGGTTCCCGACTTATCGGCCGCGTTTTGCGCACGGAGGGCCTCGCAGGGCTGTATGATGGGCTACCGGCGGATACGGCGTCGACGCTATTGTCAAAGTACGTCTTCCATCTCTTGCTCTGATCTAAAATCCGTTCTTATGTCACTAGCTTCCTCTACTTTTACTTCTACACCCTTCTTCACGCCCTCGCAGCGCGAAGACGGGCCGCTTCCGACGTCCCGCTGCTCCAAGCCGTCAAGCGTGCGCTTTTCGCCCCTACCCGGCCGGTTCTCCTCGATGCACCTGCGGAGCTGGCCATCGGTTTCGTCGCAGGCGTGGCCAGCCGTGCAGTGTCTGCGCCGCTCAGCGTCATCACGGTGCGCCTCCAGACAAGCGGGGACGAGGGCGACGATGTACACACTCGAACCGCTTCCGGAGAGGGGGCGCAAGAGCAGCAGAAGGCAAATGGGCTGGGATTTGTCGAGGTTGTAAGAAGCATATACACGGAAGAGGGGTTGCATGGGTTCTGGACAGGTGTGTACCACGCATACATGGACGTCTGCAGAGCATGACAGACTGACGCAACACTGCGCAAGCCAGGCTTCCGCCCGACCCTCCCACTCTGCCTCTCTCCCGCTCTGACATTCCTCTTGATGCAAGTACTCCACCGCCTCCGCCTCCGCCGCGAATCTCCATCCACGTCCGGCCAGTCGGCGCTTGGCGCGTTCCTCAGCGGAGCGACCGCGAACGCGCTCGCGAGCGCGATTCTGTACCCGCTCCTGCTCGCGAAGGTACGTGTGCAAGCGGCGCGGCGCGGATCGTCGATGACGGACGTGTGGATCGCGGCACTGAAGGCGGAGGGCTGGCGCGGGTTGTATGCAGCGCTTTGGGTGCAAATATTCAAAGGGTTTGTAAACCAAGGCATTACGATGTTCGTGAAGCAGCGGTACGCCTGGTTACCGTCGCTCAGCCTTCTGGACCGCATCGCTGACTTTCCGCACTGTGCTCCAGGATTGAATGTAATGTGATGAGGTGGTACGCTAGGAAGTAGCGGCCGGATTGCACATGGTCGCGTCTGGAGCCGTTTCCTCTCGCGACTTTTTCACAAGTGTTGAAGATTAGGAGTATGTGTCCTGTGTATGCGTAGATTGCGGTTTCGAGTCATGTGGATATCCGTGACATCCGTGCTCTCGTGTGTAGCCGCTTCAACGGCCCCTGACGCTCCTCCAACGTGCATCCGTCGCCGTCCTTGCAGCGTGCGCGCTGCCATTGCGTTCACCGCAGCACCCGATGCGTTATCTTGACGCCGCGATCGCGCCGGGTTTCCGCGCGGAGTTTGGAAGTTCGAGGGTCCGCAGGGACTCGAGTATATAAACCTGGCCAGGAGGACAATGCCCTCCAATGGACTCTACCGGTCATCCCACACCGGTGGAGGCAACCCAGCCATGCTCGCGAGTGCGTATCTTTTGTCTTGTCCTCTTTCACCTCCCCCTATTGTCTCGGTGTTTACGCACGCTGTGTCGCCAAGCCGTCTGGCATTGATATGCTAACGACGCGTCCCACGACACAGATCACTTCTCGCGACACCATCGATCGTCGGCCTTCGTCGCCCCACGGCGCATTGTCCACGGCCGCTCTCTCAACGGTCTTCCACGGACCTTCTATCATCACTCTGAGGCATGACGCCAGCTCGTCTCGCCTTCCAATTGGTGAGTATCGTCCTCCGTCGAACACTTTCTCTATGGATACCCTTCCACCCCCATCCTGCCGTTGAGTTCCTTGTGCTTCGGTGCTGGGTATTATCTCATCCCCTTCAACCCTCGTTTTCCTCGCTCGACTACGCCGTTGCTGACCCCCTCTCATGTGCCGTCTTGCAGCTTTTACCACGTCGTCGAGACCAAACGGCTCTTGATGACTCATTTCCTCGTCTGCGTTGGGCTCGATACTTCGAACTCAACCACTGCATCTCGCGATTTCGAGTTCGACGTCTGTCGTCTGCTCGCAATGCATATATCATCCAGCACTCGGCCCAAACGACATTTTCGTCGGTTGGGCCGATTACGCTCAGGTTGGCGCCGACAGCCTCGGTGCTGACTTGGGCCGTCGCAAATCAAGTACCCCAGGACATCCGCCTCGTGCGGAACGCGTTGCCACCGTCAAGCTCGTAGGAGCCGTGGTATATACACTTACATGTAACAATGAGCCCAAATTGAATGTTGGTGTCGTCTGCCGTCATTGAAGCGAGTGTTGGAATTGGTGCTGCGTGAATTTGACGGCTTCGAATATATGCGTGGCGCACCCCTGGTGGCAGCGGTCGGCTCTGAGATCTGAGGCCTGAGGCACCACCTAGGCTGCAATCTTCTCCAGCAAGTGTACAAGGTAGGATATATACGTAGTGGCGGGATGGTACCGAGTCGAGCGTGCGCCAGGTGAGAAAGCCTATCAGCAGTATCGCCGTCGCATGTCACACACAAAGAGGTCTGTTTGTATATTGTATATTTTTAGGAGCATAGAACAGGTGTAATAGCGAGTCTCTGCCCATTCAAGGGAGGGCGTGGGGTAAAACCTAGCCTTCCTTGGCTCGTCGTAGATAACATACGTCCGCCCTGCCTTTGTGGCTGGAAGTGCAGGAGTGTCGTTGCCGGTTGCCCCAGCGACGACCAAAACTCCCCCCGGGACCTGAGTCCCACCAACGCCCGAGACTCACTGCGCGTGCCTGTTCCGTAAGTAAAGAAACTACGGCCACGGGCGACTGTGAACGCGATACACCGCACATGAAGCAACGAGCCGCACATTCACGCGGAAACACAGTGCACGCAACCACAAACGGCAATACCACCATGAACGATACACAATGCAATGCCAGGGAATGTCTTGATCGACTTGTCGCGCGGCGAACCTTGAATGTACGCTTGAATGACCGTTTGGATCTATCGCGTTGGCGGCGCTGAGGTGCCTAAGGTCAGCCCAGAGCACGCCGCGAGAGTCGCCAGCGACTGGGAGAGCACCCGAGCAGGAGCAAGTGTCGTCCACGCGAGTATTAGAGACATCGGCACAGTGCTCAAGGCCGAGCGTCGTAGAGATCAGACATAGACAGAGGACGAAGACAAGCACTCAACCATCCAGTCACGCCAAATACCAAGGTAAAGCCAACCGCCGCGCGGATCTTGCTCGGCTCTGAGCGGAGGCTTGAAGGACCGTTTGGGTCTACCGCGTTGGCGGCGTCGAGTCGAGTTGCCGAATGTGTCGCCTGGAGGACGAACCAGAGCCGCCAGCCACCAGAAGGTGATCACCGGGATCGCCAGCAACCAGGATTCCACCAAAGCTGGAGAGGATGCAAGCGTCGAAGAGGTCGCCACAGTGGCCTCGTCCAAGCGTTCCAGAGATCAGGAGTAGACGACGAAGCCCACCACGCACGGATCTTGCTCGGCTCCGAGTGTGTGCTTGAATGACCATTTGGGTCTACCGCGTCGGGGGCGTCGACTTGCCAGAGGTCTGCCTAGAGTACGCCGCAAGAGTTGCTAGCACCCAGGATAGTGTTGATAGTCTCGGAAACGTCGCCATAGTCATCGAAGCAAAGCATCGGCAGACGTCGGACGAGAGCCAGAGCACGCGCGAAGCAGAAGACAAGTACTGCCAAGAGCGAAGCCAACCCGGGCCCAGCGCGCGGATCTTGCTCGGCTCTGAGTGGAGGCTTGAAGCTTGAAGGACCGTTTGGGTCTACCACATTGGCGGTGTCGAGTTGCCCAAGGTTTGTCCTGAAGGGCGCCACCAGAGTCGCCAGCACCAGAAGGACAACGTCGAAGGAGGAGTCGCACAAGTTATCGGCCTTGATGGTGTCTGATACGTCGCCACAGTTGTCGTGGGGAAGCATTGTGGAGTCCAGATGTAGATGAGGGCCGGAGGACGTACGAAGCGGCTGACAAGCGAGTACTCAACCACCAAACCACCGTGACCGCCAGAGACGAAGACGAAGCCAACCACAGCGCAGACCGGTATCCTTGACGTCAGCCACCACAGTGAGAGTATTCTGAGATTGAGCTAAGCACATACAGACGGTGAGCGGCGAGGTCGACCCCGAGTCTTCTGTGGTTGATGCTTGTGGCTAGTCGCGTCGTCGAGAGGTGGCGAGCTTGACTGACGATGTTGAAGCACGATGAGCGACGAGGACAGTATTGAGGGGGCCAGGGACCTGTGAAGGGGAAGAGGGTAAGATGCAATTGGACGACATGACCGAGTGGTTGTAGGTGCGAGGGAGAGGCGCCCGGTGGGACGGTCGCTGTCTTAAAAAGGCAGGTCACCTACCTTTTTCGCAACGGCCCGGATCGCCCGGATCTCTGCTCGCCGCCAAACAGTCGCAAACTTACGGGTCCGCAGGGGGAGACTCTGTGGGGGCCCCTTCCTTTTCTACTGTCTGTTCGCCGTGTTCCCTACGACATTGCTCTTATTCCGATGCAACTGTCCCTGCATCTCACAAGAACGCCGCGTCGCCTGCCATCATTTGCGCGCAAGTTTCCCGACCATCCTATACACGAATCCGCGCTCCGCGAGGTTTCCCAATATTTTGCGCCGTCCCCGAGCAGGTGAGTTCGTCCATTATATCAAGTCCGTTTTCCGTCCTGGCAGCCTGCACCACCCTTCCTGCTCATCTTGCATCGTAAGTGCTGAGCCTACGCGCAGTACGGCCTCGCGCGCCGCGCTGTTCTGAAGGCAGGGGGCTTCCCGCTATCGTCATCCGAGTCCAGTCGGCGTCGAGCTTCGCTTTCGTGAAGCAGGCGTGACTGGGTAAGAGCGAGCTTCGACTGCCTGTCTCTGTCTCGCGGGTATCTGCCCGCCAGCGACGCGCTCACTGCGCGCGTTCAAGGATCGTCTCACAGCGGGGCTGTCGTTGTTCAGGCTATGTTTGCATGTCTCGCAGAAGATCCACGGCCTAGACGCGCGGCCTGTCTGTCTGTCAGACATGGTGTGTCGACCATCAGACAAGGGGGACTGTCTCTATTTCATTCGTGGCGCCAGGCTTCTCGATTGGCACGGAGCGGGTTATCAGGTCACGAGACCGGTCTTCTGCGTAGCGTACTTTACATGTACTTGAGCTGAGCTTGCAATGATTACTTCCAGTGCTTCGCCCTCGTACGCTGGCATATACATCAAGATCATCCTTCGTCCCTACGTTCGCAAGCTTGTAACATTCAGGTGAGCGAGCATTGCGCTTCGCGTACGTAGCATTCGCCTGCCCAGTCTTACTGTTTCTCTGAGTCAACGTATAGGTTACTGTCAACGCAGAGAGCGCACCGGCGCACCTGGAGACGATTTTCTCCGCCGAACATCAACTACTATCCGAAAAGCATAGACATGAGCTCCCCGAACACATTCCCGGGGACACAACGGGATACGTAGACTTGCGTCGGGGTGCTCGACTTTCCCCTACATTCCTCTCTATTACGCCACGATGACTTTCACGATGGGCAAACATCTCATCATGTTCCCTATGCAAATGTGGGGTACGTCATGTCTGCGCTGGGCATCATCTGCTGGCGACGGCAGCTGACCCGGGATTTGTTTTAGGACACACGCGCATGCTGTGCACGGTCACCGCACGCACGGGCAAGCTTCAGAACGGGAGGCGTTGTCCGCTCGTGTCAAGGCGATCGCGTTGGAGCACAACGAGGACGCCGTAGACCCGGGCAAAGGCGAAGTTACGTTTGAAGCAGCGTACGTAGCGATGCTCAACGGTGAGGTGCTTGTATGCGCGAAGATGAGCGAGCGGTGCCCTCCCCACCCAATGCGAGTGTCCGTGGCCATCCTGGACGTACGTCGCGTTCCCATGCGCCGTTCAGATCGGGGTGTGCTGATGTGCTCACAGATGTTCGTGCCCGACGCGTGCGAAGCGGTCCGCAAGCACAGTCCCGCATGCGACAGCGAAAACACACTGTCCCACCGAGCCCGCGGCTAGCTGAATGCCTGCAATGAGCTCGTCGGCGAATATGAGGTCAATCGCTCGCTGCCTAAGGTTGCTGACAGGATGCATATTTGCAGGTGTTTTATCGCCGGGTTATCCACGACGCCCGCCCCTGCCGGCGGGATGTTAGGATCATGAAGTTTTAGTCGCGCCGGAAACCGCTTGCCATCCACGCTCACAACACGGTTCTTTACGCTTTCGAGGTGAGCGGCCTGATCTATGTGTCATTTTCACTCCCTTGGGCAGTGTGCAGCCAAGGTTCGAAACGACGAGCTCTCGGCTAGTATCAGAACGTCCCGGTGTACAGGGGGAGACCGTCAAACCACCGTGGGTGGCGTGGCACGTCTTCGCTGCGCCGACAGCTCACAAGATCTGTTGTGCTGTCCAGACGCAACTCCCAGAAGTTTGTGCGCCGGGAGGCTGTTCCTGTATCGAGAAGCCGTGATCTACGCTGACCACATTCACGATTAATCTCTTCTGTGATATCGCGCTTGTGCCACCGCCAGCGGTGAGTGATAACACACATACTCCACAATGCAGTACTCGATTCCAGGTCTATTTGGCACTCTCTCCGGTTCAAGGCGGCAGTGGCGAGTACTCGTGCACTTGCTCGCCTGTGTGTCCACGGTCAAGCCGGTTGTCTGCGTGCCAGCCGGCGATAAGAAAGGACCCGACAATGCATCCTGTGGAGAATTGCGTTGCAACGTGAGCCCCGGGATGATTCCATATGTTGGATTGTTCGGACGCGCGTGGTTCGCTACCATCTCGCTCGAACACCTGGTCGGGTCGTTCTAGACGACAACAATCAGGACCACTTTGTGCTCCCTGTCATGTGTGGCTTGTTCGAGGTAATGTTGGCGGCTTCCGGGCATGGCCGGTTGGCCGACTTTGATACCTTCCCGAAGGTGATCCAGAGTCGGAATGAGCAGCGCACTTGAGGCGCCGCCACAAGGGCCCTGTCCTCAGGCCTATAAAATGCGGCTCAGCAATGAGCATTGGTACCACAAGTTGCTCCCCCATCTTCCTGCCTCTTCACCAACCACTTTCACAACCATGGCCTCTGCCGCTGCATCTGCCTTTTCTGATGCCGTGTCCGTTTTGTGAGTTTTCATCAACTGCCAGGGTTTCTCTGAGCTGACCATTCATCTCTGTCCGGACATGGTTGTTGTCGCAAGACAGACAAAGGAGTACTATGGCACCGCGGCACTTGGTAAGTCTTCACCCTTGATGCCGCTGAGCCTTGCTGATGCATAGCGCAATGCCTAGCCCTCGCCGCCTACGACTGGCTGATCACCCTTGATGAGGAAATTCGTTGCTTCTGGAATTTTGGCAGGGGTCGAAAGCCCACGGTGTCGATGCTGATCTATATAATCAGTCGCTACTCGATTCTCATCGGGTGTGCTCTCCAATTTCAAAGTATGTTTCCTATGTCACAAATGGTGCGTACTCTGTATGATTATTGTGGTTCTCGCTATAAATGATTCCAATTCCCTTAGGCGTATGTTATGATCTACCATTGGGCTGGATGCAGAATCCTCATTGAAAGACACTCCCAGGTGTCAGATCAACATTCGCATACAGTTCATATTAGTAATTATGTTCGCCTTCATTACCTCAAGTAAGTATGAGCTTGCTTGCCACCCTTGCATGCTGAACATGACATGCCTCAGTGTTCTCAACAATTCGAGTCTATGCCTTATCTCACAAAAACAAATATATGACCATCTTTACATTCGTCTTAGGTGTACCAGCAATTGCTTCAGAGGTACGTCCACTCAGTCAGTATCATTAGCTCCCCGGCCCTGAGCTTACCTGCGATATCATAGACAATAGCTAACTATTGGAATGGGGTCGAGCTATCTAGTCCTTTCAACTGCAGTAATGGGAATCCTATTGTATTGTGGAATACACTACCAACGTGTAAGCACTACTATCCCCTAGATGTTTGTCAAGTGAAATTAAACGAGCACAATGGTTCTGTTATAGTTATCCTGGCTGCTGGGCTTTGTGAAATTGCAGAGGGTATCCTTGTGCTGCTCCTGACATGGCATACTACATACACATCTTGGAGAATGCAGGGAGGGGTCTTAAATGGGCCATCACTTGTCCGTACTATATTGTACAATGGTGTGTATGATGGCCTGCACCAAATCAGATATTGGCTGACCAATTTGGTATGCAGGAAGCATTTACTGCATGTGAGCTGACCTGTCTGGGTTCCCCCTCTCTTTCCCAACTGGATACTGATATGGTGGTGTGGTGATTAGCGCTCTCACTTCATTGGACATCCCCAGCCTGATAGCCTTTCAGGCATGTACTGTAACTAAGCCTGTGTCCCCTGTGCTGGAGTCCTGAATATGCGTTGATAGCAAGCAAACAGTTCTTTGACTGGCACTATTGGCAGCCTTATCTATCCGTATGTCAACCCCATCCCCCTCCCATACACATTGATCCGCTCAAACTGCTGTTGAAGATTGTCCTCCATACTTATCTGCCGTTTCCTCCTGGACCTTCGGCAAGTGGACCACTCTTCGGCTTATTCCGCATCGTCGCCCTCGGCCATCTCCTCGCTCACCTTCAATGCAGCTGGTTCCCAGACGGCAGCAGAACTCCCAGCATTTATAGCATCAATGGGCGAGCCTGTCCTCACCGGGATAAGCTTCATAGATTCGATAAGCAGGGACGAGGACGTGGCGCGCATGGATCAACCAGAGCCCGGCGCTGACGATGAAAACCCGCCAACTGAGACTAGAGACAATGGCAATGGGATGGATGGCATGGGCATAGCACAGAGTGAAAGTGCTTGATTACGCTGGTGTGTTAAGGTATTGGTTGCAAGTAACCTCTCGTTCTCGATGTGGACTGGCGTTGACAATGTTTGCTTCGCAGCTGGACAGGATGAAACAAGCACTCGACTAGATCCCCTTCGACTCGTGTTGCATCAGCTGCTATCCTTTCATTCATCTTCTTGACTTGGCCGGGCCATAACGCTAGATGTGCAAACCTAGACAGACCGAAACCGTTCGATTAGCCTGCCATATATATTAGACTGCGTTGTATCGTATTTATTTTTCGAAGAACATGCTTATTTATCTGACAAATATCACTGACAACCCATCGGGAGTACGTGCACCGGATAGACGTATTCGATGGCGCCAAACGTTCATAGATTGGGGGATGATAGATGATAGAAATAGTAGATGGGCGAAGGACATGGTGATGTTCGAGGCACAGAGGATAGCATATAAACACGGTGGACAACGCAGGCGAAGCGACAGCGGAGATGCGCCAAGCAGTACGGGGAGGACACGAGACACCGAACAGCGACAGCGACGCAGAGAGAAACAAGTGGATGGCAACCGAAACCGCTCAGATCACATACACGTCCTCCTTCTCCAGGCTGTACTCCTGGAGCTTCCGGAAGTACTCGATCCGTTCCTGACGCTGGCGCGCCCTCTCCTGCGATGACCATCACGATCCCGTCAGCTCTGAGTTCTATCTCAACAGCATATTGGTGGATCACGCACCTCGTCCTCGTGAGGGTCCACTTCTTCCGCTGCACGTTTCTTCCCCTTCCCCTTCGACTTCGACGTAGGTGGTCGGCCTCGCGACGTGGACCGTCCCCTAGATGCCGGAGCAGTTGTGCGCCGAGTCGTGACCGACGCAGCCGCCCTCCTGCGCCCTCGGCCTCGTCCGCGACCCCTCGGCTGTGCGGTCCAAGACGTTCTTCGCCCAGAAGGCAAAATGCGCGGGGTGTGTGGGTGGTTCATGACCCTGAGCGCGGCGAGGATGAAGACGGCCTCCTTCTGGGTCTCGGAAAGTTTGGGGACCTCCCTCATGCGGTGGCCGAGGGAAAGAGCTGGAACTGCTGGCTAATGACGTTCGACACGATGAGCGTCGCAGCGATGCCGGCGTGTCCTGCGACCCAGTGGATGAGCTCGTACTAGGGTTACTGCGGCAGGGTGGCGGGCTCGGGCGAAGGGAGGGATGCTGCAGGCGAGGCTGGGGTGGATGCTGAGGACGACAAGGGCTTGTTGGCATGGCGAGGGACTATGCGGGCAAGCGCGTCGATGTAGGTGTTCATGCGCGGGTGGTCGCCGGTGAAGTGGCCCGAGGAGAGCACGCCCCCACAAACCTCGCGCAAATCGGGGATGGGGTAGTTGTCGTACGATGGATTGCACGGCGGAGGACTGCGGGCCACAGACAAAGGGCTCGCCGCGGGCAGAGGACTTGGGGTACTCGGGATGCGACTGTGTGAGAGCGTACCTACCATCGTCACCGACTGTGAGCGTGAAGCGCGGCTCGAGGGTCCACAGGAGAGGCATGGCGAGTGCTGGTGAAGATGGCAGTAGATAAAGGAGGGTCAGTGTATGCACCCATTTGAACCCGAAGATGGACTTACAATGAGCAATTCCCGCGTGAACGGAGGAGAGGGCGTCACCGTCATGCTGAGGCCGCCTTCTTGTCCTCGGACTTCTTCATGGCGAGTCGAGTGCCGATCGCTGTCCAGGTGAGGTCGGTAGATGGTGGTGGTAGGAGAGGAAGATGGGGACTTTGCGATTTTGCCCCGAGCGACTGAGCTGTCAGAAGCAAAGCGTTGGGGGGGAGATGCCAGATTGCAAGGGAGGATTGGTCTTGGTCGCGGTTTGGTCCCGGTTTGGTACCCCAGACCAATGACCAAAGCTAACCCTAACCCAGAGGCGCCCATGGCCAAACAAACACCACGGGCGCTTCCCGAGCGACCAAACCCAAAGGTTAACAAGTCCTCCTCCTCCCGCGCATGCCGGATGTTCTCGTGTAAAATAGCAAGCAAGTTCGGATTCGGATTTCATAGATGATCGCATAACGTACATGTGGTAGCTAGCGCGTATGGTACAGATATCAAGAAGATGCTTGGATACTTTGAGTCCACAAACAGAGTGAACAAAAGAGAGATGCGCGCAGCGTGACGCCAACGACCGCGGCCCAACTATCGTGGATCCCTTCTTCGTATCGTCGCTGTCGTCACCATGCAGCGAGAGAGGCACCTGGTCGATGCCAGTCCTCCCGCCCACCCCGCCTGCCTACATCTGCTCAGTGTCGCCCCCCGTCGTGAACGGCACAAGGGAAGGCTCCTCCAGGCAGTCGATGCGCATGCAGTGCTCTCCGTTGTATGAATCCAGCCTCGCGTCCGTCTTCCCAACGTCGAGCTCCAAGCCATGGAACAGCCTGAACAGTGCCTTGGTGGGGCGACCATCCAGCCCCGGAACAATGACCAACCGCTCCATCACGAGCGCCGTGAACGTGAAGTCCTCTATCGCGAGCGCGCCAAACACGCTGTTCTCGACAACGAGGCGCTGGTAGAGTCCTTGGATGGCCGCCATGAAGGGCCCGATGTTGAACTTCCTGCCCTCCGTGAAGATGCCCTCAGGCTGAGGGTAGGGCGGTGGCTGCTCGATGATCTTGCGGTGCTCCCCATTGATGACTACGCCGTCCACTTCTTGCACCGACTGCCGCATGCCGTCGCGGCAGACGTTCCTCGGGTGGTTGTGAGAGCTTTTCTTGTGCTTGGGGTACATAAGGGTCTTGCAGCGGCCGCAGATGTGGACCTTGCACTGCAGGCAAAGGCTTGTAAGTATGCGATCCCCGGGCACTTGCCCGCCAACAATTGAGTAGCACGTACCCCCTTGTTCTTGCCTAGATTTTGCAGCATGTTGTCAAACTTTGAGTCAAGAGAAACCGCGTTGGCGGGGCACTTCCAGAAGTTGCGGTCGCTGGAGCGCGCTGCAGAGTAAACAATCAGCAAAGCCTTATAAAATCCAAAACACTGCGACTTACAACTGAAATCGTTGTCACAGACGCAATTGAATATCTTCGTCTCCACGCTGGAGAGCTTTTTGAGGATCATGCTCAGGCTCCTGAGGGGATAGTCCTGCTTGTCGTGGTGTTTGCGCTCCATGATGGTGGCGTTGTATGTCGACGTGGCGCAAACATAATGGTAAGGCATCATCCGGAAGGTCGCCCACTTGTGGGTCTCGCGGAGTTCCAGGAAAAGGCTGAATTCACTGTAAGTCGAGTTATCGGGAAAATCGAGGACGCGTGAGTCCACCCCAGTTACGATTGAAAAGAGCCTCTGAGAGTGGGTGAGGCCAGCAATGATGGGTTGCGGGAGGACGGGCTTGTCAGTGGGAGCTGCGAGCACTGTGCGTGGAGCGAAGAAGATGCTCGCGCGAGGCCTGACCACTGCCGCCTGATTGGCCTGTGGGGGAGGCTCGTTGGGGCCTGCTGGCATCGCTGTCATCTTGATTCACCTCGGTTGAGCGGGCGTGCCAGCAACGTGAAGCCTCAGCTTCTTCTTTGGCGGACGGTCCTCCCTCGTGTTGCACATCATCGTCGAAGCAGGCGTGCTCGGTGCTTGCGCTTCTCCATCGCTGTCAGGTCGTGGTGCATGCATAGCGTCAGTGTTGGGTCCTGCTGCAGTCTGCGTGGGGGCGAGGGACGCGCTGGTGGAGGACGCACTTGGTGCGGAGGCCTTGGTGATGATTGTGGTGCACGTGAACATGGATGCGAACGGCGTGTACAGAGAGATGTCATCGTCGATCACCTCGTAGGGCAAGTCAGTGTCCGAGAAAGGGTCGATCCACGGAGTGGGTGGGACCTCCTCGATCTCTTCGATGTCTTCATTGTCCAATTCGTCTTGACGAGGTCGCTTGAGGCTGACCAGCTCATTCTGCAGGGTAATGTCAGTTCCTGCTGAAGGACTGATGTCATAGCCCGAGCTCGTCGACTGAGACTGGATGGTGGGTGGATAGCAGAACGGCTCGAGTGGGTACTTACCTGATCCGAGTCTGGCAAACCGCCCTTCCCCTTCGCGCCTGCGGTTGAGACAGTGCTTGATAAGTTGGGAGGTGTACTGCTGCGCCGGTGCGGCAAGGTGTGAACCAATGTCGGGTCAACCCTGATCTCCTCGAGAATGTTGGACGGGTTGAGGAGGTCGAGCACCGAGAAACTGAGCTCATTGTCCGGCTCATCCTTAATTGAGGTGAACGAATATTGCGCGGCGGTCTCTGGGCTCATCGAGATGAGCCCGAAGTGCTTGCCGGTGTCAGGTGGGTTGAATATGGGGATGTGGGTGATGTTCGTGGGGAGGGCTTTGTTGGATGTCAAGCGCTGACGTGTGCCCGATGTTTACTGACAGTTTCTATTTATTCAGACGTCTACTATACTTTATTAGTGCACATACCACACCGCCTGATGCGCCATTCCTATTTCTGTACGTTCTGCTCTGGCCCCTGTCACTACTCATATATTCGCTCCCCCACGCTCCGAGCACCTCAGTCTTCCTACTCCCGACTGAGGTGCATTTCCCCACGATCCTTATGTCTTTACGCTCGTACTTATGTTTACTGTAGCTTGCTCGCTTGCGCTCACATCAGGTATTTACATATCCAAATATATTAGTCTTCCTACTCCCGACTGAGCTTGCTCGCTCACGCTCGCATCAGTCGGCACTGTTCTTTCACAGGCTTGACATTTTTTGAAGCTGTCGATGAGGTTGTTCCAGAGCTTTGTGGATGCATTGACAAGATGGGTGTGGTGTGAGCCGTGGGTAAGAGCCAGGAATGAGATTGGATTGACACCATTCGAGTGTGCGATACATGTGTTGCGCCGGTGAACATGGTCGTGGCCCAGAGCAACCATCATCTCCAAGCCGCTCAGGTAGGAACACATGAGATCGTTCCAGCCCTTGTGCGATCCTTCGATATGGCTTCCATCCATTGGAATGTCATCCCGAGGGCGAGTCAAACATCCCTTCTGAATGTGCTCCAGCTGATTTTGATGGGTCTGGTGAGGGTCAGTGAAAGTGATGAATGAAAAAAACTGGACACGACAGACCTTCTCGGCCACCGTGCTCCAAACACCTCCGAAGTCGACCCATTTCCTGTATGCTTTCTCCAAACGTTCCTCCTGGTCCTCCTTCGACCGGTGGACCGCAGGACGCCCATTGATGGCGCGCGATTTGAGAATTGCGTTGACGATGTTGTTTGCGACCGCTGCACGATGCGGACTCTTCGTCCCTCCGATGACACAGATTGAATAGCTGTAAACGAAAGATCAGCACAACCTCTGGCTACTGGGAGCGACTGCTGCTGCCTCGAACAACAAGGTGATCACCGGACTCGCCGCCTACCTGACCATGCTTGCAAACGACAGCAACACTCGCCAGGCATGGGCGTGGAAGCAGTTTGTTAGGGTTCGCATGGATGACCTCCAAAGTGTTCGTGTCGAGTGTGCAATCAAGGGTGTGCGGTCAGACTTTGCTGCGCACGTGAGCCCCGGGAGCTCGATGGAGATGCAGCACTCGATTAGCCAGGTCATCCTGGACAGTGAGTTGTCGAAGGCGTCGTCCATCTCTGACATGCAGACGGACGACAAACAATCGGAGGGAGTTAATGGAGAGCCAGTTGTAGACAGTGTGGATGGTGTAGAGGGTGGTGATAAAGAAACTGCCGAGGGTGTAGAGGACCGTGCACCAACCCCGATGTCACCCAAGACCCCATGCGCCTCTGTGGACCCTGTGCCAGCCACGAACAGCATCACGGATGATGAAGATGACAAGGTCCCACGCACTCCTGTCCAGACCGAGATTCCTGCTCACAAGGTGCACTCCCAATCCACCGACCCGTCCACCCGCACGTCTGGAGAGGACCAAGAGCAAACTCGCCAAGATCCGTGAGGACATCCTCAACGTTCTCGACAAGCACCTCATCGAGAGCAAGGAGGTTGCATGGACACCTTTCAGAGCTTCTTTGAGTGCCTGTACTCACCGCATTGAGAAATGGAAGACGTCGAGGTGGACTTCGACTTTGGGATAGACGTCCGACACCATGTTCTTGATGAAGCAACAGTTGTCAACTGTTAAGACTTGTGGCTGAGCCACTTGCTGAATGTCATGTCGCCGTCGTATGCCGGACATGAGCTCCCTGGCTTCTTCAAGGGCTTGCGACATGCTTAATTGCTGTGTTGTGGGGTTAGTCTGACAGTCGCGGCTCGAGATGGCATGGTAAACATACCCAACCCATAGTTAAGCCGCCCTCATTGAGGGTGTTGACAATGCCGCCTTTGAGGATCTTGATGTGGGACTTGTTCTTGTCGACGAGGGTGGCCTTGTAGGCAGAGCGGAAGGTCTTGTCGAGGGAGAGAGCAACCGCTGCTGACGGGCATCAAAGCGGTCAGCAACCGCACAGGTACGTCGACCGTGAGAAGGCGTCCATCTGCACCCACCTGTCTGCGACCTGACATTCTCTTCCGACTCACTGATTCTCGTCTTCTGGCAGTACTTCAAGAAAATCTCCATAATTGTCTGGTCCGAAATCGACCGGTTATCATATCCACTCATCATTTTTCCCACTTTGTCGACAACAGGCTTCGAATATCGTGATAACCCGGGTTTCTTCAAGTCGATTTGCAGCAATGACCGGTTCATTCGTCCACGGACATCGGTGAGATACCAGTATTGTTCCCTGTGATATTCCTCTAAATGCAGCTCTGTAATAGGTTACGTCAGTTGGATCAAGACGCTGTGCACAGATAAAAAACCACTTACGCCTGATGTGCTCTGCCAGCCCGGCGGACATCAGCGAGATGCGTAGCTCTACAATGAGCCGGAAGAGGTCGGAAGAAACCCTGGAGCAGCTGAAAAAAATGGGGAGGTGTCCTGTGCACAATGGTGAGTCTTCGAAAGACGTGCCGATGATAAATAGTGCCTCTCCCACTGCATATGGGAGAGGACTTACTCGGGAGTTCCCAGTACTCATATCTTTTCCAGAATTTCGAGCTCATCGTAGAGAAACAGTATGAGCCCTCCTCTTTCCTGGATGCCTTCTTCGAAAACTTCTGCTCGCAATCTTGGCAGCGCACCTGTATCCCAATCGCCATCTCCTCTTGCATGACGCCATGGACTTCTTAGGGCCCAGTGGCACTCCAGCCATTGTACTGCACCTTCTTGCTGGTGGCGCCGCAATTTGGGCAGCGCCGGAGCATCTTGTAGTGGACCTGGTGGACAGTGTACACGGGCTTCAAGTAGGTCTCTTCTGGGACCACGTCTGCCGTCGGGTTCCGGATGCTCTTCTCAAGGTACATTGGTGGCTCAAACTTTGGGCCATAGAGCGGCCACCATGGGTCGAGCACCATGGTGAGTTCGCCGTCGACTGGAGAGCGGGAGGCCTCGTAGGTCACGGTGAGGTATGCGGCGATGTGTGACGTCCAGGCTAGCTGACATGGATCCTTAGACTGACTTTCACGACTCTTTTCCCAGGTGTTTGTGCATTGCTCGACCTGAAATTATGGTAAGTGCTCTCATGAACAACTAACTCTACACGAAAAAAACTCACCCCAGTGTTCCATTTCTCTAGGAATTTTTTGCACTTTTCGGAGTCCCGAATTGTTGCAGCACACTGGGCTATTGCAGTTGAGGGGTCGAAGCCAGTCATAACAGAGGATATGGTTGTTACGTCGGAGACACAGTTACTGCGTAAATCGGATGTGGGACAAGGAGCATCAGGACAGGGGGTCAATTGATGTCGACATTATATCGCAGAATTTCCTGTTCAGGGATCATGCCTCCGAACATTGGTGCAGGGCGCATTCGAGCTTGGTCATACAAACGTCTCAGCTACTTGCCTGAAATGTGCAAGCTCGGCAGGACCATGCACGCTGTAACGTGCACAGGGAACCTGCGCATAGAACTGGAGGATCAATGCAGAGAAAGGACAGGCCGTGATGGAAAGATGCAAGGTGGTACAGGTGTGCTGCAAGCCTAAAGGCCACCAAATGGTAGGGAAAGGGGGGGAGACTCAACTACGGTGCGGCCACGTAGGTCAACTACCATGCAGTAGTATACGAGGTGAATACGATCAGTGCGCATGGGCACTATGGAGGAAGAACAATGCAGAGTATGTGCAATCGCACAACGTACTGGTGAAGAGAGGCTCGAAGTCGATGCGGAGAGGCTACTCGGAGCCCGAAGGGAGTTGTACGCATGCAGGTATGAGAGACGAGAGATCTGAGGCCCAGGGGTAGCCTGTCGAATCCATACATCAATCCAAAACTAAGTACAAAGGGGATACACTGCGCATACCGCACAGTGGCACAAACACCACTAGCCTACCACAGCTCTGAAACGTAGCTACAGAGCCCATGTGGAACTGTACTGTAACCTAAAAGAGAGTCCGAGAGACACCTGCGACAGAACTACCTATCAACCGTGAGCTGAAATGTGCAGTATCGTAAAAGAGCCAAGGAATCCTGTACATGCCGGGTACAACACGTGACCATGATCGATGCATCGTGACCATGTCGAAGATAGCCACGCATCGTACTAAACCGATCGGAGGCCTAGCTGCAAGGCACCGTGCCATGCCACTGCACGTCCTGTGGTATGTAATGAGACGTGCATACAATTGAGGATGTACTGAACGATCCCCGAGTGCGAGGGCACCCGTAATTCATATGCATAACCGGGCTGCGAGGAAGAGGAGCCGCACGGTCGAAGGGGGACACGCACGATGCGTGGTAACCGCGCAGTAGATACGCGTGGTAGCCGAAGAGCCTGCACGATGCAGAAGGCCGAGGACCCGAGTCGTGTATGGTGCGTACGGTGGTGACCGATCGGTGCGAGAGGGAACCATGCGGAATGCGAAGATTCTGGGCACAGGGCATGTAGGGGACCCTACATCTCCCCCCCACTGACCTCTGAACTGTCCTTAGTTCAGTCGACGCCGCGTGGAGGTCGACGAACCAGAAAGGGAGAGAGCTGCGGAGGACCGAGGATAAAGACCATAGGGCAGAAGAACACCACACCCGATGCACCCTACTTCACACACGATGAGCGCGCTCAACAACATGGAACAGCACTGCAACGAGGTCTGCGTGATCCTGCTGCCGAAGGCCGAAGATACGGTGGAGCGCCAGATAGCTGAGCTGCAAATCGTTGTGAACGGGGAAGCATTCATCGAGGCGGATGTGAAGAAGTGTCTGGACCGCCTCATGCTAGGGCTTGTATGTCTTCGCATCATTAACCATTGGCCTCATGCTCACCGCGTGGTGCAGGGAGCGCTGCTGCGCATCTGTTCGGATTCCACCGTCATCCTGTCAGCCACCAACCAGGTCAGGCTGATGCTCGAGATGTGGAATGTGCCCGAAATCCTGCAGCACTTTGACGCGGAATTCGACCGAGTATGGCGCAAAGCGCTCACAAGCGAGCTCTGGTTGCAGTGGGCAGCGGCGAAGACGTATCGGGATATGGCGTTCTCGTTCTGGTACATTCTGGAGCATGCAGGAATGAACCTCTGTGCCACAGACCAAGCACGCGTTGAGGAGTTCATCCATTGGTCCACGTGCAACGAGGCAGACACGCGCCGTGAGTACGCCAGTTTCAATGGAGTGCCGTTACAAGAAGTCGAATGAGGCCAGCAGCCGAACAAGGGCTCTCCAACCAGTCCGGCGAAGCATGGTGAGTCAATGCGTCCCAATGCGGACGGGCGGAAGCTGACAACTTGACATAAGATGAATGCCATCGACAGCGCGGTCGAAGCCTGGCGACCGCTGCACACGGTATCCAGTGATCAGCGGAGCGACTTGAGGTCAATAGAGGACGATTAGAAATGATTGAGGAAAAAGGCGGTGCTTCCGGACGGATTAGGTAGTCGAAACGCGCATGCTGTGATTTGGAATCCGAAGACGGGTAGAAGCTTGATGTGTGACGTAACAGACGCGCCAACCGCTCAGTGCCGCTCACGTGGTGTGGACCCTGAGGAACGCTTCCTGAAGTCGTGCAGAAGCAGAGAGAGGACGTCCAAGGCGGCCATATAGACTTGAGCATCGGAAGTTGTCACCTCTTTTGCGCACCCACTTCCTCGCCTACCCCTCATCACCTGTCTCTCCACCATAAGTCGCTCCTCCACCGAACTCCACATGGTCACGCTTCAAGACCTGCATGTGCACTACATCTTGCCCTGGCTCAACCACCCGGCCACCGACATCGTGCCGCTCGTCTGCCTCATCAGCGAGCTCATCTCGCTCAGCGACTCGCGCAACACCGTCGCACGGAGCGAGCTCCACGACCGGTTTCTCGAGGCGGTCACTGCACTTCCCGACCTGGTGCTGCCGGACGAACACTTTACTTGGTTTGGTGACCTCATGTGGACGCACTCATCGCCAGAGGAGGTCAAACGCGTCGTCCTATTGTACAGCCAATGGACACAGCCCCGCATGCTCGAGGTGGTGCGCGTGCGATGCGCGGAACTTGAGACCCGCCACGCGGCCCTCCATGTGGAGCGTCAAGGTGTCCAAGCGCAGGTCGAAAACGAGGACCTTTTTGTGGAAGAAGGCCACGCCGCCAAGAAGGAGATCAACGGTCGCATCAATGTGGTCTTCGCAGAGCTGACACAAACCCGTGAGGTCGAGACCCAGGCCGTGCACGATTGTAAGTCACCCAGATGCTGCTTGAAGACGCTCGCTGACCTCCACTCTCCAGACGAGGAGCAGCAAGCCACCTTTGCGGAGGAAGGGACATCCACGTCGAGCGCACGCCCAGCCGCCAGTGCGCCAGCCGCATCATCCATCACACCAAAGCCTCTCATTGCAAGGCCCAATGCCCGAATGTCCACTGGGAGCTCATCCGTCGTTTCTCATCCTTCCACGTGGTCACACACCACCGCCCAACCCAGCGTGCTCCCTCCTCCCACCCCCCACCAGAAGAAGACAAACATGGGCAGCAAAAAGGGGAAGGCCCGCGCTGGCACTGTCGACGTGGTCATTGAAGTTGACTTGCCCGAGGAAGACACCACGCCCAAGACAGCCACGCCGCGCGTGTCCACGTCATCCACGGCCAAAAAGGGTCCACAGCCTCGTCCCATTGGCGCTAAGCGCAAGGCCGCAGAGCAGCCGGAAACACCTCCTGATGCCAAGAAAATGCGCAAGCGCGGCAGCAGCAAGGTATCATTCGTGTTATGGGGTACCACGCGGTGCGACGGGTGCCAACCAGACGGTGACTGCGAGCCGCACCTGGAGGCGATCCGCTGCGTGGAATGCGTGTGCAAGCACATCTCGTGCCGCCGTATTATGCGTAGTCACACTGGGGAGATCCGTTGAAACTCGGCCGTCATCGCCATCTTTAATGGCGTTGGTCACTCAATCCCCTCGACACTCAAGGGCAAGGACCGCGCGGTTGTCGAGGCCATCCTTTGGCACATCGAGGCGCACCTGGACTGGCGCCTTACGGTTGACGATGCATCCCTGCTGGAAGCCTGCCTCAAACGGGCGAAGTTCGAACCTCCTCGCACCGGCCCTACTCCCTTCCGGTACAACATCGGAGATCTGCCCGCAGTGCCAGACGACGTGCTTGACTACCTGCTGCACTCAGTCCCGGACGACGAAGAGACCCTCCTGGACCCAGAGGAGCCAGCGCGTGATGACTTTGATGAGCCCACCTCGTCGCAAACCCTGGCAGTCACCCTCGCCACATCGTCGTCCAGCGCCGTGCCCCGCTTCGACAAGGCTCCTACCACCACAGAGAACCCCGCGGAGGACGAGATCACCCTGCGCGCTGACGACCCCATGGACTTCGACTTCCCGCCCATCTCGTCAGACCCCACTCCTGCTGAGGCCCCTGCGAGCGGGGGAACAGTCGCGGCTGCGGGCCTGTCATCGTGCCTGCCGCAGGACCATCGTCTTCTCGCGCTGTTGCTCCCGGCGCGTTGTCAGGCGTCATTGAGGACGGGCTCTCGCTCTTGGACAGCTCGGTCCTGCACATCTGCAAGGAGTTCGCCCGCCTTGGTCTGCACATGAAGCTTGACCACGCGGTGATGGACTTTCTCATGAAGGAAGAGGAAGAGCGAACTGGGCTGCAGTTTGGCCAGTACCAGTCAGAGTGGGTGCCGCATTGGGGCAGCGAGGAGCCGTCATCTTCACGCAAGTAGATGGGCCATCGCTGTCCCTTTCTTGGTCACGCTGTGGTTCTGTCATGTAGGATATCTGCACCGCGCGGTGTGTTCCCTGTCCCATCCTGTCGCTTCAGTCTTGTCTTGCAGAAAAGTAGAAAAGACCGATAAAAAGTCCTTGAAAAGTCATAGTATCGTATATCACCGTAATCTCTCTGTCCTTCGTATATCTCGTCCATAGTGTCATCTCGCGTCATGTCTTTCATGTCGTAAATCATGTCTTGTCGTATATAGTATAGTAGCAGAAATAAAATAGCTGTGTGCTAGAAAAACATCGTCGCGTGAGAGGAAGTCGTGTCTGTCATGTAAGTAAAGAGGAGAGATGGAGAAATAGAGTCTATGTCATATAAGCAGCAAAGAAACCAAAGTCCATGCGCAACCGCGCGGTAGCCAGCACCTATCTCTCCCCCCCACTGAAACGTCGACCATCCCGGTCGACTGCTCAGCAAGACGGCTAGAACAGGGCGGCTCAAACATCATCCACAAGATCGGTGTTGAAGTCGTCAGCACCCTTGCCCTTGTCCGAAGAGACTTCAAGGTCGCATATACGACGCGTGTTGGCATCTAACCAACCGCGCGGTACGTCGATAGCCTCTGTTCGTGCAAGGTAGGGTATGACCCGGAACGCCGCGACGGGGCGGTCAAAGACAGCACCGTTGAGCTCAGAGAGGATGTACACCTTTCCTCGGTTGCGGGCGATGACGAGGTAAGGCCCCAGGTAGCGTGGACACATCTTCCTGTTGAGGGACTTCTCAATCGCCATGTTGTGCAGAAGAACCAAGGTGTTCAGCTTGCAGTTGTAATCACACACAGTACGGCGGTGCAGCTCCTCGAGCCGCTTGACAGCAGTCACTCTTGCTTCGTAGACCACCGAGCGGATGAGAGCGATCTGGTGCTCGCGCTTCTGCAAGGTCACCGTGCGACGAGCTAACAGGTCCTCTGTTGTAAGGATGCTGTTGGCGGTCAGAGTGAGGTACGTGGCTTCGACGATGTTGAGCAGCAACACTGGGTGCGTGCCAGTGAGTGCAAAGTAAGGGGAACAGCCTAGCCTATGACGCATGGTCGCGCGGTCGGCCCACAGCATGGAGTGAAGCTGGGTCGCCCACTTCTTGCCATCGCTGTCCATCGCCTTGAAAAGAATGTCGCGCATTGGGTGGTGAGGGCTTTCAACAACGCCGTTCGTGCGCGAGTTGTAGCCAGAGATATGGATGTGGTTTATATGGTATTTGGTCACGAGATACTCGAGCGCCTTCACTCATGGGGAACCATTGTCGGAGACGATCTCGCTGACTGCATTCCACCGCGCGATGATGTCCTGGAAAAGGAACTCGCCAAGCACGCGCGCGCCCTCAGAGGTTACGGTGCGAGCTTCGGGCCAAGATGTAGTCGCGCACCGCGTGTGAACGAGGAACTTGTGCGGTCCAGGCATTCGCGCGGAGTCAACGTGGACCTTGATCATCAGAGTGGCGGGGTACGAGACAGTCGCGGGGATGATGATCTTCGTCGTCTGGCGCACTTGACAGAGATGGCACGTCCGAACATACCACTTGATGTCAGAGATCATGTCCAGCCACCAGAAGCGGTCGCAGATGAATGCGCGTGTAGCGAAGTATCCACAGTGTCCAATACAGTCGTGCAAGTCACAGAGGATCTCAGGTCAGCATGCGGGAGGGATTACCTTACGGTGCGCACCCTCCGCATGTCGCTTCCACAAGAAACTGCGCTCGTCGAGAGCGAACTGAAGAGCGAACTTGTAGAAGCCCTCGAATTGTCGCTCATCGAGACCTGTCGGACGCTGCGGGTTGCGTAAGAACCTCGTAACCGCGAGCACCTGCTTCTCCACCTCGAGCGCAGAGGGCCTACGGGGAAATGTGTCATATGACAGGGTGTGGTCCAGTTCATTCTCCAGACGAGCGTCACACGTGATATCAAGCATCTGCGTTAGAATCTGCAACAGTGCAGAAACACGTGGTTCCACAGGGCATGGGAGTTCCTCCTTGGAGCGCAACGGGGCATCGCCAAGGTGAGGAGGCCAGATTACTTCTGCGGTGAAACTGTAGAGCTTGTCGACCCACTCTTCAAAGTTGTCATCTTCCGGCGGAGGATCCCCTTCTTGTGGGGGACGATGTGAAAGACCGTCTGGCGCGTGGCGCTTGCCCGGTACGTGCACAAGCTCGAAGTGGAACATTAGGATGGACATGATCCACTGGTTAACGGATGCGGACGGGATGATGTCAGGGTTCGAGAGCATCCCTTGGATGTACCGCGCATCGACCTCAATGATGAAGTGTCGAACGCCAACCAGCCATAGGCGAAGAGCGCCTAACGCGTGGTAAAGACCGTAGATCTCCAATTTCGGTTGCGAGAAATGCTGCTCACGCGCGTTGAGCGTGATTGAGCTGAAGCGGTTGTAGTACCATACGGAGGGCTTCTTTGGGTCCTGTTGGCACAGAAGGAATCCAACTGCCATCCAAGACATATCGACACCTAGGATGACAGGAGTGTTCGACTCGTAGTCGAGCGCACGAAGCGCAGGGGAGTCCATCAGCGCCTGCTTCAACGCGGCCATTGCTTCGTCCTGCACGGTGCCCCACTCAAACTTGATGTCCTTGCGGGTCAGCTGCACAAGAGGATGCGCGAGCTTCGCGAAGTTGAGGATGAAAATGCGCGTGACACCGATAGTCCCTAGGAAGGCACGAACGTTTGAAAGGTCACGGCACGGCCCCCAAGCAGTAACCACGCGGACGTGGTCGGTGTCCGGCAGTCGACCGATCAGTGTGCAGTGGTGGCCGATTACCATGCCATCGAGAACGAATGCGACGTTGATACACTATCCCAGGGCCTGTGTACAGTCGGGACGACCGAGGGCTGAGGGAGGCGAGGTCGGAGCGACGTCGCCGGTGCGGAGGGCGAGTACGGTCTCGAGTTCCCTTTGGTCGCGATCGTAACCAGTGCCGAGGAGAAGAGAGGGGAAAGAGCGTGTGGTGTCGAAGGTCGAAAGTCGCGGTAAAAGTCGCGCGACGAGTCGCTGTCGCTGTCGCAAATCGGTCGATCGGTGGTCGCTGTCGCAAGTCGCAATCGCAGTCGCTAGCTACACCCGACAGAGGACGATGTCGAGTCGCACTTGCTCGTCGGAGAAATGAGAGGTAAAGGGTGGGGGTCCAAGATTGTCTGCCCGAACGGCAGTGACAGGGGTTAAGTACACTGGTAACAGTAGCTACGCCCGACAGCGACGGACTAGACTGCCTCGTGTCGACTAGCGATCATAAAACCAACGTCGGAAACCCTCCGGAACTCCAGCGATCGGTACGCGACCGCGACCGGATTGGGCAACCACAGTCGGCTTGTCTTGGCGGGTCGTGATCGCTGTCGCGCAGTCGCGCGACTCATCGGTTCCCGGTCGTCGCGACCCGCACCTGTCGCGTAAGTAATCTTTCGTGAGGGACGGTCCGCGACCCATCGCGCTGCGCGACGGAGAAGGCAACTGAGTGACTTAACTTGTGGCCCGTCACTGTGCGACCGTGTGGTCAGTCGGGGACGGGCCAAGTTGCGACGCCAGCAGTGGCCGAGTACGTTCGGTATCTTCGACGGTCTAGGCTTGGTGCGGCGTCATCGCACGTGTCCGGCTTCTTCGGCTCGCTTCCGTACCGCACCTAGCCGGCCGACCGGACCGCACCACGTGTGCCCAGGTATTGTAACCAAAGGCGCCAGCGCGCCGGCAACGGCCGGAAAGTCGGTCGAGTCACCTCGGTTATCCGAATGGGGCCATCGCGTCGGTTTCCGCGGTCGGAAGCGTCGGGCGCGCATCACCTCCCCCTTACTGGAATCTAGACCGTCCTCGGTCGCCGCGAAAGGACCATCGTGCCAGAGGTGCCGTCGCCGCGCGATCTTCTCTTCTCGACCGTTTGACAGGCGGCGACCTGCCCTGGACGTGCTTTTCGCGCTTCCCGACGAAAACGGTAATCCTCTGACCTGCCGCGCGACAAAAGGGCATCCCGAACTGGTGATCCCGCGACTCCAGGCATGCGATGAGGGTAAGGCCCAGGATGCTGGCGCCGCCGTCGCGCGTCACATAAAGGCCGTCGCTCGGTGGGTCTTCGTCTGTGCCTTCCTCGCCTCTCTTTCCTTCCTCCTCGCTTCGCCCCATCGCCTCCCATGTCCGACGCTAAAGGCAAGTCCCGCGCCACCGGCGACGACACTACCCGGGTCGCGCGCGACGGCGCTAAGGCCAACCTCGATATCCTCCTCGACTACCTGGACGGGAGCCCCCCGGAGACCGACGACGACCGCGAGGCCGGTCTTCAAAATGCGTCGGATAACCTGGTACGTCGCCTGTCGCCGCGACCCTCTTGTTCAGGCTGAACCCGTTTCCTTTCGGTCGCGCACGCGTGGCCGGCCTGGCTCAGCCCGATCCTCCGAGAGGGGTACCTGCGCTTGGCCGCCCGGCAAGTCGCCGACGCCCAGCGCGTCGCCAGGAAGGCCGACGTGATGGCTAAGGCGCGCGAACGCGCCGCCAAAAAGGCCGCCCGCCAGGCCGCACTCCCTCCCATGCCCGACGTCCTCGCCGGCGCCGCCGCTCCCCCTCCCTCGCTCCCGCACTCCCCCGTCGCGACGTCGCGACCGACGTCGCAACGCTCCGCCGCCGTCGCCGCCCCTATCGCCGTCCTCCCGTCCTCCCAACCGTCCTCCGCTGCCGTCTCCGCCGCCCTCGCCGCTCCGCCGGACGCCCCTGGCGCGATCGCGACCGGTTCGTCTGCGTCGCGTGCCGCTGTCGCCGCCGCCGCCCCGCCTCCCGGGTTGCCCGCGACCGGGGTGCCGTCCGTCAGACCCCGCCCTCGCCCCCGTCGCAAGAGGGCGGTCGCTGATCGTAGCTCGGTGGAGTCGGGTGAGGTCGCCGGCGAGAAGGCCGCGCCTCCCAAGAAGGTGCGACCTGACCCCATCGTGGTCGGGTCGTCGGAGGAGGAGCCGCATCGCCCGGAGACCCCGAAGGTCGAGCTGGGGAAGAGGAAGTCGGCGGCCGACACCCAGCCCCGACCGTTGCCGCCCCCTCGCCCTGACCTGAGTCTGCCGGCGGTAAGTACTTCCTTGTCGCCTCCCACCTTCGTAGCGACTGATCGCTGTCGCAGTGCGATCGCTGCTCGGGTTATGCGCTGATCGAGTGCTTCCTCCCTCGGGGGTCGGGGCGCTGCGAGAAGTGCAAAAACGACAAGAAGGGGTGTTACTTCGGTGACCAGTCCTACGGCGACTGGTTCGATGATTCCGGCCGCCCGCGTGGTAAGTCGCCTAGTCGCTCTCCCCGTGTCGCCGTCGCTGATCTTATCCCAGGTGGTATCGCTGTCCGCCCCTCTGCCCACATCGTCGAGCAGGGCCTGTCCAAGGGGTGGGAGATCGATCGCGACGGCACCATCGTCGCAGTCGCGCCCCCTGGGTCCGGTGGCCCCCGGGTCGCCGAGGCCCCTCAAGCCGCTCCGGTCGCCGAGGTCGCCGACGCCCCCAAGGCTCCCAAGGCTCCCAAGCCGCGGAGGGCCAAGAAGCCCGTCGCCGCCGTCGCTGGCCCTCCTCCCGCCACTCCCGCGGTTCCTTCCCCTCGCCGCGCTGCTGTCGCCGCCGTTCCTCCGCCCGTCGCCAGTTCCTCGTCGCGTCGCATCGCCGAGTCTCCCCTTCCCGTCGCCGGTCCCGCCACTCTGCGCCTCCTCGGCATCCCTTCGCCCGCCGCGGGTCCTTCATCGCGCCCCGCGGCGCCGATCCCCGCGCACCCCTACCGGCCGCCCTACTCCACGGGCTTCCGCATCCCGTCGCCGACTATGCGCCTTCGCGAGCGGCTGGCTGGCGAAGGGTTCCCGATGCTCGCCGTTACCGCCAACCGGCGCATCCCTGGCCTGGGTGGCGCGACCGCGGGCTTGGGCGTCGACGACCTCGCTGGGGCCGGTTTTTCCGAGGACCGGCAGACGTACATCCGCGCGCTCCGCGCGGAGTCCGCCTTCGTCGCTGGTCGCATCGAGGTGCTGTTGGAGCTCCAGCAGCATTTACACGAGCTGGAGATGGTCGCGACCGGGACGGACTGGGGCTCGGAGGACCACGAGCACACAGGCGACGATCGCGAGCCCGGCGGGCGGGGAAGCGACGACGACGGTGATGACTCGTCGTATGTCCCGTCGGGTGACGAGCGGGCGCGGGTCGCGGTAGCGCCAGTCGCGCAGAAACCCGTCGCGCCAGAGCCGGTCGCGCAGGAGCCCGCCGCGCAGGAGCCCGCCGCGCAGGAGCCCGTCGCGCAGGAGCCCGTCGCGGATGGGCCCGTGGCTGAGCCTGTCGCACCGGCGCCGATCGCTGAGCCGTCGGAGGGCCAGGAGGACGAGTTGGATGGCGAAGGGGATGAGTAGGTTGAGTCGGGTCGCGCCTTGGTCGCATTCTTTTCTTGGTACTGATTTTCTTGCAGCGTTCTATCCTGGACTTGTACGTGTATGTAGTAATGCCTGTCGCTTGGTCGCCTCGTCGCTGCCGTGTTTTCTTGTCGCTCTCGTCCTTTTCTTGTCGCTCTCGTCGCCGTCGCCGTAGTCCCAGTGTCGCCGTCGCAGTATCGCAGTATAGTCGTCGCTGTATCGCAGTCGCAGTCGCAGTCGCTGTTCGCTGTCTCCTATAGTGTACAATGTCATCAATAATACCAACTTGTCCCACCATAACCCGAGCGATTAACAAGAAAATATTTCCCGAGGGAAAGGCTCAGCGTGAAATCCTTCATCGCCAGAAAACCCTCGCCATCGCGACAAAGTCGCGATGGGAAATCGGTCGCAAAGGTGCGTCCGAGGTTGCAAAGAAAATAAACGAGAGACTATGCAGTGGCGATTGGGGGGGGTATGCAAAAGATGAAAGGAGCGCAATATGGAAGATATGGAGGCGGGTCACAAATGAAAACAGATACTCAGCTCGACTAGTCCGTGTCGCCCATCCCGTCGCTGCCGTTCAGCGATATCGGCCCGCTAGTCGGGCGATCGTCCTCGACACCCGCGTCATCGGCGTTCTTCATGTCCTCGAACCGCTTTTGCGAGATGTCGAGGAGCTCGTCGGCGATGTCGATCGATTGTCGCGCGAGGTAGGGGAGGAGTCGGAAGGCCGCGACCGGTCGGTGAAAGACCGTCCCGTCGAGTTCGCAGATGACGTACGCTCCCCCGCGGTTGCGGGTGAGAACGACAAGCGGCCCGAGGTATCGCGGTCGCATCTTGCGGTTGAGTGCCTTCTCAATCTGCGTGTGTCGGAGGAGGACAAGGTCGCCGCGTTTGAAGTCGAAGTCGCGTATGGTCGTTGCGTGGTCGCGCTCGAACTTGTACGCTGCTCGAAGTCGCGCTCGGTAGACGTCGGACTGGAGGTCGGCGATCTGGTCTTGCCGCTTCTGGAGCGCAGTCGCGCGCTGCGTGATGAGATCGGTCATTGACAGGATCGAGTCGGGCGGTGGGAGCAGATAGGTCGCTTCGCCGATGTCGAATGGCAGGATCGGATGACAACCTGTAGCCGCGAAGTATGGTGAGCAGCCCATGCGACGTCGCGTAGTTACCCTTTCTGCCCAGAAGGCGAAATGAGCGACTTGCGACCACTTCGTCTCGTCGCCGTCGGCGGCCTTGAACAGAACCTGTCGCACGTCGAAGTGGGGTCGCTCGACGATACCGTTCGCCCGCGAGTTGTAACCGCTGATTCGGATATGTCGGAGGTGATACTTGCGTGCGAGGTAGCCAGCCGCTTTGACGAAAGCCGCGCCGTTGTCGGTGACGATCTCTGCGAGGCCACCCCAGCGACAGATGACGTCTTGGAACAGCCAGTCGCCGAGGGTCTTCTCGGTCTCGACGCGGAGCATGCGCCACTCCGGGTAGTGCGAGATCGCGCAGCGCGCTTGGACGATGTACTTGAAGCCGCCGGAGGCGGGCATGTGCATGGTGTCGATGTGGACTCGCGCGAACAACGGTGCGGGTGTCGCGACCGTCGGTGGGATAAGGACCTGTCGCGTCTGTCTCGTCTGGCAGAGATGGCAAGTGCGAACGTACCAAGTGACGTCCTCACGGAGGGACGGCCACCAGAATCGCTCCGCGATGAACTGCAACGTCGCATAATTGCCGCGATGACCTATGTCGTCGTGCGCCTGTCGGAGGATCGCGAGTCGCTGGCCGAGGCCGACTACGAGCTTGTGTGCGCCGTGCGAGTCCTTTCGCCACAGTCGGTCGCCGTCGACGAAGTGCTGCTGGCAGTACTTGATAAACTGCGGGTACGCCTTGTCGGAGATGTCGCTCGGTTGTCGGAGGTCGCGGAGCCACCTCTTGACCTTGTCGAGTCGCTCGTTCGCTCGCCGAGTGAAGTCGGAAGTCGGCATGTCGCTCGACGTGGTCGCAGTGTCGCTTGTCGGTTCCTGGTTGGTCGGTCCCTCCCCCTCACTGAAATCCCGACCGTCCCCGGTCGGAGACGCGATCGTGAAAAGTTGCAGGGGAGAGGCGCGTTGTCGCGGTCGCGTCGGCAGCATCTGGTGCAGGAAGCCGTGGACTTTGTCGATCCAGTCCTCGAAGCCGTCGTCATCGTCGCGCGGCTCGTCGCCTGGTTGTAATGGTCGCCGCGACAATCCGTCAGGTCCGTGCGACGTTCCAGGGACGTGCACTAGAGTGAAGTGGAACGTTAGTATCGCGACGATCCAACGGTTAATGCTAGCGCTCGGAGAAATGTCAGGGTTCTGGAGCATGCCCTGAATGTATCGCGCGTCGACCTCGACGACGAGGTTTCGGACACCGATCAGGTAGACCTTGAGGTTCCGCAGGGCGCGATAGAGGCCGTAGATCTCGAGCTTCGGTTGCGAGAATCGCGCCTCCCTGTCATTGAGCGTTATTGATCCGAAGCGACTGTAGTACCGCTTGCGCGGGTCGTCGATGTCGCACTGGCAGAGGTGGAAGCCGACCGCGATGTAGGAGGTGTCGACGGCGAGGATGACGGCCGCGCCCGACTCGTAGTCGATCGCGCGGAGCGCCGGCGACTCGATGACCGCCTTCTTGAGGTCCTCCTGCGCACGGAGTTGCTCGTCGCCGAACTCGAAGGGAACGTCCTTCCGCGTGAGCTTCACGAGTGGCCAGGCGCGCTTCGCGAAGTTTCGAATGAAAAGTCGCAGGACGCCGACCGTGCCTATGAACGCGCGGATCTCCGATATGTTCCCGCACGGTCCCCAGTTGACGATGAGGGCGACGCGCGACTGTTCGGGTTGTCACCCGATCGGGGTGCATCGCTGGCCGATGACGATGTTCTCGATGTCGATGGGCATCGACTTCGGCCCGGAGTAGGTGCCGCCGGCGTGGCTCATGCGTGTGACGATGCGATTCTGGTTGTCGAAGTGCTCCTTGACGAAGCGACGAACGCCGGGGTTGCGCGGGATGGTCTCGTACTTGCCGTCGCGGTCGCGATAGTCGGACTTCGGTCCCTTGCCGGGGACGTCGTCGATATACGGTACTGTCCACTCCGGGATCTCGGGCTGCAAGATGTAAGTGACGTCGTCGTGAAAGATAGGTACCGAGTTGCACCACCCCATCGGGAGGGTGCAGTGTCGCAACGCGCCGAACGGCGTCTGGAAGGTCGTGAGGTCGCGCGACGACTTGGTGATCAGTCGCTCGTCGTAGCCGACGTAGAGGTCGTACATCGAGCCGCACGGTCGCCCGCCGAACTGCTCGGCGAGATAGTCGGGCGTCGGGGTTACGCCCGAGTGCGCGATCGTGACCTTGTTGAGCGGCTCGAGGCTGTGGACGATGCGCGGCTTCCCGTCCTTTTTCGCGACGCAGAACCAGCGACCGCGATACGACGAATTCGACGGCTCGTACACGCCGGCGGCGATCTTGCGCTTGATGATGTCGCAGACCTCCTTGTAGAGACCCGGCGGGATTGGGATGTTCTTCTGGACCCACGGCGTGTGCGGTACGACCGGAAAATCGACCGGTGGGAAGAACTCGGGTTTGAAGCAGCCGCGCTCCTCGTCGGTCCATGCGAACGCCTCGTTGTGGACGCACATGAAGTAGTGGAGTAGCTTGCGCTCCTCGGGCCAGAGAAAGTCGGGTCGCAGCTTCTTATCGAGAGCCTCCATACGTTCGCGGGTGTAGCGACCGGTCGGGACGAAGTCAGGGGGATGATCGGGGAGGATCGGCATGTTCGCGAGCGGGTCGCCGGTGATGTTGCGCACGACGCGAAACTGTTCGGGGCACGAGCCTAGGACAGGTCGCACCTTGCGTGCGACCGGTTTGTACTTCTTCTTGGTGACGAGGCCTTTCGTAACGGGGTCGCGCGTGGTGAGGAAAACGTTTGCGGGGGTATCTTGCGATCGCGGCGCGAAGTAGCCGCGACCGTTTTTGGTCGGAAAAGAGAATACGAAAGAAGGTGAGGAAGAACAGGGGCGCATAAAGGAGAGAGAGAGAGCGATGTCGAGAGAGGGAGACGGAGGAGGAACTGGGGACGCGAGGAGAGAGAAAGAGTCCGAGGTCGCAGTGGTCGCCGGTGTCGCCGCGCTTGTCGCACGACATTTTTCGCTAGTAGTTGTGAGATTAGTTGAGAAATAGACGGCCGCGCGATCGTGTAGTTGGTCGCAGGCCGATAAATAGAGAGCTGGGATAGGAATAGAGTCGTCAGCGATGCGGGTATATGCAGAGATAATGGGGCCCCCTGGTGTGTCGTCGATGACGAGGGCGTAGTCGCCGTCGGGCGACCCGTCCTCAAACGGATTCGGAGCGCTTGCTGTCGATGCGAAATCGAAAGGTCGGCTGTCCTCGCGGTCGCGTCGGGATGGTCACGACTTGTCGCGTGTTCGGGCATTCGAGCGTGATCGTCTGGTCTTCATTATTGAAGTTCTTGATGACGCTCCGCATCAGGACGTCGAAGGGGCGACCGAGGAGCAAGTCGTAGGGCGCGTTGCGAATGACGTGAACCTGGAGGTACAGCGTAATACCGCCGACGAGGAAGGGCACATTGCGAACAATACCTAGCGACGGGTCGACCGCGCCGTTCGCCGACTGCATATACAGCTGTACCGTCGGGTCGTAGGAGAGCGCCGCGTGGTGGCAGAGGCCCTCGGAGATCGAGACGATTTGCGCACCGCCATCCAAGGTTCCCTCGACGTCAATCTTACCATCGAGACAACCGACGATCGAGCGAAGCGCATACGACTCCTTTGCGACCACGAGCGGCTGCGGCTCTTGGCCGGGGCCGAGTCGCGAGAGGTAGACGTCGTACGGGTCGGGGACTACCAGCGCACCCGGCTCCAGAGGTTCGCCGCGACAGGACCGCGCAGTCGCGAGTTCGTCGTCGCTGGTCGCATCGGCGAAGGTGACTGTGCGCGGCTCGGTCGGTACGCGCTTTGGGGTGATTGCCTCGCGGAACTTGGCGCGCACGTCGGGAGCGATGCAGAGGAGCTCCTCGACAGAGAGCGTGATCGCCGGTGTCTTCATCGCGCGCGAGTAGACCTCGTCGATCAACTTGGGCTGGTAGACCGGGACTGTGTTGCGATACGCTGGATCGCGCTCTTTACCGCTCGCTGGTCGCAGTGTTGCGCCGACATTGGTCGTCCGTGGCGGCGCATAAGTCGCGTCGCGGGCTCCCGCGAACGGATGCTCTGGCGCCGCTCCTTGTCGCGTGGCCGGGGTCGGTGGTCGCAGGATGGTGACCGGCCGTGCTGGCGCGGTCGCCACGGTTGCCTTGGTCGCGGCTGGGACCGACGCCCTCATTCCGGAACCGCTGGTGGTCGCTATCGTGGGGCTCCCGTCGGGAACCTCCTCGACTCTCGCTGCAGGTCGCGGTAGCCGGGGAGTGGTCGTGATCTCGACTCCGTCGAACTTCTCTCTTGCTTGGCGGAGGGTGAAGATTTCCTGCTCGAGTTGGGCGATGCGGTCGCTGGTCGCGTCAGTCGTCGGGGCCGCCGGTGCGACCTGGAAGAGGAGCTGGCCTACGGGCGCCGTCGCGTTGCGCCGGTGCCACTCGTAGGCGCGGTCGCGCATGGTCAGGCCCGGTAGGCTGCGCGGTACGAATTGCCCATTAGGCAAGACAACCTTCCCGTCGTTGTTCCGCGCAATGCGACCCGCGTTGATGTCCTCGTCGACGAACCGGCAGGTGCGAACCTGGCAGCCCGCGTCGCCGCAGTAGTGGCAGAAGCCCATCGGCGGCGGTCGCCCATAATCGGCACGCTGTGGTGGTCCCGCTGGTCCTGCCCCGGCGCCATTGTCGCGTATCGCCTGCGCCATCATTCGGAAGAAGGGCTCGACATCTTCCAGTTTGATACCGGTCGCCGTCGGAGTCGCAGTGGCCGTCGCCACCGCGGGTGCTACCGGTGTCGCCGTCGCTGTCGTCGACGTCCCGTGGAGCACGAACCGCGCTGCCTCGAGGACATCTCGGAGGGCGTAGGGGTCGTCGGGGTGGTGGTCGACGAACTTGATCTGAAGTCGCTGGGCCACCTGATCCCATAGGGGCGGTCGAATGCCACGCGCGAAGAGTCGCGACTGTTCCAGTACCGACAATCGCTGGTGCTGTATCAAATAGGTGGTCATAACGAGGAAGTCCCGGTGAAAACTGGAGAGTTCACCGAGCGTCGTGATCGGTGTCGCTGCGCGACCTGCGACCAGATTATCCACGTCGGCGACCGAGTACTTGCGAGCCTCATCCGCGCCGGGGTATAGTTCGGCCACGCTCGTCTTCCACTGTTCGAACGTGTACGCGTCCTCGTATGAGGGGAGCGACTCCCACAAGTCGGCGACCTCGACCTCGAGATAACGAATCGCCCATCGTTTGCGTGGTCGGCCAGCGGCGACCTGGCATCTGTCGAAGAGCGCGTCGAGGTCTTGCCAAAAGCCGCGCAAGGTTCTTGGTCGCTCAGGGTCGAATACCGGCGCAGTCGCGTGGTTGCGCGCGGGCATCGCGGGTGGCGGGTGCGCTGCTGGCTGCGGCGCTTGAAGATCGGGGGGATCCATCGCGAGCGACGAGAGTTCGCTGAGTGGGGTGAAGGGGGAAACTTGTAGTGACGCTGTCGAGGGTGTCGCAGCGATATCCGACGATGGCGGGAGGGGAACGTCTGTCCAGTAATCGGGCGAAGGAGGAAGTGGAACGTCTTCCCAGGGTTCTGGCGACGGTGGCAGGGGAAATTCGCCGGGAATCGCGCTCGGCGTCGCGCGTCTCGCTCTAGACCTAACCGTCGTGGAGGATGTCGCGGACGAAGAGTCGGAAGAAGAGGGTCGGCTATCGAGCGCGTCGATGCCGCGATCGAGGGCGCGAGAGAGAGAATTGAGGATGCGACTGTATCGGGCCTCGTCGCCGAGCTGAAGTCCAAGGTCGGTGATCCTATGCGCGCGAGCGACAAGTAGCTCGTGTGCGAGCGACGAACGCGAAGGAGTGGGAGGTGTCAGCGTGGCACTGTATGAAAGTTACGGGGTCGCACCAAAGGCGGAGGCGAGATCTATACTCCCCCTCGCGGTGGGCTCCAAAATGATACACTATCCCAGGGCCTGTGTACAGTCGGGACGACCGAGGGCTGAGGGAGGCGAGGTCGGAGCGACGTCGCCGGTGCGGAGGGCGAGTACGGTCTCGAGTTCCCTTTGGTCGCGATCGTAACCAGTGCCGAGGAGAAGAGAGGGGAAAGAGCGTGTGGTGTCGAAGGTCGAAAGTCGCGGTAAAAGTCGCGCGACGAGTCGCTGTCGCTGTCGCAAATCGGTCGATCGGTGGTCGCTGTCGCAAGTCGCAATCGCAGTCGCTAGCTACACCCGACAGAGGACGATGTCGAGTCGCACTTGCTCGTCGGAGAAATGAGAGGTAAAGGGTGGGGGTCCAAGATTGTCTGCCCGAACGGCAGTGACAGGGGTTAAGTACACTGGTAACAGTAGCTACGCCCGACAGCGACGGACTAGACTGCCTCGTGTCGACTAGCGATCATAAAACCAACGTCGGAAACCCTCCGGAACTCCAGCGATCGGTACGCGACCGCGACCGGATTGGGCAACCACAGTCGGCTTGTCTTGGCGGGTCGTGATCGCTGTCGCGCAGTCGCGCGACTCATCGGTTCCCGGTCGTCGCGACCCGCACCTGTCGCGTAAGTAATCTTTCGTGAGGGACGGTCCGCGACCCATCGCGCTGCGCGACGGAGAAGGCAACTGAGTGACTTAACTTGTGGCCCGTCACTGTGCGACCGTGTGGTCAGTCGGGGACGGGCCAAGTTGCGACGCCAGCAGTGGCCGAGTACGTTCGGTATCTTCGACGGTCTAGGCTTGGTGCGGCGTCATCGCACGTGTCCGGCTTCTTCGGCTCGCTTCCGTACCGCACCTAGCCGGCCGACCGGACCGCACCACGTGTGCCCAGGTATTGTAACCAAAGGCGCCAGCGCGCCGGCAACGGCCGGAAAGTCGGTCGAGTCACCTCGGTTATCCGAATGGGGCCATCGCGTCGGTTTCCGCGGTCGGAAGCGTCGGGCGCGCATCAACGTACTTCAGACCTGAGAATGTCCCACCAGAGTACGTGATACATTGTTGGATCTGCATAAGGTGGCCGAAGTGCTCGTATATGAAACATTGCACTTTGGGGTTCGCCTTGATCATCTCGTAAGAGCTGTCTGCCAAGCGATAGTCGCTCTCGGGTCCCTTAACGGGTACATCATCGACGTACGGAATTGTGCGGTGGGGAATTTCTTCCTGGAGTATGAACATAACATCATCGTGGAAGATGGGAACAGAGTTAGACCAGCCCATGGGCAGCATTACCAGGCGGTGCGTGCCGTAGGGGGTCTGGAAGGTGGTCAAATCACGCGACGACTCTGCTATTTCTCGCTCGTCGTAACCGACGTAGAGATCGAGGAGAGCTAGGCACGGTCGACTGGCGAATTGTTTGGCGAGGTGTTCGGGGAGAGGTGGAACGCCGGAGTGTTGTATGGTGACCGCGTTGAGCGGCTCGAGACTATGCATGATGCGGAGACTCTTCCCGTCCTTCTTGAGCATGCAGAACCAGTTTGAGTGGTAGGACGAGTTCAACGGTTTGTAAACCCCGCTGTCGATCTTCTTCTGGATGATTCCGCAGACCTCCTTGTACAGACCAGGCAGTATTGGGAAGTTCTTGAGAACCCAAGGCTTGTGCGGTATGGTGGGGATTTTGATCGGAGGAAAGAAGTCGCGTCGAAACCAACCACGCTCGGAGTTGTCCCAAGCGATGCCCAGCTCCTGTTTCTTGATGAGATCGTCAAGAACATCGAGCTCCGCGTTGTTGAGGAGGTGGGAATGGGCCTTTCACATCGCGTTGCGTCATTTCATTGTGTAGCGAACACCAGGTGTAAACAGAGGGGGATTCGGGTCGAGTTCGGGCATGTCTGCGAGGGGGTCGCCTACAATGCGCCAAACAATGCGGAAATGGTCGGGGAGCTCCATCTGGAGTGGGTGAACCTTCAATGCGGCAGGCTTGTACTTCTTCTTGAGAGAGAGGAAGATCTCGGCCACGTCGTCGGCTGCTAGAGAGTCGCGCTGTTGCGGCACATTGTAACCTAGTTCATACAGATTAGCAGCGAGCGGAAATGAAACTTCAGGGTATATCAGAGACGGAGTTGAAGAGCATGCATAAAGGGGCGCAATTGGAACTTCAATGAAGGAATCGGACGGTGTTGTATCATTTTGTATAGTAGAGTCGATATCATATGTGAAAGATTCAGCAGAACAACACGGACCCTGTGGTGTAGAAAAGGCACCACGCAGTAAACCATTTTCTGTGTCCGGAAGACATATATCGTAACGAAACTGAGAAGCGAAAATGGTAGACTTATCAGAAGGTAAAACCTTCTGATCACACGACAAAAGATATGCAGAACAAATAGAGGAGCTGTCCAGACTTGGAATTGGGGTATACGAGGTGAAGGAAGCGGTACCACGATTTCGATCGTACTCTACGACGAAAGCAGTCGCTCCCTCGTTGTCTGGTATTAACTCCTCTACCCTTGAAAACCCAGCACCTGAGCCAGCGATGGAGGTGGACGTTCACCACGTGGATAGGTGGGGATAACCAGGACCGCATCCATTGTCGGACAGGTCAGGGTGATGACATAGTTTTCTCCCGGCAGGTTCTCAAACTTCGCATTGAAGATTGCATCGAAGGGGCGACCGAGGAGAACATCATACGATGCGTTGCAAATGATGAAGATCTGGAAGTATGCAGTCATGTCATGACTGACAGTAATAGGGACGTTTTGCGTGATGCCTAGAACCTGGTCGACCGAGCCATTCACTGCAACCGCACGAAGGTTGATGTTTGGATCGTACGCGATGCCCACCTTGAGACAGCGCTCCTTGCTCATGGAGATGAACTGACAGCCACAGTCGATGATGCATTCGGTGACCAAAGAGGCACCGACAATCGCCCAGAGCGTGCGCAAGCAGACGCGCGACATAGCAGACCGGGCGGGGTCAATGCCCTCCACCGAGTCTCCAGAAAGGCGAAGTATACCACGTGGTAGCTCATTGTCTGCCATCAAATTCGCGAGCTCGAGAGGGCCGTCCTCGGAGGTGTCAGCTGCTGATAGATTGAAAACGTGCGCTTCCTTCGCATGGTTCGAAGCGTCTTCATCGTCTACTTCCTTGATATATGCTTGCAAAGGACGACGGTCCTTCTGCATCTGTAACCGCATGGTAGTCGCACTAGATGAACTGGGCATCAACGTGACGTTCGAAGGCTTGTCTTTTGGTGCGCTCACCAAATGGCGCACGGCTGTGATGTCATGGATGCGACGTCGCACACCAGGCACGATGCTAAGCAGCTCCTTCAATGAGATCTCCAATCCTCCAGAGAGCAAACACTGAGCGACATGTTCTTCCACATCTGCGTTGAGCTCGGAGAACGTCGTTCTATAGGCAGGCTCATGCGGCCATGTGGCGATGGCCTTGAACGCGGGTCCTGTCTTCGGGAGTGCATCACCCATGCTGTTCGCGGGCTGAGGCTCCTTTGCTGGGAGGACCGCATTTGTGGCGTCATGTGCACTCGCAAAAGGATGAATAGGACCGGCCCACTGATCACGTGCGTCGTCGCCATACGTCATGACGCGCTTCCCCTTGTCAACTGGTGGCTGATCAGGGGCACTAGGCGACGTGGAGCTCGATGTGTTCTGCGAAGCGGGAGGCACACGGTCGGTCGACTTGTACACGGGCTTATGACCCGGGGGGACAAGCACGTAGTCCATGATCTGTCTGCCAGGTGCAACCTTACGCATCGTAGCCTCAGTGGACAGCTCAAAGATTTCCACGTCGATCTGATCCCCTTTGTCCAGTCCTTCCAACACCAGGGTCATCTGAGCAGCGTTCTGCGGCACGTTCTGAGGAGCATTCTGCGTGGTTTGCTGGTTAGCACGGCATGGGTCTAACGCGATGTTGACATGCTCCTGGATTGTGAGACTGCGCGGTGTTTCGGGGATGGGCAAGTAGTCAGCCAGCACGATGCAACCACTCATGTCACAATGAATCTTGCCCACAGCCATGTCATTGTGAATTGCCCGACAGTTACGCATGCTACAGTCCGGACCGCCACAGTAGAAGCAGCCATCTCGACAAGCATTCTGGCCTTGTCCCATGCCCGCGTCGTTCCTTCACCCCATGTTGTCCTGATGGCCCGCACCGTCGTAACGACCAGCCGGTGGAGTCGGGGGACGAGGCGGGCCACGGCTCGACATGATGTTCTTGTTAAGTCGGTCAATGCCATCTAGGATGGCCTGGAACATTTCAACGGATGGCTCCGCCTTGACCGCTGGAGCAGGATTTGGCGTGTGCGTCTGCGCAGGGTACCCGGTCGGTGTGCTCGGGGTGTAGTACCAAGCGGGTGGCTCAGTAAAGGCGACGTGCAGCGCGAGATCAGCTGCATACATGTGGGGACGCTGAATGATGTGCTGAATCACAGCGTGGATCTCCACGAACGGCCATGGCGTGTCACCGATCACATTTGGATTCGTCGCGTCGAGGCATGCTATAACCCGCTGATGCGCACCCGACGCTTCCGACCGCGGAGCCCGACGCAATTGCTCCATTCGGATGACCGAGGTGACTCGACTGACGTCTCGGCGGCTGCCGGCTCGTTGGCGTCTCTGGGCTGTGCGATTCGGACACACATGGTGGCGGCCCGGCCTGCTAACCGGGTCCGGTACCGATGAGAGCCGAAGAAGCCGGGCACGTGCGATGCCGCCGCACCAAGACTAGGCCGTCGAAGGGTACCAAAAGTATTCGGTCACGATCGGTGTCGCGACTCGGCCTGTCCCCGACTGTCCCTACGGTCGCACGGCGGCGGGCCACAAGTTAAGTCACACAGTTGCTCTCTCCGTCGCATGGCGCGACTGGTCGCAGATCGTCCCTCACGAAAGGTTACTTATGCAGCAGGTACGGGTCGCGACAACCGGAAACCGACGAGTCGCGCGACTGCGCGACAGCGATCACGACCCGCCAAGACAAGCCGACGGTGGTCGCCCAATCCGGTCGCGGTCGCGCGCCGATCGCTGGAGTTCCGGAGGGTTTCCGATGCTGGTTTTGTGATCGCTCGCCACCACGAGGCAGGCTAGGCTATGGGCATCGCGTGTAGCTACCGGTTACCGATGTACTTAACCCCACTCGTTGCCGTTTGGGCAGACAATCTTGGACCCCCACCCTTTACCTCTCATTTCTCCGACGAGCAAGTGCGACTCGACATCGCCCTCTGTCGGGTGTAGCTAGCGACTGCGATTGCGACTTGCGACAGCGACCACCGATCGACCAATTTGCGACAGCGACAGCGGCTCGTCGCGCGACTTTCACCGCAACTTTCGACCTTCGGCACTACACACTCTTTCCCCTCTCTTCTCCTCGGCACCGGTTACGATCACGACCAAAGGGAACCCAAGACCGTACTCGCCCTCCGCACCAGCGACGTCGCTCCGACCTCGCCTCCCTCAGCCCTCGGTCGTCCCGACTGTTCACAGGCCCTGGGATAGTGTATCACCACGCCCGGATAGGCATGGCAAGTGCCTTGAGGAGCGCGTCGCCCGTGACCTCCTCTGTGATCCGGCCTTCCTTCTTCAGGTACATGATGATCAGAAAGACTTCAATGTGATGTTCGAGGTACTCTGCATGCGTGGTAACAGGGCCAAGATGATCATGTTTGCCCATGACCGCGTCGAGGTTCTGAATTGTCCAGATCTGCTTCCCGTTCGTGTTGGGGTAAAGCTCGAGCACCTCCTTCTCGAACTCGCTGTACTTGGCCGCCTTGTTGATATAGGAGGGCATGTACTTCCACGCTTCCGCGACCGTCAGCACGATGTAGTGGATCACGAAGTCCTTCCGCTCCTCTTCGTTGTCTAGCTCGTGACGGTTGAACAATTGCCTAAGATCCTCGAAGTAGGATATGATACCGCGCGTTTGTGCTGGGTCGAATTTCGGACAGGTCCGCTCGCCGCGGAGGGGCATAGCCTTTGCGCCCTTTGCTGCCATCGTGGTGGCCGCAACACTTGTCGGTGGATTCTGCATCGTAGATGGGGGGGGCTGCTGAGTCTGCGACGACTGAGCACGGGGGAAACAGGATGGAGTGATCGGCTGCGGGATTTGAGATGAACCGCTCAGTACAGGAGGGTTCGGCATGTTCGGAGCGGTAGAATATGGAGTTTGCGTGGTGGGAGCACGTCTACGGGATGTACGCGGTTCGGAGAGGACGGATTTGAGGTTCGAGCTGTCGATTCCGAGACCCTTAAGTTCGCGGATGTTGCGGACTGGCTTGGGAGTCATTGATGCATCGAGCGAAGTGGCTCTTGCATGGGACGCGTGGTATGGTTCGGTGTGGTAGTCAGGGCACGAGTGCATTTGGAGCAAACATGGACGGTATGGATCGGAAATGATGTAGGTCGGAGATGGCGGGTTTGCTCTCGCTAGAGCGTGAAGAACTGCAAGGTCGTGTAGGAACCCTGGGTCTTGAGAGAGTGTCATCGGGGACACCTTGGACCTACAGACGGCACCTGAAGTCCCCTCGCGGTGGGCTCCAAAATGTAATGTGCACAGGGAACCTGCGCATAGAACTGGAGGATCAATGCAGAGAAAGGACAGGCCGTGATGGAAAGATGCGAGGTGGTACAGGTGTGCTGCAAGCCTAAAGGCCACCGAACGGTAGGGAAAGGGGGGGAGACTCAACTACGGTGCGGCCACATAGGTCAACTACCATGCAGTAGTATACGAGGCGAATACGATCAGTGCGCATGGGCACTATGGAGGAAGAACAATGCAGAGTACATGCAATCGCACAACGTACTGGTGAAGAGAGGCTCGAAGTCGATGCGGAGAGGCTACTCGGAGCCTGAAGGGAGTTGTACGCATGCAGGTATGAGAGACGAGAGATCTAAGGCCCAGGGGTAGCCTGTCGAATCCATACATCAATCCAAAACTAAGTACAAAGGGGATACACTGCGCATACCGTACAGTGGCACAAACACCACTAGCCTACCACAGCTCTGAAACGTAGCTACAGAGCCCATGTGGAACTGTACTGTAACCTAAAAGAGAGTCCGAGAGACACCTGCGACAGAACTACCTATCAACTGTGAGCTGAAATGTGCAGTATCGTAAAAGAGCCAAGGAATCCTGTACATGCCGGGTACAACACGTGACCATGATCGATGCATCGTGACCATGTCGAAGATAGCCACGCATCGTACTAAACCGATCGGAGGCCTAGCTGCAAGGCACCGTGCCATGCCACTGCACGTCCTGTGGTATGTAATGAGACGTGCATACAATTGAGGACGTACTGAACGATCCCCGAGTGTGAGGGCACCCGTAATCCATATGCGTAACCGGGCTGCGAGGAAGAGGAGCCGCGCGGTCGAAGGGGGACACGCACGATGCGTGGTAACCGCACGGTAGATACGTGTGGTAGCCGAAGAGCCTGCACGATGTGGAAGGCCAAGGACCCAAGTCGTGTATGGTGCGTACGGTGGTGACCGATCGGTGCGAGAGGGAACCATGTGGAATGTGAAGATTCTGGGCACAGGGCATGTAGGGGACCCTACAGCACGCACCTCCTCCATGTACCAGATGTTCGTTGATGCGTTGGGGAGCACCATCCGCCTTCCTTTTCAACCCTCACATGTCGTTCAATAGAAACACTTATACACCACCACAGTGCTCATCAGGACATGTAATTCCTACCAGCATGCCACAATATACTCATACATCCGAGCTACAGCCTGCCTCCGTGGCGTTTCTGTGTGCATCCCCAACCCGAACTAGACTGACACCCACATGAAGGGACAAAGGAATGCAGAAAGGTGATAGGTGCACGTATGATACAATGACGACCCACGAGGTCAAGCCATGACCAGACGGATAAGAGAGGCGAACAGCACTCGGTTGCCGTCGCTGTCAGTAAAATACTGTATAGTAAACGCTGCTTGCACGGCTCTGCCAAATGGCACTTGTGAAAGCCTCATGCCGGCTTCATTGAACATAGGCAATGAATTTCCAACAGTCTGCAGCGAACAACATGTGCATTAGCTCATTTATATTGTATAGCGCGACTTGGACATACTTCTCCAGCCACGGAGTTCCCGATCCACTGTACTTGCAGTCGGAGAGTGCCATCCGGCTGGCGGGAGAGAAGCCGGGACCAGGCAACTTGGCTGGGGATGTTTTCAATAATGACATTGATTGCAGACTCGACCCCCTGCCAGGCAGTCTGCGAAATGGCCTGCGGCCGTGGCTCCAGCCAACAGGATGCGAATGGATCTCCAGGGTCGCCGGAAAGCTGAGCAGTGGTGAGAGGCATGAGATAGCACCGGTCAGGCGCGATCTGCCCCAGAACCTCGAAAACAATGGGAAGTTTGGCTGTTACGCTGCGATGGACGCTGCCGCGCTGGATGCAGCAAATCCAGAAGGGGCTGTCATTGTTGGTGTAATGGTATTTAGCAAAGCAGGTGGAATAGTGATAGATCGTGGATGCTAGGATATGCAGTGGGCAGAAGACCCAGTTTTTGGGATTCTCGGCCAGCGGCATAGTTGCCTGCATGGTCGTCACAGACAGGTATGAGAAAGGAGGTCGAGAACTGGATGTGATTGCTATATTCTGTGGAGACAGGGGCAAGGTTAGGAAACTAACATAATATTCAAAACAATGTGCACATTATACAGAAGCACATCAAACTAAAATTACACGGAACACTGAACACGCACGATCGCGAAATGAAGCAACTGGAACAAAGGCTGTCTTGAGCATGGGAAAAAAGTTCCTGAATGTCCACCGCCTAACGTCAAGCCATGACAACGTGTCCACCGCCTACATCCCGACACCCGCCGCCTACATCCTGACACTGCAACCGAACCCTGGTTGCACTGGAGGAACTTGAGGAAGAAGTTGATGAGGATCGGGGCGGTGGAGCAGCAACTAAGCCTTCAGCATTCCCATCAGGGATGCGAAGACAATCTTCATTCGCCGCGCACGGTTGTAATGGTACTTGATCGTAAAGGCGGCGTGCATCGGCTGGTTGAATGGAACCTCACCGAGGTTCGTCGGGGGACAGTGGTTTCCGTATTCGTCAAACACCGGGAGTGCGTCAGTAGTCTAACAACAGGAAATATATCAATAAGGGCGTGGCGTGTGGACAAGCGACATACCTCACCGGGTTCTCCCTTCCAGAGGAGCTGCAGACTCATTGGGCCATCCCCATTGTCATCCGCGGCGAAGAGGCGGGAGGTGTCAACTTCACCAGGGATCGAATCGAGGATCTTCTGGATGCTCGACCTGTTGGCACCCCAGTTGATCTTGGAGAGGACGCCAGGGTGTGCTTCCATCCAGCACGAGGCGTACGGAAGGCCCCTCGCCTTGTCGAGATCGAGGTCGTCGCCCCACAAGCCGCGGGTGGTGAGGGTGCAGTTGATTGGCGAGATTTGGCTGACGACATCGAAGATGATTGGTGTCTTGAAGTCGACGAGGAATGGAGTGAGACCGGAGCTCTGGATGCAGCAGACGTGGCACCACTGCGGCGGCGACTCGTCCCTATCGCAGATGGCCCAACAAAGCATGAGAGAGGAGATAGTGGTGCCAAAGACATGAAGGGGGCAAAAAATGTTGTTGCCAGCATCAGTATGGACGACGCCCAACGGAAGCAGCGTGTCCGACATGTAGGACGTAATGATGGACATGGTGGTCGAAGATGAAGGAGTGGACACCGGGGGTGCCCCTAGACATAGAAACCAGACACTCCATGCACACCTGTCAGTTTCCTGCACTCCTTCATTCCTTCGTGTCACATTTGTCTTGAGTGGCTTCCATGAACATGATAATGCCTGTGGCGGCGAGTCACGTGTATTGGAAGGGTTCTGGGATGCCGTCATGCGGGGTGCAGTTGCTGGATTTGATGGACGCGTAATTGAGACGTCCGGGAGCCAGCACGGGACCTGTAGAAACATGTCAGAGGGTACGAGGAAGGAGCGGGAAGCGGATGTACCTCGGTTCGCAGATGGTGAACATACACAAACAAGTCGAGGTGTGGGTTGTGGACGCCTGTGGTAGCCGACATCGGGTCCAAAACAGGCAACCAGGAACAGTCACCGGGACTTGTGGATGGTGGATCGCAGGCGCCGGGGTGTCGTGGACGCCGTGGAAGGGTGCTGGCGGACGAGCTCTGGCAAGCGGGGGGCGGGAGTGCGTCAGGCAGGCCGCCTTGCGCAGCCGAGAGGGCGGTACGAGGAGAAGTTTGGTCGCACCAGGTCCCGTGCGCGGCGGTGCCCCTTGGCACCAAATTTGGGGGGTCCTCGGGACGCCCTGGGCCGTTTTCCGGCCCGCCTGCGGCGGGCCCCACCCTTGTAATGACCAATTTGCCCGTTGGGGAGGGCGCATTCGTCACGTGTGCGCGCCCTGCAAAGGTTCGGCGTCTATTGACTTGGGGCGCGACGGTGCCCGTCCAATGGCAATGTCCTCCTCATCTTCTCGCCGCCTGCCCCATCTCCCCACTACCATCTACTCTGGCTTGCTGCAGCCTTCGAACACCACTCTCGCCGGATTCCGGTGGTCTGGAGGCACACAGTGGCTACGTCATGTCGTCTACAGTCTCCTCATACGCTGCACTTCCTCCAATCCGCTCCGACGGATGAACTCGAAACACTCCATGCGGAGCTCACCGCGTTCAAGTCGATGATATCCGCTCCATCGAGGAGTCCATGCGCCGACTCAAAGAGAAGGAGAAGGGCAAAGCAAAGGCGATTCAGAAGGCGGATAGGGAGCGTGCTTGTGTGTGATGTCATTTGCATTTATGTCCCTGTTACTCACCCAGTTTGTACCCTTCCATCTCACCTTTACCCTCGGTCACCGCTCCGCGCTCCGTTAACCACTTGCGTTATCCTCGCCACACTTCAATATTGCAATTTTTGTGCGCGCGATGCATCTCTCACTCGCTCGTGCTTTGCGTGCGTGTTTGTGTGGTATGCCTCATCTCCACGCGTTCCCGCTCTTGCTATGACTATCGTCCCAAGCTCATTCTCCCGTCCGCTCGGTATTCTTCTCATTCTCCCTGCGTCGACTTGATTTGGACGACGACGTGGTCTCCACTGAGGAAAGAGATGGGACGTACGTAGCTGTAGCGGGCTTGGCTTCCCGCCAATGTAGTAGAGTACACACGAATGTAATCTCATCTATTCGTACCGTTTCCTCGCCGCCTGCAATTATTGTCAGTCCAGACATTTATATGATCTCTTACAGGTATCTGCAGAAATGCGCGAATGCGCCTGACCATGCAATATTCGTCAAGCGTGAGCGGTCAGGCAATCTCATCCAGAATATTGCCAGGCCTACCGAGGATTACAAGGTAAGTCCCGCCTCCGCCGAGCATCGCGCGTTCATGCACGACCACGCATTAATCACCGCTCCTTGCAGAGTACCCACGACGGGCCCACGGTACTTTCGAACTTTTGCTGATGATGTCACAGATATACGCGTCGTGTCACACGTCGAATTTAGCCACGTCCGCGGGCCAATGGGCCCAATGCCAGTACGCCAGTACGTACGAGTCGCGACTCTGTGAACGTCTATATATCAATCCCCCTGAAAAAATCGTACTTGCTGTCCTTGCTGCTAGACCGCAGCTAACTTGAAGCCTCCTCTACCGCGCGATCAGCCCGCAATGCACCCATCATGCGCATGACAGCGTCCCATCCAGTGTTGTCGTCGTCTATCTCTGCCGGGCCCGGAAGCTTCAAAGTTGGGAACAGCGCGTCGATCATAGCAGCCGCACGCGCGCACGTCTGCTCGTCCTCGCACTTCCAATGCAAGTCGAGAGTCCGCAGCGGATGTCCACCGGCACGTCCGCCCGGCGGGGCGTTCACTACTCTTGTCGCGGACGTCGTGGTACCCAGGTCGATCTCGGGCAGCACAAGGTGACGGAGGTTAGGGCAGCGCTCGGCAGCGGCGACGAGGACACGCGCGGTGGGGCGGGTCACTGCGAGGCCCTCGGCTGTGTCACCATCCCCCCAGTCCGAGAGGTAAAGGATATCCAGCGATGGCCAGGCGCTGAGCATCTGCACGAGGTCGTCGTCGGTAATCGAAGGGAGTGGATTAAAATTGCAACTGAAGGCAGCGAGCGCACGCAGGGCGAGCGCGGGCTGGACAAGATCTAGGATGGACTTGGGAATCGCTTCGCTCTCGCAGTCGAAGTTGGACTCCAGTGAGAGCGTGGAGAGCGTCTTCGGGACATGCGAGAGCACCGAGGCGATACATTCGGCGGCGCGCGTTGCGGGCGGGTCCTGCCACATGAGGACCTCGAGATGTTGGAGGTGAGGGGGAGACGTCGCGGCGAGGAAGGAGCGGATGTCGGAGGTGCTGCCGGCGATCGCGAGATGGGTGAGGGACTGGAAGCATCCTGCGAGCTTCGCGCTGTCGTCGCGGACGTGGACGGAGAGGGCTTGGAGATGCGGGCTTGCAAGTGCGACCGTGGTGAGCGCAGAAGCGTTCGTATTGATACCCAGCGAGATGTCGAGCTCTCGCAAGCCGTTCAGCGGCATCATCATTTGCCAGTCTATGTCGTATGTACGATGCCCTCCTAGTGGAGATGGAGTGTCAATCCTCAGACTTGACAGGGACGGTGCGCGTTTGGAGATATACGCCAATGCGCTCGTCAAAGCTTGCTGTGTCGAGGCACTGAGTTCTAGGGTGAGATGTTTCAACGTGGGGGAGAGGAGAGGGGGTCTGAAGAGCGTTGTGTCGTCCTCATTCAGCGTGACTTCGAACCTTCCTAACACTTTGAGGCGGGGAAAGAGGCGGCTGACGTCGCGACCGTAGCGATCCAGAAGGGTGTCCAAGAACTTGAACTCATAGTACTGAGCCCACATGCTGTTTATCAGCCGGACACGGCTGGCATACGTCTCGAGCCTGGCCCAGTCCGCTTCGCTAGGCTGTCCATCGAGCAGCTAGATTTCAGACAAGCCATCAGCACGACGAGACCTTTGTTTGCATATGAACAGCGACGCTCACATTTTCAGCCCCAAGCTTATACTGGGGTAATATCCTGAACAAATGGCCGAAATCATGGAGCTGTGACCAGAGCACGGAGAGCGCAACCTCGGAAACGAGTTTGGACACGCGTGAAGCTGCGGCGAGGGTATGCCGCCTCTCGCGCTCCTCGATTCTTCCGCGAAGCCGTGGCGCCTCACGGTTCTTGCGAGGAGACTCGGATATCAAGGGATCAGGCGAGAAATGGCTGAAGATGAGCTCGGCGATATCTTGACACATAAACGTGCCCTGAATCGTAGACTGCATGATGCTGAAAGATGACCTGGTAGAGCGAAACGAGTTCCAGGGCATTATCATGATGCAAAATGTGGCAGAATTACCTCAGACTGCCATGGCGGTGGAGATGACTCGAGGCTGAAGACAAAGAGCATCGCCCGCCGTGGCGCTGCGGTTGTATGACGTTCCCGATGGATCTGACGCGCCTTCAGTAACGTGCCCCTATTTGGGTTGCCCCTGTTCACACCCTTATTCGACTGACCACAAGCATTCGTCCAATCTGTGAGTTTTATATCGACGACCTGTTTGTAGGCAGTAAGTACGCGTAAGTTTTATGGAGGAGAGGAAGATGGCATGCCAATTTACTTAAGTATTTCTGGTGAATACGATGAAGATTGAAGGATTACAGGTCATTTAATGCACTCAATGGCAGCTCTGAGTGGATAAGTAATGGAACGGACTCTGGCAAACCACACGGCGGTGAGTCGTGACGTGGCCTGGCAGACCGACGCGTGATGTTCGCGTGACATAACGCGTCAAGTCACACTGTGCCATCGCGTCTGGCGTCTCACGGGCGTTTACACAGTCGTAACTTAGCCACGACGACGGTCCCCCGCCAGCATCCTGGCCCGCGAGCACACACTGATGTCTCTGAAGCTCCCAGTTCCGAATAAATTCGATGCCTTTCCATTCAAGCCTTACGATATCCAACTAGACCTCATGCGACAGGTCTTTTCCGCGATCGAAGACAAGAAAGTCGCGATAATGGAAAGTCCAACGGGCACGGTAAGCATTAATACCGCGAATTAGAGTATGAGAAGCTAACGACACGACAGGGGAAAACACTCAGTCTGTTGTGCGCGTCGCTCACCTGGCTCAAAGACGAACACGGCCGAGCGCGGACCGGCAAACTTGAGACGGAAGGCGGGAGCTTGGACGGTAATGCGACCACAGACGATTCACGTTTTGATTTCTCTAATTATGTGTCTACTAGGTCCTGACTGGGTCCTCGCGCAGACAATTGACCGCCGCCGTCGACAGCTCGAAGCCGAGGAACTCGAGTACGCGGAACGCCTCGCCACTGCACGGAAACGCGAAGCTCAGCTCCGGAAGCTCTCGCGGGGACATGTGCGGAAGAAGCCAGTGTGTATCTTCACATGATCTCCACAGTCCTCTTTGATGTTACACAGCCCACGCCCTCCCTTGACGTTGTTGCTGGCCACTAACTATCTTTTCATCAGCGACTTTCACCCGAGGTCGAAGCCCGCGCAGATGACGGCGACGAGGACGCCTTGTTTCTGCCAGACTCTGCTCAGGACGACGATGAGCAGAGCAACATCTCTCCCGCGGTGCTTGCCCTCATGCGGAAGTGCGTTCTGCACTTTTGAGATTCATTCATATCCGCTCATCTGTCATTTTATAGGCTGCAGGGCCCTGCATCTTCACAAGACTCTGAGAGAGAGCCTACGTGCACGAAGATTTACTACGCTTCTAGAACGCACTCGCAGTTGGCGCAGGTGCTGCACGAGCTCGAGAAGCTCAAGATTAAACTCAACGTCTCCGTACCGTCCGGTCCGTCTCTCCCCACCGCACGCAAACCTCCAGACGCCAATCGCGCTGGCAAGCGATCCGTGGAAATGCGCGAAGAGCACGAAGGTGGAGATGAGGTCACCGCAGGGACTGGTCCCCGTGCCGTGTCATTGGGGTCGCGGAAGCAGCTCTGCATCCACGAGCGACTCAAAGAGAAGGCAGGGGACTTGGACGAGGCTTGTCGACAAATGCTTGGAGGTAATGTTCTCAGCTTAATGTTGCGCTATACATTCTGACGGAATCCGTGAGCAGAGAAAGGAAAGAAGAGATGCCCGCATCTCCCACCGGCAGACGAAGAGATGCGGATGCTCGACTTGAGGGACCAGATATTGGTACGTCGCACCTCGTGAGATGCCACAGCGCGTGCCGACCTATGCATTTTAGGCGACGCCGAAAGACATCGAAGACCTCTTCCACATCGGCCAGGCCGCGGATACGTGTCCATACTTCGGCTCGCGGCGCGCGATTCCACAAGCACAGGTAATGCTCCATCGCGCCATCTAATTCATGTAATCGCGCACTGACAGCTGCTCGCGCACACAGCTAGTACTCCTACCATACAACCTCCTCCTGCAGAAGACCGCGCGTGAAGCCCTAGGCATCGATCTCACAGACCAGGTCGTCATCATCGATGAGGCGCACAGTACGTTCTTCTATCTTTTATATGCCAACCGCTTGATACTGACTTACCTCCCTCGTGCAGACCTGACGTCAACCCTCCTCTCGCTCTCGACGACGCGCCTCCCGCTGCGCACGCTCTCCACCGCGCGACACCAGCTCTCGATTTACCTGGCGCGCTTTCGAACACGATTATCAACCGTTCACGCATTGCACCTGAAGCGGCTGATGAACGTGCTCGACGCTCTCGCAAAGTTCGTGGAGGAGTGGCGCGAGCCGGGGGCGGAACAGGGGAAGGACCGGGGGAAGGCGAGGAAGAACGGGGACGTGGAGGTGATGACGAGCGGGGAGCTGATGACGAGGCTTGGGAGGAAGGCGGAGGGCGTGAATCTGTTGGAGATCGAGAAGTATCTGCGAGAGAGCAAGGTGCGCGCTGGTCGCCATGGCTAATCGCGAGCGATATGCTGAGAGTTGTCCCAGATCGCGCGCAAGATCTCGGGGTACTCTGTCAAGGAACTAGAGAAGACCGCGGGGCAAGGTGTGTCGTGACTGTCATTGCGGCTCGTGAGGAGAGGGCTCAGGATGTGCTGTACACTGCAGATACCGTGAAGCTCGCGAAGCTTGCGCGGCTGGCGAATACGACCCCTCCGCTGCACGCGGTCGAGAGTTTCATTGTGGCGCTCACGGCGTCGAGCGATGGTGCGTGTCTATTTGACTTGCTTCCTTGGGCGAATGTCGACGAACTCGACACGTACTTTCAGACGGACGGGTGACCTTCAGCATAGTCGACGGCTCAGTCGAGATCAAGTACCAGCACCTCAACCCCGCGACGCATTTCCAGGAAGTCATCGATGCCGCGCGCTCCGTCGTTCTCGCTGGCGGAACGATGTCACCAGTATGTGCTAGTTCCTCGTCTCACGCAATACGATCGTGACTGATGCGCGCGACGTCAGATGTCGGACATCGTGAACCAGCTCTTCTCCAGCCTCCCGCCGGAGCGCCTCGCGACGTTCTCGTGCGGACATATCATCCCCGCGTCGAACCTCCAGACGCTCGTCCTCAAGAAAGGGCCGAGAGGCGGGGAACTGACGTTCAAGTTCCAACAGCGGGGTGACGATTCTCTTGTGCGTTGTCCTTCATATTTTGCGCACACTATACCCGGAATGCTAACGTGCGAGCCTCGAAGATCTCCGAGTTGGGACAGATTCTTGTGAATTTTTCGAACGTCGTGCCTGGCGGCATGGTCGTGTTCGTGCCTAGCTACGGATTCTTGAACGTCGTTACGGAGAAGTGGAAGGCAAGCGGGGTGCTGGAGAAGCTCGGCATCAAGAAGAAGGTACGCATATAGCACCTCCGCCGCGGCGCAGGGCATGACTCGATTGACGGCATCGCGCATACAGATCTTCTCGGAACCGCAAGAGAGCAACCAGGTCGAGGCCGTCCTGCGCGACTACGCCGCGGCCGTCAATGACAGCCTGGTGAGCGGGTCATTCTCCTTAACTCCCTACCCCCTCGCTCTCCTTTCCATCCTGACGAGGACATGATGCCAGGATCCCGCGCAAGGCACGAAGAAACGCGGTGCGCTCCTGTTCGCTGTTGTCGGCGCGAAGCTCTCTGAGGGCCTCAACTTCACCGACGACCTCGCGCGCGCGGTGATCATCGTCGGTCTGCCGTTCGCGAACCTCGGCTCGCCCGAGCTCCGCGAGCGCATGAACTACGTCAACCGGCTCGAGCAGCGCCAGAAACTCACCTCGGGCGCGGTGAAGAAGCAGGTTGGGGTGAAGGACGCGAGCACGGAGCTGTACGAGAACATGTGCATGAACGCTGTGAACCAGAGCATCGGTGCGTCCGCTGGCTCTGTCACCCGTGTGCGTTTGGAGACCCTGACGTTGACACGGGTCACAGGTCGCGCGATCCGACATCGGGGAGACTGGGCCGCGCTCGTGCTGGTCGACTGTCGGTATGCGTCCGCGCGAATACGAGGGAAGCTGCCGAAGTGGATCGAGGCCGGGACGGTCGTTACGGAAGGCTTTGGACAGGCTATGAAGGAGCTTGGGAGGTTTTACCGAGAGAAAAGAGGGGGATAGGTGAGCTAATTTGTGTTTAAGAGCTGGTAATATTTGGAAAGGTGACTTATTGTCTTTGTGACCTCGAACGCGCAGGCCGCATTAGAGCATATGTATCCTACTAGATGTGAGTGCTTACATGACTGATATATTCTGAATAAACTGTCTTTCGATAGGCGATGAAACTTGTCCACAACCATAGAGTCAACTGATACAGGAACAAAATATGATGAGCCCTGACTAGGAGGCGTCTGAAAATATCTCCAGGCTCCTTTGCACGAGGTAGGCTCGGCGCGAGCACTTAGTAAAGTCTATGCGGCGTCCTGTTGCGCCGGAGATGGCCCTGGAACGCTCACGATAGCGTGCTGCGTGGGCCTGACCAAATTCCTACGTGCTGCGTTCTGTCTAGCTCTGCGATTCTTGTCCTGACCATACATCATGTACTGGCAGCGTTTTAGTAACAATTGCCGACTACTGTAGGTATTAGTCACGGAGCCGCAGTGCGTCCCCCGTCGTCAGACTCCATCCGTGCAACTTGAAAGCCCACCGCGTGTTTGCGGCCAACCTGCATAGCGCAGACCAGACTTGAGAGTCTGGCCCACCCGTCTTCAGCGTCCCGCCCAGGTCTCGGTAGTCTGACCGACGGAAACAGTCGGTCGATCATCACCGCAGCACGCATGCTCGTCTGCTCGTCCTCCTTGTGACGGATCGCGTCCACACGGAGTTTAAGCTTCTGAAGTGTCGAATGCCTTTTCACGGGTGGCATCGCGTCCAAGGGGGGCGTCTCGGCCAGGCCCGTTCGGGGCAGCTCTAGGATGCGGAGGTTGGGGCACCGTGCGACGACGATGGGGAGGACGAGGATTGTCGGCCGGCCCGGGGAGAACTCATTATTTCTACCATCATCCTCGATGCGGAGGGCGATGAGGACAGGCCAGGCGTCCAGTATCTGAGCAATATTATCGTTGCTGATGGATGGGAGAGGATCGAACCGGAAGACGAAGCGGGTGAGCAAGCGCAATGCGAGTACAGGGTGGATGACGTCCATGACGGAGGTGATCTCGTGGGAGGCCCGATAGTACTGAGACTCGAGCTCGAGGATCGATAGCGTCTTTGGGACGCTTGACGGCACAGCGGCGATGCATTCGCGGATGTGTTGGGCCTCAGCATCGCGTAAGAAGGAGATTGCAAGGTAGTATAGCTGGGGAGAGGATACTGCGTCGAGGAAGGACTGGATGTGGGCCGCACGTCCGCTAATACTGAGATGTGTGAGGGACTGGAAGGAGACCCCGAAGTGGCCGCAGTCGTCACCAACGTGAATGAATAAGGTGTGGAGATGCAGGAATTGAGCGATCGTACCCAGCGAGGAGCGGTCCACGGGTAGACTAGGGGCAATGTCCAACTCGCCTAGGAACTCGAACGGCGCCATCGTCCAAGAGAGTGGCTCGCCCCAATTCCTGTCACCCGAAATCTTCAGAGTTCGTAGAGACGGAATCACGGCAACGATGCGCGCGAGCGCGCTGGTCAGGAGAGCACCGTTGTCGTGCTGCTCAGGATGGTATAAGAAGTCGAGCCCGATCCCGATTTCGAGGCATTTCAAGTGAGGAGCGAGGAAGTAAAGCTGAAATGAGGTGTCATCCACAGGGACTTGGAAGCTGGCTAGTGTTGTGAGCCCGGGGAAGAGACGGCGCAGATCATGGTCGTAGCGGTCCAAGAAGACTTGCCAGATGCGGAGGTCTGACTCTGAGGGTTCAATATGGCCAACGCAGATCTCCCGCACATGTGCGGTGTACGCCTCCAATCTCTCCCAATTGGCTTTCGTTGGCTCTTCAAACGTCTAAGCCGTTAAACATCGCATTGTCATCATTGCGACCATAGACAGATGGGCTCTAAAGGATTGTCCTCACCTTTTTAGATGAAAAGGACCAGGTTCTGTATTGAGGTAAGAGCCTGAACAAGTGCTCGAAATTACGAAGCTGCGACCAAAGGACCGACAAAGCGGCTTCGGATATGGGCTTGCACACGAGCGCTGCGGAGGCAAGGGTGCGTCGCTTTTGGAGTTCTTCCCAATCATTGAAATATACCCGCTCATAGTCTCCGTGCAAGTGAGAGGGCAACGTGGGGCCGGCCGATAGACAGGTGAAAACTGCTTGAGCGATCTCTTGACAAAATAGCGCGCGTTTGGTTGCGGTCGCCATAGAGACGCGTCAATATCGTCGAATCAGGGGGCAGCCTATGTTCAAGTCAGTCAGCCGTCCCAGAATAGCCATCGAGAATGTTGTTTACCTTTTGCTGGCAGCCCCGATAGTACTACTAGCGCCAGAGGAGTTCGATGGATGGTAGATGATGTAGCAGAAGCCGCCGACTCGGCATCGTGCCATTGAAACCTCCCACGCGCGTGCCGCGTGATGTTACATTATGATCTGGCAGGTACTACAAAAGTCCAACCAGCCCTAAGCACGCTTGTGGTCGGCGATGGGAACGGTGAGGTTAGCGGCTCTCGCGTCGAAATCGACGTCCGTGAGGTGCAGCCAAACAAGACGAGGGCACTGAGTAGCGAGCGTGACGAGAGCACTGAACGTCAGCCGCTCCAGGAGGGCAGGGGCGGCTCGCAGCTTCAGGCCGCGGCCAGGCGTTGGCGAGTGCGAGTACGTCGTCATCCATTAAGTGCAAGGTCGACCCGCCGAAGTCAATAGATAGGTCGTCCAGCGCGGTGAGGGAGGCCAATGAGGTTAGGACCGCCTTAAGATGGATTGTGCTCTGAACGCTGTGCAGGTCTACCAGTGTTTCGAGATCGCAATAGACCGCGAACTTGCGCAGGTTGGCACGAAGCTTGGTCGTGGCACGTTGCAGGAAATCTAACAGAGTTTCGAGCGTGGCAGAAGCGGAAATATGGAACGAAACCGACTGGAGGTTGGGCGAGGCCAGCGCGTCGACGAAGGCGTGGAGGTTCTTCATTGATCCTGCGAGCCTCAGGCGTCGTAGGTCCGGGATCGCGAGATGATAGGCATCCGGCAGCTCCTCATCCCAAGTGTCAAGATCGATCTCGAGCTGCTCCCGAACCTTACCACGTTCCCTCTCACGTACGACGAGCCGTCGCAGCTGAACAACGGCGATGGACGACCCATCGGACAGACCATCCTCTCGCTCGTCTACTTCGCCACGCGCACCCCTTCCCTCGCAGAGCTCTCGCTCTCCAACGTACACATCGACCCACGCACGGAGACACGAGAGATCCCTCTTGCACGTCACCCCTTGCGGGACTTGACGCTCGAGTATCTCAGTACAGCCGCACGGAGAGGCAGCGTAGACGACTCGGAGAAGTGCGAGGTCAAGGCGGCCGTTCTCATCGACCATATGTTCCCCAACCAGGACTTGTCCGACGTCGCGCTTGACTCGTTGAGGCCGTCCTACGATGATGGGCAGTGGGAGATGGTGCGGCAAGTATTGCTCGCGATTGAGAATGGGCGGAAGCCGCTCCAGTGACCGGCGGGAGCGGAACTTGGAAGATGGTAGCGCGTGGCTTGTTTGCGAAGCAGAATCAGAGCCAGCGGTGAACGAGGTGATGGGAGAGGACTTTTGACGTCACTTCATATGCTTTACAACTCACGGAACAGCCTGCGTACTACACATACATGAATGGAGCATGTAATGACAGTGGCTCCGTAGGCGAACGATATGGTGGATTAATATCGCGGTGGTCCATTGCTTGGATGACATGGACTTTATGGCTACTAATGAACCAGGGGATATCTGGATATTCGAGGGGTCCGTATACGTAACGGGGCCGCGAGGTGCTTTAGACCACGGTGTAGAGGAAACCGCACTGGTGTTGAAAGATCAGCACGCCGCGCAGCTGAGATCCCCGCCTGTCCTGAGGCAGAGCGTTTCCAGCGAGATGAACGCAGTACTCTTTATAAGAGCGTACACCGAACGCAGCGTAGACGTTATTGACCTCCATATCCGGTGCAGCATTGCGAAGCATTCGGAAGAATGTTGATGAGATATTGGCCAGCTCTCCATCGCTCGTTGACTCGCTGTTTTGACGGAAGGATAAATGCACATATCCGAGGGCTGGGCTGAGCACCAATAGTTCACTACAGGCGCCCGAGTGCACATTGCCAGGTATCGCCATCATCCACCCGCTCCTCAGCATATAGTCCTTACTGGTCATCCACATGCCTCGACGCTCTGTTGAGCTTGATGCAACTTTTAATGCGCTGCTCCGGCAATCTCAGCCAGGATGACCTCTTCTTTGCCATCTTCTCGCTCTCGAGTACATCCGCAAACACGGTTTCGTACCCTCTCGATCTTGTGGCCACCATACCAGATCACGGACCTTCAGAGGAATCCTGTGCGGTTTCCGACTTATCAGCCGCGTTTTGCGCATGGAGGGCCTCAGGGCTGTGTGATAGGCACCTAGCTGACGCGGCGTCGACACCTTTGCTGAAGTACGTCTCTCCACTTGCGCGCCCATCGCATCTGTTCTTCTATACCCTTATTCACGCCCTTGCAGCTTGAAGAAGGGTTTCTTGTGACGTCCCGCTGCTCCAGGCCGTCAAGCGTACCCTTGTCTCCACTACCTGGCCAGTTCTCCTCGATGCGCCCACGGAGCTGGCCATCGGTTTCGTCGCAGTTGTGGCCACCCATGCGATCTCTACCCCGCTTGGCGTCATCACGGTGCGCCTTCAGACAAGCGAGGATGAAGGCGATGGCGGAAATGATGAACACGCCCTGACTGGTTTCGAGAGCGGGGCACCAGAGCGGCTGAAGGCCAATGGGCCACGATTTGTCGAGGTTATAACAAGGATATACACCGAAGAGGGGTTGCACGGCTTCTGGGGAGGTGCGTATCACACATACATGGACGTCCGCAGGGCAAGACTGACTGACACAGGCTTCCGCCTAACGCTCCCGCTTTGCCTCTCTCCCGCTCTCACATTCCTCTTCATGCAAATCCTCGGCCGCCTCCGCTTCCGCCGCGGATCTCCATCCACGTCTCGGGCGACATTGGTTCTAATCATGGTCCACCTTTCGCCTTGTCCTTCCACAATAACTTACTCAACAACTCAGTTTACATTGCGTTGGCTCCTTGGTAGCCTCCCGCCAATGTAAACCTCTCACTCGCGCTCGCATCGGGGAACCTCGATGTGGACCGTTGTCGGGACTCTATACGTCCCGTCAACGAATCGGCCGTTAACCAATTCGGTTCGGCCATCTGGAAATCAAATAACCCAGGACATACCTGCGCGGCTTTCGCTGTTGTGCCACTGTCAAGCCCTTCGGAGCCGTGGACATTATCTAGAATTACTCGAGACGAGGAATGACATGTATTTCGTTGTCGTGAATGGAGCTGGCGTGACTTCGAATGATGGCTCCTTTGCCTGCGTTCGGGCTTATGCCATAGGCTACGGTATCATTTGACTCCAAGCCAAGCAGTTGGTAATGTTGATCTCTGGCGTCCAACGATTATTTAATATGCCAAGAAGACCGTACACCATTGCCCTACGAACTCAGCCCTGCGTGTCTTCTCTGGCCTCGCCCAAATACGAAGCAGAACCAGAGTCCGAGACTGGTCACTGTGTCCACGGCCTCCTACGCAGACTCGTCGCCCTTCGATCAAGCCTTAAGAGACTACTTCATCAAAATCCTCCACTCGCCGCACACCGCCAACACGTTACCCCTCGTGATCTCCACACTCCCCCTCTCCCGTCGCCAGACCAAAATTCTCCTTAATCTAGCATCTAGCTTGCATCCCTCCACTGGCTTCACGACAATCTCCCAGCCTCTTTCCGTGTGCTTCGGCCCAGCTTCCATGAACGGAAACAGCCTGTCCATCATCGTCTCCGCACGAACGCACATGTCCCTGTCCTCGCACCGCGACTTCAAGTCGAGCGTTCGCAGACGGAGTCTGAGCGGCGGTGGCATCTCGTCCGCAGGCGCCGTGCTCACATGGACCTCGGGCAGCTCGAGGATCCGGAGATCCGGGCAACGCGCGGCGATCGCGGGGAGGATGTGGATGGTCGGGCGTGCGAGCGCCGGGGGTGGTGGGGGTTACATCCAGTTCCGCCCGAAGCTGAGGGCGGCGAGTAATGGCCAAACGTCGAGCATTCTCTTGAGGTCGTCGTCGCTCAGGAATGGGAAGCGTTCGAAGTGGAACGTGAAGGAGGTGAGTAAGGGCAGTGCGAGAATGGTTTGGACGATGACGGGGGAGAGATCATCTGGGATGTGCAGTGTTGACTCGATCTTGAACACAGACAGAGTTGGAGGGACATATGAGGACAGAGAGGCGATCATTGTGTCAGGGGGGTCGTTGCGTCCGTGTCATCAGTCGCACGTTCCTTCCCCTTCCCCTTCGACTTCGACGTCGGTGGCCGGCCTCGCGACGTCGACCGGCCCCTGGATGCCGGAGCAGTCGCGCGCTGATTCGTGACCGGGGCAGCTGCCCTTCCTCGACCTCGCCCTCGTCCGCGTCCGGAACCCCTCCCCCGTGCCGTACGAGCAGGAGGTTTCGGCGGCAACGAGTCGCTATCCATCTTCTCATCCTCGCTGTCTGGCACGTTCTCCCTCTCCCTCCCCTTGCCCTTGCCCTTCTTGCTCTTCTTCGACCTCTTGGGCAGCACCGCCTCGAGCCTCCGCACCGCCGCCTTCGGGTCCGAGTCCTCGCTCTCCCTCTCCTCCGGCCTCGCCCGTGCTCGTGTGCGCTTCTGGCCTGCGACTTTCAGCGGCTCTGCGTAGGGGTCTTCGAACTCGAGTGTGGCCAGAGGTTGGCACGGCTTCGACGGACCTGCCTTGCCCCCTCCCTTATCCGGTGCTGCGACCGCTCTGCGCGTGGCGAAGGGCTACAAGGGCTCAGCGACTCGTCGCGCATCGACCCCGCTCCAGAGCGCGAGCCGGACAGGCCTCCGTCGGAGAAGTGCGGCGTCGGCAGCAGCGAGCGGTGGTGCGCGCTGCGGTGCTTGTGAGGGGTAGCTCGAGCGGCATCATCGTTCGCCGACGCAACTCGAAGGTCAGACAATTCGGAGTCACAGAAGCGATATAGCGTATTATCGAATAAGTAACGCGGCGGCCCGCCACCCAAAGAACTGTAACTGAGAACCTGCAACCTGAACGGCTGAGGTCATGACGCAATGGTCTTAAGTCAACATTTAGCACTGGGGAATCCTTTCGTTAATTCCGCTGATATATAGAAATACAGTATCGATCTGACGACCTACCTGATAGTCCTCTACTGAGCCCGACGACATCTCCTGCATATCACCATGCCGTCTCCCGATTTGCATGGCCCACAAGTACTCCTCTATCCGTCGCCACTCTTTTGTAACCTCCTTGGATAGGTCGCTGAATGGGTCATACGGACCATCAGGAACCTTCGCCAGTAGGTTCACATTCAGGCAGGGGAATAGGCGGTCGATAAAAAGCGCCGCCGAATACAGCTCGTGAAGGGCATACCGACCGTGGTAAGGCACCCTGAGGGTCCGCAATGCGCGATGGCCAACGAACGGCGTATCCGATTCTTCGGGCACCTTGTCGAGGGGGATCGGCGGAAGGGTTAGCTCCGTTAGCCGTGGACAGGAGCGGGCGACCGCAACAAGGACAGACGGCGTGAGGATCGTGCGCGTCGTGGACCCCTTGCATGAGGACGGAATGTGAAGCTCAGTGAGCTCAGGCCACGCAGTGACCATTCGAAGGAGGCCCTTGTTGGTGAGGGTAAAGGGCGAGATCTTCTGGAATTCGAGTGTCACCTTGCGCAGGCTGCGGACGCTGAGGGCAGGGAGGATGACGTCCACGAGCGCGGCGTTCACGGGCCCTTTTTCATCCTCCCAGTATGACTTGTGCGAATACTTGAGTGTAAGCTCGCGGAGCACGAGCTGGCCTGTCGTAGCGTTGTTCTTGATGGCATCAACGCAGCGGGTGATAATCTGCGGGGATGATTCGGTGTAGAACTCGACAGAATGCGTCTCGAGCGTGTTGATGGTTGCTACATCAAGGAAACGGTGGATATGCTCAGAGGAACCCCGGACCGTGAGATGTTTGAGATCCTTGAAACAGCCGGAAAATGGGTCGTAGCCTTCGTGACCGTCCTCCGAGTCCTCCGGTTGTGGCGGAAGGTCTGTCACGTTAATCCGCGCAGCGAGCGAATGGAGAGACGCAGACAATCCAATACATCTGAGCAAGTTGAAGTCGAGTTCGAAATCGGGGGCGTGAAGCACCTGAATGGTCCCAAGTTCCGCGAAGGGGTAGCAGCATGAAGGAGAAAGCTCCTGGCCATGGCTATTCAGAGTGAGTGTCTTGATCCAGGGAGCAGTCGACACAATCTTGCGAACGACGAATTTCACGGCCGCTTCATCCCAATCCCCCAATGAGCCCCCAGTGCGTTTGCTGGAGCCAAATTGGAGGGCTAAGGACAACGTCCGGAGTTTGGAGGAAATAAACATCACCATAGTGGGGCTTTTGACATCGACGGGCAACACAGACAGCTCCTCCAGGTTCGGGAGGAGCGGCTCTGTACCACACCATTGCCCTACGAACGCCCAAGTCGAAGGGTGTACGCAGGACCAACTGTCGCGCTGAGCGTGTAACACTCTCACGCGCCGAGCGTGGGCCTGGAAGCGGAGCCAGGACTCCAAGGTGATGTCGGCCTCCATCGTCTATTACTGATTTAGTTTGCTATAATGTGGTATAATTGAGGTAACTCACGGTGACATGTCTGTTCATTATTGTCTTCTCACGCTTTGAGAAAAGCGCGACTAGGGGAACCATGCTGTCCAGTCGTCGCCACAGGGCCGTTAGAGCGTGCTTGGAGAGAACACTGGAAGAACGTGCAGCTGCGGCGAGAGTTCTACGAAGCTCCTGCTGAGTTTCCCGGATTGCACCCCATTCCTTTTCGGCGTGTTCGACCTCCAGGGGAGGCTCGAGATACCCGAATACCTCAGCCAGAACTTGTGGGGTTTGCAAAACTTGGTCTGATGCCATGACAGCTACCTCAGTGGGTCCATAAGTCAGTCATTCTATGCTGGTTGAAGATGACGTGTGCCGTGTTTACCTTCGGTGGGGGAATCTAAACTCCCGTGTAGTACTGCGCACTACCGGACGGGGCAGATGCGCTGCCAATTTCTTCTGTCAATGCTCATGTAACACGTCCGTATCGAAGCCACAATACTCACAACCTATGACCGAGTACGGCTCGATGATAACTAGGCCCCAAGTTACCGCTGGTGGAGCCAAACTAGTGACGGTGGCAGTAGTAGCCTACTTCCGTCCCATGCGTAGGTGCACGGACTCAGATGATTGACCTAGCCATCGTTGAGTCAATTTCGCATCAAAATGGGGTAAGGTTGAGAAGTGCTCACGTTGCCCTTATAAGTATCACAAGTCGATGATGATGGTGTAAAAGTTCAAAGTCACGACTCCAAGCCAGTGCCACGTGTCGTCACAAGCGCTAAAATGACCGAACTTGAACCGACGCCCGGGCAAAACTTGGAGGCTTGCTAGGAGCCACGACGTTCTGTAAAGCACCGTCGACTACGCCGACTTGCGTTTGTACAGGTGAGTGTAAAGATGGCCTGAAACGCACGTCAGGCAGTTGTGGTGCTGCAACCTGTCGGCCAAGTGCTCACCAACTTTACAGATATGACCGCGGCCGTGCACCGCGCTATCGCTAGTCCTGCGATCCTTGTACAGATCTTTTCTCAGCTCTCCCCGGGGTGTAATACTATCGACGGTCCAGACCACGTCGACTATGAAGACGAGTCCAAGAAACGCGCGTCGCTCCGTGGCACATTGGCCACTTGTGCGCTTGTCTGTCGTGCCTTTTCTGGCCTCGCACTGGACGCACAGTGGAGAATCCTGGACGATATTGTCGTCTTGCTCAAGATATTGCCTCACACTCTGAGGAGCCTCCCTGGCGGTGACACGGAATCCGATGATGAGACCGGACCCGATGCTAACGAGACTGAACCCGATGACAGGTCGGACGAGGGCTCGGATGTGAATCCTGTGCAGCTGGACGTCCTGGTCAGTTCCCTCCTATTCATGCCCGCGCGGTGCACTCTGGGTCTGATAATGTTCCACACAGAAACTCTAGTCCGACATCCTCTTAAGGCTTCTGATCAACGCACTTGGATATTGTGGATCACGAATGGACATACTATCCAGAGGAGTGGCTTGAAGGTGCCAACGAGTGCTACTGGTGGTGGACAAAGTCGCAGTGCGCCGTCACTGATCTTGGTCGCATCGAATGCAGTGCCCCGTACTCCAACACTGTGTTGAAAGAGACTGATTATTGCATGTTACATACGCATAGGTTGACATCTAGAAACACATAGCTATGCAGCGATTAGAGAATAACAATGCTACAAATACATTAACTTTTTTCGTCTTCCAAGCAAAGTCCACGAGGAACATCCATATGTTGGGGTCACGAACGCTTCAGACTGAACGCGCGAACCAACTTCCCCGCCCCAGTCCACCGTGACTTGAGCGCATCGATGGGAGGCAATGGCTTGTCCCGGTGGACGTAGTTCGCGGTCCTCTGCGCCGCGGGCCAGACGCGGTTGCTAACATACATCGCGTGGCGCTACGTCGGCGGGACGTTCGTCGAGTCCGTCCCGAAGCGGCGGCGTGCGACAGCCTGTCGCGAGGTGTTGCCGACGGCAGCGAGCTCCAGGCTCGTGTCGTCGTGCCCGTCCTGCAACATGGCCTCGGTAACGACGACGTACTCCGCGGAGTCCGGCGACGACGCAGAATGCGACAAGTCTCCGGCGCTGGCGGCCTCGGGACCGCCGTCCGCGGGGGCGACGGTCACGAAGTCGCCTGAGGCAAACGCGCCTTGTCGGGCCGCATCCATTGCAGAGAGGACGGCCCCCGAGCTGAAGCGCTCGTTTTCAAAGTTGAAGTTGAAACGAAGGTGGTTGCCCGCTACCGCGGGCGGTGTGTTTAAAGGAGTGTGAGGATCATCGTCGCTGCCTCCGTCTTCGTTCTGCACAGGGACCTTCTTGCGCTTGACGGGCCTCCTGGCGCTGGCGGTCTGCTGAACGGGTGGTAGGGCCCTGCCCAAGAGCTGCGATAATGTTGCGCTTAGCTGCATTTCTCGGCGGGAGCGGCATCGTGTGGTTGAATGAAACTTTAACTTACTACATCCCGCTGGAAACGCATATGCTGAGGCAATGAACCAGCCGGGACCTGGTAGCGTTCCTGTTCTGAGAACCTTGAACCTGACGGGGACGACATCTTGGACAACAAGTAGAGAGAGGTATAAGCAGAAACGAGTGGCAGAGAGAATAGCGTACGACGGGGGAAACCCAGGGTCGTCCAATGGGACAACTTATACGTCCCCCCGACAGCTAACATTGATGTAGCCCGCCACAAAGCGCCGGTCGATGCGACCCGAGTGCCATTGTGCATAAACCGGGTCTCCATGGGGCCGTTATAACAAAGACTAAGCGCATCCCCGTCAAGCTATCATTCTTTGTCGTTGTTGATCAAGCTCTCGCTACCGGAGGCATGGGTTTGCAAGGCTGTTAGATTGTATGACACGTTGACAGTTATTGAGGATGCAAAAAAGTAATCATGCCAAACATCATCGTCACGTCACGCCAAAGGTATGCGCTAAAGCGCTCAGGCCTGGACCAAGATATCCCAGTCGTTCGTTACCGGCAGCTTGGGGTCACGGATGACCAGCACGCTCGCGGCCCCCTCCTTCTTGTCCGACGACGAGACGCCAGGGGTGTACGTCCACTGGAGCTCCTTGCCGCCCTCGACCTTGACGCTCGACGGCTTCACAGGCAATCCGAGAACGACGACCTTCTCGACGCGCACGTCGGCGATGGTCTTCGCGAACGCGTTACCGCTGTCATATGTGGCGAGGGCGACGTGGTCGACGGCCTCGGCGGGCTTCTGAGCCGCGAGGTTGTGACTACTGATGCGGACGCCCTTGCTCTTCCTCTCCGGCTTCCTCGCCGCGAACTCGCGCCACACGAATTGGCCCTGCTGGTGCGAGAACGTCTCGCCGTCGTCGAGGTAGAGCTCGCCACGAGCGCTGCCCTCGTTGCTAAGCGCTACGCGGAGAGTGAAGGGGTCGCGCTTCATCAGAGGAGATGAGCGACGAGGACGCTCTCGGGTTGGGATGATGGAACCACCACGGATTAAGACCGGAATCTGGTGCAGTTCGGCGGGAAGGGTGATTTCCTTGCCCTTAACGTCGCTGCGGTACGCGTTGTTGTTGAAGTAGTCGTAGTAGACCTGTTCGAAGAATCCTAAGGACAAGTACATGACACATACAAACCGATGAACTTACCTGGTTCTCAGCGGGGAGGTACACCGTCTGCTCGGTGGAATCCTTAGTAGTGACAGGCTTGACCAACAAGCCAGAGCTGCCCACGAAGAACTGGTCATCGAGAGAGAAGCCGTTCTCGTCCTGCGGGAACACGATGAAGTGCGGGCGCACAACAGGCAGACCCGTGACGCTCGCCTCGCGGAACGCGGTGTACCACACCGGCAGCATCGAGTACCGCAGACGGAGCATGTCCCTGATGATGTCCTTGTAGGGTTCGTCCAGTAGGTACGGCTCGCGGCGCTTCGTGTCAATGTGCGCGTGCGCGCGGAAAAAGGGTGAGAAGATGCCCACTCCGTACCACCGCACGAGCATGTCCGGCTCGGGGTTGCCGAAGAAGCCCCCGACATCAGCTACACGCAAAACGTATGATCAGGATGGAAGGTGAGACAGAAACGCAAGAGGTTCACGCACATCCAGAGAAACTGAACCCGGCGATGTTGTTCGCCAGCACCATCTTGACGCCAACGGCCATGTGCTCCCAGGTGCCGAGGTTGTCACCAGTCCACATGGCGCCGAAGCGCTGAGAACCAGCGAAGAAGGAACGCGTCAGGACGAAAGGCCGTTTGGGGGGATCCGTCCGTGCAGTGATGGCTTGTGACGTGAGGTTGGACTGCGAAATCTGTAAGGCTTTGAATTGGGAACGGGGCAAACATGCACTTACGAAGAGCATGCCGTTGATGTTATGGAGATCGCGATGCTCCCAGCCACCGTGGTGGATGTTTTCGCGTGGCATACTGATCTCCGGGCCATTAAAGATGGACGGCTATGACGCACATCAGCACTGGCCTGGAATAGAAACAACGATCAACGAACCTCGTTCATGTCGTTCCAGATACCAGTGTCAACAGTGCTCTCAAGCCACGACCACTGGTCACCGTGCTTCTCGGTCTTGAACAGCGACTTCCACCAGTCCCAGCTCCCGGGGTTGAAGAAGTCGACCCAAGCACTGCTGCCGCTCCAGCACCAGCCCTCGTAGTCCGTCGTTCCGTCGCTCTTCTTGACAACAAGGCCAAGCTCTGTCGCCTGCTTGTAGACGGGGTAATCGTCCGTTCGCTTCAAGTGTGGGTCGACTATGACGACCATCTTGCGGCTGACGGCCTCGACGTCCTTGATCATGTCGACCGGGTCGGGGAAGTGGCGCTTGTCCCAGATGAAGTACTTGTGCTCCTCCGAGTACTCGATATCCAGCCAGAACACATCGACGGGTATGTCTTCCTCGTCGAAGCGCTTTTGAACGCTGCGGACATCGTCCGAGCTCGCGTAGTTCCAACGACACTGGTGGTAGCCGAGAGCCCAGTGGGCGGGGAGAGCAGGGGTGCCGGTCAAGCGGGAGTATTGCGCGAAGATATCTGCGGGCGTAGGACCGGGGAGAATGAAGACGTCGAGGATACCTGTCTCCGAGAACCAGTGCGAGGTCGAAGACTTGGGACTCGGGTGACCGACGTCGATCCAGGTCTCAGAACCGACAGCGTTGAAAATGGCAACGGTGGAGTCCGCGGAGTGTGCGTGCATGAATGGAATGGAGCCGTACAAAGACATAGTCGAGTCCGCAAGGTACTCGAAAACATCGGCGTTGTACAAGCGGTATGGATCGGAGTAATACGCATTCTCGCCAGTAGTAGTGGGCAAGTCAAGACGCGTCGCGTGTTGAGGAATACCGTAGACATGGCCATGGTGAGGGAAGTCAATGTCAATAGATAGTGACTCGGGACCTGATGGATTGTTCAGAGCAGGAAGGAGACTGAACGAGCATTTAACAACGCACCCCTGGGTTTGGGATCCGTAAACGAGCTGAAGGTCTCCTCCCACCACCCGTCCTCCTGATCGCCCTCGAACCAGGCTGTACGCGGATGAGCACCAAGGACGACCTGGGCGCTGTCGTCGGTGTCCAGACCCTCCTCCGGAACCGCGATGCCCTCCTTGCTCTTCTCCACGGAGTCCTTCGTGCGGAAATGCTCCATGTGGAGGAGACCGCGGTTGTTCAACACGACCTGCTCCTTCCCATCCCGCAACAGCGTCACCTTCAGCGGCTCAAACGCGACCTTGACCTCGACGTTGTTCTTCGCACCATACACCGCCTTGACGCTGTCCTTCGCCACAGTCCACTGGACCTTCTGGCTGACCTTCGGCTCCTCCAGCAACGCCCAGGACGCCGCCTCGTCGTAACGCTTCCGCAGACCATCTACCTCGTCCATCCGCACCCGGACTACTCCGTCGTCGTGTATCCGGACATCGAGACTAAACTTGACGTCGGGGTAAATGGAGGACTTGACCGCGGCGGTGAACGACGCCTGGTCAGATGACAGAGCAACGCTGGACGCCTCTACAGAGTATGGAGATCTCCAGGATGGGTTCTCCGTCGCCCTAGCGGAGAGTGCGCGTCCACGTCGACAGAAACCAGCTTGAGAACATGTCTTGAAGTCGTGAGTTTTAACCGCGAGAGCCGCGGGGATGGCGGCGAGCACTAAGAGGGAGCCAAATGCTCGCATTCCGAGCTACCACCGGGGCTCTCAACGAGTGCTGACAGTCTAGAGGTCGAACCAGAGAGAAGAGGAGATGAGGGGAGGAACACGTTGAGTGTACATGAGGTCATTAGCGTCCTACGTGTACACGTTTGAGTGCAGATCAATCTCCGATTACTTAATTCTAAAACGCATTTACATCTTATTCAAGATCCGCATACATTATGCAGACGCCGCTTCAAATATTAGAGTCCGCTAGTAGCACCAAGCGTACTTACTTGCACTTGGTTTGCTGCAATCATCGGCATTGTCTCCTACCTACTAGCCATGCCGCCAATTTATATCGACCTCTCGCACACTCTCGAACCAGATGTTCAGATATACCCTGGGGATCCCATCTTCGCATGCTGCCCAGTACAGACGATTCCGAAGGACGGCTACACCGTTCACAGCGTTTCCATGGGTTCGCACACCGGTACTCACGTCGATGCGCCGTGCCACTTCATCGAGGATGGATCACCGATCGATAAACTGCCCCTGTCCACATTCATTGGGAATGCCGTCATTGTGGATGTCACTCAGAAGGCTGCGAAAGACAGGATCACCTGGGCCGACGTCGCAGCGTACACGGACACCATCCGGCAGAAGGTCGCCCTCGACCACGGTGCGTTCGTTCTCTTGCACACGGGGTGGTCCAAGCATTGGAAGTCCGACGCGTACTATGACCACCCTTTTCTCGATGTGGAGGCTGCGAAGAAGCTATTGGAGCTTGGGGTCAAGGTGATTGGAGTCGATACCCTCAGTCCGGACGAAACTCGCGTGGACGGCTCTGCGCCTGACTTTGCCGTCCACGACGCCGTGCTCGGCGCTGGTGCAGTCATCGCAGAGAACCTCACCAACCTCTCAGCGATCCAAGCAGGGGATTGGCTTGTCAGCCTCGTCCCCCTCAAGCTCGGCGGGCTGGATGGGTCACCAGTGCGCGCGTTCGCGTGGAGTGCAGCTTCGCTATCGCAATGAGGAAGGTGCGTGAGCTAATACGGCCAGCTTCTGTTTCGATGGAAGGCAACTGGAAGGCGAATCTCACCGCATTGTCACAGCTCACTGCATCCATCAAGGGACCCACAACCCCAGTACCTTCGATGCCAAAAGCCGATGCCAAGTTCCGTACGTTCCCCAACCGCCGCCCGTCATGCGAATGTCAGGCGACGCAGCCACGTCCTGTGGTGACTCCAGAAACTGACCATGGATGCGGACCGCGCGCTCCGAATGGCCGTCGACGGCACCTACTTAAACGGTGCACCTTCAAGTTCCCCTACCAGTCGTACTCCGCTGTCCTCGTCTCGCAGCCACAAATCCCCCCGCCTCTTCGCTCCTTCATCCATCGAAAAAGCATGCCCGACTCATCCCGGACCGTCATCGACCTCAGCCACCCTCTCATCTCGGGCAAAGTCCCCGCGTGCGTCGGTCACCCGTGCTTCAGCGCCTCGCTCAACTTCAGCCTTGCCAAAGGCGACTTCGCCAACGTCCACGCACTCACCCTCGGTACCCACACCGGCACGCACCTCGACGCGCCCTACCACTTCTTCCAGGACGGCGCGACGGTCGACCGCCTCGACCTCTCCCTCCTCGCCGCAGCCCCCGCCGTCGTCGCCGACGTCCGCCACCGCAGCGCGCACGAGTGCATCACCTGGGAGGACCTCGCGCCCGCCGCCGCTGAGGTCGCCCGCCGGGGCGCGCGCATCCTCCTTCTTTGCACAGGCTGGTCGCGCCACTGGGCGAAGGACGACTACAGCGATCACCCCTATCTGGACGTCGAGGCCGCCAAGAGGGTGCTAGGGTTGGGCGTTAGGGTGATTGGGCTTGATACGCTCAGCCCAGACGAGGTCACGCCCGAGCGGGAGGGCGCGGACGTCCACCGGGCCGTGCTCGGGAGTGGGGGAATCATCGTCGAGAACCTTGCCCGCTTGGACGCGCTGGTGGAGAGCGGATGGCAAAATGTGACGGTCAGCTTGCTGCCGCTCAATCTGGATGGGTGCGACGGCAGTCCGTTACGGGCGGTCGCGTGGGAGGGGACGGAGTAGTAGCGCAGGTTGGGTTGTACATACGGTTTCTCCGAGTCGTAGGATAGATAATATCTGCTCCAGAGTGTGCAACATCTGGTTGTGAAATACGCAGTCACGTAGATGTGTAACTGACCGAGACCACTCGCGATCGTACCCCAGTGCCAATAGGCTCATGGCATTTTTCGAGGGCGATGGGGCACAAGACGATGTTCAGGATCTAACCCTAGATTGGCAATGTAGACGCCGGGACCAAGCTGTTGACGTCATTGACTCAACGCCTCAAGTTGATCAGTACTATGTTATGTACCTACAACGTAGCGACGCAATGCCCAACGGCTGCGACATTACAGTGAACTCTCTTCAGAGTAAGCGGACGCAATTAAAGTCCTGCCTTGATCGCCGGCTGCGCTCACCTCCCCCGTTCCAATCCCAAATTCTTACCGTACCTTTCACACCAACAGACGACGACAGACATTTAAGAGAAACTTCAGATACCAATGTATTAATGAACTCCTTCACTGCTTTACTGCATCCCTTCACAAAACAAAACAATACCATAACAATACGATCCATCATCACGCGCAGTCCTCGCCAGCCTCCTCGGCCGCGATTTCCCACTCGCTGCGGAGCGTCGCACCGTTGTACGAAAAAGCGGGGAACGAAGACGAGCCAGAGGGGGCCGTGCCAGAGACGTCGACGCACTGGGCCGTGAACTGGTTCGTGATCGTCGCGGGGATGACCATCTGGCCGGACTTCGCTAGAAACGCGCCGCCACAGACAGTCAGCTGTACGTTCGCAAGGTGTGGATGTGGGGAAAGCGAGAGGGGACGTACTCTTACGGTTGAGGAGCGAGAACTTGACGACGCTCTCGGCGCTCACGCCAGGGACGGCCTGCTTGACATGGTCGATACGCGCCTTCTCGAGCGCGGCCTTCTTCGCGGCGTCCGACGAGTCGCCGACAAGCGTCTCGGGGATGAACGACTTGCGGAGTGCGACGCGCCAGTTGGAGGTCGACTTGGCGAAGATGGCGCAGAGCTGCGGGGTCGTGCCGGGGTTCACCTTCGCGTTGTTGTTCGCGAACGCGATGGCGCTGCGCGGAGGGAGAAGAGGAAGACAGTCAGCACACATCTAAAGAGAATGCAAGGGCAGAGAGAGCACATACATATCCTTGTCGTCCGTGACATACACGCCGGGACCGATCTCGGCGTCAGCGCCGCTCGTGCCCGCAGCGGTCTTGGGGCCGAGACCGATGAAGTCGAAGAAGCCGTCGGCCTTGGTGGGCTTCTCGAGCTGACCCTTCGAGACCCAGAAGGCAGCCGTGTCCTGCTCGTGACGTGAGAAACGTGACACGGGGGGGAGGAGCCAGTGGAGGGGACGTACACTGTTGGTACCGTGCCAGCCGACGAACTCGGGCGAGGTGCGTGCGACGAGGTGCGCGACGTAGTCGATCGCGCGTTCGAAGAGGCGAGCCTTCTTGGTTGTCTTCGACCCCTTCGCTGTCGTCCCGGTCTTTGTCGTCCCGGTCTTTGTCTTGACGGGACACTGTGCAATGACGTTATGAGTTGCGGAAGGACACGGGGCGTCATCGACAAGATGAACACGTACGGCCTTGGGGGTCGTCTTCTTGGGGGTCGTTGTCTTCGGAGTCGTCTTCTTCGGGGTGGTGGTCTTTGGCGTCGTCTTCTTCGGGGTGGTCTTCGGAGTCGTCTTCTTGGGAGTTGTAGTCTTCGGCGTCGTCTTCTTGGGAGTAGTCACCTTCGGAGTAGTCACCTTCGGAGTCGTCTTCTTGGGAGTAGTCGTCTTCGGAGTTGTCTTCTTCGGAGTTGTCTTCTTGGTGGTCTTCGCCGAGGACTTGCTACCCGCCCGGCGCTCGAGGGTAGAATCGTCGTTGTCGTCGTCAGCGTCGTCAGCATGGTTGACTTCTTCGCCTTCGTCCAGGTCGCCCTCGTCCAGGTCGCGCGCGCTGAGGTCGTCTTCGACGTCGTCAACGTCGTCGACTTCATCGAACTCGTCGACAGGTGCCGCGACAACATCGTGCTCGGTCACGACCACCTGCGAATAATCGGCATTTCAGCAGAGAACCACTGCAGCGTTTAGAGCCAACGTACATTAGCAAGGTCAGTACCGGCCGTCTCACGGACAGGCGCGGACTGCACGGCGAGCGAGACGCTGAGGACGGAGATGATGAGAAGGCGGCTGAAGGACGGCATGATGCAAGTGCGCTGGGACGTGAAGATGTGCGTTAAGGAGCGATGGGTGTGTAGGTGGTAGGTTCGTTAGTGAACGTGAAGGAAAAAGCCGCACAGCTGCATGGAGTGCGTCAGTGTCAGAACGACGAGGAGAGCATGATGATGGGGAGCGTACCAGCTGAAAGGAGTTGGGCGAAGAGAAAAAAAGAGGAGAGGGGGCTCGGAAGCGAAGGAAAAGCGAGCTGAGGAACTGGCATGCTGGACGGAGGGTTTTTATACTGCTCGTGTGAGGTGCGGAAACATTTGTCCGGCCTGGCAAAGTGAAGACTCCGAGAGCATCGCACTTCCAGCGCCGGAACATTGAATGTGCCAAAGGCACGCGTTTGGAGGGCGCGCTCGGTAGGTACATCAAACTTGATCAAGGTGGGGCGCTACGTCGTCATGGTGCATGAGCTCGGCCAAGACGTAATTTGAATCACTCCTTTGCGACCTGTATAGGATGTGAGTTCGTTGTCCATACTGTGGAATGCGTCACAGCAGGCCAAGAGTAGGGAGGAGAGTCAACACTCGCAGAGAGCAAGGTTGGGCAAGAGGACGACACGCGGCGACGATTCGCGGATGCTTTCGTAGGCGCCGGCGATCCCCGAACACGCCGGAGTCCAGGCCCGAACGCCCGATGATCGACTCAGGATCGTCCATCGCCTCTTTGGAGTCTGTTGTCCCAGCGCCATCACAGACAGCCTCCACATCCACCTGCACGGCCACAGCAAACGCACTGCAATGTCCGCGCAGTGCATCTCTCAAGCCTCACATAAGTCTTCGCTGCAGCTAACGCCCCAGTGATACACATCGTCATGACCATGCTCGTCTTCTCTTCGCCCGGTGTCGCCAAGGGCGGCCTCGAACTCGCTCTCGCCCGCAAGAGCCCGGGCACGTACTTCGTCGTCTTTCCTCGCGCATCCGGCATGGCCGCTTCCCGATTCTACATCAAGCTCAACGTCTCTACTCCTCGCTCTACCGTACCCGCAACCTCGGCCGCCGGTCACCCCTTGATCTGGCTCGACCCCGACATGGAGCGTCTCAATCTCGGCTTCACGGAAGGAGAAGTCCTTGCGGCACTCAAGGCCGCCGACGCGCAGGTCGTTCGTCCGACGGGCCGCACGCAGCGCATGTCCGCCAAGGACGGCGGTGAGCGCGAGGCCTACGAGGTCGAGCTGCTCGTCGAGGAAGACCAGCTCGCGCGGTGCTGCCGGTACTGCGACCTCCTCGAGCTCAACGACAACGTCCGTGCCAACGACCGCTACCTTCCCTGTGGCGGCGAAGGCTACGAGACAACGTACATGTGCCCTAACGTAAGACGTCCTTGAATCTCCCCAAACTATTGATATCTCTGACCTTGCAACCGATATCAGTGTGCCAAGAAATCCGCGCTCGCCAGAGGCATCGCCGGCGTCCTGCGGTCGTTCTCATCCGACTAGCGGTGAGAAGACCGCCCACCTTGGTACCTTATGCTAGTCGCTGATGTATTGTTTGTACCGGTTTCTGTCGCGTACCCAAGTCGCTAGAAGTCGCTAGGATGAGTCAGGATCAAAGCTAAACATATCGTTTGTAGCGTTTTACGTAGGTAGAAACCAATCTGTCGCATACATTTTTTAACCACGCATACGCATGCACCGGAGACGCGCATCGATGCATTGCCCGATACTGAACGCGTGAATGATGATCTATATCAGGCCCGGCGGGCTCGTCAATGGTGTATCGGTTTCACGAGTCTTGTCGACAATCACAAGCGTCATCAAGTTCCTGTTTCCATACAGCTACGTGCCTCGACATGGAGATAAGACTCCAGATTGCTATACTCTGACGCGTTAGGCCAGATGAGGTGCTTCCAATGCCCTGGTATTCATGTTGAAGGACGACTCAGATCGTGGGCCAAGTGGTCCCTACTGCAGCAGTCTCCAGCGATGCGATATCACCTAAACGAGTCTTGTGCTGCCTTGTGTCGACAGTGCCGGAGATTGCGCGGAACAATGTTCGGGTTATCTTATGAGCCAGGATCCTCCTAGCCTCATTGTCAGCGATTCTCCTAGCCTCATGGTGTCCGATGATAGAACCCCAACGTCAGACGGACGTTGGATATTGCACGAGTTGCGGACGGGAAAACCATTCGCTAGCGGCACCTAGGTATGTGGTCTGGTCCTGGTAAGGTGGTACTGGGCTTCGTCATGACCAAATAGAGAAGCTTTCGTCCAAGCTCTTCCCAGTTTACTCCACGGATCGCACGACCTGCCGCACACTGAGCCTTCAAGGAACTGAAGCACGCGCTAGTCTCGACCAAGACCATGCCGACCAAGACCGTTGTCGCGAGAGGGGTTTGGTCGAACCTACAGTGCTTTGCATAAAACACTGCAGGTCGCGTGCCCGACAGGCTGTTTGTCTTTGTTTGAATGGCCGAGAAGACGCCGCCGCGTCCGAGAGCCATCGCCCAGGAAGAGTGGCCCTTGAGCCCAAATCGGCTTGAAAGCACCGCTTATGTCTCCGCTAGCATAAAGCGGATGTGAGCATGTAATTTTCAAGCAGGAATAGGGGTGGTGTCCCGAGAACCATCTGAGAGGGCGTAGTCGCGGCAAGCGCGCGATGCCCGAAACAGGAAGTTCCCCGGCAGAACAAACATGTATTGGACGACGGAGGAGTTGGGCAAGCGGTTGCGCGAGCCCCTGTATGTCGAACGGTCTCGTTTCGAGTATGTTGGTCTTCATTTCTCTTTTGTGTGTTCTCGAATATCTTGTCCTATGTCTCGTACGTCTTATAGTTCGAGTATCTTGTTAGTTATCTGTACTTTAGGCTGGTTATTCTGTACCGCTCACCTCAGTCCCGCGTACCGCGCATAGACTGAGGTGAGCATCCCCCGCGACCATTCCGACTCTAGACTTCGTTACTGATTGTATTATTAGTTTTGCCTTCTATAGGTACATATTAATATACTGTTAGTCCCGCGTACCGCGCATAGACTGAGTTTTGCCTTCTATAGGTTATGAGCCCTGCGTCTTCCGAATCTGCGTACAACATGTCCTCAATCAAGATCAGCGAAGACCACGTTCGTGTGCCGAAACTCGACGTCGGCGGAGCCAACTGGGTACTCTACAAAGAGAGACTCACCTGGGCGGCGGACGCGAAGGGTCTCGCGGGCCATCTAGACGGTACGTCTGTCCAACCTGTTGTACCGCCTACGGCGGAGGGAAACGTCACGGCCCTGCGGGGAGGCACGACTGCAGGTGCAGCCATCGCTACCGCTGGAGCTGGAGGGGATGCAGACGCCGCTGCTGCCGGAGGGACCGGTGGTGGCGGGGCAGAGGCTGCAGTCCCCGCTGGCGGTAACCTGGGTGCTGGCGGGACGCCGGACCCTACACAGATGGCATATCTGGCCGAATTGGCCACCTGGAGGAAGAGCGAGGCGGTCGTCAAGCAGCTCATCGCGAGCACAATCCCGGACTCACTTTTCATGAAGATCCGGGCGAAGGGGACCGCGCACGAGATCTGGTTGGCTCTTGCTGCGGAGTTTGAGCGCCGTTCGCGCATGATCTCCCTCGACTTGCGCTGGAGGCTTCAGGAGCAATGCTGCGGTGAGAAGGCCGACGTCAGAGCACACTTTACGAAGCTCCGAATGATGTACGAAGACTTAGCTGCAATGGGCCATACCCCCGAGGACGACGACTTCTACGCCATTGTCCTCGGCTCCATGCTGACCTCTTTCGAGTCCTATATATCTTCCTTAACCGCCACATCGACCGTCACTGGCAATATCTTGATGCCAGAACAGCTGATGGCCGCCCTGACCGATGAATATGACCACCGTGCCTTGCGTTCCAGGCCAGGGCGCTCGGGCAGTGAATCTGGAGATGTCGTGTTGTCAGCGTATGATAAGGGCGGAAAGGGGAAGAAGAAGAACGTCGAATGCTTCAATTGCAAGAAGCGTGGGCACTACAAGTCCGACTGCTGGGCGCCCGGTGGTGGAAAGGAGGGCCAAGGCCCCAGAGACAAACCCAAGGCCTCGAAAGCGTCCGAGAAGGACAAGGATGAGGCATGGTTTGCCCACATCACGCCTGAGTCTGATGCTGGCTCTATGCCAGACCTTCAGACTACCTCTGACTCACTGTCTGAGGACGATGACAGCCCTGACAGCACCGTTGAGGGCGAAGATTTCACCAGTCACCCTGGCGCGATGCTCGCAGGAAACCCTCCCACCGAGGACGAAGAAATCATCTTTGACTCGGGTGCAACCAGCCATATGTCCCCCCACCTCCACCACTTCGTCAGCTATCGCCCTATCACCCCCAAATCCATCCACACCGCCGACAGCCACACGTTCCATGGCGTTGGCCGTGGCGACATGTGGATCACCGTTCCAACCAATGGCTCAGGCACTGAAACGACTCGCGTTCTCCTCCGAAATGTTCTCCACGCACCTTTGATGGATGTGACACTGGTGTCCATCGGGTGTATCGTTCGGGCAGGATCCACGGTCCAGTTCCAGTCCGAGGGGTGTCGAGTCTCCAACTCCACAGGTGATGTTGTCGCGCGTATCCCGCTTGTCCAGGGCCTGTATCGTGCGTCAATGCGCCGGGGTGAAACAGCTATGCCAGCTGTGCCTGAGGGGGAGTGTGAGGAGGATAGGGTGGTGGAAACGCGTGAGATCACGCTAGATGAAGCTCACCGGATGCTGGGACACGTCTCCTACGCTGTGGCACGCGATGCGATTGCGAGGGGCCTGGTAAAAGGGGTCAGCCTGATCCCAGGGAGTACGCCGACTATCTGTGACGCCTGTGAGGCGGGGAAGATGACGCGGAAACCTATTGCAAAGGAGCGCGTGTGGCCCCGTGCCACCGCAGTCGGCGATGAGGTTCATTCCGATGTCTGGGGGCCTGCACGTACCAAAACGCTCGGCCGCCGCCTCTACAACTCCCTATTCATCGACGATTATAGCCGCCACACCATTGTTTACCTCCAGCGGAGCAAGATGGAGACATTTGAGTCGTACAAGAAGGTCGAGGCCTTCTATCGCACCCAGAAGGGCGTACAAATCAAACGCCTCCACACCGACCGCGGTGGCGAGTACCTCTCGCAAGAATTTTCCGACCACCTCGAGGCGCACGGCACAACCCGCAAGCTTACGGTGCACGATACACCCGAGTACAATGGTGTCAGCGAACGTGCAAACTGGACGCACTTCGAGAAGGTGCACGCGATGTTGCACGACAGCGGGTTGCCCAACTCGCTGTGGGGCGAGGCCCTCACCTACGCCGTCTACACCAAAAATCGGACACCGACACGCGCTCTCGACGGCCAAACGCCGTATGAGGCCTTCTGGGGCTCAAAACCCGACATCTCTCACCTCCACTCCTGGGGATGTGAGGTGCGCGTTCACACCCCCAGTGGCTCGAAGCTTTCAGCCCACGCGCAGACCGCGCGCTGGGTGGGCTGGGACGAGACTTCTGATGCCCATCGTATCTACTGGCCCGACCGCCGCATCGTGACGGTCGAGCGCAGTGTCCACTTCAACGTCATCGATGTCGACGTCGTGGTGCCACTTGAGGGGGAGAGGGACGAAGATGCAACTCACCTCGAAAAACGTGCGCCCGTGCCTGATACTAGCTGTGCTCATCAACAGTCTAGTCAGACGGACTCGAGCACGGACAGAAACGAGGATGGGACTCACCTGGACGACAAGCGTGCACCCACGCCGCCGCTAACCACCTCTGCATCCGAACCCTCCAAAGAACTCGCCAATGCACCCGGACAGCTCCCGACTGAGGCATCAGAGCCTCAGTCCTCAGCCCCATCCCTTCCACCACTTGCCGTCGCATCGCCGAAGCCTGTTGAGGCTGAAGGGCGGCCCAAACGTACCCGAAAGGAGTCAGATTATGTGCGGAGGTTGAGGAGCAGCGAGGGGAGTGTTGGCGGACGGAGGAGCGGCCGTTTGTTGCCGAAGGGGATACCAGAGGGGTCCGAGAGCGCGAGGAAGACGACGGTGGAGGAAGCAGAGGATGAAGACGGTTTTGTGGTGGTGTCGGAGGACGAGCGAGAGGAGTGGGAGATGGTTGAGCGGGCAATGCTGACCGCGACGGGGGAAGCCGAGTGCCTGGATCCCACGTATGCAGAGGCTCGGAAGCGCCCGGACTGGCCCAAGTGGTTGGACGCCATTCAGGCGGAGCTCGACTCGCTCAAGGCAAACGGAACCTGGGAAATCGTCCAACGACCGACTGACGGCAGCAACGTGGTCGATTCGAAGTGGGTTCTCCACATCAAGAAGAACTCCGCCGGTGAAATCGACAAATACAAGGCTCGCTTAGTCGCCCGAGGTTTTACCCAGATTTACGGCATCGATTACACGGACACATTCGCCCCGGTCGCTCGACTCTCCTCCATCCGGACCATTCTCGCGGTCGCTGCCCGCAACGGCTGGCCCATCGATGTGTTCGATTTTTCCAGTGCCTTTCTCAACTCTGAGCTCGACGAAACTATCTACCTGGAACAGCCTCCCCATCATGAATTCGCTGACCGCTGCAAATACGTCCTCAAGCTTAAAAAGGCACTTTACGGCCTGAAGCAGGGCGGGCGGAAATGGTACGAGACACTCTGTGCTGCGCTCGCTGACCTCGGCTTCCAGCGTGCTGAAGCTGACCACGGGGTCTTCTTCAAGCGCGAGGTTAACCACCTCGTCACGCTCGCTGTCCATGTTGACGACTGCATCATCACCGGTGACTCGGGACCACTCAACAACTCATACAAAATCCACCTCAGCAAGCGCTACAAGCTCACGGACCTCGGCCCAGTCAGCTGGATCCTCGGAATCAAGGTCTCGTGTGACCTCGACGCGCGCACTCTCTCCCTTTCCCAACACTCCTACATCGAATCTATCATTACACGCTTCAATTTCGACGATCTGAAGCCGATCTCGACCCCCATGGACCCGCACATCCAGCTCTCGAAGACACAGAGTCCCGAGAGCACGTTCGACGTTGCTCGAATGAAGCGCGTCCCGTATCACGAGGCGATCGGCGCCCTCATGTATGCCGCGATGGGCACACGGCCGGACATCACGTTCGCCGTCTCGACGCTCGCTCAATACTCGGAGAACCCGGGGTGGGCGCACTGGGAGGCGGTTAAGAGGGTCTTCAGGTACTTGGTGGGGACCCGGCACCTCTCGCTGGTGTACGGGGGCGGGAAGGACGGGTTGGAGGGGTTTGTGGATGCAGACAGGTCCTCGCAGGAGCACAGGCGAGCAATCACTGGGTACGTTTTCCTTGTGGATGGCGGGGCAGTCTCCTGGGCATCGAAAAAGCAAGAACTCGTCACCCTCTCGACGGCTGAGGCCGAATACGTCGCCGCGACGCACGCCGCCAAGGAGGCCCTCTGGCTGCGACGCTTCATCGCCGAGATTTTCCAGCCTCTTCCCGAGCCTACCACTCTCCATGGCGACAACCAGGCCGCCATTGCTCTCACCAAGGACGGCTCTTACCACGCCCGGATGAAGCATATCGACATTCGCTATCATTTCATTCGCTACTCTATCGATGCTGGGTCCATTCGACTCATCTACTGCCCCACGGACGACCAGACGGCCGACATATTGACGAAAGCACTCCCTTCCGTCAAAGTCAAGCACTTCGCCTCCGCCCTCGGCCTCGCATCCATCTGAAACTCGTTCATCGCCTTCTCGGTGTCAGCGCAGACAGAGTCGGCCTCTTTCGCCGCGCACCCGCTTGAGGGGGAGTATTGGACGACGGAGGAGTTGGGCAAGCGGTTGCGCGAGCCCCTGTATGTCGAACGGTCTCGTTTCGAGTATGTTGGTCTTCATTTCTCTTTTGTGTGTTCTCGAATATCTTGTCCTATGTCTCGTACGTCTTATAGTTCGAGTATCTTGTTAGTTATCTGTACTTTAGGCTGGTTATTCTGTACCGCTCACCTCAGTCCCGCGTACCGCGCATAGACTGAGGTGAGCATCCCCCGCGACCATTCCGACTCTAGACTTCGTTACTGATTGTATTATTAGTTTTGCCTTCTATAGGTACATATTAATATACTGTTAGTCCCGCGTACCGCGCATAGACTGAGTTTTGCCTTCTATAACATGAGCAAACAGCCTTGCGCTGGCGCGCGACCTGCAGTGTTTTATGCAAAGCACTGTAAAGCACGCGCTACACTTGCGGCATCGACGTTTGGCCTTGAGAAGAAAAGTCGCGCTAGACAGGGTCTAGTCTGGACCAAGACCACTCACGTTTCGCAAGAGGGTCTGGTCGGACCTATCATAAGAGAGGGTCTGCTTGGCGTTGGTGATCTATTATATTGCTAAGCGGTGACAAGGACTAAATGGAGTCATGGACGAATTCGACGGGGAGCCGCTGGATGTAATCTCAGTCGACGAAACAATGCACAGTTTCTTCGAGCTTGTGCTGGATCCCATAACTCGGGGTGTAACGCTACACAGAGAATGTCTAGAGCGAATACCACATCGGAATACCGCATGGCAGCTTCGCGTCCCATAGTGAAGACACTGACAGCCTAAGCAAAAGGCCGGTCAGGCTCGGACGGATCGTTAGCTGAAATGAAAACACACCAGTAGGGCCGCGCTCTTGATTTCTAGCCTGCCGGCGTAACACTGCGACACATGCCATGTTGGGCAGTAATGACGACCTTTGTCATTATCCTCCACCCAGCCCCGTCGGTCCTCGTCGGCCACACCAAAGGGCCAGTTCGTCTGAAATCTCAGCATCCGATTCACAGTTCGAATCGTTCCCCTACGTCACAGGAGAGAAGTCATCCTGCCAAGTACGACTGTTCGTGTCAACCTCCGCGCCAGGCTAGCCACCGGAGCCATCATTACAAGACATCGCGGTGCCTCGGGCAACTGGCGCAGAACCAGCCCCCACCCACAGACTGGGTGGACCGTCCCATGAAGAGACCATCGAAGAGCTCGCGAGACAAGATAATCCGCCGACGCGCCCTCGCCGACGTACGTTCGTCCCGGACGACGCCACATGGTGCCATGAGGCCCTGCGACGTTGTTTATAGGTTGATCATCCGTAACTGCGAGACTTTTGCCAGTGAAGACGGATATGCCAACGTAGACCGGTTCTCATCTTCATGAATGTGCCTGAGTGGGGCGTTGTCCATGAGAGACAGTCGCTGAGTCGGTGACTAGCGATCGAAGGCGGGCAAGGGCGGTCTTCAGCGCTTCAGGATTAACATAGCGGGCGCAGTGGCGCTGTGTGTTTATCGATGAGACGCGCCCGGTCACAGGCACATGACACGTGTGACGGCTGTTTATCGTGGCGGGTGTGGCTGAGTGTGTGGGGCCACTGCATCCTAGCGACATCCACATCGCCATCCGAGCCACGTTCGACGTTGCTAACCACTGTGGTACTCCGGCCTCTGCGCAGGGTACTAGTACACCCTCTCCACCGACCGAGAAATGCACTCGACCCCATCCAAAGCCGTCGCATTTACACACCGATTGCTCTACCGCGGTTCTCTCTCCCTCCCCGACTCGCACCTCCTCCTCGACGGCCTCAGCTTCACCGTCAAGACAGGAGAAATTAATAACAATCCTGACCTGCTCCATAACTCCGTCGCACTCAGTCTCGAAAGTTTGCGTGGTCTCCCATTACACCTTCTCGGCACCGTCCCGGTCAAGGATGTATGGCTCGAGCCACCTCCAGCTGACATCTCCATGTGCGTCCTGATTTTTCTCCTTTAGCCCGGGAACCATGTCCATCGCCTTATCCATCAATTCACAGCGATATCCACCCAGATGCGACATTGACACGATTGTACTTCGATAACCTCTTTTGCCTCCACCCAATCACATCGGCGGACCGCAAGTCAGAATACGGCGTCCGTGTCAGCCTCACAGACGACAGTAAGTTTCTATAGTCAACCAAACTGATTTCATATATATAGGCACTCCGCTTGGGAGAGTCGTGTGCGTTGTTCGACCTCGCGTCACGATTCTTCCCAAGGGAGTGCTCGTGGTTTCCTTGCAGGACTAAAAACCGGAACTGGAACTATGAGGTCGGGGATCATTGGGCATGTGTCCCCAACGTCAGGCGGAGCTCTTCCAGATGGGTGGGCCCAACCCCCCTTACCCCTGTCGCAAATCCTTTCGCCCACAGTTGCTGCACCTTTCGAACGCGTCGAACATGATACTGGTTGGATGTTGCATCGCATGCACAGACCATTGTTGACTGGTCGCGCCAGTCAACCTCCCTGCATGCGCCCCTTATATGTGTGGGCTCATGGCTGAATGGCTACCCGTAATGGATCTTGCGGAGCAAAAGCCATGCGTGTCAGGGATACAGCGACTGGTTCCGTCAATTGGAAGCTTCGCACTGTGTAAAATCGCTGGGGTTTGCACTCCGCTTGGGATGCTCGACAACTCACATCCAGTACTGGTGGAGCTCGAGCTCATCCACCCCAATCCTTCGTAAACGCGTTCAATTCACATGAATGCTCGGCGACGTAGTCGGATACCCCGTATATGCGCATCCCGTCATCCTTGAGCGCGCATACGCCCAGCGCTGCATGCATGACAGAGCGCATATACCCATGATCCATCCCTCCTCGCGCTGACCGAATGCATGCCCTGTCCCGAATACGATCTTCCCTCTTTCCTTCCCCGTCCGTCGCTACATTCCAAATGCTAATCCAACGTCCCCTCCGCAGACGACCCCGCGACGCCCGACCTCATCATCTACGCCGAGCTCCGCCCCTCCCGTCCATCCGCCAGCGCACCCACAACCTCGCCATCGTCACCATCTCCAGCAGTTGCATCGACCTCGCATGCGCCTCCGCAGACCCTGCACCTCCTCGCCGCGCGAATACTACCGGGTGCTCCGCCCCAGCCGTCATTCCGCCTCCCGCGCCCGGACGACCCCACCCCGCGCCGGCCACCGGTCGCAGGAGCAGGAGCGGGGGCGAAACGGAAGCGCGAGTCTGGTGCTGGGGTTCCGTTCGACTTGTCTGGCGCGCAGGACGTCAAGCGTGCAAAGGACGCCAAGGGAAAGGGACGCGCGGTGGGCGGGATGCCAGGGATGGAGTGGTTGTCAGGAGCGAAGGCGCTGGGCAAGGACGCGCGTGTCGGGGTGAGGAGGGACAAGGACGGGTTCGTAGTGCCGAGCGTGCCGATGCGCGCCGGGAGGACGAGCTCCGAGGCGGACGTGTTCGGGAGCGCGGGCGCGAGCAGGGGAAAGGACAAGGAGAAGGCAGCGGAGAAGGCGACGGAAGAGAGTGGCTTGGAGCGGGAGAACAAGAATGTGCGTTCCTCCTCGCCCTTTCTCGGTTTCGGCCTAGACGCAGGAATACGCGGCTCACGGGTGCGATTGATTGCAGACGGTGAAGCGCGCACTGGCGAAAGCACTCGCGCGGGAGGGGGTAAGCAAGACGCACCCCGAGTTCAGGGACGTCTTTGGGACGGCGTACCGCGGTGTATGCTTTGCGCTCGTGAGTCGGAGTCCCTCTGCTTTCCGCTTCCTTCGCCTTTTCATCTCTTGCTAACGAAGGAATGGTGGTCACAGCGGCGACGAATAGGGACGAGGCCGCTCGACGTGCTGACGATCGAGCATTTTGTGGACGCGCACGTAAAGATGTACGTCAACGACGCGCCGGAGTGAGACCGTCGTGGCGTCGCGCTGGGTTCGTCTCGAAATGGCTCCGCTTCCGGAGGTCGATGGTCGAACCTGTACGCGTTCGGTACGTTGCATCCATAATGCTTGCATCCTGTGTGTCCTGTGTGTTTGCCTTGGCTATCCAGGTTGTGTTCCAAGTTCCATGGACTGGCGGGCGCGCGGAGTTCGCGCAAGGGCCGAAACTGCTCGCGGTGAATCTTTCTGCGAAGCACACTGGCAGATGGTCTGATTGGGACCGTATTCACGTTCTCCGTGATAAAAATAGAGTACCACCCCGCCCTCGGCGGAGATGGGACGGTCGTATCCTTGGCCTCTTTGGTTGTGCCCGTCATTCTGAAGGCTCCAGTCTACGCACTCATTGATCCTGCACATGTTTGGTCGAGCTCAACCCTGACATGCATGTCGCTCGATGGCCTGGTAGGTGAAGCTGACTCCAGAATGGACTCTGCGGCATCCTCTCGAAATCTGCCGAGCTTGGCTGGCGCTGGCCGTGGAATTCTGATATGCGAGAATGGCTCCCTTCGGGCCCTCTCTCGCCAAACCCGCCTTCTGACCGGTGTGCAGCCAGGCATCGCTTTGTGGTGATTTCAAACACATTTCTCACTCTTCCTCGAAACCTGCTA